>OV884028.1:19235000-20730000 GCA_930367265.1 Catocala fraxini
TATTCAGCCCTAAGGTCTTTTTCACAAAAATATGGCATCTGAGTATTAAACAAAGTCTTAAAACCTAAGCTGTCTGCGAAACTTTTAACAATCACTAGTTAGTGCTAGATTTTGAGACTTACCTACATAATACTGAGGCTTATATAGAAGTCGCGCATATCTGTAGTTTGGCCATTTGTTAGTTTAGTTTGACATAAGGCTGCTACTTCAAGCAGATTCAGCCAGACATACATATTCCAATCTGGCCTTGATTTAACGAAATCTCTGGATTTCATTCAAACTGGGATAGCTTATCTTGGAAAGTACAACCACACTCCGACAGATCGAAGCAACCCTGTGTCATGCTCCTGCGATAAGTGTTCCTAGTTTTTGAAGGAAGTTCTGTATAGTTATTATGGTATACCCAGTGTGTTCTTTGTCCCTTGTGCTAGCAGCAAGGGCATCCCTCGTACGTTGCCAGCTGGCCCTAGAGAAAAGGTATGAAAAATGGTAATTTTGGGAGTAATAGATGCGTAAGTCTTTAGCACTTTTTCTTTGCTAAGCACAGTAAAAGTATCACTACTCTTATTATATTCCTTATACAGATTCCTGTACGCTGGAAGAACTTCTCCTGATGAGCCGGCTCATTTGTACCGTCAAACATTTCCACTCAAAAAACACTTACTTATCACCCTTGTCAACTTCTGATCTTCTTATGAAGAATGAGAGAGAGCTCACCGTTTTCCCGAATTGACCTGGAGCTCAAACAAAATTATAGATAAATAACCTTGTGTTGTATTCTTCGTTAAAGTTCCAGAATATTTCAGCATGGCGCTTGCTGTCATTGCAACCAAGATGGAAGAAAATTTATTTCTCCTTCTAAAGAAACGAGGCATAGTGATTACTCTTCTACCTTCACTTAACGAGAAATATTTAAACGATACCGAAGAAATTCAAGTCGCCAGTTACTAGCACTAGACTTGCCTTTGGTCTATCCTCACATGCCGTTAGCCTTAACGTACTACACTAAAATACACCGAAATTCCCACTGGAAGCGTAGTTAACTACAGGAAATTAATAGCGCGCTGGCTTAAAGCTACTTCTCCTGTGAAATATAACCATGGCACAATTATAGGTATATAAAATCATTCTCTCCAAATCTCCGCAGACATTTCAGGTATAAAGTGGTACAACTAATATTTAAAGTGTACACCACTAGAGAAAGTATTCGTGTGACGTTGTGTTGAATCCTTAAATTTTGCAAAGTATAGGTAGTAGCCTAAAAGTATATGCGCCTAGAAGCAAATTGTTCACTTCTGTATGCAAATATTATGTAAATATTGTAGATTTAGATTGATGGTATAGTATGTATAGTATGCAATATTAACAATTTCTATTATTTACTATACAGTCTCAGTTTTTAAGTTCTTGATCTACTTAAAGGAGTCTGCCCACAACCCTGTCTCATACCATGACCGTGCTAGGAACGTGCCAGGCAAAAAAATATTCTTTGTAAGGAAATGTATAAGACCATGCCCACTAGACCGTTCCGTCAACGACTAGCAGTTCCTATAGCAGGGCGTATCGTGTTGCTTTTCGTGTCTGATACATTCCTAGCACGGTCATGGTATGAGACGGTGTAGTGGGCAGATTCCTTTAAGCTGAGCCTTGACTTTTGACTAATATGTTTACGTATGCTATCTTAGGTTTTTATTCTTACCTCACATTTTCTCTATATAACGTCAATTAGAAAGGCTTAATAAAAAAGAAACATCATATTTTTCTTACATTGTCTATTTTAAAGCATGTCAAAATCTTATATAATCAAGTAATTTTATAAATTTTTGTTCCAAAACAAATAATTTTATTAGGGTCTGTAATGCTGACGGTATATTTACATGATAGTTATTAACAACTATTTTGAAAAGTGAGCCTAGTCTTACGTGAATGCTGGAGTGGCCGGCGCCCTATAGCTTAATAGATATAGGGCTGCTCTTTACTTCTGAGTTATGAAAGCAATCTTGACTTTGGTAGCCTCATATAATAATTTCTTACTCGACTTCAGCACCGCCTCTTGTGTTCTAAACAGCCCTAAAAGTTTTATCAGGTTCATACTTTTGATTTATTTATATACAGAACCTTATATATAAAACAACGTATGAAACATTTAGCTTCGCCAAACTTTATATTTCGTAAATATATGTACATACATTATATAAACACAAGCTTTAATATTCCATACACCTTGATACGGTACCAACCAAACAGTATCCAATAATTCGATTACCTACAATCTTATTGGCCCCTAAATTGTATAACAAGTTGCTAAACATAAGGGCTAACACGAATTAGCTAAGTGGATTATATATACTGGAGGAATATAAATCAACGCAATAATATGTCAAGACATGGCTTAGCTCTCAATTATTAGCATATTAATGTATTGATTTAGTCATCGTCATCACATTAGAATCAATAGCCACGTGGATATCTCAGTGGCTGAAGTAATCACTTCGCCGATTCTAATACACTCCGTGTGGGCCGATTTTGTGATGCAACGACGGGCAATTGCAATGGAAAAAGTTATTCTGATATCCGAAAATTGAACGACCACGCATCCAAATATTAAACAGTTTACTGTTGATAATTCGAATGATAATCGTGTATTCGAAACTTGATTTGATAATGGGACGATGATTTAATGTTTTTTAATAATGTTTCGTGTTGCGTCGGATAATTTTTATACGTGTTTCGTAATATGTTCTATACTCTCGTCTTCCTAACATTGCATGTCATAATTATGCTGAGTGAATAGTAGAATTGCGGTATCACGTTCGTTTTAGGATAAGGCTAATACGTAATCAAATAAACAACCAAATATTTCGGAATTCGAATAATTCGCTATTGTGATCCATACTTGCTTCAAATTAATTATTAGTACTTTGGTCCTTTGATTTCAGTATTTCAATAGTCCCCCGGCTCAAAGTGGAGAGAATTAGATCTTTTTGTTTAGATTCCTTACTGCTAATAGTAGCAGCAATTAATTTAAACAATATAGTTAATAATAGTAGGTTTTTGGGAGAAAATCCATATAATTGACACGACACACCAGCATAAGGCGTACATTTTATTGGTAGGTAGTACAGATAAACTTTAATTCTGCTGTAACAAGGTAGCTAGTGGCTGAAATACTCTGGAATGAAGTGAAGATGACAATAAATTGTATTGTTGTGTTGTTGTGTACAGCGTTGTAAAATTTATTCATACGTAACGTTTTTAAAATTTTCCATGTAATGTTTATGGAACTTTTCCCAGAACATGACTACGCCTGCAAGCGTGACTTCATAAAGTTTACGATTAAAACTTGATAGATAATATTTAAGCATAAATGCATTTTCACAATATTGGGCACGGGACTACAGAAAACCAAATTTGTTTTCGGTTCTAAGGCAACCAAAAGGTAAGGCCAGTGTATAAGAGCTTTTTGCTCATAATTACATGAAATAGCTATCTTTTATATAGTATATTTTAGCAACGCAAAATCAGTTTATATGTATATACATATCACACAATCATAGTCTGCCACCATTATGCTTGAAGAGATAGGTAAAGGCGTATTACGATGGCAATGGTTTTAGGGCCTACGTAAGACCCCTTCGAGATTCATTAACCTCCTGCGTAAGTAGTAAAGTGTTACAAAAATAAAACACAAACATTAAATCATCTGATTATTAGTGAATAATCAGATGATTTAATGTTTGCGTTTTATTTTTGTATTAAAATTTGAAGTAATTTCAAAACAAATAAGTTTTTGAAAATGTTGCCTTTTCTTGGTATATCTGCTATTCAGTTACAAAAAGTACATACAAAAAGACAATTTAAATCGTGATAAAATTTGCAGATATATTAAGGTTATATTGTATTTTGCCATGGATTATACGATTATATATTATTACTAATTCTGAACAACCTTGGATATTCAGATTTATGGTGTAGTAAAATAATGTTTATACGAACGCTAAAATTCATCTAACGTATGCAGAGTTAAGGTGAAGATAATGACATAAATCCATAATCGAAGTAATTTTATGAGGCCATATTTTATGGCTTTTCAATTTATGCACATCCATAAACTGAAAGCACACTAAAGACTGAATTACACGGGACCAGGTTCTTGAAGCGAGTCTGGTGCTATCTCTGTCGTCCTTATTGGGAAAATAGAGATAGCCTGAGATTAGCTACAGTAAACTCTTTTCTTGATATATCCCTTTTTCCGTGGTTATCTTCTCACTTACCTGGTGATGATGGGGGGTGGGCACTTTCTGGTGAGGTCTCCCTAAGGTAGTTTTCCTCGCGGTCCGTTACTACGGACCGGTCATTATGTGCTGCCGCCCCCGAGGCTTGTCAGCCGGGTGAGTCTCCGTTGGGAGAGGCCCAGCTAGCCGCCTACGAGAGGGCGGCGGTTCGTCTTCGTCACGTGGCAGGGGTGATGTCGCCCCGCTCGAGGGAACTGGTATCAGCTCCCGATCGGTGCGTTTCTGTCTCCTCCATATCCACGTAGTGTCAATAGTAGTCTCAATATGTCTCTACATTTGCTTTTTCTTTCAGTTGATCTGTATACTTTCTCTTTTGTCTTCCTCTCAATAAAATAGAGGCCAAGAGACAGATATGTTTGCCTCTATTTTTCTTTCCATAATATTGGTAGAAAAATTGTCATGTCTAAGTAAGTGACTAATCATGTTTCCTCTTTTATTCTCTACTAGCTTTTGCACTCGGCTCCGCCCGCGTGGTACCTACATCAATAAAAGTAGCGTATGGCCTTCTCCAGGTTTTGAACTATATCTGTACCAAATTTCATCTAAATCGGTTGAGTGGTTTAGCCGTGAAAAGGTAACAGACAGACAGACAGAGTTACTTTCGAATTTATAATATTTGTAAGAATAAGTTCCAGTATTTGATTGTTTCCATTTACTCTTTTCAATATTTCATCATTAGTCACTTTTCTAACCATAACTTTTTTCCATTCATCAATCACACATTCGACGCCAATTTCAAAAACTTCCAAGCTTACCCAATCTTGTTTGGTTACGGTCCAGGTTTCTCAAGCGTATAAAGCAATGCTCCACATATAAGTTTTAATTAATTTCTTTCTTATGTTTTAATTTATTTTAACTGTATAAAGTGCTTTTATTTATCAAAATATATTGAGAGATACTCTGACACCCATTGTATTAAAAAGTTTAATATGATATTAATTTTAAAGTTCTTAGTACGAGTTTTCATAACTTAAGAATACTAAAGACTTTCGTATCACATCAGTTCAAGATTCTTATCACACTTAGATAGGATCTGTGATGTATACAAATAAAGAGTATGCAGCTATAGGTTGCATAGACCGGTGTGCTACGGTGGCGCGCGACGGCGGGTAGTCGATCATCGACTAACCGCCGAGCGATACGGACGTGTTAACCTCTAGCTCCAGACAGTGTTACAAAAGTGAAAGTGTTTCATTTTAAAACCTCACAGGATCTACAAGAAGTAACTTTATTCTTACATTTATTTAGAAAAATCTTCAATTTCTGAAACATTACGAAGCAAACTTTATAATATATGTAGTTCTTCATTGCGGCATTACTGATAATACACGTTGAATAAATTATAATTAATCAACTACAGCAATTTCGCACCACCTAATCTTACAGAGATTAATGTACTTTATGTTTTATCAGACTTAGTTTAGACATAAAGGAAACTAGACAGTTTAATTGCCTATCTCATGGCTAACTGTCTGTGTAAGACGGGAGTATCGAGATAAAGTTTCGTCTTTTACTATCAATCAACATGTCGGTCCACGCGAGAGTGAACTCTGAAACAAAATACGATTTTCTTGTTATTACATTTTCTCGGCTGACCACTATAGCTTGAAGCTAACACGATATACCAATAAATACTAGGTTTTGCTCGCGACTTCGCTCGCATAAATGTAAGTTATGTCAATTTTCTACCTTCAAGAATAGTATGTTTTCTGGATGAACGGTACGGAACGGTATCCTATGTTCTTTTCTGTACCCCTGAGAACGTATATGCGAAATTTCATGATGATCGATCATGTAGTTAAGCCGTGAAAGCGTAACTAACAAACAAACGAACAAACTCACATTCGCATTTATAATATATAGGTACATAAATTCAGCCTGATAGTAAGCGATTATGTGAGACTATGATAGCTTGCAATGCCAAGGTGCGCAATTGCGCACTGTCCACTGTCCACTCTATGGAAAAGTTTTTGAAGATCCAACGCTTTTGCTCACTCGTAAAGTGTGTGTGTCACTACTTGTTTCTTTAAAGTGATGGTACTTCTCTAAGCGATCCAGCGCATTATGCTTCATCATATTACTAATGATGTTATGCGTCATCAAATCAATTATTTTGTATTAGCTTATAGTTTAATGCATTTTAGCTCAATAGAAATTTTTCGACGAAACGACTGCTGTCTGATTTCTACTAATAGATTTACGTGCTCTCTGAAGCATGTATATCTTTGACCATTATATTTTTGTTATTGTTAGTTGCAGATGAGCTAGGAACCCACCTAATGATAAGCTGTAAATGCCGCTAATGTACATTTCTGTATTTACTTGACATCACAGAGGCATCTCGGTCACAAACTCTAAGCCTCTGAGCTTGAAGGTGGTAATGTAGGTAAACATCGCGTATCAGGTCGCCACAGCCATTAAACTCCAGTGTAAAGCGAAATGCATGATTACGTGTTTTATATAACTTTTCTTTACATGGATTCATGTCTATTTAAAGGTTGCCTAAGGAGTCAACGTCAACTTTTCACTAGTTTAGTTTTAAAGTCTCTCGTAATATGTAAGGCTAGTAGTCTTTATTAGGCATCCAATCCGCCCTAATGCAAACTTTTGTCATGGAAAAATCAAGGCAGCATATAAAATAAATTCCTTTAAATCTTCAAATTTAATAAGGTACATGTTTTTGTATAAATGGCATGAATTCAAAAATCCTACTTATAATTAAAGTATGGAGTTGCCATTGTATAGTAATTTATACTTTGAATTGACATAAAACCTTAATGGTATGAGATTTTAGAGTGAAACTTTTTTCACATAATACCAACAAGATTCTTCGTTTAAAAAATTTGCAACTTAAAATTTTGGACATTCAATTGTTTTTTTATTCGGCTTAGACGGGAAAGATGGATACTTCGAAAATCCGATTCATTTTTGAATACGAGTTCCGACGCGGTACTAACGTGGCAGAAACGGCTCGCAATGTCAACGCTGCGTTTGGAAATTAAAGTGCTAATGAACGCACCGTGCGTTTTTGGTTTAAACGCTTTCATAACGGAAACTTCGACTTAAAGAACGAACCACGTGGAAGACAGACTGGTGAATAACACTGAATTGAAGGAGATGATAGAAGCCCATCCCAGTCAAACTACACGGCATGGTTTAACGTTACATACCCTACCTACAATATTGACTCATTTGCACCAAATCAATAAGATAAAAAAATATGAAAAATGGGTGCCTCATGATTTGACTGATCTGCAGAAAGAAATGAGTGTTGAAACTTGTGTTGCCTTGTTGAATCGGTACAAAAATGAAGAAATATTGGATCGATTGTGACATGTGATGAAAAGTGGATTCTTTACGATAACTGTAAGCGAAAAATGCAATGGCTTACCCCAGGTCAAACGCCGCAACAGTGCCCTAAAGCAAAACTTACCAATAAAAAGGTAATGGTAACTGTTTTGTGGTCTCTTCATGGTGTTATTCACTATAGCCTTCTCAGGTCTGGTCGAGCAATAACAGCAGATGTTTACTGTGCCGAACTTCGAACAATGATGGCAAAACTGGCAGTGAAACAGGCCCGACTTGTGAATTGACCTTCACCATTATTGCTCCATGATAACGCAAGACCTCACACTACACGAGAAACCGTTGTAACTCTACAGAAGCTGCAGTTAGAAACCAGACGTCATCCTCCGTACTCACCAGACCTGGCTCTAACGGACTTTTATTTTTTTCGTGACTTGGATAAACAACGTGATAAAAAAATTTCTTCCCAGGAGGCAGTACAAAATGCTTTCACACAGTTTGTCGAATCTAGATCCCCGAAGTTCTACCGTAAAGTCATAAATGAACTTCCGTTTAGATGGTAGCAATTTATAGATAACGAGGTTAAATATTTCGATTAAATAAATATTGTACATCTTAGAAAAAAACGAGTTTCAATTTTTCAGTACAAATCGGCAATTTCATACTTTAACCCCTAATATTTATTATAAATTTGAGTTCTTGTTCGTTACACTTTTATACTTTAACTAGTCGACCGATCATCATGAAATTTCGCATACACGTTAACAGAAGTACAGAAAAGGACATACAATAAAGTACTGTGCCTGAGCAAGCGAAGCCGCGAGCAAAAGCTAGTTTTAAAAGAAATAATAATAAGCATTCAATCTGTAAAGCTTTTAATCTGCATTCTTGAAAAGTAACTGTTTTTCATTTTGTCGGTAAATCAATGAGACATAATGAGCAGTTCTAAAAACCATTCCGTTAATTAATTCAGAAGCTCTCATTTAAAATTAAACCTTTCCCTTCGATACCTTTTTAGACAGAAAAATGTAATTAATTTGTGTCAGAACGTGAAGTAATGTGCTCCGCAAACACCCCGCGGGTTCATAATTAGGACTGTTTGTTATTAGCTTGAAATGAATGTGTAAGTGAATAAAATATTACATTGGATTAAACATTTTGCAGAATATATTGTTAGTTGAATATTTGTGATAATCGCAATTATGTCATTTTAAGGAGGAGTTTCAGGCATGATAAACTATACACATGTGCTATTGGTAATTAAAATGATTCGCAAGGCAAGTCTTAAATTCGATTCCTAGTTCAGCATACTGTTGTTTATTTTTCTTGATATTTAACTCAGCAGCAGTTTAGTGCCAGGTAGGTGACTAAAAGTACCATATAACGTTGAAATAATGTATTTGCAATACATCATTTTCGATACCCTCCAAGAGATATGGACATTATATCCTTGGGCTTATAATAATAATAATAATAATCATTTATTTGTAAAAACATGACTATACAGTTACAAAAAATTATAACGTAAGGTATTGATATTTTATGTGATATTTCATGTTTTGCCATTTAATTGGCGTACAAATATTATACAAAGCGTTACATCTATGTATTTATTATGTACTTAATAAACATTTACAGAAGTTAGTTAGTTAGTTGGACGTGTGTTATCCGCACTTAGCCCCATAATTAAGCCATTGTGCGTAAGTAGCCGACGTGAAATATTTTTCGGTTACTCATACCACCTCAGCTCCGTCCAGAAAGATAATAGGAGACCGATGTTGCGCAGTACCTCCTTCATCATTTCTGGACTGCTTAGAAGTTTCGCCCGTTGGTTGCTCACGCTTTTACAATGTAGGAGCACGTGAGCCGATGTCTCCTCGGTCTACATGCAGCCTTTACATAAGGGACTGTCAGTGATGCCGATGTTGAACAGGTGCTTGTTAAATGAGCAGTGGCCCGTTATTATAACCACTAGGTGGCGTAGGTTTTTCCTTGTGGAACGTAGCAGTCTGCGTGACAGATGTTTGTCTAAGGATGGAAGGGCTTCCTTTGTCCGTCTACATTCCTTTGTTTCTGTCCACTGTTTTTCGTGTAGTTTCGTGGTTCTATCGTATAACCATGTTTTGAGTTGGCAGAAGGGTATTGGGACAATCGGTTCGGGTACTACTATTTTGGTGTTCGATCCTCTCTTTGCCAGTTGATCTGCAGCACCATTGCCAGAAGAGTTGCTGTGACCGCGTTTACAGAAGTTATACAAAGTTAAAGAAGATTTATAATATTATACATAATAAAAAATCTAATTTAATACAAAATAAAGTAAAAGAAACAGTTAATAGAAGCATAAATCCTAAAAGCTTTAGCTGTCTATAAAATCATTTACCTATGTTATAATAACATTTCTCAATCAATTCTTTCTTTAATTTTTAAGTAAATTGTCCTAGCTTTAATTGACCTAGGAGCTAGAGTCTTACTCTTTATAGATTTAGGTATTACATTGTATATTACGGGCGCCGAACATAGAACACTTTTATGCATGAGCGTTGTATTAGACCTAACCATGCATAGTCTGTCATTATCTCTACGATTGCGAATTACTATATCAGAAAGTCAACTAAACAAATGTGGATTTGACTTAACAAAAACAGCTACCTCATAAATTAATAAAGAGGGCAGAGTTAATATATTGAAATTAATAAAATATGGTAAGCGGCGGTAGCACAATGGATAAGGCATTGGACTTGCGATCGAGAGGTCGCGTGTTCGAATCCCACCCATTGCACTACTGACGTGAATCCACTCCTAATACAAGCATTCTAGCTTAGTTGGAGGGGTTTACAAGAATACTAGTGATTTGAAACCCAAATAGAAGTAAACTTTAAAAAAAATAATATTAAAATTAATAACTGGCGACAATTTTAAGTCCATATATAGTACCCTATCATAGGACTACCTCATTGGCGTAGCGGTTATGAAAAACGCCTGCGTTGGATGAGTCTCGGGTTCGATTCCTAAATCAGTCAGTCTTATTAAGTTTTTATATTAGCAAATACTCAGAAGCAACACGGCGTTTAGAAATGTGCCTGGTAGACGACAATAAGCTTGCACCCTATTTACATGGGACCATATGTAGCAAAATGTATAATACTCTCTGCCTACCCTTACAGAGTTATAGGCGTGAGTCTATGTACATATGTATAATAATTATATTCTAATAATATATTATCACATACACACAACACCATCTAGCCTAAAGTAAGCAGAGCTTGTACAATGGGTACTAGACAATAGATAAACATAGGTACATATATACCGTTTTTTTGTAAATACATACATATTATACATAGAAACACCCCGACCAAGACAAACATCCATATCCATGTACACAAATGTTTGACTTGTGCGGGAATCGAACCCGCGACCTTAGGCGTGGCAGTCGATTACACTAACCACTACGCCATCGAGGCCGTAATTGACCGGCTGTAAATTGTACATTGTCATATACCTATTAACGGCAACATGCCTAAAGGCACGCCACTTTAGACAATAAGTACTCACTTATAGTAAGTCGTGATTGTAGAGCAAACAAAAGTGGATTCCCTTGTCTACTGGCGTCTATGTTCCTCGTTAGATAAAACTAAAGCAGTCTTCAAGGTTCGAGTGAATAGATTTTTGATTAGCAATCGCGCTCCATCGTCGACCGCGCCACCGCTTAACACTGGATAAAGTAGCGACCAAGCGGTACCGCACTTCTTATTAAACCAAATATTAAAAAATGCAGTGGCAATAAGAATTCACAAGCTTTTTTGGAGAATTGTATGAACAATAATATAATTATCTTGAATGAACAATTATGTGATGATCTTTATCTTTGTTATAATTTTCATTTTACCTTGACATAGGAAATGCTAGTAAAATAAATATTTTTATCTATATACTAATATTATAAAGCTGAAGAGCTTGTTCGTTTATTTGGTTGAAGACGCTAATTTCAGGTACTACTGGTTCGAAATGAAAACTTATTATAGTGTGTGATAGTCTATTTATCGAGGAAGGCTATATAATATGACATCAAATAATTATATAACGTCACGCTACAACCCACGGGGGCGGCGCAAAAACCATCAACGTGGGTGAAACCGCGGGCACAGCTAGTACTAGATATAAGCAGTGTTCATCTTTAACAGCAATTGATATATTCGTTATACTATGTACTTGCTGATGCTGATTTTATAACTAAACGATAGATAACGCATAATTATCATCCTTAGATGCAAGACAAAGAAGCAGGCATCGGTTCCCGACGTAGGATGATAATATTCTACCAGATACACCAGATACACACAACACCATCTAGCTCAAACTAAGCAGAGCTTGTACTATGGGTACTAGACAATGGATAAACATACATATATACTTTTTTTTTTTGTAAATACATACATATTATACATAGAAACACCCAGACCAAGACAAACATCCATGTTCATGCACACAAATGTTTGACTTGTGCGGGAATCGAACCCGCGACCTCAGGCGTGGCAGTCGGTTACACTAACCACTACGCCATCGAGGCCGACATGATAAAAAGCTTAGTTGGCAGTGTGACGACGCAGTTTGTCTCAGTCGCACGTTACGGTCTTGTTTCATGAATTGTCTTTTTCCTCAGTAATAGTCTACATAATATGATGAAGATTGTAAAGGTTAAGTTTTATAAATTTGTAATCAAACTAAGCAGAGCTTATAAAAAGAGCAGCGATAGCTCAGTGGGAAGACCAACAGACTGCAATGCAGAGGGTCTCGGATTCGAACCCACGTCGCGCACCTCTGACTTTCGGAAGTTATATGACTTTTCGAAATTATGTGCGTATTGATTGACAATTATCGCCTGCTTCGTGCCTCGGAGAGCACGTTAAGCCGTCGGTCCCGGCTGCCATGAACATCTATGTAATGGCAGCCGTTATTGGGAGAGTGTCGACACAAAAGATCCCACTGGGTCGAAGTGTCGCCGGTCTGCACTGGCTGTCCCCCACATAAGATAAGAAAGAAAGAAAGAAAGAAAAAGAAAGAAAAAATATTTATTTTGGCACACAAGGACACAAGTATATAAAATAAAACAATAATAAAATAAAAAAAGAAAAGAAAAAAAATATACACTATAAATTAAAAACTGCTCACTGGCAACACCACACCTTCCGCTTAACCAAACGGAAACTGCCTCCATTCAGTTCAAGGTCACGTCAGTGTGCAGCGATACAAACAATAATGAAATAAAAACAATAATAAAATAAGAGTATTAAAATTATAGTTCAACACAAATTGAAACAATGAAAAAATGTGTGTCCCATCAGTGCCAAAATTTGGACATCGCTCAGCGTACGTTGCGATTGTAAAATCGCAACACTGGTATTCTGCGAAATCCAATTTGGTGACGCCGGCGCCTAGTGTGTAAACATATAAAATAAAATATACTTAAATAAGTAAATATACGTGTAAATAGGATATAAACATAATTACTAAATATTATAAAAAAGTGTGGAGTAAGATAATATGATATAAACATTTGAGTGTATTTTTTAAAACAAGCGTCAGTGTGATATAGGTACCTATGTCGCATCCGCCCTATTGTACGCGCGATGCCAGCAATTCTAGGAATTGTGAACAAAACTAATGCGCAGTGACATAAGCAACCAGATCACAGAGCATGTCAACAATGAAAGGTAATCAGTACAGTCATCTTATTTGAACACTTAACAACTTTGTACATATTTAAATTGTCAATTGAATAATATATATGGGTAATAAAAATGCAAGAATTGAAATTAAAAAAGCAAAGAAAAACAATATAAGATAAGTTAAAAGTAGGTAATCAAAAACAAACCTGTTTTGTTATAGGACTAAGGAATATAATATAAATACAAAGCAGGACCTCAAGACGCTTGAAGTGTTGAAATACACTGCAATAACACAGACTGGAAACCCTTCCATCCAATACCTGACGGCCAAACCCAAGAAGGTGAGTAGGTGTTTGTGAGGATTAGATATAGAAATTAAGTGTTATAATATTAACGCATTGAACTGAAATAAAATGTTCAGTATCACTAAATAGAATAATAATATTTAGTAATTGGAATGGTGTGATTTTATATATATTATGTAGCTTTTTGTGTTTGTAGCAAAAACTTTTTTAGATGAAAAACAAAGGAATTTTTTGATTTTAGGCTGCGGACTGGTGGTGGAAGGTTATTCCAGCAGTGTGATGCGGCATACTTGAAACTACCTCTAAAGGCAGCCGTCCTGTGCTCAGGAATGGATAGTGGATTTGTGACTGATCTCACCGTATATTTGGATTGAGTTTCTCTCCAACAAAGTTTGTCATACAAGTATGTAGGTGTTTTTGTTTCTATAACTCCAAAAAGTAAAGAGGCTAGGTGTAACTTCCTTCTGGCAGCCATCTTAAGGATATTATGTTCATTTAGATAGGGAGTGACATGGCTGCGCTTGGGTATATTTACACAAAATCTTGCACATGCATGTTGTATGCGTTGTATAAGCCGTGTAGTGCGTGATAACAGGCATGGCCCATACACAGTATCACAGTAATTCAACTTGGACAATACTAGACTATCTACCAGCTGTTTCCTGATTGGTATACTGAGGAAGTTTCTAATATTATACAGTATTTTAAGCCGGTAAAAACAGTTACTTAGGGTCTTGCCTATGTGGGCCTCAAAATGCAATTCTGGGTCCATAGTTAAACCCAGATTGCAAACACAATCTGCTCTAAGAGTTGCCTCATTCATGACAATTATTTCAGGCTTAGCAGAGAGTATGTCCCTGATTTGTTGTCTGCTACCCAGTACCATAAACTTTGATTTATGGGGGTTCAGAACCAGAGAGTTTTGCCTTGACCACTCAGTAACTCTTTGTAGGTCTTCATTAAGTTTCTGAACAGCTGATGATATTTTGTTAGGTTTAAAAGAGAGATAAACTTGCAAGTCATCAGCATACATGTGGTATTTACAGTTCATGAAGGACTGAGCTACATCAGCACTGTAAATTATATATAATAGAGGCCCAAGTATTGAGCCCTGAGGCACACCCCTATGGACAATACGAGGCTCTGAAGTCTTTATACTGCCATCTGCCCCACGAATTTCCACATATTGAGTTCTACTTGATAGGTAGCTATCAAACCACTTTACCGCTTCCACTGAGAACCCATAGCAGGAAAGTTTTGAGAGCAGCAATGTAGGATTTATTGAGTCAAAAGCCCTGGAGTAGTCCAACATGACCAAAATTGTACCATCCCCCTTATCACGTGCCTCAAGTATGTTTCCCACAACATCACACAGAGCTGTAGCAGTTCCCCGTTTCTTACGAAAACCTGACTGTAAGTCAGGGAGGATGTTGTTGTCCTCTAAGAATGACACTACTTGGGCATATACGACTCTCTCCAGTACTTTGGATAAGCATGGCAGTATACTAATAGGGCGTAGATCTTTCATAGATTGAGGACTACTGATCTTGGGAATGGGGCGCACCACTGCACAACGCCAGAGAGCAGGAAAAGTGTTTGTTAGAATAGATTTATTTACTATGTCTGTTATGGTCTGTACAGTGGCTGGCAGTGTTAGGGAGATCATGTCCAAACTGATCCCATCAATACCCTGAGCGTTTGTACCTATATTTCTTATAATTTTAAGAACGGATTCGCTCGCCACTGGCTGTAATTTGAAAGTAGCTGGTCCATGCCTATGGTGCTCAAAGTAACATAGCTGTGAGATGTTTATATTGCACTCACCAGGCACATCAAGAAAGGCCATGTTTATTGTGTCAGGGTCATCAAAGATTTTCGGCAGTGATCTTTCTGTGTGGTCCGGTAGTATATCAGACTTTAAGTTCGTCCATAGTAACTTTGGATTGTGTAAGTTGCTGTTAATATGATTCGTAAAGAATGCTTTTTTTTCTGAGGAAAGGGCAAAAATGGCCTGGTTTTTTAAATCTAAGTAATACTGTTTTTTCTTATGATCATCCTTAGACTTGTGATATCTGTCTCTGGCTTCATCCCTTAATTTGAATAATAGCCGAACATTAGGCGTAATCCAGGGTGTAGGTCTGGCTTTGACGACTGATGTTTTGGTTGGAGCGTGTAAGTCGTACAAAAACTGGATCCAGTAGTTGAAAGTATAAACCATAGAATCAACATCACGCATATCACTAATTTTGGACCATGGGATTGAGGCTAGATCTTGCAGAAAGTACTCCTCCAGTATATCCTTCATAGGGCGGAAAACAATAGTCCTTGAGCTGTGTTTTAATTTTTTAAACAATGATTCACATGTAACAAAAGAGTGATGACCAAGATCGCTATTGGAGTCTACTACTATGTTTTGAACGCTTAAGTCGGTACATATAACGTCTATCAATGTACTGCTGTCCCCTACAAAGTGTGTTGCTGTTGGAACAACCTGCCGCAGATTAACAGTTCCCAGAAATTCATTAAAAATCCTCGTTTTGGAGTTACAAATATCTAGCATGTTGATGTTAAAATCCCCTAAAACCACCACATTATCATATGGAGCCAATGAGCTAATACTCTCTGTTAATCCTTCAAAAAACCTGTCAATATCGAACCAAGGTGGACGGTACGCCGTGCCAATAAGTAACTTCCGGCCGTTTATTGTTGTAGTCAGCCATAACTGCTCAATATCCGGCTGTTCGGGATGTGTTTTCACACGCGCATTAGTACCTATCTTGATATAAAAAGCAACGCCTCCGCCTCGTCCGCCCTTTATACACGGTGGTCGCGGAATGTGTTTGAGCCTGTAGCCTGGGACACAAGGAGCCCGTCCGTCTTCATCAGGTCGTAGCCATGTCTCGTTAACAGCTAGTATGTCAACGGCATGCCGGTCCATAGCAATTAAAAACTCATCTTGATTAGTTGCTAGGGACCCAGCATTAAGCAAACCAAACTTTAAACACTTGCTACATATCATTTTGTGTGTCAGGGAGAGCTATGTATTGTGTGTATAGTATGATAAATAGATAAATGTTAGCTGTGTCGGTGTTATAATGGGTAGTATCATGTACATGTAAATATATAATCAAATAAATTGTGTAAATAGAATAAGGTTTGTGTATAAGATGATATAACATTAAGTTATATCTATTTGTGTATGTAATATAATGATCAAATCTAAAATTATATGTGTAATATAAAAATGTGTTTCTTTTAAACGAATAATAGCAACTAATAAGACACACAAGTTCCTTTAACAAAAAACAAATATATGATAATTTCTTTTCTATCAATAAGTAATAAATAAAGACAAAAATAACATAACCAAAACTCTTCCAATAAATAAAATTAGGTGAAACAATATGCATTTTGTTGTCATATACACTGTCTATAATATTTGTTTTGTCTTGCTTATAATGTAGTTTAAAATTACTATTAGATTAATTAAAATATGTATAAAGATAAATAGGTGAATTATATGATAACATAAGATAAACAGAGCTCGTACAATGGGTATTAGACAATAGATAAACATAGGTTCCACATCCAAACATGTGGTTTTTGTTATACTTTTGTAGTACGCTAGCTAGCTGTAAACGTGATAGAAAACTATAATTGTCGCTCTGTAAAGCGCTGTCAAATTCACGCACATGCGATGACAATGCTTTAAACAGTAGTGAAAAGGCTCGAAGAACTAGTGGTCCCTGTTTCAGACACAAAGAAAACGTGACTTGCTTGGGGGCTGAATTAAACCAAAAAGTACCAATGCTCACGGGCTAGCATAATGTGGTAAATCCCAATTTATACCACAGTTCCAATTTGGATTTCCCATTCTGTGATATTGTAATTCAGAAATAGCATATAAAATCTATGACACATCCAAAGGAATGGACACAGCAGATTCGTCTGCCACGCTTTATTTGGCAGAGTAGCTTACTTGATACCTAACAGATATTGGTATCACATCGGGTGACCACTCTTTTCCATCTACTCGAGTCGTAGTGATTGTTTATACAACCAAGACTACCGCTTCTGTCTCTCTGGAATACGATAAATCTTTTAAAACTATTGAGGCGCCGCGGCACATCGGTGGCCATACACAATAGATTTTTAATTTTGTGTAGTATTCTAAGACTTGGCAAATTAATTGCCTATATTGTTTATGACAGGCGGGGTATACCGTCGAGTTATTCTCCGCCGAACACTGCAGAGTTAATAAATATATATCTAACATCCACTCAGTGAGCCGACACAATACATATTCAAATTTAATTTAATCTAGATTCAAAACCATATGGAAATTAATCAGAAATTCAATTAACATGAAACAAAGAACAACAAATGAGGAGTAAAATATGGAACGTCTTAAAACAATGGCCGAACATAATGCTTATACATATGCATCTGTGCCAACGAGCGAGGATCGCAATGTTCAATATCAACGTGAATTTCAATAGAGTGTCCTCCAAGAGAAAATTGGAAGGAAATCTGAATATTCCTCAGCAATTTAGAAAAAAATATGTTAATCAATTCTCGGAGACGGTGACTATTTTCATAAATTGATTGCCTCGAGCCAATATCAAAAGAATTGTAATATTGAATTATGGACTCACGAGACGCTTCGTAATGAGTACAAGTCAACCACTTTAGATTTAGAGAAATAAGTGAGGCTTAAAGAACTCTTTTCGTCAAATTGAATTATGTTTAAGTCTACTTTACTACCATCAAACATTATCATGCTAGTTATATTCAGCCTACGCAAAAGATAAGAAGCATACAATCACCTCTACAGTACTACATGCTATGATACTACAGCATCTCTTACACAGCAACCGCAGTATCATGCTCGGGTCCTCCGAGTCTATGAATTCATACGCTTACTTCAATAGAGCAACCAAACAGGCATTATTATTTTATTTGGACCCATTTACTGGTTTAAATTTAATTAATCGGCCTTAGTTTAACCCATCTACATTATTCAGGTCATCGGTCGGTCTGAACGGGAAGCGATCTATCTTACGTTTACCAAGTCGCAGATATTTACCTAAAGGTTTAAAAGATAAAATTCAAATAAAAAGCTTGGTTATATTTTCTGAGCGAAATTATTCAGAACTTTGTAGAAAATTGTCTACTTTGTTTCGAGTGTAATATTTTCAAAGCGAACAAAATATGAAAATAACAACTTTTTTACAAAGGGCAACGGCTGATTCCCGCCAAATATATGTACATATCAATATCGGAAAATAAAGAAAAAACATTGTTTAAAAAAAGAACACGTGTCTAGACTCGATGCAATAACAATGTCGTCTGGATATTCACAGTTGGAATAACAGCAAAATTTATCAAATCTACAACTAAGTTATTTGAAAATTTAATAATAAGCAAAATTAATTTCTAATCTGTATAAAACGAAATTATCTTACGTTTAAGCGATGGTTAATTTAAAACATTAATGATTATATCGCAGCGTTTCACTACAAACTATATAATGATTTATGAAATTTATATAAATGTGGTGTATATACATTTACACTTTAAGCTCTATAGAAATATAATAGAACAGATTATGTGTTTTATTTATAGAATAGTACGACAAAATATATTTAAGCCGAGCGCAAACGAAATGATTGTTATTAGGCTTTCAATTAGCAACCACATAAACGTGCGTATTACCTCTGTTCTGTGGGTAAGAATGATAGAACATGACTGTCAGTGGCATGAGTTTGCATAGGTCTGAGTGACGAAATTAAAATTAAATCATTTTAATAGTTCCCTAAAATGCTCATGCTTTTACAAGGTTCTAATCACATATCACAGCACATATCGCAGACTAATCACACTGCTTCTCATATTCTATACAACAATAACTACTAGTGATGCGACTCGAGTCTAATTTTACTAACTGAATTACTCGAGCGATTTTACGGTTTCACTCGAATAACACTCGAATGTCACTCGGTAAATTCGAGTCACCTTCTGCTAGGTCAAACTTTACTTTACTTTTTACTTTCTTATTTGTTTCGCAACTTGCCGCAACGCACGCTTACTTTTGTTTATGTTTGTCTCGCCAGCAGTAGTGCAAGCTGAGCAACGCGAGGGACTCGAGCGAGTCCAAGTGAATTCGAGTCGATATTTTTTTGGCTCGTATACATTTTTACCATAGTAACTCGAGTGACTCAAGTAAAATTGGAATCGCGTTGCATCACTTATAACTACACAACTGACTATTTACATTATAATAACCTATTTGTTGGCGAAGAGACGCGTAGACGGTGCTTCTTTATTTGCCGATGTTCATTACTTGACATAAAATAATATCATTATTATTTTATTCTCTAGTAAAATTACATGCAATGCTTACATAATTCTAAAAAATTGACAATATAGTCAAACTGGCAGAGCTTTTTACGCTCAGCGCAGTCCGATACTTGACACAAATTGATATTTTTATTATTACTATTACTATCATCTGTTAAATTGTTGAGAAAAGCTGACCCCAAGTGACTTGGGAATAATAAAGGCTAAGAGAGAAGAAGACTATCATCTGTTAAAATCAAGATGCACAGCATTTTGTGCCCTGTGTATAAAAATGTTTCAGGCGTCAACATCTATAAGAATTTGACATATGCATTTTGATTATCAAAACGCAGTAGCATTCCTAGGTATAAACAATTATAACACAATTATATATAAAATCATCTCAAAGTTAATCAGGCACCTTACAACAATTTAGAATATAGAAACTCTAGATCGACAGGACGCATGTCCATGTGCTAATAATGAGTCGATATAAATATATCTAAATACAATGAAAAATAATTGTGTCTAGATGCCGCTGTCTAAACGCCAACCTAAGAAGTCTGAATAGTCGTCGATATTACAAAACATAGTAATATTAACGAAGTATAATATTTGATTTCTGGGCAACGACTCTTTCTACATAAAACAACTCCTTCTGGGATTATCACTGTATCGCGAGGAGCTTTCCGAACATTAAAACAACTTACACAACGAACACTCAAGAGTCATAACTGTAGATCACAAGAATGGTTTGTCCCGTGTGAGATTCGAAACCACAATACTCGGCGCATTGCTAGTAACGAGCTAACCGCTTAAAGCACTGAATACAACAATGATCTTGAACCTAGCGTTGTCTGCTTACGTAGATAAGACGTAAATGAGACACAGCAATGAGAGGTCATATGTAGATATTATCAGGTAATAACAACATTATGACTGATTGCTTAAAACGGACATCTAACATGGCAACTTTCTTTTAAAAGCAGTAATAATTATATCTTAACTAGGTATTTCTTGGGTTTTAAAAGAAAGAATAAATCTTGTGACGCAGGAGATATTTAATCTTAAAATTTAGCACGACAACATTTTTTTAAAACGGTCTTACGTAATTATTTTGTTAGGTTTCTTTTTTCTAAAAGAAGGAATAGATCCTGTGATGCAGGGGATACTTACTCTTACTTTTTCACACACACTTATCCACATACATTTTCTGCTCCTATTTTCACATTTTTTATTTTATTTCATCTCTACATTTGCATGTTTAGCACTGTTCCTTGTTTTACTCTCTTAAGTGCTTAAGTGCTACAGCTTAAGTTAAATATTGCCTCCCAAAATACAGGCCTGGCTAGTTTTGGGTGAGTGTTACATTATATTTTGTACTATCAATTTGGAAATAAATAAGTAACATTTAGTTGATCTATGATGTCCAATCTTGCTTAAAATACGTTGTAAGAGCTGTGTAAATAATGCTGTTCAATTATCAGTGCTATAAGTAAATGCAACACCCATGCAATCGATAACTTGGAAATCCTTTATAAAAAACTTTTCGGGTCTATCGTCTCATATCTACCCGATGTTACACATTCAACACGATATTTTCGCTGCACATTGTCTGACAAAATGGGCCATCTGCAAAATGCCAATTTCGTTATCATAACTCTCCACTAGGTCCTAATAACACGAACTTTCGAATCCAAATTACCTCTTCATTCGTTTTTTTATATAAATGCTAGAGTTAGCTTACTGTTAAGTACTTTTTTATTCTTGTCGTTAACTTAAAAAGAAATATTCTGAAGTCAAAATACTTTGGTTTTAACAATTGGATTAGACTAAGGGACTAATTTGGCTAGCAAATTAAAACAATTAATTTGTTAGCCAAATTGCTTCTAATCTTATTAAAAATAGAGAGAAAACACCTCTATAACGACTACTAATAAAGATTTAAATCTCAAACCACCAAAAAGAAACCTAAAATAAATCCTAGTCAAAAACTCACAATATTCCTCGCTGTGTGATCACGGCAACTCGAACAAGCACATTGACACAAAGACCACAGGTGCCTTTAAACGACTCTATTTATCACACAAAGGTAAACAAAACGTTTACCTTCGACTAAATGAAAACAGGCACAAGTGCTTGTACGACCACAAACGCAGGCAACCTAGCATTTTCATTCGCTACCCACTGGGTCGAAAGGACCGAATAGCTTTCAACCACGTTTTGCAAATAGTAAAGGACTTTTCATTTTAACGCGTGTGATTCATACTCACGGACTAATGTTTTGTTTAAATGTAAATATGAATGATAACAAATTAATGTGCGGTTAAATTAAAGCATGATTTGATTTTAATGTAGATCACTGACATACAAACTTGTGTATTAAGTTGTTCTTTCAGGTGTCTTTGGAAAATATTGTACTATTAGAAAGAACTTAGGATATCTGTACATTTCATTGAAGTCATAGCTTCTAATTTTCTCTGCTGGCAGCACGTGGGAGTTGTGCATTAGTTCTCAAATTTGATTTCAAGGACGGGCCAATTGTTCCAAGGTTTTTCTGTTAAGAAAGTCTCAGTAGTCAATATCGAGTTTACAACAGAACTGTGCACGGTAAAACACAATAGATTTGCCCCCTTTTAAGTATTTTAGTATAGTACACCTCTTACCCCTTCGGAGATATAAGTGTGACCGTTAGTATTCCGAACGCTTGAATACTATATTTCAATGAAGTTTAGGGTCGAGTGCAAAGTCCCAGGTTTAATTCTCATGTCGAGCAATTTGTTATTGGGTTTACCTGTACGAAAAGTCGCAATAACAGGACTGCATCTGAAAATTAGATCCCTATTTCATAAAACTTAAAGCAAGGCTGGTTGCTCTGTTGTCCTCTGCCTAACCTAACGGGGAAATAGTGGTCTCGATATAATTTGATACTTTTCTATTTCTACTATGAAGGCCAAGCTAATTAGTAACATTTTAATAAAACTTTATAACCTTTCGATGTCAAATATTATGAAAGAATTCTTGCTTAATATTACTGCACCCTTTTAAAAAGTCTGTTCCAACTAAGAGTAGTTATAAAAAAAGAATACAAAACATTGTATTTTTAATTAAATTGTTACTTTTTAATAACGGACGGCCATTATTAAAAATTCTTGGTTCAATACCGGCGTATTGCATTTACACCAGAGAATCGTCTGCAAAATGGAATAAATTAAAATGCTTACGCAATTTTGTTAATTATGCCTGCAATGTAATGAATACTGCCAGTAACAATAGCGCTATGCTTATAGGTTTTGTAATGCGAATGAAAGCTATAAATATCTGTACATGTATAATATGTGGGCAATATTAACATTATTGAATTCGTTCACAGGATGTAAGTGTAAATTAATACTTTACTGAATATGATGTGTGCATTTAATCCTCCAAAATATGCATAAGATAATAATATTCTCTTCTGTTTACGCGAATGTTATATATTGAAATTAAACTTCTCTTCTTTATACGGATTATATCGAATTATTTATTTAAAAAATTATAATTTTTTCATAAGTTTGAAACTGTTAAACTATACTAGTATCTAAGCTATTTAAATTATTGATCTATTAAGATTTAGGTTTACGCTTTTCCCGAAGATTTGTTTGTTTTTCAACAGGCATAGACTAGGACAGACTCTCCCCGAAACCATGGCCGCATAGTTTCAAAATTATATAATACTAGTGTTTTTAAACAACGCTATAAATCCGTATAAAGTATTTCAATTTCAATATGCATAAAAGGTAAAAGAGTCGATAGCCTAGTGGGAAACCGTTGGACTGCTACGCAGAGGTCTCGAGTTCGAACCCAAGGCGCATATCTCTGACTTTGCGAAGTTATATGCGTATTAAATAGTTAATTATCGCTTGCTTTAACGGTGAAGGAAAACATCGTGAGAAAACCTGCATGTCTGAAAGTTCTCCATAATGTTCTCGGAAATATGTGAAGTTTACCAACCCGCACTAGACCAGCGTGGTGGACTATGGCCTAACCTTTCTCACACTGAGAAAAGGCCCATGCCTAGCAGTAGGACAGTTTAATATAGGGCTGATATTATAAATTATATCTACATGTATATATTAATACGTGAAGCAAAAACTTTGTACCCCTTTATTACGAAAATTGCGCAGACGGAGGAGTATGAAATTTGGGACAGTAAAAGTTTATATGGAGAAGGAGGGGCGAATCCTAATATTTATATAAAATATGCATTAGAAATACATTATATTAATGAAAAAACACTACATGCACACAACCATACATTTGACACACGCAGTTGAAGCGCGTAACTATGGTTACATATATAAATATAATATAATGACATATATCAGTAATATTTTACAGGCAAACTTTGGTCGAATTTCGAGCACTAGGTGACCGCTAGTTATATTATATATGCATAAAAACTATGTTTAAGTTACATGTTCAAGAGATAATTGGTACTTACGGTTATGTTTGCCGTAAGGTGTCGGTTTAAATTCTCAGGGTCTTCTCTATTCTCATGTATTATTAGGTTTTTCTAACCGGAATTTTTAATAACAGTATGGATTCCGGAAAAGTGGCCTATAAATTACGTGGCACCTACAACATGGCAGCCAAATGTGGGTGTAAAATGCCTCTGCAAGAAAGGTGTAATCTCTCTCTCACTCTAAAAAAAAAATCCTGTGGTGATATGCGGGTGTAGGTATATATAACTATGTTTACTTTACAATCAGTAGCACTACTATAATCGATACTAAAGTTTCTGTGCTATCCTTACTTAATCCTAACTGATATTATAAATGCGAATGTGAGTTTGTTTGTTTATTCGATTTCACGTCTTACCTACTCAAGTAGGTAAGACGTGAAATCGAATAAACAAACAACCGATCATCATGAAATTTCACATAAATGTTGTCAGGGGAGCAAGAAAAGACATAGGGTACCTTTTATCCAGAGAAAAGTACTGTTACTAATCTAACCTAACCTACATTTATGCGAGTGAAACCGTGGGTAAAATCTAGTATTATAAATTTGAATTCTGTCTGCCTCTGTTTTTTTTTCTTTTCATGGCTAAAACACTCAACCAATTTGAAGGAAATTTGGTACAGAGATTGTTTAAAACTTGGAGAAGGACGTAGGTTTTTTATTGATGTAGGTACCAGGCGGGCGAAGCCACGCGCAAAAGCTAGTAAAGTTAGTTAGTAACAATTTTCTTAGAAACTATGTTAGTAAAAAGAAATAAATTAAACATACATTACAGTTTTCCCGTAACGATGCCTACCCAGTGTGCCTGTATGGGACAATCGTTACGGGAGGCAATCATTTTCAGAATGCTGTTGGTGCTAGATACTACGCAATCTCTGAAAAAGTGGTGTCGCTTTTTTTCGCATTATAGCGTGAAAACGTCAACGCGCGCAACTGCAAACATCTGCGACGCACTGCAACAAGATTCTGAAACCGTTATTGTATTGTATACGCAGGACGTTGTAGGCTCGTTGCGTATACCGAACCCACAGGCCGCTCGAGTAAAAAGATTGGCAATATGCCCTAAAAAGAGTTAATTTTACTTCATTAGTACATCGAGCAAACCTTCAGGCCAGCATATTACTCCTCACCGCCAACGCCTTGCGTTCCCTCTCTATGTATATCTGGGTCATCCTTAAGATCTTCTGATATTATATGGCCCAGATATTTAAAAGTTTATAACACAGAGATTGTAGTATAAGAACCTATAGATCGCTCGGCGATCAGAAAACGTTCACCTAGGTCTTTCTTCGCCACTAGCTAAATAAGTATGGTGTCATGGGCGTTTTTGTCCTCTACACATAGGTAAATAGTCTCACGGCCATATCATACACTGACGTGTATCACATCCACATTTTGCAGTTTTAAGTCTTCCGTAATAAAGTACGACTCTATTGCCAGCTTGCAGGCATTGTACCAGACTCCGACTGCTACTTAAAATTTCTAGACAAGTACTCTAATATTATAAATGCAAATGTGAGTGTTTATTTTCTTTCACGCCTTAACTACTCGACCGATCATCATGAAATTTGGCATTCACGTTGTCAGGACACCAGAATAGGACATAGGGTATCTTTCTTCCAAAAAAACTACTTTTACTAACCTAACTTATATTTTCGCGAGCGAAGCCGCGGGCGAAATCTAGTACCCAATAACCCTTCGCCTGATACTGGAATGGAAACCAAAATCACACACACAGCGGTCGTATTTACCATCGCTGCATCACCATGGCAGTTATACAAGCCAAGCAAATGTTAACTTTACTTTTCTTTCTTATTACGACTATAAAAAGGATAGACTTATTTTACAACTGGCAAATTAGTTCACGAAGAAAGTTCTCGTTAACGAAAATGTTGTTTGCTTTTCATTCTAATTAAGCGTACAACAAAGAAATAGGTTAATTTAACAATTTCAAAATGTCTCAAACCCTTTTGTTTCTTGAAATTAATGAAATGTTTTTAACAACTGAGGTGGCGAACATGTATTTTTTCTCTCTCTTGACCTCGATCAGAATTGGATATTCGTTCGTAGCGTGGCATTATAATAAAGTAGGTACATATCAATCAAAAATTTTTTATAGTTTATCAATCCATGGGCAACAAGGGTCTATGAATAAAACTAGATTAGCGCGATTTGATACTTCACAAACCATTGGTTTGAAAGCATTATAGAGTATTTTCAAGCGTTTAGATTTCCTCATAATACATTATAATAATTTAAAGTTAGAACAAGAATATTTTTTATTTTATATAGCTAAGTTATTTAGCTCAAGCAGCAGTAACTGCATATCATCAGCAAACCTTATGCTTATTTAAGCATAAGAAATGTCTGATGCAGCGTATGAACGTGACAACAATATATGTATCACTCATCATTTCAGCCTATTGCAGTCCACTGCTGGACATAAGCCTCCCCCAGGGTGCGCCACAAGGCCCGATCACCCGTTTTCGCCATCCAGTCACCTCCAGCCACCTTTTTTAGGTCATCGGTCCATCTGGCCGGAGGGCGTCCTACACTACGCTTACCGAGTCGTGGTCTCCACTCGAGAACCCGTCTGCTCCAACGATCATCGGTTCTACGACAGATATGACCAGCCCACTACCACTTCAGCCTGCTACACTTCTGAACTACGTCAGTGACTCTGGTTTTTTGTCGGATAATCTCGTTCCGGACTTTGTCCCTTAACGAGATTCCGAGCATACACCTTTCCATAGCTCGCTGAGTGACATGCAATCGGTGGGCTAGTTTCACTGTCAGGTTCCACGTCTCGGCTCCGTATGTCATGACCGGCAGGACGCATAGATTGAATACCTTGGTTTTCAGGCATTGTGGCAAGGGTGACTCGAAGATGTGACGCAACTTTCCAAACGCTGCCCAGCCAAGCTGCACTCTTCTGGTGATTTCACCCTCAAAGTTGTCTCGACCCAGCTGTAACTTTTGTCCTAGGTAGACGTACTCCTGGACAACTTCAAGGGCTACACCTTCGACGGGAACGGGCTCAGGGACGATGTGCTCGTTGAACATGACCTTAGTCTTGTCCAAGTTCATCCCGAGCCCAACGCGTCTCGAGGCAGCATTAAGACCGGACAGCATTTTCTGCAGGTCTTGCAGCGATTCTGCCATTATAACTATGTCGTCAGCAAAGCGGAGGTGTGTGAGATATTCACCATTGACATTGATGCCCAGTCCATTCCACCGCAGGGTCTTGACTCACTGTCTATCACTATGTCTATCACTCACTCGTTCAATATCCACCCTTCAAAAAAGGCCAAGATTACTAGTCTGCTGACAAGACATAAACTTCAACTACTCAATCTAGGAAGGAATTAGGTTGTATGGCTGAAGTCTTCTGTAGGATAAAAATCCAGTAAGACTGTTGCAGTTTAAGTCATTCATATATTACTCTCTTAAAAATATGTTCTATAAAAACGATTATTTAATATTTTCGTGTTCCCAGATAGAAGGAAAACAAATATACTAAATTCTCATAAATAATTGACGAGGTGATGCAATAAGCGCAACGTCGTTCACATAAGCGTCACACGAATTCGTATAGCATCACCATAGACTGAATCCAGACACAATGAAAAAGGCACCGTGTCTAAGAATTCAGAGTCGAAGCGTTGGCCAAGTGCATAATATGTAACTAATGATGTTAAGCCCTTAAATGCAATTTTTTATTTATAAAATCATACAAGGTTAACACATCAAGTAAGATATAAAAATCATGTGGCTTTCAAAAATGTTTACGGCTCCGACTCATCAGACTGTGAAAGAAAACATTTTATCCCACTTTCCTCAGTTAGTGGCACTTCTCTATAGCGGAGATTCCTTAAAAGCCGGAAAATTTGTCCAATTTGCTCTTTGGCCCGGCTTTGATATTTTGATTCAAAAGAGATTTTATGTACAGTCGTTTCTGGAGTACAAAGCTGATTTAAACAACATATCGTGCTCTCTATTGTGAACAAAAATATTCCGTTTAGTTTTTGGTACCTTTTCTGTGGAAGGAAATAAGCGTTATGTTTTTATTTGGTACATACCTTTCCTTAATTAAATACGAGGAGTGTACGCGCGTAAACGTACATCGTTCTGAATTCTAGTCTCGCGCGGCAACGGTAGTAGTCCAATGAATTTTGCTGTAGGCAAAGCGGAGACGCATCGCCGAAATCCTTCGAGGGTTACTTAGAGACTTTGTCATGTAAATAAGCCACTCAAACCCCTAGGGGAGGCGCTATTCAAACTGAAATATTGTAAATATTTTATTTCTGAATAGATGCGACCACTTTGATCTTGATGACGTAATTCCTTATACAATTGATGAAAAATGTTATCCAATTAAAATATTATAAAAAGACGTATGTTTGTCAAGGCAACAGTATAATATTTATTTTTAGTTAATTTCTTATTTTAGTGCCCTCTGATGACGAAGGTAAGTAGCGTAGAATGTCACTTATATAATGACGTGTCAGTGCATTTTAATAATGAATCATTTTAATAAAATATAAAACTTACTACTTTATTTTAGTGACTAGCGACAAAATTGGGACTCTTATGAAATGTTTTCGATGTCAGTTGGAGGTAATTTCCTTTGTAGGGGTTTGACAGAAACGGTTAAACACGCAGGCAAAAAGTAATAGTCCAATCACAACCGTGTGGGTTTTGAGAATTCGTTTTTGGTAGTGATAATGAAATTGAGCAAAATGTCGATATGCACTTTTACTGTTAATTTTATTATCAATACCTAAGATTTAGCCATTTTTATTTAATAATTTAGTACGACAAACCTTTTATCGATGTTTGAAGAAATATTTTCTTTTGTGTTCATAACCACATAACAATAACTAAATTTACTTTCTATAACTTACTTGTCACAGAGCATAAGAGCTAGTGCACTTTATTTATTTAAATAAATAATGTTGCTGATAACTAAAACAGACTGAAATGCAATTTAGTGTAGATATTATCTATTTGAAACCAACTTATACTTGAAACCACAGACCAACAGACTGCAATGCAGAGGATCTCGGGTTCGAACCCACATCGCGTACCTCTGACTTTCGGAAGTTATATGACTTTTCGAAATTATGAGCATATTGATTGATAATTATCGCCTGCTCCGTGCTTCGTTAAGCCGTCGGTCCCGGCTGCCATGAACATCTATAGCAGTCGTTATTGGGAAGTCAGTGCTCTATAATGTCCTGACACTGGTCTAGCCTTAGGGTATCGTTAGCCTTCGCGTTGCGAAGGTCAGGTGGCAGCCGCTCCGTGTAAAAACTGATATCCAGTCAAATCCGGTTAGACTAGAAAAGCCGACCCCAAGTGACTTGGGAATAATAAAGGCTAGGGAGAAGACTTGAAATCATTTTAACTGCGTTTGTCGTACACAAAACATTGATTGCAATAAACAAAAAATGCTTTATCACTAGTTTATGGCTGCGGCGATTACAGCGTAAATTCTATAGGCACGCCACTACTGGGATGAAAAGTATTCAATGTGTTAATCCAAGATGTGACTTATTTGTGGGTCAAGTCTTATCCAAATCCGTTCATCAATTTATGCGTGATTAAGTAAAATCCAAATATCTGAACATCTTCCAATGTTTTCCATTTATAATATTAGTAAGATTTCTGTAGAATCTATTACACAACAAAATGTTAAGTCATGAAATATTACTGACGGAATTACTATACGAATATCAGTTCACCGGGCGACAGATTCCATCTTTGGGATGCAAATCAGGCCGTTGAGAATTCATAGCTCAAATGGGGTGGGTGAAGGTTGCTGAGACGCGAACTCTCATATTTATTTATACGAACTATTTTGTAGGTCATGCCTACCACTTTGTACCATTAATTTTTATAAAAAATGTTTCGCTTTGCTTTAGGGAATGTAAGACGTCGTGCTTATATTCTGTTTGATGTATGCATGTAGGATCTTATTATCCTAAATTAGGCTGGTAAATCTAACTTATCATGACGCCCGTACTTTTCTGGAGATTTAATACGATATATTAGACGTATATTTGGCTCGTTGGCACAGTAGTAATTAATGCTACGGCCGTGCATAAGGTCTCAGGTACGATTCCCGGGTAATTCTCAATAGCAGCACGGAATCTGGCACTCGAGGTCTCTCGTAGTAGTTTATTGGTCTCCCCGTTAGGCTATCTATCGTAGTTATTAAAGCGCTTGGTGCACTTATGCGACTTACGTTGCATTAGATACATTACGATTGCTGCGTACTATCTATGCTAATATTAGAGCTGAAGCCTTTGTTTGTTTGTTTGAACGCGCTAATCTCAAGAACTACTGGTTTGAATTGAAATATTCTTTCAGTGTTGGATAGCCCATTTATCGAGGATGGCTATAGGCTATATAACATCATGCTAGACCAATAGGAGCGGAGCAGCAATGAAAAAGTTTGCAAAAACGGGGGAAATACTCTTATATGAAGCAGACGAAGTTGCACGTGTCAGCTAGTTCTATTATATTCTAGATTTGCCCGGGGCTTCGCTCGCGTAAATGTAGGTTGGGTTAGGTAACATAGGTAATATGTCTTTTTTTATTCCCCTGACAACGAGTATGCCAAATTTAATGATGATTGAATGATGATCGGTCGAGTAGTTAAGGCGTGAAAGCGAAATAAACAAACTTACATTTGCATTTATAATATTAGTTAGGGTAAAGCAATTGCTATGCTTAAGTTTTGCATTGAAGTTGCAGTGTTAAGTCCATCGTAAGACATGTGTCATCTCGAGCGACACAAAAACATTAAATGTGCGTTTGTTGCATGCGTGGGTCACATCAAAACCTAAGCGCTTTAATCTAACTTCGCAATAGTGCTTTCAATTAAACTGCCGTATATGTAGTCGAATCCCTAAACAAAAATGTAGAGGTCCTCAGCAAATAGACCTAGACAAACTAAACTGTTTGGTACCTATTATTAAATAAACAAAGCCCTTTTCCGTAATTTACATTTCCGAAGCCAATTTCATTAGTTCACAAGTTATTCGCTCGAGGGAACGAAACTCTATCCGACTGTACTATGATTCGACCAATTACAACCGGCTTGATTACAAACTTAAGTATATTTAGGATACTGTTGTGTATAGTTACATGTTTATCCTATACATTTGGGGCGAAGAAAATTGAAGGAAAACATTGTACAGGTTGAGAGTTAATTGTAAAGTATAATGGAGAAATTAGACCACAATTAGGCGAAATGTCTTTAGTATTCTTTTTAGAATTACTTGTATTTTGCGAATTAATGTGTATAACAAGTCTTATTGTTTTAGGGCCGAAAAACAATTACCTTATGTCCTGGAAAATCCTCTGTAAAAGTAAGATAATCTAAGCTTATCTTTACAGCAGATTTAAATTATTTAATTTGGGTGAATGCTTTGACGCATACCTCTCCGCGGGGCGACGGAGAGGCTATGCCGGACTCACCGGGGAAAGATGGTGAGCGGCATCCCGGTAATACCGACTAAACCTACCACGGTGTTCCTCGACAAAACCGCAATCGGCGGGGCCGCGCGAATCGCTTTCACATGCAATCGCGACTCCGCCGAGGTTTCGGCCCACCGTATGAAACGGCAGGCCACTACACAAATAGACCTGCCCTTTGGGCACCACAAATTTTATCCCTACTGTGCCCAAGAAGGGGGAGCGGACACACGATACAGAGGCGCGCGTGGGAACACGCACGCCGCCTCTCAGACCTGGTGCTGATCGGGTGGCGGGCAGGCCCACGAAGCCCACCACCCCTAGGTCAAACCTCAGGGTGGCTGGAGGTCGTCTCGCGCTCTCCGGCGCCCGGCTCTGCGGTTGGGGAGAGGGTTTAAGCGTTCCCTCTCCCGCTTCACCGCCTCCTTGATGGAAATCTCTTCCTCACAGAAGGAGGCAACGGCGTTCCACGACCTCTCACTCCGGACCATAGACTGAACTACGGTCGGGAGCGAGAGGGCAACCAATCCGACTGCCGCGATCAACTTACGGCGCTGCGATGCTCAGGCGGGGCAATCCGCCAAAGTGTGCAGCGCCGTATCCACTACAACGTCGCGGCAGTCGCCACAGTAGTGACAACCGGGCGTCTCTTGCCGGCCTATGCGACACAGGAACTGGCCAAAACAGCCATGGCCAGTCATAACCTGTGTCAGCCGGAAGATGAGGGCGCCATGCCGCCTCTCCAGCCACTCCTCAAACACGGGACTTACCTCCACAACCGTGACAGCAGATTTGACTTATGTGTTGTAGTTTAAATAGAGACATACTACCCTTGCTAAGCATTGTCCGCATAGTAAATAGTCAATGTGATATATATTAAGCAGAACCCTGTTCAATGATAAATATTAATAATTGTACTTCTACAAGCAACCATTTATTACAAGTACAATTAACTCACACTTAATGTTTCAGTGTAAATAACTAAAATAATTTAAATCTACAACCCTACAAAGTTCAAGTTTGGTCAAGTTTAAAACAACTGTTATTACTAAATGATGGAAATAAAACATGATGAAAATATTGACAACGGTCTATACAAATAGAAGACTTTTATTATTTTTTATTATTATACATAATAAACATTTAAGACACATGCCCAAAAAACAATAACTTTTTATAATAATACTTCACACCATTCTCCACTCTTAAAAACTCGACTTCAAGACTACGAACAATTTTAGCCACGCTTACGGCGCGAAATAGAGCTACGAAACCAATGATCGTTAATTCGAGTCACAGCCCATCCCCATGCATATATTCATCAGCAACTTTAGAGCGAAAGGAAAACCGTAACACATGCGTCACTAATGAATAAACATAGCAATGCTTTGTGACTGATTATACTCAGAGCAGGGCATTTTCAATGAGAGATTTGAAGGTACCTGTTAGGAGAGAAACCTAGTGTAACATAATATAGAAACATGCCTCTATCTATATACATAATTATATGTTACAAAATATTATTTAATAATCATCATCATCTATGGGCGACTACCAGACTTAGAACTATCTATGTATAATCTATGGCACTAGTTAACCGATTTTAAGGATAAGCATTATATACAAAATAATAATATCTGCTATTGTGTTGCTTATGGTTACGTAATTTTACCTGTCTTAAAATTCACTATTGTTTAATGTAATATTATCATATTATACTACCCACAGATTAGATCCTAGAAAATATAAGTCACATCAGTGACATACCTACTACATAATTATGTGGAGGCTAGAAAAGCGTAAACAACAAAAACTGAAATAGGACTAATCTATAAGAACGGCAATAATTCAAAAAAGATACGTCTGTATTAAGACAGATTGTCTTATATTATTATTATATAAGATTAATTAGACTGATATGTACATAAGGACTATATTTATTACATTTAATGCCATTCAACGTGGCAATGCTGCCAGTCTTCTGGGCACACTACCAGTCAACTGTGATGCGGAGGAATTCTATGACGCCTATTAGAGGGTTTTAGTTTTCTTTTCTTTTTTATTTCTACTTTATAATATTTTAGGTATAAGTTAGTTTTAAAGAATTGTGTTTATTGATAGTAGGTATCTAAATAAATTTATTTTAATGCGAATACATTAAATCTGTAGAAATACATGAATCACAATATAAATGCTCTGTACGAAGCAACTTCACTGTATAAATATATGCTATATACAACAACAGAAGGAAAATCTGAAGCAATCACAAAAAACATAATCCAGCCAAGCAAAGCAGAAGTACGATTTTAGTGCGAAACGAAGCCAGGCCAAATTCACGTAATATCGAATTTAGCCAAGTTTTTACCGACTATCGGCAACTTGTTAATTAAAATCCTACCGAAGCTTCTACACTTCGAGTAGTTTTGCTATTTGCTAAAGTTACCAAGTTATATTCTTATTTAACTATTAAAATATGATATCTTAATTTACTACATTTTATTTAAGAACTATGTATATCTTTATTATTAACGTAGTTTCTGAATTTGCATGCGTCGGTATTCAATACTGCGTCTGTAAACAGCATTACTTACCAAAATATATTGTAAGTACTGTGATAATCACAAAACCTTTACAGCTGCCTATACTAATGCTAAGTTTTTAATAGATGGCTTACTTTTATGTAATTAGTATTATTACCTAATAAAAGAGTTCTCAAGTCCACCAATACGTAAGGTTCGGGTGAATAGAAAGAAACTTCTACCAGACGATGATATTTCAATTATCATAGGTTTCATGAAATTATGGAGCGAAAATTATGCTCTTCAAAACATGAGACTGTAACCCCTCTTCCTAAGCCAACATTTGATTTGATAGTTAGTACTGGCATTGCACAAGACGCTACTACCAATAACATTTCTCACATTTCAACTCTTGAGGTGACCTCAATATTAGTTCAATTCCAAGCGCTATGTATATGATATATATTTTATGACCTGATCTGAAAAGTAAAAATTACTTTACGTGGCATTATCGATTCATCTCAATTTTTACGGAAAATCTTACAAAAATTGTTATTTTATTTATTTTTGCAGCGATGTTTTTATTTACTGGTTTAGCAATACACACACTCCACAACCCGAGTAACCATTGTAAGATCGTATCCAAAATATACATAGATGGGACCATAGACACTCGAATGACATATGAGCGCCCTACCATCAACTGTTTCAAATATTTGATGTCACCGTGAGAAGATGTAGCGACCGTCCTAAGCAAACATCAGGAGACCCTCGACTAAGATCGATGATATCGCGCCAGACATGACACGGCTCTGGATTTTGAATAATAAATACCGTTAGTGAAACTTATTTTATTATTAGAGGTTTCATTTGCCGAGAGAATTTACAAACCAATTTTCAATGTTATATCTTTTTTAGACTATGTAAAGCGGTATTTTGGTGACCATCACCCTAATCTTAACCCTCAATATGTACTATTTATATTTTCACAAATCCTTAAAAAGTCCAAAAAAAAAACAATTTTATATGTTCAACCAAGTAAAATTTCTAGTTTGTGCTATGTTAATATTTTCTTCTTTATTAAGAAATGCAAAGTTCGCGAATTGATGGTTATTAGACATCTCGTGTTGCAGATAAATTCGTATATTGCAAATAATCCAACAGAGTTAATTTGATGATTTGTGTAGATACTCGTACTATTGCAACGTGTAATAGGCTTCACATAGTTAGAGCAGAGAGAGTGGTAACACTCTTCTTACAAAAACGTCGATCTAGACATAGACATTTATTTATTTTTGACAGTTTTATTTACAAAACTTAAAGTACTGTTAGTACTCTTACACTTAATTATTTTATATCAGTGTAGATAGAGTACACAGAATTAAAATTGGACATTTGAAACGTTCATCCCTCTCCAAACCCTAAAAAAACAAAAACAACATGTTTGCTCAACAATCTCAGTATTATTGTTAGACGTATGTTAACGAAAATCATGCAATAAGTAAAATATATTTAATCCGAGCGAGTTAGATCAACATTGTCTAAAATAGATATCGAGAAACTTTCGGATTTTATTATACATATTTAGAAAAATAAAACCCAAATCGTAAAACCAAAGCAATGCTAGCATAATATCCACAATATAAACATACACAGCTGTGATCCAGACATCTACTACATATATTTTCTATGAATTTTTTTAGTAGTTGCAAAGTATTCAAATTTTCAAATAACGGCCTATGCTGGGGCCGATAGGCAGATTTTTACAGCAACTCATTATAACAACACGAATAGTACTATACTTAAGTACCTAGTCCGAGGGATTGTTCAGTGGTACTGGCAGTCAACAGCTGCTAAAACGTTTATACAATTGACCCCATGATTATAGAACCAATTTTTCTTAAACATATTATCTATAAGTTCAGCAACACAATTTAGGTGCCAACTTCTCAAACCCATAAAAGTTAAATTGGAAGTCAAGAACAAAAAGCGACTTGAAAATGCAAACTGCAAAGCGCAAAGCAATTTCAAAGAATGGGTCCTAATATTTGAAACAAGGAGTACTTTACCTACCTAAGCGTTTCATACCGACTTTGCAGACTTTGTACCGATTCCGTAGCTTAGTATCAGATATTGAAGCAATTGTCAGTCCGTCAGTTCTATTTTTGGAACACCCTATTACTGGTAGATTTTCTAAATTCAAACTATTTTGCTGGTGTTGCCAGATCGCGGTTCACAAATTGTATTAGGTGTATAACTTGTTTGAATCGTACTGAAATTCATTTATTTAAATTGGACTTTTTATACATGATGAACGTTTTTGTGGCAACCCGTTGCAAATTTATACTTTCATGTTCTCTCATATGATTTTCCTTTATTCTTTATTGTATTTCGCATTTTAATTCTTTGATTGGAACTCATAATAACGTAATTTTTTTTATCACGGCGTGTAGAATTCAGGGTACAAAGGGATTTCCTAGTAATACTTTTAATTTCTTTGTCAGAATATGAAAATAATGTAAACATATAAATAATACACGATTGTCTCAAAATAATATATTTTGTTCCATTCTCGAAAAGAGTCTGGCATAAGGAAATTACAAAAATTATTTGTTTATGAAGTAAACATTGAAATACAATGACAATATTTTGTTCAACTCTCTGCTTACATTTATTTGGATAAGACTAGCTGAATCCCACGGCTTCATATATAGGTTGAGTTACTGATTTCGACTTGCTTTACCTTTCTTGCTTTATTAACTGTCATCACATTCTTTAAGTACGTTTGCCAGTATGGTACAGTATGCTGCGACTCGATCTGACTGCCTCGATGGGGTGGCGGTTGTGTATGCGACTGCTGTGCATGAGGACTCGGGGGCGATTTCAGGGTCAGGCCAAAAAGAATATTGGAATATACTGATAAAAATCTCTCAGTAGCTGCCTGGAGCTAGGAGGTTAGATGCTTGACGGTGTTACACAACCTCGATCCACGGAAAGCACGTAAAGCCGTAGGATCTGCATCCCATCTATCTCCGGTCAGATTCTGAGAGATAGAGAACCGAGAAGGCACTTGTGTTTGTGCACACACTTGTGCGCTTGTTGTAAAGATCGACTACCATAGCTGAAATTCCATCCTTATTATAATGTATAGATATTCAACTTTATAGTCAATCTAAAGTTAAAAACATTGTTAATACGAGAACAAGTCGTTATCGATTTAAACGATTGCTTATCGGACACGTTCTAAATCGCTTCAATAAACAAATGTTTTATTTTTTATTTAAAAAGACAACTCGCGCACTATGAATATGAATAGCTTCTGTATCGCGGGGGACTTTACAAATAATAAAACAACGGACACAAAGAACATCCAGACTCGGAACAACCAATTGTGAATCACACAAATTTTCTTCCCGTGTGGGATTCGAACCCACAACACTAGGTGCAGTGGCAATGCGAAGCGACCTCTTAAACCACTACGCCATCGTACAGTCAAATCAATAATATCCACCCGTGTCTTCTTATTACAACAGACTTTGACTTACATATTATTATATAATAATCCCATCCACTGCACTATTGACGTGAACCCACACCTAATTCAAGCATTCTATCTTAGCTCAAGGGGTTAACAAGAATAATGGTAGTAATTGGAAACCTAAATTGCTAATAAGATATAAAAACAAACTTTCCATTCATCCCTTATGCCCAAATAATAGCATCACACCTTCCTCAATTCTTCTTACTATGCATTTGCATTTTGTTTCATACTTTCCTTTTTCTAGTTTATATTTTTCTTTACTCGACAACACTCTTCTATTTTCCATTCTATGTCCCATAAATACACTATTCATACTTCTCAAGCTCTCATTACGACTTCATATATTCATGTTTCTTAATTGAATGAGCTCCTTTTACCTTATTCTTCTAACTGCGGAGCTGTTAGCTGTTAAATTCTTAATAGTTTATATATTCTTTATTATAACGACTCTGTTACTTATTATTCACTAAATTTCCTTTAGTATTAATCTATTCTGAATATACAACATGAGTATATAATAATCCAAATGCTTACTTGACAGTCCATTTGTAAAATTTACTAACTATTTTCGAACGGACTGTTATCATAAGAATCTAGTATTATTGCAATGTACTTATTAGTAGTTCTAGTTATGCTAAAACTTAAAATATTCAAGCAGCATCTGATATGTATGCCAATATTTTTCGTTGCTTATTGCTTTTACGTTTTTGCTATTAAGGTTCTGCATTCGTAGAGCTGCACTTTCAAAATACATGGTTATAATATTCCGATATTATCAAATGAAACGTATTTTAAGAGTAGAAGAGTAGCATCCACACAAACTTGAAACAGGTCAACCTTAAAAAAGACTGTAGCCGAATAGTGTTGTATTGTATACCAGAACTCATTAGATGGTTGTGTTGGCAACAGGTGACTTAACCATTTCTGTTGCAAATATGGGCACTCATTTCTGGGTCGGCAATTCATACCTTTAATGTTCTAGTTTCACCTAAATACTACTTTGAGAAAGAGTTCAAACGAATTGGTTGGTACCACAGGTTGATACAATAAATTACTTTGACCAGAGCTCTGCTCGTGTTAATATAGACATCAATAATTTTCTGTCCCTCAAGAAACGGTACTTTTCTAAGTAACAATCATTGAATAAAATTGTACTTGAAAGAACGAGACACGTGGATAAAAAAGGAAATGTTTCTTATGGCATACATAAATCATCCTATATAAGGTAGAATATGTCTTTGTATTCTGCTAATAAAAATACCATTCTACTTGATCTATTCCAGACTTGTTTACTTGGTATATTGTTGCCGAGAATAGAATATTCTTTGTTGTATACCAATTACAACTGTTGACGAAAAAACAATTTGTAATGATCGCTGAATGAGTATAATGTGTACAACTTTTTTTAATATCCCTTATTCAATATTATAGAATGGGCTTTGAAGCAAATCAATAAAGTCACCAAACGTTATTAAAATTAAGCTACTTTGTACGGCTTTATGGCGGCTTATTTTTAGAACCAGTATTATAAAATCAAATTTATACTTACGGTTGCTTTTCAGCAGCCAAGGTCACGGGGAAACATGGCAACTAAAACGTCGAGCAAAGTGTTAATTTAAATGGTTTTCAATAGTTCAGACCTCACGGAAATGTACTAGATTGGTAATAAAGTATTTGGTTGTAAATTTCTTCACGATTTATTTTATTATAAGCGGTGTTTCTAATTAGTTGTCCAATCGGCCAATAATAGAAATTGAACTATCATTCATATTTAAACTCTTTTAATAATTAAAGATAAAACAGATTTGTTTTTTTTTATATTTTATGATGAGTTTTTTAACTCATTGGCTATATTCTGGCATAGTTAATAGTGATTTAATCTATATATTTTTTACTCATAACGATAGTTCATTTTGTGTTTACCGAAGTTTTATGTACTGTTTCTAATTACATGTCCACCACTGTATATCAGCAACGCCGAAACGTAAGGTAATGCGTACTATTTGACATATTCTAATCATTGAGTGCACTAGAACAATATAAAATATAAAATATCCAAGTACCTGCCCATGTTTTTCATGTAACAGAATTATTTCTGACGGATATACGAAACAAAATGGAAAATACAATAATATTGGATGAAGAACACTAATTTGCATAGCTCTTTAGATTACTAAACAGCTATGCAAATTCATGATGGTTAGACATCAGTCAAAAGTTATTGGTACTAGATTTGACAACACATAAGACAGTGTCCTTTAAGTTGTCATCGAGATTCAAGATGGTCAGTCCCACCTCGAATTTAGTCGACCACCTGAAGGGCAGGCTAGTAGATACCAAGCATAGAGACAAACTATTTAGTACCGCTTACCAATTATTGACACAAAGACCTACTAGCACTCAGCCTTATCCGAGAATTGATCCCGAGATACAAGATTAACCCTGCCATCAGATAATTGGTTACTATTTTAGTACCTTTTTTTTTTACTTGGAGGAATGCATTGACGCTTTCCCCTCCGCAGGGACTGGCAAAGGCGTTATGTCGAACTCACCGGGGAAAAGATGGTAATGACGATAATGGACCTCCTGGTAATACTGACTACACCTACCACGGTGTTCCTCAACAAAACCGCAATCTGCAAAGCCGCGCGAATCACTTTCACATGTAGCCGCGACCACGCCGAGGTTTCGGCCCGCCGCGTCGTATGAATCGGAAGGCCACTACGCAACAAGACCTACCCTTTAGACATTACTTATTTTAAACCTTACTGTCCCACCCTCACCCTTAAGGGTGGACGGACACACAACACAGAGGTGCGCGTAGGAACACGCAGGCCACTTCTTGGACCTAGGTGGCTGGCAGGTCCACGAAGCCCACCACCCTCAGGTAAAATCTCAGGGTGGCTAAAGATCTTATCGCGCCCTCCGGCACTCAGTTCTGTGGTTGGGGAGAGAGTTTAAGCGCTCCCACTACCGCTCCGCCGCCTCCTTTATGGAAATTACTTCTTCACAGAAGGAGGCGACGGTGATCTACGACCTCTCACTCCCGACCATGGACTGAACCACGGTCGGGAGCGAAACGGCAACCATACCGACTGCCGCGATCAACTCACGGCGCTGCGATGCCCAAACGGGCCAATCCGCCAAAGTGTGCAACACCGTGTCCTCAACAACGTCGCGGCAGTCGGCGCAGTGGTGACAACCGGGCGTCTCTTGCCGGCCTATGCGACACAGGAACTGGCAAAAGCAACCGTGGCCAGTCATTACCTATCTCAGCCGGAAGGTGAGGGTGCCATGACGCCTCTCCAGCCACTCCTAAAAAACGGGACTTACCGCCACGATCGTGGCGTGCCCGAGTCTATGTTACTAGCTACGGCAACCATCGCCAACTAGTAGCAGTAAATTTTTTGGCAGCAGAAATGTTAAAGAACATGCTACCATTTTGCTAATAGCACATCATCTTCTCGAATAGGTAGCTTTTCAACCTTGTGTTACTACCGTAATTAGAGTTAATCACCGCAGAATAAATATATAATAATATCAGCCCTCTATTAAACTGTCTCATTGCTGGGCATGGGCCTCTTCTCAGTGTGAGAAGGGTTAGACCATATTCCACTACGCTGGCCCAGTGCGGGTTTCCAGATTTCATATATCTTTGAGAGAATTGAATACGCAAATAACTTCGAAAAGTCTGAGATGCGCACATGCGTGGTAGATCAACGGTTTTCCAGTAGGCTATCGCTGTTTATCGTCGCAGAAATACAACTGAACTTTGTTTGCTTGATAAGTAGACATTTAGGACCTGCGTTCAATATTTACACACTACAAAACAGCTGTCAACTATAACATAATGCACTCATTTTGAAATGAATTATTCGTAGCATACTGTAGGCTGTTTTTTGTAAAATTAAATATTTATGAGGTGTATATTTATTCGGCATGGCCTCGACGTGCGCCAAACGGTCCATTGAATCTCAAAGCGTGGAGCACAATGTGAAAATTTCCTATTATAACATCCGTATTGATAAATTTATGAGCACAAATGCGTCCACAAAGGACGTCCTGTAGACACAACTGCTTTTGATTTGTGTCAGACTATTGCTTGTACAGTTATTGTTTATGTCTAACGTAACGATATGATGTTGAATGAATGATGTATTTGACGCGCCTTTGTTCATTTGACCTTTCTGTATGTACTTAATCCTTACTAATATCATAAATATTAATGTAAGTTTCTTACGCGAACGAAGCCGCGAGCAAAATCTATTTAGATTATATTTTTACAAAAGGACTTGCATATTATATATCGGCCACATTGGGACAGCGGTAGTGAATGCGATTTGATGCGTGAGGTCTTTGGTTCAATTGCTAGATCATACAAAGCGTTATTAATTTTTCATTTAAAGAAACAAAATCCATGCTGCTATCCACCATAGCAGCATAGATTTTCAAACCGTGCCCGATGGGCGGCTAAGGGCTCACCCGCTATTACATCAGATCTAATTACCATAGTTGGTGATAATGTGGATCTAATTCATCCAATACACCTATGTCTATCCCTATAGCCGTAACATGACTAACATGAAAAATATAATCTATTTAATCTAATGTTAAATTCTTTTCGAAACAAAGACAATTAATTTAATATAAAATTTAAAATCAGAGACTTTTTTAATTTTGCGATATATGCTTTACTGAACAACTTTACCTAAGTATTAAAATATTCTTTTATATACCTGTTATCACCGTTAAAATCGTGGAGATCGCTATCTCGGTTTTCATTTTCATGATTTTCTCTTTAGCAGTTGCTACCGATATTTTAAAGTAACTGATACCAAGTCCAATATACCGTGTATAGTACCAAGTGCCCCTTATCTTATCTTATCTTATCTTGTTACGGGGGCCTGTCAGTGCAGACCGGCGACACTTCGACCCAGTGGGATCTTTTGTGTCGGCCCCGAGATTTATCCCTTAGCTATCTCCCTATGAATGTACTGCATTAGTCGCAGCGTACACTTCACAGGGAGAAGCCTGAAGTCTTCAGGGTTTGGATATGCCAATCCCATTAGACCCATCCTTAGTACAGCCAACGCGTCACATTCACACAGTAGGTGTAATATGGACTCGTCCCGTTCAACACGGGCTCTGCAGATCAAATTGTTTGCCAAACTCAATCTGCACAGGAAGTCATTGGTGCCAAATTGACCAGTAAACGCTCCTGTGAGCAGGCGTATTTGGCCCTTGTAGTACCCACAGAACTTCCGGGTGAAGCCCGTGGCTCTGTTTGCAATGAATTCTTCTTCTTGGAGTGTTCCAGACCCCTAAAGGCCATTCACTCCAGCCTGTGTTTATCATTGCCATGTGCATTCATAGCTGCCTTAACGGTACTCTCAGAGAGTCCTACGAATAGCTCGGGGCCAACAAATAGTTGCTCCGACCCCTACCTGGCTAATTCGTCAGCCTCCTCATTACCCTGCACACCTGCATACCCCGGAACCCACACCAGCCTGACTGTGTTTTTCCTGCCAAGTTTATTAAGGGCTTTAACACAGTTCAGGACAAGTACGGAATCCACCCTACAAGAGTTCAGAGGCTTAAGAGCAGCTTGACTGTCACTGAGAATATAAACAGTCTTGTCAGTGACATTTTTGTTGATATTCTCCTGCGCGCAGGCAATTATAGCATAGGTTGCCGCCTGGAAGACCGTTGCGTATTTGCCCATGCTTTGGCTCACCTTGCAAAGCGCCCCTTACTTTTGTGTGTTAAATTAAAGTATATTATTATTATTTTACTATTTCGGCGGAAGTCGCGTATATGGCAATAATAAGCGGTGACTGTAACCTATGAACGCTGCCTTCATCATACATATAATTCGCATAACGTCACTATAAAGAACTTTATATTCTTTCAGACGCAAGTACTTGTCTGCAATGTTTTCTAAGAAAGCTTGATAGCCCTACTTACCTCAGGATGAGTCCCTGCTACACAAGGTGATATAATAATTGTGACCTTATGTATATAGAAGTGGAAAGATCGAAGGGAGTCCTTTGCCCTGCAGTGGGATGGTACAGGCTAAAAATAAATAATAATAATGTATATTGAAAAACCTTACATAGTCAACCTGAATACTCTGTCTAGATAAAATAAAATCCAGGAATCCTTTAACAAAATATTCACTTATATTATAAAGCTGAAGAATTTGATTTTTTGTTGGAATACAGTAATCTGAGAAACTACAAGTCCAATAAATATATTTTTGTCTTAGAGGCCTTGTTTATGGAGAAAGTTTATAGGCTGTATAATATAACGCTTCAACCCACCCGTAGGAGCCCTAACTATATCAAACTCACTTGAAACTGCGGGCCATGTCTATATTATATATGTAGCTAATCACGGGCTGATTGCCTTGTTGGTTTGTTGGTCCATTGACGTAAGGTTAAGCATGTGCGTTAGTGCCAATCACGATGTCCAGCTTTTAATTCTCATACCAGGCAAAGTATTGTGGATATAAGTATTGTCTAAAAATAATCGTTAAATAAAAACTGGAAATATTTACTGATAGATTTAGGCTGCAGCTTTGCTTGCTTAAATATAGGTTATATTAGTAACAGTACTATTTTCAAAATGATAGGTATCCTATGTCCTTTTTTGGTCCCCTGACAACGTGTATGCGAAATTTCATGATAATCGGTCAAGTAGTTAAGGCGCGAAAGTGTAACAAACAAACAAACTCATATTCGCATTTATAATAGTTAGGATAATGAGCCTACTTTATACTATACGTAAATATTACACTTGTCACCCGGATTCTGGAAGACTAATCAATGACGTGACAAAATCAATCTCATGTCAAGTGATTGGGTGCTGCTAAACCAGTCAGCACAATAAGTCAGTCTATTAAATATTTTCAGTGTAAATCTGAGTGTCTAGTGCGAGTTTGTTTTACTTTCACGCGATCGACATGTTTATGACGTTCGGCGCTCCGATTGGCCCGCTCCAAGCTTTTAACCAATCAGAGAGCCAAATGCGGTAAACGTTTAGATAACGTTAACGTAATAACAACACGCACTAGGCACCCTGCTTTTCGAAAACTGCGTATTAAACATAAGTGACGAAAAGTAATTTAGCACCTAACTCTATCAAGTCCAAGGAGTAAAAAAAGCGTGATATCGTGGTATCTATTAAAATATTAGAATTTACATATAACATACACGACATATATGTTTTATACGAATTAATAAAAATTCGTATAAAAAGTAAACCATATAATTCCATTCATTCATTATTTAATTGTACATTAGCCCATACAAAATATTTTTCCTTTTCATGTTGTGTGGGCGTCTGCGACACTGTTATTTCTAAAACATCCAAGTGTCTTAGATTATGATACCTGTTACAAATATAAACGAGTTTATTTGTACGACCTTTTTCTAAAGTGGATTTTATCTCAATAGTAAAAGTAAAATATTTTCTTTTTATTGATACTTGTTAAGAATTTATTACAAGTCGTTTAAGTTAGGTTTAAATTTATAGAGAATAGCCTTTTAAATATGCTGAGTCTCCTTTGAAATTTGAATCAAAATATTGTTTTTAATAAGTGATTGCATTGTATATTAAGTGATATTTGCTCATGTGATGGTTGAGTGTTGTGATGTTCAATTCCCACACAGAACAAAGTTCTGTGGTCTGCTAAACATTGCGTCATTCCTGACGAAGATAAACATACAGCACGAGACGGAACTGTGTTATGAATGATACCACCACTACTCTCCACTGACGTAGACGTATCTACATGGTAATCCCATCGAGATAGCAACATAATGGTCACACCGGTTTTTTTTCTAACGTGGGAAAATGCTCCTTATGCATGTCCCCCTCACCACAAAGAGGGCGAGAGGGCTATGTCGGGCTCCCCCGATACTTTTCAGGCCTACCGACTAAAACCATAACGGTGTACCACCTTACTGCTTTGCAAGGTCTGCGGGCGACGACTTTTGGGCGACGCCCCGGCACGACAGAGGGCGTCGCTCCGACTCAATGACTGGCGGGCGGACAGGAGATCTTCGTTTTCCCATCCGCGGCCTTTACTACGGCAGCCTATGCCGGGCGGTACGCCATTGGCGATACGGATCCACCATGATATTTTCTTAACGGATACTCTCTCTAACGCCGCCTTCTTCTGCGAGATGACGACCTCGCAGAAGGATACTACCGCTACTCACTTCCTCTCGCTGTCGACCATGGCTTTGATCACGGCCGGCAGCGATAGGTCTTCACCCGCAACTTCCTGGAGTTCACAGCGCTGTATCGTCCAAGCAGGACATTGCTCGAGCGCGTGCTGCGCCGTGTCCTCCTCACACTCGCAATGGTGGCAGATGGGACTTAATTCCCTACTAGCGAGCCTGTGCACGTATTTTCCAAAGCAGCCGTGCCCTTACAATACCTGCACCAGCCGAAAGGGAAGGGTCCCATGCTGCCACCCTGCCCACCGCATTAGCACCGGCTGGAGGATCCCAATGGTTCTGAAATCGGCCAGAGGCGCCTCCAGCCACGCCTACCACTTTCCGATCACACCCTGATGGGCTCGATCACGCGCTAGCTCACTTACTGCCGGAAGGGGCCGACAAACCGTCTTCTCCCGCACCTCTTCACTCACTGTGAACACTTCGGCGAGCACTTCAGACTCTAAATCCCATGTCTCGGCCAACACGCAAGCTGCGTTAGCTAACATCGTGCGGTATCCTATATCGGTCACGCCTGGCTTACCAGATCTCGAAATGGCGGTTCCTTGGCAATCGGCATTAGGACAAGTAAGGCGTTGTGCAGACGACGGTCTTTATTTCAATAGGCAAAACAGTGTCTGTTCGTTGTAATCCGCGACCCGCGGTTACGTTTGACACGGCGCAGTCAACGTAATTCGTTAGCGCAGATAGACACGGTTTGTTTTGCCGGCGAACGTCTGCCAGATCCGGCTCGACATCAACGATCTTTTTGCCTTGTCTTTCGTGTTTTATTGCATAATATTAGAAAATTATGTTTATAATGCCGATCAAAATATCCGGTACACCGCTATCCGTCGTCTACACGACGCCTATGAGACAAGTTGTGACGAGACAAATCTACACAAGCAAATCGGTATTCTAGGAACACTTTACTTCATGTTGACTTAGATGTGAGTGACGCGTCCTTACTTATCTTGTATGTCAACAATAGTGATTCTTACCCTACAGTACACACAGTACAATACTTATCCTTAATAACACCTACAGCAAAAAAAGGGTAAGTATATTTATATATTTTTCTTATTATTTCTTAATTTAGGTACTGTACTATTAACTACCGCTTTCTGGAAAATTTATCGATGACATGTTAAAATCAAACTCATTTCAAGTGGTTTGATTGGCTGCTGCTCGTTCAGTTAGCCAATCACAGTGTGCATGCTTTTGACTATCTGTTAACTAGTCTGCAGCAAAGCAGCGAAAGCCTAGTGAAAGACCGTTGGGCTGCCACGCAGAGGTCTCGAGTTCGATCCCTAGAGGCGTATCTCTGACTTTTTAAAGTTATGTGCGTAATAAATAGTGAATTATTTCTAGCTTTAACGGTGAAGGAAAACATCGTGAAGAAATCTGCCTTTCTGAGAGTTCTCTTTAATTTTCTTGAAGATATAAGAAGTCTGCCAGCCCGCACCGGGCCAACGTGGTAAACTGTAGCCTAACCCTTCTCATGCTGAGAAGAAGCCCATGCCCAACATTGGAATAGTTTAATGCAGGGCTGATATAATTTTTATTATTATAACTGTCTATAGTGAAGTCAGTCTGTCTTTCGTACTCCCAAGCAATTTTATTCATATTTTATTAAGTAATAAAAAGTAAACTATCTAATATTATTCATAGCTCTAGTACGTCGTATCGGGTACAAGTCCTCGGTTAAAGTGACTGGGGTTACGAAATGTAAATAACGAACAGCCATCCAGGACTGTTTGCGGGTTGCTCTACCTAAACACATACGTGGAATCGTACAAAGTAGATTGAATCGATCTGCACTGCTTAGGCGTGCGACACACCTACATTGTGTTAGTAGTTAGTAAGTTGGGATCAAATTTAACGGGCCTCATGTATAGACAATAGTTTTAGTACTTCACACTTAGACAGTGGCGTAGCGAGAGTGACCGCCGCCCGGGGCGGAAGGAAATTTTGCCGCCCTCTTATTTAGGTATTTCAATTTAAAAGACTATATGTACAATATAGTAATTCTAAAGAACTTTTAGACAAGAACAGTCATCATTATTGTGTAATGTTCAATTTAAATATTTACAAGATATTGTTATTATTTATTGTGAAATTTTGCCGCCTCCGCAAAGCGCCGCCCGGGGCGGGTCGCCCCTGCTGCCCCCACTACGCTGCGCCACTGCACTTAGACCTTCTATTCCCATAGGGGTAGGCAGAGGTGTGCTCCACCCACATTTTGCCTGCTATGGTTACATGGCCACATAGGAGGCGAGCCTATTCCTGTCTATTACAGTGCGAGACTCCATGCTGCTACTCAGAATTTTCTGTCAAAAATACCCAATAACACTTTACCTGGCTCGATAATCGAACCCGAGATAACCAGAACCCGTGCATAACACGGTAGTCGCAATATGTCACTAGCTTTAAGGATACTTGTCTACCATCCTATATTACATTGTGGATTGCAAATAAATAATATGAATATGAATATGAATATGCCTATGCTAGGATCTAATCAAATGAAAACTTTATTTTGCAGAACATGAGTAGGTATAAAAGCTCTTACAATGATATTAGTCTCATCATATTTTGCTGCCACAAAAATATGCAAAATTAACGTACCAAACAATATGGATTAGATCCATAAAAGTCACAAATACATGCTGTTTATAAAATCACATTCATTATATACTAACACAAATCAGGAACACATAACCATCCGGACTTCAATCAACTATCAGCCTTCACCCAATTTCTTGTCCAGTCAGAGTAGTGGCAAGATGTTTATTAAAATTCTGCGCTATCTGTAAAGATGATTTAGGTTCTATATTGATTTCAGAGGACCATGATATACAAGATATGTCGAATATTTTACCGCGCTTAGCCATAAAATACACAGGCGCTATTAAACATACTTAAAAAACTACTCTGTTTCCTAGTACAACACATGTTATGCTCAGATGCCCTGCTCATACACCTTTGTGACCGTAATGCGAATAGAAAATAATCGTCCATTCATCCAAGTGACGCTGACGCCCGCAAAGTTTTATTATTATTTTTAAAGGCAGTATTAGAAGGCCCTGCAAATAGCTCAGCCTGCAAACACGGCGAACAAGCGTTCATTAAACACTTCTGCGCAATTAACGTGAACCGGTGCGGCGTTGAAAACAATGTTCGTTTTATTTAACGCAACCTTCCGACAAACACAGCGGACCTCCGCTATTCAAACACGAAAGAGTAAAAAGGATTTTTGCACATGGCCACCGCATATTAACTATTTTTTAATTTACAGATCTACAAAATCTATTATGTAGGCAACTCAGTCCGCGCACATAACTTATCTAGTTAAATAATTCTATGTAGCAACGTTTTTGCACCGAGCTGCAAGATCTCACGGTGAATTTACGAAGTACTCGTGCACTATCTAACCATACCTCACGGCTATTTATTTCGGTTGAAGAAACCATTATATCTCGACTCGGTAGCGATACAAGTAGCGGTCAATTCGTAAGCGTCTCAAGTCTAAATCCAAGCAAAATAGTAAAGTAGGCGAAATTCCCCACGGTTGTATTTGCAACGTAGCACCGACGCGACGGTCGATATTTATTATTCATTCATAAGGAGCACTGCGATATTTACTCTCCCATTACTGTGGCCTGGGAGTCGCGTTTCTTGCATTAAAAATTTAACACGAGTCCGTCCCGAAACAGCACACTAATAAAATGTTCAGTAAATAAAATTAAATAAACATGGTAGTCACTAAAACATTCTTAATTGATTGATGTCAATGAGTTTTCCAACAGTGACGTACCATTTGCAAAACAGAAATTTACGATCACGTAAAAATGACTCAGAAAAACATCCTAATCCAAAATCGAATTTGCGGGCCGGCTGGGCACCGAATAAATAACCACACAATGATAAAAACTGGACAAATGTCTATGCACAAAGCTCAGTAAACTCGTTGCGCTCAAAAAATGAAAACAATTAGCACTACAACACAGGCTGTGCCGAGCTGGGCTGAGCCCGGGCCTGGACCAGCAAAAACTAGCAACCATAGATAATTTACTTTCAATCGCTGCAAGAGCTCGGGAACGCGGCAGATATTACACGTAGCTTTACTCAGCAAAATATCGGCGAAAAATCCCCATTTTAGTTGGCGCACCCAATTCATGCAGTTGCGAGCAAAAATTTCCGTGACGTATTTTTTTTATTGCTATCAGTTTGGAGACTTGATCCAATTTAAAAATTCACGCCTTTACTAGTTTTTATGCGCACTTTCAAAGTTTGGATCGGTAATAGTGACGCTTCTGCATTAACTTCGGCAATTTTGAGATAATACGAACTACGATGGAGTTAACCCCGTTAACCCAATTTATGTTCCGAGTTGAAAATCATATTATATTTGAATTGAAGAACATGAGGCCGAGTGCACCTCGTTTAAATCATTGCCGTGTAGTGAAACTAGGTCATTATAGAGAGAAATTCCAATTCTTTGCTGTATACGGATCCGTGGCTTGGTATGAATCAGTTGACCCATGAAGCGCTAATAATAACGGGCGGACAATAGGCGCAGCAAGCAAAACCGAGCAGTTTCGTTAAATCAGCGGAGTAAAAGAAATCTTTGAGTTGGATCCGCGCCTGGATCGTTCAGATAGTAGCAATTTATCCAACTCGCGACCTCTTAAGATACGACGTCTGACTTAACTGGTGTAGTTGACATAAGTTGTACAGTACATAATATTAGAAACAACATTACGCTATTATATTTACAATCGTTACTAATTTTATAAATACGAAGTGAGTTAGTTTGGACTTCTTCCACGCAGCAAACAATCAACATGATTTTTAGTATATAAATAGGTAATGAGCAAAATGTATGGTCCTGTGGGATAGTTCGTTACTGTTTTCTTAAAAACATGAGAATTATTACTTAATTTAAAAGCACTACATACAGCAACAACCAGTAATATTTATTTAACGATAAATAAACTCAACGTACAAAAGATGCATAACACGAGACATAGTTTATCAAAGAGATCAACTGACTGCTTTTAAGAAATGTATAAAATGTTACTTAGAATTTTTGGTTGAATTTTTTGAGACAGTTTTATAATAATAATAATAATAGTTAGTTAGTTAGTTGGACGTGTGTTATCCGCACTTAGCCCTACAATTGGGCCATTGTGCGTATGTAGCCGACGCGAAGTATTGTTCGGTTACTCATACCACCTCAGCTCCGTCCAGAATGATAATAGGGGACCGATGTCGCGCAGTACCTCTTTCATCGTTTCTGGACTGTTTAGGAGTTTCGCCCGTTGGTTGCTCACGCTTTTACAATGTAGGAGCACGTGAGCCGATGTCTCCTCGGTTTCCATGCAGCCTCTACATAAAGGACTGTCAGTGATGCCGATGTTGAACAGGTGTTTGTTAAGTGAGCAGTGGCCCGTTATTATACCCACTAGGTGGCGTAGGTTTTTCCTTGTGGAACGTAGCAGTCTGCGTGACAGATGTTTGTCTAAGGATGGAAGGGCTTCCTTCGTCTGTCTACATTCTTTTGTTTCTGTCCACTGTTTTTCGTGTAGTTTCGTGGTTCTATCGCATAACTATGTTTTGAGTTGGCAGAAGGGTATCGGGACAATCGGTTCGGGTCCTACCATTTTGATGTTCGATCCTCTCTTTGCCAGTTGGTCTGCAGCATCATTGCCATAAGAGTTGCTGTGACCGCGTATCCACTGCATAATAATAATAATATACACCCTACTATAAATATAACCCGAATACCGTATTAGAGAGCAACAGTCACAAAATATACTACGACCGTGCCATACTCACCGATAAGACTATACATTTTAATAGACCAGATATCACAATACACAACAAATCACAAAAGACAGCATACATCATTGACATAGCAGTACCGAATACCCATAACCTTCTAAAAACTATTACGGGAAAAATTAACAAATACACTGATCTAAAAGAAGAAATAACAAGAATTTGGAAAGTCAACAAAGTTTACATTGTGCCGATTGTAATATCCACCACCGGGGTAATCCCAAAATATTTACACCATAGTCTTAAATTGCTCGACCTAACACCAAATACCTATATTAACATTCAAAAAGCATAATATTGTCTTCTATTTACGCGAGTATTATTCATTGAAATTAAACTGCTATATACGGATTTTATCGCGATGTTTATTTGACACTTTATAACAAAATTTTGAAAATTGTTTCACTGCTACTACTATTAAACTTTACTAATTTTTAAACTAATTAAATTATTATTAAACTATTTAGATTTAATTTATTTTTACACTTTCCCCGACGTTTCGGTTGTTTCAGAGAGCCCATGGGATCTGTGACAAGAAACACCTGGACGCCGAGCTTCAACATGTCAAGCAAGTACTGCAAGACAACAAGCTCCAACAGCCGCGGCGCTGTCACAGATCCCGAGAAAAGCCAGCCACAGTCGAGCGCCAGCCTGCTATACTGCCTTATGTAAGGGGTGTCACTGACAAGATTGGCTACATCTTGAAGCGAGCTTCAACCAACACATACTTCAAGCCGCCAACGAAGATAAGTAAATTTTTACGATCCGTCAAGTGCCAACTACCTTTACAAGATGCAGGGGTCTATAAAATAGATTGTGACTGCGGACTCTCATACATTGGTCAAACCAAGAGAAACATAAGCACCCGCATAAAAGAACACATAGCTGATGTAAAACACCAACGCTCGTTGAAGTCTGCTGTGTGTGAACATGTGCAACAGGGGACCAACCACTACCTGAGATTTGACAAACCACAGATTCTCGCTAAAGAACACCGATTCCTACCAAGGATGCTTCGCAAGGCTATTGAAATCAAAAAACATCCTAATTTTAATAGAGAAGATGGTTGGAATGTACCACCAGCTTGGGATCCAGTAATAAAAATAGTCAAACCCAAGAAGAAGCAAACCACAGCTAGACTTCATGATACTTTGAGCTCATTCTGCGTAAATAGAAACACCAATGATTAAATTATGTTCGGGTACTTTGAAATAACTACACTGGAACATTGAGACAACTGCCATCTTAGTCTCCCCGTGACCATGGCTGCTGAAAAGCAACCGAAACGTCGGGGAAAGTGTAAAAATAAATTAAATCTAAATAATTAAATAATAATTTATTTAGCTTAAAAATTAGTAAAGTTTAACCTGTTGTATGCCAGAATACCAGACATAATAGAAAAAGCATTGTGTCTCGCGCAGATCCACGTTCCGGCATACCAGAGGTTAATAGTAGTAGTTGTGTAACAATTTTCAAAATTTTGTAATAAATTGTAAAATAAACAACGCGATAAAATCCGTATATGTATATAGCAGTTTAATTTCAATTCAAAAAGCAGCTATATTAAACACATGTAGAATAGTATGAAAATTTATGCAGTGATGAGACCGAACCGCATCATACAGAACAAAACGCTTTTATTATATCTTAGATGGCGGCTACTTGGTGTCAACCCATAACCGTCATTAAAACACAGGCTTACAGCCGAGTATTAAAACAATCCCCATAAAATAATAATAATAAAATCGAAAATTGGAATAAGAAAATACTTCATGGACGACACCCCAATGATTTGGAGCAGTGTCATATAGATCCAATAGCATCAAACAAATGGTTGAAACTGGGCACATTATTTCCAGAAACAGAAGGATTTATGATAGCAATTCAAGATCAAGTAATAAATACTAAAAACTACAGAAAATACATAATAAAAGACCTTACCATAACAAATGATAAATGCCGAAAATGCCACATTCAACCCGAAACCATCCAACATATAACAGGAGCATGCACAACTCTCACACAGACGGACTACACACACCGCCATAACCAAATAGCTAACATAATCCATCAAAGACTAGCACATAAACATAAACTCACGCAAGACGATAATACGCCTTATTACAAGTACACACCTCAAACTATACCCGAAAATACCACACACAAGCTTTATTATGATCGTGCCATTCTTACAGACAGGACCATCCATTATAACAGACCGGATATAACACTACAAGATAAAATCAATAAAACCACATACCTAATAGATATTGCAGTCCCCAATACGCATAACTTACAAAAGACAATTAGTGAGAAAATAGGTAAATATGCAGAGCTGAAGGATGAAGTAACAAGAATATGGAAACAAGACAAGGTTTACATAGTGCCCATAGTTCTTTCCACCACCGGTATCATACCTAAACATCTTCACCATAGTCTGAAATTAATAGACCTTAAAGATTCCCTATACATTATGCTCCAAAAAGCCGCCATTCTGAACACCTGCAGAATAGTTAGAAAGTTTATGTCTCTTGATGAAAACGAGGTTACACAAAATACTTCATCTACATGACCTTAAACACACCACATTTAGTTGGTTTCGGCCCGTAACTGTAGACAAAACCAGCCCTGAGCTGAGAAAAAATAAAAGTACTCATAATAATAATAATAATATTCTATCACATACACACAACACCATCTAGCCCAAACTAAGCAGAGCTTGTACTATGGGTACTAGACAATGGATAAACATACATATATACATTTTTTTTTTGTTTGTAAGTACATACATATTATACATAGAAACACCCAGGCCAAGACAAACATCCATGTTCATGCACACAAATGTTTGACTTGTGCGGGAATCGAAGCCGCGACCTCAGGCGTGGCAGTCGGTTACACTAACCACTACGCCATCGAGGCCGACAATATATACTTTTAGGTACCAGCAGGGTATTTGATTAAAAAAAAATATGACAGATCACCAATAAAATCAATTTAATTAAATAATCACATCTAACAAGTCGAAAATAATGCTATTCTAGTTTTATAATGAATTTAACATTTAAACAAAGGAAACAACCGACAGCTATTAACAAAGTATAAATGTAGTAAAATAACCACTTAGCTGAGATACGTAACAGACACCAACGACCTTTCCGCTCGAGCGCCAACTAACAAATGTCCGTCTAAACGCTCGCGCCGGTCTTTTATACAAGTCACTGGTGATGCTACCCACCTCACGTACAAAAATAACTAATAAAAAATATTTTGGTCTAATACGGCCTCTCCTGACTGTGCTCGTCCTCGGGCACCGCTTCTACGGCGTATTCTTCGGTAGGTTCCACTGGAGCTTTAGTCGAACTGCCTGCTTCAGTTGAAGGTCCGCTGTCCTTTGAGGCTCCAGCATTGGCTGAAGGTCCAGCGTTGGCTGAAGTTCCAGCCTCTGTGAACTCATCGTCATCATCACCTGGAAATGTTATTGTTCACATTTAGGATTACGTCACCAAATTGATTTTGAGCTTTCATTCATCACACATACAAGGCCCTCTGTCATAGACACCTCTCAAAGAAAAAGATAAAGCGAAATCTTGTTCAAAATCACACTAACATTCATCACTTTACAAACATCACGTTCGTTCTGCATTTACTGCCATGGCTTACAAAAACTACTACACATTAAGCAATGTGTCTGAAAAGAAATGCACCGCAGCGCATTTTTATATGTGTGGACAGCGATACCGCAGTACGTGTCCAACACATCTACAGGACAGCACCGCAGCGCTTTGTCCAAATCATCGGTTCGGATACCGCAGCACCGAACCGACCTCCAGGGGTGTCACCGCAGCGAACACCCCTCCTGACAAGTACCGCAGCACAAGTCAAGACTTCTCAGGACCATCCGCAACACGCGAATCAGCTCAGAGTCGTCAGCATAACTGAGCACTCGCATAACGCGCTCTGTATGCTCCTATATCACACAACCTCTGTAACATAGAGCACACATTACTCACACTCAAAGAAGGACGCACAAGTATCGGGGCACCACTCTCCTTTCCAAGGCACCATATATTGGGCGGCTGCCTGTGTCGTTTTTCCACGAGCACCAGACAATAGTTTCAGCTCGTATCTATGGCTGGGTAATACTTTGGTGACTCGATAAGGGCCTCTCATGCCAGAGTCCAGCTTTCCCGTGCTCTGTGAATACTTGATCACGAACACCAAGTCTTTTATTTTAAACAGCCTCGGAGGACGTCGGTGCCGGTTCACAGAAGAATCTTGTTGTGATTGATTCTGCTTAAGCATCTCACTGGCTCGGCTTCTGCAAATCTCGCGCCAAGCTTGACGATTAGGTTGAACGTTTTCTGCAGCCACATCTCGGACCAGAGCACGAATCAGGGGAGTTGTCGCATTAGATCCAATGAGTAAATTTAAAGCGGAATATTGTGTGGTTTTATTTTTGGTAACATTTAACACTAATTGGAGTTTCCACATATAGTCTGACCAACAAGTATTCTTATGGCTAACCTCAATCCTTATCATATTTAGTACAGTACGTATGTACCGTTCTGCTTGCCCATTTGCGTGATGCATTTCCGGTGTGATATAGTGTATGTCACAACCCATATCAGAAACTAATTTAACAAAGCTATTGGACTCAAACATGCGTCCGCGATCGCAAATTAGTAACTGCGGAACACCAAATAAAGAGATTGCATGATTAATTACACGCTTTAAGTCGTCTGCATCTTGTCTGTACATAGGATACAGAAGGCTAAATTTTGAAAATGAATCAACTAAAACTAGCACATATTTGTATCCATTGGATTCGGGCAGAGGGCCCAGAGAATCTATGTGAACGGTATGGAAAGGCAGATCTGGTTTTTCCCAAGATGTTATTGGCTGATGTGGGGCTCTAGGGATACGTTTCTTTGACACACAAGCTAGACAATGGGATACATATTTTTTTACAAACGTCTTGAGCCCTGGGAACCAGAAATGTTTAAGAATTAAATCTAAAGTTTTGTCAACCCCGATATGTTCGTGCTCATCATGAAATATTCTCAATAAGCTCAATCTATGGCCCTTGGGAACATAACATAGGAGACGAGGTTCCTCGCCGATAGGTGTATAACGGTAATAAAGTAGATCGTTTTGACAAATATATCTACGTGAATCTAAGATACCGTCTTGTATCTTTTGTAATAGATCTTGAGTCTCACTATCTGCATTTTGTGCAATTTGAGCCCAATTACGCGGTCTATCGATCTGATTTACTAGTGTCGCTGGTGGATTTCTGCTCAAATAGTCTGCGTGAGGTATAAGTACGCCCTTTCTGTATTCGATGTTAAAATTGCAATCCTGCAGGTACATCCACCAGCGGGCCACTCTCGGAAGTAAATCCTTCTTACGCTCGGTGGCCTTCAGAGCATTACAGTCGGTGACGATTTTAAATTCAATTCCAATGAGGTAATGCCTAAAATGTTGTAATGCTCTGACGACCGCTAGTGTCTCCAACTCGTACGAGTGGTACCTACTCTCAGCCCCCTGAGTGGTTTTACTGAAATAGGCGACCACTCGCTTTTTACCCTCGGCATGTGCCTGCAATAATACTGCTCCGTATCCAGCACTACTCGCGTCCGTGTGGACCTCGGTAGGCAAATTAGGATCAAAGATCGCGAGTATGGGTTCGCTCGTCAATCTTTGTATCAAATATTGACGAGCAGACTCCTGCTCGGGTCCCCATTTGAACCGTTCATTCTTTTTAAGGAGGCGCGATATGCTAAGCGTTTTTGATGCGTAGCCCTCAATATATCGACGGAAGTAACCAGCGAGTCCCAGAAACTGCCGGACCTGTTTGACGTTAGACGGGGCTGGGGTATCAATTAGAGCAGACACCTTAAGTGGACTCGGCCTAACCTGACCATGTGATATGACGCGCCCAAGATATTCGACTTCAGTAACAAGAAACGCGCACTTTCGGAGATTTACTGAAAACCCGGCGTCTGTGAGCGTCTTTAAAACTTCGCGAAGTAGATTTATGCCTTCGCTAACAGTGTTGCTCATTAATAGAACGTCATCAATGTATACTAAGACTTGCCCGGCTTCAATATATCCCCGAAGGGTATTATTGATTATTCGTTGGTATACTGTCGGGGAATTACATAATCCGAATGGCATTTTTAAATATTCATAGTGACCCTCAGGGGTCACAAATCCAGTCTTATGAATAGACCGTTCATCAATAGGGATCTGGTGGAATCCCGATGCCATATCAATGCACGAGAAGAGCTTAGAGGATCCTAAACGATCGATATGATCGTCTATGAGTGGCAGCGGGAACCGGTCTTTAACAGTGATTCGGTTTAAAGCCCGGAAATCGACGCAAAGTCTATCGGAGCCATCTTTTTTCTTTACCAGCAGCACCGGACTAGCATACTCGGATTCCGATTCCCTGACTATACCCTTCTCTAACAGATCATTTATAATTTCCCTAACCTTTAACTTCTCTTGGTACGATAGGCGATACGGATGGTAAACTATGGGAGTTTGGCTAGTCAGGTTGATATGCATCTTTCCGGTTTTCACTGTGGTGTACCAGTGGTGTGTAGTACCAGATATTAAAAAGCCAGAAAATTCATTTATTACTGACATCAATGTATTCAAGTCATCGCCCTGAAGGGGCGTATTAACTTCACCATGCATATCAGCCTGAGTAGTGTTAACTTTGATAAGAGTATCAGAAGAGTGTGCTAAGTACTGCTTGTCTCTAGTCCTAAGGTAAACAATACCGTCCCTATTAAGTACATCTGTCCCTATAACGACAGGAAAGTTCATGCAAGAAGAGGGCACTATGACCAAATCAACCTCGAGGGAGAGATTCTCAAACTCAATTGTCAGTGTAACATATTCCCTAGCAGTGATTTGGGTATCGCTTATACCTTTAATGACACACTGGTTGAATTTACGAGGGCCAGAGAATAGTTTAACTACTTCCGAAGAGATCAGAGAAACATTAATAGCACCGCTATCTATTAAAACATCAGTTGGAATGCCCTGAATAACGGCAGTAACAACATCACTATTATGAGAACTAGGGACCACTTCATTACATAAGTTTACTTTCCGATTTTTATGATTACTTTGAGTCTCACTACGTTGTTTTGCGAAACACTCACTTTCCTTATGGCCTATTTTTTTGCAGAAAGAGCAAGTCGGCTTTGCTTTGTTATCTGACGGTTTAGAAGTATCATCCAAACTGTTAGATTTCTTTGAACATTCGTAGCTTCTATGTCCCATCCGGCCACAAACAAAACACTTTGAATTAGATTTGAAAACATTATGCTTTTTTATCGAAGTGGAGGGCAGACGTGTGTCAGTTTTTGCACGGGAGGGTTTCACATAGATGGCTAAAAATGAGACTAGGTTCTCTGTGGTGAGCTCGGCGTTCGCGGCTGCGGCTCGCACTTGAGGGTCAGTTATACCTCGCACTACAATCTGCACCATCAACTCACTACTTAAGCCTTTTACAATACGAAGACGCAACAGCGAACGTCGGGCGTATTCCGCATACGTCGTATATTTGTCCGAAGTAGTGTTCATGACGTTAAATAAAATATTAGCATAATCTAGCTTACGAGGACATAATGGGGTAAACTCTAACCGGAAATTAGTCCAGGAGCGATCGTTAGTGACCCACTCGCTAAGCCAGGTCTTTGCGTCTCCTTTTAAACAGTTTGAAACTCGCGATAAACATTCAGAGTCCCCCCAACCGTTTGCTGTTCTATCACGCTCCACCTCCTCGCACCAGACCTCGATATCATTGATGGCGGGATCAAAGTTGGAAACAAAGTAGCTTTGAGATTTTTTCGGCACAATTGTCTTGAAAAAATCGGATAAGGTTTGTTGTATTGAAGGTAGTTCAACATTGTTTTGAGGTTGGTCAGGCCGAGGTGGAGTTTGCGGCACACTCGAGGAGTTTCCTTCTATAGCATCAAGGCGCGCGACTATAGTATTCAGCGCCTGTTTCATAGAACTATCACGACTGCGAGACCTACGGGTAGCACGGCCACGAGAGTCGTAGCGGGTTCGAATACGTGATTCGCCGCGGTGGTATTCACGAGAGTAGTATCGAGACCGAGAACGAGACGAACGACTACGAGAACGTTTACGACGCAATCCCCGTGACGTTTTCCTACTTTTACGACGATAGTTCACATCAGAAGAGTCACTACGTGAACGTGACGAACGAGGCATCGTTAACACACAATATAGCAGTTGATTGTTTCCTTTTTAAACTTAAAAAACACTTGTGGACAAAGGTTTACCAATCCCACTTCTGATTTTAGGTACCAGCAGGGTATTTGATTAAAAAAAAATATGACAGATCACCAATAAAATCAATTTAATTAAATAATCACATCTAACAAGTCGAAAATAATGCTATTCTAGTTTTATAATGAATTTAACATTTAAACAAAGGAAACAACCGACAGCTATTAACAAAGTATAAATGTAGTAAAATAACCACTTAGCTGAGATACGTAACAGACACCAACGACCTTTCCGCTCGAGCGCCAACTAACAAATGTCCGTCTAAACGCTCGCGCCGGTCTTTTATACAAGTCACTGGTGATGCTACCCACCTCACGTACAAAAATAACTAATAAAAAATATTTTGGTCTAATAATACTATATAATTATAGTAATAATACTATATAATATAATTAAATATACTTTCGTTATGATAATATTTGTTAGAATTTATTTTATTTGCTAGTACGTATATGATTATTTTACCGCCACGTCGTTTCTAGTATTACACATCAGAACTATTATGCGAGCCCACTTTATAGTTCTAGGAACTATCTAGACTACCTATGAACCGATCGAGGTATACATTCGTGTATCGTAGTAATGCTTGCGACAGGTCAATAGCGACATCTACCAGAACATTTGCGAACTGCGTGCGATATCGTTGAAGGATGCTTTGCCCGGAACTCCTTAAGAAGGCGCTGTATTGTGTTCAGCGGAGAGGCTTTAAACCCTTGTGCTGCAAGAACGTACTTGCTGAGTTACCGACTGGCGAGCAACTAGCGAGGAGAAGTATTTTAGTGAGCCAAGTGTCGATTATCTCCTCTAGCTGCTTACCATCAGGTGCATATTGGCTTATTATGGATGTCATATGATTTAAATGGTCACTGCGCTACTTTGAGCTACGCTACTTGTGCGCCGAGATTTGTGGGTTCACTATTGAGCAATCTACAAAATATATTGCTTCCGAGTTGGAGTATTTCTTGTCCTTTTATACGTTGAGTCAAACAAAAAATCGAAAGACGTTTATAAGACGAAACAGAAAATTTTAATAAAAAATAAAGAGTCAGTTTATATAGAATGTGTTTTATATAAACTCAATCCTGTTTCCCATACATGAACTGTACTTGCTACGATCAAAACATTCGTAATTACCGCATACGTTCCAATCACAATTTTACAAACTGATATTACAGAGCCATGTCAACCGCACTTTTCACCAAAATCCCTTTGATTAGATCATGAAATATTTAAAATATATTAACCAAAACAACGCGAACATTAAATAAAACGAAGTGAATGAAAAATGTGAATTGGGAAATCTGTGCAGCTCTCATCAATTAAATATTTCTGACCCATTAGCGCAGGTGGCAAGCAACGTAATGGAACCCATTAGAGTCGCCGCTAGTGTGTGCCGCAGCCATATTATACGTGTGTGTTAGTTAGCCGCCTATAAATCCATATAACACTAAGTTTATATCCACCTAGGTAAGTTTGTTAGCTATTTCATATTTACGAATATGGTTTTCACCATCGATATCGTTTCCGAGTATTAAATATTGCTACCGCATTATATATCGATATTAGAATAATAAAATTTTGATGCAGCGAAGATTCCATAACTTTTCTTTTTGCTCTATAACTATGTAATTAATTCCATAGCATATAATATATGGTATGTATATTTGACAATAAAGGTATAAAAAAATAAAAAATAAAAATGTATTTTCAGTAACAAAAGTACATTTTTACAATTTAGGTAATTGGTGTCACCTGTTAAGCATATAATCTGCTTGTGATAGTTGGCTCCGCTCCTCAGAAGAACCGATGACGGGTACTTATATACCATAAAGGTATACCTATATATTTAAATACAACAATAGCAAAAATTTTTCAGTGTTAAAGCGTAGTAATCCTTTCTTATATGATCATCATTTCGCTATAGACAGAAATGTCCAATATAACGAATTTTCTATCAAATAGAACCTAAGAACTAGAGCTAATTTGAAATAACTATTAAAGAGGTCCTGATGGAATATACGAATTTGTCTGAAAAATATGTAAGTAGTACCTTTCAGAAGAAAACTATTAACAAAACTTTTGGTCACTTTTTTCAGCTCGCAATCTTATTTATCGCCAATAAACATCGGAGCACACCTTACCGTTTCACCCACAGAAATCTTAATTATTATTAAGATTTCTGTGGTTCCACCCTATCATCGTTATTTACTAAATCATAACGACTTTTACAAAACGTTGATTATTGAAAACATGTAATGTTTACTAAACCGCACGTTTAATTTAAATCATAACACTAAATTCAGGCTAAACTAGTCACAAACTCGTGCAGTTTAAAATCAAATCGTGTATTTAGGAAAACAATGAGCTAAAACAAATTCTCATCGGTTTGTGTCCTATTTGCGTTCTGTGCATCTAACAGCAAAATTGTGGACCTAGCTATGCAAATGAATTGCACAGACAATAACGAACCTGACCTATTCAAGTAGAAATGTCCATTTATTTAGAAGATAAATAGGTAAATTTGTTGTTAACATTTCGTATTAATTTGTTAATTATTAATTGGCGAATCAATACGAATGTATACAATAAAATTATTTGTACAACGACACACCTATAGGTTGTTATTTAATATCAAAATATATATGGATTAGAGAATTCCAAAATATGCCGCTTAACCATTCGAATTATTTGACTGTTCCAATAATTCTATTCACATTCAATGTTTATCGCTATTCGACTACTAAGACTTGTTGATTTATCATGTGACAAGAATATGATATGAATTTGGGCGAAGAGAGCTACAAGCTAAAAAAATATCGTTCATTGTTGACGTTCACGTGCAAAAGCAGTAGAACAAAAATGATTTTCAATTCTTCTGTTCGATAATATCAACCAAACATAAGATATGAGGAAAAGGCAAGCAGAAAACATATCCGAAAAATCCTATACTCTTAAATTAAATAAATAGTAGAAATTGTACCATTTATCAGAGAAGATTCATCGTAGTTCTTTTGCGCAGATTCTTCTCATAGGATCAACCCTTTGCCTGAACTTTATTAAGCTATACTTTAATGTTTATAAGTGTTACTTTGTGACTAAACGATGAAATTACTTTTGACTATAACCTTGTGTGCTGTATACCAGCAGACAGTTTACCTATAAGTATATCTATCCTGCCCCGGACTATCACAGTATGAAAAGATTTAGGCTATAATCCAGCACACTCGCTCAAGGCAAGTTGGTAGACTTTATTGAGAGCTTTGAAACATGCAAGTAGGTACTATGACGATGTTTTTCTGCGCTGTTAAAAGCATCTATAACTTCAGGAAGAGACAGATGTGTACCATGAGACAAGACTTCTGAGTGACAGTCTACCAGTGTAGGATGTTTTATCGCTGCCCTAAATTGTATAGCTATCACAATCGATGAAACCATATAATACCTAGTAAATTGTGTAATTGATTTAAACTATCAGATTTTATGACCAAAAATTAAGTAAAAATACAGACATATTGCTAAGTCCACTATACTGTATATATTAACTATGTAAGTAAATAGGAACAAAAGTCATGAATTCAGAAAATTAATTGCTGTCATTTATATAAATCATATAATTTCGTATAATGTGCATTTCATTGTTGGTTATTACAAATTTATATAAATATTTAAGAGTTTATGATGTTTCAATAATACTACAAATAATTCCAGCAATATAATAATAAAACTTGGTTGGCAATTATGATAGAAAAGCTTGGCATAAACTAGCAACAATACTTCCTGCTCAATAACCAACAACGAATAAATAGGGAATGTGGATAATGATGATATAATGATGCCAATCAAACAATAGAATAACGCGGGTTACAATTAGCGCAACAGACGTGGACTAAACAGCGTACGATATATTAAAGCATAATCAACGAATACAATAACCAAATAACATAGCGTCGTGTTAACAACACAACGTTGCATTAAGCAGCTATAGCTCTATTGTTACGTTATTTTAACGTGGTTAATGTCGACCGAGACAATATTACAATTGTGGTGAATTTGCGCGTTGTTTGTCTAGTGGCTGGAAATCATAGCAGCATGGCTTTCGTTTCGCCTTAATTGCGCACAAGTATTTATGGACCTCTATTTCCGAAACAATTAATTACTTTTGCATTAACTTCTTGTTTGTGGACGACTTTTATTAGGTTGAGTTTTTAATAAATGGTAATTTAAACGCCTCTTTCTGTAGTCATAAATTGGAGTGTATAATAAGGAAAATATGCTTTGATTGGTTTCAAGTCACTGGTCATCTTCACAATTAGAAACACCTGTCAAATCAAGCAACTTTTATCTGCTTGTTGAAGAGGTTACAGTTATTATTTTCAAAGGTTTTCAAGTCACGTAAATGTTTTATTTTCATTTAATAAGGATTTAGTATACTTCTATTGCTGCCCTTTTTACACTTTGTTGTAATTCAGATAACTCTTGCATCGTCGGAGGAGGAGTTACAAGAGACGGTAACAAGTATAGATGACATTGACATGACAGCTTTTGGGATAAAATTCATGAAACTGAATGTAAAGAATTAAAGTACTATAACTTTATAAAGAAAAATATGTGACGGTATATGGTATATATGTAACATTGTAAATTATGGAGAGCGAGAATAAAGTGAAAAAATTTGTATATTCATTTACTACTTTTATGATGGATCGTAATAGTGACACAGATATTAGACGGGGAACGGATGCAAGAACGAATGGGAGTCTAACAGCTTTTCAGCGGATTCGTGTCTTAGAAAACCGGGCATGGCTGTTCATAAAGAGTATCAGTGTAAACACTTATGTATGCTGGTGAAATGTAAGCAATGGTAGAGAAGACATATAATGCAATTGAAATGAGGCACTGTGAGGTAACGGCGGTATGTAAGTGTTTAAAAGACAGAATGAGAAATGACATGATAAGAGAGCATTATAGTATTAAAGAAAATTATATAGTGACAATGTAACAAAGCGACACTGCTGACGCTTTAGTTTTAAACAGTCAAGCGCAAGTAAGCCACAGGCTAGCGCGGCGGACATCTCCCCGCAAGCACTTAGATAAGTCGTAGATCAATATGTATTTATTATATTTGTAACTGGTACCAATTAATATATGTTTATCCATATTCATCATCAAGTTATTTTATTTGACCATCTACGACACGAAAGATGACCTCTACAACTAGAATAGAAAAAGATATCCTAAACATAAACCCTAACGACCATTACAAAAATTTAACTTAAGGTAGACAACTTAAGTAAATTTTTTGTAATGGTACTATTTCTACAACCGGATTTGAAAGAGTTTTGGGTGACCTTTTAGTGTACTTAATAACTCAAAACTCTTTCAAATCTGGTTGTAGAAGTAATTGTCAAATTAAAGAAAAAGACGCACGATACTTCGTTACCAATGACGTAACTGCTATTTAATTTTAGGTTTGCGAGGAAGAAAACAACTAAATTTGCGTTGCTGTTATAATCCCACTTTTTCTCATTAAAAGGGTTATTTTAAACGCTACTTGCTGTAGCTTGGAATAACGATACTTAATTATATTATCTCATTTTCTTAGTTATAAATATTTGTACATAAGATTCGTTAAATTTCCTTTCACTGTTCCTTTCTCCTGAAATGCAATTTATGACCCAAAGAAGATTTTAATTAAACATGGCTCAAAGCTAAAATCACTACACGTAAATTAACCGGGTTAGTGTTACATTCATGAATCCGTGTATTAATGGAAATTTACAATATACACAAATAATCCGCAAAGTCGCATAAAGTTTGGCTCGTATAAATGTCAGAAACATTACGGCGATAGTTTATGGAGCTTTTATCTAGAATTATTACAATAGGCAAAGGTGTATTGACCTGATAATTACATACATTACTGAAGTCTATTTCTGCAGGTGTTCTAAAATCAGCAAAGCGTAGATATTATAGGTAATTTATTTGTTTTTCCACACTACCTAGTTAGTCCCGTGGCATTATATTGGACCTATGTTTATATGTGATCATAAGTTACTATGAAAACACTTAAGTTTTCATAGTAATTTCATAGTTTAAAAAATGACTTTTTCTGTTACACAAGCTAATACCACGATTGATGTCAAATATGTGTATGCATAGGCACAGTCAGGTCAGTTTGTTCAACACTGCAGAAATAACTTACTGACAAATAACTACAGTGATTTTATAGGTTGGCAACATTCTCGTAAGCACGTTTTTTATCAATACCCGATGCAACGGCTATTTTCAAACGTTTTAAATGTTTGGATTTGAAATGGGATCTACTCAGTTATATTTCAAATACAAATATTACAAACAAAAAGCTAGAGGTTAGCATTTCTTACTTGTGTGAGTGTGTTTGTAACATACACCATTGCACGCACCGAAGGCAACGAACCTAATGCTGCATGAACTTTCAAGCAGCAACACAATTAACGTTAACACCTGAATATTTCTGCTCACCTCGTAAAAGAAAATGAGCTTGAAAATATAGCAAGGGATTATCTTTTTAAAACAACTCCCATTTAAATACGCGCTACAAAGTCGTATTCCATTTTAATCAAACATTAACACATACCGGGTGCGTAATTTGAATATTTAGCGCCCTGCGGCGTTAACATATACTTACCACATTAAAGCGTGTACTTTTGCGGTTAGCGCGGTCACTACACCCCTACACATCTTGTGACTTCATTTACATAGAAAACCCTTTTTACTACAAGCTTGGGTCAAAGCAAGTATCAGAAATGCAAAGTGCATTTGTAAGATACCTTGGTAGTTGTTTAAATAGCAGTTGAATTTGCATGAGATAATTCCCGCCGTGCCGTCCACAGGAGTATGCCTCACTGGTCCCCAAAGCGCCATTTTGTATCATTAGCAACAGAATATTCTAGAAAACATCTAAAATGGTTAATTATCCATGTTTTGTATAATGAATGCTGAAGATATCTTACTTAGTAGGTAATATTATAAATGTGGAAGTTTGTGAAGATGTTCAGATGTTCGTTCTTCAGTCGCGCGTGTAAATTGTTGAACAAATTTGGATAAAATTTGTTACACAGAAAAACCGAATTAAACTGATCGATGGACCATGTTCCGAATCTACACAAAGCATACTTTTCACTCCGGTCTGCATTCCCATTGGATTCATGGGTGCCAAGCGCTGGGTAGACTAGTTCCTAATAAATATCTTTTAAATCTTACTAGGTATATAATAAAATTATCTGGAATATCCACACATCAAAACAAATAATCGCGTTTTCTGTGCATACCCACCGTACATAATCGCATCGTTTTATTACGCATACGAGGCTGATTTCTAATAATACTCTATTTTATAGAGAACCATTGGATTTAAAATAGCTATTGACAACATAATTTTGGATGTACTGTTACCGTATAGTTATCACTAGCTACACTAAAATATATATAACTTCACTACAAAAAAAATAAAGCATATGAAGACCTAGTATCTGTGCAAGAAATGAAATTTAAATTATATGAGTTACTCTTCGAAACAATAACTAAAGTAGGTTATACACAGCTCTATCTAGGTCCTTATAAAATGGAATACCATGTTGTCATTTGACACTTATCTCACCGCTTGTCTTAAGCGTTCAGATTTCTAAAGGAAGAACAGAATAGAGTCCAGCAATGATTATAGTATATTTATTTATTCCTCTTATACAGTAGGTAAGCGGTATAAGTCGATAAACATTCGCGACATTTTAAATTGCTTTATTATCCTAATCCTAACTAATATGTAGATACTAATGCAAATGTGAGTTTGTTTGTTACGCGACTTACGACTCACGACTTAACTACTTGACCGATCATCATGAAATATCGCTTAAACGTTGTCAGAGGTGTAATAAAGTACATAAAGTACCTTTTATATAGGAAAAAAGCACTGTTGCCGAGGAATATAAATTTATTGACATAACCATTGTGGATGAACATCTTTTGATGTTCAACATAAAGGTAGGATCCTCCGACCAGGCTGGGTAATCGCGCCTGGCGGGCCGCGGTCCGACCGTTAATGTCAGGAAGTTGTACACAGTCGTGTGCGTTACCGCAGCAAAATGCTGTTATCTTCCTATTGTTACTCGGTTTTGAATATTTATAAACCGTTAAATTGTATAATACTCATAACTAACATGACAAACATGTTTAAAAATACAAAACTAGTAGAAATATTTATCAAATATTAATAAAATTGACTGCACGTATTACGATATTCTACTTGACTGTACAAAACATCGGATACTAACCTGCTAATTTGCGAAGTTTATCCATATGTATGGTGCGGTCGCTTTTACGTAGCCTTTATAATTTAGTCGACTTATAGAAGAATTGCTGACACATTCTTTTTGTTGATATAACTTTCATAAGTCATAATTTAAAGCTGGAATTAACAGGATTGTTTATTAATGGAACATTTTAATTATTTCATAGTATTCCATATTTTCTTGTTTTATGGGAACTACGTATTCTATCATTTTAATCAGACCATATAAAATGTAATTAAATTTCTTTGTATCTTTATATTGCGTAGAGTCACATAATCTAAATTTACTGTATTTTTAAAGGTGTACCAAGGGTACATGATACAGCTTTTTATTTGATTGTAAGTGTACTGGTTTACTTGCCAATCCGTTTCTTTTTGAATTTCGGCCTCATTTAATTACATTGGTATTCATCAAACAAATTAAAATCTAATATTTGAACAAATTTGAACTAATTAAGGTATAGTATAGGTATTTTTTTCAAACTTCTACGTTGAGCCGTTTTTGAGATCTGGGCAATACCAAAACGTTACCGCAGCAAAATTTTAACTAGAACCACAACACACAAATTTTGCTGTTTTCAAACATTTAATAACAGATTCCGGGATGAAACGATTTTATAAAAAACGTTTTGCCATGGTAATGTTTCAAACATTACTGCAGCAAAATCTGTTTTTTTCGAATAACTTTACAACTAGAACAAATTTTGCTATTAGTGAACAAATTAGTAGTAGTAGTAGCAGCGATAGCTCAGTGGGGAGACCAACAGACTGCAATGCAGAGGTTCTCGGGTTCGAACCCACGTCACGCACCTCTGACTTTCGGAAGTTACTTATATGACACTTATAAGTCAGTGCCCTATAATATCCTGACACTGGTCTAGCATTAGGGTATCGTTAACCTTCGGGTCAGGTGGCAGCCACTCCGTGTAAAAACTGATATCCAGTCAAATCCGATTAGACTAGAAAAGCCGACCCCAAGTGACTTGGGAATAATAAAGGTTAGGGAGAAGAAGTCCCGAGGCTGCAGCTTTTCGATTCAACTGATCCGGGTCTTTACCCGGAATACGTTTATCAGTCTGAATCGTTCTGTGAGAACAAACTCGTTCAGAGCTTTCAGATTGAAAATTAAACGAAAAGAGTCGTCGCTTTTTGGCACTAAAAATATTGTCGACAAAAAGCTCGGGGACAGATCCGCAGTCTCGAGGACACTTTGCGCTTTCATTTGATTTATAGGTCTCGACATTTCTGGAGATTTTGGAATATTGAAAGCACTGTTTCTTATATTTGGCACAATCAGTGAAGGCCTTTGCAGGAATGGTATTCGATAGTGAATATCAAAAGTAAGTTATTCCACCTCCTTTACTAACAGCCTCAGTAACCTCATTACTATTATTATTATTGTCACCAAATAATTCACGGCTTTCCATTTATTACTCTGATGATAAATTCCGGAGCCCGCAAGTCTTCCCAGCGATTGGCAAAGCGGGCCACTGGCCAGCCTTAAACTTGGTCAGCCTTGAACTTGGTGCTCGAACAGCGCTAGTGAGTTTCTTCGCTTTTAGACTGTTCGTTTCTAGAGGCATCTGGGGATGCGCTTTGATTTCTAGCCTTTTTGAATTGAGAAAGATTTTCAGGAGCTTTAGGGTCTGAAAAAAGCTGAAAGAAGTACTCCATCCTAACAGTACAAAATAAAAACCCCTGAAAACAATAACTTGTTATCGAAAACAAGCAATTGTTTTAAAATTTATATAATAGGGTAGAAAAATATGCACAATAAAATAAAATCATGCAACAGAAAGTCCACAAAAAAAATATCTTACATGTAAGTAAGAATAAAACGAACAGCTAAGCTGTTCGAAACAATTTTTGTTTAAAAACATGTGAATAATCGCTGCTTGATTTTTTTATAACACTATCTATTTCACAGTTCTTAATTTTATAACACTCAGCACTTTATCACGTTCACGGGGAAAATTAAGGATTGCAGTCGAACCGATCGCGGCGGGAAACGAAATGCCAATGAGCAAGAGGCTCAAGCGCATAACGCGACGAGCCCTCCAGGTTGTGGGGGACGAGAGGTATCAGGGGAGGGAGATGAGATAAATAAAATATAAATAAATGTTATTCTTATAATTTCGCAATGTCGGCGTCAAACTACTTTCTGATGCTGAGATTTGAAGAATGTTGAAGAAGGGAAACGTTTCTTCGTAATGTCAGAGAATGAATATCTAAACAGTAGTAAAAAGTACTTATTTTTATTTCGTGTATACCTTAGAGCAAAGAAATTTAAGATTAAGCTACGGGTCGTATTACCACTTTCCCACCAATGTGTCCAATTAATTATTTATAATTCAATGTACCTATGTGATTTATTCATAAAATCACTAATAATAAAAACATATATTATGATATAAAAATGCACTATAAAATATAAGTGTTAGTTAAATTATTGCTCTCATAAACTGTTTTGAGGCAAAACTGTAATTGTAACAGAATATCCGGCCAGATATTTTATTTTCGACCGCAACGTTACCTTTATTCATTGATGTATAAAAAAATATATAATTATATCAATGCCTGTATGACAAATTTACTAGGTTTCAAACTGGCGATGAATAATCGATAGATTGATTTTGACAGCAACTGTCACTGTGTGCCCTGTGCTGTCAATTTTCTCCACAGTATTTACGTGAACGGCAGAATTTTATTGTTTCGTTTCTTTTTACACTTTATTTATCGTTAATTAGTGAGTTATATTATTTGAGAAATAATCTGTTTTATAAGTTAATCGCACGAAGTTTACTACAATGTCTCATCAAACAGGAATTCAAGGTATGGTAAAATACAGTTATCTGTCTAAATATTTCAAAATAATACACGTATTATGCTAATACTCCCGGGAAATTTGGGTTCTGCCTAAAGTTCCAATGGTCATAGGTTAATGCTAAATGGAATCCACGTTTATATTTATAAATACTATGAGTTTTCTGGCCTCCAACCAGACGCCTACGCTTAAATTCAATCCAAGTATAATTATATAGACCACAACAGTAATAGCATCTTATATATAAGGGAATTGAAACCGGTATGATACCTAATACATTTGAACAAGATACCTTATGTATTTATTACATATATAATAGAAATAAAATGTAAGGGGCCTGGGGCCGAGGTACAATCCTTTTATTATTATCTGGTTGCCAGCTAATTGAGTTAAGAACACACCTACTGGCAGTCTAAGGTGCTGATATCTCACAGTGAATTTTGTCATGGATTACCAATTGTTAGCCTATGGGTAGTCCTCTGTTGGACATAGGACTCCACAGTGCATTACCTGATCTTGTCTATTCTTTTATAGATCATATTGGTATAAAGGCATTAAACTATTAGACACATGTGCCAATAAAAAGAAACATAGAATTCATATCTTGTTTGTCAGTTCCTTGATGTACCCATAATTATTTATATTACCTCTTGGCTACCAAAACCTCTGCTAAGACTCTAGGGTCCAGGCACAAGCTTGTTCATTTAATGAGTTTTGATGGATCACCTACCTAGGAAGGTATACTGCTCTTAATAACCAGTATATTTAGTAAGGAATTTAACTTCAAATATATTGACAATGTAATCTGTGGAGTATGGATGTTCGGTTATCTTTATACCAATTATTCAAGGAAAGGTTAAGCATAGTTACTTATGTGATTCTATTTATATAAAATTTTTCATTAATCTTTTATTCCTCTGACTGAGTGTAATTTCTTCAAAAGTGCCTACGTGCCTACTAGTACTTTGTCATTGTTTGTAATATTACCAAGAAATTGAATACAATGTATCATGTGGGCATTAAAAATGATTGACTGTAATGCTGATTTTGCATTAACACAAAGTTTGTGAGGTTCATGGTATAAGTAAGCCAAAATAATAGATATGGTAATAGAATATATTTTTTGGTTTTTATTATAGTCGAAACCGAATATAACGATGGATTGGTTATTACGACCAAATGGCAAGGTCCCGACCGAATCCCTATATAAATAATTAAGTAATCATATTGTATAATAACAACATCGATACAGCGACATATAGCTTAAAACGACGTAACTTTATCGATATTCATCAGCTTTAGGAAACAACCAATTTACTTGTTCCAGCAAAACAAAACAAACCGAAAAATTTAATTATAAAAACATTTACTTATTCCAATTTAAGAAGGAATATTTTAAGCTGAGTACAGCTTATAGACCACACTTAGTATATTGTATATAAGTTTCTTTAGAATAATATTTTTATTTCTTTTTTCAATATTTTATTTGAAAACAAGTTCTTAAGCATAACCTATACCCATACTACATAATTGTACATATTAAAAAATTCCAAACATACATATTACGACAATTAATATGACTACATACTTGTGTATAACAACATCGGAGCAACAGACAGTCCACTCTGTAGGGGATGTCTGACCGAAGAAGAATCTGCTGCCCACGTAGTCCTGGAATGTGTGGGAATAACAGCACAGCGTAAGGAAATCCTTAACAACCCGAGGTCACTAAGTGAAGCCTGCGAAGAACTCAGGAAACTTCTGTGATTCTGGGCGGAGTTGGGCTGGTTATCTCTATAACCATCTATCCATCAACTCACGCATAATCGACCAACTCGGAGTAAAAATGCGGAAAAGGGGACTCCCTTTTCCGCATTTGTACTCCAGGTTGATTTAATTAATTACAAAAAATACTTGTGTATATTGCTTATAACAGCTATCAGACATAACGTCTAAAGTTATATCGTCCCTCCAATGTCGTTATATCCGGTTTTGACTGTATTTAATTTATTATGTATAATCTACATCAATTATATTTAGACACATTTATTATATATAGTACGAGAACAATTATATTTCTTTGTTTTGAATCATTTGTAATGCTTTCTCTGATGTTGATTTGATTGATTGTTGATTATTAACTATATTTACACATTAATGGTGTGAGTGAAGGGTAAATAAATCACACTATTTACCCTTCACTCTATTCTCTAGCCTGTTATCAATTAGGCAGGCGTTTTTGTTAATTGCTTCCTATTGCAGAGCTAAAAAAAATATTTTTGTACAATACTTAATCCAACATTTTATTTTCAGCCAATGCAGAATTGAAGAAATATTTGGGCAAATGTAGAGATGGGAAGATCAGAGTGTTGAAAATCAGCATTGACAATGGTAATATCATAAAAGCAAACAATATAGCTTTTGTAATAGTTTATACTATTTGCTACCAATTAATTCTTTCTGGCTCCTTTGTAGTTTAAGTGCCACCCCAGTTCGCCTAATATTGTTGATTCAATATCCACACAGTGCAAAAATGTGTGTAAGAATATATTTGAAGACAAATAAATAAGACACAAACTAGTTATGATATACCTAGTCTGGGTGTTCTTTGTTTACATGTTTGTAGAATTTTTAAATAAAATTATAGTATTATATAAACAATAATAAATACTCTGTAGTATTCCATTGAGAGATAGTTAAAACATGTAATTTTTAACAGCATCATTTAAATATGGATCATGGTGGCAATTAAAATGACACTAGGTAAAACGCTTTACCCACATACCAGAGTAATTAATGTATTAAATTGCCTATGTCAACAATTTGTAACATTTAGCACTGTTTCCTTTTAGTTGTAGTGTGTTACACACAACAATAATTTATTGTATTTTCTCCCAAAGCTATTAAGTTAAGATATATAGCCATTGATATGTTATATGAATAGCAACCAACCATTTACCACTCCAAATACTTATAGAAAAGTATACAAATTGTTCAATTAATTGGCCACATAGAAACACTTAAGAATGTCAACATTTTGTGGTTACTTTGTTTACTATAATTACTGAATTAACATTTAACCTAAATGTTAATTGATAAACTAATGGTTGTGCCTACGAGAAGCTATGTACTATCAGTATGGTCAGCAAAATGTAACACATGGCAAATATTACTTATTATTCATCATCTGAATCATAAACATGGTGATATTATTAATTTCCAGAACAGCTTGTGTTAGCCAAGCATTATCCAGCGAAACACTCATGGGAACAAGACTTTGACAAATATATTCCTTCTTTGGTTGTAGAAGACCTACCCTGTTATATTTTATACAGGTAAATATTGCATTCATGTTGATTATTTTCATATTTAATCAGTCAATACTGTCACAATATATTGTGGTGTGTTAGCTACACTGTTAGCACACATGGGTATTTGCATGAGTTTGTGTGTGTATGTCTATACATACACACACAAACTTATGCAAATATCCTCATATATTAAAACAAACCCAAATACACATTTTCGCACATGCAGGTACATACATAAAATATAAATAAACTTAAATGTGCCCAATCTCAACCATATAACTGTTGATTCTATTCTTATTTTTAATCATGTGTGTTTTATACATAGTGTGTGTGTGTTCCATACAGCTAAGCTAATATACTTGTGTAAGAAGTGGGTTAACGAATTAGTGCTATGGGTAAAACTGAAACCCAAGGCTTTTTGATTACAAAACCAATGCCTTATACATACATAGCACGACTTCAGACTTTAACTTCGGATGCGCCATTTTTTTTATGTACTCAGGTTTGACTCGACAAACTCAGTTGGCCATGAGTGGCTGTTACTGAGCTGGTCGCCAGACAGCGCCCCAGTTAGACAGAAGATGTTGTACGCCTCCACAAAAGCCACACTCAAGCAAGAGTTTGGTTCTGCACATATTAAGGATGAAATGCATGCTACTGTAAAGGTATGATTTGAAACATAATTAAATATTTCTCACGCCTCGACAACAGTTATATATTTGTTAAAAAAATATTTCCGTATCATTTGCTTTGTATGTATATTCTCAAGTCAATTGCATGGCACCTTTGTATTCGTATAATAATTACTGATATATAACGTTGCAGCAATAGCCTAGTGGGGAAACCATCGGACTGCTATGTCTCTCTCTCGCATTTGCTTTAAACGCACGCATTTCTGACTTCACAAATTCTGAAACTGCATTAAATACCTAGTTAGTTATAGCTCGCATTAACCTTAGTGGAAAGCATTGTGAGAAGCTGCATATCAGACATATCTCCGTATATTTCTTGAAACTACGTGAAGTCAGCAAATTTAAATTTAAAAATTTAACTCTTCTTCTCTCTTAGCCTTTATTATTCCCAAGTCACTTGGGGTTGGCTTTTCTGGTCTAACCGGATTTGACTGGATATCAGTTTTTACACGGAGCGGCTGCCACCTGACCTCCGCAACCCGAAGGCTAACGATATCCTAAGGCTAGACCAGTGTCAGGATATTAGAGGGTACTGACTTTCCCAATAACGACTGCCGTAGATGTTCATGACAGCCGGGACCGACGGCTTAACGTGCTCTCCGAGGCACGGAGCAGCCGATAATTGTTAATCAATACGCACATAATTTCGAAAAGTCATATAACTTCCGAAAGTCAGAGGTGCGCGACGTGGGTTCGAACCCGAGACCCTCTGCATTGCAGTCTGTTGGTCTCCCCACTGAGCTATCGCTGCTACTTTATTAATTTAAAAATTTAACTAACCTTTTTCATTATGGCCCGTGCCAGACAGTTGGCCACATTACAAACAAATGCAAGCCATTGGGGCATTGTAACAAATGCAAGCCCAGACTCTCAAAAGCTGTTTTAATAAGGCGATAGCCTTATTAAAACAGCTGCTCAAGAGAGAAGGTATTTAGAACACTTGCCAACTGCTCATAACATCTAAAAATATTAACATTAAGGTATTTCCTATTTTTCTCCCAATGATATAAAGAACCTTTATATATACATAGATATAAAGAAACTTGAAAGATTTTAAATTAAATCAGAATATAATTTTAAAAGGGATCTCAGTGACTAAAAATCTTAGACTGGTAAATAGTCTTGCCAAGACTTAGCTTATAGCTAGCTTATAAGCATAACGAAATTAAATTAACATGACTTGCAGTTTTTTGACTGCACGGATGGCGTAGTGGCTTAAGTGGTCGACTCGCCACTGCGTCGAGTGTTGTGAGTTCGAATCCCACACGGGACAAAAACTTTTGTGATCCACAAATTTTTGTTTTAAATGCATCCTTTTGGTGCATAGAAAAGTGATAGCATCGAAAGATTATACAAATCTACAACAGCTTAGAGTATACAGATTGCCCTTACCTAAAATCAAACCCACAGGACAGGCTTGCCTAGTGTGGGCCCACAAGATATGACTTTTAACATTGTAAATACTTTTTGGCAACAAACAACTTTTAATTCTTTTTTATTGTTGTTCGGGGTCTGGGTGGTCCTTGTGTCCGTTGTTTGAAAGTTTATGAAGTCCCCCGCAACATAGGAATTATTGTTGGTGCTGAGATTGCGTTTTATAAAAAAAGGCTTTTGCAAGACTAAAATGCAAATCGTATTTATCTTGCGCTAGGATCGATACCTATTCGTGGAGGCCTTTTCAAACATTATATTAACGAATTCAAACTACACCGAAACTTGGATCAATAATTTATATATATCACTTACATAATTGGCGTGATTCACTAATGTGTGGGATTCGATATCATAACACCTATATTTTGAGATTTGATTTTCCTAAACATTTATTTACGATAATATTATGGTTTGATTAAGAAGATAATATAATTACTTACATAGATAGCACGATTGCTTTATCTACATACATATATGATTCACTGTATATATTTATACAGTGTGTTTTTAACAAACTACTTGGATTATTTTTACCTAAAATCCAAAACAAACCATACTCTGTCGTCTAACATTGGCAATGTAAATGTGTACAAAGAGCAGCCAAAAAATAAATTTATTCTATTTTTATTTGTGCTTTACGAATTATCGGTGGCGCTAGTGAATGCGATTGCCATGAGTGTTGCCGCGCGTTCGATTAGGTCGGGTGAGGTGTTATTTTGTTTGTTGTTGAAATTTTCAGTTGCATCGCGGAGTCTAGAACTGTGTGGCTGGCCCCTATTACATGGGAACTAAAATGTGATAGATCGCGAAGTGTGACGTACTACTGTGCGTACTGTAATACAGGTTAAAGTGCATCTTTAGGAATTAAAATAAACAAAATAATTATTTAAATGCGCACATTGTCAACCCGTAACCGTGACGTGGTCAGTAGGTACTAACAGTCAGCCTTAGAAAAGTGAACACTACGCCAGTTATCATACTATGCTAATATTAGTATCACTATATAGTGATACGCGATTGTCCTGGAATTAGCTCGAATGTCGGCTTATGGTTGTCCAGGATAATTAATTGAATAATAACCGAATATGCCAATCACTCACTAGTCGATTGCATTCGAATAATAATTATATACGCCGTGTGCTTTAATTTTGATTGTAAATATAAATTATTCGAATGCAATCGACTAATTTACAAGTTTGAATAATTTGAATATGTTTTCGATTTTCTTAACAAATTAATTCGACTTTTGTCTATACAGTAAAAATAACACTCTATAATGAGATGATAATGACCATGAAATTTATCATAAATATTATTATCAACCTTTAAATTATATGTATACCTATAACTGCCATATGCTTTCGCTTATTATTCAATACGCTGTCACTGTATATGTAGTCAATAGTGAAATATGTTTTTATTTTTTACATTCTGGTTGAATTTAATCACGTACTTATTGAATATTATTAGCAAATATGTATAATAGGCGCTTTTAATGTTCTAGGATGAAGTAAGTTTAAAAGGATACAAGGCGCACCTAAGTGGTGTGAGTGCGCCTGCGCCGCTGACCGACCGGGAGGAGGCGTTGAAAGAGTTGCAGGAGAGTGAGCACAATACTAACTATGGAACTGACGCCAGGTATGTTAAACTTGAAGTTGTTTTTATAAGGTGTCTTATCATGTGTTAACAAGTTACCTACTTCAAAGTGTAGAAGTAGAATTACACTACATTCGTCTGCATACGAGTCTGTGTTTGTATATTAATCTGTGTTTGACTATTACTAAAATGCGTATTATGGAAAATATAGACTTTTATGAGTATTTTAAACCATATTTTAAAAAGATTTAATTAACTTAAATCAAAAATAACTTGAATATATCAAAATAAATAACTTGAATCAACATTAGATTCAAGTTATTTATTTTTATAAACGTCAAAACGGACACGCCAAAATTAAATAGCAAGTAAAAAATAGATTGAATATTAAATAAAGCCAGTAGAGGTTATCTGCGAAGAAGCAGAGAAGAAAATGTAACTACTTTTCTTTATTAAATACAGTTGAAATCGAATATAACGACATCGTTTATAAAGACGGGTCGGTTATTACGACCGAATGGCAAGGCCCGGCCGAATCCCTATATAAACGATTAAGTAATCATACCGCCTATAACAACATCGGATACAGCGACATATCGCTTAAAACGACGAAAATTTATCGATATTTATCGGCTTTAGCGACCAACTGTTTTACTTGTTCCAGCGAAACAAAACAATAAGAACAATTTAATTATAAAAAAAATAATTTATTCCAATCTATAAAGAAATATTTTAAGCTGAGTACATCTTATAGACTACACTTAGTATCTATACCTATAAGCTTTTTCAGAATAAACATTTCTGTTTTCGACATTTTATGTGAAAATAAGTTCATAAGCATAACCTATCCCCATACTTCATAATTGTACATATTTGAAAATTCTTAACAAACATTCTAAACAGACATGACAATTAATATAACTACATACTGATACTTGTGTATATTGCTTATAATAACTATCGGACATAACGTCCGAAGTTATATGGTCCCTTCAATGTCGTTATATCCGGTTTTGACTGTATATTATTATTTTATATTGTAACATTGAATTGTTTTAATAATAATTTAATTAGCTTAAAAATTAGTATAGTTTAATAGTAGTAGTAGTGTAACAATTTTCAAAATGATAATAATAATAATAATAATATTCTACCACATCCACACAACACCATCTAGCCCAAACTAAGCAGAGCTTGTACTATGGGTACTAGACAATGGATAAACATACATATATACTTTTTTTTTTTGTAAATACATACATATTATACATAGAAACACCCAGACCAAGACAAACATCCATGTTCATGCACACAAATGTTTGACTTGTGCGGGAATCGAACCCGCGACCTCAGGCGTGGCAGTCGGTTACACTAACCACTACGCTGTAGAGGCCGACATAATATAATAGTATAATGATGAAATAAAGTGTCAAATAAACAACGCAATAAAATCCGTATATAGTAGTTTAATTTCAAGGAATAATATTCGCGTAAACAGAAGACAATATTATATATATATATGGTACAATTTAATATATATATATTGTAATATATAATAATATGGTCCTACTTTTTGAATTTCGAATTTTTAAAATTTAAATATATGTAGCGTCAGGCAATTCTAATGTGTAACTATATTTTTTTTTAATTATATAATACATTTTCAGAAATGTTCATGCCTTGGAATATACCTTGTCCTATAAACACTAATAAACCAAATGAGCAATGTTAGAATTTAATAATTAAATAGTAAGTTACTTAGTCTGTCATTTTTATTGTTTACTTTCAGGCAGTCTACTATGGGTGGTGTATCGTTTCCTATCACAGAAGACGCCAAACAGGGTATTCACGATCTCAAAAGAGGTTCCTATAACTACTTGCAATTTAAGATAGGTATGTACTTTTTCTATACTACATATAATTTTTGCCCGAGGCTTCGCTCGCGTAAATGTAAGTTAGCTTATTAACAGTCCTTTTTTCTGGATGAAAGGTTCTCTATGTTCTTTTCTGTACCCCTGACATTGTGCATGCGATTTTGTTTGTTTGTACTACTAACTACTCGACCGATCACCGTGAAATGTCGCATACCTACACGTTATCCAGACAAAAAAGTTGTATTTCCGGGAGACAGAAATTTATTAATAGAATCTACATTAACGCAAGCAAAGTCGCGGGCGAAATCTAGTTGGCTTTATCGCACACATTTAGACGCATACTACTTAAGTTAACCTAAATATGTTATGATTTAGATATAGAAGAAGAAAAGATCCACCTATCCAAAGCTGCCAACATATCTCTGACGGAGTTACCTCAACAGGTGCCAAGCGACCAGGCTAGATACCACTTGTACATATTCAAGCACTCGCATGAGAGCGACTATATGGAAAGCATAGGTAATTACATCACTTATTTTTATTGTGTGGCTATATTCTATAATAATTGACATATTAATCATTACAATGACACCAGGCGTTGATCAGTGAACGGCAATAGAACATGGAAGCATTCTCACCGCTAAAAATGGCATCACGGAATCTACACAAAGTAATAAGTAAAATATATTTAGCGGTCTATTTAGTAAGGCTTAATAAAACTAAGTCGTGTCGCTATAGTAACGTACAATTATATCAATGGATTTGAGTTCTTGATATTGACAGCAAGTAAATGAACTGTAAAACAGAACAGCTACTGTATGAAAGCACCGCTTCTATGTTTTATATATATACGCCGTAATTATACAGAATTAACCTTATAGAGATTCATTGTTGCGGGAGGGCCCTGATGACCTGTAATTTCAGTGTTTTTAAACCTATTTCAAGCACCAGTCTTTCAAAAAGTTACCTGATTTATTATGGCATTTCTGTAAACTAGCATAAGAAACCTTTGTGAGAGAGAATAAATGGATTTATTATTATTATTATATACGTTCACTGGGTAATATAATAATATTGTAGAAGCACAAAAAATACAGACTGAAAATAGTTTCCTTTTTAATCGCGATGAGAAACACAGCAACTTATTTAGATATTGGACGTCTGAAAATCCCAATTTGACTGAATGCCTGCATGGGGTCCCGGGTTCGAATTCCTACTCTGGTAAATTTTTATTAGGTTTTTTGTCAAGGAATTCTTGGTAGCAGCACGAAGAAACTGTGACCGGTATACGGCGATAGCGAGCAATAATATTGGCAAACACTTTCCATCAGCTTTGTTTTTTTATTTTTGACTGTTTATATTTTTACCTTGATAACATTAGAACTTGTTTAAAAAACAATTTCTGTTTTGTCAGAAAACGTTACTGACTTTCTGACAAAAACCTTCTGTCACATCTCCCTATCCTATTAAACTAGATATTATGATATGAGTTGTAAAATACTGTAATTGTATTTAATTTGCGATTAAAAAGAGTGACCTAACAACTTACCTAAATTTAGCTTCAGTAACTTAGGAAATTGACGAGCTAATCGATTTTGACGTTCTTAAGTTAATACTTTTACCAGTTAACAGTTAGCCTTTGTGACCTAAATAAATATATTATTTGAACTTTGATAAAACATAGTATGTATGTTAATAGTAACAATATTGTCTTACGTTTCCAGTATTTATTTACTCAATGCCAGGATACAATTGCAGTATAAAGGAAAGAATGATGTACTCCAGCTGTAAGGGACAATTCTTAGAAATAATTGAGAATATGGGTCTCGAAATAGCGAAAAGAGTAAGTGTATTGTTTTATTTCATACATCCAACTACAGGAATATCATCAATTCGCTACTACTAATGTGTTGCGTATTAGTGACGCGCATAATTGGTTATTATTTCTAATGTTATAAAAATATTGTTGTAGCCAACGGTATTCGAATAACATATGCTCGATATATTGCAATTCGAATGTATGTAATTGTGCATGTCTGCGTTGCAAAGGGGCATGCCAGTATTAGGCCCAGAGGTGCACAAGAAATTGGCTATACTATAAAAATATATTAATATTTATCCTAGTTTTCCCTTGTATTTATTATTCTGTACAACTCGGTAATATTTTCTAAAAATATTAAAGAAGAAAACGAATAAACTATGTAATGGAAGCTTGCAAACAAATACATAAACGTGAAAATGTTGCCATTACACAAATTATGTTGACAGGTAATTAATCGAAATAGTAATTTACCATTGCTATATTATATAATTATTATTTTTATCTTTGCAAGATTGCTTCGATTAAGTAATGTCTATTATCCATGTATCGAGGTTATGTGTTTATTATTGCAACACCATCTCTAACTTGTATGACGCCGGCAAACGTAAACGTCAATATCATTGCTTGTTTTGCAACTCCATTGTGACGGTTACCTAGTGTTTATTTATTGCGGTTAATACTTAATCTCGATGACTTTTACCTATAAGCTATAAAACTGCAATGTATTGTGTTTTATTTCATTCCTAATAGATTGTACTCATAAATAAATTAAAATAATGTATAAAATTATATAGCACATATATGTAAATTTGAAAAAAAAAAGAATATTGTATTGATGAGATATACGAAGATTTGATAACTTTAAAATGCCAAGTCTTTTGTAAATCACTTCTTATGCTAATTAATTAATGGCTTTGCTTACTATTATTATCATTAGATATCATAGCTGTGCACTGTGGGCCCGAATTACTATGGCGTCTTGGCATGCCCCTTTCACTCTTAGGTGATTATATTTACATTGTGTATAGATAATAATATCGGCTCCGGTACAACGTACTCGTATAGACTGCCTCAGTGGTGCGCGGTAGTGCATACCTCTGCTGTACACGAGGTCTCGGGTTTGAATCCCGAGTCGGGCCAACAAAAAGCCATTGGGTTTTTCTGATAAAAAAAATCTCAATAGCAGCCTGGAGTTAGGAAGGTGGCGTTGTTAGACACCCGCGTGCCTAGAAAGGCACGTAAAGCCATCGGTCCTGCGCCTGATTTCTCTCCGGTCGTGTCGGATTGCCGTCCCATCGGATCATGAGAGTTAGGTAACAGAGAGTGCACTTGTGTTTGCGCACACACTTGTGCACTATAATATCTCGTGCGCAGAGTGCCTGTCTTCGTTAAGATTGGCCGCCGTGACCGAAATTTGTTTTGGAGGGTATTATTATTATTCCATGATACTGTCTAGTTGATTCTGGGAATTAACAAGATTTAGTCTTTGTTATGCTTCTAACTAATGCCATTAGGTACTAACTATGTTATATCATGAAAAATAGAAATAGGCAATTACAATGCTATCATATTTAAGATATTTTGTAATATATAAGATTTTTAAAGTTATATCTCCCAGTCTTAAATCACCCATTTGTGGACCACATATTTCTTTATGTCATGAGGGTTTCGAACTCACAATACTCGACGCGCTGGCGGAGTGTTTTCATCATTAAACATTTCTATTTACTTATTCCAGTTGGAAATCGACGACGGTAAGGAGTTGACTGAAGAGTTCTTGTACGACGAGATCCATCCAAAGAGGAATCTGCACCGTCCTGCGTTTGCCAAACCGAAGGGCCCGCCGAACAGGGGCGCCAAGAGAATCACCAAGTCTCAGAGCACTCAGTAAAATGCATACACTAAAGTATTTAATCCAGTCACACGGCAAACTGTTAACCATTGTAATAGGAAACACAATGGTACTTTTATTTTCTTCTTTTGCAAGTATATAGCAAACAAAATTATTTTCTTCTTGTATATGAAGTTTTAAAAGTAAATGCAAAATTAACCTAAAATTGAGCGGCAGTGGGATGTGGCCGGCCAGGCACAATAGGTTTTTAATTATATCTGGCATTCTAACCATCAATAGTTTAAGTAATTTGAAAATACATTCCACATTCTTTTAGTTGAAAACGTAAGAAAAATTCATAACTGAAGTCTGACACAGTCGTGGTTTAAAGGATCGAATTAAAAAGAAAATATGTAGTTTGCATCATATCATATCATGAAATGAGAAATAATACTGCTTAAAATCGTAAACGCATTAAAAAAGCATAATTTTACTTTTAAATTCATTTGCTTGCTAAGCTTTTTATTCGTTCTTTATAATAAATGAACTAATACGACTGAAGTCTCAAGTAACTCATTATTGGCGTCCGTGTTGCTGGCTAGATATAATCTAGCTGTCTTCAAGTTGCCGTGAATATGTTGTCGTTTACTACATTCTGGAGTTAGTTGATCACGCTGTTACTAAATATAAAATGTGATAGCGGTTGTTTTTAAATAACGTTAAGCGCCATCTCATATGAAAATATAAACTGATGTAATTGTACTAAATTAATTTTCTATAAACATATTTTAAGCTAATTACTTTTATAGTCAGATGGCGCTTTGCAAAATTTCTCATTATAATACACAAATCAAAAATACTTTTACGAGTGCCAGCAGTTCCGGGTATAGTATCTCCTATTCCTTTTCTGTCATCCCATCTCGAATTGCTTTTCCCTCTGGTTCGCAACGTGCGAGTGATACTCTCGCGACCTCTGATATTGCAAGCGATTATAGATAACAGTAACTGCTTACACACAAGCGGTTTGCCATCTTTACGAAACAATATTTTCTAAACCTAAGTGGGAACAATGTCCTAACGGTTTTGGCTTCTATTGCTTCTAAAGTCTATGCCTATTTTATTATCTTTAGCCTATTATTATTTAATAAAAGCCGTGTGATTATTAGTGCTTTGTGTAAAAGAAAACGTAAGTACATCCCCTAAAACATTGTAACATATTTTGTTACCTGTTTATATAATATATAGATTTTTAATGCATAGTGAACTGTAAGACTATATCAGTGCAATAAATACATCAAAAATAAGATTATGAAATATAAATTCAGAACATCGAACATGTTGGATACCTATTTATGTTGTAAAAAGTGTAACTTTTGCACTCAAAAGTGTAAATGTCTCACTTAAAGGTGTAAATGTTGCACTCAAAAGTGTAAGTTTGCATTTAAACGTGTAAATTATGCACTTAAAAGTGTAAAATTGGTTATAAAGTGTCGACAGTACACTAAACAGTTGTACAATGTCATTATAGTGTTTATACTAGTAACTTTCAAAGTATTACTTATCGTAATGAAGTACGAACACATATTATTTGAGTTATCTACGTAATCGGTCGAAATATGCTTGTGGTTTTTCGTATTGAAGATGAATATTGTTACTCTAGTCCACACTTGCATTGTAATTTGTGATTGTTTGTTGGCTAATACAACAACCAAATATTTTGTACGACATTCAGAGTGCGTCGGTAGTCCAAAGTGTTGTGATTATTATGAGCCTGGACTAAAAAATGCTGATGGGTTTTCTTAGAAGACATTTTATAGTACATCTTAGAATTGAGACCGTTAGATGACAGTGGTACTTGTCTCAAAAATGTTCTTATAAATATTCAGGCACACTAAGCTTGATTATCACCGTGTAACAGAAAGGTAGGATCGTAATGTATATCTGGAAAATATCCTATGTACCCCCGAATCAAAATAAATTTATAACAATATCAAATATTTTATTAATTTATTATTTAAACATCGAAACAGATGCATTAGATTACTATGAAAATTGCGCCTGGTTATTTTCGGATTCACGGAGGTCACTGAATCAATTGATAGTGTTGTTTAAATGTGCTGATACTAATAAATTGATAAAAAAGAAAATGCTATATCTTAGTGAAAGTAATGTAAACGGATTCATGTATCGCAGTTTCCAGGTACTATTTAGGATTCTACAGCATGCCTGTGATAGAGGCAGTCAAACGAAAGGCTCACTTCCTTTGTATGAATAGGTGCAATAGTATGAACTAAATCGATTCATCTTCAATGTGAAAAACGCTAGGTAGATAATAGGTATGTAGATGGATTATGAATTTCGGTCGAAACTCTAGCGTGTTAAATGAGTACTCTAAAAGTATTAAAACAGTCATTAGATAGTACTGTTTAAAGCGTCTTTATGTATATTTTTGCATAGAAATTATTATTCGAATGTATTTTCTTAAAATTTTGCAAGGACTTACTTATTTTAAATCAGGTTTTAGTATAGACGCCTCCCTAGCATGATTTACTTTGAACATTCAAACAAAAACTATAGTTGGCAAATTATTATTTACACATTAAATACCGTTAGTGTATGAATAATATGCTTACCAAAAAGTAAAAATTGTTTACAAAGAAAGATCTAAAACATCAGTTTCGTGGGAGTTTTTGTTGAGTTTTCAAGTAAAACATCCTAGAGGCGCGGCTTATAATTATTATGGACGCATATATAGCTCAATATATTAATTATTATTAGATCTTGCCATTTTTAAAGTTTTGTAACTTATTATTCATAAGCGTTCTTATTATCTCGTTTAAATAATTATAAGTCTTAGCATTTTTTACCTTTCGTATTTATAAAATAAGCGAAAACAATTTGTTTCTATTTGAAAATTAATGCACAAATGCAATATGAAATGTTTGTAAATACATATTTCCTTATATTTTTGTAAATCAGTTTGACTACATCTGAATTGTGCAATGTCTATGGTAATAAATTGCTTTTATTATAGTTTTCGTTTATTATTGACCTATATGCACATACATACATCGATTAGGACGTGAAGCACCATCTAGCACAACGTCTTGAGTACTTTAGTACCGTTTTTCTAAGATAGGTATTCATATGGTAACATTTCAGCAATAATAAGAGCGAATATATTTTCCTGCTGAAATTTTCTATCATTTTTGTTTGCTTTAAAACTCGCATTAATTACATCACCGTGTTTCGATGTAATAGATAGTATTTGTTTTGTATATTGTTACGCTAGTTTATATTAGATAGTTGTGGAGTTTACCAATGAGTAGTCATGTAGCCAATAAAAATCCATCAAATATTACAATAATGAGGTCTTTGAACTAAGGCCCGACAACTCTACCAGTCCATGCGTTTGTGAGCGGCTGGCGAGGTTCTGGATAGGGGTAGACCACTGTGCTCCCTACTTTATACAGGTTACGGTAACTCTAATCGCAAATTGTAATAATTGTCTAGTTCGTAGGTTCCCAACGGGGACGGTACCGCCCCCTAGTGGGCGCTGGAGCTTTATGTGGGGGGTAGTAGCGGGTCCAAATAGGGGACGTTATGAGAGTCAAGGTATCAAGTCAGCGTATCTTTGATTGGAACCTAATTAGAAATTTTATATAATAAAATACTTTGAAAATATATATAGAGGTTTTTTTTTATGGAAATACTTTATCTAGCCGTCTAAAATGTTTATCTTATTATTATGGCGTAAATAGCATCAGATAGACAGATATATAAAACTAGCAGACCCGCGCAACTTTGTCTGCTGCACATAAGAGAATTTTCTCCGTTTCCCCGTTTTTGCTTCGCTCTTATTAGTCGTAGCGTGATATTATATGGAGAACCTTCCTCGATAAATGAGCTATCCTACACTAAAATAATTATTCAATTCGAATCAGTAGTTCCTGAGATTAGCGCGTTCAACCAAATAAACAAACTCTTCAGCTTCATAATATAAGTATAGATTGGTATAATTAACCTAAATATTAAGTAAAAGGAGGCGTTGGAATTATTTCTTGTAAAGTGGCGGTTGTCTATAATAGGTTGGGAACCTATGGTCTACTTTACTCACCTTAGTGCCAATATTCCACGGTTAAAAACAATTATCCCGTTATATTGTTCTAGTGCACTCAACGATTAGAATGTGTCAAATAGTACGCATTACCTTACGTTTCGGCGTTGTTGATATACATATTATTAAAATCAGGTATAGCTCACAATGATGCCTCTTAACCGGTCGTATACCGCCGGCTCGCATACCAGCCGGCAGATTTGTACCCGTCGTAGGCCGGTGGCTCGCATGCGAGCCACCAAATTGGCGCCAAAACGCCGCGCGCCGCCTTCGCTTAAGCGAAGGCGTTTTGGCGCCAATTTGGTGGCTCGCATGCGAGCCACCGGCCTACGACGGGTACAAATCTGCCGGCTGGTATGCGAGCCGGCGGTATACGACCGGTTAATGTTCGTGTCTGAGGTGCTTGTTTTTACTGATAAATAATAAATATCCTTATTAACCTAGGTTAATGAAAACACTATGTGGGTCTGTGTATCTGTCTGTTAGTGACCGGCATAACTCCGGAACTACTGGACCGATTGACTTGTAACTTGGTGTACAGACACCCTGGGCATTATATAGGGCGTCATTTCTTTTCATTACTTTTACACTTAAGACGAAGAGGTTGAATCCTGGGTTTTTACACCCATCTCGTTTTGATTTCCTCTTTGTTAAGGACGGAATTCATCACTTTTCAAGTCAACAAAGTTTCTGATGTAAAACGCCTTCTTTTACCAAAAGAAAACTTTTGCAGTAGAACAAATCCTGTATCGTGGGCGAGTTTTCAAACATTCAAACAACACAGCGAAAATACCACAGAATGAAGCAGTTACAGTGAAAAAGTGTAGTATAGTGTGTGTTGTGTTTTAAATTTAATTGTGTTAGAATTAAACGTGTTTTAGTCGGTAATGTTGTGTTCTTATCCCTCGAACCCAGCACGTAACAATATTAAAGAAAACAATATGATATTCAACATTGTCTGTATTTTTACATAATTTACAGGTATTTACAATTGTTCAAAAAATTCATACTTCCCATCATCGAAATTTTAAATTAGGATTCTTCCAAAAGCTCTACTGCATCCGAGGTTAATAAAATAAATATCTACATAACATGAGATGTATGACATTTTAAGTTCAGACTAATAAAATATTATAACAATTTAAATAACTCGAAGCTAATGGCACGAAATCACTGATTGTATATGTCGAATTATCAGCAGTAAACTCAACTAACCACAGAAGGCAATTCGCGTTGTATCATTAATGTAAACAAAACATTAGTAATTAGCATAACTTAAAGACATATGTGCTGATTTAGTCAATTTCCTATTGGTTAATATAATATATAATATAAATAGGTTTAACGTATCGTATTTTCGTAATACCTTATGATATGTCCTTTACCAGAAACAAATGCATTCGTAGCCGATAAACAATCAGTTTTAAGAATTATGGTTAGTATAATAAGGTTTAAAGTAGCGCGCACTTGGTGGCTCGTATCCGAGCTGATAACAAATACACGGTACAAATGCAGTGGCTCGTATGCGAGCTTCTGTTTTGACAGAAGCTCGCATTTCTTCTTTTTTGGCAGGCAATATTGACATCTCTTTAACACATAACATCTCTTTTCTTCGTCCCATCCTAATTAGGTTGGGATATGGTAAAGATATTAACGATTCGATTTGTATAGAAAGCAAATCCACCTGGAGTTATAACTCCCAAGATGAATTTGGGCTCTTTATACAAATTAGATTGACTAATTGATATATGACTATATCTTGATGCATTGTCGATGATTTTACCAGAAAATTCAAAATCTACAAAGATAGTCTAAAAGAGTCTAAGGCCGGGTACCCACTATGTTCGCGAACCTCTTGCGCTCCGCGCTCCTGAAACTGCTCCACATAGGAGATACGTTCGCGCTCCGCGCTCAGCGCTCCAATCGGTGGCGGTTTTTGGGCGAAAACAAAGTGGAGCTCAGTCTGTTCGTGGACGCGAGCAAAATACGTTTAGTGCGTACGTGTCGTGTATCACGCTTCTCGCTCGGATAAATGGAGTGGTCGGATGAAAAATGTTTAACTCTAATCGAGTTGTACCGAAACTATACTGTGCTGTGGGATCCTCAGTCTTTTCTTGTAAATGTCAGATTCCCAAAAGCGAAGAGGGCTTCTACAGTCTTCGAGAAGAAAATGAAATAAAATATATGCTGCACTAGCCACTAATGGTGTCATGTTCGCTCAATGTTCGCAAGAGGACTGTGGAGCATATGTGTTTCTTATGGAGATGTGCGTACCGTCTCCATCAGAGCGGTTGCAAATGCGCGGAGCACAGTTAGTTCGCGAACATAGTGGATACCCGGCTTAATGGTTAATTCCTAATTAAGTTGCTTATGAACCAGATGATTTACATTTTCTGCTTACAGAACATGAGGCTTAAACCTTGATTATACAACGCGAGTTCCGTCCTAAGCTAGTATTATATTTATAATTTATGTCATCCGCAATTATATTATTGATCTACCTTTGCAAACACTCATATCTATTCTACAGGGTCAAGGTTGGCAACCCACAAAGAAATCAATGTGAAATGTTGGCAATGTCTGCTCCTATACTTGTTGGCATAATATTTTGTTATACGGCTGTTCTTAAAATTTCAAATACCGATAAAAAATCACTTCAGATCCATGATCGTTTTTTCACCGTGTTCTTTGACAATCCAATTATGACTCTCTGTCATTTCATCATTCTTAATATCAGCAGATTTTTCTAATGCTTGATTGTATTGATCTTCCCTGTAAAGTAATAAATAATTAACAAGAATACCAGGAAATATAACAGGATGATAAACACTTGAAAATAGAACATACCTAGCTTCTTTTAATTTATATAAAGCTTTTCTAATGTCTTCCATATTTAAACCAGTAATTTTCAATAATCCTAGAATTGTCATGCCAGCTACTGCGCTTAACACGGTTCCTGCAACATAAGGCATTATTTCATATCTTTTAGAATTAACATATATTTATGAGTGGTGTGTCTTATCTTATGTGGGGGCCAGTCAGTGCAGACCGGCGACACTTCGACCCAGTGACACTCTCCCAATAACGACTGCCATAGATGTTCATGGCATCCGGGACCGACACCTTAACGTGCTCTCCGAGGCACGGAGCAGGCGATAATTGTCAATCAATACGCACATAATTTCGAAAAGCCATATAACTTCCGAAAGTCAGAGGTGCGCTACGTGGGTTCGAACCCGAGAACCCCTGTATTGCAGTCTGTTGGTCTCACCACTGAGCTACCGCTGCTCGTGGTGTGTCTTAACTAAGATGCATCAATCAGGCAATCAATCAATAGCCCTTTATCCTCAAGCACCTTTCTTTTTCGTTTCATTTTTCTTTTCTTAAGTTATAATATATCCCAGAGTTCAGTGTGCCTCTTGGCAGAGGCCTCCTTTAACGACTTATTACATACTTTAATCAGAATAATGGCATGCCCTTCACTTTAAGACATGAATAGACTGTTTCATAAGACAAGCAGTAAAGCCCTAATATGCAATCTTAGTCATCTTAATCTTATCCACAATACACTTTCTTTTTTGCATAATGTATGTACAGCAGCTATTAAAAACTTTTAAGAGAAAGCCATACCAAATACTGCTGCAAATATTGGGCTAATAACATGGCAGTCTTTACTTCAACAGCCCAAGAAAGTAGTATTTCATATCCACATAAAAATCCTTGAATTGAAAGAAGATTGCAACTCTCAAGCACTAGAGATATTCCTTGCCTGTTTTGCCAATATAAAACATAATATCAGCCCTGTATTATGTTTACTAATATTATAAAGAGGAAAGATTTGATTTTTTGTTTGTTTGTAAGGATTTAAATAATAAACAATACAACCAATTTAAAAATGATATCACCCTTAGAATATATAATAGCTATATTATCACTGAGTAACATAGGCTATATTTTATTTTAAAAACTAAGTACTGTTACTAACATAATCTAACTTAATTATACGCGAGCAAAGCCGGGGCAAAAACTAGTAAATAATAAGGATTAGGCCACCACACTGGCCCAGTGTAGCTTGTCAGACCTTACATGAATCACACATCATCAAGAACTTTATGAAGGACTCTCAGTCATGTAGGTTTCCTTACTAAGGTTTTCTTTAATAAAGTAAGTGATAAATAAATAATTGATATGTACATAACATCGTAAAGTCTGAGGTACGTGCCTTGAGGTTGACCTCCAGACTTCTGAATGACAGTTTAACAGTCTCCCAATAGACTATTGCTGCTCCATTTTTCCAATACAATTGATAAATATGAGATGTCCTTACCTAAACCAGCACCAACTAATGTAGCTGCTAGTCCTAAATCTACCTTGTAGAGTGCGCCTGTTAGTGCTCCGGCTGAGATAAATTCTATGAGTGAAGTGTCACCACGGTACACAGATATTGTTGTTGCTGTTAAACTGTAAATTACAACCACAAATATTTTGATTTATTTAGAAACTAATAAACACACATCCTAAGCAATTTATTACAATTAACATTGAGCTTGCAAATCTTGCATCAAGGTGTATACAATTTGAAAAGTACAGGTTATACAGGTATATAGGTGGTTTTAAATTTCCACATACTGACGTGAAAGCATTACACTTGTGAGATTAACAACAATACTAGTAATTTGCATCCTAAATTGCTAATTTATATTGTAATGTATTGAAAATAATATGTTATTTATTATTGTAATTAAGTATTTAGTTATTAAGTATTTTGTATTAAATACAGGCTGGACATATTGAAGGAGGGTATTCAGTACTTGAATATCTTAAAATTTGACCTGGTTATCCAATAAAAACTTAATATGCAGACTCTTGCGGATATATCAAAGCTAAAGAATCCCCCGCTACCAAACCCTGCACTCTCCTGAATTTGCACCCTGCCCATCCTTTTCTTATCAAAGGTCATTAGCCTCCGACAGCTGTGTGCGACGCGCGCAGTGTCCACATTTTATAGATATTTTACACAAATTTTCATAAAGGTTTTCTTTGCAAATTAAACAGATTTTAACTTTTTTTTTAAACATTAGTCTGACCATAAATTATCATGTCCTTAAGTATGTACAATGTTTAACCAGTCACACTGTAGAACTGTGGAAGAATATAGTTTAAACTATGTGCATTACTATATCTGCTACATGAAGTTCATTTACCTAAATATTCCTGTGAAGAAACACAATCTCCAGCCCCACCTATAAGCTCCTTTTGCAAATGCTACTGTCACATAATCTTGAAGCCGTTTCTGTAAGTATTTTGTACATATAATTATTGTAAACATTTGATTTCTGAGAGCAGATAAAGTTTCTAGCAAGCTCCTTATTTTCTTTTGTTAGAAGCATATATAGACAAAAAGGATATAGATATCAAAAGAGGAATTGCAATGCATGTAAAAAATATTATTAAAATCTCTAACATTTACTTTATTATTTTTTGCTTTACCTTAGCTTCAGCTGTGGATTGAAATATAGTTGCTTGATTGTTTTCAATAAAGTCAAGGTATGCTACTCTAGAGCTAACAAATCCGCCCAAACAAGCTCCAACAAAAGCTCCACACATTGTTGACTGCATTACAGTTGTCAGTTCCACTGATACTTCTTCATATTCACTGAAAAGTAATAAGTATATATTTTTTATTGTCTATTTGTATTAAATATATCATACATATAAGATAATATACATATCTCCAAAAGAAAACAGAGAAATAACACTGTGCCTAAGTGTGTTTAAATTTTATCATTTTAATTTTTGTATGCCAATTATATTGGCAAGACACAGCTATGCACTTTCATTTGTTTTTGTAAGATCTTTTTATAAACCTGTATTTAAGAAATAAAAACAATTTGAATTTGCCTAGCTCTGAAATTGAACCAGAGAATGGTTCAATTTCACAGCTATCATTTTTGCTAACACCAACAGGTAAGGCAGGATTATATGACTGAATTGGTTATACCTGGGCCTAACCACTTGGGTTGCATGCTAATGGATGTGATTTCATGGATGCATGTGTAACTGAGTAATATAATGTTTGGAACATTATATAGACCATTCAGTTATTTGTCGTAACTGATAGAATCTGTAATATGAGCTGTGGCTCAAAAAATTGAGGTTAGGAAATTCTAAATGTACAATATATGAAATTTCGGTTCACCGTCAATTTAACAACAATAAAGATGTTTTAAGAATAAAGATATACTCATATACGAGTAATTTATACCACAAATATCTATAATAACAAAAAAATAAACAGGACTGAAACGCTGTTATGAAAGCAAATTTACCTTCTCGAATACATTTCTTTAACTCTCTCCCACCCTGTTTTTGTTTTTTCTGCATAAGAGTTATTGAGTAAATTTCTATCATATTCGCCTTCGGCCTGGCGAAATAGGGGAATAGAAAAACTTGGCGTTAATCTGACGATTGTTCGTAACATTTTGTTAACTTTTTAACAATTACATCTAATTAAGCCACTTATATTCTTATTAGGATACAGTGTTTAGATCATTAAAACGGTTGTTAATATATAACTAAATAATACAAATTATGCATCCTTTTGTTCAAAAGACTACCACAATAAAATCCAGACCAGAAATCGGTGTTATCACAATGCTGTCAAAGCTGTCAATTTTCAGCCTTTGACGTTCTTTTGTCATTGTAACTTTTATCTAAACCATAGACAAATAGAAAGCAACGTCTCAAAAAATAATATAATTATTATTAAAATCTATACGAGTTAATTTATCCCAAATGGAGACGAAATGCAAAATCCTGTTGTAACAACTAACAATTGGGCATTGAGGACATTCTGAAGGAAAATGTTAGTTGTGGCAGTAGTAGCCTATAGATTTACAGTAGGCAAAATGGAAGTGAATTTTAGCACGGTGGGATGTGCTGGCGCTGCTAATGCGTCTGCGGAAACCTTCAACGGCGTACTTACTACATTGAAGTCAGTAATTACGTTTAGATGATTGGGTGGAAACTTTAGTCTCCTGGCACATAATTATTGTAATAGATCTATTACTACAGGATCGTTTCTTAAGGTATTTTAAAAAATACGTAATATATTTAAAAATGCAGTTAGGCCGTGACAAAAACTATAAACCAATGTTAGTATTGCCATCAATATCTAAAATAATGCAAAAATAATAAAACAATTCACTTTTATGAATCTTATAATCTCTTAGCGACCAACTATAATAATGTCATCCAGACCGAATTTCGATCACGGCGGCCAATCATAACGGAGACTGGCCATCTGCGCAGGAGATGTTATAGTGCACAAGTGTGTGCGCAAATACAAGTGCATTCACTGTTCCCTAACCCTAATGATCCGATAGGACGGATAATCGGACACGACCGGAGAGAGATCAGGCACAAGACCAACAGCTTTACGTGCTTTCTGGGGCATGGGGATGTCTAACACCGCCAACTTTCTAACTCCGGGCTCCTAGTAATAGACTAATTGATGATCTTGACGAGTTTTCAGTTTCAGACTCTAAGGTCGGTAAAATTGAAGATTGTCAAAGCTTACTTCCATTATATGACAAAAGTCTAACGATTATGACGCAAAATATTCGTAGTATTTATAAAAACTTTCAGGAACTTAGAATACTGTTACACACTATGGCAATAAATTGTAAGATAATAGTGTTATCTGAATGCTTGTTATCTAAAAGATCCATTGGACTACCAACACTAGCTGTAGGTATATAGATCGTTTTGTAGCGAACATATAATCAACCAAAACGATGGCCTAGTAGTAGGTATACATTAATAACTAATGTCCTCCAGACCGAATTTCGGCCACGGCTGCCAGCCTTAACAGAGACTGGCCATATGCGCAGGAGATATTATAGTGCACAAGTGCACTCTCTGTTCCCTAACTCTCATGATCCGATGGGACGGCAATCCGACACGACCGGAGAGAGATCAGGCGCAGGACCAACGGCTTTACGTGCTTTCCGAGACACGGGGGTGTCTAACACCGCCAACTTCCTAACTCCGGGCTGCTATTAAGATTTCTTTACAGAAAAACCCAATAACTTTTTGTTGGCCCGACCCGGGATTCGAACCCAAGACCTCATGCACAGCAGTCGCATTCACTACTGCTGCGCCACGGAGGCAGTTAAACTTAAATTTAACTAAATTTTAAATAAATTAATAACTACTTAAATGCTGAAGTAGAAAAACTAAGTATTTACGATTGTAACACCTGCTCCTTAAAATTAATAATGACATTGCCATCTTGTCAATATATATAGATAAGTATATATGTAGATAAGTGCCTGAACTCCCTTGACTTAGCACTAAATAATTTATCATCATATAAAAATATTATTATAACGGGTGACATGAATACAAATATTATATCAGGGAGAAATGACATCCGAGGCCATGATTACTTCAACATATGTTCTTTTCACGGTCCTGCCAGCCTATACCTTTCCTAATCATCAAAGTGGATCTTGCTTAGACTACTTCATTTTTAAACAAGCATACCGTCTTGTTACTAACTCAACAATCACAGATCATCATGCTGTCTTACTAATAATAAAACTATCACATCATAAAAATAAATGCACACATAGCTAAACTAAACATAGAAAACCTCGCATTTGATATACCGAACATAGATTTTGCCCCCATTTACTCATGTGCTGACCCCAACATTTCACTCGATTACCTCATAAATGCATTGCAACATGTTATTCATAAAAAACATCTATTATAAAATAATATAACAAACATAAAATAACAAAGCCTTGGATGGATATGGATGTCTTTTGCGATGCATTAGGCATAGAGATAAACTACATTTGTTAGTAAAAAAATCACATGATAATGAGATTATGTCTGTGACTTACAAAAGATACCGAAATTTCTGCAACAAACTTCTTAAAATATTGAAAACTTCAATATAACAAGACAGAATTGGAAAAGGCGGGCACAAATAACAAGCTTGTTTGGAAATTTGTAAAATTCTGCTCTTATATCACAAAACCCCAAGAACCAGCTGTAGATCTGCTTTAATCAGAATCAAATCGAACTCTGGCGTTGAATAAAGTTAATATTTTTTTCACTAATGTCGGTAACGTACTAAGCGGAAAAATTACATCTCAGATCAAAATTTCATTACATCATACCTCAATCATATCGCCTACCTCAAGCCTTAAATCTTTTGTTTTATTAGACACTGATGTTGACGAAGTAGTCCAAGTAATAATGAGTCTGAAGGACACTTATGCGGTAGGATGGGATAACATACCTACGACCATAGTCAAAAGGTCCTCCTTGCACCTCCTATAACGCATATTTTTCAAATCTGTTTATCTGAAGGGATATTTCCTAAGTCTTTGAAAAAGCTAAAGCAAAAAATGTATAAATAATTACAGGCAAATTTCAATTTTGCCAATGTTGTCTAAAGTTTTAGAAAAATTATAAATTACGGGTTAGTAAAATATTTAGAATCTAACAATATACTTTCAGACAGGCAGTTCGGTTTTAGACCCCAAAGATCAACAAGTCAAGCAGTTCACATGTTGACTGATCACGTAGTGGTTAACATGGACAACGGGATGCATGTTATTGGTATTTTTAAACCTTGCCAAAGCTTTTGACTCTGTTTCAGTTCCTATACTAGGTACTAAAAATATGTGGGAATAAGAGGTACACAATTAGAAATATTTACGATCTATCTTAGGGACAGATATCAATGCGTAAAAATTGGTAAATGCTTTACCAATTTGACATCCCCAATCCTCCTTTTGGGGTTCCTCAAGTACCACTAAGCGGTCACCCATCTATAGACTGACCGCACCCAACGTTGCTTAACCTCGCTAATCGTTTTCCGATCAGTGAGTGTAGTAATTGTAATTGGAATTGGTTAATCTTAGCTGTCATATAGATGTATTATTATATTCTGAATATATATTATTATATTATATCATTTGGTTTGCAGGCGTGTGTCGTCGATATGATTGTTATAAATATGTTCTTCATTTAAGCTATACTGTGTATAAAGTAATTCTTTGTTAACTCGTTTCTGTCTGTAGCTTCGCCTGCGTGAATACCACAGGAATAATCAATATCTATATATATATAAGGGAAATATCATCATCATCAGGTTATTGAGATTAAAATACCATATCTTAAATATGACTCCATGAGAAGCATCTGTATCACAGAGCAGTGGTGTAGCTTAGGTTTTTTTTGCCGCCCTCTTATATAGGAATTTCAATTTAAAAGACTATCATTTTCAATAATTGTAAAGAACTTTTCAGCAAGGACAGTCGTCAATGTTGTATATTGCAGTTCAAATAAATATATTATTATTATTTATTGTAAAATATTGCCACTTCCCTAAAAGTGCCGCCCGGTGCGGGCCGCCCCCACTACGCTACGCCACTGTCACAGAGCGTTGTGTGCTACAAACGTGTTGACGAACTTTTATATTTATAATAAAAGTCACTACTACTAAGTATGAGGGCTTAGGTTCGATTACCGGGTAGGCCAAGGTTTTATTGGGTTTTGCTGACAAGAAATTCTCACCGGCACTACGGTTTTTCGTACCGTACCCGGGAAACGGCGATAGGCTTACCCCTGATACATGAGACCCAAAACCATAGTAAACGAAATGTAGATGTTATAAACCTGTACCCATCTCTTCCAGGATATAGGTTTCAGACTATATAGTATGTTTGTAGTGAGAAGTTCGATGAAACTGGAAAATACTTTTGGTTTAAAGGGGCTAATAATAACTAATTAGATGTCTAGTGAACAATTACCATAGTTTTCTTGTTTATCTTTGCAGGACTTGGTATTCCGGTATTTTATAGGTAATAACAAAGTGGGTAAAATATTGGTAAATATTGAATTAAAATTAAAAATTCCGTTTTCAACTATATTTTATTATAAAATCACAAAGAATAAATCTAGAGTTCAATAGGGTAGTCACTTAGATATTAATATTGTGTATATATTTATAATTTATATAACTGCATTACATAATGTAGATTAGTGTGCTTCCGGTCTTCCGTGACTGACCGTAGGCGTCTCATAAAATTAATTTTCACAAACAATCATCAAAATACGTTTTATCTTGAAATATAGCTTGTTAAAGCTAGCCTTTTGCTTTAAACGTGTATTTATTATGTAGAGATAAAACATTAGATAAGTTGAAAGGAAAATATTATTATATCCCTGTTACTTTTTCCAAATGATTGGTCTTTGGCATATTTATTGAATTAAGACTAATTAATATTGACATGTTCGAATTGTTTCAGCAAACCTTACTACGATAGTGAACCAAAACAGATGTGCTCTCCGAAAGAAAATGATGAGATAGTTTTCGTTACTCAAACGATCTTTTTACATCTATTTATCTATTTTAACTTTACACACAACCCTTTAATTTGCACACCATTATTTAATTCTTTTAATGAAACAACAAAAACATTAATAAAATGAAGGAACAAAGGAAGGTGAGAGTTACAGTATTATCTTCTAGGAAGGGTTTCTTCGTAAGTAGGTAGGTATTTAATTAACTAGAGCGACTACTGAAATTAAGATAGGATTTTAACTAGTAAATCTTAAAGTAATGATTATGTTAATCTTTACTATAGATCCTATTAATTTAATTTGTAATTATTAACATAGTCGTGTATAATATTTACATCCGCAGATTAATTTAACACGAGTGCAGCTGTCAATTCGCAGCACAAGGATCTTTGCGTCCATCACTAGTTTAAATATAGCACGCCTGGTTGTTCCTGGTTACTTAACACTGAGGAGCGTGTTGTACGCCCGCGAAGTGGCAGCTACACAATTTCGCTAATTCAACATTCAACACGGAATGGTTCAGTTCTTTTCACACAGCAGGAATAAGGGACGTGGCACGGACACATAATAACCACCACGAGCGATCAAATGCCACGGGTAGCGTTATAATTTTAATTCACATTATACCCTGTGCGAAATATAATATTCCACTTGATAATATTATATAAAACATAATTATCATTGGCAATATTTTAAGTCCCTTACTCCCTTTACAATTCAACTAAACAATGTGTTATTTCGCCTAAATATTTTTGCGGGTCGGTAGACCCCGTTGAAAAAAGATAGAGATATTTTATTCACAAGTTTTATAAATATATTGAAGCATAATAGATATACTTTAAAATGTAGTCGAGTGTAGATTTTGTCAGGATAGTAATTTAGTTATATAAGTACGAATATGTCTAGAATACCAATTGTGTACTAATGTACATCTTTCATTATATTGATCCCCTTTAACATTTTAGTTTTATTTACAAATAGTTTCTTGAAACTCGTTCGGGTGTTCTGAAATAAAGGGATGAAATCAAATCACAGACATCCACAAACGAACATAAGCGAGGTCGGTGAACATATGAACAAACACTATCTCTGTTGGAACTTCGCACCGCTGTCGTATCGTAGACAATTGGTATGAAATATAAATAAAAGGGATTCAGGTAGAAAGGGAAAGGATCGAAAATAAAGAACAAAAAGTATCAATGATAATAATAGTTTAATTATGAAATTAAAAATAAGAGTGAAATTAACCACACAAAAGGCTTAAAATTAATAATAAGAAATAGACGACAACACATAAATGGCGGCGACGTCCACGCAATGACACAATGACACGTGTCATGGCCGACCGGTCGCCGCCGAAACGAAAGAAGGTAGACAACATCTAAGCAGAATTTCGAGGAGCATGAAATTGTATATATGCGCCTTAGCCAAATCTCTATTTATTGATATGTTGGCCTTTATTCATATCATTAAGAAATACGAAATACAGCTAATATGTGTAGTAGAGATAAATATTACAAAGCGCAATAAAATATAGCATATTGTGTTTGATATGCGGCGATATGTTCGTGGAACTCAAGGAGACATACGAAGGAGACGAGTGATGGAGCGCCCGCCTAGTGACGGGCGACGGCCGACGGGCACCACAGATACACTACACGCGAATGATACAATAAGACATTCGAAAACAACTTTCACATCATTTATCAACGCATAACTTTAACTAACAAATTGAAACAATGTTCACTTACAATGAATAAAATTGCATATATTGCGCTTAATAAAACTCTCAAATATAATTTAACTGTAACATTTTCATCAACTTTTCAATAAATGTTAAGATTACTTCAATTACCTTTTACCTAAAATAATGTGTATTGACTTTAAATTTGGCATCTCATCCTAAACACTGATCTATTTATTATTTTTTTAATAATATTACCATTAAAATCTAAATATTTAAAATACTTCTCTAAACACATAAATTCCTATAATTATCTATTAGTCAATACCAATTTTATCTGAGAAAACGTTTAGGCCCGAAAACGCTACACACAATAATCGACATTGTCTACGAATGTATTGAGCATAAGCGACTGAGTAACCGAACACCGCGCGCCGGACGCGAGTGCGCGTGCGCATGTACGCGGCGTGAGCAACAACTGAACGCAAGGAACCCGCGGTGTGTGTAGCGTTCTACGCTGAGTACAGTGGATATGTAATCTCCTCTTTGTGATATCTTGTTTAATTTAAATACATAATAATAATACAATTATTATTAAAATTACAAATGCGATTACCGCCGATCTCACCTCACACAGACCACCACCAATCGCAGCCCACTCCTCATATCATTTCAATACACAGGCACAGAATCCTGCGCCCTATAGAAAAACATTTTCAAAAACGTGCAAAATATCACCTCACCCTGGTCACCTAACATTATCTAAACCAAATAACTACTTTTACGTTCTTATTATAGGTAGGTACTGAATAATACAATTTTATTTGTATGATTAAATTTTTCTATTAAATCTTACATCGTAATGATCTAATTTTTCAGTTTACTCATCTTACTAAGCTCTATCTTTATTTCTTATGTATGTTACGTGATATATATATTATACATTTCATAATAGTGTAAATATGTGATTTTTATAACTTCACAAATGTTTTCTAAAATAAAAGTTTATTTTTGATTGGCTATTATAATGGGATATGTTCAAAGTAATGGAATCGACAAGACTGGATATCGCGTGCATACACTTCGTTAGGCGCACGTGGCGTGCGTGGCGTACGTGACGTACGTGGCGTACGGACAGGCGCGGTGCACGCGACCCACGCGGCACGGGCACGTGTGTGTGGAGCCTGAGTGCGTGATCAGTTATTCAATCTATCTACACATCCGTACGAGCCGTTACGCTTTATTTAACCTACAATTTACATTCCCTCTTCTATCCTAATTGAATACCGACCGTGGCATCGCTGAGATATGTAATGCGTTGCTTGATATTTGTGACTTACATTATTAATTAGCCCGCCATCCGGTAGGGGGCGCTCTTGCGGCGGATGGCGGCAGTATTCCCTTATCTCGTCATATTCAGGTATATGTTTCACGCATGCTTTGCCTAATCACATAATCTGGACGTGTAACTGAACACTTAAAACTGGTCCTAAGTTAGAGCCTGGCTGTCACGGGGCATCTCTCTACCGACGAATTCGTTACATAATACATTCTTTTTACAAAAGCTTTTCTTACCAGAGTCTATTTGAGACGAATCATAAGATTTTGATAACGTAAAATCACTTAATTCACATACTTAATCTCTTTTGCATTGGACTAGACATATTTTTTTAATTAATTTAAGAAGGCAAAGATGTGTGAAATCCAATCGAGAAGTGAGCAAAGTCCGAGCTAGTAGTGCGAGAGGCTAACTCATCGAAGTCGGAGTGTGTCTATATACAAAACGTAGTGTCGAAGGACAGTTATTTAACTAAAATACTGTTTAACGAAGTTATTGTGACCTAGTGTAAATACTGTTGATTAAATATGTCGTAGAGCAAAATCAGATCTGGCTAATACTTAGTAGACCGCCGCGACTCCACGGTGCAGGGAGGCAGTGTGGCCGCAGGGCAATTACAGAACATTAGTCTAAAATACGCGATCGCGACAAATGGCCACACCGCTGCCCACCGCTAATAAATAATTATCTAAAATTAACCACTTAGTGAAACGTATGCACGAGCATTTATATATGTTGTAGCTACCATTAATATAAATTAACATCAAAATAAATGCATCATGTCACTATTATGTCACTGAACATAACGTTTAAATAGTGATTTACAACTAGATGCTTAGCGATAAGATTTGTGATTACACTAACTAATCGACAATAACTATGAACGAAGTAAGAACAGACGTATTCTCGTAAAACGAAACAAGTGTGGAAGCATTGAAGACATCGTAGACACACCGCAGACGACGCACGGGGCGCCGACCGCCGTCCACAGAAAACAGTTACATCTAAAATATATTATTAACTATAACTAATATTGCACACACATACACATTTCTAAACATAACATTCCATTAATAAAATAAGAAAAAAATGTGTATGCGTACAAAACTATATTTACTTACAAAGAAATGCAATAATAGTAAATTGTGCATATTAAAATAGACGATAAAATATATGTATAAAATACAATTTAAGAGTAATAACTGCAAATTATATGTGACCAAGAGATATTTCAACAATGTGCTCATGTGACGAATACAAATCGTATGGTGGTACATAAAGACCGCCGTACACGACAGACGCGGCAATGTTTAACATTGCGGCTCGCGACCCATACATATCGCAGGCAAAGCTGCCCAACGAAAACGTAACTAGCGCAATCTAATTGCATATCATGCTGTCCTGATCATTTTATATAACGAAATCATATTATATTGAAATCACCGGGAAACATTACCGAGTTTATAAAAATAAAATAATCATATACTTATTTAATTATGGAATGAATATCACACAAAATATAAATCCTCTCTACGTCAATACATTCTGATCGGAGCAGTTTCTAAAACACGGTAGATTACAAGCAGCTGAACTGTGACGATAGTATCTTAGATTATGGTGTACATACAGTAACAGTAAACGTACGTATTTATTAAGAAAATAGAATAGCACTTAATCTCTAGTGTTCCGAGTAAGCGTAATACAGATATATTAAATTTTCAGTCGAGGGAAATTCTCGATTTGTGTGAGAGGTACGATGTGTCGACAGTCGCGTGGACGTGGACGCTCGCACCGTCGGTGAGTGTGTCTGGGGCCTTATGTTAGAAGTATTTAAATGCCGTTGAGGGTATAAGGCTGAGTGCAGACTCGCCGACCGGGGGAGGACACGACTGTCGACGATTGTGTGATATTCGCTGCGACGCCGGCACATTCATTTAGATACTCGATTTGGAGAAGGACACTCTGAGGTGGTTGGACTCTGACAGCTGATAGTTGTGCATCTTGATCAGCGCCGCCACCGCATCGTCGATGGACGGCAGCTGCACCAGCGCCATCTTGCGGTCCTTCCTGCAAACAATCAATGGCAACCATAAAAATGTTGCAAAAGCACAAGTTGACGACTCAGAAGGTCTATCATGAGTTTTCATAGGTCAACATGCGCCACCATAAAGGTAAGTAAATGAGTACCTAATATGCATATGCCGACGACTAAAAGCGTCGCGCCGCATCTAGAACCACAAAAGCCTATGGTAGACACTCCGTGTTCTTATTTTTAAATGAAGTGTCATAAAAGCCAGCGAATGACGCCGTGTTACCCAATATATACATGGATGTTTGTCTTGGTCTGGATATTTCTATGTATAATATGTATGTATTTACAAAAAAGAAATGTATATAATATATGTTTATCCATTGTCTAGTACCCGTAGTGCAAGCTCTGCTTAGTTTGGGCTAGATGGTGTTGTGTGTATGTGATAGAAAATGATTATTATTATATTACTTTATAATAAAAAATTTGAAATCCAAATAATTTTTGCAATTCTTGTACCTCAATACATAAGATAGCTTTAACTAAATTAATAAATAAAAAATACTTTATAAAATTTTACTAGTACTAAATGTCCACAACACAGAACTTACCAATTCGAAAGCTCCGAAGATATTTCTTAGAGAAGCCCATTCGTACACGCAGAGGATTTTATGAATACAAAAACCTCTGCGTGTACGAAGAACCTCTGAAAGACAGAGATGCCGTTCCATTACAGTAATTCTAGGAATAACAAGTATGGAAATGGTAAATAAGAAAGCAACAATACGGTTTACTTACGGGAAGAACTTGAACGCCTTGATCGTGAATCCCCGCTTGGTGAACGCATCCTTGATATCATCTTCGGTCACAGTAGCTCTGAGAAAAAAAGGTTAAATAAATCATAATATCCAAAAGATAAAATTGTAATGTTTGAAAACTGAAATTGTAGTATTTTAAATTCTATTAAGGTATTCCGGCAAATTTATTATACGACATTTGGAACAATAATAAAATCGCTTTGAAAATCAAATAGGAACGCGTTTTTGCAAATAAATATTAGTTAATTTCTCTGCGCTCATTTCATTTTTTTATGTTTGTAATGACAAAAAAGACATCACTTTGCCGTTTTATGACGTGACAAGCTCAAAGCTCTGATTTTGATCTTGTCAGACAGCAAAATTACTGTTCCGAGTGACATATAGCAGTATGTATAAGTGCTGTATTTGCTACGAGCCTAGGCCTCATACTCGCAGCGGCACACCAGCGGCCAGACACAATAGATTTTAACTATGTCTGGTATTCCAAGACTCGACAGGTGAAAGATAAAATTTGTAAAGACATGTTACTTACGGAATGTTGGACAGATGCAGAGTCGCGCTTGGTGGGTAGATGTTCTGGTAGTTTTTGCTGCCAGGCTTCTTGAATCTGTGCAGCGGGCTCTGCGAGTAATCCCTGTAAAGAATAGTTTGACCATTTAAATACAGGATTTTCTCTGTGACTTTGCTTTTTGGATATTTTTGCCAGTATAGTTGTTTACCTGGTGAGGCCTGCATCAGGCTGGCCCTCTTTGGGCAGCTGAACGGTCTGATGCTTGCTCAACATCACACGCATCGCCTTGCCGAACACACGCAACTTGTCCATGTGTGTCATCGCTGAAACAACATTTTGTTTTGTAGAACAGGAGATAAAGACTGTTTACTCACTTTTTTTATGTAGTTTATTAGAAAATGTGCTCGGTGCTGTCTTAAGCTAACAATTAATTTAATTTCACCCTGAGTAAATGATTTGAAGGCTTCTCGGTATATAATACTCCTTCTAAAGTGGAAATACTGTAGCATTTATCAGTTTTAAACTTTAAGCATCAATCAAGCTTAATATTGGATTATATCTACTGAGTATGCATATTCTTTAAGAAAAATATGTTTAGAATGACTAAAAGTAATTCAACAAATAATTGCAGAATAATATCATAAAAACGTGGTAAGTAGGTATCTAAAAAAAATTATGCTGATCTAACGAACCTCTAATTTCAAATATTCTCACTGGTCAGATTTCGTCATAATTTTATTAATTTGAAATAGCTACACATAGATATTTAATGTTTATGATGAGTAGGTATTAAAAATGTATAATGAGTTCCTTATGGTGTTTGCACAGAGTTGCTAAAGCTTATCTAAACAGTCTATAACAAAGTTGACAGATGATCTGTCATCTGTCAACTTTGTTATAGACTGTTCTAAATTACCGAGTAATCAAGCGGTAAACTGGTATTATCCTCACCCGTTTTGCCCCGTCATCCCCCGCTGTCTTAATGTGATCGTTACCAGGAAGTATAAATTAGCTCACTGTCTTGTTGATATGAGAAAATGTTAATGAATAACACGATAAGTAGCAAGTAAACAACGACACTTAATGTTACGAGGAACAAACTACACCGAGGAGAACCATAAGTACACTCGTAATCCTAAATAAATAAACTCTTTCTCACTAATATAGACTTTATCATATAAAGAATAAGGTTCAAAATATTTACCTAGATGAGCCTGGTGGGGTTCCGCCATCTGAATAAGAGCTGAATCTTTCTTGTTGTACAGAATCTTCACTCGCTGCACATCACCGTAAACGCCTATACGTAAACAAATGTCTTACTAATATGCAATGGGATAGTTTTACATACACTTATTATTAATATAGACTTCCCAGCTCAGTACAGTGTGTTTTATTTAACAAAGTGTCTTTTAGAAAGTTAAGAGATGTAAAGCCACAATGTAACAAACTGGTCAGTAAGTCAATGTTGTCCAAACTATATCTAAACTAAGTTACTACACTTAACATTGTCTTTCCAAATACACAGCATATTTTAATACAACGGTCTGTAATATATGTATAATATGTCGAGAAACGGGACAGTCGGAAAATACAAGAAGAAAACAACTTCAAGCTCTAAGTTGGTCACGTTAAGCTTTCGATTAATGCTTTGGCGGTTAACAGTGGCGTGTATGGGCCAACTGTGTGGAAGCTAATTACTGCAAACAATCACTCCACTACTCTATGGCCTGCTTTTCAAATACATCGTTTCTTAAACGCACCTCTCATTGATAAAAAGCAATAACAGCGGACCACTCAACGTTGTCACGTGGTCTCGCTGTCTGAGTACCGATATTTAGGTAGGTATACATACTAAAATAATAAAAATAATAACATAAAAAAATAAAAAGAGTCGTCACGTCATAGAGATGCGTATATATTTCACTGTGCCGTAGCTGGTATGAAACTGACAGCCCATATAGAAATATTAAATAATAAAAACTGAAATAAAGACAACACTGGGTAAACAATAGACATTCTAAATAACTTAGCTACGGCTAGGATGTCTGAAACACAAATTGTCATACGAGTTAATAAAGCGTTTAGAATTTAGATTCGATAGTGTTATCAAGCGAAGCTTCGACAAATCGTCGGATGCGGTTATCAGTACAGAAGTCGAGAATGTTAGCTGACAATTTGTCTTCCAGGCGACAGGGCTCAGGAGCAATATTAATGTTTTAATATAAAATAAGGAATGTATGTGCACACGTACCGAAAAGGGTAAAGAGAGCGTCAGGCGTGACCATCTAAAACAATAGGAAAGAGAAAAGAGACAGTATTATAAATAGTCGTAAAAGATATCTGACATCATATCTATAAATAAATTAGCAACTTATTTTTAAGGAGTTTAAGTAGAATATATAAATATTAACAGCCTGTAACGCCGTTCGTATTAGTGCAATGCATTAGTTCGTCTCCGAATATAACTGATCCCATCATCAAGTGGCTGACGGACGTTACTGGCTATTGTGTTAGCGTAATGAATAAATTTGCCAATAAACATTAAACTACTAAGTCGAAACAATGGAGGTACTTTGGCTGCTAAAACTTAACATTTCTTTTGAATATTTTACATTGAGCATCACTTTTGATCGTAAGGTAGAAAAGGGCGGTTATGAGAAACGGAAATTTGGTAAATCCGCCTTCCAGTATTGAGTAAGGTTATAGTGTGTGTATAGTGTTTGGTACCAACCTCTTCGTTGAGGTTTGAGACGAGGAGCACGGTAGCGAGGGGCAATGGGGGTGCGGCGAGGGCGCGCAGGGCGGGGGACGCGGGGGTCAGTGTCAGTGCGCCAAAGGCCGGCAGTCCTACGCCGCCAACACCAACTCCGTATGGTGAGGCAAGTCCCGAGCCTAGCCCGAGGAACTGCGGCGCCAGTACTCCGCCACCTGTGATGATGTTCATGTTGTTAGATGCCTGTAGCACTACAGAAAACAAACCAAACTTAACAATAATGATTAAATCATAAATTTCTAAATCGAAGAATACAGATAGACCTTATACGTCAGAGCAACTAAAATCTAACAGGCTTAATTCTAGCGTATTTTAAAAATTGCAAAATGCGGGGGCAAAGAAACATAACTTACGCATGTCATTATTAAACAATGCCTACTATCAAATACATCTGACAACAACAAAAGTAGAACATTCGCAGGATCATGCCGCGATCCTCACATATTATAATCCTCTACGGTGCAATACGGATTTATGAGGAGTTATTAGTCACTGCGGGAATATTTACCATTGAAATATGAATAATAAACAAGAAAAGAGCTTAACGTTGAATAGCAAATGTAATTTGGCAACGGTAATGTTGTAGATTTATGTCAAACCATACAGGTTTATACGTAGACATATCGATGCCAAATATTGCTAAAATAATAACAAAGAATACAAAATCTCTCGTAATTCGCAACATAAAGTAAGAAAGGCAAACTGGAGCCTTTATATAAAACAGTAAAAATGAATAAAATATGGGCTACCTATCAGGCTTGGTCGGGGAAAAAGCATATTTCTTAGACACTCAAGACTTACACTATAGATTCTATTATACTATAGACAGAAAATATTGAGTGAATTCTAACGTAACGAGCATACCTGAGCTTGAAGATTTAAAATGGAAGGCCTTATTGAGATAAGAAAACCAGTAGACGTACTGCCTAATGATATTAAAAGGTGCAAGAGCGAACGAAGTCAAGTCCAATAGCCAAGTGTAAATGGGGCAGACGCAAATTACGCAGAGGGCGTCGAGAGCACTCGTCATTGGTTCAATTAAATCGAGTACAGAAAAACGTCATCTGCCCCATCGTGTGGGTATCCTCGGATGCAGGACGCAAGAATCTACGATACGTGTGTGAGAGACGGAGCGCGGTGAGAAAAGCGTCCAGGTGCTCGGAGTAGTAGAGGACTAACTCATCCTGGAAGCGAGGGCCAGGGCGAGCCGTGCCCGCAGTGGCATCAACTCACTGGTCAACAGCTGGTGCGCGTCGCCATCTCCGGAAGGCAGCGTCGGGTTCGTGTAGTCCCGCGACTTGTCGTTGTTATACTTCACGTTCAGGCACGTCATCTTTGAATAGTCGATGCGCAGTGTGCAGCACCCGTTGTATATGTTCTGACCGTCTAGAGCCTGTAACAACACACACAACTCACAAATCTCCGAATTTTTATTGAAATAACTTTTCTCGTTTGACACGGCGAAAACAGATGAGCGAATTATAAATCTCATCAAAAACATATTACGACGAGAAAAGTTTTATTTCTTTCGAGGGTCGTTCATTTTGGGTGATAATAAGGATGTGATGATTTTTGGCAATGAAATGAACAGGATTTAATTTAACTTTTTTATACAATCAGCAAAGAAAACGTAGTAAAACTCAGTTATAATTTATGTTTTAATTTTTGCAGGAAGGAAAAGACTAACGAAGTGGAAATACGTAATAAACAGATAAGAGAGTGGATCGATACACTAGCCGCAACAACGAAGAAAACTCGCATTATGGTCGTGTCAAAATCGTTACGTTCCCAGAGCAACAGCTATTTGTTTGGCCGCGACGCCTGCGGGAGGCTGATAACACCACATCGCGATAGAAAAGAGAATTAATTAAAATGCAACAGCACTCAACCCATTCCTGCGAGCATAAAGCTCGTCGGCGCGGCCGGCGTGTACATAATATTTTTATAATGAAAGCAGAATGCAACACGTTTTATTTTCACTAATGAAACTAATGCTATAAAAGAAGCGTACAGTCATATTTATGACCACGTACTCAGTGCAATCGTCTGGAATAATTTATCGTTACAAATGGCACACAATTATGCAAAGAGCATTCAACGTTTACCGTTATTGTTCACTTTTGAGTTAATAGAATACAGACGAATATGTCATATTAGAATTATAGTAATGACGCTAATTTAGATGCTATCGATATTTCTTAGTAGCAGTACCATACAAACATAAAATGACGCTTGTTTCTCGGTGAAATGGGCAGGCACTCTTATGGATGTCCATTTGCTACTCTCTTGTTTTATTCACTTGCACAAAATTCTTCTCGTAGGTTGTTCTTGCTTCTACCTAGAATGTTTTCGATCTGGTCAGAGTTCGTTTCCCTTCCGACGGTTCTATTTTAGTTTGTACCAATAATTTATACAGAATTCAACAATTTGGCAAATTAACAAAACAGTTTCGTTAAGTGTTTGTGAAGAATCCAGGCGGTTTAAAAAGGCTTAAAAAGGTTTTGTTGGCATTTAGGTGATTACAAAATGAGACCGAATGGCTGTCATGGCTTACGAGACATTTTAATTTTACCCCATTTTATAATATGGTATTTACTAAAATCTAAATTTAAAAAGTTAAGTGCCATATTCCTTTATGGAACATCACTAAAATGTGTAAGAGGCCTGCAGAAAAAGTTTTGTCAGAAGATAAAAATTAAAAGCCTGAATTATTTAATTCTTGTGGAGTAGAGTTCCTTTGTAAAGCGTCATCTGTCAAATGAATTATGACATTTTTACGACGGACTCCATTAGTTGAATAAAAATGTTTTGGGCTCCTAATGCTTTAGTAACGTTAATGACGGTGCTAATCAGTTCATTATGACAGTTCTTTTATTATTATTTTTCCGGCGTCCAAGTAGCACTGGCAGCTAAGATTGCGACACGCCGATGTAGATATAAATCAAACGGATACTTTTAATAAGTACGACTAAGTTATAACAACTCTTTTACAGTCCAATAAAAATATCGGTGGAGTCGTTGGAGGAGCAAAAGTTCGATGTCGGAACGTAGGATATTGGCTGTAGATTTAATAAATTTCTGTTCTATATGCAAATGCGACCCCCTGATGTGTAGACGTGAATAGATTGGCCCGTTTAAAGCTCAACTTATATGGAAATGCGAAAGGCACGTAAGAAAGCGTGGAAGAAGATGAAGATAGCTTCGATACGTAATTAGTTTTGTAGAGGCTCGAGCCCCGAATTCGATTTTGAATGCCAAATGCACGCGAGAACCGTAAAGGAAAGTAACGAGTAATTAATTTACAATTCTAATATACATCCCATTTAATACATAGACATCGTTGAGTGAAATTTTAAAAGTCAAATGAGAGAATAATCTGTAATTCCGATATTGTTTCATCTTCGGCAATTTGCATTAATTACTGGGAAAATTACGGGATAATGTCATAATAAAAACAGACATTCAGGACAATTGAGATATCAGATTTTCACGTGAATATAAACTTAAAGTGTGTCTGCGGGATTTTAATTTCTGTCGATCGATTTATTGAACAATAATAGTTTTCTACTGACTTTAAATTGTATCTCGTTATTAATTTTGAATGATCAATTAATCATTAGTTACTTACTTTTTTGTATCAGACTTAACCGGTCGTATACCGCCGGCTCGCATACCAGCCGGCAGATTTGTACCCGTCGTAGGCCGGTGGCTCGCATGCGAGCCACCAAATTGGCGCCAAAACGCCGCGCGCCGCCTTCGCTTTAGCTTAAGCTAACGTAAAACCAATTTGGTGGCTCGCATGCGAGCCACCGGCCTACGACGGGTACAAATCTGCCGGCTGGTATGCGAGCCGGCGGTATACGACCGGTTAAGTTATTTGTATGTGGAAGAAATTTTTTTACTACCTCCATGGCATATTAATCGCGACTACTGTGCTGATTTGATCTCGATTCTTAGGTTAAGAAAAGTAATAGGATTTTCTGTTATAAATTTACACTACACCGAGTCTGGAAATGTGCCTGGCAAACGACAATAGCCCCTATCATGTGAGACCTAAAACCATCTGTAATACCCCTTTGCCTACTTAATCCATTAGAGATAATAGATGTGATACAATGTATGTATGTATATAATAATGTTTCAGAGTCGAAACTCATTTAATGATATGATAGGAGTATTGAATACTACATTACCCGACCCGGTAATATAAACTAAAGCTTTGCGGTCGTTAGCGGCACTAGCACTAAGTCTACATAAACGAGACAATCACTTTTAAATAGCAAGAACTAAAAGAATCAAAGCCAGACGCAGAAAATAAGTACTGAAAGAATAAGAAAATCGCTGATATAAGCAAAAAATAAACTGTTATATTCACAATTAGATCTGCAATGAAGGTATCTCCGTTGAACGTTTGTCGTGGATTTGCCAAAGAAAAGAATGAGAGAAAAAAGTATAAGAGGGCAAGAAGGATTTTGAATTGCAGATTAATTTCTTACTTTTTATAAGCTTTTTCGGAGGCACTTTTGAATTTAACTCGGTCGTTACTTTAAGAAGTCTTATTTTAATCTAAAAATCTTAATGTTACTTAGAAAAGATTGTGTTTATTTAAAACATAGATTCAAAAACGTTTTCGTGGCAGCTTGATGAATAAATTTACTTCATGATTTCAGTACATCGCATTGCAAATTGTTTTAGTTAACTGCTGTGCCTTTAAGTAAGATTAGTGGTCAAGTGAATAGACCCGCTCTAGAATGGTTTGCCTAGCTGAAGAAGAAATGTTTTATTTTTTAATATCACCTAGGCCTGTCTAATGGTATGGTCGGCGAATTAAAGATAGGATGAAAGTAATAGGAATAGTTATATGAGAGTTTTTGGAACTCATATTTACTACTACGTCTGTGGACAAAACGCAGTAACAGTGTTATTACTCCTACGGCGGTTTTCTATAAGGAGGTCCGTTACTAAATATTTCGCAACTCTTTGATTCTTAACTCGTAACTCAATATTTTGTGTACCCCTATGATTTACTAAATATCGAAAGGTGTATGACATTATAGTCCAAGTAAGAATAAAATATCGATACAATTTTTCTTTGCAATATGATCGTTTGAGTTGACCAACCAAAAATATTTAATCCATTGTTCTTACCAATCATAATTATATATTATTATTCTTTATTTGATTGAAGGTATGTTTCGTGTTTGGTTACTACCTCATCTCAAGTCTCTAATATGATCCTATGGCTCGCACGTCAGACTTTTCGAAGTTATGTACGTATTAAATAGTTAGTTCTTTAACGGCGATGGAAAAAATCGTGATGAATTTACATGTGTGAGATTTCTCCATAATGTTTAACTGGGCTAGCGCCAGCGTGGATGATGGCAAACTGGTAATCTATGGCCAGATCCCAATCACACTGAAATGAGGTCCGTGCCCACTTTTGGCAGTAGCAGTGGCAGTTTATATACAGGGCTTATCTTATTATTATTTCCTTATCTGGTTTTAAGCAACGCCATGTTCAAAGACGACTTGTAGACCAGCTTAAATCGACTTGTAGACAGCCAGATTAATCACATGCTCATACATGTCTTACATTTCTAGGTCTTCTAATATTTTTTTTTGCAATGTTACTTTAGTTCATCGTGTCTCACGTTGTCGGTAGGCCCATTCCCTCAGAGAGTTATAACTCATCTCAGTTATTAGATCCAGGTGCACCTCCTACCAAGTTATTTTGTTACTTTTATTACACCTGACCGTTATAAAACTCCGGTATTTTAACTGTGAAGGCGTAGGCTACTCAATTTTTTAACGACCTGCCTATCCGCTTCTTCAGTATCAATAATTGCAAGAATTTCATTTTAATCTTGTGGAATAGTTATTTGCGCTCACGGAGGGAGTCGTAATTGAGGTAAAAAAATATTAGGAAGAGTGACAAGGTGATAAAACGACAAACGTCACGCCCGATTTTATATTGGAATCTTTTACTGCCTAATAGGGCAAACGGATTTTCCTACAGGCGATTTATTGAATTTGAAATTTTATTTTTAAGTGCCCCTTTATTAACAGTGCGAAATTAGACATATGGATAGCGTGGCAAAAGAGTTGTCCGTCTGGAGCAGTGATTCGTCTCGACAACGTAAGACGTAACAAGTGTCCTCCGTATCTCTTAATCACGTCTCCGGTAATTGTTTTATCTTTAGCTCGTTAGAACTCGTTTAAGCAAAGCCTTCTTAGTGAAGGATTAAATGCGGTCCGCCTTAATCCACCCCCCCGTTGCTAATTCTGGCGGTTTTTCCACGGAGACCAGATAAACGTTTTTGTTGGGGGTCCCGGGCTCGCCGCGTTTAATATTTATAAGAGCCCACATAGCTCAGAGTGCTTCTGTTGCCGGTGCAAGGATTACGCTAGCGCCGGAATGCATTTGGTTTTTGTCCGCAGATGACGTCAGAGAAATTGTAATGAAAACATTTCGGGCGCAACGTTTTTTACCAGCTGACAGCGTTTGAATTGCGTTCAATTTGTTGTGACACTCGAGTAAATAATGCCAGTTGAATGTTCATTTAGAATAACCGGGTTGATTCACTAAACAATGTTGTATAGGACGGGTAAACATTCGCTCGATTAGTTCACGATAAAGGATCACTTAACGGGACGGCTCGCTCCCGGTCGGCGATGCACTAAAAACGAACACGGAGAACAAGCTTTTAACTATTAATAAAAATAAACCAACAAACACAACGACTGGAAATTGCTCATTTTAATCACTTCGATTTTCGCTAGCGGAAAAGCATTTAAAAATTTAAATCGTCACAAAATGAGATTGCTCTGTGACGAATGGCACTTTGAGTAATTTCTTTTTGCTTTGTTGGAATCAAAAATTAAAACAATTTTAATTCCACCGCGGGAAAACGCATCAATAACAATGATAAATACAATTTTGACAGTTTATCGAGTCGTATTTACATAGTTTTTAACAGAAATATGTAAGGATGAGCGGTTGCAAATTTATCGTATGAAAGGTGGAATTTTATAAAAGGGGAAATAATAAATTAAGTTTTGATAGTGGTTCTAACCTAATTACGGTACGTAGGTACACATTTGGGGACGCGTCACCGAACAAACCGCGCTCGCTCCATTAGACAATGTAATTAATACTCGCGGTTACCCCTAATTGTGGTTGACTGATAGTGACGAACGAAAATCAAGTGACGATAGCTCAACAACCACGCCCACTTAACACGCCGTTCCAGTTTGCTTTGGAAACGAAACTAAATTGGTGTTAAATGTATGTACATTGTGACATCATGAATAATGAACTGTACTACTTTTGCCGCGAGGGTATGGCGGGAATCGGTTTTGTCCAGGAACAATATATTGTTCATGAAACATAATGGCATTGTTTTACCTATGTTAAGTGTAGAATGGGCGGGTTATACAGGCTGTTGTGGCACAAGCGTGTACATACTACGTGTGGAAGTTTAAAACTTTTGATGTGGACGGCTGATTGCTAGCCGCCTCTTGATTACGGTGAGCAAACGGGCCGCAGAACACTAACAAAACAACTGCTAAACAATGTTTGACACGTAACTAGGTGATGCAGAGTGCAGCTCAAGCGTTGTTGAAACAGCCTGTAGGAGCCCAAACAGGGGTGAGCGATGGCATGTGCAATTTTAAACGAGACTTGGACCTCGGCTTCACGTTGCTGCTGCGCTGTTTGTTAGCCGCGCTGAAATTTCTATGAAGTTTGATCGTCAGTGTAACACCGTGATCGCTAGTTACCAACTTTGATACAATGTATTTTGTCATATCAATATTTCAAAGCAAACTTCGTAGAAGACGAATATCCGTTTGATGTGGCATTGATCTGTACTGTATATAGTTTTACTGCACCAGATTCGAGGCAGTCGTCAACTGTACGACGCAAGTATTACAGACTCGCTCGGGGCGAAGATATAACATTTTTGACGGTTACATTGTTTGAACACGTCCCAGTGTTGACATAAAGACACCGGTTAGACGTTGCCGCAGTGCAAAGTGCAATTTTAAAATGTAAACAAAGCCCGCACCTTGAGTCCATAAACGCTATCTCGGATTTCGCCTTATTGAACCTTGGAGACGTCGGAGACGAACTCTTGTCAAGTTTACCTCGTTTATATGAAAAATACGAACGGCTGTTACTGACACATATTACTTTTTTATGACAATAATTCATGCAAATAAACTGCGCTGTATGATTTTGACAATTATTTATGATATTGGAAAGGATTTTTTTAAGAATCGCCGTGTATGATATTTGTTTTTTTAATGAAAAATTGTTTTAATGTTACGATATGTAATCGGGGTGTGCATATATGACAGGTGCGTCGTGATGAAAAATCGTCACCGATATAAACAATAGCGGGGTCGGGCAGTCAGCACGCACCTCGAACACTGTTAATATGAATTGTCTGTGACAGCGTCGGGAGGGTTATGGATGAGCCCCGGGTATGGAGGGCGAGCGGCCCCAGGCCCGCATGAATCACATTGTTATCAATCATAACTTACTGATGGAGCGGCCAAGGTTCTGATTAACGGCGCTGCGATACAACCACTACACTAATGACAACTGTCTCACCGCGACCACACAAGGCAAACTGTTGTCACTCGTGCATAGTTCCTTCAATATACCGTGCTCTGTTTGTATCCGCACCGCATATTGTTGTTTGATTAAATATATGTAAGTTAGTTACGTACAGTTGAGAACACAAAGTTCGCTAACTCTCTGCGCAAGTCGGTTCGGCTACCTAAGCGTATGTATTTATATGTAAGTTCACGTAGTCGAGCGCATTAAGAGCGTACATTTCGTGTCTGCGCGCATAAGCCGCCCTCTGAAAAGATTTGATGGCGAGGTTAGAGATTTATGTCAAGGATCATAGAGGCGGGATCGGGGGATTTCAGAGCTCCTAACATCCGACTGTGCCCTTTGTGGCTGGAGCACTATCCGGCTTCACTTCACTTTGTACCTCTTACTTGTGCTGCCACTTACCTCGCGGAACGTTTTAATTCCATTTCGAGAAAAATCCGAGTCCGTTCGAGCCGCTCCGCCTACCTCCGCGATACTAAAGGTCGTTTGCTCACTCACGGTTTGCAAGGCGAACGTGTAACTAATTTAGGCTCATCGTATGTATAAGGGGATTACATTCCAAGGTAACTAGGACTCCAGGAAATAAAACGAATCCATTAAGCCATCTCAAAGACGAAAGAAAAAGTTAGTTAAGAGTCAAATTGAAAATGTCTGCAAGTTTATTTTTATTTTTACGACGTTCTAAAACTGTTCAGAACTTAATGGAAATAAAAGCTTTGACGCAGTGTTATAATTTCAATAAAAAACTTGTAGTTCGGAAGTGTTTGCCTCGGCGCAATCGGATTTATTTGCTTTTTTTATCTTCATAACGAATAAACTGTGCTCTTGCGTCTGTATTTAAAAGTTTACTGTAATCAACAACATGAATTTATATACAAGTTTTATTAACTAAAAGAGTTTTCTATTTGTTTTTTGTTTGCGAGTTTGTGGGTAATAAGTACCAGTTAGCCCATGTAAATATCTTAAACAGCTGTGCTAGGAGTGGCTACAAACGTGCAACATCAGTTGTGCCATTGTGACATGCATTACACTATTAAGCAAACCGCATATCTGGTGGGTATGTTGGAGTTTTTAAACCAAGGATAACAAACTGGGGCAACCCAACTGATTGAGCTAAACAGCATTGTGTTGTGTTCCTACAAGTGAGTTGATTTTCTAGGCTCTTCATTAAGTCACTGTGGTGTCAATATTGGCAATGCAGCCCTATAATAATAATAATATTTTTTCTTATTATTTATAATTTTATATTTGGTAATTATTGTGTAATCGTGTATTGTAAGCAAATAAATAATCTTTCTTTCTTCTTTCTTCCTTTCTATATTTTTTAAATATCGAGAGTTAACTTTCTTGGTGCAAACTATAGTTACCGCTTAGGCTAGGCAAGCGTGATTTGCCACCTAAGTAGTATAAAAAAATATTAAAGTTCATCATTTGTTTGACTTAACTAATGGTCGCCAACTATTAATAAATAATTTAAAATATATTTCTTGTTTCTTCTTTATAGAAATACCTATACCTTAGCTATGTCTCATCTCACACATCCAACGTGCCTCCGACATGCTTAAAAACGGGGATATATTTTCTTCCCGTATATATAGATTAGTCTACTCAACACTAGGATCGATCTACAAATTTCATAACCAACTTCACAACCATTGACATAAAGCATTCGCCCGAATTCAAACTACAAATCAACGATTCCACGAAGAAAAACCTATACTTCTTTTTCACCTGCCCATAAACAATGATTAAGAAACATGCCGATAGCATGTACCATTGTAATAAACAGGGGGGCAATAAAAATAGACGGAGTACTGACATTGTATGCTCGTTAGTTCGTCCCGGAGTTACGATGTTAGATCCGTTAACGAGATCCAGACTTATAGCTGTCGAGACCACTGCCGCGAACTAAAGTACCAACTAAAGCAATGTTATTGCCCCGTCACCGAGGTTAAGAATGCTGTTCTCATTTCAATTACTGTTTAAAATACCATTCGATTTTGTGGTTGGGACGTTCGCGTGGTGGAAAAATGTACGGTGTAATCTGCATTGTTAGTTTTATTATGCTACAAAATTGTTGGATACGGCATTTTATGGTCGTACATCACATTGTTATTATATTTTTTTATGTTAGGTAACGTTAGATTGATTATAAATGGTAATGCCGCATCCACTTTCGAGTTGTGTGTGTGTGAATGGATATGATGTCTGTGTGATAGTTTGGATATAGATCTGACTGTAGTGCAATTAAAGGTTTTGGTGTAAATTACAATCTGATATTGTATCGCTTGTATCGTACTGTTGACAAACTACTATTGTAAATTATTGAACGAAACTCTGTCTGTTCGTAAAGCTTTCAAGGCTACACTGCTGGACTGATGTTCATGTATATCAAAGTATGGGGATACCTTAAACTGTAATAGGCAATAATACTAACAAATAATACTCGTCGGCAGCTAATCTTCTATCAGTTTTATTTTTTCATAAAACCTAATCCACAAAAATGTATATGCAGCAGTTAGTCCAAATCAGACTCAGTTAAATGTAATAAAAATATAGCCGCTAAATGCCCGTTCATTACAAAAATAAAGCCTAAATCCGTTTGCAGTTGAGAATAGCCAGCAATGTCGGCTCGGTTCCAATCACGGCCGAGTTGATGGGACTTAGCGTTGCTAAGTTTTCACCACTCCGCTTCGCTCGCCGGTGATATCTCAATTTCACGAGGGGTTTCCCCGCTTTCCAACATTAATTTGTCCTTTAAGTCATAAGCTGAGTGCGATGAACACTCAGAATATATAACCTCTATTTTCAAGCTAGCATGCACCTTAAGTTTATTGCTTGTACCAATCGCATTAAGCTCCACAGGAATTGGGCGTAAAGAGCGACTAATTAGGACGGATAGTCGAGTCGCTATTGTAGAATTCATTAGCGAATTATACCTACGCCGCGAGGTATTACAGCCAAATTCGACAAATGAATAGAGTAACGAGCACGGTAAAATTATCTTTTGTTCTGTTATTATCCCCGTTGCGAAATGTTTAGTATTTGTTCTCAACTTTGGAACATACGTAACAAAGAAAGTTATGTTACGAGTGATATAAATCTAAAAGCGGAACTGTCGACGGTCACCATCGGTCTCAAACAAAGTTACGTTCAGCGATTCATGACCGTATGGCAGCGAAAAAACAAAACTCTATAATTATACTCGTAAAGCGAGTTTGCGGAAGCCGCAAAACGAAATTTAATTTGCCCTGAACGCTGCATCAGAAATAAAGTTAAAACAGTCGCTGCAGTAGGCGGCAGTACGCCCAACTTCTAACGCAAATGAATAGCGAATGGGAAAAGTTGGGCCGAGAAAAATGATGTCCCACTCGGCGAGTCGGGCGCGGACTATTGTCGTGGGCTCGCCGCTGCCATGTTGTTTCTCGATATTATTGTTATTAAATGCACATAAACGTTCTGTTGTTGTTCGAGCTTTGTTGTAGGTAAGCTGCGGCCCGACGTACACAACTTTAATCTTTTGAGAGCGTCCGCACGAAATAAACTATAGCTTTTTGACAACTTTTTCGTTTGTTCAATTTATCTTTATGTAAATGTAATGTTAAATCAACTCGTGGATGCGTTTTTTACTTCGTGTTTCTCTTCTGTTGGTTGGTATCGAGATATGAGCTTCCTAGTGTACGCAATTGAAGTAGACTGGATAAAACCGGGACACTTCATTTCGAGATAGTTCGAGAGCGAGTCATTAAAGTGAATGAAACGTGCGGCAATAGGAACTTTGTTTTACGGCTTTACTTTACAAACAGTTAAATAAAAACAAAGAAGTGTTTAGTACTCACTGTTTTCGCTGTTTGTGCCGATACTGTGTCTGGATACTGAATGAGGGCTTGGAATGAATCTGTAAACAAAAAAGGCTTCGGATTAGGACTAATGAGAGTCGGAGTGCTGAAAAAGAAAAATATTCTGCAAGACAAGTTGATCTTTATTTTCAACAAGCCAGTCGGTGTTTATTCAATGTTTTTAAATAGGCTTTAAATACTGCTTTATATAACGTTAATGATAGCACAAGATTACGTTTTTTATTGTGGCTAGACATAGATATAGTAACAGTAAAATATGTAATCTTACCTTGCGTAGTAATACGACTATACAGAGTATACAGAGTATACAGTAACTGCATATCATGTTAAAATTAAACTAAAATTATTTTATTTAATTATATTATCAATTATCGCGGTTGGTTTAAAAAAACTGACAAAGATATGACTGCTGAAAAGTAACTGAACCGCGTCGGGTAAAGTGTAACGTATAGTTTTATAGTTTAAATTGTCACAAAGTAGTGCTTTTAAAATAAAAGTTTAATTTTCATACATAACCTTCGCGTAAACGTGAAACATAACGCATATAATGGGTCTAGTTGAATAAACACGCATATACTATCTGTACAAGTTTATAAAATATAACAATTTTCATAGTAGTAAAACAATTTTGAGTAGAGTACTCGAGTGTTGGATGTCCCACGGAATACCTGACAGGCAATATCTTGTTCACAAGAACGTTCAAACAAGGTGAAATTGGCGCCCAATGCGAGCGTCGCGCGGTCCTCCGGCTCGTCGCGACTAAGTCTCAGGTGCACCGCAGCTATTTTATCATGTACAACACTTTAGCGTATATACCAGTAAACAACTTTCATGCCTATTTTACATTCGTAATAAACTCCAAAAGTACAAATTTATTGCGTCTCTCGCGCTCACTCACTCTCTACTTCGTTGAAAGTTTGATGTAAAGGCGTACCGAGCCGATACAAATAGCGTCGAGTTCCGATCGTGGCTCAATTCTCAGAGGATAATCAATGATAAAAGACATTAATTACCGAAACAAGTGAGTAAACAAGGGAGGTATGTAGGCGAGCATTCTTGTGAATGGTCACACAAGTAATATAGTTGGTGGAGTTTATTTACTGCCAGAGGATAAGCGTTAAACCCCCTAATTTAAGGCATGAGCCGGGCGATCATTGCCGTCCGTGGGGCGTGCACATAAATTCACATTTTTAGGAAACATCGTTGGGGTTGGCAACACCTGGTCTGGCCACATAATGTACCATTACGCGCTGTGACACCGTCTTGCCTACGGTTAAGGCATTGTACAGACTATTAAATATAAAAGCGGTGCTTGTGTTCTAGTACGAGACTTTAAAATATAGTACAACATAAAACGTAAGTACACAAAATTGGTTACTTTATCTTTGTCTAAATAAACAGAGTGGTGACAGTGAAAAGTCCTTAGTCCACCCTAGCGTGACCTAAATCGATCTAGCTATTACTATAATAATGAATATTTAAAAAAGAGGTTAGGTATTGTTGACGATATAAATTAATAGCTTTCAGCAATGTGTTACTTAACCAATATTACCGTATAAGTACACTGCTTAGGTAGCAAAAGTTGTATCAGCTGTCCGTAACAATTTCTCTACCATAAAATATAGAACATAAAACCACTCAAGGTAGAAAACGTCGACGTAAATTAAAAGTAACGCCTTGTCTTCTTCATACATAGTTAAATGCTCTTTAAGGCCCCATATTTTCTTGGCCAACCATTTGGGAACGTTAAAATGGAATGCATAAAAGGCTTACCGCAAATTGGAGTTTTTATGTAATTACATCGTGAATAAGCAAAAAGAGTTTTATGAGGACAATGAATGGAGGCGGCCACTTCGATGCGCCAGTTACCTCGAGTGCATTGAGTTCATACAATGAGACATTGTGGGTGGCTCCTTCTAATTCTATAAATATACTACTGTTGTTTTTTGTAAACATACATTACATATTGTTGACATGATATAGAATTAATTGACTGCTCTGATGGCGTAGTGGTTTTAGTGGTTGCCTGGTCCCAAATAGAACTAAAATTTATGTGATCCACAATTGATCTTTCCGAGTATGGATGTGTTTTTGCGTCCGTTGTTTGAATGTTTGTAAAGTCCCCCGCGATACATTCCATTATTCCAAGAGGAGGAGTGTTTTTTTTTGTAAATGTAAAAAGGAAATAATTTACACATGTTCCTGTGATTGTATAAATACCTTCGCGTTATTTATTAATTAATTTCTACGAATTTCAGCACAGTTTATTTTGACATCCAGTTAATGTAAATGTTGAAAACTATCGGTAATGTCAGGAAAAGTGGAAATAAATTGTTGTGTACCAAATAAATGATATGGACTCATATAACTCATTTTTCAAAGAATTTAACACGTTTTAATAGAACGTAATGACCATGTCATATTTTTGTTTGTATTCCACGATCTAATTAGTGATAAAAACAACTACTTATTACTTTTGTCAGAGTTTTAATCCTTCGCATTTTTAAGTTCAAAGTGCAGTGTAATCTAATGAGACAGTTTTCATTTTATACTAACACCCAATATTTTAACTTCACATAATAAGTCAATAACTGAATACTCTTTAGATTTGGAGATTCAGGTTAAAATAAATATAGAACGGTATGTTCTACATACAATAAAACCTTTCATAAAAATGATTTGTTTATTCTGAGTACTTGTATTTCGTTGCCCTAACGTACGTTATACGTTGAAACAGGGTCGTGTTAAAAGTTCGCCTCAAGGAATGTTTCTTGTACGTATTACTGACGTTTTTGTTATAACCGTGTTCGTACCATGTTACATTTTTATGGGTATACAGCTTAATTAGATACCGACATACAATGTTCTCCATATAATTATTTCATATAGATTTATCCTTTGCTTCCAGTAGACATTAATACGATACAGCACGCAAAATTTGTTTGAAATAAACAATTTGTAATATTAATTAAAATTCACAAACCCGTTGCCAGAGTTGCCCTGTTGACACAAAAAGTTTTATGCAGTTTAGGCAATAATGGAAATGGAAGTTTCCCAAAATAATTGTTCCCTTTGCTCTGTTTTATTTATCCAAGCTGAAATATTCAAGCGCTAATTCAATAAAGTTGCTTGCGGCTCCGATTGCGCGCAAGAAATTCAAATCTCAATCAATCCGTAGCGTACGCGCCGCTTCATTATGTTTCATTAAAAATTCAACTGGAATGCGCAATTACTTTATGGAATATTTAAACGTCAATGTCTACGTAAAAACAAGATGGGAGTTGTGGTAAAATTAAAATGTTGTAATCCACGTTTCGCTGTGTAGCAAAGAGGTTGCTTCCGCTATGTTAATATTAAGCGGTGGGGCAGGGCGGTGCGCCGGCCGACCGATTACAGTATAATTTGATATCTTAAATCTCGACGTCTCCCTTGAAATGAGCGAGCTCTGTCAAGCCTGAATGCGTCCTCGTTCGCAATTTACGCGCCTTTTCATCTAACCTTCGCCTTCGACACTCAGATACTACTTGCAAATTGCTAAATACTTGTTATGCAACGTCGTTAGCATCGGTGCACTTGCCATTCCAAAACACTTACAGCGATTTGTAGTTTGTTTAAATCGCACGTAGCAGCTGCATTAGTCCGGTGATTACGCGTCATACAGCAGAAACTTCAATGTTCTCATGGAAATTATGTAAATCTTATATGAGAATAAATGTCTTTAAACCTAAACCTAACCTAAGACGCCGCAAAGATGATATTTGTAGACGAATCAAATCCTTAATTAAGGGAATCCAACGACGACATGGACGCGACACCTACCGCAAACAGGGGACGCATAATAATTGTAGCGGTCTGCTACACCTTAATAAAGCCAATCGGGGTAGGTTGCGGGGCAAGGGCCTGCCGGGGCAGGGAGGGGGGAGGTGTAGGATTACGGTGACTCCGCGCGCTCTTCATTGAGATTTGTTTCGGGATTAGGAACGCGTTTGATGGTAACCTCCCGTCAGGCCGTGGTCGACGCGCCAACAGAGCGGAACCGCTATTATAAACGATCTCTCCACGCCGCATTCACTAATAAAGCGATATAAACGTAACAGAATATTCATCAGACAAAGTTCCACGAAACTCATGAAAGAAACACGCATGAAACAACACGAATCAAAATACGGTAACAACTTCTATCAGATTAATGTTATAAGAAAATTGTGGCTTTGCCAAACGGCGGTAAATGTGTAAATATAAATAAATGTGGAATATTAAATTTCCGATTGAAAGCCACGTGTGTTGAGTGCGATAAGGATGGCTGACAACTCCCTCAATGTTAATCTGCGGGAACGATGGCACATACAATAACTCTGGATACCATCGAGTGTGTTAATAGAAAGTGTATATGACAAGTAATGATATGATTTCCCTCCGTTACAAGAACTTGAAAACGATCATGTAAGCGTTTTAGAAAAAGCACGAATATCATCCTCATAAATATCAAGAAAACGCTTTATGAAAATCGAGTAACAAGTAAAATATATACTTTTATATAAGTTTAGGCAGGTGCGTGACATATAGCGGAGTATTGAAAGTGAAAATGAGGCCGATATAGCTATGTGGTTTATTTGCTCCCCGTGAGACAGGATAATTGAAGTAAGGATTTATACGTTTCGGATATGCAATCTACTTCGGTTTGGAGATATTCGAGTTTGAGTAGGCTACAAGGTTTCGCTAACAACGTTGTGTAACTAGAGTATCCTTATTAAACAGGCAATTGCGATGTAATCCTAAACATTGTTTGTAATTTAAATTCTAGTGGAATACACGTGTAGTTTAAAACTTCAAAAATGAAAAGAATTTCTTATTTACTCTTACCGTAGCAAACAAGATGCATTTATATGTAGTAGCTACTTCGATAGGTAGATGGTGTTTACTAGCGGCTACAAATAAGAGTTAAACGCTCGCAGTCAGGTGCCGTTATGAATATTCAAACGCAAGCAGAATAGGTACCGGGAAATGGTCCGGAGACAAAAGCTTTTACAATTGGACAATGATGAATGTGGTAAAAAAGCATACAGCCGTTTGGGGAACTAGAAGCGGGCGTTCGGAAATTGGAAATGCTGGAAATGCTGCATTAGTGACGTCACAATACGAGATACCGACAAGTTACGAGCGCATCCGAAGTCATCCGGACTGCTTACTGCCGCATGTGATCACCGCTATTGAGATTTTGTACGGGAACAAAACCGATTAGCTGTAACGGCAGATTGCGATGTGATTTGAGTTTGATCGCTTTTTTATGCGAATGTTTGTTTATATTGCGTATTATATTATGTAAGTGCGGCGGCAGATTATATTTAGGCAATGTCAATATGCTGTGAACTGATTGGCTTAGTAAGCTATTTTACAGCGATGCCAATAAATGAATTGGAGCTCAACATACCGTATGTATGTATGTATCTTATTTGGGAGCCAGTCAGTGCAGACCGGCGACACTTCGACCCGGTGGGATCTTTTGTGTCGACACTCTCCCAATAACGACTGCCATAGATGTTCATGGCAGCCGGGACCTACGACTTAACGTGCTCTCCGAGGCACGGAGCACGCAATAATTGTCAATCAATACGCACATAATTTCGAAAAGTCATATAACTTCCGAAAGTCAGAGGTGCGCGACGTGGGTTTGAACCCGAGACCCTCTGCATTGCAGTCTGTTGGTCTCCCCACTGATAGCTCGGTGGGGAGACCAACAGACTGCAATGCAGAGGGTATAAAAAGGAATTAATGTTACGATATGTATGAGCAGTGATAGATCACTGCTCATAGAAAAAACAATCCCACAGTCTTCTTCTTCAAGAATGAAGGCGAGGGACTATAGATGGAACCTTACACTGATAAAAAGATAACCCTTTAAAAGCTTTGATTAACCGATTTCTACAATTCCAAAAAATTTTCCACTTCATTCTCCGGAATATGAACTGAGAATATCTAATACTTAATGTTTACTCAAACAAAAGATGGTTTAGGTAATATTAATTTGAAATTAAATGTTAATAATTGACGCTAAAATGGTGTCCGAATCGGCTTAATTAATGGAGGTTCCGATAAAAATTAATTACTCAAATTCTTTTTACGATTTCATTGCTCTATGAGTATTCATCTATCATTAATTTCAGTAATCGGATCTCTAGAGGCATTTCATAATTGAAGAACGTAAAATATACCTCCATCAAAGAGATTATTGAAGCTTATGTGTATACAGTTATTTTAATTACAATATTTCATGAATATAAGTCCGGGAATTAATATCGCTTAGTGTGTATTTGTGTATTTACTTTTTTGTTGTACTGATTTGAGTAAAACACGAACAGCTGTTTGCCTACCTTAGTCGTAGGAGGGAATTCATCAGCAATAAGCTAGCAATTTTAGATGTTTGTATTTTGGTTTCGGCATTAGGGCGCGTGGCCCCCAGCGATATCGACGCACTTTACGTTGATACCGTGAGCCAAACCCAAAGATAAGCTTTTAATGTATTAGCGGCAACAGCAAAATTAATATAAATATTTTAGAGTTGAGCTAATTATGTAAAATGGTCCCGAAGAAATTGGTTTAAAATATCGTTTTGGCGCGCAATTTTCACGCTCAGCCGGACGTCGAGGGCGTTGCCCAGCGGGGTTTTTAAATAAAGTTGATTTGAGGTAAGGTTAGGCACTGGTACTGTGTAATTAGCCCAGAGTGAACAGTGCGGGCGAAGGCCGCGGCGCCGCGCCACGCGCTGCCCGCGGCGGCCGCCGGCTCGGGGGAGCTTATCAAATATGTACCTACCTCTACCTGGCTCCTGTGTGCCGGATTTATTTAGGGTATGCATGAGGGTACGATTTAAATTTTAAACGGATTGCGCCCTTGGATTTCAGCCCTGTGTTATGTTTCGTAAATCTATCACTATAACACGTCCGGCCGAAATTAATTTTAAAGCTCGCCTCGTTTCGATTCAATAATAGTTGTTATAGCCGCTGTAATCCTGGGTAGCCATAGAGACAAAGCGATTGTGACAAAAGGCTTATTAAACAATATATTTGATAGCAAATTACAGAGCGGTTGCATAATTAATTAGGTGGATTTTGTGCAAAATTGTGCTAAAACAAACGGGAGCCTCCCGAGGTGTGTGCCGCATGAGGTTGGGAGGTATTGTTTGAAGGGTGCGGTAATGTTCCCTCGTCTCTCATTCCCCCTGTTCCCGCCTTTTTACTCTATGCCCTTCATTCGCGCACGCGGTTGCCCGCGTACCTCAGCGTCATCTATCAAAATTGAGTTTGTCGCTCAAGACGTTTCTGTCTCTCGCAAACATTACGAATATGCATATGCATAATTTTATTCCATAAATTCATTTGTATGCTCATCCATATCTTCTCATTCTATATTTATCTTCATTTATTCATATAATTACATTGTACGTAGCTTTTAACTTACGTTTGCTTGGAAATTGTTACTTTTACGAATTTTATCATGATTTAACTTCTTTTACACTTACTAATAACAGCATAAGTATTTAAAACCAAATAAGAATTTAATTCGTTAAAGTATACTGTAATATAATCTATTATTTATAGTGTCTTTTGTTTACTAGTTTTAACTTTATTTACACTTTCCCGACGTTTCAAACACTCTTCAACAACCATTATTACGGTATAAATTTCGCCTTATAATTCGTATAACATGTTACATATACTTACTATTTTTAGTGAACGTGACGATCTTGAGGACCTTGCCGTACCGTTGGAAGATGGAGTAGAGTACGTCCAGCACTATCGGGTATAACATGTGTTCTATGATCACACGCAGGACTGTGTTAGGGCCACCCTGCCAACAAAAACATTACATTCAAACATATGAAATATATAATACGTTAACTTGGCACCCAGTACGGCATGCCGGTTGTACTGGAAACGAAATTATTAATAATATTTGTGCTGCTTGACGGACGGCGCTAAGCGCAATGAAGTGTCATATTTGTATTGCTAGTGAGTGGCAAACTTGTATAGAATACTAGAATTTGCCCGCGGTTTCGCTCATGTTAAACAAAATTTTGTCAATATCTATCATTCGAGAACAGTATTTGTTTCTGGATGAAAGGTACCCTGTGTCCTAAAGTGTAGGTATACAAAATTTAATGACAATCGGACAAGTAGTAAGGGCGTAAAATCGTAACAAATTAACAAGGATTAAGGATTAGGATATCAAGTGGGGAACCTCTAGTAGCAGGCAAAGCGTGTTTCATGCATTGTGGAAAGCGAGTCACAGTTTACTAAGGTTGCCGTCAACCGAGCAAAATCAAGAACACACTAACACTGTCCGACCAGAGTACCCTACACGTGACGTCATAATTAGTAATGGCGGTTACACTGGACTAAAAGGAAAGTAAAACGAAATTGAGGCAGCTAAAATTCCGTTAAATAAATATTTCATAAATTCTAATTATAATACCGACAAAACATACAATAAATACACAAAGGGCGTATATAATTCAAGGATCTCACAAAAAGGAATATTCGAGTATTCTAAATTACTTATTAATATGCCTAATTGTTTGGTTCAATTAATTATATAAAAGGGAGTCTGTTATCTTTGCAAAGTAATTATGAAAAAAGAATGTTATCTATTTCCCAGAAGATTGGTTAAACGACATTAATTTGTGCTTATGAGAAAAGCTTATCAATAATTAAACTCCCCCAGACGCTTTGTGACTGCGAGACTAAGATACAAGGAACTAGGGTAAAGGAGGGGACACATTACACAGAAATGCGATACGCCCACAGATGTATTTCTAATAAATGATATGTTGGTCAGAGGTACAAATATTCTATTAACGTATTATAGCATCGCGCTTCTATGTGCTCAAAGGTTTGGCATAAGTTCACATATCTAATACTAGATGTTCCCGCGGTTTCACTCGCGTTTATCGTTATTGCGCCGCCCCCATGAATCGTAACGTGATGTTGTATAGCCTATAGCCTTCCTCGATAAATAGGCTATCTAACACTAAAATAATTTTTCAAATCGAACCAGTAGTTCCTGAGATTAGCGCGTTCAAACAAACAAACTCTTTAGCTTTATAATATAAGTATAGATTAATTTCAGCCATCATTTTTGGAAGTACTGTTTAATATTTATTTGTCAGATATGTTTTAATTTCATGCAGCAGATTGTTGCCGAATAGCTACTGATAATTTGCCGGCATATAATGAAAAACACAATGTCCTATTTGGGAATCGAAATCTTAATACACCTATTAGCTGTCGCACAATTAACTATGGGCCAAAGATGGCAAAGAGAATAATTTTCATATTTAATTCGAGCACAATTCTTGTTGCTTTTGATTACTAACTACAACTTACTTCACAAGCTACCACATTAAAGGATAAAGTTTTTGAATCTGTTCTCAATATAATTAAATAATCTTCAAACAATATGGCCATTTAAATTTAATTTTGTACACTTATTAAATATAATTTGTCTTAATTACTAAATCGTTTCTTTAAATTATTAAAGGGGCAAATAAGTGTACGGTTCAATTGATAGTAAGCTAACTAAAAGTATTGCTTGAATTATTTTAATCGTATGATAATAATCGAATACAGAATTTTAAATAATTCATTCATTTTTAAATAGTGTTTCGATCTAGTCTTTTTTTTTTCTTCTTTATTTGTGGTCTTAGGGACTACACACACTTATTCAGCTCCATTTTGCTGAACGATTTTGGACACACTTATGTAGTTCTGCTTCTATCAGCCACGTACAGCGTCGTAAGAATGAGAAAGGGACTCATTACACTTATTCAGCTCCATTCGCGTTTTACTAAACGATTTTGGTCACATGAACGCGGACGTCCTCGTCGACAAGTTGCGACCGCGTACAGAGCCGTACAGCCCTGAACGTGGCGGAACAGCGCTGATCGCGGCAGAACAGCGCTGAATTCTATCTTTAGCATTCGCATGATAAAAACACATTTGTCCTCATTTTATGTCTACTTGCCGCGAAAGCTGAATAGATGCGGAAAGCTGAACGGATGCGTACGCGTCTCCATATAAAATCGTTATTTTCTATAGCTGCACAGAGCTGAATAAGTGTGTGTAGTCTCTTAGTGTGATAAATATAATCACAAATGAAATATATACCTTTATTAGACTGTTCGGGTCGGTTCAAATATCGTGGATTCGAATTCTACACGTGATAATTATTTGTGTGGCCTACAAATAATTGTTCTGAGTACGTACTCAGTTTTATAGGCTAAATTTATTTTGTAGTCAAGTTCGACCAAACAAATTACTCTGTTATCAAATAGTTTGATATGGTCGAGGTAACTACTTCATTTTACACGTGTAGATGAAAACATGCTCTATATAAGGTTGTTGGCGTTAATAATAGATGCGGATTTAACCGCTTGATATATAGAACATTTTATGTAGAATATGCACGTATAATTTATCATTATCATTGTGTATTTTTTACCACCGCCACAAACTTATGCCACGGATTAATATAGGCAAACTTTCAACGACATCTCCAAAAAGTTACATAGTATTATTGTTACTGCTTTTTACTTTAAAAGGATACTATCACGTATACCAATAGTATATATGTATATACTATTATTATATATATTCATATTATACGCCCCGATCATCATCAAATTTCGCATTCACGTTGTCAGAGGTACAGAAGAGGACATATTGTATCTTTCACTCAGAAGAAGTACTATTCGCGAAGAAGAGCTAGTAACATATTATTATCGACTTTGTGATAAAGACTTATATATATTTGAAATCAGAAAATTTTACTGATTTCTTATATGTATACAGGGTCTGTCGTTAATAATGGATAACCCGTTAGCTGGAGGTTAACCAGTTATCAGGCAGTAAGAAAATAATATTTTTATGTCAGGGTTGCCAACAGCGTGAAAATGGCGTACATTTCTGTGTTTTTTGTTAAAATTCACTTCTTTACCCTTTCAATTGGTTGCCATTTCAAGAAAATTAGTTTTTTTGGGCAATTCTTTTGCCATCTAACTTGCGAATACTTGTATTATTTAATTTAACTACATTTTTAGGCGCCATTAACGTAAAACAGTACCAAAATTAACATTTTAATCAATTTCTTAAAATTAATCTTTTCGTACGTCTAGTTTTAACCACTGATTGTGGAAAAAAAGTATGGTAACCCTGACATAAAAATATTATTTTCTTACTGCCTGATAACTGGGTAGCCTCCAGCTAACGGGTTATCCATTATTAACGACAGACCCTGTATAATTATCACATTATCGCGAAAAAGGCGCTTAAATGAAATAGACTTTCAAAGATATGTTAGTAAGAGATAAATATATTCTATTAACGTATTATAGCATCGCGATATATAATATAGATATAATAATTACGTAACACAAAACGGGCCGCACATCGCTGTACAACATATCCCCACCCTAAGGTCCTAAGCATGTTGACCGATGCGAGTGCATGATCCAAGTCTTAGCCGGAGGGCGACAAGCTGTCAATTCAGTTAAAACACAGCTCTATTTGCATGCACATCAAATACTCATGCTAACCCCGGGAGAATACTCCAACCTAATTTGGACGGACTTTAATATTTACCCTATTTGCCTAACATGTAGGTAATAGTATTGCAGTTTCCTTGTACACAATCTTAGGGAGTACGTGTAGAGGTTTGTAGGTTATTTGAATCTTCATATTCTGGAATTAATTCTAGTAGTGAATAGGTTTAGTTGGAATATGGAATTGGGCTTCTAATTAGTTTGGTCGAGTAGCTACAGAATCAGTATATATAAGGAGGTTCACATCTTTAGCGGTATGTTTGTTTTAAGTATGTATTTTCGGCTATATTATGGCAATAAAGCAACATACGGCTGTAAAAAATTGTTACTCTTTTAAAATAAACAATATCAAGTAGTATTTGAACCCATTAATCGTTATTTAAGTTATACACGTTATATATGTTGTTATGTATAAATTGGAATTACAATCTATGGCTTTCTAAATTTTCCACATCACTCAAACAACACAAGTACTTTAATTAGGATATTGTATCATACTACTAGGTACTTATTGGTTTGAATCTACTATTACCTTTGAAGACATATTATAAAATATTTTAATGATCTCTGTTTCAGATGCTACTGTTATTTATTAAGAGAAGATTTATAACAGTCAATAGCAAAATATCTCTTTCAAAGATCGTGAATAAGTTAATCAGACTTAAGAAGATAAGTATATCTATAAAGCTTATATTCTCATACCATTAGTATTTTTGGTGACAATAAGGTAAGGCCATGTCTCACCAAAATTATATTAGTGAAATAAATGTATGGATATAATATATCAGATACATAATCCTACTTTTATTTGAGAGTAAATATTATAAATGTAAATGTGAGTTTATTTGTTAAGCTTCTACGCCTTCACTACTTCGCATACACGTCGTCGAGGGAACGTAAAAGATAAAGACAAATGACAAACCCTATGGACAAAGGACATAGACATCCAGAAAAAAGTATTGTGCCTAACCTGACTTAATCTTCAATCATTCAAGCGAAGCCGCACGTAAAATGTAGTAAGCAATAAACTAAAATACTAAGAACGATTAAAGAGTCGTAATTGTTGTCTCACCTGTATTTCTGTGCCTCCATTCGCGGGCTGCAAGGCCGCGCCGGCTCCAGCCACGAGCGCCGCCCCGGCGCTGTTGGAGATCGCCTGGGCAGCCTGTAGCGCCGCCTGCGCCGAAGCCGACTGAGTAAATAATATACATGTTACATGTGCTAGGGATAAGCCTAGACTTTGTATGTGGCTCGAGATGTGTAGTGTGTGTACTAGGTCCGCTAGAAAACGCTGATGTATTCATTTATTTGTTTCAAAAAGGTTCGTAGGTTTTCGTTAAGTTTAGTTTGCATTGTATTTTGAGTAATGAAGATAATATGAACAAAATAAATTTCGCATTTAGACATCGCGCTCTCGCAATAGCTGCGTATACAATATTAAAAAATAAATGGATCAGATAACTAAATGTCAAGGATGAAGTATCACATATTACCGCGTTAATTCAGTACGAAACTCGACGTCGTTCGGTAAGTAAAAACATTCATTGTCACGTAGAAAAAAGTAAACAAACAACAGCCCTCGGCTCTCATAATTTCGCGAACAATGAGACGTAATACGGGAGTGGAGTTATCTCACCCACGCGAGGCTACCACCTTCGAGTGCTCAAGACTAACAGATAACATTGACCACATCAAACAAAGGCCGCCATAAACTTATTTCGTATCGTCCCCGAACAATTCGTTACTTTGTTGCCTCGTAATATAGGGGTGGACGCCATTGTGGGGGACACTCAGCTATAATCGCTAAATAACATATATATATCGGTCAAAACGCCTTTGAAACCAACCCAGCTGTCTTTTAGCAAGTTGCCCCATATTCCACTAACAGAACAAGCATTGTTGTTTTTTTAATTTATGATGAGACTAATTACACTTGCTTTTGCGCCATTATAACAACTGTAAAGGCAGGCATTTTTATTGGTAATTACGAAAATCACTCAGTTTAGTAACTCCAGAAATCTCGACGAAAGTTAACTGTCTTAGAACAGAACTACTTGAAACAGTAGCATTTTTGAAAATGTGAAATCATGATACGTATATATATTTATATTTAAGGGGACACCGCGAAAATTATTGTTTAGAATAGCTCCGCCCATATCCGCCCCAATGACACTCATTGTGTATCAATCCTTAAATAGCATAGTCATAAGGTCTAAAATTGCGATGCGCCCGCAATGATCGAGAACGCTTAGAAATTGTTAGAAAAACTTAAAATATTATTTAAAAATGATTTGTTTTAGTTATGGAAATAATGAGCTAGCAAATCACTAATATTGATGTTACGAATATATTTGAGTAATTCCTAAGCATAATGATAGTGTAACTTAATTGTAATTTCAAAAATAGTAATTTTTCAGAGGTGTTTTCGAAAATAATTATGATCGAACCAAAATCACAATATCGTGTTTTTGAGCTAGGAAATTCTAGTTAAAGACATCAATTTACCTATATGAAAATTCTAGATTAATTGGTCTTCTCATAGTCCTATACTATTCGATGAAAGTTAGTGCATTTTTTCAGTGTGTCCTCTTAATTGTATTGTGAAAAGGAGATACAAATAAAAATATTTTTCTTTCTTTCTGCTTTCTTCTACCAAAAGCTTATGTTTAATTTTTATGCCAGTCCGAAATTGAATAAATATCAAGTTGGTATAAAATTCTCTTTCAAAGTATTTTTATATAAATAGTTGCAAAGCCTTTAACGCAATCTACGTTACGCGGGGAATAAAAAATGTAATGACACACGAATGAAATACAACGTGTTGTTTACACGTCCCGATCGCATGCAAGGGTGCGGCACACTTTGATCCTATATTTTCACATGGCTTTGTGCGACGGCGGCCTGACAAGCGGGCAGGCCAGACACAAAAATAAGGCTTTAACCATGTCATGGTAAGCCTGCCGTCGACGGCAAAGGCCCCGGTACAAATTCACGTTGACTTGTTCTACCTCACTCCGCTGTTTCTCCGGAACATATTCTTTGATATGTCTATACAACCAGTGTGGAATTTACTTTTGTAGAATACTTTTTTGGGGTTATAAACATTTTTGAAGTATCATTGGTTGAATCCTAAATGAAATAATGAGGCTATGTTTGTGTATATCGATCTAGAAAAAAATTTAGTTAAGTTTTGTAATTAAGTTTATATGCCTCTGTAATGTGGCTAACATAAAACAATCGAGAGAACTTTCACATGCCACTGTAAAACAGAATTAAACAACATACACATTAATGCTCGTTTTTAATCAATACATTTCTATTTGCACTAAGAATAGTCTTCATTTCGAATTTCTGTTATTACTGATAAACTTTACTACTAATCACGCAAACGACAATGTAGGTACCAGGCAAGATAGATCAATTTAATTAATATATTTATTAATTTAAAAAGTATCGTTATACCTACAAATTTCCAAATTTCCATTTCCATATTTTAACGAACACTGAAAACGGGTTTAGGAATGTGATTCCAACAAAAATATTTTCCGTGTCACCGGCGTTCGTGCTATGTCGAACTTGAGAGTTATTTAAAAGGTCCTTATTCATCGCGCAATCTTTCCGAGCGACCATTGGCAGACGTTCGTCGAAACGCGACAAAATAACTTCGTCCGCACTACGAGAGTTCTATTCAACGACCACAAAAACCTTTTGAATCGCATGATTGATCAAAGCTTTGCGTTCAGTGCACGTTCTTTAAAATGCACGTCAATGTGACACCCTCTCAAGCATTCGCACAACTGTTAAATATGATGAAATCCGTTTATTATATGAAAAGTGATGTAATGACGTGTTAAAGCGTCTATTTCATGTGTTTCGCAATAACAAAGCCTAGTGTGTCTATCCGTCGCCTCGTTATAACTTTTAATAGTGTAGCGCAATACAAAGAGATCCCCAAATGTGACTATATAGCAATAAATCTTTATATGATGTGTTATCTTTTAGTTTTGCCTATGCGTATCGTGTGGATGTTCAGTCGGATATCGTACGAATGTAGTGTACGATTCAAATAAAGAGACGTATCACAGTTTTATGTACAATAACTTTGATTTATACGCCAAATAAAATATGGAATAGTTCGATTCTTATTACGTATAAGTTTACTTTGTTTTGTATTTCGTAAATATAATTCAGTACTTTGTGATTACGTATTCATGTACCAAAGAAATGTTATAACAATAACGTTACGTTTATGTTTTATTGAAAGGTTAGATAGAAGTTTGTGCAGATATATTATGTTAGTTCTAAAACGTTAGTCTGAGTCACAGATAGAGGTTAAGAACATTGTGTTGTGTTCCTATGATGAGTAGAATTGCCATGCTTATTAATTTGTAGGTGTTCTGTGAACGAAGCCTTATTCCTAGCGCTGGAAGCTCGGCGACTACACTTTGAAATTTCGGCAACGGGAGAGTGATATTCCCCGTGTTGCAAGTTTGAATAGGCCACGGTAACTGCTTAACAGTACGTCTGTATATATGCAAATTATTTAAATAAAAATCGTCTCCTGAATTTCTCAAATCTCGCGCAATGTCACTATCCAAAACATTCTGATACAAAATCCAAAAACCCGTCTTGGATCGTTAGAGACTTCGTAATTGCCATCCGTTTAAACATCAGAATGAATGAGACGTTGGACATTGCCTTCTATATTTTTATGTATTTTGTTGTTGTTGACATGTCCCTATGTTATGTTTGCATGGAAAGTGTACTGTTGCTACGCTATTTACGTACTGCCATTAACTTGACCATAATAATAAAATATCGCGTGACGCAACAGATCCCCATATGATATGCGTTTGTCTATTAGCTATTATGATATGAAATGTAGGCGATTAAAATATAAATTATCAATACTACATTTATCTAATAGTTTTTGTTTAACCGTTTATCGTCTAGGTATGCGTTTTATGCTTACACTGAGTTTTAACCGTGACACTGGACAGTCATTACTCTCCAGACTCAAAGTGTGTATCCTAGCTAGGCAATAGCCTAGCAGCGGGTCTGATGGTCATAGACTTTCTTGCCTATTATGTGGAACATAAACTTGGCTGGCAACATGTGTGTGCGGTATACATCTGTCTGTCATTAACAAACCGGAGTCTTCTCTCTTAGCCTTTATTATTCCCGAGTCACTTGGGGTCGGCTTTTCTGGTCTAACCGGATTTGACTGGATATCAGTTTTTACACGGAGCGGCTGCCACCTGACCTCCGCAACCCGAAGGCTAACGATACCCTAAGGCTAGACCAGTGTTAGGATATTAGAGGGTACTGACTTTCCCAATAACGACTGCCATAAATGTTCATGGCAGCCCGGACCAACGGCTTAACGTGCTCTCCGAGGCACGGAGCAGGCGATAAGACGTGGGTTCGAACCCGAGACCTTCTGCATTGCAGTCTATTGGTCTCCCCACTGAGCTATCGGTAACATCGGTAATCGGATAACAAACCGGAGTGGTAAATACATATATTGTAAAAAAAGAAAACATTCTTTATTGTCTTTACAATATCTCAAAGATAACACGACTGTAAATAAAAAATTAAAATAACCTTTTGGGACCCGATAAAGTATTTAACTAAACATATAAAAGCGTTGAAAACTCTTTTCATCCATTATTTCTTTTATAAATAGACCTTGCACGCATACATAAAAAAACGCACACATACTCAAAAAGATGGTACATTGTTTTTATACTTATCACGTGTAATACCACAGACGCGTCTCCAATCAATTATTACTCTTAGCCTACAAGCAAATATTATAAGATGTAAAGTTAAGCTGTACATCAGCTTAACTTACAGAACTATCAAAGAAATAAGGCACATTTTTCTACAAAGGATTTATAAAAATAAACCTTTAAAAGATAGGTAAAGTCTGAATATTGTGCAAGATAAAATCATCTATAATGGAAAGAAACGAAGTCACATCGTTATGAGGTATCGGAGAGACGGTTCGTCAAAATATACCTCGATTCGAGACGAACAGAATGGCTACCCAATGCGAAAATATGAAGAATATTTTCCCGTCTTTTATAGGAGTAATATTTTAGTGGTTTTAAAATATGTTTAGAACAAACGTTTTCGATGATGTATAGAGATAGAAGCAGGAATATGTTATGTGGTAAATACATATCTATTTATACTACAAAAAAAAGCATATATGAACATTTTCTGCCTAATAAACATTAAAGATATTTTAGTTGACAATATATTACGGAAATTTAAAATAGGTTGGCATTGATAAATTTGTATGCATCTTCAATTAAAATCATTTTTTGCAAGTATATTAGTAGAAAAGCAAATAATATTTTATTAATATTTTTAGATTGTCCAATATTGATGAATATTTTTTTATTGATATTGTAGGGTCTATACAGACAGACTTAAAAGCTTTATAAAGGTCATAGGAATTATCCTATGACCATTATAAAACTTTTTAGACCACCAAACATATAAATTATTGACTATGAAACGATAATACATAAAATAAAATATAAAATACAATAGGCTCTGGCTATAATATTTTGTTCTGAAATGTTATGAAAATCCTTCCTATGACAATTTCAAATATAGTGATTCCGAAACACAATCTTTATTGGCTGAGAAGCCACAAAACATGTTTTAAAGGATTGCAATTTTTTTATCCTGAGTCGCGGGATTCTTTACCGACATTCAAACATCGGACACAAAGAACACCCAGACCCGGAACAACCATTTGTGGATCACACAGCAGCAATCCCACAACACTCGGCGCAGTGGCAACGCGACCACTTCAACCACTACGCCATCCGTGCAATCAATTTCAATACAAGAACTAACATTACTGCAATAGAAATATCACCGTCATGGAATATGCCATCCTTTTTCTGTAATTACAGCTAAGAAATAACTTCGTGGGGTCTTCATAATCATTCTAAACAATATATCGTCGACAAGAAACACCAACTCACACCGCAGTACAATTTAATACCGTATCACAACAGTGTACTTATTACCTTAGTATAATTCGTCTAAGATGTTATTCCACCATATTTACTGTGTACATTACAGAACAGGGATGAACGCAAACAGATAATAGACACGTTGTATCCATTTTGAGTTTAATCATCACATTAATTAGCAGTGTGTTGACACAAACGCTTGTTTGCGCTGCTGACAATTAGATCAAACAGTTTGCAACTATTTAATAAACAATGTATCATATCATTTAATGATAAAGTGATATTCGCCATATTTGAATATAGACTACATTCACTTAACTGCTTAAACAATTAATAAAAGAAAAACGAATTATTGAGTCGCAACAGCACACAGGCGGCTGGCCGCACAAGAGGTTTTAATTATGTCTGACATTCAAAGAATTTACAGGTTATTTTATTTTCTTATTACCCTTAAAAACAGTATGATAAGAATAAAAGGTTGTACTACAGGGCCAAATGGTATTTATTCTTCTAAATTAGACCGACTCGATGGCGCAGTGGTTAGTGTAACCGACTGCCACACTTGAGGTAGCGGGTTCGGTTCCCGCACAAGTCAAACATTTGTGTGCATGAACATGGATGTAAGACAAACATCCATGTTCATGCACACAAATGTTTGACTTCGTTGATTCATGACTTGAGTCTGGGTGTTTCTATATATAATATGTATGTATGTTTATCCATTGTCTAGTACCCACAGTACAAGCTCTGCTTTGGGCTAGATGGTGTTGTATGTATGTGATAGAATATTATATTATTATAATATATTATTAAAATAAATGTCAAATCCTTACTAATATTATAAATGCGAATGTGGGTTAGTTTGTTTGTTATGCTTTCACGCCTAACTATAGGACGGATCATCATGAAATTTTGCATACACGTTGTCAAGAATTTTGCCCGCGGCTTCGCTTGCGTCTATGTAGTTTTTGTCAATAAACTTCTATCGTTAGGAAGCAGTACTTTTTATAAAATACTCTAATTAGATAGAAGTAATCTAGAAATAGTGGATAATTACAAATACTTAGATATGTTGTTAGAAAGATCCCTGAGATGGAGTAAACACATCAACGTAACCGTAGAAAAAATGCAAGGGAGTCTTAATTTACTTAGAGTATTGGCTGGTCCTTCCTGGGGTTTACATCCTAAACATTTGAGACATATATACATTTTATTGATCAGAAGTCGTATAGATTAAAGTTGCTATCTGTATGATACTAGTGCAAGGAGCCATTTAAATAAATTAAATAAAATTAAAAACCAGGCATTAAGAATTGTAGGAGGATTTATTAAAACTTCTCCGATTCACGTGATGGAGAGTGAGCTTGGTGTGGTTCCACTGAATTTACGAAGAAGATATTTGGCTTACAAATTTTATTTAAAATCAAAATCAATAGCTAATAATATTATCATACAATTGTTAAAAGATCTGTACACTCTCCGACAAAATAGATTGTGTAGGAATAAAAAAATCTTTTATTTGTAATAATAAATAATGTGATTAGTGAGTTACAAATATCATCATCTTATCCTTAACTAATGTATACATTGCCAACGTCGGTAACTAATATTAATGTAGATGAGATAATTACAATAGATTTGGAATCAATTAAGTATTGCAAAAGATCATATGAAAGTAATTTACTAAAGTATGAAGTTATTAAAGATATGTACGAAATATAGTGATTGGAATTTTATATATACAGATGAATCAAAGACTAAAGAAGGTCTTGGGGCTACATATTATGTACCTAATATAGATATTCATTATAGTCAGGACAATTGTATTAAAATATGTAACCTACATCCATCATGACCTTGGAGCTTATTGCTATCTCAAAAGCTTTATCTTATGTTAATAATAAATGTAATGTAAAATATGTTGTAGTATGTACCGACAGCAATAGCTCTTTACGGCATATAGCTCGGTGTGCCTCTGGTTTCAGAGGTGCATCAATAGCTTATGTTATTCTGTCTAAAATTCATGAATTAAACATAAAAGGGGTCTAACTGAGATTGCAATGAGTTCCATTGCACATTGGATTACAGGGCAGCGAAAAGGTTGTTATGTTGGCAAAATATGCCGCTAAGAACGGAAAGGAATATGATTTGATACTAGAGTACTATGAATATTTGCCGAAACTTAAAAATAAATGCTACGTTGACTGGAAGGAACACTTTGATAAACTGTCATTAGAAAAGGGGATATGGTATAAGACCATACAGTGTCAGCTTCTTCGTGTGCCCTGGTGCATGAATAGTCGTTTAAATAGGAAATTGATTGTTATTGCATAGACTCAGATCTGGACACATTCCATGCAACAAATTTCTTCACATGATGAAAAATACTGGTTCGCCTGACTGTGAGGTATGTGGAGTTGTGGAGAACTTACACCATTTGTTGATGGAGTGAGTCAGATATGACTCTAACAGAAATTGTTTAGTGTCCGACTTGAATTTGAATAGAGTTGACATAAGGATGTTGCATAAAATTTTATCGGAACCTAATAGCGATGACGGGAAAGTTCTGTTCAAATTGATGTCGGATCTATTAAAATAGTTTGATATGTGGTTAGTATTATGTTCAGGTTATGATGGAACTGACATACGCTGTGCGTAAAAGACCCACAAAAAAGATAAAAACGATACCCTATGTCATTTCTGTACCTCATATAACGTGTCCGTGGCGCAGCAGTAGTAAATGCGACTGATGTTAATGAGGTCACGGGTTCGAATTCCGGGTCGGACTAACAAAATGATGTGAAATGTTTTTCTGTTTAGAAATCTCGATACGAGCCTAGAGTTAGGAAGTTGGCGGTGATGGACACCCCCGTACCTCGGAAAGCACGTAAAGCCGTTGGTCCTGCGCCTGATCTCTCTCCGGTCGTGTCGGATTACCGTCCATTCGGATCATGAGGGCAGAGAGTGCACTTGTGTTTGCGCACACACTTGTGCACTATAATATCTCCTGCGCAGATGGCCAGTCTCCGTTAAGATTGGTAGCCATGGCCGAAATTTGATCTGGAGGACATTATTATAACGTGTATGCGAAATTTTATGATGATCGGTTAAGTATTTAAGACGTGAAAGCAAACAAAGAAACAAATTCCCATTCGTATTTATAATATTAGTTAGGATGCTATTTCTAGAATTGTATTTCTGCAAACAACATATGGAGGGTTTTTTAAATGTATCTAAACTTATGTGCAGAATATCAGATGGACTGCTGGTATTCTGTGTTGAAACTTAGAGTTTATTTTACCCACAATAAAAGCAGAAATTAATATATTCATCATATTTTGCGTTGCGTTTGTGGGATATTTAACTTGCTCAAAACAACTTATTGACATAAATATATTACAAAAATACATTATTCTATAATAATTATAATATCAGCCCTGTATTAAACTTTCCCAATGCCGGGCACGGGCTTCTTCTCAGTGTGAGAATGATTAGGCCATAATCCACCACGCTGGCCCAGTGCGGGTTAGTAGACTTCATATTTAGACATACAGGTTTCCATCACAATATTTTCCTTCACCGTTAAAGCAAGCGATGAATTGGCCAGTCTTAACGGAGACTGGCCAACTACGCAGGAGATATTATAGTGCACAAGTGTGTGCGCAAACAAAGTCTACACTCTCTGTTCCCTAACTCTCATGATCCGATGGGACGGTAATCCAACACGACCGAAGAGAGATCAGGCGCAGGACCAACGGCTTTACGTGCTTTCCGAGGCACGGGGGTGTCTTACACCGCCAACTTCCTAACTCCGGGCTGCTATTAAGATTTCTTAACTGGAAAATCCAATAACTGTTTGTTGGTCCGACCCGGGATGCAAACCCGAAACCTCATGCACAGCAGTCGCATTCACTACCGCTGTGCCACGGAGGCAGATACTAATAATAATAAAGAAAGAGATATATGCTAGGATATCCGTAACTTCTGCTTACCCATCCAGAAAGAACCGTAAATCTATGTATTCTATTTCCAAAGTCATTAAAATAAATTAATCGACACCAGCTGAATTAGTGAACGTAAACACGCACCCATGCACCATATTATAATTTGGGTACAAAACCGCTCATTCTCCTTTACACAGGTAAGAACAATTTCTCAATATTATCAACCATCAAAATGGGTGAAGGTTTGTTTTTGATAGGTTTCTGAGATAAACGAAACTAATTAAGCCTTTTAATTAATCCACCCATTGGGTGTTTTGTTACCGAAAATATTGATTTCCTTTCTCATTGCCGAAGAGCCTACTAAGAGAGGTTCACTCACAAATGCTCAACATTCATCTTTGTACCTAACGTTATCCGAAGAACGCGTGTTACTGAGGGTGGCAAGATCGTGTAAAAGCTGGTTTATTCACTTCGAGTGACGAATAGGGACATCAGTACCCGAATCCTAGCTTTATTTTTCGCAACAAGTTGTCTAACTTGTGTTTGAGAACAAACGGAGAGTTAACACGAACTAAGAAGCGTTTTGATGTGGTTAACTGAACAGATTCAATGGTATAACCTGCCCGTAGACATGAATAAGTTCCTAAAGGGTTACTTACCGCCAACAACTAACTTTAGTTAAACTTGAATAATCTATTTCGTGTCTATTTAATTACGACCGCATATACGGGAAGATGAAGAGCTACCGGAGTCTGTTGGACGTAATTATAAGTTTAGAGGTGCAATAAAAAATAAAATAAAGTCAAAGGCAATCAACAAGACGCGACACTAAAGGGTTCAGGATAATTTTTAGTGCTGGAAGATGTTAAAAGTGGACGTTAATTTTATGTAGCCTTAGAGTGACGTTCTATAAAAATGGAGAAGAATATTCTTTATCGTGATTGAATTTTAAACTTAACGATAAGATAGATTTATTAATAACGCGCGCTATTTAAAAGTATAATCCTGCTTAGTGCTCGTTAACATATTTAAAACTCCTAAGATAAATACATAGAAAACATGTTACTTCCTGGCCGCGTAGTAAAAAGCTTTCTATGTGATTATATATTAAAGAACATGGTATATCTGCGCGCCAAATTGCATCCAAATTTTTTTTTTACGATTTACATGTAACTGACTAACAAACATCCAAATATCTAAACATCTTTATAAACTTTTACATAATTTATTATATGAGTAGATTCATTTATGATTCATTCACACTAGGTCGTCTATCGACATTGGCACATGCTTTTAGTGTGACGAACGCGGCTCAGAAGAAGCTTTGCTTGCACAGAAGCGGCTATCGCCTTCGACTTACCCTTGCTTTTACTTAAACTTGGCCGGCTTCGGCTGCTTATTGAGTCGATAGACGATTAGCCGTTTATACATTGATCGACTGTGGCCAAACAGTCAAAATCATTCTGTCGAGGCGAACCTTCAGCAGATGCTTGACTTAGTTCTGTTGTGTTTGCGATTCTTGACATGCTACCATGTATAGTATGAAAGTTATAAAAATAAAACGCATTTTTTGAAGACTAAGAAAGATTACCACGTGAAATGCGTCAAATATTAGTTCTATCCATACATAGAGATTTCTGACCAAGTCGACGATGTGCCTCAAGTGTGGCTCACTTCGTGGACTTATTGTGCAAGGAAACTCGTTTTATAAATATGTGGTAGTATATATACTTACTACATATTTATAAAAAGAGTTTCGTTCCACAACGTTTTTTCAATCACAGAACGCAGAAGACTTTCTCTCCTTAACACACTACCGATATTACTACAACACCGTTTCTTGGGTTATATTGAATCTTTATGTTATATTTATGGACCAATAAATAAATGGTCACCTACCTGGCACGTCACGAGGCTTGCTACTGTTACTAAGAATTTTAGTCACAGATACTTTTTATCGATTTTTCATTCGCAGCAATTTCAAATAGACTTGTCAACAATATTTATACAATTGGTAACATAAATAACTTAATTTAAAGAACGCTTAAACAACATAATCGCTGCAGAACAGATATCCATTTAAGAGCGTTTACCTTCGCAAACGAGGTAACTTTTGTCGAATTATTCAGCAGTCACGACACGCACGGTCCGTATCACGGGTGAAATAGACGTACAGGACAATGATAAAGGTGAATGCACACAATTAACACTCACACTCGTCCCGGTTTATTACAAGCATCTGTTCCGGGACGAGTCGACTGCATAGAATGGTACATAGAATGTCGACTGCACTATCACAACGTCATTGACGACTGGTCCGGTTAATACAAAGACATTGTCAAGATTGGATACGATCTCCATGCGTTTGAAATTCTTTGGTAAGTTGGATGTTAGATGTTAGATGTTACTACTGATATTGGCTTAAATATAGTTTGAGGTAAACTTACATAGGGACGTACTGAAGAAACAGTATATTACACTCAAATTTTGCCAGCTTTGAGTTTAGGTAGCACGTGTCCATTTTCTACTTGATTCTGCCCCGAGCTAGTTCGTACATTCTGCCTATTTTAGTCCTCAAGCAGATTTACACTTAGTCTGAAGGCTGGAATAGCCATTTCTGCTATAGGGGTGACAGAAACGGCTAATCTAGCCTTCCTTTCCTTATGAAAGCTAGCAGCTTAGCTGTTTCTTTTATATGTACCATGCTTAGGGATAAAATAATACTATATATACGGTTACTATTTCTGGCACGTCTGCCAAGAAAGACAATAAAAATCAGTTATAAAATTCTTACTAGCCATAACCTTACTAATATTGTAATTGCGAAACTATTGTAATTTGTCCTTCTTTTACTCAGAAACTGCGCTACGCATCAAAGTTAAATTTGGCATAAATATAGTTCGTGTATTTATATTTCGTAATATCGTAAAATTTATAGGGTATAGTATTTTTCAGACCGCAACTAAGGGTAGAAGTTAGTAAATATAATATATTTTTATTTAAAACACTTAACGCGTTTTGATCACACTGTTAAAAGGTCGGTTTCTAGCCGTCGGTTGTCGGCCGGACAGGCGCGTGTATGCCACCCTAATAGTTTAGTAACTCAATCAAATCGTAACAACCTACGCCTACAACGAGTCGCTACATGCGGGCTTATTGAATACTGTTATCTAAATTGTTCTTGATGCCCCAAAGATTAAATTAACAGCTCGAATGCAGGCTTTGTCCGGAATTCTGTTTCCGAATCGCGCTTTGATGCTCGATCGTAATTCACATCGCATAATCTTGTTGTTGTTGTAATAGAGCTAATTAAACTCTTGTTATACGATTAAGTGTCGAACGTAAGCGTTTTGGGTAACAATGGGTGTTGGGAAGTAATTAGTTGTTTGTTTCAGTTTAGCTTTTAATGAAATATACTGCGATTATTCATTAGGTTAAAATAGTATACTTGCACTTCGATTTTAGTGGTAATACGCTTAGAAGTTGTGATTATAAATCTTTTATTATAATTTATTTATGTTGCTTACAATATTATTATTGAAATGTGGCTTATGTCGAACACAATAGATAATAAAAACTATTTATATCCAAATAAGTTGGTCAATAACCCTATGGCCCACAATTGGTAAATCTTTATAGCATGTGCTTCCAGCAAAAGGAAAAAGCCACCGCAGCGTGGGCATTTGAGTAATTTCTTTGTGTGTAATAGATATGTGTGTGCACGTGAAGGGTTGTGTCATGTGTTAAATTTTTAACAAGACATAGTAAGAAAAGATTAACCTGTAAAACATCGAAAGTAATAATGAGTAATACTCACGGCATTGCTGTGCGTTTGATCGGTCTTGAGCTCTTTGTGGTTGGAGAACTGGACGTAGACCGCTCTACCGCGGAGCTGCGCCACGCAACCGCCGAAGTACGCCACCATTGCCACCGCTGATATTTCCTCCGCCATCTCGAGGAATGCCTGCACAAAAGAGAATATTTTCTTAAACACACGTGGTTACGGAACACTTTCCCGCAGTGGTAGGCAGAGGTCTACTTCATCTACATTATGTAAAAAAATTTAGGTGCAACGTAATAGAAGCAAAATTTCCAGACAGGTTGCCAGAGTCCTATTGCTAGCCTTAGATTGTCCTTAGAAATATTATTAACAGTCTAGCCTTGCGTTACTCGATGTAGGATTTATGGTATTAGAACCTGAAGCCTGATCAGCTGTATACTTAAGCCACAGGACTACGAGGCAGTCGTTTATCTTTAATGTTTCCTTAAGGCTTCAAGTTAGTTTGTCTAGGGTTGTGCGTAAAAGTAGACAGAAAACCAATGCGGCGATTTATTGAATAGGCAATCTTTTGGAACATTTTCTTTAAAGGAAGAAGACAATAGTTTCAATGGTTACCCTGCATGCCGAAAAGTAAATTCGCTCTAAAAATAAATACTCGCCTTTAAAAAATGTTGATAATGCACAGAAACATTGGCGTTTCTAAATTATATGTGTAAAACAATCGCACAATTAGACCTAACTATGGAGCACTCGCTTTTACGAAATACGAAAAGCAAAATACGAATATGTGTTTGAAAGTCCAACATGCCGAACAGATTTTTTTCCTAAACAGTTCATGTCCAATAGTACATTCGAATCGAGATTGAATCGCTTTGAAGATAACATGTTAAGATACCAGTATCCAAACTCTTTTGTTTCGCTACTACAAATTCCTCGCTTAGTTCGGGATAGTGTAGATAAATCAATTGTTTAACAGCGGCGGTTGTGTAATGCGGCGCACCCCTACAAGGTTTGTGTTTGCGAGGCCTATTGAGTCCAATTAATCGGATCGGATATATAAACCTGAGGCACAACACTTCTGGTTAAACAGTTGAGGCACGACACTACAGTGATCCGTTCACTACGCTCCTCTAAACGCGTTATGATTTCAATGGTCGTTTCACGGGTTAAATTCGCCTGTTGCCACGTCGTTTTCAAAACCGCAGTATCCTGCTTTTGGCAGCGGACAATACAGTACAAAATACACCGCTCTTTGTGTGTATTTTCGCCGCAAATGAAATAGAATACTTGCCCGGGGCTAATTAAAAATATTCCTATACAAGCCGATGAAAAGCGGACGAGAATGTTTTAGCAATTTTGACAAATAAATTTTGTTTAAACTAGGTATACTGTTTATGAAGTGAATTCCCGGAATAAATATTGAATAACATTTAGTGCTACTGAATAAACAGTCGATTGCGTTAATTATCTAAATATCAGAACATATTTGATGAATAACAGTAATTTGTAGTAATTACATAGATTGAAATGCATTGCCAACATTGTGGCCGGGATGTGGTCGGAAAATAATATTGATGTATAATATACGTTTAAATTTATTCTGTTGTTGGTGTATAATGAGCAGTGATTTGTTATTTAGAGAAAAATTTTATGTATCGATACAGAAGGAATACGGGCTTGTTTGTCATCGTATCGAAATGTTATTCGAATCGATGCAGCACAAATTAATAGAAGCGTAGAGCTGTCACGCGACGAGCGTCGATCGTAAAATAGTGTCAACGCCTCTTTCGTTTTAATCACCGAGAGTGGGGGCGATTGTCCGCACCCACTCACATCGATGTTTGCCCACCTCTCGACAGATGGCGCCTTTGTAACTGGACTCTCACAGGTTCGGTAACCATCAACTACCAACGATACTTTTCATCATCCACTCTCAGCGCGTCAAAGGACTGAAGCCCGACCATGTTTCGTACTTTATATTGATTAGTTTTATATAATCTAGTTGCTCCACCATATATTTTAACAAGAAATTTCTCTAACAAATATCAGTTATAAAAACTGCACGATTTAAATCGCACAGAGAATGGAAACTTATGAAAATGTTTCCACCACTTTGCATCTAAGTGTGGCTAGAAAGGGACGCGGTATATTTCATAAGGAAGGCGAGTAAAGAGCCTGTGACCGTTCGTAAAAAGGGATTCGACTTGTTTCTCGTGCTAGAAGAGAGATTGTTTTCCTTCACGTCACGGTATATACGGGGGGTGGATGTCATATGGGCTATTTATTAGACGGGATAACATTGTCGCGGCGGTTTCTCGACTGCGTTCTCGTAATAGGATTTTCTTTTTATTATTTTATTTCTTGGTTGTAAACTAACTCATTTTTAATTTGTCAGCGTAAAATCGTAAATTTCTCATTGCACGTGCCCGGTGGGTGTTTCGACGTAAAACACGCAGTAAAACCGGCTGACTGTCGCCTTATAACCTGCTCGCTCGAACTCCGCACTCGCGTGATCATGTGAACACACTTTTTGATGCCTTACTAACTGTTTCTCAACAACTTGTTTCTGGACGTAACCCGCACCTCTTGAATGTTCCTGTTTATTACACGAGTAACGCTACTGCATCAATAAAAATAAAAAGTTCAATGTATCACAGAGAGAGGGTAACAAAAATGAAATCAAAGGTCATAAAATTCCATTTGACCACACGTGAATTACGGCAGCGGTGTCTGTACCCATTCAGGAGGCGTTCTCAACCCAAATTGAAATTTATTTTAGACATCATAGCGCTTAATTTTCGCTTAAATAATTTCAGATGCAATCTCACCCCTGGGTTTCAGTTCGCAACGTATTTTTTTTAATATGCTTCGTAAAAATAAGCAAGGGACTAAAATGTAGGAGTGAATATTTGTTCCAATTTCCACGTCCATTTTGACTCCGCAATAGATAAACGTCGGTCGTTTGACGGGGGTAAGTAGGGATGTCGATCATACTAAAATTGCTTTCCATCCACGGGTTACGTTATGTTTTATATAAAACGTCATTCATCGTGTAAATTTTATATTTTCCTTGGGCCGTTTTGTAAACTTTTGTAAATAAGTAAATGAATTGGACGAGAAGGAAAATGTACCGATTATTTTGTGTATAAATAAAGGCAAGATTTTTACGTCTTTCGCAGATATGGACTATGGACGCGATGTTTAGTAGTGGGATGTATGTAATTGAATTAATAGATAATTTGGATCTAAGATTAGAACGTGTACCTTAACATGTTATCTGTGATAAATACATATATTGGTTGAAATTTTGTTTTTGTTTTTGTATTTATCGTTGCACTTTCATCCCGATGTTTTGAACATTTATAGCCACAATAGTCGCAGCGATACTAATTAAAGTATTTCTTTTTCAACCTACCATTAACAAAACGACCTCATCTTTCCATGACTCATGGAACATACATGGATCTTATAAAATATTTAACAAAATAATGTTATATATGTATACATTATTTTGTTATAATATATTCACCTCTTTTTGTACTACATACGACAAGTCAGTAAGTGCGGCTCCGATTAATTTAACTTAATCTCGTACATTGCTAAAAGATGAACCCTGTCAATAACAGTGTCAGTGGTCGTATTGCGAAGTACTCTTAACCCTTCAACCGCCAAGCCCCAATAACCTTTACTAGTCTAGTTAAAATAAAAGAGCGTAGTATGGCACAATGGGTCGCGGCCTATTTGCGGACAGTGGCTGACACTTGTTGTGCTTCCGCTAGAGGCTACGTTCCTATTGTGCCACTATTACATGGTGGACTTCATTTACTAAATAGGATGACCAAATGGAACTTTATTGACGTCGTCTTCATATAACTATGAAGATTGAAAACAGAAGTACGAGTAAGATATATTGCAATATGTTTCTAATTGTACGTTTATAACTTTTAATGCATGATGTAATTCTAGTTTAATTTCTACATTGTGCCAAAATTGGGTCATGTACAAAAAGCTTTATTTCTTTTTTTTACAAAGCCTCCTGTAATGCGTTTTTGTAGCTTAGTAAACCCTCTTAAAGAAATCCCGTTTTAATAATAATATTAAATTAGTTAAATGTTGTTATAAAGATAATACACTTCTTGTTTGTACTACAGTAGTGAAGATAATATTATAGTTTTCAAAGATATCTATTTAAAACTAGATATCCAATCACAGGAAAGAGATGAAAAGATAAAGTTACATTTGTTCCAGGACTAATGAACGTTGATTTAGAATAGCTATTACTCTTTCTTTTGATTGTCTATGCTTTTTCTAGACTAGCTTTTATAATATTTACTTCAGTTAAACCGTTTTGCTTGATACAGTTATTTTTCTACTGTATTAAGTTGCGTTTACTTCGCTCGTATGGAGTAAAACTATAAGTGGCATCGCACAGAGCTCAATTGAACTAATCTCCTTCAGCCAATAAGCATTAAGATGCGAAACTTTCAAAACGTTCCAAGTAGTATTAGGAAGATTTTATCTCTCTCTCTCCTATAGACGTACATTTTAATCTTATTTAACACTAGCTTTTGCTCGTAGCTTCACTCGCATATAAGTAGGTTAGGTTATGTTAGTAACAGTACATTTTTTTAAATAAAATATAGTCTATGTTACTCGCTGATAATATAACTTGGTAATGGTGAAAGAATTTTCAAAATCGGTTGTATAGTTTTTGAGTTAAACCCTTACAAACAAAAAAACAAATCTTTACTCTTTATAATATTGGTATAGATGCAGGTATTTGACAAAATTATGTATATCTGCATGAATATTTGCATTAATTACATTGGCATTTGATGTGTCAAATTTTATTTCAAAATGTGGCACCCCAAAAAGCTTTCGTCCTTACCTGATTTTTGCCCTTAAGCACGAGTACATTAGTGACCCTTCCGAAGGGCAGACCCAGTTGTATGATCTCCGCTTCTGTCGTCTCGTTGGGTATGTTCCGTATGTGGATGACCCTCGACGGTTTGCCAACATTTTGTTCCAGTTTCACCTGATAACAAACAATACACGACTTTAATTAAAAGTTTTCATAAACATCAAACTTTTAATTTTACCGGCTAATGAACAAAAAACACAGAAATATAGCTGTATAGACGGCATGATAAAAGGAACTGGTTGTGAAGAAAAAGAAAGTCTTGATTACTATAGTCGACAATCTAAGTATGTCGTAATAGAGTTTGATTCACGAGAATGAACGTGAATGGCACGGGGTATAAAATGACCGTTCTAATATACATAAATAAAGCTAGCATTGTTCGCGAGGAAGAGCCGGTTGGATAATTGAAAAGTCGATGTAGTATAATTGTCGAGGCTTATCGGGCCCAACCCCGATGTGGGCGCCATTGTTCCCGAGAGAGCCTTTTGATTACGGCGGCGGGCTTGAACCGAGTCCCGAATATATTGTAGCTTTGTATGACACTTCACTTTTCATTCAAGTGAAAAGAGCAACCTTTACGGCGCATTTTTATTTCAACGAAAATAAAATAATAAACAAATTAAATAAAATCAAAGTCTCGTGAACAACTTGAAACACCGTTAATAAATATTTCCACAATTATAATCATGTTTTCTCCAACAAACCTGCCGAGATATTCCGGTTGGAGCACCGAATAAGATTTGGGGAGTTGTGGGCTATCTAACCGTCTCCCTTTTTACGTTCTTTGGCGGGCGGCGAAGCGTGGAGGTGTAACAAATGAGTCTAATGCCTATTAGTTCGACCTTGTTAAGTTCAGACAAAGTGAGCAGCTGGTCTGACAAAAGTGCAGGGAAAAGTCGAAACACTTGGCGAACTGTTCCGTCGTGGCTTTTAGTAACTACTCTCCGTACACTGTTGATATAATGCGATCGACTTTTTAATTACCTGTGCTCAAAGTACGATTGATAGTTTGTTTGGATTTCATTAGACGGTGAATTAAAGAGTAATGATGTTAGAGTTGCCTTCCCTAACAAATAGTACAATGAAAAGAAATCACCTCCTACGTACGTGTTCATTGATCTATGTGTTTACACAAGCCGTGACGTCACAAATCATTCGTTCAAAAATACAGGTATATACCAGCTGTTATTTTATCCAAAAAAAAAACATTATTCAATGTTCGAATCTTTATAACAACAAACCGCTAACTAAAAGAAAAATGTACACCGATATGATATTTTTGAACAATCCGAATTTCGTTACAATCGAGATCAAAAGAGCCAAATCTCCGTAAATAAACAAATAAAAAATATTTTTCCAAAGTGACTTGCAAAGGGAGGAATAAATCGTCGAACACGCTCGCCCACCTCGAAGGTACATTTAGGTATTTTCTCTTCTCACGAAAGAAAACAACTGGTACGTAAAACGGTAAAGAAGGACATTACTTTCGCTGGGTCAGAAAATCTGCGCGGAACGATTTCCACGTCAGGCACTTTAAATCATCCGCTTCGTCTCACATTTCATCCATAAATATTAAATCTTGGCTTGGTTCCTTGGATAGACAAAAAAGCTATCGTATGTCATTTTCCTGTGAGGATTTCCCGGAATCGGTCAATTTTCCCGGTGATCGCGCCGCTCGTGTTTATTGAAACACTATTTCTCAGTTGGCCGCGTCTGTGACGCCATATCATTAACTATAACAACGTCCACACATACGTGTTGACGTGAACCATGACCTATCAACACTACGACACCATTTTATTACGATCAATTATTTGTTATTTGCTCTTGTTTTTATTTTTTATGTTTACCTACATTATGATGAAGGTTTCATTCGATCGAATGATGGGGTAAATCGTAATGAGCTAATGTGGACTGTGTCTTGGAATTGAGTGCATGGATGGCACAGTGGTTGAAATGGTTGCCCCTACACTATCGACAGGACTATACTAGGCAAAATATTGCGTTGCCTGCAAATATTAATTTCGTGTGTGGGTGTTCGTTGTGTCTGTTGTGTGAATGTTTGTATAGTTCCCTATGACACATGAACTATCCTATATATATATGTATACACGTATTTGCTTTGCTAGGCTTATAAAAATAAGTTTAAAAGACCGTGTTTGATTCCCAGGTCCGGCAAAATGATTTAAGGTTTTAATGTTAACAGATTCTGAGTACTAAATGTGGTCACTAGGCAACTAGCATATTGTTATCTAGTGGCCACATTTTTACCGAAATATGTATATAGTACCTTCTATCTACCTCTTGAGCACATATAAGCGTGATTCAATTTTATGTAGATATGACTCCATGATTCTAGAAAATACAATAATAAATTAATAAAACACATCAACCCTTTATTCTCGTTAGAACTGTTACCAAAGTAGTAGTTAATAACAATGAATTTACTTTCACCAGTTGAAATTATCGTGTTTTAAAAAAGAATAACAGCACTCCAGTGCTGTATTTAAGAATTCTCAGTCGCTGTTTAATTATAGAAAAAAAAAATCTCAAAGGGAAACTCAACGCACAGTTAAATTTAACCCATCTTTTTACCATCTAAATGTTCTTTTTACCGTTTTTCAACTCATCTGGGCTAATAACAATATCGCAATATTTTGATTTGTTGTACATCGCGGAATTGAATTAAAAGTACGTTTTGTTAATTTCCATTTACTTTTGTGTTTCAGAGCACGGTTAGTGCATTTTTATTTAATTGGATTTAAAAATATGTGTCTGCCTTGTTTGTCATTTATGAGAATGGGGTAGTTTAAAAAATTGTCAGTAGCATAGAGCTTGGTAACATGCCTGGAAGACGGTAATAGGCTCTGATACATAAAACCTCATAATTCTATCGCGAAAATCTTGTGTTATATACCTTTTCTTGGGAGTATTGTAAAGGTGGTGTAGGTATTTAAAGTAAAATTTAAAACAAATGTAATAAAATACTACACTACTAAAATTATTTACCATTATTATTTTCATGTTTAGTTGAATTTTAAAAGGATTCATTAATTGTATTTATTTTTCATACTCGAACTTCATTTACCGAAAGGAAAGGCAGAACTAATTTTTACGCCTACATCACGCCAACCGCAATTTTAAGACCTATGTCACCGTTTACGCGAGTCTATTACCGTGTCGTGTCGTGCCGTATATTTAAACTCCGTATTGCAACTGAGAATTTCTTAAAAGAAAACAGTACAACACTTTACTCGACCCAAGACTACACAGCGGTCGCCTTATTACCGCTGCGCCACACATATTTTGACTAAAACCTCACTTTCGACTACTACTAACTACTCACCCATCGACCTAATGTGTTAGTGTGAGTAGAAGGCATTTTGTCATCACATGGCAATAACTACTTTTTAATAATTGGCCTTCGAAGGAGCATGGCCTTCCATCGTCCACCTACCTTACATCCTTAGCCTTAAAATATCGAAAACACAGTACGAAGCATACAATTATTCAAGCAGAATAAACCAACCGAAATTTATACACCTGCATACGTCATCAAGACTGCAAAAAACACTTCACACACTCGTCATACTCTTAAACCCGCAATCACGTGGCAGGAACACTGTCGTGAACGCACAATCAAACGTTAATACGAGCCTCACTAAGTATTCTGGCAACAGCGTCGAGGCAAACGCCCCACCGGTTTCAGTATCTAAGGAAACGACATTTTGTAATCCGCTTGTGGCGTACAAGTCAGGTTTGGGTCTGTACTAAGTGTTGTGACGTTTTTTAGCCTGTCAGAGATTGGGTTAAGTACGTTTACGCCTGACGAATAAATGGATTGTGTTATTGTAAAGGTTTAAATACACTGTACGAATGTCTTAGTAAATTGAGCAGTAGTGTTGTGGTGTAGTTTGATGGTTCGTGAATTGAACTATATTTTCTTTCTTTTATTTTGTTTGGTTAATAAAATAAGTAGCTATCAAAGGCAACATTGATTTCTTATTAAATCATTTATTTTAGTTGGTTGTAAAGTCGTCTCTTGTATGTACTTATATCAAAACAACTAAAATTAGAATATCAAAGTTTGTGACCATCATACTGTGCACATATAGTTTAATCGTGGCAAGTTATACACAATACATAAAACAAAATATTACAAAAGAAATTGACCCGTACAAGAATCGAATCTGGTAGGTACTACAGAGATTTTGTTAATAGCCGGATAACCACGAAAATAACTGCATCGTGTATGCTATTGCCGCTTGTTGTAAATATTTAACTCTCTCATCCTTACTGCTGTATCAACCATGAGAATTGTACATGTTCGTATTACATCTCCCCATCTAATCATAGACACGAACACCTAGACCTAAACAACTATCCAAGGATTACTAACACAAACATTTACCGAGTGAGACGAGGTGTACACTTAATCAACCGGCCCAGTCATGCAGTTATTATTACCAGGAAAATAGCCAAAAGGAAAATTATATTAATATTCCTTATTTGTACATATAAAGAATATTTCATGGAGCTATGAAACGACCTAATAGCTATAAAAGACACTAAGGCTTTCTTGTGTTTTATATGTGTGATTGGTTTGTATTGATCATAATACATTTTTTAATGATGAATAATGACGCCGAATCTGTATTCACGAATAAAATTTTACTGTGTGTCTGTTTCCTGCAAATACAGTAAGAAGAGGATGGAGTTATTTTTGAATACTATTTATAATATTTCTTACAGCATATATATCACGACGCTTCATAATATACGGTAGAAGATGTCAAAAATGTTCTATTTTTTTTTTACTTTGGTTCGATTTTTATTATCAGTACGAGCTAAATAAGTACGCAATAAGGAAGCAATTAAAATAAATATTTTGATCTTACTACTATCGCTTACCTATCTAGTAATAAATTAAATAAATATAACAAAAAAATATTATAGATGTTTCCAAAATAATTTAATAATATCTATAGATTAAAATCAGTTTAGTACAACAGAATGGACACCTAATGTCCTTTGGAAGGGTGGATATTTTGTGAGCTTCCTCCATATAGAAGTGGCGATATAAGGCTACGAAGGTGTAACGGACAATGACTGAGCGAATATGAAAGGAGCCGTAGCCGCCACGTAATCGATTTCGTGATACAGGAAAACTTTGCACTAACGTTTATTTTATCTTAACAACAATAATACTACTGGGAACATTTTTATATGACGACTCGATGGCGTAGTGGTTAGTGTAACCGATTGCCTATTATATTGCTAAGGTCGCGGGTTCGATTCCCGCACAAGTCAAACATTTGTGTGCGTGAACATGGATGTTTGTCTTGGTCTGGGTGTTCCTATGTATAATATGGATGTATTTACAAAAAAAAAAAAAAAAGTATATATGTACGTTTATCCATTGTCTAGTACCCATAGTACAAGCTCTGCTTAGTTTGGGCTAGATGGTGTTGTGTGTATGTGATAGAATATTATTATTATTATTATTATTATTATTGGCAATTTTGAATATATATTTTACTAGCTTTATTGCGTGTCTTCGTCCGAGTCTTACATCAATAAAAAGTAGTCCTATGTCATTCCCGAAGTTGTAAACTACATCTGTACCAAATATTATCCACATCCGTTGAGTGGTTTAGCCGTAAAGAAGTAACACGACAGACAGAGTTACTTTTGAAACGTTACTAATATTACAAATGAGAATGTGAGTTTGTTTGTAACGCTTCTACGCCTTAACTACTCGACAGATAATTATGAAATTTCACATACATGTTGGATACAGAAAAGGATATATACAAAAGGATAAAAAATTTACCAAACCTACATTTACGCGAGCGTAGCTGCGAGCAAAATCTACTTTATAATATAAGTAATGAACTAATGATGGATCTCTCGTAGGTGACATTGCTACGCCGTAGCAGAATAGCCGTAGCAAACTAAGCTGCTTCTAATGTCAATAAAGTTGTTACGCGGTGTTCTAGTACAAATTAGACAGATTACAATGGCCGGGCATAATGTCAATTAGAGAGTTCACTGGAAACCCTTGTACGCACGTGTTTATCTGTGAGTACGTACGTATCTGTTTTCCCGTGTTGTGTTGGGACAGTCCACCTATATCTTTAATTAATTTACTAACAGTGTACAAGAGTTTCAAGTTAGTTGTTCTTTTGATCATCAATTAAGCTAAGCTAATATTCTAGAGTTAGGATTACGTTCATATCGATAGTGCAATTGTAGGATTTTAACGATTATGACCTCTCGATGGTACTATCAATTCTAATTTTTATGCTAGTCAGATTATAAATACTTTTTATCTATTACTGTCTTTTTTTAAGATAATATGCTTTTTTAAACAAACCAGTATTGGCTTGGCTTTTTTAAAAAAGTTATTTTTAACGATTTCTTTTAGATTGATTTTTAAAAACAAAGCATTGTCAAAATGCTTTTATGTTTCATTTGCTTTTTGATCTTTAATGACAACCAATTTATGTTACAGTTTTATTCAAAGTTTTAGAGCAGCGATAGCTCAGTGGGGAGACCAACAGACTGCAATGCAGAGGGTCTCGGGTTCGAACCTACCTCGCGCACCTCTGACTTACGGAAATTATATGAGTTTTCGAAATTGTGTGCGTATTGATTGACAATTATCGCCTGCTCCGTGCCTCGGAGAGCACGTTCAGCCGTCGGCCCCGACTGCCATGAATATCTATGGCAGTCGTTATTGGGAGAGTGTCGACACAAAAGATTCCACTGTGTCAAAGTGTCGCCAGTCTGCACTGACTGGCTCCCACATAAAATAAGATGAGATTAATCAAAGATAAACTTAAAGAAAAGTTTACATATTAAGGCTGTTATGGTATCATTATATCTTGTGTATAGGGAATACGGCTTCAATAGCGATATATAATAGTATGGTCAATAGAATTTAAGTAGTTTAGTTCGGGCGTATATATAAGACTACATTTTGGAGAATCGTATGAAACATCCATTATAAAACTAAAAATATACCATTACTGACTGTTCACCACAAATTTTAGTCGTAGTCTTTTTATACTAGAGCCTGGCTTAAAGAAGTCTCGATAAAAATATTAATTTTTGTTCAACGATTAACTGCCAGGAGCCAGTGAAAGACAAAACAAACAGACAGAGTTACTTTTGAGAACTATACAAACTATCTTAAGTATTTTACGAATGAAGTCGTTCAAAAAGTGGCTCCCTGGTTTATTTGGCAGTCATCTAGAGTGTATATCTGTGAGAAAGTACTAAGTATCGAAATCCTTCAACTAATAACAATTGCAAGTTAGTGGGGCGTTCGGTAGAAACTCGAAGAAAGTTTGACAAGTGGCACAGGTAACAGAAACTAAACGGTGTTTATTTGAGCTGTTCACTCAATTATTGTATATAATTTAATTATTTATAAGTCAAAATATGATCGTTTGTTGATTATCTGCGCATGCGCACCTGTTTTTCTGCAGGGTATGTTACTACTAAGTAGAAGAAGAATCGCGCACAGTTAGCCGTCCAATGTGTGCAGTTCTGAATATAATACAAAAAATATGGAAGTATCATAGAAGAACATCTGTTCAAAAATGTCTAAAATAGTTGTTAGTCGATTGTTTAGAGAAGATATATTAGATTTTATATGATTACTCTGTACTGCGATGCGATGAGCGGTGGATTAATAATGGAACCTAACACCTGCTACTTTTGTGATCAATTAATTACTTAAGGTTTTATAAGCTGTAAATTATTTAAGGACCGTAGCAAATAATGCACAACAAAAGCGGCTCAAAAAGCAATACTGATTGCAACATTTTTTTGTTTTCCCAGCGATTGTTGTTACATAACAATATCCAAATGTAATTGAATCTTATGGCTTGCACCGCACTCACCCAAGTTGCATCCGCCGTTAAAATTTCAAGAGCATTATTACACCAGGAATCGCTGAAGCCAATCCGTTGAAACTTTTAATTGGCAGTCCACTGGAATATTGCATTTCATGACCAACCATCAATGAATTATTTGAAACATACTGATCAAGAGGCACTTCCAAACCCAGTTATACTTTAGCAATCAAATAAACAGCTCTTTCGTTTGTGATACTAATCCACTAATACCATTGATGTTGTCATTTAATTTATTAGCCATGTATTTCTGAATTCTGCAAATTAATATTTTAGAAATGCCCAATATTTGTTTATAGTGCTTCAAAAGGCAAATTAAAACATTGCTATATTGTTACTGGATATGTTTTGATAAACTATTGTTTTGATATTTTATGAGCGCATTAGTAATGTTAAGCAGGCAGCTATTCGGGTAATACAGGGTAGGGAGGGGCAGGTCGAGCAATTTTTCACTTGAGCGGTCATAGCTCCTTAACGATAAGTCTTAATCGCTTGTTATGCATACTGATGGGTTAATACTTTAACCCTTTCCAAAAGTGTCCATAGTAAATTAATTGTAACAAATCGCATTTAAGAGCTACAGCCATTTAAGTAAAGAAAGTCAGAGATGCTCAATTTATCCCATAGGTGAGGTAAGTTGAGCAAGCGTATAGGGTTAATTGAGCAGTTAGAAATTCTAGCCAAACCATGGGTTCAATGTTTACTCGACATGAAATGAAACTTCAATATTACAATCATTTTTTTATTTATAGTATTTTAGTGCTATAACTTTGAAACTTAAAGTAATCTTCTTTTTAATATTAAATTATAAATGGAATCAACAAATACTCAACATAATTATTTTAAGCTTAACTTTTGGATTAGAATTCAGTTACTTCTTCTTTTATTATGAATGTTTCTTCTTTTGGCTTCTTAACTTTTTAGTGGTTTTATTTGTTCTTCTTGCAATGCGTTCTTTTCGGGAGTGTATGTTAGAATAGCAGCTTTCCTTATTTTCAGATAGCTTTCGGGAAATAGATAAGAAGTAGTTTTTAAAGAATCTTTTCGAGTGGGAGAATATACATACTTGCATCGGTATTGCATAACCCATTGATAAAAAACCACCTTCAGAACCTAATTTATGCAAAAATCTTGTCAGGGTGATCTGTTTAATATCACACTTTTTTTTCATAAGTGGCACCTTTAATAGAGAACCTTTGCAGCACCATTTTAGTCTTGGGCAGTGTAAGACCCTCTTGAAGTCTCATATATATATCATTCCTCATCCTAAATAAAAATAAAAATCATAAATTACTTTAGTTCTAAATGGAGGGGTTAAGTAAGCAATTATTGTTCAACTAACCCCAACCCAAAAAGTAGAAACAAAAGTGAAGTTATGACAAACCTTTAAGAATTATATCCATATCCTTTATACATAACGAAAATATACTGAATTTATAAAAGTTTAAAACTTACCTGATTGAAAACGGATAATATTTCACTCCTTCAGAAGAAATATTCCCAAGTACAATTTTTTACTTTTTGGTTGCAAAATTAACAAAGCGTGCTTATACTTCACTCGATTGACAAGTTGTCATTGGCGGTCGCGCAATGAGTTCCCTATCCACGACCGCATCTTTTTGCAATTTGAAGTGTTAAGCTGCGATATATAGTTTCTGACATATTTCGATTGCCCAACTTAGCCGTATGCTCAACCAGCCCCTTCCTACCCTACCTGAGTGGCGTAAAAATCTCGAGTTCGATCTTTCAGCACGTACTGCTGTTTTTTAAAGATGTGTGCGGTTTCTAACGACGAAGAAAAGCATCGTGAAGAAATTGGAGCAGTTTGTATATAGAGCCGATATTATTTATGATATTATATTCGTATCCCTCCAAGAAAGAGCAAATGAGTTTTATCGTACCACCTATTACTATCTGCCTAGTACAATGCCATACTCAATGTTCTAACAGGATCGAAAACAGATTAGAAAAATCTGTGATCGTAGAGCCGAAACTGCGTGCACACTTGCATTACTGTACCAATGAGGTAATACATATAATACAAATTATTTGCAATATTGCTATTAGCGTGGAACCTCGTGTAGTTCATGTCTGCTAAAGTCCACTTGATACATAAAAACTGTCAGGATGGTATACCTCCATGCATACGCAGCAATATGCTCGTAAACCCTTCTTCTTTTATCATTATTACGAGCCCTATACATTTATAAACAATACCTATGTATAGACATGAGACCTACCATCTCTTTAATCAAATAATGCGTGGGTAATCACATACAAGATTTATATGTATAAAAGAGAAACAAAATCACGTGTATACTCAAAAAAGAAGTATGTAAACATAAAATGGAATGAGAATACAATAAACATTAATACTTCGAAAATAGGTATTTGTATTTAAATCACTAGATTTGTACACATACTTAAGACTGCGCCGAGCGAAATGTGCCAAAACAGGCGGTCACAGTTAAATGAATAAAATCAAAACTTTTTGTTTAATACAAATATAAAATATACATTTACCATAACAATAAATGTGTTTACAATTACTCCGTGTAAAAAACTTAAAGTAATTAATATTTTCGCCTACAAAATTACGTAAATTTGCACTATCCTACTTTACAGCTTAAAGCAATCATAAATAGTTATATTACAATTTGTCCGTCCCAAATATTTAAGTTATTAGTTGACAATAAAGATTCAAATTTATCAAAAAAAGCAAATCTTCAAATCCTCCATATAATTTTACTATGGCGGCCGCGCGCTGATTTGACTAAGCGCCGCACGAGCTCTGTCATTATCTGTCTTACGCTCGGTGCAGTCTTAATATAATAATAAACAACGAGTCCGTAAGTATCACAGCGACGGATTGACAGTCAACTCGTGACCACGATCGATGCAAGTCAGTTGAAACGTCGGCAAATAAATGAATATTTATTTATACTTACCAACGTGATTAAGATCTGCTGTCTAATATTAATTTAAGTAGTTATGAAAAGTTAGAAACTTCAGTAATACGCGTGTTATACTAATTTACGCATGAGCGGATCGCATGTCTGATTGCTTTCTTAGTAGAGCATAAAAATCATAATGTGAAATAAAACAATACTGCCGTAAATTTAAATTTGCGTACCAAAACAAACTTGTTTAGTACACGCACTAAATTGAGAAACACCATTAATAAGAGTAAATATTCATCTTATTACCATACCAATACTACACGACGGCCTAAAAGCCTACTTCTGAAAGAATAATAGAGAAACAAGGGTGGCCGAACATCCATACTTTACTTGGCGCTAATTCATTCATGCATAAGAATGGGACAACTTTGCGCCCGGTAAACTTTTAATAGTGGTGCCTTCGACCGTTGAATCGCTTTGGAACTCAACCCACTTGCCTTAAGAACATAATTCCTTGATAAATATTGTTATTCAAGATACCTTAATTACGTATTTTTACTTAGCGTTTTAACTAAGCGAGAACGTCTTGCTCAGGAAATTCTCTTAGGATATTAAAAGGTGTTTTTAACGCTTGATAAAAAGGTGGTGTTTGATATTTAAAGGTTTTGGCGGGTTACGTACTCGTTGATAACTTTAGTACTTTTAATTGAATTAGATTTGTTTGATGATAATCACTTTAGTGGTTTAAGATGATTGCCACATAATAAAGTTAGTCGATAACTCATTTATTTCAAACTAGTAAGATTTACGTTACCTTGAAACGTAACTAAAATCCATCTCGATTCAAAGCGTTTCTAAGGTAAGTGAGTGATTATCATTAAAATGATAATCGCTCGAATTATTTATTAACACATTTAGGAGAGGAATCTACGTACCATTAGATTAATGAAATTATTATTTTGGTAAATTAATATAAACAAAATAAAAAAACAATTTTATTTTAATTATAGGATTCTAATAAAGAAGTATCTTAGAAAATATTACTCTTTATCTACAAATGTAATTAATAGACAATATATAAACTGCCTAACTGATATTAAAAACGCAAATTTGACAGAGAGAACAAGGCCAATTGTAATAATGAAGGATGTAATACGAACCGTACAAAATGAGCGCCCATTTATTGCTCGAATTACAACTTATTCAATAAATATTCCCGGCGACCTAAACCAATTTTCGTTCAAGATATCAATACATACTCGGAGCATCGAAATTACTCTGAGATTAAGCATCTGTAGACGCGTCAATTATCTTAGGCATTCTTAGCGGCGGAGAATTAATATAATATACCTACCTACATATAGCAGCAATATTTTTATTATTATACAAAATTGTTGACTTTGTTCAAAATAAACGAATTCATTCGGATTTTACCGTGCTTTCGTTTTTTCTACACTTTTATTCTATCAACTATATAAATTTAGATATACTATTTCCTCAACGTTTCGGTTGCTTTTCAGTAGACGTAATAAAATGAAAAAATCCGTATAAAGTAATTTAATTACAATGTACAACATACACGTCAACGCATGATAATATTTGTTGTCTTTCACTTTTAGTACATACATATACATATTTTTAAGCTTTATATTTTGTTCAATATAGCTATCACCTCTATCTTCATTTTTCAATTTTACTCTCACACAATACGACTCCGGATTGTCTATACTTTATCGGTGAATCAAATATTATTTTCTTCCTAATTTGCTTACTTACCTTTAAGTAGGTAGTTATCGTATCATATAACTATTAATTTGCCCATCTCGTATTTCCTATGGCTCTTAATGGGTCAATAAAAATTAAAAAGCATTTTGTCTGATCCTCGAGGTTCGAGCGTTGGCTAAGAGACATGTAACTGTATTTTCAATAGCAACGATTGCTTATTTGCTTTTATTTAATAACTAGTTTAAGCCCGTGGCTTCGCTCGCATAAATGTAGGTTAGATTAGTAACAGTATCCGGGCACGCCACGATCGTGGTGGTAAGTCCCGTGTTTGAGGAGTGGCTGGAGAGGCGGCATGGCGCCCTCACCTTCTGGCTGTCATAGGTAATGACTGGCCACGGTTGTTTTGGCCAGTTCCCGTGTCGTATACGCCGGCAAGAGACGCCCGGTTGTCACCACTGCGGCGACTGCCGCGACGTTGTTGAGGACACGGCGCTGCACACTTTGGCGGATTGCCCCGCCTGGGCATCGCAGCGCCGTGAGTTGATCGCGGCAGTCGGATTGGTTGCCCTCTCGCTCCCGGCCGTAGTTCAGTCTATGGTCCGGATTGAAAGGTCGTGGAATGCCGTCGCCTTCTTCTGTGAGGAAGTGATTTCCATCAAGGAGGCGGTGGAGCGGAAGAGGAAGCGCTTAATCCCTCTCCCCAACCACAGAGCTGGGTGCCGAAAGGCGCGAGACGACCTCCAGCCACCCTGAGGTTTGACTTGGGGGTGGTGGGCTTCGTGGGACTGCCCACCACCCGTTCAGGTCCAGGTCCGAGAGGCGGCGTGCGTGTTCCCACGCGCGCCTCTGTGTCGAGTCCATCTTCCCTCTAGGGGGGAGGCAGTAGGGTTTGGGGAGGGAGTTTTGCCTAAAAGGTAGGCCTCTTCGCGTAGTGGCCTGCCGTTTACGGCGGGCCGAAACCTCGGCGGGGTCGCGACCGCATGTGCAAGTGAATCGCGCGGCCCCAACGATAGCGGTTTTGTCGACGAACACCGTACCACGGTGTTTAGTCGGTATTCCGGGTGGTACATTATTCTTATTCCTTCTTTCTCTTTTACCCGGCGAGTCCGTCATAGGATTCCCATAGGGGTATACGTCATAGCATTTCCCACGTAAAAATAAAAACATAAAAATAAGTAACAGTATACTATTTTATGGATGAAAGATATTTCCTTTTCTGTTCCTCTGACAACATGTATGCAAAATTTTATGATGATCAGTCATGTAGTTAAAGCGTGAAAGCGTAACAAACAAATAAACTAAAAAACACACTTACATTCACAGTTATAATATTAGTTAGGATTTAATTCTGTTTTCAATTCTTCTGCTAATATCCCAACATTATCAAAATTTTCTTAATGGACGTACCTACATGATGAAACTTTATTTCGAAATGGCATTTGATACATGATTGTTTATATAAGTACGCTGTTAAAGCTCTGTTAGCGGATAGCGAGAGTAGAATTATAGGTGACCAATCTTTCAACAAGCTAAATTGTGGTTATCATAAGATTTGACTGCAGGTTTGTTAGTTTTTCATTGATCAGTGTTAGAGTAACAAAGAGATTATCTTTTCATCGTGGCAAGCAAATTTTGCCTACTATATCACCAGTATACATAATATGAATAATAGAGTCATATAATTAAAATATATTGTTTTGTATTTTATTAGTCATAGAATATATTATTATTTATGTTATGATAAATATAGGATTATTCACTTTAATTAACATAAATTAATATAGATAGTGATGTAATCAATTACCGGTTCCGGAAAATAGTAATTAGATTCTACTATCAAAAAATTCGCTGTACCTGTGCCCGGTAGATAGCAATAAGCTCTTCCCTATTCCTCTGCGTACTCTTTCGGGAATATGAATGCCATACTACACATGTTTATTTATTACATAATAATATGTATTGTGTCTAGTAAATATAATATACTAGCTGTTGCCCGCGACTTCGTACGCATGGACTTTAATTTATTACCCAATACCTACTTTTAATTTGTTATCTAATTTTAATATATAAAACTACAACTAAAGAAATTAATAAGTCTAACTACACTTATATAGGTGTAGTTAGCTATATATTCAAAAAATACATATGGTATCGCGGACTTTTTTGTATATATTGATATGTTCTATAATACTGTAGAACATTTTTTTGTTCTATCATCAATAGTTGCCGCAGCGTACGCGATGACAGATTTTTTATGACTAATTTTTTCACACCTTGGGTTATATTATTGGATTTTTATTAAGAATCCCTATTTTTTTTTAAATGTTATTCTAGCCTATGTCACACAATGAAGATGCAGCTTTCTAATGGTGAAAGAATTTTAGAAATCGGTCCAGTAGTTTTTGTGTGAAAACATTACAAACATACATACAAAAACACAAATGTTTCCTCTTTATAATATTAGTTTAGATTTAGATTATATATAATAGAAGGTACAGCTAGTAAAACAAGTACGTTACTAAATCACACGTACCATCAGTTTTGTTTGAACAGGTTCGTGTTCGTGGTAAGAAATCGTAAAATAAGATAGCCAAATGGTTTTAGTACCCCCTAAAACTAGCAGTAAAACTGTAAGTGCTGGCAATGAATATCTTTATGAGATCATTTGATTGATTACTGAATTTTCTGGGAACGGAATAGAGCCTTATGTTATTGATATTTGTAGGTATTACATACATACATACATAGATTCACGCCTGTTTCCCAGAGGGGTAGGCAGAGACTACGGATTTCCATTTGCTACGATCCTGACACACTTCTCTGGCTTCATTCACTTTCATCACATTCCTCATACACGCCCGTCGGTTCAAGGTGCTCTTAACTTGACCTTTGTCCAGAACGCCTCCAATCTGATCAAGAAACGTTCGCCTAGGTCTTCCTCTTGCGACTGTTCCATTCACACTAGCCTTATAAACTTTCTTAGTCAGTCTTTCCTCGTCCATTCTTTCTACATGCCCAAACCAGCTTAACATACCCTTTTCTATTCTTGTCACTATATCCACTTATATTTATATTTATATATATATATATATATATATATATATATATATATATATATACAGCCTTGGCCAAAAGTATTAGGCACCCTATAAATTACTGCATATTTCAGCCTTAGAGAGAAATAAAACTAATTATAATGATTAAAGTACTTTATTTCCATTAGAATATTGTAAAAACATCAATATTTTGTTGGGCCACCCTTTGATTTTATGACAGCAGCAACTCTGTGGGGCATACTACGTACAAGTTTCGCACATTCCTCTGGAGAAATTGCATCCCATTCTTGCACTAACGCGTTTTTTGAAGCAGTTTTTGATGTTATCGAGTGCTCTTTTATTTTTCTCTTCAAAATACTTCACAAATGTTCAATAGGATTTAGATCCGGGGACTGGGCAGGCCAATCTAACAGATCAATTCAATTTTCAGTAAACCAGCGCATCGTAGTAGCTGACTTGTGACACGGAGCATTGTCTTGTTGAAATTTCACACCATTTAAGTTAGTGTCACCAAAAATACACGAAAGCGAAGGTACGAGAGCAGTTTCCAGTACATTAATGTATTTTTCACTGTTCATGCGACCTTCGCAAACAAACATTTTGCCGATTCCATCCGCAGCCATGCAACCCCAAATCATTACACTGCCTCCGCCGTGTTTTATGGTTGGTACTACGCAATCTGGGTGATATTCTTCGCCTTTGTGTCGCCTCACAAACGTCACACCTGGTGTTCCAAATACCTGTAGATTCCAAAAAAAAGCACACATTACAAACTTTTATAACATTTGAGTTTGAAGACAAACACAACAATGATCGTTGTAATTGTGGTATAGACTTCACTAAAAAAACTTACCTCAAAGTTTGATTCGTCAGACCACAGCACATTAGACCAATCCTCTTCTGTGAAATGTTGGTGTCTCAGAGCCCAATCAAGTCGTTTTCTTTTATTGTCTGCGGATAGCCATGGCTTCTTCCTAGCTTTGCAACCTTTTAAGCCGGCTTCTACTAGCCTTCGTCCTGCAGTTCGTGCGCTTATGGGATGTCCAGTCTCTTCAGTTAAAGCCACAGCAAGCTCCGAAGAAGTTTTTTTTCTATCTTTCACAGACTCTCGGATAAGTTTTCTGTCCTGACGGCTAGTAGTCACGCGTTTTCTGCCTGTTCTTGGTTTATTTGCATGAGAGCCAGTCTCAACAAAACGTTTGATAGCAGATTGAACGGCGCATCGCGAACATTTCACCAACTTCGCGATTTCTTTTTGAGTCTTGCCTTGCTCATGTAAAAGTTGAATTTTTACACGATTTTCAATACTAATTTCGTTTCGTTTTGGCAATTTCAAATGAATTTCTTCTCAATTAATTCACAAAACCACAAATGCACTGTCTTTACACTAAGACTTCCAAATGGTAACTGACGAAACATTAAAAATAAATTTTGGAAAAAATAAAATTTTATTATTGACGCACCAGATGTTTTACGACTGCTTAAAAAATGCCGCCTATTGTCTTAAATAGTGTTTTATGACACCGGTATCGCAGTTCTATAGAATATTGTTTAATTGTTCAAATAGCACAGGTGTGTGATAACTATATTGGGGGTGCCTAATACTTTTGGCCAAGGCTGTATATATATTTGTAGGTATTATCTCTGCTTAATTCGTGTAAATGGATTCTGTGAATGTTGTGTGTACTTGTATAGCTTAAAAGTTATTGTTCGTGGCTTTATTTATCATAGCATAATTCTTCAATTACATAAGATACTAGTTACTGCTAATGGCTTCGATCAGGTAATTTATTTTAAATCTTTTTCTGCACTTGGCATAGCACCTATATCGCAGTGGATTTTACAAATTTTCAAACAACGGACACAAAGAATACCTAGACTTGAATCAACTATTTTCGAATCGCACAAATTGTTATCCCATATGAGCTTCGAACCGACAACACTTGGCAAGCGTTAGTGACGACGCGATCACTTAAACTAACCAGAACGAAAATTCTATATAAATAGGCAAAGACAAAACAGATAAGTACCTTTTTAAAATAGCTGTTGACAAGCGTTAGTTTCATAAAAATATTTTAAATATCCAATATTCATTTTAAAGTTGGAACGAACCACGTGTTTCTGCCAAGAATTTCAAGTTTAAATTGTCCGACAAAGATATGAGGGGCCGATCTTAGTACGCGCTCTAATCGGTCCTACCGTGTAAGGGTGACACCTGAGCCCGGCACGTGTTGTTCCAGAACAACACCATGGATCCACAACCGTATTCAGATAGGAAAGGAAAACAGAGGCTGGTTATAGTTTACATGTTGATAAAAAATTGGCAAGAATGTAATCATATTAAGAACTGAAATCTTTGAAACGTAGCTTTTTGATAACTATTAGTTTTGATTATTAAATACATATTATGTTTAAAAACAGTAAGTTGTCTTTACTAGATGTGCATAATACTGAATAAACTTCGCTTGTTTATGCAGTTTCATTAGTAAGTAATATCAATGGTAATTGTTCTATTAGCACGTAAACATGTCCTAACAAAGTTCTTAAACATCGCGATGTTATTTGTTTAAACATTTAGCACTCGCGGTACGTACATATATTTTAGTTTCAATAGATTTAACTAAACTTATGACTAGACTGTCTCGACGGTACAGCTGTTGTGAATGCGACTGCGGATCGGGTCTCGGGTTTTAATCCCGTGGTGGGCAAAGTGTTATTGGTTTTTCCTGTCAAGAAACTCTCAGCAGCAATGGAGTCTAACGCAGTGCTGGGTAAACGGCAATAGGCCCCTTATTACGTGTGCCCTAAACCATAGCTAGCGAAATTTGGTTATAGTACAACTCAGTCTTTCCTTTCGGGTAAATAAGTGTGAGACTATGTAAGTATGTATGTCCCTTAACTGGTATCGGGTCAAAAGTGACACCAACCACCTGAGCATAGTAATAAAAAAAACATGTGTTAATTTTCAATTTTATGTTTCTATGTTTTTTAGGAAAAAGGAACTTATAACGTAAATATTAATTAAATTTTTGACATATTTTACCAAGAGATCACATGTCTTACTTCCAAAACAAATACACACCACTTATGTTGCCCTTTCTAGCGATACCAGTTATGGTTTAACTAATAATATATACTTAAGTTGAAAGTTAGTATTAATATCTAATTACAGTGTCCCCAATCTTGTAGAACATAGTTATTTAAAAAGAAAATAACAATTAAGTACTCCAATGAATAAGAAAACGGGACAAAATAGATCGTAAATTCTTTTCCAAATAAGATCAACAGTCAACCTGTGCAAGCGAAGTCGTAACTCCGTAAGACAACCTCGTAAATGCTTAAGTAGTGGTAAACGCAGTCCCTTGGCAGCATTTTCTGATTTGATTGATCTTCACGGAGTAGGCCTTCTGCGTTTTTACAGGCTGACGTCAAGAAAATGAGGAAAAAACGGGGAACATAATTAATTACTTGATTTAGACATTAATGACCCGGTCAAAGAGGACGAGGGTTGATTAGTGTGTTTTCCACAGACGCGCCCCGCCTGATATTGGAATAACTTTAACGAAAATTCGCTCTTTAATACACACATGATTTTCATTGATATTTTTTAAACCGTTTATGATAACATCAAGCTTGTAAAACTGCCAATAAAAATAAAATCAGAAAAATGTACAACAGTTACATTTTACTTTTTTCCTAACAATCTAAATTCAAACCATAAAACATTGTATATAAAAACAGATGCTCGGTGTTTTACTTCAATATTTTCACAGCATGAAGTGTTTGCAACACAAAGAGAGAACATAAAAAAATACTTTTAAAAACGAGTCGCCATTCCGCCGATAGGCACCAAATGAATATTCAGAGCGACAAAGGAGAAGGGGTGTCGCAAAAAGGCACTGCCTAAATTCTCATGCCATAGAAAAGAGAAGGACGCAATCGCAAAACCATAAAATAGCAAATAAATAAGCAACGGTGGGACACGTCCCTATTTAATTATGAATTAAGGCCAAGCTGTAACGAGATCACAACGTAATTAAGATTACTGCGGCAAGCTTTTTTTTCAGGACGCCCCTAACAAGTAACAGTAAATGGACGGCAAAACGTTACGAACTAAAATGGCTACCTTGTTTTGCTTGCAGAGATACGGAACCATTTAATGAATCTTGTTTGGGATTAGATGATAACGAATTAATGGATCTTCGATGTAGACCTTGTTCTACGAGAGATGTTGTGACCTTCCAAAATTTTCTTGAACAAATTTTAGGAGTGACCAAATGGAAATATACTTTCAATCAGGTCTGAGATTGTTAAACTCACAGCTACAAAAGACTAACAAGGATTGTCGTTTATAATTGAAAACTTAGGTATAATTTACTGACAAACTGAAATATTGTACATGTATAATTCGTATTGAAGTAAAAAGAAAACATTTCTCTTGTACGCAACAGCCAGTATGATATTTTATTTTCACAGTGACATAATGACCGGTGACAGCGGGGGAAATAAACTGCCTGCGGGAAAGAATAAGAAAATGGTTTCTTTTCAACGAGACGGTTCGTTTCTATTTAATTTGCGTAAATGATACCTGAGGCAATGTTAAATATAAGGTATACGGAAAACGACCATACTATTATTAAAACATTTTTAATATACGCCGTGTAACTAGGTAGGTCATATAAACTCCTCAAATACACAGTAACTGTAGAGTAGTTCAATTTTCAATTATTATAGTCGAGTGGCATTGGAGGGTTTAATGAATCGTAACGTGTTCATGAAAAAAAGTAACAGAATAAAATGAATATAAAAATGAACATTTAATGTTTATTTTTTTAAATTAATATCATAGTTGGAACAAAAGCAAACCGTGGCAATACCACTTTAATTTTTGATATAAAATGTTTGTCTATAAAGGTTTACTTGGATATTATCTGACTAATTTGTATGTCCCATCAATACCTTAACTTCACTTATATTAAATTTGAGTCAGTATATAAAAAGATATATACAGTCCGGTCTGCACTGACTGGTTCCCACATAAGATAAGATAAGATCATCAAAATTCAGAGCTCAAAATTTCAACTAGTAAAATGGATTTCTATTAAAAAATCGCCACACAATTGCCAAGATTTTCCTTTATTCAGGTTCTATATACTATATTTTAATATAACTATGACTTAATACTACACACTGTATACATATATACCGTTGGTATACGCAGCCGCTAGTTTTATTACTAAGCAATATGCCCAGCCGGAAGAAATATTTATACGATCCGTAATATATTAGGTTTAAGTTCCAACGGTGCATAAGTAGTGACAGGTCCATTGGTCGCAAGTGCTAGAATGTTAAGTCCTCTTTTCTAAATTGACTTGAATAACGTTGGGTGGTTTTATATTGGATGTAATGGTATCGATACTACAACGAGAAGGTTTCATATAAACAATATATATACCTAATATTATATATGTGTGTTTATCCATTGTCTAGTACCCATAGTACAAGCTCTGCTTAGTTTGAGCTAGATAGTCTTGTAATAGTTTATTTACTAATAATACATGGGTATACATTTTTGTTATTAGTCTAAAATAATATTATACTACAAAAAAATATAATTATCCTTAATCTGGTACATATTTTACTTATACTTTAATCGGCCGATATTGTGCATTCTAATTTAATTTCAAGCTCTAGGTTTGAGTAAGTGGTTGCCTGAACTAGGTTGTGTGTATGTGAGAGAATATTATATTATATTATTATTATATAAACAACAGTTATTTAAAACAGTTATTAATAGTTCTGTAAAGTCAATATGGTTCGGAATTGGAGTGTTGTCATAATAAGACTTATATGTAATTAAAATAATATTTGGGTATTTTTAGCCAGCAATTAAACGCGTTTATAGATCCTACCATTCATATTTAGTTATTGAACTATGTACTTTTTAGATGTTATAAAATCGTTATTTTAAATAATAATATAAATTATACATTTTCGTATGTATTTTTTTATGATAAAATAATGACATATGTAATATAATATCAGCCCTGTATTAAACTGTCCCACTGGTGGTCACGGTCCTCTTCTCAGTATGAGAAGGATTACGTCGTAGTCCACAACGCTGGCCCAGTGCGGGTTGGCAGACTTCAAGAATATTATGGCGAACTCTCAGACATGCAGGTTCCCTCACAATGTTTTCTTTCACCGTTACAGCGAGCGATAATTAAATATTTAATACGTACATAACTTCGAAAGGTCAGGCGTGCCTTGGGATCGAACTCGAGGCCTCAGCGTGGCAGAGAGTGGCATTATATTTAGTTTTAAGGATTTAAAATATAAAATTCCCAACAAGCGTATCTTGCCAATAATCTGTGTATGTCCGCTTGGCGAGAAGATTTTTATTTTGTACTAACTAATAAACCACTAAATAAATAATAATAAGGCAATTAGTCATTACGATGTCATTGTACCAATAATGACGTCATTAGTTATAAAATATGTCGTATCCTATAAGTACACCTCCAATTCTCACTAATTACTTGTCTTCTAAAAATGCTGTCTCACACCTATTATTAGCTCGTAGGCCAGTCTGTGGTGCTGGATTTAATTTTATTGTGATTGCATCGCCTAAAAGCTGTTGGTGTGTCAATATAGTAATAAATAAAAATAAAATAAATAAAATAAGGAAAATAATTTTTGATATTGATTGATATTTGATAACTTATGGATTAAGTTTCTCTCCTTTACATTTGCAGGTTTGTGTTACAGCTCATTATCTATTCACACGATTCATATTGGCCTTGTTATCCTCACTTCATGATAGCCTAAATTGGGTCAAAAAACATTCGTAGTAAATTCCCTTCCCAACTGGCCCTTTCACAAAAAGATTTCTATTATTTAAAGAAATATCAAGTCAATCTTACAAAAACTTCGGCATCTAATGAGTAGTAAAAATGAAAAGCTGTATTCCAGCAAGCTACAAGAGCAGAGGTTATTCAATCTGCGAGAGGAATGTAACACGTTATTTCAAGTTTTAATGGATGATGCAATCCATTTGGTGGTTGGGAGCACACACGGCCAGCGTTGGTGTCCACAAACAAAGACTTGTTTGCACAGCCCCAAACAAAGTGTGCATGCAAAACTCACCGTATTTATGTAAATACGCGATGAAACAACTATGCAACGAAAGACCCCGAAACTGGGACCCTGTTTATTTTTATAACTGTTTTCTTCTATGTTGATTGTTTTCTACTTTTTATGCGAACTTTTACCACGTGCACTCTTTGCCCAGATTTATTTTTGTAAAACATTTTCCACCTCCAACATTTCGTTGATTAGTGTGTGCGGTTCGTTGTTTGCTTTTCAACATAATGGTTTGCATAACTTTTAATTAATGTTGGACTGAAATATTGGCATTGATAGACAACGATACTTTAGAAAGTGTGTCCTATGGTCAGTTGGCAATTATAGCACTTAGCTAACTTAAGAGCTTGAAATAAATGTACTAGAACAAATTGTATCATCACATTTGCATGTTAAAACACTGTACGTGCTTAATATTTTATACTAGATGTACCCACGATTTCACCCGCGTTTATCGTTACTGCGCCGCCCCCGTGGGTCGTACTCGTCCTCGATAAATAGGCTATCCAACACTAAAATAATTGTTCAATTCGAACCAGTAGTTCCTGAGATTTGCGTGTTCAACCAAACAAACAAACTCTTCAGCTTTATAATATTAGTAAGTATAGGTATACTAATACAATTTAGAGCAATTTGTAGAACTGTCAGAATGTAACATAGTCTTATTTAAATACTATTTTGTTTTAATTTATACAGCCTGTTACGAGGTACGTTACTTACTAAGACCTTAGTTATGTTACCGTAAAAATAATATAATTTACTTTTATGTTTATAAACAACATTTTAACATAAATCTGTGGCTATATTTATTGCTCGTAATTAGTACTTAGTAATCATACGGTTTTAGATTTTTATTTCGTCATAAGAATTCACTTACTGAGAAAAAATTATTTACAAGATAAGCTTAAAAGAGTGTACAGAAACATAATTAATTATATGCGCCTAAAAACACAAAAAAAGAACTAATTAACTCTAACTAGATGTTAAAAGTATTTTAAAATTGAATGTTTATGCTCATATATTCAGTACATACTTGAATATTTTTGGTCAAAACCGTTTGTTGTATCAGCCTTATATGAGCTTCTGATTTGTAGTTAGGTTATGTAAGATTTTCTTTTTCTATTTGAAATATTGGCAAACTTATAAGATCAATCAATCAATTCCTTTGATAAATATATAAGTCGTAATGTCCTTTAGATATCACCATATCTTTCTGTAAGGCTTAGTATTTCTCATATTAATGTTGCATATATCCAAGTTTACAGTCCTAATTTTGCAATATAATTGATGAAATATAAAAAGAACATGTAACTAGCATTCGAGTTAAGTAAAGCTCTAAATATGCTTTGAAATTGACCAGTCCTATTATATAATCGTGAACAGTTAAAATGCGTATATTAAAAAAGTAATATTTCATCTTATACAACATAGCGAAATTTCAAGTTACGCAAGCAAATTACTCGTAACTAATGCAGAATACAAAATATTAAAAATAACAAATATAATAACAAGCCGATAGAATATCACATCTCGTTGCAAACGCAATAAATTATCAAGCGAAGGAGTGAGACGAGAAAATGTTCAAAGAAATAGGATAATGGTACTTCTTTTTGTGAACATTCAAATTGTTTTATGAATATTGAACAAAGGACGAAGGAATTACTTTTACATCGCATCCGTATACAATTAATATTTAATGTTAAAATGACAACATCGTGTTTAACCTTTGTGTGTTGCTGTCAGACAGAATTAAACAATAACCGAGAAATTGGAAAATAAAAATGGATTGTATTCTTTTAACTGTACAAAGGGTGGCTTCCAGGTTTCCATAATTAACTCATTTTCTAATGACTGTTTGTATTATAATTTGCCTGTGGCTGGCTCTGAATATTGTTGAAGAAACTGAAGGTAAGACAGCAGGTGGGCGAGCGTCAGCTTAATAGTTCAACTGAAAGCAAACAACCTTCCTTGTAGGATTCTATTTGATTGTAAGGATGGTCAAAGTAGTCATTAACAAATTAATATTATTTCGTTGGAAATTAATCATTTAAATTACTATCATTGCTTGCTTCAATATAAAAAATAATTGAAAAATGTATCGATTCGCGTCGTAGTTTAACCAGTATTGTTGTATTAGTTACACATAGTTTTTTTTGGGATTGCTTTTCATACGAGACAATAGTAATGTGATCTATACCGGTCTATAAAGGTCATGAATTTGGGTAAAGTTTGTGTCCGTTTTCAATGTTTATGAGATAGTCCGCGACTCTTAGAGCTGTACATTTTAACAATATGAATCTATTCGGTAACTTTAATCTACAGACTTCGATTAGAGACTTGCAGTCAATTGATACCAAAGCGTAAAGAATAAAGCTGATCAAATTGCCAGTAACGACGATTAAATACGTTAGTATCAACAATTTTCAATTTCACCACTTTAATTTAGCGGCATCGATACGATTATATCGAGTTATCGATAGGAGTAATGAGTGGTTATTTTATCGATCTAATTTCTATATGTAAAAACTCATCCCAGTATCGACAACAGGGGTGGAGAGATTAATAAAAATTTCGCCCCGACCCGCCAGGGAAGCCTTTTTATGGCGCGTTGGTTTTTTACGAGGGACCTTTTATTTTAATACTTATTACGGTTTCGCGATTCCGCCGTTTTATCGCGATTAATCGTTTTTCAGTTAATTACACATTTCAGCAAAAGAAGTGGTTGAATGGTGACTTTAGATTTTTGGCATTGAGCGACAAAAATATGAGATTTGACATTATTCGAATATTTTGTTGATATATTTTATGTATGTCATTTTATGACGTCGCACTAATATCTTTACTTTATAAATATGATGATATGACATGTCAAAATCCTATAGTGCAAACTGAGAGAAAATATGATTGGCAGAAATACCAAAGTAAAGGTGTGCCTAGACTCAGAACACAGTTCAGACCGAAGAGAGCGATGCTCAGGTAAATTAGTTCGAATCATTGCGCTGTAAGGGAGAGCGCAATACTCGACAGTGGACAGAAACAAGATAAATTGAAAGGGTAATTTTTCAACATATAAATATTAATTGACCTTTATAAAAATAATGATATGTTAAAGTAAATCCAAAACGAATGAGTTATTTTATCAGAATAAATAAATTGGATAACAATTAATAAAGCTAAATATATCTTCCGTAAAGTATTAACCCACTTTTTCAGCAAAACTCTAAATACATATGTCTCATTTTGGCACGACAAACACTATATTTCTAATTATTTCAAAAAATGAGTAATCATTCAATTAATAAAGGGACTCCCGTTCTTAAGATCACTTTGTCTTGGAGACCTTTAGGAACATAAAAACAGAAGAACAACAGGCACAAAAACACCCGGATTGTGCACCACTATGACCCACACAATTTTTTATCATGTGTCTGTGTAGGTATCGAACCGATACCACCCCGCGCACTGGCAGTAGCGAGGCGTCAACTTCAACTACAGTATCATATAATGAGTATAATTACCTTTTTTGCGGCGGAGTCCTGGTTGTTGTTGTCGGCGTGGTGCGGAGCGGCGGGCGCCATGACGGTCACGCCACTCTGCGACAGAAGCTCGTCGGAGCCTCTCTGAGGACAAAAGAAAATAAAACTGTTGTAGAATATGAATTAAAATATGAGGAGTTAAAAATGTAGGACATTTTCCATTGAGTTACAGAGTTATGCGTGTGTGTATATGAATATATTATATAAGTAACTATAAAAATACTGGCAGTTTAAAAAAATTGTGAACTTTATAAAGAGCCAAGAAAGATCACATCATCACTAAGAATGACACGAAGCTGTAGAAATATTTAAGCAACGGATCCAAGATCTAGACACATCTAGACACTCAAAAACACAAAGTAAGTATGATTTAGAGCATTGGAAGTGTCAAGATTACTTTTTAGATGATAATTCTCGATGAGAATCTCGGCAACATACATTGCTATGCGGAAGACGGTACCGTGCATGGGCGATATCTCGGACATTCTGGAGCCAAACAGGCTGAGGTTGAGGGGAAAAGGCAGGAACTTGTCATTGAACTTGACAAGACTTTGGATCGCATCTCTGAATGGGGTGCCAAGAACTTGGTCCAGTTCAACGCCAAGAAGACGCAAGCATGCGTGTTCTCAACAAAAAGTCCCCGTTCCTTTCCTCCCTTCTCTGAAGAACACTCCACTGGTGATACGTGACAGCCTCTCCATCTTAGGTATGGATCTTCGCCGCTCCCTTAATCCAAAAACCTACATCGAGAGCGTCATTAAGCAAGCTTCGCGAAAACTCGAAGTTCTGAACAGGGTGAGGCGGTTCTTAACGCCTAGGCAGCTGTGCCTATTGTATAAGGCACAAGTGCACTCTTGCGTGGAGTACTGTTCTCATCTTTGGGATGGCTCCGCGCAGTACTTGCTGGATGCTCTCGACAGGTTACAGCGGCGGGCTGTCCGTATCATCGTAGATCCAGAGGTCACGAGTTCACTGGAACTTCTGCAACTCCATAAGCACATTGCCTCATTGGCATGTTTCTACAGAATTTACCACGGGGAATGCTCTGAAGAGTTATTCCACCTTATCCCGCCCTCTTCTTTCCTATCCAGAACAACGCGTGCGGGGCTCAGATGCCATCCTTATACGGTAGAGTCGACTAGAGCGCGTACCAACAAGTTTGGGTCCTCATACCTCTGCCGAACGATTAAGGCGTGGAATTCTCTGCCAAGGCACGCGTTCCTTCGATCCTGGGTCCTTTAAGCGGGGCGTGTTAAACCACCTTCGCAGGCTGACAAAGAAGAGACCTCAACATCGCCTCGGCTGCTATAAGGACTGTGTAGAGGGCACTGCTCTAAGATGACACGACTGCTTACCATCAGGCGGAGTGTGGTGAATTTGACGAGCAAAATTAAAAAAATAATGAATTTAGCCGATAATTACAAGTTAAATTTTACTAGTAATTACAGACGCATGTTATAAATATGTTGTATATATTTTTTATTTTGCTTATGTTTTAACATGAGTAACTTCAAGTTATGTAATATTAAAAGAAAAAGGTGTCTATCTATCTGAATATATCTAATTCAAACGACAAGAGAGCTGAAGATCACTACTCAACATTTTAATCACTCTTTCATATTGAATCAGAAGACCCCATTCTTAGCATATACCTAGTAGTATAATTATACTTTTATCTACATACTCAATAAACGAGGTTCCTTATTGCTAAAACATTTGTATGTAAATAAATAGGTCATGTTACAATACAAGCGCCGGAACTATCAATCAAACAGAAGGGTGTAATAATAAGTATAGCTCACATTAAAGATGACGCGAAATAAGGTCGCTTCGATGTCTAAATATTGACAGGTAACTTTGCATGCGAAGACGACATCTCCCCGGCACAAAGGGGAAAGTAACAAAATAAAACAAAAACACAATTCCGGGACACGCCAACGCACACGTCAACCCGCCCTTCCCCGGGATCAATCTCAATTTAAGACGGCGAAATGACAGACCTCAGCAGTTAAACGCACCGGGCGAAGGTATAAATCACGCGAAGTAATAAAGTAAATGTACAAATGACGCGACACCGCGGATTTTGTATCGCACCTGCCGTATGTCGTCTAGATATCACTCACGCGGGACACTTATAAAGCCAAACACATCAATTGTTCTGCACAACGCAAAAATGGCAGACACTCAGATCACACGCCCGACCTATACAAACACGTTTTCGATTATGAATATGTAAATTAACTAAGTAATCTGTTATTATGAACACCAACATCATACATAATCCTCTCAAATCGTTACATCTATCTTAATATCTGTCCGAAAAAATTTACATCAACACTTACAAACATTAAAGTAAGCTGTCGTACTACGACGAACAACAGACGTTTTATTACGTTTAATAAAAAGACATTCAAGTCTTAGTTTCGCAATTTGCTAACTGTGACCCTTTATTTGCATTTCGCTTAATATTATAAAAAAAAGATAAAGGTAACAGCGGGAATCTCATTTTTCAACATAAAGCTTTCATTGTAGAAAAAATAAACGGTTCCCTCTGAAATAAAACCAACATTCGCGAGACCTATTCCTTGGAGTAATTTCGTAGAACGCGTGTAATAATTGCCCGAAATTAAATAACATTTTTCACAACAACGTAAAAAAAAACACAGCACGGATGGAAATTTTGCGGAAGGAAGGCGGATTGTGTTGGGAAAGAGGGTAGTTATCGTTTCCTCAGCAATTTCTCAACTTAATGGAGAATGATGTTGAATGACGCCTTCATGATGAAGACAATGGTGACATTGAGTCTATGAATACAACGACTAATGTTAATTTATTACTGCGTAGCTTCATCACTTACTGTTAAAAGGCATACGTCTTATTGACTGCGTGGATGGCAATGTGGTAACGTGTACTGTGGCAAGTGATTGCGTTGAGTAATGCTGTTATTGGCATATATCCTTGCAAGTAATACCAATGTAAAGATAGTTGCTTATAGGCTTGGTGTTCTATCTGCTTTAAAGTATGTGAACATGACACTGAGCAATGCGACTACTGAGCAAGTGGTCTCAGGTAAAGAGTTCCCGGTGGACGGCAATAGGCTTGGACCTTTTATGTGGAATCCGACGCCATATTTATCAGAAATGGAGCTGTGATACACCTTCGGAAGTCTATAAGTGAGACTAGATAAGTTGTCTAAATAAAGAATACGCAAATATGTATTACATTCATTTTAAGTTTTAGACTGTGATTTTATAATCATTTAAAGTTTGATTAAATAAGTCTTTATTACCAACATAAAACCAGTCTGATAATAACGTTTTTATACGTAAATAAATTTACTTAATAAAATTAGAAGCCGCGTTTTATATCAAAACTCTTCAAGATGCAAACAAATATCTACAAATAGACGTATTAATAAAAACTTTAATCTCGGCACATATAATATGTGCGTGTATACTTACGAATGGGACCGACGACGCAAAATCAATTCCCTAGATTGGTTCTTCAAAAGATGGTATTTGGTTTTACTCTCGAAAGAAAACTGTGGATCTTTTCTCGATCAGAAACATACTCAAACGTTTCTCCAATATGTCATTTGAATGAACGTGATACGAGGGGTCTACATATCAAAATATCGGAATAAAATATACATGAAAGGTTTACTTATAACAGACGAGCGAACTCGGGCCCTTTTTAGAGATAGTAAGGAGGCTGTATGATATGTTTACGTGGTCAAAGACGAGTATCGAAGACCATTGTCGGAAATCAATACAGATAATGTATTAGTGATATTAAAATGTGAGATGCGAACGTTCGGACACAAAAGATTTTGTTGTTATTTGTCCGTACGTAATGGGTAGTTCTATTTAGCGTCAGTTACATTCTATATTTGATACTGGCTGATAATAATATAAAAAAGAAAAGTATTTGAACACAGCAGAAAAAAGCTGAACTTATTCAATCCGAATGAAATATTGGGCTTATTTTATTTTTGGATTTAGGAATTTGTATTTTGTCAGATAAATTGAGTCTCTTTTTGAAAGCAACAGATCATTCATTTATAATGTTTACATTTATATATCTAAATTAAAGATTATAAGATATCTAATTTTAATCAACTATTATAACAACGAACTATTGCCATCGATATGATAAGAAGAAGATAACAACAAACTGTGAAAATCTTTAGAGACAAGAAGCTTATTCCAATAGGCTTGGTTATTTTAAGACTTATCTACAGATTTTTCTCCTACATGTAAAACATTCTCACTATAATTTTGATAAACTATTAAAGAGCTAATCATTTAAATCGAATCATTTAAATAAATAAACGCTACCGTTAAAAGTATGTGATGTGTAAAACCATAACACCAGATATAACAAATAAAACCCATTCGTTGTTGGTCCCGAGCGATTTTTATGAACATCGTAAACATAGTCGACAGCGCACTATCGACTATTGATGTCATATGAAATATTTATGTTCCACTAACACTCTTTCGAGATCATTAATCGATACTAAAATAAATTTGCGGAATATTATTCGATTCAATAAATCGTATAACATTGCATTTGACTGATTTGTCTAAGAGAGAAATAACATCGAATATCGTTAATAAATTTCTTGACATTCTTATGACTGTTTTTCTAATATTATGTTGTTCTGTGCAATATGACACTGATTGATGCCTTATATAAAAACATATGAGTGTATTATATATAAAGTAGTAACAGGGTAGGCTTATAATAAAACACGTGTCGTGAGCACCTTGTTTCTGTGGCCGAATAAAATAGGGTGAACCAAAAGAAAACGAACATTTACGATGCGAATGAAAAATCGCTTCGGCATTTATGACGTCATTGTTCCTGAGAATGAATCTAATATGAAAAAAATAAAGGGTCTAGCGTGGAAAAGCTGTAACGAGCCTAATAATTTTTATTGCGATTTCACGAGCTTACATTCTGATTTAACTCGACGTGTGTAAATTATGATTTAATTTAATAACCAACGTTGAAAACGAGCGTAAAATGTTTTTATGTGAGATAATATACTTTTCATTAAGAGTCATGCGTTACACTCACAGTTTTATATTCATGTTTTATGAGCACAAGCAACTCTGCTGAATTGAATCGTTAACAAAAACATATATGGATTTGCGTAACAGCTTGCTGTGAATGAGCCAAACAAGAAGTTTGTGAAGCATCCAATAAAATATTATTGCTATAATTATAATAATAAAATTAAGTACAACGCGTCGCCGTCGATATCGACTCCGTTCTTACACTGCAATAAATCAATTCAACAGCTCATACTAATAATGCAGGCTCAATAGAATTGTAATATTATAATATTATATCACATACACGCAACACCATCCAGCCCAAACTAAGCAGAGCTTGTGCTATGGGTACTAGACAATGGATAAACATACATATATACTTTTTTTTTTATAAATACATACATATTATGTATAGAAACACCCAGTCCAAGACAAATATCCATGTTCATGCACACAGATGTTTGACTTATGCGGGAATCGAACCCGCGACCTCAGGCGTGGCAGTCGGTTACACTAACCGCTACGCCATCGAGGCCAAATTAATCCAATTGCCTGTCTGACGCAATACTTAACACCCTTAATAAAACAGAGACTTATCTTAGTATTTTGGATTAAACAAATTTGAACTCTGTTGCAAAGATTTAATACAAATATAATATTAAAATTTAACATATACAATTAGAGTTCAAATTGCCTTACTTTCAAATTTCGAGTTAAGTCGCTGTTTTATTAAGAGTGCGTTATGTTTCTCTAATGTTAATCAGATATGTTGACTTATAGAGCTTATGTATTTTTATGTGATGTTTGCGGCATGTGTTATTTTAACTATGGATGGAACATGGATGTTTGTCTTGGTCTGGGTGTTTCTATGTATAATATGTATGTATTTACAAAAAAAAAAGTATATAAGTATGTTTATCCATTGTCTAGTACCCATAGTACAAGCTCTGCTTAGTTTGGGCTAGACGGTGTTGTGTGTATGTGGTAGAATATTATTATTATTATTAAGTATTAAATTTAGCCGGCTCACAATAGTTGTCAATTTAAGGGCTATCTAGTATTTACTTCATATGTCTATTGACTACAATTTTATTACTTCAATCTACCTTTATAAGGTTCTTTCAAAAGAGGGTTGCTTCTGCCATAGATCGTATTGGGAAGCTTATTGTAGTCAGACTGCACAAATATTTGGTAACTTATCAATCATCTTATACAGGTTTCCTCACCATGTTTTCCTACGCAGTTTATTAGTTTAGATAATTAATAACACCGCTTAGTTAAACTCAGTGATTCATTTGAAGTTGTTAACAAAATAATTTTTCACCTTCGTGCCCAGAGTGTTAATTAACTTATTTACTCTTGATTAAAGGAAGGGGTGTTTACTAATAAGGAAAATGAATCGGAAACAAATACTTTTATATGAAAAATTTGCTGTTGTTTAATATACAACATGATTTAATTATATTATTTGATTTTTAAAAGACAATAATGTTTTCTAACTTGAGACAAATCCTTAATAATACAATTAAACAATTGCTATGTTTTTTACATACGTTTATTCATAGTATTCATCTCGTAAAGATATTTGAAGCGAATGTAAATCAATTTGTACAACAAATTAAATGACGCATAATTTAAACATGAACATGCATAAACATAGCTTATAAAATTTATTAGGACTGCGCCGAAACTTTTAAATGAGTATGCGTAGTCTCGAGCATAGCAATAAATGCCGTAAAGAGTGTTTAATATAATTTTGATAAGCATGAGCGACACCATTTGTGTTGGTATAGATATGGGTATGTGTTCGGCGCTAACAAGGCGGTGTGTAAATCAGAGGGTGCGCAGTAAGTACGGGTGCGAGGCGAGGGCTCACAAACCCATCATCGCTAGTCGCACCGTGTGCGCTGCACATTCGTCTAACGCTTAATATCTCCCGCCTTCGACTAAGATGTCGAAATTAACGATCTTGATAATATTTGTCGGTTCAGCATTCTCGGCTCCACTCGTAATTAATTGCACCAATTTGTTCTGCGCTTATAACGGACATTTGTCAAGCGCTCACCCGCGCCCGATGATTTTCGCACTAACTTCATAATCGATATTCGGAAATATCGATTATCCCCCAAACTCTTTGCACCGGCTCGGATATTAAGACGTTCCGCAGTCATTAATAAGCCGTAACGATGTTTTCCTCCATTCCACCGAGTAATATAAATTTCAGTCGTCATTTATTATGTTTGCAGTTGTTGTAGTTTGGATGTGTCTATTAAAAATTCAAAGTGCGACCGCGATAAATTAACTAGATACGGGACGGTGTAAAAGTTAAGAATTCTCATCACAACTAGGAGGCAAACCTCTTAGCCCCAGAACAATATAAGGAGACATTACTCGCTGTCACAAGTCTACTTTATAGGGAAAGTAGGAGCGGAGAGTTTGTGTGAACAAAGTTGTAGGGGGCTGGTTACTTCAGTAACGAATAGAGACGTCAGACGGTAGCCGCCACTCGAGCGCAACCTGGATGCCATTTTAACTTGAACTGGCGCCCGCAACTATGCCGAGCTAACACTGGGATCGATGCACCGAACTACTCCATTACTGCTAACAATATATTAATTAAACGGCTATTTAGTCTTATGATCCGCTTTTAAATCGTACCTGGTAAACTTGTACGATAGATCGGATCATTACGCTCACTAAACTTGAGCTTAATGGTCGCTCAATTTACGATACTGTTAGAGCAAAACTAATCTGGTCTCAGGAAAAGTTGTGCGATAAAAGTTAACGGATACAGAGCAGAGAAACAAAGGGCAACGTTTAGAGGCGACGCTCATTTGCATACGAGACGATACGAAAGGAGTGCAATGGGCGCAGCCGGTGCTTTATAGCTCTCACTGTTTTATAAACAACTCAAATAAATGTTCCAAGGAAGGAGACCATTTGTCTTTAAAAGTAATGCGGCGTTTAGTAAAAGTTCAGGGTCGACAATTCTCATAATTAACTGATTTACCCTAATTACGTTGAATAAAAATTAATATCGAGCCCACTTTATTTTGGTCCAATGAGATTGAGTTACTCTTGTGGATCCAATAAAGCCTAATGTCACTATAAGAAACGTGTTAATGGTGGTTATTTATCGTGTGCTCCCACCGAGCGTGAGAATAATCACAGATCCACTCTGTGTTCTGACACGGGTGTTATGTTACACACCAACAAACGCTAAGAAGTAACATTTGTTCCGACCTAAGAGGATAATGGAATTGAATATAGCGTAATATCATTTAGTAATACGTTGCAGTCAAACCATTGAAAATATGGCACTCATAATACAAACAAGTTTATCTAACGTGTACAAGTAAGCTTAGTAAGTTTCAGCTTTTACTCCTATTCATAAAGCGAGCGTTGAAGAAGTTGTGTAGCAAAGCGGCTTAGTGAATGTGATGGGACAGGTCCGGCCGGCTCCTAATGAGAAACTATCAAACTCCAACGGCACATTTGTCTTGTTAATGCTAATATTCAATTCTCCTGCGACGTCCGCTAACTAGGCTTTTAGTTGGACGTGTACACCACTATAATGTACTATAACATGTTAGAATTCCCTGGTGCAGTAAGAGAAAATTACTTGTTCATTTAGCTAAGAGTAACCGAACTCGTTTCTCACTGGTAAAGTCGCATTTCGTAAATAGCAACTAAACTATTTAAAAGAAATGAAAAAGTTAAGTGTGATAAATAAAGAATACGAAAAATAATTTCAAACTTGTCACCTCCACAAAAGCTCATGAATGGTATCGCTTGTAGCGCATTAGCACATTTATATGGTAGACAATCGATATCACTTGACTAAGGAAAAACAAATAGATTCTTTATGGCAATGTAGGAAGGTAACAATTCACCCCTCAATGGGCCGTACGGAATCTAAAGCGATCGTAATTTCGTCTGGCAATATTCCGCCTTTTCATATTTTCCTTTTGCCTTCCAAATGTTATATCGTGCCCAATACAAGGCAGCGATTTCGTTTGTTATTTCAAGCCCTCTCACGCTTCTCCGATTTAGTATATCGACACGTGAAGCATCAGTTAAACAAAATATGGAATCACTTGACTTTCTAGTCGTGACTGATTCTTGTTATTCAATGCTAACACTTGTTTTCAAGTGACTACTGAAAAAATATAACAATACGACATTGTATTGTCAATGCTTTATATTTAATGTTCTTGATAAAGTTGTATCTAACTAACTCTTTTTTATTTATTTTCATCTACCCTCGTTCCTTTCAAAGCAATTAAGTATCAAGACTCTTTAGCGGATACACACACGCGTCATTGGCGTTAGATACATTGAGTCGCCAGTCGTCTGTGTATAGGTCTGTATACGCTATGCTTTTTACTAAATAATTAACAATATAACGTTACTATTAGAACAAGAGGAAATAACAAGCAGTAACATTTTCGATAGTAACAATCGTACTCGGGGCAATGGGAGAGAATGCAAAACGTGACACCCTTTAGTCGTAAGGCTGCGTCAATGAGGACCGTTTCTCGGCTTATGCTGATACTGTGTCTTTGAGGAAACGCATCCACTGCTAGATTATGTATGCCATCTTTAAAACAACCCCGAGGAAATATGTTTCGTTCAAGTATTGGCAGCACTTTTGTGGGTAACTGTTTCGAAATGTAGCTTTCTGGTTTTAGGTTTGAAGTTTTAAAGTAGCTAAAATATTGAGTAATATAAATACATGTTAGTAATTGACTGCATAGATGGCTTAGTGGTTAAAGTGGCCAAATCGTTACTGCCACCGCGCCGTGTGTAGTGCTAGTAAAAAATACTGTGTGATTCACAAATAATTGTGCTGAGTCTCGCTGTTATTTGTACCCATTGTTTGAATATTTGTAAAGTCCCACGCGACACAAGAATTATTTTAAAGGGGAGAGTTCTCTTAAGAATAAAAAACGAGTTTGTTACCGAAAATATTACTATAGAAATAAATCAATTGTTAAGTGCATTTTGAATAAGAAAGATTATATTATAAAAACATAAATTTCCTATCTGAAGAGAATATTTGATTGATTTTCGAACCAATTACGCATCGCTTGTGTATGATTTGGCTTTAAGCTATCAGCAGACATGTTCGAAGTTCATAAATAAATTAAATACTAGGTTAACAGCCAGGTGAAGATTCGAGTTTAAACTAGTTACGAACACAAACGAGGTCCAATCATAAGCAAAGCGTCCTGGAGTTTGGAGGGTAAATAAACTCAATATGTGTTTTGGTAAAGTTTGTTTAGTGGACACTAAACTAGACTTGATTATATTTAAGGGAACATGATGAGATTGAAAATAATTTACGTGTAACACAGACTCATTGATATAGATTCTTTAATATTTATTCGAGTCCAATTTGGTTATAACATTATTATTACAGAATACCTCACGAGAAAATTAAAGGAAATAATAATAACTGTAAACATATAAGATATCAGATTTCAGCATATTATTTTTTCAGCAGTTGCTAATCAAACAAATTGCGCCTTTGTAGTTTAGCAATGTGGAACCGTAAAAAAATAAGAAATCGCCTATACAAAGCAGCCGCAAACATCTTTGAACATCCAATAAGAAATCATTAGTCCCAAAACAACAAGCGAATCAAAGAAGACACAAATCTGGTACAGTTTAAGTTGTCGTCAAAACTATTTATGGTATGCAGGCGTATACACCAACATGGCATTTCAAAGGCAGTGGTGTGTTTACATTTGTCTCTTGGAGTGAGGGTAGCCGTAGATATTTAACCGCCGGCGGCGCTCCGCAAAGATAAATAAAAATGGCGTGGATTTAAATACTTTTTTCGTGTCTATTCTTCACCTTCCCACTTTGAAGCGGGTCCTTTATATTTATTAAGAGAGAAGATATTTAATTATCATTACGACGATTTGGGATTTAATTAGCTGGTATATTATGGTTTGTGAAGTCTGAATTCAGTTGTGTATTTTGTACGTACAATTTTGCTTCTACAAAAATGTATTGGATTGTTAATTTAAAAACTTATTGTTATATAGGTTTGTAAAACATGTAATTTTATGAATGATAAGTAACGTTCGTTTCAAGAATCGTTTTAGTGAATTATACATTGTGCAATAAAAAATGCAATATTTTGTATTAAATAAATGCTCATACAATAATGACTTCAACATAACTGCATCGTGTATGTGGCGGAAGGGTAAGGGGAAAAGAAGTGATTGCACTTAAATATCGCCAACAAAGATAAGGACAATAGAAAAAGCCAAATTATTGCTAACTATCGGAGTGTGATGAGATATGAAAATATTGACAGAAAACTTAATTACATTGTCTGAACTCTGAACCAGGAAGCAAATCTAAGACTACACAATGTGAAAGTGCGTGAACTTTTTCACTTGTGTTAAATCAAAGAAGCAGTAAATTATTTATTTTTACACTAGCATTGTTCGTTATATTAATATATGTATGTATATAGTGTTACAAGTAGTAGATCAATAGTATTCGAGATGGGAATAGCAAAATTAAGATCGCAAGTTCAATGGCTTAAGCATTGATCTATTGCCGCTTCAATAAACAATACATAAGTGTATTCTGTTTACCGGAAGGGTAGGCAGAAATCACGGATTTCCACAAGCCTAACAGCTTATCTCACTTGCTTTATTCACTTACTACTAGACTATATATATAATTAATAATAAATATCAATATCCTTTTATGCTATTTGTATTTATTATTTTAACGTTGTATGGTTTTGTGTCTGCCCATATTCGATGTTTTAATTCGCCGTAATTACATATCGCACTCTTAATAAAACAGCGACTTAACTCGAAATTTAAAAGTAAGGCAAATTGGACTCTAATTGTATATGCTAAATTCTAATATTATGTTTGTGTTAAATCATTGCAATAGAGTTCAAATTTGTTTAATCCAAAATACTTAGATAAGTCTCTGTTTTATTAAGAGTGCGAATTATGTACGACGTCATACAAATTAAGTCAATATTATTTACTAATTTAGGTTGTATTAAGGTTATTGAACCCTGAATTTAGACACCAAAACTAAATCAATAAAAAAAATATCTGTAAGAAAATAACAGCCACTATTTTTAAATCGCTAGTGAATTCCAAATTCGGCATTTTACAACTCTCATGTTAAAGGTATTGTAGCACTTACACCTACCGACATACAAACAACACAAATTTAAAAATAACCTAGCAATATACATAGATCAGTGCACAATAATATTACATTTAAAGTGTAATTACATCTGTGGATAGTTTATCCATTGATTAGGCCCGGAGGTACCAATACAAGGAGTACGAGTAACATTACACTGTTCCGAACAGTCATATCGGTATCTTCGATAGCAAGTTACTTACTGGGCGTCCGGGAATAACTAAATGTTAATGATACCGTCCTACAATAGGCGTAGTTTAGATCTTATATATGCTATGTTCCTTAGATTAAGATAATTAAGTCTTTATTCGGGTAAAAGGCAACTAAAGAGAATACAGCTATATTGCATTGTGATTTTGATAGTGCTGATTGCATTTCAATTTTATTAATCGGGTTTTTATATTGCTAAAATCTTTGTCTTATCATCAGACGAACCATACCTTGGTGGTATTCAAATCATTTATTTATTTATTTAAATATACAATGTGCCGCTCTATGAATAAATCCCATGTTGAGGAAGTCCTTAACATGGGATTTATTATATATAACAGACGGACGGAAATAGTTGATCCGAGTTTATTCTGTATAATAAACTCAGATCAACTATTTGAGGATCACACAAAATGTTGTCCTGTGTGGGGCATCAGCAGCTATTATAAACAATAGAGGGTTTTCAACTCTTAGATTACCTTTCAGGCGCAATTATCCGATAGTATATCAAATGCCTGACTACCTTACCAGTTAAATGGTACAGACCACGGATACTGCTGACATCAGATCATCCTTAAGGAATTATCGGATGGTAGGTAATAAAGTTTCTCTAAAATAATGTCCTCGAAAGTGTAGGTACTGTATTTCATTTCACTAACGTAGATATATACTCGTCATAACGACAAGTGTCCGTCATAAAAAAATTACACAACATCATAAATTTTATACTATGACCGAATAGAGAGTCTAATGTAAAGAAAGTATGTCAGAATGGTAGCCTGTAGTTTCTGTCTACCTCACCAGGAAACAGGCGTGAGTAAATAAAAACAAAGTATCTACATCAACAAAGAAATATGAGCACATAATTTCATACAGATAAGATCCTTTAACAAATAAGAAGAAACAAAGCGAATAAGAAGCAATGAATGATTAAAGCGATTTTATTAGAGCCACGTAGCGAGCTGTTAACAATCTAAAAGCAATGAAACGTGAAAACTGCATTGTTGAACAGTAAAGCTCGGTGAAGTTCGTTGAGAACCGTCCATAATCCAATAAAAACAAGTAATTTTCGTACAAAGGCTTGCAGAAAGCAATTGACCGGATAAGGCAAGTGTTGTTAGGTAGGAGCGAGTGCCAAAAAGCGTTGTGCATCAAAATATCTGGCGTCAAAACACGCCTCTTGACGCAGTAATGGACTTAGCTGTTGTACAAGTTCGGGACCTTTGCAGCGTTATACAGGCGAGGCACGAGTTTTAAACGCTTATCAACAACATACCGCTATGTGTAACAGATTAAGGAAATTGGTTTTCCGTCAAAAAATTTACTAGCAACGCTTTTTAGGTGATAAAATTCTAGATATAAACTCGAGCGCTTTTAGGGTTAAAGCCGACGGAGCGGTGCAGATTAATATAAGCTTATGTATCAGTGTGAATTAACAGTAAAGCTCCCACCTGTGCAGCAATAAAATTATACTGCAATTACAATCCAACCTTAGTGATTATGATTACGCCACCCGTGGGAGTAAGCATATTAGTGAACATTTTACAGTCGTTTTAATATAGAGAACATAAAAATAAAGATAGGACGCAAGAGTGCAGCATAATTGCATCTAAGTTGATATCTATGCGAAGGAAATCGCCAACATAATAGGTTTACTTAAAACTTTTTTTACGGAACTCCGTTGTACAGAAGTTGAACAAAATTAAACAACAGTCGGGATTCGAGTTTAAAAGTGAGTCCAGATTTGTGAGCAGCTAATGTTCTTAAATCGGGACAGACGGGTAACGAGCCAGGACAAATATTTTGCCACTTCGAAACGTTACCTGACCGGGGAAGTGGCCGCGGTCGAGCCGGCCGCGGAGAGACAAAGTAAATATGTCCCCGTTTCCCCGGTCGTCCCCACATTTTATCGGGGAGCGATCGGCGCTCGGGTCGGGAAATGAATTTAAAACGTGTTTGCGGGTAATCTGTTATCGGTCCCTTGTCTCTGGCTGGAATATAGACGTCCAGCCCGCTGCTATATCTCGAGCGTGATTTCGTGCCGCCTGTAAACATGACCGTTTGTAGTTCTGATCCTTGTACCTCATTGCACATCGGCCGCGTTGATATTGCTATCGTCTACTCTTGTACAGATACCATTATACCACGTAATAATTACGGTAAAATAACATAATAGAAGCCATTTCGAATTCATAACATAACATGAAATGTCGAGTAAGGGATCCAATTCTATAAGAGCAACAACCGTTTTCGCTAATTAAAAGTGATCTGGTTCTCTTTGCCAAATATAAAGATACAACCTCATTATCCTGCTCATTGAGTTATAGCCTACAGCAAAAGAGCAAGGGCATCGTTATTTCATTTATAAAAAACATTCGCTAATCTCGGAGTATTTTGTATAAAGAGAACAATAAAATGTTAAACGTATAAGTAGTCAATGTTAGGTGGAAGCGGAGTCTAATACGAGCAACACTGGGTTAATTATTTCGTCACAAGAGCCTTCGTAAGCCACTGTAACAGCGCTTCAGCCGAGCTCGGGGGGTCATAAAAGCTACATAATACGCGGCGACGTAAAACTCTTATTATTTTAGTATCTGCGAAACGGTCGCGGAAAACATATCGTAAAATAAAACCTGTCGCATTGTACAAAGATGCAAGCCCCTCCATCGGAGGCGCGGTTCAGCCAATGTGCTCGCTCTAAATCCAGGTGGATTCAGTGTGGACACCGGTTAGGATCGAACACAGTGAGCTAGGTGGATTTCTATGGTAAATACAGACTTTATGGTAGCCGAGGGATAAGTTTCCATTTTAAATTGAAGAGAAACTCTGAAATGTTTCCTTGTCTCCCGACGGGGCTAAGCGCGCGAGGCTGAATAAAAATTCACGTCAGGTACCTAAGCACGGAAATATTTACACAACTGAAGAATTTACTAGCAGTTGCAAGTGGTTATATAAATAAAAGTGATAAGGTTGTTATCACTGTTTTTTATATCGATTGGCGAAAGTTACAGCTGGGGAAACATTAAAATATATTACAGCCCTTTATCTTGATATGTTAGGATCATTTAATTGTAACAGGATGACAGATACAACATGAAAATCACAGGGTTGATGTGAAAATTTTCAACATGAAAATTATTCAACATTTTTTTTTGGCGAAAATGCGACTAAGTCCCGGAAACGCCCATTTACATAGCCGATGTCGGCGCGATGGTGCGTGGCGACTTCAAATGGGAATTATAATACCAAATTGAATACAAAACTTTCCTTTCAGTGCCGAGTAATGGAGGAGTCTATGCACCGGAACAATCGAAAAGACAAATAGAATGAGAGAGGAGACGAGACACTCGCTCTGTTGAAATAATAAGTGACTGACGTCTTTTTGGACGTTCCTGCCGCGCTTTTTTGTAACGATAAATTTTTACGCTTTGATCTTTCCAATTCAAATAGGCTTTTTTTCTCGTAGAATCAGAAGTTATAGGAATATTTCAAAAGCTTTAAGTGAGGCGACAGAGCGGATTTTCTTTTCCACCGGCTATATCGTTCTGATTGAAATGCAAATGAAACGATGTCCGTTCTAAACGTATTTATTCTATTTTACCTCTTTGGCTAATCTGCCAAATTAGGCAAATAATGAAACAAGTCCAGCTTTACAGTAAATTACTATTTTAATATCCACGTGCATCTTAGCCCTCCTGCAGTAAACTTGAACGAAATTAAATTCCTTCATTTTTGTAACGGTATATAACGTCGAGACACTATAAAAATATGAAATTTAAATATTTCAGCATTAGTAGTAAAATTTATGAAATTTTAATCTTCTCTCTGCAGTCGAGCAATGACAGGGATTGTTTGCTGAAGAATCTGAAGCGGTTCATTATTCCGTTCCGAGTTATTTGGCGCCCAACGAGGGGCTACGCGCGCTCCACGGTGAACATCTGACGAATCACTCGCAGATTTGAATTTGTATCCACGGAATGTTTCATTTTTAAGGATACGCATACGCAGTGGTATGTTTACACCCCCTGTATGTAACACACATAGGTATAAGCGAGTGACGGTGTTCTGTAGTTGTGACTTCAAATCTGAACAACTTACACAACGAAACAAGCTGCAACAAAAACATTTGCCTATGCCGACGTTAGTGAATTGTTCTCCCGCTCGTGACTGGGTAATTTCCATACATTTCAAGTTCCATCGCCTGCGGGACGTTCGTTCTTTTGTTGATAAATGTTTGACGGGAACTCCGGGGACGCCATTAAAAGTTTTTTCGTGAATAATTCCAGTTTACATACGCAAATGTTTACTCGTGAGTTTACCCCCGCGCTCACCTATTCGGTGATTTCTTTTCATAGAGGCGTTTGTTCAAGGAGTGGTGAATTTCTTCTGAACGGAGTTGAATAGGTAATTGGAAAAGTTTTTGTGTTTTCTTTGTCATAACCCTTAGTTTTGACATAATTTACCAGGGATCACGCGCAAACGCGTCGCTATTGTTGTGAGATTTTATTCAAATATCTACAGTTGAATTTGGCGTGATTGAAACGCAATAGTTTGTAAAGTTGATAGGAAAGTTTTTGTTGGAACAAAGTGACCGATAAAGACACGTAGACCTTAAAGTTGGTGGCGACGTGGTCGGGTGAAGTGGCAAGTTCCTTGAGCAATAACTCAGTGAGACGAAGTTCGACGATCAGATTGTGTGCAGACAAAAAGGTGGTGCGATGTCACAAAAGCTAGATTGCGTGGATAACCGCGCGTGCTCCGACCACCGTAGCGCCGCGGGTTAAGCTCGCACTCTATATTAAACCTTTTTACATCTAATCTGTGTTAGAAATTTTGAAGCAACTTAATCCACAGACGTTTAGTGCTTAAGACTTTTTAAGTAACTAGTTCCTGAATTTTCTTAGTAGTAGTAGTTTCTTAGATAAAGTTTGTGAGATTTACAACAGGAATGGTAAAGTCATAGGTGGAACTACTTAATTCCGATAATGTTTCTTGTCGTGCATCACTTGTAAACGCGAATAATGTTTTATATTTCTTAAAGAAGCGAGCATCGTCTTTAAAAAAAAAAGATTATTCGTACTAGTCCTAAATCTTGTGTCACGGGGAACTTTACAAACGTTCAAATAAAGAACACCAAGACTCAGCACCACCATTAGTGGATCCCACGTTGGTGCGTCCCACTCTTGGACAAATTCTTATTTGTTGAATGTCTACAACTTCCTGTTCCCATATTAATCGTAAAACAAACAATGTATGTACGCGTTTGTGGATAAGTGATTGCCTCTTCAACTACCAATGCACACCGAATTTTATATCCCCACACGGAACGATAAATTATGGCCTGCAGATAGTTGTTATGGGCTTGAAAGTACTTTGGACCCGTGCAGTAATATAAGTAAAACCCACGCTATTCGCCTAGTGGGTGTCTGTTGGACTGCCATGCAAAGGTCTCGAGTACGATACCAAGGCGCGCACCTCTGACTTTTCGAAATCATATGCGTATTAAATAGTTAATTATTGCTCGCTTTAACATAGAAGGAAAACATCGTGAGGCAACCTGCATGTCAGTGAAGTCCGTTAACCCGCAACGGACCAGCGTGGTGGACTATGATCTAATCCTTTTCACACTGAGAAAAAGCCCGTGCCTAACAGTGGGACAGTTTAATACAGGGCTGATATTATAACGTTATTGGTCTTGGTGTTTCCTTGTTTTTAAATAGTATTAAAGGATTATTATCTTTGTAAAACATATAAGGTGTACGTACGCCTCCGTTCAATTACCGCTGCTAATTTCTTAGAACAGTGTACAAAGCTCTAAATCTAATACACTACTTAGGAGATCCTTTGCCGGGTTTCCCGTTAAGTAACTGCAAATTAAGATTACACGTCGCGATAAGGCGACGTGTCGGTTTCAAACGGGATCTTCAATAAGTGGGTGTAACTAACCGCGCAAGAACGCCGTGTACCGGTAAATATTTATAGCCCACTGTTGGGATAAAATTCGTTATGATAGCTTATGTAATAAAATGCTTATGAATAAAAATAGAAGTTTTAAAATTACTTGCACTGCATTATTCTCCGTGATTGTTGAACATGTATTGTATCGTCTAAGACAAGAGAGAGAGAGAGCAAGAGATCAGATCTTAGTAAAATAAGAAAAATACTTGGAACAAAGTTGACTTATTTTTATGCCTATAGTGCTCATCTTAAGTTTTACGAAAATCTGTGTAAAGAAAGTGCGCGGTAGTCATTTTTCTAACTTGGGACAGTAACGTTTAATAAAGTAAGTTACTGATTAGACAGTCACCAAAATATTTGAACTTTCTTGTTTTTTTGCGACAGAGTAATAAATACCTAAAAATTGGCTTCAAAAAATGTACAACGCCATTACAAAGTAACTTCTATTCATCGTATTGAGTACTTTGATATTATTGTTGTTATATACATGAATGTTTCAAACTTATTTTACCCGCCAAATCTTAATGAATGACCTGCGAGACAAAACTTAAATTAAAAAAACAAACAAAAAACATAAAATAAGATCTTTTTCTTGACATCAGCTGCGAATTAATTAATTGCTTTACAAACTTGTGTTATTTCCTTTCCATTTAGCAATGATTTGCCCAACTTTATCTAAAGTACCTACTTAAATAAAATCTACACATGTTCACGGCGATGCGAAACTCATGAAAAATGTTCTATCCCTACATTTATTGGTACTCGAGTAATTTTTATTGTTCTTATAATCATAATAGGCATATTCATCTATTGTTATATCGTGTTATACACGTATCGTATTACTTCTAACGTAAATAATTTTAAGGATCAATGGAGTTTGAATGCGTTATTATTTCACGCTAACGAAATTAATAAGGTAAATTTCAGCGGCGTTATTACATTACAAAACCGCTTGTTTGATGTGAAACCGTCAGGAAAAGCAACGACTTTACACAATACCGTTACATACTGTTAATATTTGTGTAAACTTATATGAACGTTATTAAAACTGTTTCAGCTTGTCTATCCTGTAATGTACATAAGTACGCGATTGATTGAGTAAGTCGTATAACAGTTCTATTCTAATACGTAACGCTAAACAATCAACGATTGACTATTGTAGAGTTTGGGCAATTGATTAAGGTAATGGAATTATGAATGAGAGACCTATTTCTGCCTATAAAACTGCCGCTATAATGTTATTAATACAAGCATTTTATTGAAATTAAACTACTATATACACATACACACACATACTAACACACACACAGATTTTCGCTAAAGAACACCGATTCTTACCAAGGATGCTTCGCGAGGCTATTGAAATCAAAAAACATCCTAATTTCAATAGAGAAGATGGTTGGAATGTACCACCAGCTTGGGATCCAGTAATTCAAATAGTCAAACCCAAGAAAAAGCAAACCACAGCTAGACTTCATGATACTCTGAGCTCATTCTGCGTAAATAGAAACACCAATGATTAAATTATGTTCGGGTACTTTGAAATAACTACACTGGAACATTGAGACAACTACCATCTTAGTCTCCCCGTGACCATGGCTGCTGAAAACCAACCGAAACGTCGTGGAAAGTGTAAACTTAAATATAAATAGTTTTAATAGTTTTAATAATTTAATTAGCCTAAAAATTAGTAAAGTTTATAGTATGTAGTGTAACAGCTTCTAAATTATGTAATAAAGTGTAAAATAAACAACGCGATAAAATCCGTATATAGTAGTTTAATTCAAAAGAATAACATTCGCGTAAACAGAAGACAATATTATGTAAACAAGCATTTTAGCTTGAAAGAGAGACAAAAATATTTAGTAATAGGCTGTTAAATAGACAACTACCGCACTAGTGTTCAAGCCCTATGTTGTTTCTTAACCAACGGACCCAAAGTACACCGAGAATAATCATTTGCGAATCACAGAGACCACCGGCGTCCGGACTTGATATGGTTAAACTGACAGACTCAAAAGTAAAATATATACAAACAAATAACTAAAATAAATGAAAATATGAAGTATGATCGTAATATACAAACAAAAGTTAACAAGCTACCAAAACTACCAATATAGAAGTAGAGAAGCACTAAACCAAACAGCTCATAAATTGTTGAAATATTCAAGTACCCACAAACATTCGTATTACTTGGATATCGTAGAGGCACGGTTAAGTATGGAGCAAGATTCATGCAAGTTAATAGATATGAAGTTTTTATGAGCCATAACGTCACCTCCCAAAGTGAAATAAAAAGGTTATATAACTTTTTTTATGCGCCACCTAAGATATATATTTTGTGTCTTAATTTCGGTTGCATACTTTTAGTTTGGTATATTTATTGTAAATGGGTTTTGCTACTAGGCATTTTTTATTTTATTAATTCCGATTAACTCCTCAAATCTATTAAATAACTATCATGTTTATTTTTCATCATAACGAATATTATTAATGTGAATGTGAGTTTGTTTGTTACGCTTTCAAGTCTTAACTACTCGACCGATCATAATGCAATTTTGCATGTACATATAAGGACATTGGGCACCTTTCCTCCAGAAAAATACTATTACTAAGCTAACCTAACCTACATTTACGCGAACAAAGCCGCAGGTAAAATCTTGTAATATTATAAAAGCTATATACTTTTGGAACTTCTTTACAGCGCATAAAGTCTATTGGAAAGAGAGACAGACATACAATAAAACAACACAATTATTATTAACGGAAACAATGAGGTTAACATATTAAAATTAATTTCCAAAACTTTATCATTACATTAATATTTATTACTAGTATTTAATTGAAATTTCGCATGCTTGAATCCCACAGGCACGCAATACTGGGGCAAAATTATTATCCTATAGATTTGTCTAGGACATAGTTCTTTTTTAAATACACCTCCTGTAGTCTGTATAGTGTCTGCATCGCGGGGGAGTTGACAAACATTCGAACGATGGACATAAAGGACATCCAGACTCGGAACAAATATTTGTGGATCGCAAAGAAATTATCCCTCGTAGAGATCGAAACCACCAAACTCGGCGTAGTGGCAGCGGCGACCATTTAAACCACTACGCCGTCCATGCAGACTCCATGTGAGCTAAAGAACAATGGCAGATTTCATGTCTTTTGGGACCCAATCTTATAGATAACGTGCCTTAAGATAACTCATTGATAGTTGTAGAACAATATAAGACTAACAAAAAATCAAATAGAAAGCAATTTATAGAAGTTGGGAGAAACAAGATACAATATTATAGGAATAAATAAGACAGATTATGATTGACAACTGACAGACAGTATCGCCAGCTAAACGTTCCCTTTTACGTTATACCATGAGTACAGTAATAGTTTATAATTTAATATTTTTGTAGACGTTTTACTTGTACAATACATATTTACATATGTAATATATGTCATGTTTTACTGTCGAAAGTGAGTTTTATTTTTTTATTAAACATAGTAAAACCCATAATTATTCAAGATCAAATCTAAAGTAAAAACAAATATAAAATATTGTAGATTGGAACGTAATCCCACCCAAGTTGCATTTTGTAAGAGCACAATGTCTCATTTTTTAATAAATTAAAATCAATTATAACTTTTAATTCTCTTCTTATAATGACACAATATTTTTATATAAAAATCTTATAAACCTGTAGTTATAACTAACGTATATTTGAAATTGAACGGTATTTCGTTAATTTTACATTTTTTGGGTCCAACCTCGCCATCGTTCTTTCATCGAAATAAGTTCAGTAGGATACACGTGTTTGAGTAACAAATATATAAATATCACAACAAAGTATTATATTGATAATGTGACAAAACTTTGTGTAATCCACAAATGGTTGATCCGAGTCTAGATGTTCTTTATGTCCGTTGTTTAAATGTTTATAAAGTCCCCCGCGACACAGGATTTATTCCTAGTAGGGAGTGGTCTTTTAAAAAAAATAATAATAATGATATTAGTAGTATAAAAGTAAACCCTAATAAAACACAATCAATATAAGTAAAGTACGTATCCTATGCATATAATATAATAACAATAAATGTAACACACACATTAAACACGTCGACATAGTATCGAATGGCCCAAATCTTGTCCACATCAGGCTCGTACGACAAATTATGTGCTCGCGAACAGATACCGATATTGTCGCCCTAAAAACACTTTTCCCTTGTTTTCCCCAAAATGGGGAACGAAGAACGGTAGTTCAGCAAGACAGCTTGATCCGGCGTTCGGCCGTTTGAGGAGTAGCAACAAGTATCTTATTTACACATGGGAATACAAACTTTGTACCCTAGAATAAAGAGTTTAATTTATTTTGTCCACATCTAAGGAAGAAAGTATTCATACGTGCTTATATAAGGAGGCATGCGAAAGTGATGGAGCGACAGGGAAACGAGTTATACTCTGTAACAAGTACTTAGTTTTATTGCTTTTGGGTTCAATGCTGTGTTTAGTGGTCGCGGAAAATTATGTTTGTTCGTAGTATTTCTGTTATTCTGTTATCTTTCTGAGTAATATGTTTAGTGTTTCCATGTCATGTGTCATAGATACAAGATAGGGTTTAAATAAACAGTAATGACGACTGTGAGTATTTGGACTTTTTAGATGAGGTCTTGCATTTGAATGGAGTTTCCTGTCGTTATGATGTAAGTATTAGTACATTCATACATAATCTCTGACCTATATGGTATGCCTATAGATAGAAATGTATTACACTCATATGCATGTGATAATTTTTCAGGTACCACATTATAGGTAGTCAGATTGTTAATGTGAATTTTGTGATAGAAAACTTATAATTAATATACGAGTACTTGGCCTGGCCCGATTATCGAACCCGGGACCTCATGCAGAGCAATCCCTATTACTACCACTGCGCCGCCAAGGATTATTTACTGATTTACTTAATGACTAAATTACTTGATCTTATAACTGAAATCTTTAAATTGTGCAGTTAGTTTATTACGAAAGACAAATCATGATTATTATGATATGTTTATAAAATAAACTGTTGTCAGTTTGGCTTCTAAGTCGTCGTATACAGACAAGTAAATAATCCGTGCTAAAGTTTGTATAATATGTGATGTATTCACATTAAAAGCCGAGGCCCTCAAACGGCGACATCCCAAAAGAAAATACTTTAGACAGATAGGGAAAACGGGAAAAACCAATTGTGCATCCCTGCTTCATTGTGAGGACTCCAAAAGAAGCCCGATATAAACGAAGGACGGAGACGACTCGTTAAAAGAGATACTTATGAAAAGGGAGATTCATGAAAAATATCGAAAAGCTAAAGTAAACAATAGAGAAGCGGTTGAAGGCGCCGGGACAACTTTTCAATTAACAGAATGAGACTCAAGTTGACGGGAATTCGACAACCCGATAGCGCACTACACTAGCACCGCCTTCGCCTTCCAAGTATAACAAAATATTCCACCAGAGTGTTACATTGGAAGCTAAAGGGACGATGAACTGTACAATACGTAATATGTAATAGGTGTTTGTGTGAAGGTGAGTTGGCGTAGGTTTCGGAACGACCCGCAAACTGAGTGGGTTAAATGGAGCGTGGACACGACGAGGCCAGCTGCACTTGTTGCAATTTCTCTCCACTCCACAACTTAATTGTGCCGAGTGTGCCTTTACATTTGCTATAGACGAATGATGTTAATTTAACCCCGGAAAGGTTACCGTCCATTACTCTAATTGCGAGCCGCATTTCATCTAAGCATCTCCCAACTTCGGTCCGCATCGAAGAATCTCCAACAAACTCGAGAAAATTCACAGAAACCAACTACCAAAGAGTATGGAAGTAAACGAGGACACTTTGCTAATATTCCTAATTAAGCTTTTAATGTAATTGAATGAGTGGAGACACGTTGCGATTGGAAGGAGTGAGCGAGCGGCTCGCGCACCCCTTCGCTCGCGACCAAAAATACTTTCAGATAAATTACTTAGAGCGAACTCGGCGCGCATACAAATCGGCTAGCGATTCTCCATATTTCACCTTCCGAACACTCGGTCGATTTACACACTTCGGTAATAGACGGGGGAAGGCCGGGCGCCACCGCGCCGGGCGGCCCGCGATGGACGAGACCCGATGCACAGATCTCAAGTCGGTGAAAATTAAGCCATTTCCGTTACGGTGCGTCGTGTTCTAACTTTATTACTAATCGAGTCACGTCACGAAAAGAATTTCCGATATACAATTAAAGGTGAAACGGGTGTCGAGGATCTCAAGTCAGAGGTGGGCCGATATTGTTGGCGTCTGTCGCGAGGAGGCAAATAACCGGCGAGCAGAGGCACCTGTGCTCGATAATGCGACGCCCCGTCTGGCCGAATGGGCGAGGAATCAATTAGGCCTTTGCCGAATTGCGTAACAGCTCTAGTTACGAGCATTACGAGTGGGTCCGCAGCTGCTTTTTGCTCATCCAACCTCTTGTTATTGCACAATCGACATTCGACGCCTCAGATTAAGATATTACGTATTCATCGAACCTTTTCATTATAGTTTTATTAGGAGAGTTCGGTAAACAAAGTGAACTTTCTCATCAATATTTAGCTATCTTCAGTATTCGATATATTCGTGCTATTTTATTGCAACAAACACAAACCGTGTTTGTAAAGTTAGGACAGCAGTTTCGGCTATTAAAGAGCAAGGTATGAGTACACTATGGAGTGATGTATTTAGTGCTGACTGGCTGAACACTGGTTTAAACGAGTTGCCGTTGTCATGAGCGTATTTATCGCGGGCTGCATGCGTGCACCGTTGATGGCGTACGGTAATGGATTACTTTAAACGCAACTGTATCGCCGCGCCAACCGCAACCGGAGCGATTCAAACTAAAAATTACATTTAATATTGCATCGGTATATCAATGTTGCTGTGGTTTTATTTAATTGGAACAGTTTATCGAATGAAATTGTGTAAAAAGAACACCGGATAACAATTATAAAAATAATTTTACAAATTATTGAATGACCTAGTTGATTGGACCAGTTACGGACCTCAATAAAGACCTGTATAATAAAAAAACCGAGTGTGGGATCCGATGAAAAGGGACCCCAGCCTATAAAAAGGAAATCATACGTGGCAAAAATTAAGCTCTGAATTAATCAATGTCTACAAAATTCAGATAAAGGCAGGCCCATGGTCGGAGGTGCTTGGAGTATCAAAAAAATCCAAATTAATTAGGGCGAATAAATTAAAATGGTGAAGGGAAAGCTCGTAATTTTCGCCATGTCCGCTGTAGATTGCGGCGTGTGAGGGTAGTCGTATGTGAATTATTTAGAGGCGGTCGCGCGGCCGACTGGCCCGCAATTAATGAAGTGCTCCGAGTCGTTTGTCAATGCGGTGGTCTGTGGCGGTCGGCAGACCCTCACCTACACCAATCTGTTACCTAAAATGTGTCACTCGCAGTAAGCCCTAAGAATATTTGCAATTCATTACATGAAATCAATCGCTGAATTCCAATTATGGGTTAAATTCAGCTCGGCTTGTTCAGTTTTGATTTATTGCTTTGCCTAAGAAGGTCGGTTTAAGGGAACTTTTTCTTTTGTTTTCAATATTATAAGATTTTAATCGTTCTATTAAAAGAAATGATTGAAATGCAAATTCGTTTATTTATTACCGGCAATTAAATTAATAAAACGAATCCTTTCCTGTCATAAATGCTTACACGTCTCCCAACAAGCAATTATTTGTGGTACAAGGCTACCGTAATAATTTTATTATTCGGATTACAAGGCATTATCTCACATCCATTAAGCATAATTTTACTAATAACTATTCAACGGCTTAGCATCACTGTAGCGATATTCTAAAAGGTGATTATAAATCTAGTGAAGAGGTCGGAAGCGGGCCGCCGAGGTCGGCGTTAATTTTAATGGTGAGATTTATTTGTCCCCGATTACGAGGAGTTTGATCAAATTCCGAGGCGGCGTGTAAGCGCCCTCGCAATGACATTAGGCGATGCCGCGACCCGCCGCCAGCCCGCCGCGCCCCTGTAATCGTACCGTTTAAATATAATTGCAATAAGTTAATAAAATCCCACAGCGCTTTTAATTAATTTGTGGCGACACAGGCGCCCAATTAAATGGGGATTTCGAAAATTTCATAAAGCGTTGTTGTGTGGTAAACGCTATTTTTGCAGGCACTTTGTTTTTGCGCGGTTTGTTTGTGAACGCGTTGCTCGTCAGTTTCGAGTGAAAAAGTAAACAATGTAATGGCTTTCATTTAGTGATTGGATGAATGTGAGCTCTTCAAATAATTGCGGTTCAAAATCAATCAACTATTTATTAATTTGATATCGCGCGTTATTTTAGTCATAATGCTTATGCCGGAGCGCGTACAACATGAATGAGTGACTACACTAATGGAATCCATTTGGAATCATGGAGTATGAAATACTGAAATTCGTGCGGGCGGTTGGATTAACAGAGCAGAAAAAAGCAGTGTAGTCTGTTGTCAAAATGTAGCGTCTCGATTCGTCCTCCTTATTGTAAATATGCATTAGAGCGGATGACGCGTTGCTTCGGGTCCTCATTACGCCGATGCGCCATCAAAGACGTCCACGATCCGGACCGTGAAGTGTCCCGGATACAAGCCGCTCAATTATGTTAATGGATTTGCAGCATTCTACCAACAACAGGCCTGCCTTCAGCTGATTGATATGCAGTTTCCAGTGTATCACATGTCTGCATTTATGACGATTACATTACACAAAGCGTTTTGTTATTTGAGACCATCAACGGGTATTAAGATTACGCATTATAAGGATAGCTATTACAGTAGAACAGACGCGACTGTGTTTACTTTACACTGATGCTTATTTAATCCAAAATCGATGGATAAGCAAGCCAGTAAAACAAATACATTTTACTTCTGGACACGTCTAGGCGCACGAAATGATTGATAGTGCTTTGAGCACACAACGGTTATTGAATGCCGAGAGAAAACCACCAAAAACAAAATAATCACAGTTACAATCGAGTCAACAACGGAATGTTATCAAAAATACATTACCCTCGACTAAAAATTGTAATTAAAAAAACCTTTAAAGGCAAATATGATTCGAAATCGATTCAGGTCATAATACCGGTCGGTGGGCTTAGTGAATAAGTGAACTGATATGATACGGATATAACATAAAAATTGGTGTAGACAGGCTATCGCCCAACGATGTGGGTCTTTTTTACAGTCCAAAGTTAACAAGCAATCTAAATGTAGGTTATATTTCGAATATTTGGAGTAAATATATAAGAGAAGCTCCACAGTAGTAATGTTAACCACCTAACTGGCAAACACTAGAAAAATTTATTATATTGAAGCGAGCATGATGTGGTGACGTGCTATGTGGTCTTTGTTGAATAATTTAAATTGTGTCAAACTCTACCTTAGGTATATGACACCCAATATACATAATGATATATGAATAGAATTTAACCTTAGCAATTTATGGTCGTATGGTTCATATTTTTGGGACTTTACAAATGATAATTTCCGATTTCAATCAGAACTGTGATTTCGGTAACCGCCGCTAATAGATATGGCTATGTTTTCTTGACAGCACAGAATCAATTTCAAGTAAACGCAATTTAACCGGTGACTACTGTAATCTCCATAAGCGGCGTTGTACGCCGCTTATGGAGAGCCATAGCCAAAAGTACGTTGAAAATTTTATGTTTATTTCTTCTCTGGAGTTAGAATCGACACTTTATTACATAAAAAATGAAAAGGCAGGCTTTCACGTAAAGGATACTCGAGCCTCGCGGCCTGGGTACAAGGACATCGCGTCACTTTACACGTAACAGCTCCAAGTCGGCCACCTGCTAGTCTTACCGTAAGATTCCCGGCAAAACGCCGACTCACCGGCCCGGTATACGCTTAAATTACGCGTAAAGCCGAACACAAAGGCTATGCGTATTCAAATTCCATTAATCTCCCACCCGGGGAAAGGTGGGGTAAAATGAACCGGTGCGGACAAAAACAATGCCGCCGGCAAATAACCGGCTCAGCATTGTTCCGGCAATTAGAAAGCTTTCCCATGTACCGGTCGTGTATAAAAACAGTGTAACATCAGCACGAATCGCTCCTATTGCTCGTTACCATTGATGTTTATTACGGTTATTAGGACTAAGCCGCGTGGTTCCATAATAATGTTTTTTGGTATAAGTTGTTTTAAATTAATCATATACACGTACATAGGTGTTGGTTAATCACGTGCTAGACGGAAATCGTTAAGTTTCATTGCAGTGAAATTTGTCGGGGTAGTCGTTTTACACACGATGAACAAACGTTATCGTAGAACGATATAATCTGGGGAAAAGCCGGATCAAAGGTGGATATCGACGAATTAAAACCGACTGTCGAATGACCGATATCGAATGCGACAAATGACACAACGTTACGAATTGATTTCGAGATAATCCCTGACCGGTCATCCGGCGTGCGTCCATTCTTCAGATATTAATAACTTCAAAATTTAATTATTTACTGCTATCAGATTTATTATGTGTCTGTACTTGACAATTTCGGTAATGATCCGTTCGACTGTTATACAGTAATTATGTATGGAACCTACAGGGCACAGTCGAGTACCAGAGAACCTTTTATAAAATGTAAAACGGATTTTTGGTAAGGTGAAGTACGACTTTCAAATGTAGTATTATTTTCAAACAAACCAAAGTTACAATTTAATTTATTTAAAAGAGAGTAGTTCTATTTGTGTTAGATTTGGTTGCCTGTAGCTGAATGCACGAGGCATGCACTGGTAATTCTTATCAATATTTCATTATACCATATTTGACTTGCATATGTTGCCAATTCAAATTAGTAAATTAATTACAATTTAACAATTACGATAGCAGCGATAGTCTAGTGGTAGACCGTAGGACTGCTACGCAGAAGTCTCGAGTTCGATCCCAAGCTGCTCATCTCTAACTTTTCGAAGTTACGTGCGTATTAAATAGTTAATTAACGCTCGCTTTAACGGTGAAAGCAAAACATCGTGAGGAAACCTGCACGTCTAAGTTCTCCATAATGTTCTCGAAGATATGTGAAGTCTACCAACCCGCACTGGGCCAGCGTGGTAGACTATGGTCTAACGCTTCTCACAGTGAGAAAAGGACCGTGCCTAGCAGTGTGACAGTTTAATACAGGGTTGATATTATATATATATAGATTATTAAATCGTAATAAAAATATAATCATTAAAATGTTTCTTTTATTTACTTAAATATTTCAATTTAACGAATTACTTCTCTTTATTGTATGCGGATAGTATGGGGTATATTACAATAAATCTAACATTATTGCCTTTATTGCATTGAAAACCTTATTGCCTATTTCAACTGTTTAATAAATGAGTGACTCTAATTTAATTCGTTTTAACGACATTAGAGATAAAAAATTACCTATATTAAAAATTGCTGGTATTGATTCAGTAGCCGATTTTGAACAAACTACTTTCAGGATGTGCGTTTATTATGTTACAAGTTGTATATGTGTTTATACCCATATATCGCCAGCTATGTTTTAGTTTCACCCACAGGTTTCACCTAATAGAATGCGAGCTTATTGTCGCCTACCGAGCACGTTTCAAGTCGTGGTGCTGCTAAAGAGAATTTGACAGGTAAACCCAATAAACACTATGTCCGACCCGTAATCGAACCTGCGATATTACGATCGCTTGCAAACATAACGCAAACCTATGCTACGGGATCAACGAGACACGAAGGTAGAAGTATTAAAAAAAGCTTATGCTCAATAATGAGATAAAATTATCGACAATAATTTAAAAGGTTTCGTTGTTTTATACTTTCTGATGTAGTCAACAAGCTAATCTCCCTATATCTTTTACTTATTTCAAGTTTTACTCTAGAAGATTACTATTTGCAGCTATGGACTAAAATAATTCCAATTGCTTTTTAGCAGCGTAGGGCTCGCGGTATAATTAATTTTCTTCTCACCAGTAGGTGGTGGAAAATAGTAACTTTACTTAAGTTTCGAACAATAATTTTTCAGTTACTGGGCTTTGATTGTAGGACTTAAAACTTTTCAATCGCAATTGTAACCATGTTTCGATAACTGTGACAGCTTAAATAGGCACACATATAAAATGAACGAACTGCATGCTAACGTATCTTTAAAAGACTCACAGAGTTAAACCGTATGGTGCCGTTAGGGAGCAGAGCAGGACTGCTTACCTGGAAAACACAAAAAAAAAGCAAATTAATATATTTATATTCAGTAGGAGCGGACCCTAAACTGCAACTTGACACAAGCTGCTCCGTGTAATGGAAACAATGTGGCCGCGATGCAATCACAAGGAGCATAGCCCGCGCTATTGTTTTTACCGCTGTTATTGCGGAGTGCCAAGTAGCAATAAGCGAGCGATGTTTGCTCAGGGCCACTATTGTAGCAGGTTATTAGGACAGGTCCTCCGTGGCGCCCGCGGCGGTTGAGGGTTAAGATCGGCTCAGCCCGGCTTTCTTGCTGTGTGACACAGTTAGGCCAGCTGACGTTGAATTACCTTCGTGACGTAATATCACGTCTAAAGGATTACAGAAGTGTATGTTACGTACAGAGCCTTGATTAAACGCTTGTGTATTTAATTATACGAGTAGGTATTCTAGCAAAACAAGCGTCAATTTGTCCCGGCTGCACAAAGCAGAACTAATAATTAATTTGACTGACTGAGATTTAAGCATGCTCATAATATTCAGCTCGCATTTCCGCACATATTCCTAATGTTGTCTCATTATTCGCGACGTAGTTGTGACGTCACGTTACTCACATATAATATGTAATGTTGGTTACGTATACAGTAACATGGTCCTTACAACATCTTGTATTTGGCCTCACGTACTTTGTGTACAGAAAGCTTCGTAGCCAAAAAAGGATTTAAACTCGAGTTAAGTTTGTAGGGAACCTAGTTATATAATTTATATAATATAAAGTTTCCGTCACAGTTCACCAAGTAAATGTATGTATCTACTTGCCAACAAATTCCGGTATAGGAGAATGTTTTAATGACGCCCTTATCGAGACGAACATTCCTCGTGAATTCGAGACGCTCTTAAAACGATACCAATTTCAATAATTACGTGTGTCCTTGGCATAATCAAAATTAACAGTTTCAAGTGTCTGTGATTCTTGTTTTATGTAATTATAATAATTTATATTTCACGAGTTTTGAATGTACTTCCTAATGACGATAAAAGTTCGAGTTAGTGACGGTATCAAATTTGTAAAACATATATTATGTGAATATAATATGTTTTGACTGAAATGGAAATTAAGGATTGCAAAAGATTGGTAAAGGAAAACACACGATTGCTTCCCAGCTAGATTAAGACTAAATAAAAAGATTTTTCTAACGCACTTGCAGCAGTAAGATTCAGGGAGTTTTATTATAATGTTGTAGTTTAGTATATCGCCAAAGGCGTAGGCCTCTGCCTACGAGTCTATTACTGTTCACCGGGCAAAAATTCAGACACAGTGCTGTTATAAAGCCTGATCGTAACTACATTTTGCGATACCTAAGAATCGAACATTAGACCTCATACACAGTTCGTTATACCACCTACAATCTCAACCTCATACACTACCGCACTATATTTGACTTTAAAAGTAATAGAACAGAACTTAAAGACCTAAATATTCAATTCTTAAACAGCATTGATTGACAGTGCTGAGTAGACTGAATATAGACCATAATACGAATAGTGATATTTATTAATAATTAATAATATTCATCATGGTATGTGACCTTCGCTTGTATTCCTTATCCTTACTTATATTATAAATGCGAATGTGAGTTTGTTTGTTTGTTACGCTTTTACGCCTCAACTACTCGACCGATCATCATGAAATTGCGTATACACGTTGTCAGTGGTACAGAATAGGACATATGATACCTTTCATCCAGAAATAAGTACTGTTACTAACCTAACTTACATTTACGCAAGCGGGCAAAATCTAGAACTAATATAATATATTATAGTAATAGTCTGGTCAAAAAAAACATGTATAACGTGTTCAACCACTGGACTTGTCAAAGAGCATGACTACTTTGCAGTAGGTATCTGATTTTACATAATATGCTGGAATCACTTCCACATACATGACATTCGGTTGAAAGTCCCTCCAATTAATAAATGCAGAAGATTAAGCTTGCCTTTACTGCGAAAAGAGGAGCCGATACGTCGTGGAATTTTTGTCAATGATAGTAAAAGGATGAAATTAACTAAGGTATCAAATTTTCAAACGTAGAATTTTAAAAGAGACAATTGCTGGATAATAACTTTGTAATACCTAATAATAAAGAATTCCCTCACGAAGCTGTATGTACTCGAATGTTTTTAACAGCGGTAACCCAATGGTCCAAGCGTGAGATATGCGATCGAGAGGTCGTGGGTTTGATCGGATGGACATGGGTCGTTTCAATGTTTACATCGGTAAGGACATTGTCATGCTATCCCACTTGTAATACAGATCTTGAGATTTATTATTGGTATTTATTATCAAAATAGCTAATATTTTCACTTTTAAATTCTTCATTGAAATTAAACTACTTTATACGGATTTTATCGCGTTGTTTATTTGACACTTTATTATATAATTTTGAAAACTGTTACACTACTTTTACTTTTAAACTTTACTAATTTTTAAGCTAATTAAATTACTATTAAAACTATTAAAACTATTTAGATTTAATTTAATTTTACACTTTCCCCGACGTTTCGTTTGATTTTCAGCAGCCATGATCACGGGGAGACTCATTTCATTTCATCTTTTAAATGCTTGATGCTCGTTCCTTCCTTTTGCCTACCATTAACTTAGCTTTTCTATAGAAAGAGTTTGAAAATAAATTGACCGCACAGATAGCGTAGTGGTTTAAGTAATTGCCGCAGCACTACGACTGTGCCGAGTGTTGTGGATTCGATTCACAAACGGGACCAAAAATAGTGGCGAACATGTTAAAAAAAAAAGTAAAGAAAACCAAATAAAAACAGTCCTAAGTTCCAAACCAACAAAAAGCTAACCACAGGTGATACAACAATACTAACAAAATATAAATTTGAAAAGCGGATAAAATCTACCTAAACCAAAGTCGTACGAGGATCCTTTATCAATATGATCTTTATTTGTGTAAAATGATACGTCTAATTCTCTGCACAAATAATAGGTGGCATAGCGGATATGTGAACAAACAGTTGTGGGCAAACATACGTCCCGGCTGTCATAGTATAACGTTGTATACGTTTTAGTATTGTCGTATTGCACGGTACGTTCTCGATACGATAAGGATATTATTAGCGGAGACATTAAACAGATACCAGTGTATCATTAGTGTTCTAATTTTAAATTTTCTATTTTATGCTGTGGTCTTCTAAAACTGAGGGAATACACAATTTTATGTATATTCTTTGTTGGAAATCCTAAATTAATAAAATAAATATTCTTAATATAGTGAACTGATAGCTTTCTTGATCTCTTTACGTGTAGCACCGCAATTTGGGTCCTGATTTTTTTAATTTTATTCCAAAAAGACAACTCTCCCAATCATTCCTTTGTGTTGCAAGACTTTGCAAACATTCTAACAACACAATTAACACCCAGACCCGGAACAACTATATGTGAACCATCTCTTTGTCCCATGTGCGATCGAACTCACTACACTGGGCGCTGATGATCGGGTCCCGGATTTATTGCTCTGATCAGAAAGAATACCCAAGTAAACTGAGCAACTGATAAATCATGCACAGCTGAGCGCAGGCAAGACTGATATATCTATTTATAGATGACGGGAGATGCCCCAATTTATAGCCATGTACAAAATTCTGAGGGGAAAAATTAATGCGACAGACCTTCATGACGAGCTGTATCGATTTTTTGTTCCTAATAACTACCGTCGCAGCTAAGTCACGCTAAGTCGCTAAGTCACCCATACCGCGCTCGCTTTCTGCTCTCAACGCTCTCCTGTACGCCAATCCTGACTGTGAGTTGTTTGCGGATGGATGGCCGAATATATTGTTAGTGTGTCGGCGATTTTGTGAGAGGAAGGAATGATTGTTTGTGTGGATACCAAGATTCTTTGTTTTAACTTTGTATTTTTTATGTTTTCATATCTTTAATTATTGTAATTGGTGTACAACCGTTATAATTAAATAAATAAAATAGCTATATAAATATATATTTCTATTCGTGTGTAAGAGACAAGGGTTTAAACATGCAGTATAATGTATCAAAAACCAATTTTCAGAAGAGAAAAACTTTTAGTGCTAGCAACAATCGCTGTGCTTGGAGCAATAGTCCACGAATGAAGTGCGCACTGCACTCTCTTACTGTTTATGTATATTCTAAGAGCAAAGTGTTTTTCTGATTTTCTGATAATTATCAGAAAATCATTTACAATTATTAGTAGAAGTATGGACTACGAAAATGTGTGACCCACAATCTGCTGTGTTTGGCCCACATAATTATGTGGGCTCGAAGACAGCTAGCAAAAAGTAAGTGCCTATTTCTTCAGGGATATACAGGGTGTAACAGAAAGATGTGGTCATATTTCAGGGTCGCTATGTATATGTGATAAATAACCTATGTGCCCTAACCCCATATAAAAATATCGAATTTTAAATTTTATTACCATTTCAATCATTTTATTTATTTGTTATTTATATATCGATACAAAACGAGTAACATCACAATCGTTTTTACTTTCAACTAAAGGTCATTGATTCTTAGTTAACAGTATCCACATCTGGGGCACAGTTATAATGGTCAATGGCTATTAAGTAAACAAAAACGTGTCGAGTTTAAGACCCTAAGGTCTTTTGTAATTCTTAGAAACAATACACGTGCATGACTGGTAGTGTTGTTTACGTATCGATTAGAATATACTAATATTTATAAGTCGATAAAAAAGAAAATTCAATATCTTCGTGAAAATAATGTATACAAATTCAATTGTCGCTGTTTTCCAATGTACATGGGCTATATTATGTGACCCTTAAATATGACCACACCTTGCTGTTACACCTGTATAGGTAGTTTCAACGTACGTATGTACTATCCGTACTGTCCGTATTTATTGTGTTTAATTTTCTTGTGTATTTTGAATATAACGTGAAACAAAATTATTATTCATAGGCCTGCGAGAATACCAGCGCTGTAGTCTATATTGCAACAATAGTTGACGCAGTTGCCTATTTTGAACTCCATGTACCGCGTTCAGTTTAATTGTAGTTTCTCAATTAAGATTATGTATGCATGGAGATACAAATAAAACATATTTCCTTTCTTTTCTTATTTTTTTACTGTCATAATTAAATGTACTTACAGCCAGTTACAATCAAAGAAAAGTGACACGACCATCACTTCGTCTTTTAATCATCACGTAATTATATATTGTACTCGTGTCGGTATCGTGTAGCGTAAAGTAGAAAGGCCCGTACATTGTATACGTAACGAGTACGAAGCCTCGTCGGCCGTTTAGCGGTTACCCACCGAACATTAGCTGTCGACACCGTTTCCGACAATATTGTGATTATTTTAAATATTAAACGCTGCTCGCCGCATCTCTAACGGAAAACAATATTGTGTAAAATATTTTTAGCGATATCACTTTATAGCACTTTGTGAGTTAAAACGTTGATGCACTTTTATTACGTCATGGAAACCTAGTTGAAAGGCTATTGACAAATAAGTTTTGATGCATCTTATAGGTACTTTTAAAAGTAATGTGCAATGCATGTGTCGTTGACTGCACATAATATTTAAAAGTATAATATGTATACAATCGTTTTCACTGGCTATCGTTTACTTAACGAGGAGATCATTTATTGCTAAGTATCATTTTTGAGTAGTAATCTTATACTACTCAAAAATGTTTAGTACATAGACTCACGCTTGTATATTTTTTGAAGATATGCAGAATTACAGTTTAACTATTGATGCAATTTTTTGCCTGTGATGTTATATTGCAGATTCCGAAAAGCCACGTTTGGCTGTTCATAGAGGACTATTAGTGCCCACACTTATGTATGGAAGTGAAAGGAGCATTTTTTTTTAGTAAATGCTGTATAAATGAGAGCGCTGAGAAGCATATGTGGTGCGACTCTGAAAGATAGAATAAGGAATAGTGTGATTAGAGAGAGATGCGGCATGAAAGTGGATATAGTGACAAGATTAGAAAAGGGTAAGTTAAGCTGGTTTGGGCATGTAGAAAGAATGGACGAAGAATATCTGACGAAGTAAGTTTATAAGGCTAGTGTGAATGGAACAGTCGCAAGAGGAAGACCTAGGCGAACGTTTCTCGATCAGATCGGAGGCGTTCTGGACAAAGGCCAGTTTAAGATCACCTTGAACCGACGGGCGTGTATGAGGAATGTGATGAAAGTGAATGAAGCCAGAGAAGTGTGTCAGGATCGTAGCAAATGGAAATCCGTAGTCTCTGCCTACCCCTCTGGGAAACAGGCGTGAATCTATGTATGTATGTATGTTATATTGCAGATACTTTTTTTACTTTATTATTCCTATAATAATTATGTCAAATTACATTCACATTCTTATTCATCCACATACACATCCTCTTACTCACAACACACTCGTACACATCTACAATCCCTCACTTACATATCTTATATTTTAATAATAAATATATAAATTAAGTATGTAATTAATAACTCTCTTCTGTGTCCATTGCTGCATTGTTTTGGCTGAGCGCTGTCTTCCAAAATACAGGCTATATTCTAGTTTGTAATTCAGTGTTAGTAAGTATTGTGCTAACTCTGAGACCTAGAATAAGGTTCTCGTAATGTACTACATTTCTATGTCAATAAACATTATTATTATTATTACTTGGTATAGTTTTTAATAAAGGAGACGAAAAAAAGAATACGACGTTCCAGTAGGTATATCAACCATGAGTGTCATTCTAATTATATGATTAAGGTTATAATTATAAAAGGGATAGAACGCGTACTTGCGAATTGTTTGTAAAATAACATAATTATACGTAATAGCTATATTATGAAATTTTATATTAACAGCGTTTAGGTTAATGTGTTATTAAAAAATATTGTTTGAATTAGAGCTGTGTAAAATGTTTCCAAGTGGATTGTTACAAGTAATTTTGATATAAAATGTTTACAACTACATATATAAAAGTCTTGCTAATGTTTAAAAACAATGCAAAGTATGAGTAGTGTATATGTATTATAAAATATGACTGAATTACTTTTAGAAATATATTCACAGTTGATTACGTAAATGTGTAACAGTTAATCTGAATATATCAAGTCAGGAATCAGCTGCCTGCAGCCACACAAGCACGTGGATCGAACAATAAATGTGTTCCAACAAAAGCAAAATACGTAAAATTTATTTAAGAAAATTGGCTTGTAATAATTGTAATTTTAACAAGCCAATGAAATTTCTCACTAAGGACGCTCAATATGAACTCCATTATCACGGTTATTATCTCCCATTTGTGAGTTTTCCTTGTTATTTTCTTGTGTAGGCAATTCATTAGAAAAACGATGCGAGGGCTTCGGCGCGACAGACACCGTTCTGGGAACCGCAGAGGTTTAGTCAAAACAAGCTCCAGTTTTTGAACGTAAAACGTTAGTCTTTTCATGTAAAAAACTCAACTCATTTATCAAATCACCGTTGTCTACATTACAGAGGCGGGGGCGTATTGTGAGTTGGCTAAAAAGCCCATCTACACAAAACGGTACGATGCCGCCGCGACGCTTTGCCCTCCCTCTAATCACGCACAAAAATGAACCTTAAATTGACATAATTTTAGGCTTTTTATATCAAATTCGCAAAGCGGCGCTAAGGCGCGGGCACCGGGTCCGATCACAGAAGTAATTTAACGCTTAAATTAAACGAGTTAAATTAAACAAATAAAATTAATGAAAGTGAAAAAGCGTAGCGATTTTCAAAACATTATTTCACAGACTTGGAATAATTAAGAATTATTAAAATTCGGTATAAAGTTCGTACCAACTGTTAATTATATCGTGTTCTTATTATGCGGGTAAACACATACTTTATTAGGGTCGTATACAAATTAAACAAAAGACAAAAGTAATGAGAACATATTCAATATACTTGTTCTACTTTATCTCCTCGGTGTAATCAAAGGCTCTCGTAATATTAGCCTCCAATAACACAACACAGGGTCCACACTAATCAGCCCTCCGGGTACACAAACACCCAATCAGATAGGTACTTATAGATGCTTTTTATTCGGTGTGCATTAAATTTTCACCGCCTTTTAGTAAAGCGGATTGCCGTGAGGCAAAAACGAGGAACGAAAGCTCTTTCATTTGTTTAAGAGTGGCTTTACCTCCTTTAAGTGCTCGAGCATATAGGGAACGCGGCTGAATAACCGTGAGTGTTGCAGCGGGAAAAGCTCACTTAAAAATTGCCTGAGTAATTTCTATGACGAACACGTCCGTGTTCGCAGGGACTCGAGTGCATTCCACATCGGAATTGGGCGTCGACGGCCGGGACCGTCGCACCGCAGATATACTCCGACCGGGAGATTACTTAAGCCAATTTTGTCTTAGTGCTCACGCCATTACCTGCACAAGTACATGGACACACGCGCTTTAGGGACGTGATTAACAGCTAAGTGAAATTTATTTTATTGGGCTCCATGCGAGAGTGTATTCCATTGTCTAATGGAACATTCGTTTTGCTTACTCTCAAAGAGATGGAAAGAAAAATGTTGCAGTGGATCTTTTGATTAAAAGGATTTATTCGATAGCCGATGTAGATACGTATTTCGTAAAAGTAATAATGTAACATCATTTTGGCTTAGTGTGTCTCATTAATTATATACGATGTACTAGAATTGTTGGCATTTACATATATCGATATGTAAATGTCAAAATACGAGTACACATCACTTTATTTTTTCTGCTTTTTTAAACATGAAGTTATATTTAGGTTCAACAAAAAGTAATAAAATAACAACATTTCCTACGTAAACCTGAAAGGCAATATCCCATTCAGTTATAATTTAATTCATAAACACATAGGCAGTTTATTAATTCTTAAGCCAAATCTGGAAAAATATTCGGTGTGCTCGGCGTCAGTTTTCACGTCGAAAACTCATATAAAAGACATTTCGGTGGAGCTCGTTGCCTATCGGCGGTATTATTCAAATTAATTTAGCGCGGTGAGGCAAAAAGTGCGCGCGCGGGAGTGCCGCCCCCATATTCATAGAGCTGCCCTAAATTAGCATCACAATGAAGTGTTAGAGGCGCGAGCGGCAAGTGCTTAATGCGGCCTGCGTCTTCTCACGCGATTATATCACATACTAATGAATTAAGTATAAAACTTTTCAGCCGCAAATTTGTTTGGGCTTCTCCGAAATTAACCGAGACTCTGATAATTACGAGAATTTCGGCGCCCAGTAAACTGTGCATAGTTATGGTTATGCGCTTAAGTCTCGAAGCCGGGAATGAGTATCGCAGAACGAAAGGGTATAAATATGTAGGTTTATTCATAGGGGCGTATAATGTTAAGTGTCCCAAGTAGCGCGGCAGCTGAACGGCGCGGTATATTGTTTTTGGACCACCCTTTTACGCTTTCACGCCTATAAATAAATCAAAATATTCAGGAAGGGCTCGACTTTAAGGCGGCTTAGCGGAATCGTAAAATTCAACAGCGTTCGTACCGCCCCGGGGTTTATCTTTCGCCAACGTTTGGCGTGTTTTTGCTTGAACCGTAAAAGAGTATCACAGTGTATGAATAGAAAGCAACCCTCCCTTTTACTGGGGACATATGGAGCCGAGCACTTTACAAGTTTAATGCTGAGAGCAGATTATCTGTTCATAGGAAATATGAACCTGCCTGCGTTTAGTGGCGAGATCGCTGAATTAATTACAGCCATCCCCCACGTCACGCCGTGTGAGTAAAGTATCTCACCGCATAATGTCACAAAAGGTTTACTTTACTCACACTTCTTACGGTTGCAGGTAAAATAACTCGAAGAACGTTATACATTAAATAATTCTGAGCCGATATGTCTAACAAATTGTTTCTAATTACCATTGTTTCGTATTGAATATGAAAAACGTCTATTCATAATCGGGGCATTTAGAGCGTATGCAAGGAATCCGAAATTTATCCACAAAATACGACCGCCTTTTGTTATTCGCAAGTAGACAACGTTTTGGTCATTAATAACAATTTATTTAGCACAATGCCGTAATTTCGCTCGAATCCTAACCTTTGAGAAAACGTGGATTTGATATTAAACGGCGAATCGTTTTCTAAATTGATTAGATAGTTTATGATAAATTGTACAAGTTTAGGGATGCGTCCTCGTTCGTAAACTGACGCTCAAATATTGTTTAAGCATGTTGTTTTATTATAGTAATTGCATGACTATGATAAAATGATATTGGATGCGAGGTTGTGAACTAATTTATTGAAACAATAAACTTTTAATTATTGAACACAAACTTTCTCTCAGGATAGAAAATAAAAGAAAAGGTCCAGAGTCCACGACGCTGCTCAAAAGCAAGGTGTCAGGTTTAAAATATTACGATCACAGATAGTACTTTTGTCATTGATTAAGATGGTCTTATATGTGGCGTGATATATCAAAAGTATAAATCTATATAAATAAGTAACATAATCTTTACTAATAGTATCAGTGCGAATGTGAGTTTTTTTTACACCTTAACTACTCAACTGATCATCGTGAATATTCGCATACATGTTTACTACGGTAATAGGACATATACATTTGATCCAAAAACAAATTGTTTTCGAGGGATAGGGAATATTGAGAAAATCTAGATTAACGCGAGCTAAGCCGCTGGCAAAATCTAGTATTCCTATATTTTATACAAAATATAGAATATAAATACACAATAGACACTTATCAGAAAACAAGCAGGCTCCTTTTTACAAAATACTTTGGTTACTGTACACACAGAGAGAACTTTACTTGGACAAAGTTGAGGTTTGTAAAGTTTTCCATTCAGAACGACGAGAGCCGGCCATTGTGGCTAATTCAAGGCTATAATTAAATTTGTTTACATAATATTCTGTTACGAGACGAAAACTTGCTCGTAATACACCCGCGGGGGTAACAAGTCAAATTATATTTTACATAGTTTTACAAATACCAACATTAAGAGATTTAAAGTCGTTTGTTTCTTTACTAGGTGTAATACAACCTTAAATGTAAATAAAGCTTTTATATCCCTTTTTCGAGTTCAGTTATTAATTCACAAATCTTTTAGAACTTAAAATGTCCTCCAGCGTATTTTATGTTCTAAGAAAACGCCTTTAAAATTGTACTCTACTTTCCTTGATGGCCAGAATTTTAAAAATGAATATTCTTTCAGTTAACCCGAAAACAGCGAAAAAATCTGCCTAAATTACTTTACATAAACAAAAGTGGATTTCAAAAGGCATAAATCAACATTAAGATTGTACAGCAGAGTTTCATTTGCAAAAGCAATTTTTTTAGAAAAATAATGAAATTACCCTTGGAACTAAAGTGACCCGCCCGGGGAAAAACAACAATATTCTCGGCCCTCACTACAAAGAGGCCAGCATTTGTATTATCATTCCATTAAACAAAAGTCACCGGAGTTTCAAATGAAAACACAGAACTCATTATTCCCGGGGCAGAGAAATGATTTCAAATGTTAACAAGATTCCCCATAATAGAGTTGTTCACAGAGAGATTTAAGAAAAACAAGCATGAGGCGGGTTCGCAGCCGCCTTGCCATGTTATGTTTCTGAAGAATTGTGTTGATAATAATGTCTCTTTAGCCAGTATACGGCTGTATGACATACGTAACTCGCTCGTATTATTTTATCTTCGCCTTCTATTTCGAGTGATTCGAGGATCTAATTTGCGGAATCCATATCGGAGCGGAGACCAGTTCGTCTGCCTTCGGGGATTGTTTGTTAAATACTTTTAACTTTAAGGAGTCGTGTCTTTTGTGTCAGGAGCAAATAACGTGAAACTTATCAAAATTGTTTGTACGGCGCTTATAACTCTAATTAAACTAATTGTTTAAAAAGATAAAGTACAGTAGGTTATCTACCTCGGTCAAAGATAGAACAGTGCAACTGGAGAAGTACACCTACCCCATCAAAGACAGCAACAAAATGATTTTGTACAGCACTCTGATACTGGATAGGGTTTTCATAACTGTCTAAGAAGACGTTTTGCTGACAGAAAGGTCTATGTAGCCTCTATTCCTTAGGCTGATATTATAGCAACCTGGTTTTATTTTACAGGCTGGCAACGTTCATCATATAAAGATAGACAAAAGAATAAAAGAAGAAAATATTTGAAGGATTGTTAGACTATGGTGACTTTTGCCATCAAACGAGCCGTATGATTGCTTGTCAACTTAACGGAATAAAAAGATGACAGTCAACGGCTACGCGTTGACTAGTGAATTCTAAAAATACTACATCGTTGCACTCTGTAACGTAGGTTGAACGACTGTACTTATAGTTCATCACATAATGAGCATAACTAGTGTTATGCTTCTTAGATAAACTATGATGGTTGGTCGTCTCATTCCGTGCGCCCTTTCAATACCAAAGGGCTCTGGAGAGATATAGTCAGAAACAGAGCAGTTTAGTTCTGAACTTCACCTATATAAGGTTGGTTTCATAGGGAAACCCGAATAATATACTTTTGTGACTGTTTCATTGCTAATAACATAATACCCGTAAAAGTACATAATTTGTTATAATACTGAAAGCTGAGAAGGTAAATTTTCTTGACACGATTATGAGTGATATAGCGTATCCAAGATTCGCGATTCGCCCCTCCTGGAATTCCTATATTATATAATACATTGGGGAGGATCATTTTGCTCGTTTATTGCCGGATATATCTGTGAATGCTCGTTTGTCAAATGCACAGTCATTTATTCAATGGTATATTTTATGACTTCATACCTCTATCACGCGAAATAAACAAAGAGTTAGTGTGCATCCCTCGAGGGCCAAGATAAATGTGCTTTTGAGCTCGCCAAATATTTTATTAAAATAAGTTTTATTCCCTCAATGCCGGAAATAAGAAATTCATAGTATTCCTATTGTATAACATCATTATTTTAGGTGAAATTTAAGTATGTCGTGTTTTCTTACTCGCTCATAGAATAACAGCAGAACTACCTTTTACATGATAAAAACTCATCTGCAAAGCTAATACAAGATATTTTATTTGATCATACTTTTCCTGGTAGCTGGCTTAAGGTAAACTTAATAAATGCGAATCCACGCGAGTAAAGCGGCGGGCCGCGCTAGTTTATAATTCAAATAAAACCAACGTATTCACAAAATAATGGCAGTATAAAAATAAATTATCACCCTACCGCAACGCAAACGTATAAAAGGGAAAACTTTTTAATTTTAGCAACCACAAAAAAGACTCAAATGTAATTAAATTGTGTAGGTACCTGCGCGTTCTCCAAATACGACATAACAATTTCTCTTGACGTGAAATTACGGAAGGATTGTGCATTCACGGAACTGATTTAATGTAATACATTTCCGTGTGGTATTCGGAAACTGATCTCCTAACTACTGTTGGCCTTTATCTCGCTATTCCCTACATGCTGCCGTTCATTTGACAACACTAAGTTACGTCAACCATAAAATATCGTAGATATGACGCGCGGTTTCGGTATTTCTAATTAAACCTAGTATTATTTCGGCAATTTATTTGATCATAACCGAAGGAAGTATATTCGCCGTACAATACTGTAAACAAAAGCGCCCCATATTTGTGTCCCTATGTACGTTTTGTCTGAATTAACAATGTAAAAGTTATTTCCCGAAGCGATATACCGTGTACAACAAAGTAAATTTTCGATACAAATAGTAAGTATTTCTAAGAGGAAAATGCTTGTATATAAAACATTCACGGGTATGTAGTGGTCAAGTTGTATGTGGTGAATGTGATACGTCGAGGGCATCACATTTGTAGTTTCGTGTACATCAGAGAGCCGTCCGTCCCACCAATCAAACAGTAGTACAGAAAGCGAGCGTGCAAAGGCTTTGTATCTCATAATAAACCCGATATCCGGCTGTGGACACGCTGCACCCGACAGAAATTAAATACCTACGACGTGGCATGAATGTTTTCAAAAGGTCGGCTTTGGCATTTCTGGAAAATTGTATGCACGTCCAGTTACGTATTGTGTTGGGATATACGGATTGCATTTCCGAAAACAACAAACAAAGAGTTATTTGATGACTATATTTGCCACCATATTGTATTGACGTCACTAGAATATTGAGTTTTACATGAGCCGGTTAATAAATTGCTTAATTCCATTACATGTTATTGGTTTAAACTGTAATAGCTTTATACATTTTATGTATGAATTTTATTGATTGATTAATCGTCAAAATGGACCACTAAGAATATCAATAAAATTGGTGTGTGGAGCAATGGTGCCTACCATTGCTCCACACACCAATTTTATTGATATATACATATATAGCGATACGATTGTAAAAGTTTTCGTAGCCATAAAACCACCGCGTTGTAAAGTGAAACCTTCATATTTATTTCTGTTATTCGTTAAAAGCCTCGTAAAGTTAATAAAGGGTTTTTTGTAACAAGCAGGCAGCACGTTCGAGATAAGCCCCAGTCTCGAGTTGGAATCTTTTAAAACGTCGTTAAAACCAACCCCCGGCCGGCACAGACAAAAGCCCAACAGGCTAATTGTTGACGAAAAATATTCTCGATGCAAATTCGCACTCTTTACAGCCCATTCGGAATTTGTACTGAACCCGAAAGAAGTTAACGTAATTAGCCGCCGTTGTTGGGGTGTATTCAGATTTTGCAAAGTCGTGACGTAATCGCGAACAACTTTGTTTTTAACCGTGGAATGCGCGGCATGGCTTACGCTGCGAGTAGACTGCACACGGTTTGTTGTTGTGGTTTGTAAGTCCATTGTACGGACAATTCATTGGACGTTTACGGGTTTGTGATGATGTGGTAAAAGAGTTTGTTCTGCACTTAAATACTTAATTTAGCTCATGTATGGCGTAGTATCAAAAAGGATTTAATGGTAATAATAAAGATGTAAACACATTAAATTGACAAGGAAGCTGTCGTTGTCTTTGTTATTACAATTACAGGCATATATGTAACTTCTTACAGCACTATATACACACATGCTCAATGCAGAATGTCTATGTGTGTGTAGTTCATACATGTGACGTAGTGGCTCTAGTGTAGGTTAATTATAAACTGTTTAAATACCAGTATCTGCTCTGGTAAAATTTTAATAAGAATTTACTTCCATCAAATACGTAGGTAGTCAAAATGCATGGTAACAGTCTTAACACACATTTGAGAACTTAATTGACTACATGGAGTGCGTAAAAGTTGAAGTTATCGTCTTACTACTTAGTGCGTCGGGTCCTTTGGGTTTAATTGTCACATTGAACAAAAATTGGTGTGATGTGTGATCCATATATATATATATAATATAATAATAATATCAGCCCTGTTTTAAACTGTCCCACTGCTGGGCACGGGCCTCTTCTCACTGTGAGAAGGGTTAGGTTAGTATAACGTATAGTTCTGTCGAATCAGAATTTTCTTTGTGTCCGTTGTTTTAATGTTTGTACATTCCCGAAACACAGGACGTGGGTCGTCTTTTGAGCATTTCCGTACGAAAATGGTCAAAACGAAACCCCTACTTTGTCTTTCCGTCTGTCTGTCACAGCTGCTTGTTTAAGTTAAATAATAAAGACTTCTGAAGAATGCTGATTCCTTTTAGATGATCATAAAATCGATCAACAATATATTCTGTTATTTAGAAAGTTGGTTTAGTGAGATCCAATCTGAGATTTTTAACATAACAATTCAATAGCCTCTTTGAACTTCTCACACCTATATTACTTTCTTAAAGTAATTCGAGGGGACCCTTCAACATGAGCTATGATATTAAAGAAATTTAAGTCGCAACATAATCATGAAATAACTGTAATAATAACATCAAAGATTGGCTGGTTATTAGTAGATATTTAATTAAATTCTTCAACATTGTTTTAAGTGTTGTCTTGGACCTTTAATCTAGATTTCAGCTTAATAGGATGTAATGATACCCCTCTTGGGTCAAAAGATACATTTTACACAATTAAGCTTACAAATACAGCTAGTGTAACAGTACTTAGTTGGCTTTCAATAAGTAAAAGGCCGCGTTAAGTATGGAGTATGTGAAATTGACCACATAACTTTCAATGGAACATGTGTAGATATTTGTTACTCAATCACGCGTAAACTGCTGAACGGATTTTGATGAACCTTGGCACTCAGATAGACCATGTCCTGGTTTGACATTGATTGCACGGATAAAAATGTCTTTTAAAAAAATGGTCTTAAATTATATGATCTTCTCGCTACTGCCACTATATCTGTTACCGATCAACATTACGCTGCTTCGGTGTCATTTCAGACCAGACCAATATTTTGGATCATTTATGTCAGTCAAATATCTGTATGTATCTGTATATCCCTCGTCGAAAGTAGATATTCTATGTATGAAAACGGCCCAAACAAATTTATTATAACTGAAAAAAAATTGTACTATTAGATTTTGATATTAAAATCTCCTTTTTAATAAAGATTTCAAAATGTCAGCTAAGCTGTTACGCCATTTTAAATTATCTTAAAGCTAGTGAATATCGTGTCGCGAGTTGGTCACAAGCGAACATATTTACACGTTCCCTCATCGATTTCTGTTTACTCTGTAAAGCGTGGACCTTTGCAGCGCAGCCTGACATTTCCTGCAAATAATTTGATGGCTACCACTCTGTACATGAGACAATCGATTTATTAGCGTTCGCCAACTCAACGGTTTTAATTCCCAGTATCATTTTCATTTTCATAGATCAAACATTAAAGTATTCATGTGAATGCCACCCTTAATTGGTCGCCACTAGTATCTCGAGTGCTCATTGGGCACACTTTTCTCCGAAGACAAAGGTTGTGGAGACCTTGCAATCGAATCCGCCGCGCCGCCGCCCTCTCGGTAATTTTCTCGTTAACAGAATGAATAAAACATTTCATTCCTTACCTTTCTTTTGTAATTGTTAATGGTTGATGGGTTTTGGCAATTTATGTTCGGTTTCTTTCTGAAACCCTATTTTGCTGCGTCATTTGTTATTCGATATCCATTCAGGATTTGCGTGACGGGTTTAATTGTAAGAGAGATAATCGATTATTATTATAATCATTGTCACGAGTTGTACGATATTATTATTTTGTTCTACCGCGTCGAGCCGTGTCAACAATGTGATACATATCTGGATGGGCTTTTGTAATGGCAACAAAATAATAAAACGGCCCCCACTGACGCCGCGATAGACAATTTGCAAAGAAAAATACATCACGATAAAAAATGTAACTCTAACGAGAACCTCAAAATGGCTCGTAAGCAATGAAACAGCGCAATTTCATGAGAAAGGCGGCCCGCAAATAAACCAAAGCGGAGCGCATTCCCGCCTCCATAAAACGCAGACTGAAATAAACGTAACAGACTCCGTTCTTTAAAAAATCCGCCCGACGACAACCGCAAAGCTCAGCAAAAATCTCTAGTGTGAGTCGGAATTCCAGTGTCGGAATTTTCATAACTGGCGTGTGGCGTCGGCGGTCGTTGAAGCGTTCCAGGTGAAAGATACCGAATTTATATCCCGAGGCGCGTTCTGACGCCGATCGTGATCCGGCGTGCCGACGGCGCGGCCATCGCTCGCGCCTTCGCCTCACTGCGGCGCCGGCTATCCCTCCCGCCGCGCCCGGAATCCTAGCGCTGTACTTTATTAGGTACCGAACGTGGCCCGCTCTCACGAAATATGTCTGCGGCCCTTCGATGACAATAAACACCCCCGTATGAACGCTGCCCACATGAAAGGCTTTATTTCGCCAGGTGTCATGTTCATGTATGCGCATAAAACGTAAACGCGTCCATTCTCTGTTATTAGCATTGAAGGGAAAATTGTATCACCCAAGTATATCGTAACTTCTGGTTTTCCAGTTTGACTTTACTGAGTTTACAAAATGCAAACTAAATAAGCAATATCCTCTTGGCCTGATTTTACAGCAAAGGAAAAATGTATAAACAAAGTGAAACTTAGAACGAAAGCTTCAGCGAGCGACAGTTTAGTTGTCATTTTAAAAGTACTTAAATTGGAACTCTCTGAAACGTGAACATCTGTATAAACAAAAGTGTCTTAAGTCAAACTTTACATTTTAAAAATACACTTTGTAGTTTATGTAGTCTAACAATTGAATTATGATTTAACAAGAATCATCTCGCGCGAGCCAAGTGCGGGATATTGTGGGCCACACCCCGCTAAGATTACGTGAGTTTTTCATATAAAGCCATTCAGCCAATTTCCTCATATCCTACACAGGAGCATAATAAAGGAGGCTTTTGTGAACGAAAGAGGTTCGCGCACCTACAATGCGTAGACACCGCGTGTATACACCGCGAGCGACAAAGAAAAATGTATTGCCCTCTCGCTTTTCTCGAATACCTTCTGATATTTAGGATGCTGGGGATGGCGACGAACAAATAGGTACTTCTATAACGTCAACGTCTGCTCTATAAGAGATTTAGTTTCGGATTCAATTTTTACTAAATCATATGCCTAGGAGAGGTTTACTTTTTATATAATCCAAAATTTGCTTTAGGAAAATGCGACGCGCTCCGCGCACAAACTTTCAACTATTTTTATTTGAGTTTGCTCAAAGCCGGACTTTCTTTTACATTTTTTGCACAAATGTAAACGAGGCAAGACTTACTCTATATATTGGTAAATACAACGTGCATGCACTAATATAATGAACTCATTCAAGAGAAAACTAAAAATTCTTTCATCGGCCGTGTGTTACATTAGTTGTTATACTCTACTTCTATTTGCGCTTTTTTACGTTTGCATCGCAATTAAGACTATATAATAATTATCAGAACGTCTTTACCTTTATGACCTTTATGACTCTGTATGTAATACAGGATAAAACACAAAATTAATTCTATAACATTACCATATAACAATTTCTTCAAACAACAAACGAAATTACCTGAAACAAGCAACGTTGCCATAAGTACAACACAAGTATACATAACATTAAGTGAACACAACTATCTGTAACCCCCGACGGCGCAGCTGATGTTGACAGCGGCCACTGCGGTCGGCCCGGGTCGCACCATCCACCATATACATTATTAACACACGTATTTAACGGGTCGTTTTAAATTATATTTAGTTTGGAATAGCTTCAAATATTTTGCATATGAATTGAATTTATGTGATGATAAATAGCAAACTAAATCGCGTAGCAGCAGCGAATGACTTTTGTGACTACTCATAAGCAATTTCAATTGCATTTCTAGTCAACAATATTTTTCGACACAGCAATTATATAGGAAAGTATAAGTATATTTAATTCTCGCTAATATTATAAAAGTATGTAACTCGAGAAAAAGCAATGAACTAACATGATTTTAGAACGGAGATAGCTGAACGAACGAGAGGTAACGTAGGACTCGTAAGATTCATATTTCCAACATACGAAGGGGGAAACTCGCTATCAATAAATTTATCCGCGCCTGGGATAGAGTTTATATCCTACAAATTTTAACTAAATATTCAGTGCACTATCTAATAAAATATCGAACATATTTCAATACAAGACTAAGAGAACGGCCCCATCGAAATTTATTTGTGTAGTAACACCCCGACGGCGGCCGGAGTCCGAAAACGCCATTGCTATTGCAATAAATCTCTACAGACGTGCCGTTTGGAGCAGTAACACTGTTACTAGTACGTTGTTTTTACTGGCGATAGTTTTCCGCGTTAATCTACTATAACCAGTGCAATGGTATCTAAAGCCGGGGCCGGCCGTGTACGGGATAAACAGCGTCTAGTTTTGTTACTATAAAGTACTGGTAATTTAAATACTTAACAAATTTATTTTTAAAATGTTCTTAAACGCTTTCATGTTGCAAGCATTTGCCTTCATCTAGCGGAACATGAAAATCATAGATTGTAGAAAACTTGGTTTTAGAAACAAGCATATAAAAATGATTAGTATTCTTAGTGTACTAAGATAACAGCTATAGAGCAAAAAGTAGTTTTATGACCAATGCCCATCTGTCGAATAAAAATCAAGGTAACACAAACTTTACAGGCTACTAAAGCTGAGTAACATCAGGACAAATTCAATCAAGCAATATTTAGTGCCTATAATTTAAGTGTCGTCCCATGTCGATCGCAATGTGAATAGATTAGGTTTGCGTCTACCAACTTTTCTCCGATACAACGACACTTCTACTAGTTTACGGACGGTGTAAAACATGGCCACACCACTTTTACGAGTGTCGCTTAACATATAGTGCCATAAAACTGAGAAAGTACCAAAAACTACACATAAACAATGGACATTTCGTAGTTCGTTAGCTAATTGGATCGTAATGCATCGTTATAATGAACAATCAAATTAATGCCATATCTTTGTATCTACATCTGCTCTGTGCTATATTATTAAGTTCACGCGCGATGTAATAGATGCTCGGAACGATTTTGATATGCTAAACGTGCCATTTCACAAACATTGAACATAAATTACACATTGCGTACTGTTTAATACTCATTCGGCGCTTTATTTTTATTTAATTCTAGGCAGGTGCGCATCGGCCGTGTTTCATCCAATATTTTTGCACGATTACCATGCTGATGAAAAGCCAACATCAGAAACATGCTACATGTGTCGACGTGCGCTCACATCCGTCTAGTTTTAATTCCATGTTAAATTACACCTTTTACGAGATAACGTTTCAACAAAAACATTGGCTTCTTCGAACGTTTTAAATTAGCTGCCGTAAATATTACTCTAGTTAACGCATTTCGAGATGAGGAATTTTCGGTGGGAATGTAAACGGAATTTTATATTAAAACACAATAACAATAAACAGATAAAACCGATTACGTTCTCCGTTGGAACCAATAAGGAGAGATCCCGATCGTGGCTTTTCCCAATAAATATATCGAGATGAGACCAAGATAAACATATCGGAGCAGGCGGGAGGTTTAAAATATGCAGCCTTCCGCGCTTCGTGAAATTCGTGTAAACAAGTGTAGCGGCCGACTGCGGATAAATCTTCGGGTATTATTGTATTCATATTCTGCGGAAAAGAAGGCTTCGTCGATACTTTTTTACGTATCGGTTAAGCTGCTCACGAAAATTGAAAGACTTTGTTAGCTTCATACATATAATTCATCTGAAACATTTCTCCTCTGAAATATGATTAAAATTTCAGCGCACGACTATATGAAATGTTAGGATATGAAATATTTTCGTACTTGTGTAAGAGTTTAATATTTCTTGGCAGGAGTATTTTATTAATAATATATAAAACGGTTAAGATGATTGATTTAAAATTAGAATTTGTCTGTACCTGTATTATTAGTAGAATAAATACTAGTTTTTGCCCGCGGCTTCGTTCGCTTAAACGTAAGTTAACTAATGTTAGTAAAAGTACTCATTAAAAAAATATAGCCTATGTTACTCGGTAATCATATAGATTTTTAAAGGCGAAAGAATTTCAGAATTTTAGAATCGATTTTTAGTTTTCGAGTTAAATTCTTACAAAGACACAAAAAATCTAATCTACATTTTAAGTATATAAATTAAAAGACCAAGAAAACATTATGCCTAAAGTTTAAAAATTGTTTATTAAATATTGAATAGTTCGGCATTACAGTCCTATAAGTTTTCAAAAACATTTAAATTTCGTCACACTTAACTAATAACCTCCACTAGTATAGTTACTATTGAAATTTCTCGATGAAATTATAACAAATACTTTTCCTTATTATGTTATCAGTGAATAACACTATAAATACCTAGCAAGTGGCATAGGTCCCATATTCACTATTTATAAGCCCCATAAAGAGTTAAGTAGGTAATTTTATTTATACCCGAATATATATTAAATGGTTTACCCACATCATTAGGTGGCAAGTAACGGCGCATGCCACAATAGTAGCGGAACTGTTGTCGGAAATATATTAATGGTCGGAGCACGGAACGACGGGGCTAGAACGGACACAAAGAAGTTTGACAAGACGGCGCACAGGTGATCACTGACATATTTGTGGGCAAACCCTACCTTCACTATGGACACGTTTCGTTTATATTTGTCCACTTTGTCGTATAAGCTACGATAGCTACGTCGTAGCCCGTAGATGTACCGTAGACATTAAGTGAGGCTACGGTTGGGTTTCTAAAGACCTTATTTTTATACACCAGAATCTCAGTTCATCGGCTACAGTATTCAAACGTCAAATCAATCAAGTCATAAATTTCCTTGTATCTCTTAACAGTATAAGAATTTTACTACACGACTTCTTTATACACCACACAAACATGCGAAAAATCTAATATACCGAGAATGCACAGAAATACTCGAAAATTGTATTACAGTACGAGCAAAAATATGACACCTGCATTCCAATATCGGTATTCAATAGCAGCAAACTACATATTTGAAAAATCTCTTATATGTGTGTACCAAATATTGAATATAAAATAACTGAAAGACTATCGGTAGTTAAACTATCAATATGGTAAATAAAAAAAATGTCACAAACGATAAATTCATATGCAAATAACAGTACAGGTGTGCATCCAGCGAAAGTTAAACGGTGAGGATAAAAGTTGTGCAAATATGTTCATTTGAGCGAATAAAAATGATCAGTGAGCGATGCGACGACGTGCTATGAGCGTTATGCACTCGCCACGAATAGGAATGTGAGCACACGCACCCTGTTAGCGGACGTGGACGTGTGCCACCTAGGGTTTGCACTCCAACCAAAATTGTTTGCGCACTTCAACTGTAGTTGTTGTTCAGATTTGTATAAACCAGCCAAAGTCTTCCAACTTGCCCTAAGTTCTAAGACGCTCGCTTTGAAATGTAACACTATTAGATATACACTATATTGCACACTTAATTAAGACAGTGATTTTAACATGTAATACTACTTAATATGACTAGTCTTTACTTTTTTCTTTTAAGTTATATTAGCCTTAATATTCTTTATCAAGAGAATCTTACGAGATTCTTACTAGCATTTCGTTTTGCTATTTAATCGTCAAATATTGATTCCGATTCCTTATAAAAGGAAGCGGCAACACGCTTACTTCGTCATCAATTTTACTGGCTATGTACAAAAGCAGTTGCTTAAGTTCAAGAAATAAAATACCATAGGTTCCCTTGCTGCTGAACCGTAGAATCACTAAACGAACGTGGTTATTTAAATGCATTTGTGGTTTTAGGCAACGTGCAAAGAATATCGCAGTGAAGTGAACTGTCAGCCCTACGCAGGCACGTGCGAGAGCGTACCGAAGCAAAACTCATCGTAGCGGACAAACGGAAGTCAACCCGGCAAGTAATATATTTTTAATTGATGCATACAGCGACCGATGTGTCGAGTAAACATTTACGCGTTTATTCGAACGATGACAGGGCCTCCTTTGTTGCTCGATTTTAACTCAAAACATTAATTGGTCGAAGTGGAAAAGTGTGCAATTCGCATGTTTAAACTTTCAGTCGATGTAAATATTAACACAGTAATTATGAGGGCGTTGATTGTGAATCTCGTCGATGTTAATTTCGGGTTGCATTCTTTTGTTGCCCCTTTTGGCGAGTGCCATGAATACTTTAAATGTAGGCTATGTATGGCTTGTTTTAATATTTATTGAAGGCACGTGAGTGAGTTGTGTATACAAGCTCATTAAATATTATTTAGTAATGGAACATAAAAGCCTAACATTTTAGCGGTGTCCGCGGTTCTGCCTGCGTAGTATATAATACACATATATGTTATGTTCTAAGATTTAAAATATTCCTTAGTAATAGCATCGCGTAGAACCTTGCATCATAACCTATCTCCATAAAAGTACGACCTATATTTGTTTTTAATCGACACATATAAAGTTTTTATAATGTTTAAATATAATAGTTGCATAGTTTTTTAACAGTCGGCAACGCGTTAGTGATGTCAGTGGCATTGCATTTGCCATCTGGCTGGCTGGCCTTATAATCTGCAGATAGAAAATAAATACAGTTTTCAAATTTAAACGCTTATTCCTCGGTTATGCAGCTCAGATAACAGCATAACAGCATTGACTCGAAAAGAAGAAGAAGAAGAAGACCAGCATATATAAACAAGAATACATACTTTATTTATATACATTGCGGTATCAAGTAAAATGTATATTAGGTAATATTTAGTAGGTACATGTGTACTTCAACGGGTCGACACAGAACACAAACAAATAAAAAACAGAACGACATCGACTAATAATAAAAAGCTCTGTTTCGCGTTTAGCCAGTGCGTATAAGGCAATACAATCATTTTTAATTTCCAACGTAGGGCCGTACAGTGCACTGAATACCAATTACTGGTACTACAGCCGTAACTACTGAACATTGAACATGTGGAATGCGAAGCCCAGCTCTCGGGTTAGCGACCGATCCACGAGCTTCACCAACAATATGCTCCTATGTGAATCAATGGAGATCAGGTATGCGCTACAGGAACGTTCAATCTCTATTCGCAACGAACAAACCATCCATTTTTAAACTTCGCAGCATGCAAATTTAAATAAATTGAGATATTATTCAGAATACTTCACTTTATTAAATTTTGAGTGGGTATTTCGCATTGGTATTTTGTGATGCAGCAATAACTTTGCAACAGTGTTGCGTTGATGTTTAACAGGAAACAAATATTCAAAGATATTTTTATAAAAAGGTCTTTATTAAAATATAATGAATTCAAGATAAAAATAAAGAAAGGAAATCTTTTCAAGTGTATTTTATTAATGATTGGAATTGCCTTTATACCTTTTTATAAAGCTGGTTCTCGTAATTAAACTAGCAGCCATGAGATCATTATGCTCATTGCGATTAGCTATTTTCACTTGTAATAATACTCTTTAATAAAACCTTTTTTACATTTTATAGGACTATTCTAGAAGTAAGAATAACACATTGCCAGAACGTTGAAAATATTCTAACAATGATCGAAAAATAACCCTTAGATTCGAAACAATAATACGACACTTTTGCCGGAGTAAGAATAATTAATGATTGCAAAACCCATTGCTCATTTGCAGCAGGTTAGTTTTAAAAAAGGGCGACCTACTATTTAGTCTAAATCAAGGAATTTTATATTTATCTGCAGTCAAACTTTCTTTTGGTTTTCCAGTATTACGCAAAAAAGCTCAACAATGCGATTTTCTGCACTTCTGAAGCTTGAAATTCAACTACAAATCTAAACCAGTTTAATCTTATTTCGTTTAGTGAGATACGGTTTATAGTTCGGTCCACAGCGACATACAAAATCTAATATGATTAATAAAAATATAAATCAAAAATGTCAACGAACGCCACAACGCCGAAATAGCAAACACATATTTTAAATCTCACCCTTAAATATTTGTGTACGACAAAGAATTGTAGGTTAGCAACAAATATCCGAATTCAATACTAGCCAGCCGTTGAAAAATAAATTCGTGCCGCGGCGGGTGTGTGCTTGCCAGGGCTGCAACCCTTTGGGACATGAATTGCCTGCAAGCACATTGCACAATAACTGTTTCCTTACCCGACTGGTATTCGATACATTTTGGATAGCACACCTCTATATGCACTGTATATGACATAATTTTTTATTATTCTTTAGTACTTAGTTATGTTTTCTTGATCGTATGAAATGGTTTTAATAGTTGAATTTGTATTACGGATGTGTTGCGAGATGCTAGATCTTTTTCCTCATGGAAGATTTTGAATGACCGCTGGGAGTATGTTTTCTTAGGTTTAAATAACGTAAACTTCAGTAATGAGCGCTGAGAAATATATGTGGTGTGACTCTGAAAGATAGAATAAGGAACAGTCATAAAAGACTGACTAAGAAAGTTTATAAGGCTTTGTGAATGGAACTGTCGCAAGGGGAAGACCTAGGCGAACGTTTCTCGATCAGATCGGAGGCGTTCTGGACAAAGGCCAGGTTAAGAGCACATTAAACCGACGAGCGTGTATGAGGAATGTGATGAAGTTGAATGAAGCCAGAGAAGTGTGTCAAGATCGTAGCAAATGGGAATTCGTAGTCTCTGCCTACCCTCTGGGAAACATGCCATGAATCTATGTATGTACAGAAATAAGTTTGTACATCGCAAGCAGCTTTTCTTTTTCTATATTTTAACACCGACTCTCAGTTAGGGTTATATTGATTTAGTAATATCACAAATTAAGAATTTAAAATAAAGGTCGCATAATTTATACATAATACGTTCTCAGAGCAATTTGATGACAAAAATAAATAACTAAATAAGTTGGCCCACACCTCTGTTAGGATTTTCTCTCAAGCAAACTGAACGAAACTGTGTAAATTGACTTCACATAATAATTCAACTTAACTCATCTACTTAACTCAATATCTGTGAGTGTAATGAATCAAGTAGCTCTGATTTGTAATATTAAACCGCTGGGTGTTTAACATGATTAATGATGCGATCAAAAGCCATTCATCAATCCAACCTCTCGCATAAAGCCATCAGCGGTGTCGCGCAACTTCTTGGGTTATTGAAATTTACTTTTTAAAACAATGTTAAAGTGCGCGTCGCCGGCGCCCGGACTCTGCTCGTATTTACGCTGCAACCACCCGACTAGTGGGCAAAGTTTTTACGATGGCCCGTCCCCGGGAATATTGTTGGTGCATTAACGTTTAATGCCCTCCGCAGTTTCACTAAAATTTAAAATTGGTTCGCGAAACAGTTGCACCGATTAGACTGGATTGCGAGCCCGGACTAATTTTCGGGATGAGTTTCTAGTAATATGTTTTCAATTACTTTTTCTGTGATAAAACTAAATTAGATGGTGCATTTTATGAAAGTTTAAGGGGAACAGCTACAATAAAGTGTATTACTATATACTAATAGTGAGATAAATTTATTTACTGACTAGATGCGACCCTTTTCCAGCTCCACTTATTTATGTAATTTGCTTCAATATTTTTCAAACATTTACCTAAAGCAAAACTTCAAGTTCCTTTGACTGCAAGTGAACAACATCATTTCATTGCTCCATTTGACTTAACGCAAGTACGAAAACACTCACTTTGTCGTTCATATAGGTTAGGACATAATTTCACTTTAATCATACATACGATTACACAGCTAAATAATACAGTAGGTACTCATAAAGCCTTTGCATTGTTTAAAGTTCAGAGTAGTAGAGCCTCGCTGATTTCAGCATGAATGGGCTGGCTCGACCGGGGACTACCCTCTCATAGAATATCGACGTGAAATAGCAGTATCTATTCTTACTGTTGTGTTTCGTTCAGTGATTGAGAGTACTGGAGGCCCAGACACCTTCTTTCCGCCTTCCCGATCCTTCTCCTTCCCACTTCATTTCCTAAAGGGTAGGCAACGCGTAAATGATGCCTCTGGTGTTGCATGCGTCCATAGGCTACGGTGCCACTTTCCATCAGATGGGCCGTATACTTGTTTGCCATATTAGTAGTATAAAAAAAATAAACTGTAAATGCAACTCCTCATCCTAACTAATATTATAAATGTATAAATGCGAATGTGAGTTTGTTTGTTACGCTTTTACGCTTTAACTACTTGACCGATCATCATGAAATTTCGCAAACACATTGTCAGGGGAACAGAATAGGACATAGGGTACATGTCATCCAGAAAAAAGTACCATTCCTAACCTAACCTACGTTTACGCAAGCGAAAAATCCAGTAATCTATATTATGGAAATTTGAACTTTATGTGACGTCATTGACGTCAAATTATTTAAGCTAATATTCATAAAGATTCTTTATCAAATATCCTACGATGTGGTCCTAACTTAGCTTTATGTAGATTATACAAAATTCCGTTTTCATAGTACGGGGTGCACGTCATTTTAACCAAGTTTATGTACGTAGGGGACAGGGGGTAGGTACGTCAGAACGGTATCAATTTCCGGCCTTCCACTGCCATTTGATTTATGTTTGCTATCTCTTTTTTTCACAAAACTACGATGTATTCGGGCCGTGGATATGTAGGTGAAAATCTAGAAATCTGGCGACAGATATATTATGTTTGTTTGTTTAACTTATAGTCTAAGTCAAAAATCATTTATTCATTTAGGTTAACACTTATGAACGTCAAAATATATAGGTTAGTGATCTTACATTTAGGTTAGTTACTGAAGCTACATTTAGGTTAGTTATTATTTTTTTTTATATTAGTTTTATATCTTATATTATTTTATGTGGGGGCCAGTCAGTGCAGACCGGCGACACTTCGACCCAGTGGGATCTTTTGTGTCGACACTCTCCCAATAACGACTGCCATAGATGTTCATGGCAGCCGGGACCGACGGCTTAACGTGCTCTCCGAGGCACGGAGCAGGCGATAATTGTCAATCAATACGCACATGATTTCGAAAAGTCATATAACTTCCGAAAGTCAGAGGTGCACTGACGTAGGTTCGAACCCAAGACCCTCTGCATTGTAGTCTGTTAGTCTCCCCACTGAGCTATCGCTGCTCTAGTTAATATATATAAGTATGTTTGGATTAAATTACAGTGTATATATGACTGTTTTAAGTGGTCTGTATTGTCTTTGTGTCATATAGAAATTGATGTGATTTATTTTTAGAGGAAGGTAATATAATATGATAAGCTATATGTTATTTTTCTCTGTTTCTTTAGTAATTGCACGAAATAATAATAATCGGTAAATATTTTCTAATATATTTTTTATTAATGGTCCAGACAATAAACAATCATTACTTAATTTTAAAAATTGCATTGTATATTTTACCGTAAATATAAACTGCACGCAACAATTGCCACAGCAGTTTTATATTTTATTTTATAACTTGTATGATCAATACAATAATTAATTTTTATTTATTTTGTGTATAATATAATCGTATAAATGGCGCAGCGGGCAAACAGCTCGCCGCTGGCGCTGCGCTAAATTTTGTAAGTGAGTTAAAATCCGGTAATAGATAATTATTTATGTGATTCACAAATTCTTATTCTTAATGGGTACTTCGTGTCTGTTAATGATATATTTGTAAAGTCCGCCGCGCTACAAAGCCCGATTCCTAATGCTAAATTCGAATTAAAATAATTTCTTTCTTTAATATTTTCCTTCTGCCGCTGGATGGCGCCACGTGTCCTATAAACACGTCATATACTACACACCACGCATGCGCAGTTTCCATACGTCAAAACATAAACACGTTCTTACTCTAATTATGGCTCACAGGTGAACATTTTAATTAGAGACGTAGGAACCGCAGCAAACAAGCTTTGTCTAATTATTGTAGGCTGTATTCACAAGCCTCAGAAAGAACAATCAGAATAGAATATTAGGGTAAGCCAGCCAGACAAATTACTAGCTGTAACTATGTTGACGTGGCATCATATGAAATGTATGAAAATGTCCCAACGCCATCTGCCAGGATTCAATTTAATTAGGCGTCCGAAAATTAATAATTAATCTGTAGATAAAAGATGTGATATTCATAATAGAAAATACGTTTAGTTTGATAACTTATTTTGCCCGCACTATAATGCCTGTACCGCGGGATGTTTTACGCTGATAATTGGTTTATATAAAAACAGACTCAAATAACATCCAGACTCGGAATAACAATTTGTGAATCGCACAAATGAATCGCTGAACACTTACATCACTACGTTATCTGTGCAGTCATGAGTATAATTGTTATTTCGATAATGTTACATAATCTAATATAATGTGCTTCTTCTTCTCTTGGCTGTCATAATCATTGAAATTAAATTACTATATACGGATTTTATCGCGTTGTTTATTTGACACTCTATTACATAATTTTGAAAACTGTTACACTACTACTACTATTAAACTTTATTAATTTTTAAGCTAATTAAATTACTATATATATACTATACTAACAGAAGACAATATTATATCATAATCATTCAAACCACACACCGCGCAGAGACAACGCCGCTTTCACTGCGCTGAGAGTTGTGGGTTAGAATACCACACGGTACAAAAATATTGTGTGGTCCACAAATTGTTGTTCCGAGTCTGGATGTTCTCCGCGTTCGTTTTTTGAATGTTTGTAAAGTCCTCCGCGACGTTTGAATTAATCTCACTGCGGGAGTTGTCTTTAAACATATATACTTTACTAGCTGTCCCGACAGACGTATCATGTACACACAAAAAAAAACCCAAATCTAAACCATCCTCGAATCCACATGAACACACACAAGTTTTTTTATCAAAATCGGTCCAGCCATTTAGGAGGAGTTCAGTGACATACACACGTACAGTAGAATTATATACATAAAGATTATGAAAGCAAATCCTTTAGAAACTAGTAAAGAAAAACGCGACTAAACCCGCGGGCATTAGCTAGTACTGTATAAGCTCATTTCACTGTAGAATAATTAATTACAGTAAGTACAAACACCAAAGGCACCAGGTAAAATAATTATAATATATATAAATAAACGTTATATCAGCTTAATACGTATTATAATTAATTAATTACATGGCAACAAGCAAAATACTATTCAACATTTCAAGAGTATTCAATACACATATAAGGAAGGTAAACGTAACATCGTAACTAATATTATAAATGCAAATGTGAGTTTGTTTGTTGGGTACGCTTTCACGTCTTAAATACTCGACTGATCAGCATGAAATTTCGCACATACTTTGTCAGGGGAACAGAAAAGGACATAGAGTACCTTTCATCTAGAAAAAGTATTGGTACTAACTTAACTTAATCTACATTTACGCGAGCGAAGCCGCGGGCATAATCTAGTTTATACTAATAATAATATCTTAATATTATAAAGAGGTAAGATTTAATATTTTGTTTGTTTATTTGAAAGGATTTAACATAAAAACTACTTAACCGATTTTACACCGTTAGAAAACCATATTAACAAATTTTATTTCTAAATAAATAATAGTTTTAAAAACTAAAAACACGCTTTAACAAGTAGAGAATAATTTAATAATTTTAATGTAAAAAAGCGGGGGTGCTTTCTATGATATTTTGATAACCCCACGCTTTTTACATTAAAATTATTAAATTATATTTGTTTTTAAAGCATGTTTTTTAGTTTTAAATCGTTATTTTTTATTTTTCTCTTAATTATAGTATTGTCATCAATCTTCGATAAGTGTGCAAAGTTTTAAATCAATCCATCGGTTTGACCAAAGACTCCGATACATATATACATACCAAGCTAATAAAAGCGTATTAAAAAGGACTGTTCTTAACATAGCCTAACCTATTTTTACGCAAGCGAAGACGCGGGCATAATTTAGTCTATACTAATATTGTAAAGCTGAAGTGTTTGTTTGTTTGTTTGTTTGAACGCGCTAATCTCAGGAATCACTGGTCCGAATTGAAAAATTACTTTAGTGTTGAGTAGCTCATTTATCGAGGAAGGCTATAGGCTATATAACATCACGCTACGACCCAAGAGGGTGGCCAGTAACCATAAACGCAGGTGAAACCGTGGGCACATCTAGTATTACATAAAGTAGACTCTACTCATATATAGTCTGACGTTAATGTTCCTGGAGGGGTAGGCAAATGAGCATTACATCTACATTTCGCTAGCTATGTTTTCAGGTACCACATACTAGGGCACTGCCTCAGTGGCGCTGCGGTAGTGAATGCGACCGATGTGCATGAGGTCTCGGGTTCGAATCCCGGGTCGGGTCAGCAAAAAGTTATTGAGTTTTCAACAGAAACAAAGAAATTTCAATAAAAGCCCGGAATTAGCAAATTGGCGGTGGTCGACACCCCCGTGCCTCGGAAAGCACGTAAAGCCGTTGGTTCTGCGCCTGATCTCTCTCCGGTCGTGTCGGATTACCGTCCCATAGGATCATGAGAGTTAGGGAACAGAGTGTGCACTTGTGTTTGCGCACACGCTTGTGCACTATAATATCTCCTGCGCAGATGGCCAGTCTCCGTTAAGATTGGCCGCCGTGACCAAAATCGGTCTGGAGGACATTATTATTATAATAATAGTGGACGAACCAATTGTCGTTAACTGGGCATCGTTCTTGTTACTTGTCGCTATTGAGAATTTCTTGTCAGGAAAAGCTAATAATCTAAGCTCGACCCATGAATCGAATAAGAGACTAAATGCGTAGCAGCAGTTTAATTTCTAAAATACCGGTTTTCGACTAATAATAATAATACTAAAGCTACTAAATTCAATACTTGCAAATGCTTTTAACTATTTTTGCTTTTGTATAACTTCAAAGTTACAGTAATATCAGTGTTATCTCACTAAGTCATTATGCATGTTGTGACACCTGAAATGTGCATTTATACCCTTTTCATAAAATATTTTTATATGTGCATGTATTAATGTAACAACTACTGGTTGTCCTAATAAATAAAAAAAAATATAAAATAAACCTTTTTAATAAAATGTTAAAGCTTCAAAGAATTTGAGCAACAAATAAAAGTTATATTTTAGTCTTAACTAAGCTTGCAATCGAATCTACTCAATTTGAAGTCGGTGCGAAGTAATTGAATTATTTAAGTTTACTGTTTGTTTGTATATCTTTTAAAACAGGTAAACAAATAACTACTTCGTTAGTAAGTATTGCGTTTCTATACTATTCTTCTGATAGCGATGAAACTGGTAAGATGTACGAACTTTTTAACGATTATTTAGAAGATTTTGTCAACGATAATCTATTAAAAAAAATATAACCTAGTGGGAGATCGTCCGACTGTCACGCGGAGGTCTCGAGTTCAACCCCGAGGCACGCACCTATGACTATTCGAAATTATGTAAGTCTTAAATAGGTAATAATCGGATGCTTTAACAGTGAAGGCAAACATTATAAGGAGGTTTCTTTATAATGTACTGGTGGTTCCCAGTTGAAGAGCTTCCATAATATTCTCGAAGTGTGTGGAGTCTGTTGACGCGCAACGGATCAGCGTGGTGAACTTAGAAGGCCATAGCCTTCTCACACTGAGAAGAGGCCCGTGCCCAGCAGATGAACTGTTTATATTATAATATATAATTATCAGAATTTGTAACCTAAATACGATAGCCAAAAATAACAGTATATAACATGATAAAATGTCATCACACCAAAACAACAACACACGGCGATGACAAGTCGGAACCGCGTTCGTACTGTACTCGACAAAAGTGGTGTCGACCTTAATATTGTTAGGAAACAGTAACCTCTCAGGTGCTGGCAGGCTATATAACCATTGAATGATTAATGCTTCGACGATGACAAGACTAACGTACCAAAACCATAAGTTTTCTTCCTTTAACGAATGAATACACGACGTGTGAACGCTCACATTGTTAACTACTATAAAATGTTTACCTCATATTGAGTCTTCTATTTTCAGTGTTCAAAATATTTAGTTTTACTGTTTGAAAATATATAATACCTACATTCACAATAATATATTTTCAAATAGCATTACTAAGTCTTTGAATTGTGGAAATATTATTCTGTCTTGTATAGTTTATTTATTTATGATCAACAGCTTACTGCACTTACAGAGGTTATAATTAACCAACTATTAAGCAACGCATGCAACAAGCTATTTATGCACATATAAACTCTCACAACTCAATGATTATTGAACTTATATAACTTGTGTAAGAAGACGTAAACATAATCTCAGAAAATCATTATGTTTTATTATAATAGTTATGTTTACAAAATATGATTATGTGGTATGAGAAAATAAAAATGTATAAGTGATCAGCTTGCGGAATATTTTGATTCCTGCAATACAGTTTTAACGAGCACAGAAATTAAATAATTAAGAAATACATTTTATGTCAAAAATATTAAATAATTGTAAGTTTCGGGTTCAAACGCAGGACAAAGTTATCTTTGGTGGCACGACGCCATGATGACTATGGTTAATGGTATAAGCCTTGATATATATATATAAGATAATTTTAAAAGATACTAACGTGTAACATCTCTATCTACTTCCTTAAGATTATACAGTCGTTAATCTATTTACGCATGAAATTTTATATCAAAACCTTTTAAGTTAATAAGCTTGAATATATAAATCATAGTATTGCTTCAAACCTAGCCAGCTTACCAATTTGGCAAACACTTTTTAATATCGAAACCGATCCAGACATCAAGCAGGCAGAATTTTTAAACAGTAAATCCCAATAAGAATTAGATCAATCCGAGTGTTGAAAGCAAGACAAGATCGTCATTTACGTAAGTTTTGAGCTAGAAGTACATTTAGAGGCATTAGCCTTCCTTTTTTTGTTCTTATGTGGTGGCCAGTCAGTGCAGACCGGCGACACTTCGACCCAGTGGGATCTTTTGTGTCGACACTCTCGCAATAACTACTGCCATAGATGTTCATGGCAGCCGGGACCGACGGCTTAACGTGCTCTCCGAGGCACGGAGCAGGCGATAATTGTCAATCAACACGCACATAATTTCGCAATGGCACACCGGCGATCATCCACAATAGATTTTAATTATGTCTGGTGTTCTAATACTTGACAGATTAATCATGATTTTTATATATTACGCAATGTGCAAGTATTAAGTATTATGCAATGTATACGAAAAGTAATTATCAAACATTTCTCGAATTTTTAAATGTATATAAATAATACGCGATTAGGCCATAGTCTAATCTAAAAACTAAGATGTTAAATAGTGTGCTATATATTGATAGATACACATAAAAATGCATCAGTGATCCTACAACGCTTTGTATATAATATCCAGTTTCATTCGAAGTAAAAATATGAATTAAAACAGTATTTTTAATTGACTACTCAACATATTCATAATCTGTCTTACCTGCCCGTCTTCATGCAAACAATCGCGTTCGTCGTATGTGTACCGCAAACGGGACAGCATATCACGCAGACTAAACATCATTTTGATGTAATTAACACCACTCACTTTAATTAGAATAGTTTAAGAAAGACACGAGAAGATATAATGTAATTAGTCATTAGAACTAAAGACGATAAGTGAGGACGTACTGACGTGTAAGATAAAATATATGAAACTACCCACATTAATAAAATTGCAACACAAAAGCAATGACAATTTGACAGCTACGCGACGTTTGGAAATGTAATGTATATTTTTAGTTTATAAATATGAATGAATGTTTATGTCGATAAACTTAGACTTTTAATGGAAGATTAAAAACTAAAAATGCGTAATGAGTATCTTATCACGTTTTTTAAGTAGTAGAGAACGCAATCGCTGTGCATGAGGTCTCGGGATCAATTTCCGGGTCCGGTAAAGTGTTACTGCCTTTTTCTGTTGTGGGTTAATTTAAAAAAACAATATATTACGTTGAAATTAAACACTTTATACGGATTTTGTCGCGTACTTTATTTTATTTCAAAACACTTATTACATAATTTTGAAAACCTAACACTAACCTAATTCTATTATTGAACTTTATTTCTATTTAAAGTATTTAATTTAATCAAAACTATTTATATTTAAGTTTACACTTTGCCCCGATGCGGCGATATTTCGGTTACTTTACAGCAGCCATGTTCACGGGGAGACTAAGATGGTAGTTGTCTCAATGTTCTGAACAAAATCCGTATAAAGTGTTTAATTTCAATGTATAACATTTGCGTAAACATAAGACAATATTAAATATAATACGTCTTTATTAGACAAAAAGGTATATATTATACAGTGCAAAAGTGCATTGTCAATTCAACTCGAAACATTTAATCAAGTTCTAGAATGTTCTCATCCAATTTTACGGGAGAACATCCACCGGTACACACTAATTAAATAACAAAATACTTGGTACACGATACCTATGAAAAATGCAACGCGAATATTAGATCAGTACTCGTATTTACTCCCTAAGGCCATTTACACATGACGGCGCGTGTGCTCATATATAATAATCATAGCGGAAACGCTGTCGCACGCGCGCGGCCCGTTGGAGCGGAGGTGTCAAACGACAAATTTCACGGAGCAACTCTCCTCAGATCTCGTGCTTTGCCGCCCCGGCTACGTGTCGCTGACGTGGCGGCCCCTTAGAGGGACGTGTGACTACTTCCATTTTAAAAATCAAAGTTATGCGAGTTTTGTTCTGTATGTTTCGTAGTTTCGTTCGGGATGGTTCGAGGTTTTGTTTTTGGGTTTGAATTCCAAACCCAAAAACAAAACCTCGAAACCTCAATTATTGCGAAAGTTTTTGTATAGGTATATATATAGTGCTTTATTCACACGATATACATAGTTTATATGTTCTTTTTTAAATGCTTTGCCCTTTTTAAAGGCCTCAACGTACTCCTAATAAAGCATAACAAAGGTAGTCAATATACGAATCTAAATCCTTTCTTACAATTAAATATAAGAAATCAAAGTAATGTTTATTTTAATGATTATGATATATGTTTATTTTGATTATTTATGATTTACTGTCCCATTGATTCTCTGATGTGGGTATAAAATACATACACACAATATAATAAATTTATTACCATTATTAACAAATAAGAATAAAAAGTATCCAGTTTGCAAGGATGGTTTGTGTTTTTTGTCAGTAAGTAATCTGTGCAGGCAAACAACTTATTAACATTAATAAGAATATAGCAATATAATAGAATGGCAATCGGAATTCCCGTGATGAAACGTACACGTTACAAATACAAACAACAAACAGACATTTATTTTTATACACAAACCTATGTATAGACTTTTAGGGTGCCCGATAAATACTGGCAACCCTACAGTAAAGCCAACACTTTCTCAATCTTGAACAATAGCCACGTAAACAATACGTTCCCATGATCAACGTCAACGGTGAGCAAGTATTCGAAACAGCTGTCAATTACAGTCCATCCAGTTACGACGTACAGGGGAGCAAGCGGCGGGGATACTGGGGATTAGATTCCAATTGCAGACGCATCTGTCGCTAATGAACGTAGGCACGTGCATCCCGACTAGCTGTACACAACTAGACACGCCACCTGACACCTACGTGTACAATAGCCTCGCTCACAGTAAAAATGTATGAAGCCGTATGCGGTGACAATGTGGGCTCATCGACGAAAATTAAAAAGTTAGCGAGTCGCCTCACGTATGAACCGACACAAACTAAACCAACTTATCTTTTTAAACTTTGCACGCTATGAAATTAGTTTTGTTGCAGCCTGTTAATTTTTTATATGTTTACTACGGTTAATGCGTAAAATAGGCGCGCTCTTTACCTGATAAATGTAAATTGACTGCACGCCTCGCCACTGTCACTGCGGCGAGTATTGTAGGTTCAAATCCCGCACAGAACAAAAACTTGTGTAATTCACAAATTATTGTTCCGAGTCTGGATGTACTTTGTGTTCGTTGCTTAAATATTTGTTAAGTTTCCCGTGACAAAGGAATTTCTCCTACTGCTGTCATTTTAAACGAAAAAACAAATGAAATACAGAAACGGTATATTTTATTTATCTTCCATACTAATATTATAAAGAGGTCTGCGTCAGGAACTACAGAACTGATACCTATTAAAATACTTTCACTAATGGAAACCTATATTTTTCTACGTGACATAAGGTATGTTTTAATAATATATCCCCTGAGTAAAACCGCAGCTGGAAGGGTGTTTACTATAATTGTAAAGAGACATCTAGATTTTTCTGGAAGAACGTTCACAATAATTTCTAGTGAGATCTTTTCATCATCTATGATTGGTTTCATAAAACATGTTTGTCGCCAGCTTCCAACAGTGTTATTTCTAATCATCTTATGCTGTTTCATCGCATGAAGTTGACATTACTAAAACATCAACGGGCTTGTACACTATGATGATTTATTTTTTATCGAATGTAGGCTTGAAGTGAGACTGGGCCGCACACGTCTGCCGCATGCATCCAGAGAGATGGGCACAAATTGTGACCAATTGGGTGCCAAAAGACAATCAACGTCGATAGGGCAAACCTAATCCGAGATGGCAAGATGACTTGCACGTCTTCGACAGGGATTGGCAGGGAATGTCTTCGAACAGAGTGGTTTGGAAGTCTAAGGGAGAGGCTTTTGCTCAGCAGCGGGACATAATAAAAGGCTTAGGTAGGCTTAAGAGTGCAGTGATTTTATCTTAACTTATAACTAATAAGCCTCACGTGCCGAGCGTTTTATAGTCGGCACCAAGCAATAGGTAATAGCTTCAGGTCGTATCTGTATTTGTGATTTCTATACCTTTAAAACAAACTAACAAGGCTGTTTGAAAGCAGAGCTAAAGTTTACATAGAATTTGAATACTCACTTATGAAAGAAGCAAATATTTTCTATGAAATAATTGTTAATTCTATATTTTAATTAAAACATCAATAATACTTCGGTACAGCAGTCTAGCGCAAGATACCGTAACAGCCAAGTATCAATCCTAACTAATATTATGAATGCGAATGTAAGTAAGCTTGTTACGATTTTACGCTTTAACTACTAAATTCATTCGCATACACGTTCTCAGGGTTACAGAAAATAATATAGGGTACCTTTCATCCAAAAAAAGAACTGTTCCCGAGGGTTACAAAAATTTACAACTAACCTACAGTTACGCGAATGAAGCCGGTAGCAAAATCTAGTAAGACTATAAACAAATATGACCTCGATGGCGTAGTGGTTAGTGTAACCGACTGCCACGCCTGAGGTCGCGGGTTCGATTCCCGCACAAGTCAAACATTTATGTGCATGATCATGGATGTTTGTCTTGCTCTGGGTGTTTCTATGTATAATATGTATGTATTTACAAAAAAAAGTACACATGTATGTTTATCCATTGTCTAGAACTCATAGTACAAGCTCTGCTTACTTTGGGCTAGATGGTGTAGTGTGTATGTGGTAGAATATAATAATATAATATAATATATTATTATTATAACAATGCAAAATTAATAACTAAACAAGAAAAAGGTCCCACATGTTAGAAAGCCGGCACACGCGTAATAACCTGAGAACAGCAATAACTACTACTTGTTCCTTATTCACTGTGATAACTGACGATATAACTATATTTTTCTACCCTACATATAAACACAAACATCCCAATGACCCCTTTAAAAAGGCTTGTAAATGCCAAATTGCTTTTTATCATTATTGGGAATTAGTACTACTCTTTATCCCAATATTTATCCAAAAGATTGGTATAAAATGTTACAGCACTTACAACCTTTTTTTTGTAAAGAACCGAACAATAATAATACATCCATAGAGAGGTCCATTTACCGAACTATTCCGAATAGCTACGTATATTAGGACGCTCATTCAATTCCCGAAACGTAGTAAACGTTGTGAACTTTACGGTTAAGGCTTTCTATGTGCCGATATTAGCGAAAGAACCACGATAAAGATCGAAAACACTAGCCGTCAATATACGTATAATAGAATTCGTATTGAATAAAATACTTAAAGGTTACTTTTAAGAACGTAAAATAGATTTCAACATAATGTGATTGCTAAATTGAAATATTATTATAATACGGCATTCAGTTACTGAACTGAGTGTAAAACTTTTATTGTAAGCGAATTCTACGCTCAGTTCTGTGACTAATATATTTATTGGAGTATAAAAGACAAAGTAGAAAAGCATTATCACACTTATAAGTGTTTTGCGATATTATTTTAATGAGTCTGATGTGTAGTTGTCGTTAATGTTTTATACAATGAACTGTTAGCATATTACTGGCAATATATACAATGAAACAATTAAACGAGAAAAATTTGCTCGTCTTTTGAACGTGTTTTAAAGACTATTATAATGTTGACCATGTATCAGTCATGTTTATGAACTGTCCCACTGCTGGGCACGAGGTTAATAATATTTTATTATTGTAAATGTATCTTATGTGGGGGCCAGTCAGTGCAGACCGGCGACACTTCGACCCAGTGGGATCTTTTGTGTCGACACTCTCCCAATAACGACTGCCATAGATGTTCATGGCAGCCGGGACCGACGGCTTAACGTGCTCTCACACTCAGGCACAGAGCAGGCGATAATTGTCAATCAATACGCACATCATTTCGAAAAGTCATATAACTTCCGAAAGTCAGAGGTGCGTGACGTGGGTTCGAACCCGAGACCCTCTGCGTTGCAGTCTGTTGGTCTCCCCACTGAGCTATCGCTGCTCTTTAATTATTGTAAATAAGAATCTTTGTAATTTGGTGATCTACACCTTAATTGGATAGATGCTCAAACAGTAGAATGTTGACGTCTAAGTTAGACAACTAGTTTAACCTCAGATTACAGCGCGTTCACTAGTTTGCTTACGGAAGTCAAACAGCAGTCGCTTTGTGCAAATAATGGCAATAAGCCATATTAGGTTAGACTGGCACCCGTCTTACATTACATATATCATAGTGCCATTCAAATTACGCAGCTATTTGTGAAGCTAGCTAACATATATCAAAACATTAACATGCCTTTAAGCATCTTTAATTTATACATATGTATGTATTTGTACGTTAGAAATTGATAATCTATTAACCAACACAAGCACATCACTGTTACTGCAATATCATTAAGCGAAGGAGGCTGTTGCTTAGCTTACGACACGTAAATTGACTTAAGTATTCATGGCCTGATGAATAAGTGATAGGAATGAGCCGGGATGCGATCGAATCAGGCCCGATTTCAATGACCAGGATCAGTTTCTCAGAGGTTTCACTCGGCTGAGGTCCGGCTGTTATCTACCTCGTTCGAGAATACACAGGTAGGCACCTCCTCCGAGGAAATGGGAATGATAAACGTACCGTAACTTGCCAGTACCCACTCGAGTCACCAGAAAAATTGCGTTACGAAAAATAAGGAATAGTAGCGGGGAATAAAAAAAAATAGTAACACACGTAAAAAGATACTTTCACAATGTAATGCTCAGTCATATTTCATACATAAATTTTGCACATGCGTCGGGAAACAACACAAAGTACGCGAAAGCTTCTTTAAATATTCCTTTCGTTCATAATCAAAGTGCTGCGTTTGTAAGATAAGAATTCCCTACGCGCCAAGACGTACACTGTGTATGAGAGAATCGTTACATAAACGAATTATTGTATTCAGCTATTTGTCAAAAATTCCCGCTAATATAACAACGTTTACTCCTGGCGCGTAGTTCTTATAATATATATACTATAGCTAGTTATTAATTTGATGAATTAATTAAGATTCGGAAGGCGGAAGACCGGAAGATCGGATGTTGTGGCGTAAAATGGGAGAGGCCTATGTCCAGCAGTGGACTGTGGTGAGCTGATTGATTGATTGAATTAAGATTCTAAACAAGTTTTTTACTTTGAACTTATTAAAAAGAATTTAGGTGTAGCGATGATTAATTACACAATTAAAAGTATTAAGTACAAGCTGGCTGAAGCTTGCTAGAAAGAGTTTATAAATAACAGAAAAGTTACACATCGCTACGAAAAAAGTTTGCGACATCTCGACCGAAAAAAAACTCAATTTCTTTTATACGTGTAAGAGCTTAGGAACGACGCGTGGCGAAGTTCCTTAAAATCGTATATAAACAGAGATACGTCCCCGCGGATTATTTAAAGCAACCCGTGAAATTTCAATGAATATCCTTAAAACGCGAAGATTAAACCAGAAAAACTTTTTGTATTTGCTTAGCGCTTCACAGCTGATATAACTGGATTGCAAAAGTTCCGAGGATGAGCATAAAAATGCTCGAGTCGGGGGGAAGGAAAGAAAATCAGTATTAAGAGGGTGTCGCAATAACTGAGAGTGTATTTTTGTTACGCCAAAGTTCTTGAGTAACTAGGTAATGTACGAATAATGACGGCGAATAACGTTTTATGACTAACGTTAGCAACTTACTACTGAAACATGTCGTGTCACTTTCTCTATCAGACATTCGAATAGACTACTTTGTTCTGGATACGATGTTTGCGAATATCTGTTGTATTTTTCTGTCAGAAAGTTTTCTTTCCTAAGACAAATAGTAATTGATTTAATATAAAGCTTTAATTTGAAACTATATATGTATATGTTGTTTTATACTGTCATGGTGGCGATCAAGCATATCCACAAAGCGGGTCTCGGCTAAACAGCCATATTATCTAGTAAGCGCTTGCAATACTGGCTTTATCTATTGTGTGTTACCAACCCATCAGAAGGGAGTGGTTGTGCTGCCAGCGCAAAGGGTAAAGATCCCACTGCCAGCGCACCATTACCTTAAAGATACAACACAAAGTTGTTTGGCTGTGATCTTCTGACTTTCACATTTTCAGTCAGTTTGCCCAAGGTTGAGTGGTATATATTCGAAAATGGCTGAAGAAAAATATTGAATACACACTGTTTGGAAACTAGTAACAAATCCAAATATTTAGTTTATGGCGGCTCTTGGGATATTACAAAGATATTGTAGATAGATGGATCATATTTAAGTTGAACAATTTTTCCATAAGCGCTAGTCGTCATTCGAATGCAAGCATTTCGGGTAATAAAAAGAGATAACAATAGACGCTCGACTTGTGTCAAATCCATGCACGCCACTTGCCCTTGACAGACATTACTGTTTGTGTTATATATGACACAAAATGTGCCTTGGATTTTTTGGAAAATATCTTCGATTTTGAGACCTTCGACAATATTTTACTATTAAATAAGAGTTATAGAGTGTACAATGTCCGGTTGTTCAAGCCGAACAGGATTTTTGACGGAGAATATTCTATTTTATAAAAGTAATTCGTACGTTTTAATTCATATCGTAACTAAAGATCAATTATTGTTCGCGTATACATATTATTATGTTGGACCGTAAATTATGTGATTATATTGCTATTTTCATGTTGAAATTAAAATAAAACAACAGTGGCCGAGTGTTTTTGACATTTTACCTACCTCATAGTGTTGTGAGCCAGGGATCATCAGATTCCTGGTATATCGATTTAATTAGGTATATTGAAGGAGAGTTTCGGCTGAACAAATTTCGTTCCAAATAATATGTAAGCTTATTTATTTATCTTTGGCAATGATTAATAAATACATACAAAAGCTAACTACATACACTTTTTTTTACAGATTTTTCGTTGAACCTGTCTTGAGATGGGTGTGGATAAAATGTAAGGAGAGGTGATGAATGGCGACGGCCACAGTACACAAAAATATGCTCTTTACTTTTTGAAGAATCATGTTGTCGTGAGGGATATCAGGGGTAGCTTCTTCATTCGCATGCAGTGCCGACAATATTTCTTAATCCACTATCGTGTCAGCCAGTAAATGCAAATTATAACTGCATAGTTTATATCGATATGTATTTAATGAATAGTATGAACAATATATAACTTAGTTCTTGATAGTATACTGTAAGTGCCCTAAAACTATTATTATGAAGTTTTTGTTATTTATGGCCACCATTTTCTTTTAAAGGAGTAAAACGCACTTGATTCCTTTAGCATAAAGAAATATTGAGAAATTTGCGTATGAAAAAAGTGCGGGTTTTTTTATAAAAGTGCAATCGTAGATTTGGGCATGTTAGAAACGGTTTTTTTAGTTTGTCTAATATAGTTATGTCCGGTCTATTATATGCGTGGTTTTATCTGTAATTATTCTCCTATGCTAAAATATTTAATAATTTTTATATTTTAAAATAGTGCTGGTCTTATATTTTTAATAGTTAGATTTGTAACACCTAACACATTCTTGTTATCCAAAAAATAAACGCGAAATATAAATTATATACGTGTGTTTTGTATTAAAATGCCCAATTATTTATTGTAAATTCTCATACATTATAGATAACTCATTGAGGTTGTTATAAATAAGAAATAATAAATAAATTATTTTACAAGTAAGCTTATGTTCAGAGTTGGTTTTGATATCTTTAAGCATCCTATTCTGCATTGTAAAATCGTGAATAAAATAAAAATCTATTAAAATAATGATGTGCTATTTATTTAGGTATTTAGATTATGATTTCTTGAGATGGAAAATACGCCAGCAATCACCGAAGACCGATGTCAGAATATTTCAGGTAGGGAGTTCTCTTATAAAATGGGGAAAAAGGATACATGACTGACAATTTAGGGGTATTAGATGCTATACCTGTAAAATACATTTTAATTTAAGCCTATGTTCAATCATACCACGTCATAAAGTAACAATGAGGTTTCAATTTAACCTTCTTTAAGTTAAATTTAAATGTCATTATTATTAGTAAGAGAAACTATGGATCATATAAATAATTGTATGATTGAACATAGCCTGGTTGCAACGCCTTAATTTTTTAATTCATATATAAATATGAATAAAAAAATTAAGGTGTTGCAACCAGGCTACTTTACATAATTCTGTGACAACCTAATCGAAATGACATGCACTTAAAGGTAAAATTATGCATAATCACATTAACGGCCGTTACGAATTTTAGGCCCATATTTAAACTTTCGCTTTAGTATACAAAGCGAAGGTTTAAATAATATGGGCCTTTGCTATAAGACATAGTAAATATCAATTCCTAAATTAAGTCGAGTTAGGCCGCGTGCAACAGCTAGTAATATGTTTTCCATCAACACAATCGTGATGCCGGTTATACACTGCACTATTAAACAATATCCGATTAGTTAGCAAAGTACAGTCAAAATGGAGACATTTAGTTTGTGTCGACCCACTAGGGTGATTTCATTGTCTGTTTCTAGCATATGACAATTTGTTGATGTTGAAAAGAATAACGATAATGACTATGATCTTGCTAAAATATGATCCATCTATAGTTCTACAATACCTTTGGGATATTATGAACACACATTGATTGATAACTGAAGCCTGAGTGACAATTAGTGTTCCAGAAAGTTATTCTTGGCAATATGTTTTTATTAAAATGTTGAAACAAAGAAAATTCACAAGCCTAATAAATCTGTATTACAAGAATAATGAAAAATAAATAATGTATCCGTAATGAAATTCTGTGAAACTATAGATTAATTAGATAATAATTATTTGTTTTATTATTTTTACTGTTTGTCTGTACCTATATTTTTTTAAGCTTAAAATATCTAAGAGTTTTATGTCAAACAAAATAATGTTACTATTTTCTAAAAACATCGGACTCCATTACAGTGTAATAAAAAAAACTTAACAACTGTCTTTAATACTGCATAGCTATTTATTTAACTAATTAGTTAAATATAAATGCTAAAAGTAGTTGGTTGGTGCAAGCCGATACTACAATCTTAAGCTTCAGACCGACTACTTATCAATAGTGTTCATCTAAACCTATACTATCCCTGTCAAAAAGGAAAATATACAACATTATTAAAATATGTTTACTTATATACTAAGAGTGTAAGTTACATCGTACTTTATTACTTACTTTCTTGTTATTAGAAAACAGATGTGTAATTGATTTTATTTTATTCTTTGTGCCATAAATATACTTACGTATATAACAAAGTCTACACTGATATACGAATACTACTTACAAATGACACCAAAGCAAGTTCATTAAAAGCCTCTCTTTCATATAACAGACAACAAAAAATACTGAAGAAATATTATTTCGTTTCACAATTTTGTCCAAAAGTTGCCAATTCATGATAGGACTACAGTTAGCTAGATGGATATTATCTATTCATCGAGAGACCCCGGCCCTCGCGACTACAAAACAGGATCACTTGCGAACGAAAATGTATTGAAAACACAATGTAACCTAAGGCTTTTGTCCATTCAAAACATTTTTTATGCATTAAAAAATATCTTAGAAATGTTTATTTAACAATAGCATTTAAGAGAAATTACTTATTCATGGCACGTCTGAATTTTCCTTGCTTTTGTTAAAGGGAATCGATTCGTTTGCTTGCTTGTAATTTGATACCAGATGCAACTCAAATTGTTGTTGACGCTCTTTGAAATGTTTCGAGAATTTGTTCGCGTCTCTTACCTTTATTAATATTATACTAACGAACTTTGGTGAATTGGGTTACTGCCAAAAATGTTAGATATGTAAACACGTAGATAAAAATTTAAGGAAAATGTCTTACGGTAAAATCGAGGAGTGGTGATTAAATTATAGTTCTAACTAACTATAACGCCCCGCTATATACATATATGTCATCAAATTGTGAACAAAAATATTTAATTAAAATTCAGATATTAATTAACCTGTGAATAAAATACATTCGAATGCAAATTTCGAATCATTCGAAATTTTTTTGCGTAACAATTAAATGCACATCCATAATTTCTATTAAACCCAATAAACATTTATTTTACAGTATATTGGTAAGCTGACTAGTAAATAGTTTAGCAACAGTACTTCTCCCATAAAAAACGCGAGCGATTTTTTAATATAGTTATAAAAATGTTGTTTGATGTTGAAAGGTACAAAAGTAGATTGCCAGCATATTACCGTATAACACAGTATATTCACAATAGGGAAGTATCAGAAATGTAAATGTATCGATAATATTCGACGTTTGAATCAAAGTCGATCGACCGTAGTGATTTTATGTTCCAAGTGCCAATTTAATCGATACAACGGAATAAAATAATGAACTGACGGGACCCACGTCCATAAAACACGATTTTATCATACCGTTGGGAGGGACACGTTTTCGAATATCGTAATAAAAAAGTCACAGATGTCAAATTTATGACATTGGACCATTGTAAAGAGATTAAAAGATTTACTACGGATGAGGGTGACTGCTACGGACGCCGCGCCGCTACGCCGTAGCGGTGTAAGTTCTACGAGAAAATAATTTTACAAGTTTAATAATGTTGTAATCCTTTTGTATCGGTTAAATTCACGTCTGTTTATATTTTGTCTTGTGAGTAAGAAAGTTGGCTGTGTTTGTTGTAAGTTAATATAGCTATTCTGAAACAGTTCAGCCTAGGACGTTGTATTATTAATAATTATATTGGACTCGAAATTTGTTGAAATAAGTTGGTAGGTTCAGTTAAACAATGTATCTACATATAAATCTATTTGGTACTTATGGCTATTGCTTCGTTATGTAATTGTTTCGAACACGTTTATAAGATCAGGCAGTCGAATCTTACCTATATCAGGCAACGCGTTACTGAGTTTAAATCACCATTTAGTTTCGGCATCAAATAGATAGCACTAGACAATATGACAAGCGTATTAATAGATTTGGCCTTATATATGAGAATCCGCTTTAACCAGTCTTGCAGCCAACATGACGTAACGCTGCTAATAAGTAGTCAGTGTAAAAGCACTATGCAACAGCGTTAAACTCACCAAAAAGTTTTCAAAACGAACAAACTCGCATACATACCTGGAACAAAAGGTAAAATACATTAAAAACTGACATCATCAAAATTTAAAGTAAATATTAACTAAAAAGAAAAATAGAAAAACAAAATTAAAAAGAGTCATAGTATTCGTCCGCATCGTCATCAATTGGCAACGTGCCCAGAAGACTGGCAGCATTGCCACGTTGAATGGCAATACTTATTCTTTGTGCAAAGAAAATACTAGCCCTCTGGTGACGTGAAGCGTCGATCAGCCGCTTAGCTAGGTCTCTATAAACAGACTAAATAAATAAGTAAATTAGTTTAACAAGATAATATTATTTGCTAGCTTACGCTCGTGGCTTCACTCGCGAAGTATATCTGTACTACAAGGTCTATATTACTCAAAAATAGTTTATTATTTTCTTACATATACATATATAGTCTCACGCCTAAATCTCCAAAAGAATAGACGTAGGTTTATGACACTCACATTTCATCAGCTATGTTTTAGGTACCAAGTAATTAGGCCTAATACTGTCTGTGTCGAACTGTTACTGTGTTTTTTTGCCAAAAGACAGAGAACATTATCGAACCCGGAATCGAACCTAAAACCCATGCATATCAGTAGCATTCACAACTTTCTAACAAATTTTAAAATCGGTTTAGTAGTTTCTGAGATCACAACATACAAACAAATCGTCCTTCCTTACAGTACTAGTACAGATAAAAACATCAGCAAATCCATTGTGAGGTCCGATAGAGCACAACGGTAATGTTCGCGTCAAACTCCGGGAATTATGAAAAAGATATTTCCCTTGGGGAGGGCGATGCCTTATAAATGTCCGTAACTTGGTGAATAAATCACGCTAAGCGCTAACGCCGCCAAATAAATAATTTTCTTTATTCATCAAAATTAAAAGGAACAGTTGACAAAGCGTGGCCGTTAATTAAAATCCGATTTTGTGCCCGACTATGGCGCCGGTTCGATCATCAAGTTAACGTGGCTCGGTTTATTTGCTCGCCATCGTACGCAACAAATACCATTATAGAACTTACCCTCTAACCTTCCCCCGTTTGAATACACTGTTATATTTCTTTTTTCGAGGCCCACTTGTTTTCATGAACCGAATCTGTCAATATACAGTGGATTATTGACATGTTCTTATGTTAATATGAATATTTTATAGTATATTCGAGGCTGTGTACAATATGAGAATGAGTTGGAATGGAAATAATGTTTTTTATGTGAGGCTATTCATCGTGTATGTATGATACGTATATATTACTAAATGAAAAACTTACGTACGTAACGTACTCAAATATATTTAATATTTATTTGACTGACAGCATAATTAAGGATTTATTTAGTAAACCTTTATTAGTTAAAAGGTTGCTAGCCTTCAAAATATATTCTGCTATTTAAGTGTCTATAAATCTCATGACAGTTTGTTAATTGATGTAAAAAAATATTTTATTTATAATAAATAATAACAATCAGAAAATATACTTTTTACTTACGCTTTTATTTCCCAAGTATGAAAAGGTTATATTACGTACATAAATATTTCGCAAAGTATGATTTCAAGTCCCACATAATACAGGGCTAGCGTGTCTTCCTTTTTAAATGTTAGGTTTGAAAAGTCCAGTATGACTTAACCAGAGACAAATCGAACCCGAAACTTCATACACAGCTTCATTCACTACTTCTGCGCCACCAAAGCAGTCTCAACATACTTGATAAATAGATGCATTATTTATTATATATATACCCTTCATGCCTAGATAGAAGGTTCCAGAACGCATTGACAAAGGTGTGTTACTCTGTAAATTCAAATATATTCTATATCGCCAGTAATAGGTGAACTTATTGTTGTCTATTGAGTACATTTCCAGACTCCATACAGCTACTGAGAACATCCTAATAGAAAATTTCAATAACACTATTCGACTAGGAAATCGAATATGGGAGCTCAATATGAGCAGTAAGTTTATGCGCAAATTTCACGGAACTATTAAGGCAGTCTGCATTTATATTGTTACAAAAATATTTCTAATCTATACTAATATTATAAAGTTGAAGAGTTTGTTTGTTTGGTTGAACACGCTAATCTCTGAAACTACCGGTTCGAATTGAAAAATATTATATTTTATTGTTGGATAGCTTATTTATCGAGGAAGGTTATAGGCTATATAACACCACGCTACGACCCATGGAGGCAGCGCAGTAATCAGTATAGTATCGCAGTAATAAAGCGGGTGAAATCGCGGACACAACTAGAAATTTATATATTACTGTATTTTGCCTTGAATGAGAATCGAACTCACAATATTCAGTGCACTATTCGTGCAATCACATTAATCATATGTATTGTATATCACACAAGTTTTTTTTAATATTTAATGTACAAAATCAACTTTTAAACAGCCTTACTTATAAACTACTCTCAAATACTTTTGCAGTAGCTAAATATTAACTAGCGAGTTATCAGAAAAAAATCTCACCCATAACCGTCACTCAGCGTTGAGTGTTAGTTAAACAATAGTAAAGAAACCATTGACCTAATTAATCATTCAACAAAGACTTACGAGCTAATTAGTTGAACAATACCTAAGTATTAGTTAATAATATTTTTTATAAGTAAAGTATACTTTATATTAAACTATATCCTTGTTCTAAACTACACCTTTATACCATTGAGCAAAAAACATACTGTTTTCGAATTTAAACAACATTTTCGGAATTGAAGGAACCCTAGAATACTAGCTTCGGTGTAGGTGCATTAGCTGGAGCTTTCGAAGCCGGCGAGGAGATTACTTAATGGTCTAAACCAGACGCGGACTTGTACGAGAAACGATGGAAAAAAAGTAAAACACTAGGTACCTTAGGGTTGTTTTGTGTCGAGAAATAGTGAAATGCAAGTACAACAATAGGATTAGTACCTCTGCACCACTGTAAGAGATTTTTTTTACTGTTTTCATGTCGGCAAAATGTACAGAAGTTAATTTAATCGAGAATCGAATTAAAAATCGAGATATTGAACCGCTGTTTAGAACGTTGTTAGCTTTTGAACTTTTGAATTAAGAATCATTGAAAATAAAATAGAATGTTGTTGATCGTGGATATTGTGTTTCGTGGATTATCTATTACTTTTTAGTTATTAGGAGCTAAATGTTGTGTGTTTATGTATATGATAGCAGGAAATAAAATTATTATATAAGACATTGTTGATGCTTTGATACCTGCAATGCTAAGTAATAATTATCTTTGTTAAAGTTCATTATTAGCCACTGATTGATCGGCCGATCTTTAATAATTTCAGAGGCCGCAAAAAGATCTAATATAGAATAGTTTCTGCTTGATGATTCATCTGCGTGAAATTCATGGCAACACACACTAGGATAAAATTATATTTATTGTTTATCCAATCTGCGTTGTATCTGTTTGCCAAGTTTCATCTAAATCTGATAAAGGTGATTAAGTAATATTTTTTTAACTTAACCCTTTTATATGTATTATTTAAGTGAAATATAGTCGTTAATTATCCTATAAAGCTAAACTTAAATGTCTAATACATAAATATGCCGATGCCCCGCTAATTTATATAAGTTTAACTTAAATCAAACAGAACCGATTGCTTAATATTGATTGATCAAACGTTAGTAGTAATTTGATTGACGTCTATTACTAAAAACTTTACACAACGCTAACTTATATAAAAGATACAAACGACTATAAATTGCAAGAACATTTAAATAAACGACATCTAATAAAGTGCTAAGCTAAACCCCGTGTATACTGTTTAGATGTAGAAGATTTATTTGTAAGCGGGTGTTCCGTACAAGTGCACATCCAGTTTTCAATTACACAAAGTGATGGCCGCAGTGTAGCGGGCGCACCGCGAAAAACGCCGCCGCGGTCAGGCAACCTGACCGATTGCACACCGCTCACTCGAGACCACTTCAGCACAAGGAAAATCAACACAAACAATCACAAAATAAGGTTAGTTTTCCAACGAGCGCACCGGTGCATCTACGAAAATCGAGGAACAACTCGTTTTCGAAAGGTTGAAGGAAAACTCGATCGCTTTTCCAGGGGGAAGCTCTCAGTGGTTTATTGCGTTATTACCTGGACGTGTCTGCCGCGTCGGGACAGCCGCAATTTGGGGAGAAAAGAACGATATGTTGCGAGGAAAGGGATTTTATAGAGCTCCACCAACGGCTCCCGAGAAAAGACCAAGCGCCCCATCTCGCTCCACGCCTAGCGTAATTTTCTTTGATCGAAAACTCTACAGGACACTACTTTAGTTTTTATTTTCATCCGATTCAATATCGTTGAACGGTTTGTAAGACGCGCTTCGGAACATTTCCTACGTGCTTTGTCTGTCTCTTTTCGTTTATATTTCTGACGAAAGATTTGTTTTTGTCACTAACAATGACCTGTGAGATGAAAATTTTATAATAAAGTATACGATTTAAACTATAAAACGTTTTAAATTCACTTCATACACTCGAGATTTTAGTGTCGTATATTCGGTAGGCGTGTATGGAATATTTGGATATATGGAATCAAGAATATAAAAATCGTATTACACATCGTTTACGACAATCCTATAAGCCATCTACACCAAATTCGATTCAATAAAAACGTTAGATGTGACCGAAGATTTGCTCCAAGAATCGAGCGACAAAAACTGTAACTTCGTCTTAGGGCCAATGAAATAAGAGTGGATGTCCATAAAATAAAATAATAACCGGTCAATAAAATGTTGGCGGCGAGCGGGTTCGAAGCAAATCTGTCAAATACGTCTGGTAAACTGAAGGGGGATAAAAGTAAGACGTCAGGGGGTGAGAAGGGTGCCAAGTGGCCGAAATTTGATCTGCCGCAGGTCGCGATAGCAGTTACCATCAATCGACAGGTAATTGGGAGGCATGTCAATCGAGCAAACGATACCGATGTTAAGAATATTGTCGTATAAAAGAATAAGATTGCGCCGAGATATTGCGACACAATTTACTCCGAACATTTTTGATGGAGTCTCTTCGATTCATAATATTATCTGAATTGAACGAAGCAATTAATTGTTATAAAAAACCATCTCATATTTTAGAGCAAACGTTTTAATATCAATGTAACAATTAATTAAAAGCAAACTTTCGTTATAATTTATTAATTTCCAATACGACTTGTGATTTTCAGTGTATATTTCGAAAGGGGCACAATGATAAATTAATAAACCAACCCGAAACTTGGCCCGTCACTCATAATAGTAACAGAACAGTTTTTACGAGCTACCGATACTTGTTCAAGTTTGGAAAGCGCCTTCTCTTATACCTAAAGTAGTTTTATCCAAACTTTGGGAACACATGAATGAATAAAGAAACATCGTAAAATACAGAATAAGGTAAAGAAAGAAATAAAATAGCGTCACAGATGAGGTAGGAAGTTTGCGATGAGCAAGAACTACACAACAATAATATGACGAAGCAAACTTACTCAAATACTCAAGCTCGGGACAACGTCGCACCTTTGTCTAAATTATGCACGATCCAAGGGTTGATTGATAGGGAATGCTATTCACCTTTTGTGTAGTGAAATAAAGACGTCCACAGCCTTTTATTTATTTACAGTGAACAGACTTAAAGGAGCTCCGATTTATCAGGTCTAGATTTACTTTGGTTTAGTCCAACAAACTGTAATTTACGGAGTCATTAGGTGTCCACGACAAGTGTAAATCGAACATTAGGGTGCTAACTGCTACTACAGCGGGTAATGTAAGTTTAAATATAAGTTTAACCGCCGACAGTCTAAATATATGAATAACGGAAAACAATAAGCGAGGCACTGTTATTATTTTGCGATATACAGTCGCCGATCGTAGGGGTCGTAAAGCTAACCGAACCTGTAGTGGGCAATCGGTAAATGTGAGCGTTTGGGGAGCAGGCACGTGACCAGCCTGTTCTATGTAACGCTAAGCATCTGTATCGCGTTTATCGCCTTCAAATAACTTGAGCGGTTTTTCTGTTGAAAGCAATATTCTTTAGCGGACGACGTTTTAAAAGTTATTATTTTGGTCCCATTGTTTCAGTTTAAAATGACTTGCCAGCTACATGAGTAGCACCTCTTATTAAACTATATATGTATTATCTAAAATGGTGTACTTTTCAGTAGAAGTCAAAGTCAAACTCATTTATTCATTTAGGTCACAAAGTAACACTTATGAACGTCAAAATATATAGGTTAGTGAGTTTACTAAGTTACTGAAGCTATATTTAGATTAGTTGCTAGGTTCAGGCAAAGGGTTGAGCCTATGAGAAGAAACCTGCAAAAAACTCGTGGCCACTCTTTTAAATCGCCAATTAAATATAATTTCAGTATTTTACAACTCACATAAAGACGGTGTTGCTGCCTAATGGCTGATAGATAGATAGATAGCTTTAGATTTATATAGTCAGTAATATATTATGGCATAATTGCCATAATATATTACTGACAAAATATATAAATCTAAAGCTTATAACAATAATTTTAAATCAATAATTACTGAATAATGTAAAGGAGGTGAAATAATAAGGATTTAGTAGAATTATTTAATACTAATCTGTAATAAACAGAAGGATGGCATGAGGGCGCATACACTTACACTTTGTGACAATGCAAAGGCAGTCCTTGACTAAATGCGATTGTGCATTCATATGTTTAATTTTATTTTCAATAATAATTGAAATGGGAAGCACGATACTTGAAAACATCACAAATAATCACAAGGTACCTCTACATTACTAAATTGACTTATAAGTAATACAAAACTTCAATGCTAATAAGACTCGTGCATATACATATATTATAAGTAGTTTTCACCTGAAGTGAATCTGGGAAATATAAGTAGTACTACTATTATTTAATAATAACTTTTAAAGCAATCACAACTTCATTTTACGTAAAGAAAGAAAAAAACAAAACAAGACAACACAGCATAGCACGGCCTCGTATTTTAACTTTAATAGTGAGTCAAACCTAATTGCGAATATCTCTAGAATTAATATAAGTTAAGACAAATCCTTTAAGTCTCTTTACAAAGCGCAAACTTGGCGAAACTCAAAAACAATATCGGCAAGTTTACCTTAAGTTCAGCTAAAAATAAAGTCGCTATAGGAATCAATGTATGCTCACCGTTCACCGTTCGCAGTCTCCATAACAATCGAGGCTTGAAATTGCCACCTTGGTCCGATCCGCGCAATAACCTCCGACTTCTCATTATGCAGATCACCTACCGCATATGCACGTACACTAACATTATCTTCTATGTATGCACGTGCACAAACATTATATAGAGCACCACGTGTTGAACAAATACTACTACGCTCTTATAACATACTGTGTTTGGGTGAGAGTCTTTTTTAGAGAGGCAATAAAACGTAATATTTATACGTAGGTACTTAAGATTATTTATTATTTATATCACAACCGTAAGACTGATCCAATAAATCATTCAAGTTTAAGATGGCCGGACAAATGACAGGTCTATCCTATTTTGGGAGTGTTTGTAGCCAATAAAATATGTTTTGTTAATTCGTTTACCTATTGAAAATCGTTGTTATAATTACAGTTAGCTTCTTTCTTACGCAAGAAAAGCACTGTAGTTTAGGTGATCATCGCTACAGAGTGATTAAATTCACCCTTGAGCAAATACTTTATGTGACTTGGCTATATATTATCTGTCTTTTGTATGTAGGTATATCTTTTATAATATAGAAGTTAATTGCGCGACTCTATATTGTACAGAATACTAGATATCACATCAGCAAAACACTTCTTATGTATCGACGTTTTATATCACAATATCTCAGTAATAAAATACTTATAACCCAACAAACCTCCATCTTAAAATTCACAAACGTTACCTGAAAATAATTTCCAATTTCAACTACCATGCAAGCATCCCTCGCGTCACTCAGATAGTATGTTAGGCAGAGTGCAGACAGTACACACAGTTAAGTAACTTTGTAATAAGTGTATCGTCGGCGGCATAATCTGCATAATTGGAAGCCGTCGTAGGACTCGTAGGATATTGCGTCCACGTGAGGCGGCGGGCAATTTTCTGCGTCATTTCCTTTGAATCGTCCACTCGGATGGGCGATTCGACGCGTGCCTACCCGATGCTTAACTTTAACGCTTAATTGATACAAACTATACAGTTATACTGGTAAATAAAAATACGAAAAAATTGCAATGTTTTTTGTTTAAACGGTTAACGTACTGGCTGTTATGATAGCATGAGGTTGGATAACTGGAATTGCTTTTTTTATAGCATGCCATTTATCCTATAAAAAGATTATCTATAGATAATCTAGCGGCTTAAAATATTAGGTGGCGTGTATATTTGACTTTATTCATTAAATTATAACGATTTTGAGATCTAGTTGTATACTATCAAGGAAATCGAACTAGGTATTAAATTATCGCTTTCTGTATGTCTCCTCTCACTTTAAAAACAAATCTGAAATTTTGACGTAATTCTCAATAAGGTTACCCAAATTTAAAAATGTCAGTACAAATACGGAAATTATTTTTTTTTAATTTTTAGTCTTCACGAAATTTCTTTAAAAAAATTATACAGATTTATCTTTGAACACATAATTTTCTATCCCTAAAATAAAATAGCCGATAGCAAAGCCAATAAATTAGAGTATTATAATATTTGCACACACACAGACAATTGATAAGCTGTACATGTAAAGGGTAGATCAAAACGTGTTTGTTTAATTAAACACAGTTCAAGCAGACGTCACTCAAATCGTTGGCAGATAGGCATCTCTAGGACTGTTCTACCCTTTAATTACATTTAACATGTCCAAGGTATATTTCCGTGAGAAGCAGAATTACCTTAGTGAATTAACAGCTAAATATATAATTACGCGTTTGTTTATAACGTAAACAAACGAGTAGAAATGTTCTGCTTCTAATCTTAAAATAGACTGTAGGAAATACCTATCTGTGACATATGCTATCTAGTATAAATACTACACTAAGATATCGAAAGACACGCCGTGTTTCATTTTGTTTGAAAACGCGAAACATCGATTTTCTCGCAGTCACAATGCACATTGTGCATGCACGCAGTTTAAGTGGTCGGCTAAGCGTGAGTTCGATCCTCACTATAGACAAAAATTATTCAATTCGTATACAGTTGTTTTCATTACCGTTGTTTCAATGTTTGAAGTCCCATGCGATAATGAATATCCTAATTAGTTTCTAAATTATGTTACTATAAACTTGTTTATTTCATTCCTCAAATTTGGCATAACTAGTACTTTTAACAGTCTGTCTAGGAAATACTTTTGATAATAATTTGTATACGATATATATATATATATTGTTACTATTATGATATTCTTTAGTATATGTTTAGTATATGTAAGGGTATATTTAATGCTAATGTATGCACCTACTACTTTTTATCTCTGCATCACCCAATGGTGACTGGTAGATAATGCCTGTGGCAAGTCCGCTGATGTACTTCTTATTTTGTGCACGTTTTAAATAAATAAGTAAGGCATATAGTATGTACTTAAAAATCGATATTACCTAAACGAAAACTTTGAAACAAAACTTACTTTACAAAAAATGTTGTATTGTAATATATTTGAAAACATTTATGGCCCTCAATACATTCATGGCGAAAATTACACAGTGGTTATACACCAAATATCTAAAAATAAATTACACGCGTATTTGTAATAGTCCTGTTATAGCCATTGACTAAATACTACCGACTTACGTGGACTCAGAGGTAATAATAGATGGGCAAACGTCATTACTCCACAATAGTGACGTCACCAATAAATATAAATATTTTGTGTAGAACAAAATCGTAAGTATGGTCCTTATGAATTTTATAAGAGTATTTTAGGAAGTTTGACCAGTGTTAGGCTCTATTTACTAGATAAATAAAAATATAAAACGTGTATTTTGTCAAATGTTTAGCTTGTATCATTATACACACATATTCAACAATAAATATTACTACATGATGATGAGATAATATCTTAACTTTTCTAAGTTATGAGACCTTTCTATCATCTCTTTTACAGATCGTTACAGATTGTATAATATACACCTCGCGCATGCAATAACAATATTTAAAAATACGGTGGCTGGCTCATCTTGAAAAAGATCAAGGCAAAAGTTATCCGTTGGCGGAAATCGAACCCGCACCCTTCGGAACTGGCAGTCTGTTATTTGATAAACCTGATTATTTTAGCAGTCGTTCAATATCTCAAATATTTTTAGGCAGTCAATATTTTCGTAGTTTTCCTCTTACGCGTAAACACCTTTCGTTCTTGTTCGAGATACTTTGGACTTTTGTTATATAGTTCATTGACAAGTGAAATAAGCTTAAATACTTATGAGTTTGTTTCCAAAGTTTAAGGACATGAATAAACAAAAACCAATTGAGTGTAGAAAATGTGGAGAAGATATTTATTAAGTTAGGTAAGAGGCTTTTTTACTGAAGTATGTAGATTGTCGAGAAACGCTTCAAATCAATAAGTTACTGAATGATCTAGACAATTGCCTGTTTCATTCTGAATATTAGAAAATATATTACAAAAATAAAATATATGTTTTAAATAATGTGTTATTGGATTATAAAACTCTCTGTACCAGCACGGAGTTTGTAAATGGGCAAGGTGTTCCGCAAAAGGCTTGCTCCATATAACGTAAGGCCTAAAATATAGCTCGCGAAATTTGAGTGCAGTACAGCCGCACCCTCCGGGATAATAGAGGTACGCAATTTTTTCTTTACTTATTTGTAGGTCACAAAGTAAAACTTATGAACATCAACGTTTGTCGGTTAGGTGAAATTACTCAATTTACTAAATTTACATTTATATTAGTTGCTAGGTTCAGACTAAACAAAAACTAGGTTTATAACCAGACAATAAAGGTCAAAACATTTATACTCAAATTATAATTAAATTCGTATCATCTTTTAAGAAAAATCTATTTTGAGACGTCATGTAATTTCAAAGATTTTTTAATAGTTAGGGGATTGTTCTGAATATGACAGGCTATTATAGATAAATGGATTTCGTTGGGCATATATATTCAAAATAAAGCATCACCGATAAAATTAGAAATTTTACGGCTTAGTGACATTTAAGGTGAGTTTCAAAAGCCTTCAAAAAATAAAAACCCGGATTAAATTTAAGTTAAGTTCACAGTTCTATGTCGTTAATATAAATTTTGACAATTTATTTAAACTTCTACAACTTTAAGTTTAGAACAAATCACGAAAGTTTCTATGTTTTCTAATGTTGTAAGACTTTACTAAAATTAAAACCTATTTTAACCGACTTCAAAAAGGAGGAGGTTCACAATTCGATTGGTATTTTTTTATGTATGTACACCGATTACGCTGAGAATTGATCCGATTTACGTGAATCTTATTGATGCGGAATAGTGGCTATTTGGTCCCATAAAAATGTAACATAGTTTGGCCCAGTAGTTTTAATTTTATGAACATTTTTTTATGAACATTTCTGTTTACATGGATGATGTAATTTCCGTTTCCGTTTCTTGGGATCTATATTGTTTAAGACGCGCGGCACCTTTCGTAGGCCTATAAATAGCTACTTAAAAAAATACTATTTAATATATGACAATAAAAGCAACGAAATGTTATAGTTTATCTGATGTAATCTAGAAAAATGCTATTGTAGTTTACAGAACAACCTATTACAGACACTAAAAAGTAAAAAATAAAAAACTACGTTTAAAAAAACCGACTTCATAAACTAAAAAGTATAAAACTACTTAATTTTTTTTTAAATTTAATACACCTCTTATGCAAACCTAATACCTTTAATATTAATAAAATACTATTATTTGTATGTGCTACCTATTGATAGGTTTGAAGTCGATGCCAAGCCTTAAACAAAATAAAACTTAATATTATAAACAGCTTACTTACTGTAATGAAATTCCTACACTAAAGATTAACCTACGTAAATAATATTGTCTTCTGTTTACGCGAATATTATTCATAGAAATTAAACTACTATATACGGATTTTATCGCGTTGTTTATTTGACACTCAATTACATAATTTTGAAAACTGCTACACTACTACTACTATTAAACTTTACTAATTTTTAAGTTAATTAAATTATTATTAAAACTATTTAGATTTAATTTACGTAAATAAACCAAAGGAACAATGTGAAACAGATGCAAAATGTATGATAAAATATATATAATATATATACCTGAATGAGTTACTATGGCTATATTAACCTATATTATTCGTATATACGAATATATTTGTGGCCCTGAAAAGGACCTTTTGGTTTGCATATTGTGTGACGAGCACACAACACGACTGTTTTGAAGACAAACTAATAATAGAATTATTAAGTTAATAAATTCAACACTTTTTGTTTAATACAAATAAAAAATATACATTTACCATAACAATGAATGTGTTTACAATTACTCCATGTATAAAACTTAAAATAATTAATATTTTCGCCTACAAAATTACGTAAACTTGCACGAAAAATGCAAAAACGTAAGCTCGTGTTATGTGATTTTTAGATTATAACAGTAGAAATTGATCCTATTTTACAGCTTAATCAAAACATAAATAGTTATATTACAATTTGTCTGTCCCAAATATTTAAATTATTGGTTGACAATAAAGATACATATTTATCAAAAAAGCACTTAAAATCCTTCATACAATTTTACTATGGCGGCCGCGCGCTGATTTGAAATTTGAGCTCTGTCATTCTTGTCATCTTCTGTCTGTCTGATCTCGGCGCAGTCTTAAGTAATAATGAATATCTACAATTATGAAAACACATTATATATAGCTTCGTGCAACAGATAAATTATATAAATCTATCAATTAGGTTACAACGCATCAAAATTATACTATATTTCGAGACGACCGTCAACGACGACGTCTGCCCGCTTGGGTTGTTTTATACTAGACCTAAGCTATCCCGCTCAAAGTCACGCGCGGCGAGTGTAGGTACCTACTATAACATTTGGCTTGGCACTGAATTCAAACCTATCAATAGGTAACACATACAAATAATAGTATTTTATTAATATTAAAGTTATTAGGTTTGCATAAGAGGTGTATTAAATTAAATCTTTATTAAGTTATTTTATACTTTTTAATTTTTGAAGTCGGTTTTTTAAACGTAGTTTTTTTTATAAAGTATAAACTTTTAAAAACGTCGCCTTACAACACAAGCACGTCGAATAAAAATATGGCTCTTGATCTTCACCTAGACCTAGTAACTCGTAACGATTACATTCTGCCACGATAGATGCGTGCTGGTTGCCGCTCATCCCAACGTCACGTCACGCGATTTCTCGTGCCATACAACATTTTTTCATCACATGAAAGCCCCTATTTATACCCAGCAATTACTTTCAACGGACCAATGACTTCAGTTTTTACACCGTGTGCTCAATGCATCTAGTTTTTGTTTCTAATCCGCAATTAAAATGAGAACAATATTTCTCGCGTTTAATTAAAAAAGCAAATGGTTGTTATTTATTTGTTAGAAATACTGCATGATGAGGACGGTCACTAAGTGCTGTAATAAACTTTTTAATTGAAGTAATATCAACTTTAAAAGTGCTGTATCTTTATCGATTATAGTCATCTATTCTTGGGTGCAAACCGGTTGCCGGTATAAAACTAAAATTGTAAAACAGTTTTGCGTTTTATTTTACTGGCCTTGCTGTTTCAAGCAATAAACGAACAAAACAAATCACATAAATGTTACCACAAAGGAAATGAAGATTTGAAAAGCAGGTGTCCGAGGATTACTAGTAGATGGGGTCACGTGCGAACCACTGAAATGCGATGACAATGCAATCGCGGCGATGTGCTAACGGACTGCACTTCCAACATAATCCCCACTAATCGACTTTACTATGAGATTTCAAAGGATTAGGCGGCCAACTTCGGCTAATGATATAAACGTTCTTGTTTGATTCACTTGTGGTTGTGTTACAGTAATTTAAGTGTATGTAAGTTCTTTATTAGCGTTCTTTTTTATTTTAACCGAATGATGCTTAGGTTAAGTAGTCACTTTACCAGTGCATCATATAGTATGGATAAGGAAATATGTATAATAACATCAGCCCTGTATTTAACTGTCTCATTGCTGGGCATGGGCCTCTTCTGTGAGAAGGGTTAGGCGATAGTTCCCTACGCTGGCCATGTGCGGGTTGGCAGACTACATATATCTTCGAGAACATTATGGAGAATTCTCAGACATGCAGGTTTCCTCACGATGTTTTCCTTTCCCGTTAAAGCGAGCGATAATATTTTTTTATTTATTTATTTCATCATCACTTTGCTTTACTATTCATATGCTTTACTCATATGCATCATATGCTTTACTATTGCATTGGGTTTGCCTGTAATAATAGTTGTAAGTGTTCATTATATAAATAAATAAATAAATAAACTATTTAATACGCACACAACTTCGAAAAGTCAGAGATTTGCGCCTTGGGATCGAACTCGAGACCTCTGCGTGGCAGTCCAACGGTCTCCCACTAGGCTATGAGGAAATACATAACGAAAAATAGTCATCCATAAATAGTTATTAAATTCTAGGCGTTATTTGTATCCCTAATATGTTAGTAATTAAATTGAATAAAAAGTAGTAATATTTATTCGGTGAGATAAAAGCTACATGTTACATTTTATTCAACTAGTTTAATTAGTATTATACTTATATTTTGTGTGTTACTAACACATAAAATTAACTGTCGTCCAGCATAATACATTTTAAAACATAAAATGCGAAATTCCATTTTACAGGCTATTATAAATTCACATTACATAGTAAAATGTCAAGCCCAAAATAGGAAAATGAGCATAAAATTGCTTTACGTCACGGTTTATTTTTCAAACGAAACTTACATTTTGGTTACAGAGATGCTCCTAAAAATAGTAAATTGAGAATGTTTTATGAAGTCACAACTTTTCCAATCCTAATGTACAAAACTTATTTGAAGCAAAATTAAAGTGTTTACGCTAGAACATTAACCGGATCCACTGAAAGTTTATCTTAATTAATCTTTTAAGCTATTTAGTCAAAGAGAAGTAAATTCCGTTGGCCGCTTTATTGAATTCTAAGTCCGGAAAGTTGGCTTAAATAAGAAAGCATCGATACCCGACGTCTGAGCTCGGTGGTAGTCTTTAAACGATTTCCTAACTTAATATAAAGTTACAAGATTGTCTAGCCCCGGAACTTTACTGGATTTGAGATTTTTGCCAAATAGAAACACCATGCGGTCATGTTATTCTATTTTGTGGTTACTATGATACTTTTATCATTCCTTTGTTTAAGCTGTAATGGCTAATAAATTATAGTTTATATTAAAGCGCAAAAGACGTATTATTGCCTTTTCAATATTGTGCCTACAGTAATTTCGCATATCGACACATACGCCCTTTTGGAAATTATAAGTACAATGTACACAATCCCATCAAATTATATTCGAATACATATGTATACACATATATGCGTGTGCGCTGCGTTGTGGACCGTGCCAGGTAAATATCGCGTTGGGCATAGGAAGGTTCTCTACTCGAATGCAATTATGCGTATCAATATGATAAAAGAAAATAATTGCAGATAATCCAATCGCTGACACAAAAGGCCTTGGCCTTTTATTTTATTTATTACTCACATTAAAAAAAAATCACATTTATTTTTATAAAAACAATCTTTGGATCCTTTGCGCTCACAATTTTCTTTAGCCTTGTGTTAGTCTCATAGCATTATTTACTTAATTAATCGTAGCGCGCATAAAATATCCCTCAAAGACTCAGTCAGAATCATCCAACTTTTATTTACTTTATTCATAGCTAGATTTCTAATTTAGATGCAAATGTACGTAAGTTTCGACGCATTCTATACTCGGTTTTATGTGAGCACATTAGGGGCGAGATTGCCGTTGAAAATTTTATATACCAGTGAAAATCGACGATTATTCATTGGAGTGTTCGTACGGCGAATTAGTCACGTAAATTACCATTGTAAATAGTCGTCGGAGGTAATAGCGAATATTGAATTATAGATGAAGTATTGGAAGCAGGAGATGAATACAGTTTTTTTTCGTGTTGAAAATCCTGAGGGAAATTCCCGGCAACGTTGCGGGCTGCAAAGCCTTCAATTTATGCAGGGGCCGCATTGGCGTCTATCTGGATGACAATCTTGACATACGGGAGGCGGATGAACAATGCGGTTTTGTTAGAACACTACCTACACTCTGCATATTTACATTTTTGCAGACCATTTCATTGCAAAACGTATTAGAACCAAGTAGCCCTCTTTTAAAAAATATTGCATTAAATTACATTAATATGCTACAGTCAGATTTAATACTCACGTTAGCCATTTAAATAACCGTCTCGGTTCAAATTAATATATTTAAATAAGGTTGTGAGACCAAAAATTGAAAATTAAAAACATTAAATTGCTGGTAATCTTTTGAACATTGTAACTCACAAGAATCTGAACCCTGCAATCCAGAAAATTTAAGTAGAACTCACAGACGGAAAATATTCGTGGTGTTTGCGTTATAAACCCAACCAATCACATCGGAGCAAGCCCAATGTGGGACTAAACGGGCGCGCCAACAAAAGAGCCTTAAAGAATGGGCCGCCGACACACTCGCGCTAATAAAATAGTTCGACGCAACAGGTCGTTGCGGCCCGTACAATACAATAGCGCCAACTATGAGTGTGTATCTGTGATTCCGACTGTACCTCCAACTGCTTCGACTAAAGCACACGTTGTATACGATACCTGTTCGCGTGTATAGCGTTGCTTTATGGCTATTGAATTGTGCTTCCATACGTGATCGAGTTTATTTGTATTTCTACGTCCACTCTTTTCAAATGAGCTCTCGTACGATGGATTCTATGCACATTGTAATTGACTGTTTCGTTATTCCTCAATCAGATTGTTGTTGCCGGTTTCTTAGTAGTAAAACATTTCAGATTATTCCAACATACCTTGATCAAAGAATCTTCCGACTGTATTCATAAGTATTGTAATACAATACATGAAAATAAAATTTTTATTTTGATATATTTTTCTACACAATACTGCTAATAATATTATAAGCAATAAGCCTCCTACCGGGCGAAGCAGCTTCTAATAAGGACCGATCAAGAGCTCTCTACGTCCAGCATTATCTTATAGCATGCACTCCACGCCTCTAGACAGCTTACATTTTGATTAAACCACTTATTGCATTGCATCGAAGTACAAAACGCGTGTACGTTCTAAAGGTATGAATCGACAAAACAAATAAATAGATTGCTTTTAAATTTAGACGTTTATTAAAGGGTTTTCATTGTAAGAAAAGGACTTTTGTGACTAGATTTAAGCCATTATACAGTAACCACCTTATACTCAACAAACGATTTGAAGAAGTGCCTTGTCCACTAAGGTCAAAAAGTATTTCATATTTTTGGTCTTGTTAAGCAAAATTTCAATGGATAGATGTTTAAAAATTTTATGAGGTTTTCTACGCCTGTTTTGCAATCTTAATGCCGAGATAATGTTTCATTTGTGCTCGTAAATTATATATTTTATCTTAGATTTAGAAATTAGTACGTAATAAAGGTACGTAAATTCAGGCTTATATTAAAATAATACTAACTAATGAAACCATTACTTTGGTAACCTTGTCTGGCTTAACTGTAAATCCCGCACTTCGAATTTGCAAGTGTATAAGCTTGTAAATCCTTAATGCACAGAGCAAGCTATCACAAACTTAGCTGATACAAGAAATACTCAAAGGGTAAGTACACGAAACTCGGGAGCACACAAAACAATGTTGATGTTGTACCTGTGCGTTCACGAGCACTATTTACAGGACACAAGAAAGACGGTCACCGCTGAGCTCCTAATTCCCGGGTCGCATGTACCTTTACCTGCGGTTTCACGACAGGATTTACAAGTTTTCTTCTATTGGTCCAAATGCTTATTTCTGTTAAGGCTCCCTACGACTTACACAACTTGCACGACCGTGTTTTCACAAAGTTGGCATTCGGCAACCCTTTGATATTTTGTCGATTTGTGGTTTTCCTTCTTGTACCAACTACCACAAGGAAATTCGCTTGTTGAATAAACTTATCCTTACAATATCCATTGTTACGTTCCGAACCCCTTTCAAACTGACTGATAACTATGTTTGGGATCAATAAGAACATTTTTTACGTGTTTTCGTAGGTCGATCGGTCGTTTGCGTTCTTACGACTGGGTATGCCTCGGAGCAAATAACCGTAGATAATAATTTATTTTCCCTCTCCCGGCGTACACGGTGTTTAATAAAGAAGAATATACATGCATTAATTTGTGGAGAGACAAAGGCGGACGATGTTTAACGTTCAACCGCAGCCGACAAAGAACAATCTATTAAACAAAACAGGGAGTACGTTGGGTGAGAAGGCGGCAGTGACAAAACTTGAGGCAGGCGACTAATTAGCAATACAAACATGAATCAGGGGCTATTAGTTGTAATTGAATTGTCGCCGGCGGCGAAGTTGTCACCGCGACAAATTTAAATATCGCGCTCTGCGAGATTTTAGCACTTTTGCCCGCTGAGTTATTATTACATAACTTATAATTGCCACTACCCGTAAGTCTATTTGCGACGATTTGTTTTCTTAAGCGTGCGGTCATTTGAATATTAGTTATGACACTCGTAGATTTGTAATATCAGGTAGATGGCAATAATAGTTTATGTTAAGGAAAAGCACGCATGCTTTTATGACTGGCATATCTACTTTATGTTTACTGTGGTATTATTATTGTACTGAGAATTTATGTAATAAATAAACTTAGTTCATTATAAGGCTAATTATACTTTAAAATACCACGTTACGTACAAATTTACGTTAAAATTCGCCACAATAAATAAAATAAAAAAAGATTGGCACTTACATAACAATGAACATTTTCGTTGTTTAAATAATAACCTTTATGAGAAATGTAAGTGCGGCGGTTGCGAAGTTTATAAAACCGAGTATTTCCCAAACGCAAACATGTCATTCAATTCGAACATTGAATTTCAATACGGTCATTGTTTTCCGATCGGCTAATAAATATTCATAGAAAACAAATGACGCTAAATTACTGCGGCAACTTTGGCCGATTGGGAGCCCTCTAGGCCGAAAGCCGCGACAATTTTTCACGGGAATTTTATAAAACACTCCTGTCGTTGCTCCGAGGAAATTATCTCCCCCATTGACTAAAATTTTTCACGGCAAGTTTGACTTCAATCCATTACATTTTTTCCACTTTTATCTCAAAACCGTCACGGCAAAGTTGAATTGTGTTAATTGCGAGCTCGGATACTTTTTGTGAGACTTTGTATACAAGTACAAGTGGTTTATTTTTTCCATGAGAAATTTCGTCGTCATGAAATAGTTATGTCCTTTCTTTCACGTTATTATTTTACCTCCCAGAGAACATTAATAAAAAAGAGGACCTAATATTTAGCGTTAGCCTTATTCAATTTAGACAGTCAGCGACTCCTTTGTAAACAGTACACAAATAGCCAAATTTCCCCTATCAAATCACAGCGTACTTGAAAACTTTGTTATAGGACACTTAATAAGTTGAACATGCGGGAACACTAATTGTGTTACCCATCCTGGCCTATCTGCACGCGTGCTTATTACTAGTAATTACTACACATACGTCATATGTGGAAGGTGGGCATTCATGACGTCACAATATATCTGCCATCTTACCCCTATGGGTAAACATAAATTAGAGGCCGGATTTCATTCCCCTGTAACAAACATTTGAACTTTGCTTATGGGACGAACTTATAGTCATACATTTTTAAAAAGGTTAAACAACAAAGCGAACTGTATTTATTGCAGATTCATATTTGATTAGGAGTTTCGTTTGTTGATGGAAGTACACAAAGCTTTACGTCACATAAATTGCTTTGAATAACTTACTTTGTAAGCAGAATAATAAATAATTTTAGCTTTCTATGTTTATTTCACTATCCTTACTAATATTATCTCAATCTTAAATTTATATTATTGCTATGAAAGCGTTTGTCTTTATGTCGAAAGTATAAATTAAAGGACGTATTGTTGACTTAGGTAAGCGAAAATAATTTTGTCTAAATATTACCTTGGTAATCAGTTTTACTTTCAAAATTACAGGTTCATTTTTATAATTATGACGTTAAGTGTCTCTGTTTTGCTTATTAAACTAATTTATAATGCACAACGCAGGTGCACTAGCTATTAAAATTTTATTACTTACACGATTATACCATTTTAAAATACAATATCTACCGATAAATTTAAGAGAAAATAGGAAATTAGGTAATTTTTATTACAACATACTAAATATGGGACGACTACCTTAATAAATGACATAAAAAAAATGCAATGAATGCCACTGCCGTGCATAAGGACTCGGGTTCGATTATTTATCGGTTCGGGTGAAGTGTTATTTATTGGGATTTTCAAGAAATTTTCAGGAGTGGCACGGAGGCTTTTTCTGAGAACTGTGCATTGTGACGGCAATAGGCTTGCCCTCTAATACGTAGGGGCACTTTTATAAACCTCTAAGGGGACAGAGGCTGAGAGAGAGACTGTATATGAGTGTTTACTAAGGACGCGTAGAAAGCCTGCGGCATTTCAACAAAAACGTCTCAACAACTGCAAATGTTTTCGTAAAGCTACAATATCGCGTTTAAAGGTCTCAAAACGAGCATCTCAAGGTGTGCTAAGGCAATAATTCGAAGTTCTCAGAATCATTACCATGCAAATCAGGGAATCGAACAAGTCTCCGGGGACACAAAAGTTACCAGACAATGTACAAAAGGTGGATCTTCGTTTTCATAGAAAATAACCTTTCAAATTAATTTTAAGGTTATGTTGAGTGTAGCATTATGTACTACGTTCAAAATGACCTCAGCAACGTTCTTTCCCAGACAATACAAGCAATTATTATCTCCCTTTTGTTTTGTTCAAATTCGCATGTAATTTTCATAATCTACGTAAAGTTTGAAACTTATGTTTTTATTCACGTAATTCTAATTTAATTTCGTGGTTGTAAAGTGATCTATTGATTAATTTTCCGAACGAGTTGGTAACGAGTTTTAAATTGTTCGCAAGAACGATTTCATCGAGTTGTGTAAGCTTAGTGTAGTAGGGGATTTATATTCCTTGTATGAAGGGAAAAATTTGCTTAAAAGTCTATAATGGTATTTATAAGAAATAGTAATTCTTAAAGCTATAAACACTACGAGTTGTTTGTACGTTTCTAGTTAAATTCTATAAAGTATCAATGTGTTCCTAACAATGTTTTGTGGCGCACGTTTTGTAAATGAAGTGCATCGATACCGCTTAACACTTTGAATGTGGAACGCTTGCCAAATCCTTTAGTGTTGTTGAAAACGCCGGGCGTGTAGAACCTTAGTTAAGCACGTGTCGTGTAGTTTACGTATAAAGCTTACGTGGTAAGTCATATGATAAAGTTTATGTAACATTGCTAATATTAGGTAGTCAATTTGTTTGTGTGTCATTCCTTGTAGCCTATAGCCTTTCTCGATAAATGGGGTATCCAATACAAAAATAATTATTCAAATCAAACCCGTAGTTCCTGAGATTAACGCGTTCAACCAAACAAACAAACAAACAAACTCTTCAGCTTCATAATATTAGTATAGATAGTCACACGGTTAGATGATATATGGCATTGGAGGAATGTTGAAACTGATCTTTGCGAAATGCATTGAGCAAGGCAGTATTTAATACAATAATAATAATAATAATATTCCACCACATACACACAACACCATCTAGCCCAAACTAAGCAGAGCTTGTACTATGGGTACTAGACAATGGATAAACATACTTATATACATTTTTTTTGTAAATACATACATATTATACATAGAAACACCCAGACCAAGACAAACGTCCATGTTCAAGCACACAAATGTTTGACTTGTGCGGGAATCGAACCTGCGACCTCAGGCGTGGCAGTCGGTTACACTAACCACTACGCCATCGAGGCCGAGGTTGTCAACGTACATACAAATGAAACCGAACAAGAGAATTGAAGCAACCGCTATTAATTTTAATCTAAGTAGGATTACCTGACGTTGTCTGGCACAAGTAACAACGTCTGGATCATGTGTTTAGTTTAGAAGTTATACCCTGAATAGTGCACGATCCCGCTTAAAGAAAGAGGTATAGAGTGTGAAAAGAATTAGTTGATCGCAGTCAATTATTACCGGCGTTGCCGCGATCTAAGTTCAGTATGTAGGTATTTATTTTAATTGTAGTCGGACGTAGAGTAAACCTTGGTTCTATAGAAGGCAATAAGCCTGCAGCCTATTACGTGACCTGATAAAGAATATTTATAGTTATAGATTACAAAGCATACAGTTATATTTATTACTTTAGACGTATATTGGTAAGATGATAACCTATGTCATTGCTGGATTAAAAAACGCTACTTTACAACGCGTGGCATCAAAAACAAACTTAGGAATATTTAGACCCAGTTTTCAGTCAGCATTTTTATTCTTATTTGTGTCTAAAGTACCAGGCAAGCAGAATCAAGAGGCAGTTTGTATGAGCTCTCAATTCCTTAACTCAGCTAAGAAGGGATTAGGCGCTTCTTGTACGCATTCAGGTTTCTAAGCTACAGACATTGCCAAGTGAATTAAGGATTATAATATCGTTTGAAAACGAATCACGTGTCTCTTATGCCATTTTAAAACATAAATAAGTAAAATCTATAGCAGTTTTCATGTTAAAGCAATTAGATACTGATTCGCGAATTGCACCCGCTGAAATTATATTTCTAATTAATGCGTTAAATTGAATCCTCTAAAACATATTACGAACGCCAAATAAACCATTCGTAATTTGCACAGCTTTTAACTAAAAGGGTTACGTAATAATATTTTAATAATACATATTATATTAATGCAAAATTCTTGCAGAACAAAATGTAACCCTCAAATATGATAGAGATCGGTGTGAAATACACGTAACTTAAACATTCATTTTCACGTAGATTGACTATGTCAAAAACTTTTTCTATCATCCGTGATAAAAGTAACGCTGATGGCTATTGAAAATCTCGGGGAATAAGGGGAGAGAAAAAGCAAAAATTTCGCCTCCATCTACTAAAACTATAAAGGTCCCATTTCCTAAATCATGAAGGAAACTTTGACCGATTGCCGTGAACTGATATAATATTTATCCTTAGATTGCTTTTCCCTCAAAAAAAGAATGGCAACACATTGTTTGCCGTGGACAAACATTATTCCGGAATCGGATCGGTTCTAATAAAGTATTTCGTGAAACGTTTGTTGCGAAATTGTAATGCGTTAGTTGGTGACACACTTAGAAATTCTAAAAACTTTATGCTGAAGTTAGCATGTTTACTATACATTAAACTAAGAAAAATTAAGTTCACATATTATAACAGCGCGAAACAGCTTAGCTTTTATAAAATTCTTCATACATTTAGTTTTAAAATTAAAACCAGTTAGTCACTCTGATTCAGACTGCGTAGATTTTTAAACAGAAGTACTTGCATAATGATTTCTCTCTTTGAGAGATAATCTTGGCGAAACCAGACTTTATTAAAAGCAATTTTTGTGTAAATCTGTAAGTTTTTAGACTCGAAGTTGTATGTTGGTATAACTTAGGCAGTTAAAATCGTATTATACAAGCTAAGCATCTTATTGAATTCATCCCATGTGTTTTGGATTTGGATATAATGATTTAAGAAGATTGTAGAACAATGTCACATTGTAGAACAAAATTGAATCTAAGTATGTCACAAACGTTCCGTTTTTTGACTAACGTGATATCCTCATGTTACGTCTATGTACAGGCCCGATAGGCTTTAATGCCAAATTAAATAAGAAACTGCAGTGAAAATTTTCTTAGAACATTTATCTACCCCATGAAAATATCGTACCTAAGATTTCAGAAATTGGATATAACGCCTCGTTACGTGAAATTAATTAGCCGAAATATTTTTTATATTTCACGGTCTTTAGGATCGATCAAAGAAACCGCATTATTATCATAATAAAATTAACATGTATAATGTCAGAAAAGTGACGTGTGTTACACTAATTAAATTACTTTTTACACTAATTATGACTGCACGCATGTCGCTGTGGTTTAAGTGATCACTTTACCATTGCTTCTGCTTTAATTATAGTGGGTTCGAATCCTACACGGTACATAAAAAAGATTGTGCGATAGTGTATAGTTTTTGCAAGCAATGTTCTTTGTGTTATAAAATACATGTGCTAATGACTACTTAAATTTAACATAATATTGTCTTCTGTTTACGCGAATGTTATTCATTGAAATTAAACAACTATACACGGATTTAAAAAAATGTTAATAGTGAGTAAATGTTAGTTATAAGTTTAATAGTACCTACTAGTAGTGTAACAGTTTCTAAACTATGTAATAGTGTCAAATAAACAACGCGATAAAATCTGTATATAGTAGTTTAATTTCAATACTTAAATTTAAATTCAGAGCAGCATTTATATAAACACATATCAGTGAATCTCCAAGTAAACATTGATACACCTCAAGAAACACATATGTATGTATGAAAGTAAAACTTGCAAAATTTACGAAAGCAAAGTTAGGGATGGCGATGTTTTCTATAAACATTATGTGGCAACGCCGTCTGAGAGGTCGGTCCTTCCAGTCAGACTATCTGATCTAGCCCCCGGATTAATTAAGTTAAATGCAACAAGTCCGGGTTTGCTCTGCTCTTCAGATAGACTGTCGCGTATTTTATTATGGAAGCTGGTGAATTAAGTAAGTAGCTCCTAGACTTATATTACGTTGCGTTGAGATTTGTATGCAAACTTCGCTATTAATTGCTTTTTGATGAAACAATATGAAGTGTGTAATGAAAATAAGGTTTTAAAAGGAAATTTGATGTTTATTAACACGATGGCTGTTTGGTAAGCGAGCCTCGTCTCGGATCATCGCTTGAAATTATAATTATTAAGTAGTGGTGAAAAGCAAGTCCTTTTAAAATACATACATTCGTAGTCGTACGCTTATCAATTCGGGAATAATCAGAGGTCTGATAAGATAAGCAGAGATGTGTTACACACACATTTCGCCAGCTATGTCTAGGTTCCAAGTATTAGGGGACGAGATTATTGCTTTCTACCGGGCACATTCCCAAACTTCTTGCTGCTACTCTGAATTTCTTGACAGAAAGACCTAATAATTTTTTCCAGTAGTCACATACACTACTACTACGCCAAACAAGGTTTCAGTTTTTAAGGATAAATGCGTATTTTAACCCAGTCTTAACCATTAAGTCTGCACAGGTTTAGTGCTATATTAAGTAAAGTTTAGTTATCAATCTGTAACTTCTGGGATAAAATAGACGGCCGAGAAATCAGTCCAACATTATATTGACTGTACTCGGTACTAAACATAAAACATGATCTTCCAAGATATTACTGTAATTGCTACCTTTGATAGGTGATGGCAGTAATACACGCGTATCTTTTGTAGGTAGATTAAATTTAAATGATTCGGCCGTGGTCTACAGCAGACAAGTCTGCTTGTGACCCCGGCCAGTGCCTGTGACTTAAATGTCAAACTTGGTCGCGTTTCATCTCGTTACCTCCTATATATATGAGCAGCGATAGCTCAGTGGGGAGACCAATAGACTGCAATGCAGAGGGTCTCGTGTTCGAACCCACGTCGCGCACCTCTAACTTTCGGAAGTTATATGACTTTTCGAAATTATGTGCGTATTGATTGACAATTATCGCCTGCTTTGTGCCTCGGAGAGCACGTTAAGCCGTCGGTCCCGGCTGCCATGAACATCTATGGCAGTCGTTATTGGGACAGTGTCGACACAAAAGATCCCACTGGGTCGAAGTGTCGCCGGTCTGCACTGACTGGCCCCCACATAAGATACATACATACCTGCTATATTATATAAATAATATAACGCGAAAGTATTATGTGATTTTTAAAGACAACTTCGTTCGCAGTTTCATATCGACATTAGGTATCATGGTGGCCTACTCTTTCTATTGGTAGTTTGCTTATCATTAGAAGTTTATTTAGTTTAAACTATATGTGCTCAGAAATAACAATTCCCGTACGGGACAATTGCCGTATGGAACCCAACCTACAATATTTGATGCATTGATAGCAATAAGTTAATCTTAAAATATACTTCTTAAGACACTCGCGTTGACTTTGTTTAAAGAGCAAGCTTGATAATTTGTATATGAAATCACAGGAGTGAACACCGATATAATAATAATTATACTATTGAAACAACTTATTAACAGCATTAATAGTGTGGATCTAACAGTGACAAAACACATCACACAACACCACTAATTTCAAAAAGACAAAACATAGGTTATAGTGACGAACATTGATCTACAGCTTTTTAGGAACTGTGATTGGTTATTTCACATAATTCTTAAGAGTTATTTTGTACAAAAATATACACAAGAAGTTAAGTAGATTCAGCAGTCTGCGTCATAATTGAGTTAAAACGTAACAAGTCGCCGTTTGCTTTGCTGTAGAATAGTGCTGTACTGTCGCTGCCGCTCTTATTCGTGTGTTTTAATACGAAATTAAATAGTCTGGACTGTGAAATGAGACTGAATTGTGTTATATTTTAAACGCTTTATTATATTACATTTTTAATTATATATGTAGTTATACATATATCTAAATATATAATCGTCTCGCCACTGCCACTGCGTTGAGAGTTGTGGATTCGATTCCCACAAGGGAAAAAAAGTTGTGTTCCATAAATAGTTATTGTTCCGAGTTTGGCTGTTCTTTTTGTCCGTTGTTTAAATGTTTTTAAAGTACCCTGCGACACAGACATAATTACTAGGCCGGAAAGAAAGATCCCTTAAAAAATGTTTGTCTTAATGTGAGAAATAAATTGCGATACTGTGAATTCAAGATCCTTCAATTCAATTGCATCTGTACAATTGAGTACATGTTAAGAATAATTCCTGTATAGTTTGTATTTTTACGAAGAATCTGAGTAAACTGAACAATTGAGTTTTAGAAGGTAATAACCGCGTTAGGGATCGAGATCTAAGTCGCGGGGGAGTTTACAAACACAATTAATGGACAAAGTTCACTTACATTTAGAACACATATTTGGGGATTCAGAATAAATGTTTCAAACATTATCGAATTAATTGTCATTTAGTGTGACGAAAGCGTCAACACGTTCACTTGCCCGCTATGTCATCCGTGCCACGATTATCAATAAACTGCTATCTAAAAAAAACCTCTGACCTATATAAGCTTCAGATGTTGTCCTACATATTTCTTCAGATGCATTGCTGTAATTATTCAACAATCAAATATACAAAGTACAATTTATTGGGTAAAACAAATCGGCGTCGTTGTATCGGATGCGTCCGAGGAACCGACGACATCCGTTATTGGGACTGGTCTTATACAAGGATGTAGCAAACTTAACTAAAAGCATGCATTCAAATATAATCCTTAAGCTATTGTAATAAGAGTGATGTGGAGTGTAAGGTTAAGATTGCAGGAGTATACGGAAGCGGCCTAATGACGACATGGAGTACAATAGCACGTGAGGCTCTTGTTATTGGTATCTGACCTGACCGCTACGAGCGATTTGTCTAAATGAGATCCGGACCTCTACCCGAAGCTTTGTTATTTTTTTTTGGTACATCGCCCCTCGCTAGTGAGGTATTGGGTTAGAACTGCTCGTTTTCCTCTGATTTTTATAGATTTACTCAGTTGTTATAAGCAGCGATAGCTTAGTGAGACCGTTGGACTGCTACGCAGAGGTCTCGCGGTCAATCCCAAGGCACAAATCGCTAACTTTTCAAAGTTATGTGCGTATTAAATAGTTAATTATCACTTGCTTTAACGGTGAAGGAAAATATTCCGAGGAAACCTGCATCCTGTCTTAGAATCCTCCATTCTCGAAGATTTGTGAAATCTGCCAACCTGCACTGGGCCAGCGTGGTGGACTATGTGGTGCCCAGTAGTGGGACAGTTTAATACAGGTCTGATATTATTGTACTCAGTTGATGCCTACGTACGCCTCGAACCAATTCCTTTTTCTAAGTTGATATTATTCATTCTAGTGTCACACAGTAAATAAAAGCAACACATTATAGCGCGTTTGTTTCCCTTAATGGGTGAAAAGCGCCGCTCAAGCCCTAGTAAAAGTTACTTATAATTATTTCAAAGGATTTATTGCGAAAGTAAATGATGATGTTACACTAAAATTAGGTGATATATTAAGGAAACCTTTAGGTAGTAACATTAAACTGTAATGAAATAAGGTTGTTAAATAGCGAAGTTTAAGGAACGAATGTGCCTCTGGGCCTAGATTGTAGTGTTTCGGTGGATAGATTGCATTGTGGCAATTTGAGCTTTAAATGGTAATGATTAGGGGCTACAAAGGCGTGCGAGGTTGAGAATTATAGGTACATGTGTCCACCGCAACTACCGTAATCCCGTATACCGGCGATTAATCTTCGTTTCGCTCTCACGAGGTGGTTTGTTGTGGGTAAATTCGTGGGGATGGCTACGATTTGCCGGCCACGGTCTCGTGGGCCAAGTTCGTCATACATTAATCCTTTGTTGGTTTAATCGGCTCTTTTATCGATGCTAGATTAGAGTCACTTTAGGTGACGTAAACCTGCGCCGAATTGATACCTAATGGAGTTTAAGCACTAATTTATCGCGGTGAGCATTATTACTAAATTGTGTTGTATGTTGGGTGTTATGCTTTTGTCATTTTATATATATTCTTTATGTACAGTATGGCACATTAAGAAAACTTTTCTATTCTTTGTCATTGTTGGTATATGAAAGTCATATTCAAACAGAGGCATAAGTACAAAAATATGAGCGATAATGTCATGTGTGGGTGTTTTGAATATTTGATACATGTACGTAAATACACGCATTAGGTGAGCATTGTTTTTTAGTAATTTGTTGTGTGTGTATCGTAGGCGAAGCGCGCTGGGCGGGCGGCGGTGTCACGTGACTCGACGCCCCGCCCGCCTAATGTTTCACTCGCGTTACTGTGACAACTTCTACCTTTTACCAAATTGTATTTTCGTGTTCGGCCGAGTTTTCCTTATAAATACTGTCATTAAGACAGCGACACGGTGACAGCTGCTAATGTTTGTTAAGGTATTGAACCCATTTGTAAACAATGTAAACAATATGTGTTATGACATTTACTGACACCTCACGAGATTGGAATCGATTTTTACTTTAGAATTCGCCGCACCTCAACACCGGAATTTGTAAACAGCCAACAGTGATACGACCGAAAAACTTATAATCCTGTTTAATTCTTGTAACAATATACACAGTTGCTAAGTCCTATAAGTAGATTGATAAATTCACAAGTAAATTATATAGCTCGAACCCATATGCTGGGGGTATTAAATGGATAAAGTATAAGCCCACGAATGATGTTAGATACGACTATAATGACAAGAACTTCCACGAATAAATTAGTAAGAGGGGAATTGTGGAGCAGGCAAAACGCTTGTTATCTCCATTCGCAATTTTACAGCTCCAAGGGAACAAAATCTTTGGAGTAATTATTCGGATTCTGAGTTAGTTCGTAAAATAAAAAAGGTACATTTTTGTACAAAAATTGTTGCAGAAGAATTTATGTGCGTACACGTGTGATAAGGTTGAATGTAAAAATTTCAAGAGAAAATATAAGCGGGTGTTTTATCAGCGGCGGCGACAGTGAATGGTGTCATTTGGGTTGTCCGATATCGCATCCGTGAAATGTACATAGCTCACAGTGGCAACAACTTTAAAATGGGCCCTAAAAGACGAGAGGAGGGTACGGCCGCAGCGTCATTATGAGGCCCCACGTCATTTGTTTATTAAACATCCTGCGAGGTGGAACAGAATAATGGCACGGTAGACTTTGTCACGGCCGCCTTACCCCGAAATTAAATCGTAATGATGATGCGAACTCGCCGCCGTTTTCGACTCCCCCGGCCCTCGGTTATTAAGTCCCGTCTCGTCTTGAGGTCAAAATGAATAGGTTTTTTAAAAGCCCACCAGTGTGACAACTGTCATAGTTATGAAAGGAATCGCGTTGAGTGGTCTACCGAGCTTACATACAAAATGAAAAAATACGACCGCTTTTTCTACCGGGAAAAAAACGTTTTATAACAAAGTGGATATCTATGTACGTCGCTAACTTACTAATAGAATTTGGACGTTTACGCTAAAAGTATTCGATATGTTCTTAGGGAAACTTATACAAAGACATAACAAATATTTTAGTTTCTTCTTTAAATATTTGGATACGACTGTACTTGGACAGTTATTTTCAGGAAGTTTATAAGATTCTTTAAGTTGTAATAAAAAATATGCTTGTTATCATTTTAAGTACATATTTAATGGCTTTGAAAACTCATCTAGGTACCTGAAGAAGATAAATAATGCATATGTTCAAAAGCGACTAAAGTACGGCAGAATTAAAAAGAAATTATACACTAAATACTTTAGGGCAAACTTAAAATAGGAAATTGAAATTATCAGCTTCGGCGGACATTCAAGATTTATTTCGACTTACAAGAAAGAATTTTAATTAAAAAGTTTTAGAAATATTCGCGAAGAATATGTAATCTGTTGTTGGATGAATTCATAATTGGCCGTTAATTGTGCTCAAATTAGATACTCTACAAACTTTTTATCGCTATACCAACGAACTTTATCTGTTAAATATTTAATTAAATAATAGTTTTATTAATTAGCCAATTTCTTTTTGAAATGACAGTGTAGTCTAATTACAGCCTTACTTAATGGTACTAGTGAAGTTCGTTTACAGAGTTCAAGAAGATTTTGAAGAACTCACCGACGTTTAAGTCGTCTCATTAACTCAAGTGCTCACAACAGCGTCCAGATGATATCTTCATTATATAGTCTATTTTAATCAACAGTGTAATCTATTGTTTCCTAGGATGCTATAGCATAAATAATTTCCATTTCATTTCCGAAACTAATCGTGTGGTTTCAGAGGAACCATCACTTCCCGTGGGAGTCGCAAGAAGCGACTAATGGATAATACTCGTAATAATATCGTCAGGATATGTTCTCAACAGCTTACTACGATTACTTACACATAATAATCTCAGAAATTCACTCGTAAATAAGTTTATCATTTGATACCGTTTTTATTAAAAATTTAATATATTGCTCACTATAGTGAACAGAAAATTGAAGTAATTAATTGGCACCTATATTTATACAATTTTAAAATGGGTGCATTCCTAAAATCTCCCAAAACAAATGTCAGTCTTTTTTTTTGGAAGTCTATGACTTAGCTGTCTTTATTAGCCAGTTGATATTATGTAAAGGTTGTTATAAAAAATGTTTGTATGATTATATAGAAAATTACAAACACAATCAGTAAAAAAATTTGATCACACAACATTTCAAGGACATTTTGGTAATGTTCTAAATATAGGGCAAAAACCATACGCAGGAATTCAGGGCAGGAAGCATACGCACCGAATAAAATATAAATTGTTACCAAGTTCTTTTTTTAAACTCGGCGTAAAACAGTTTGAACTGGCTGGCATTGCCGTGAAAAAAGTAGGTGAACCCAAATATATTAGAGTACAGAATCAACCAGATTTCGCTCTCCTCGTGTTCAATTAACAGGCGTGATTAAATTTTTACGCGACTTAAAAATACTTTGGAAGTTACCTGCCACGTTTACGTTTACTAGTATCCACTCCCAACAATTTTATTAGCATAAAAAGTTACAACTTTACTATGAAAGGTTTAATGAATTTGTATTTTAATGGAGAAATTATGTCCGAAAGTATTCTAAAGGTGCCGTTATACTTTAGTTTCGTTTCGTTACTTAATGGTGAAGGCATTACGGGTTAATGATATAAATAATAATCTGGGTCTTTATTAACGCGGTAAAAATAGAATATTACTAGGATAATAAAGTGCACGCCTGTCCCGGGCGACGGTTTTCATGGCGCAGGAAAATAAAACCAATATGGAATTACGGGGAAGACCGTAAATAGAACATTTATGCAAAAATCTTTTATCTATTTACATGCCTCGTTGGTTTAAATGGACGAGTAATGTAATTGAGGTTGATTTGCTTGTACTACTTTATTTTGAAGAGTAATAAATGCGGTGGAAATATTTGCTGTAAAATATGTATGACGAGTACCGGATAAGTTCTTTGAGAGATTAAGTAATAAAATCATAGCGCTATTTTCTAATCTTCAGATCAAAAAGAAAACAGTACATCACTTGGGTTACGCCACGACAAGAAAAATATAATTTTATGCAGAGCGGCAGTCGTCGGCGCCAATTATACTCCTGATGCATGCAGAATGCCTCGAATCAGATTCAGTAGCGACCTGTGTCAGCAAGTCGAAGTACAAACATAAATCTACACAACATGCTCTCTCCTGGGAATAAGTGTGGAGTAATTTGCGAACACACACGCTTGCTTCGTCGCGCGAACATTAACTATTAAATTCGTTGCATATTAAACTACAACCTTAGCGCTGTAATCCAGATCCTAGCCGAACGTTACGTTCATGATCTCGTGAGGCTCTTCAACACTTCTTAACTAACTTATGAGTTCACTTACAATTTCACAATCGATATTTAAGTTGGACCATTTGCTTCGCTCGAAAAATGTGGAGGAAAACGAATTGGAAATAGACAACAAATGAGATGTCCCATTCACGTCAAGAGTGCAAATCTCAGGTGATTTGTAAGTTCTTAAAGAATGGAGAAGTTATGTCGAAAACTGCCCTCTTTGTTTCCGACAGCCAACAGGCCCTCTCTGTTCTGGTCGAGAGTACGGAACCCCACTTGACACGCTTCATTTTTACCTTTTCTTTAAATTGAAACTGGAGCGAGGGTGCTCTTTCTATGCGCCGTATATCAGCCGCCTTCATTATGAATTAACAAGATTTTTCAGAATATCATTTTATATTTTAGAACTTCCTGCCGTATACTAGGCCGCTTTTGTGTTACACCTGCGACCCGCAGACTCGAGTGATTAATAGTTCGCATTGTTGAAACTTGTACAAAACAGGATTTCTTAACACTTGCAACATAATCGCTGACCGAAAATAACTGATATTAATGCCAAACCTGTATCGGCCTCATATTTAGTTATTTTGTAAAAACTAGTTGGGGAATTGAAGCGATTATGTAAGCTGCGCGGAGTTCCTCGCTCCGTGCGGTTCGTGTAGTAAAAACCGTTGTAATAGCGGTGTTAAGCATATATCAAAATATTTGCCATAAAATTTCCTGTGTTAGTGGATATTCTAAGTGCTCGGAGAACAACTTTTCCCATCGGGTGCGGTGCACTGCGGCCGTGGCAATGCACTTTCGCTGACCCCTTGCCTCCTCCCACGGCGCGCATCTCCCTCACTCTGACGACTTTCTTCGTGTGGTGTCTTGCTCGCACACGCGGTTGCGCCCGCGCTTCCCGGGTACCGAGGTAATAACATTCTACGACGCGGTACGCCGCCGGAGTGGAACGGGTTCTGTCGATGACTTCGACGATTATTTGTATAAAAGACAATGGTCAGTGTATATGCGTTTAAGAGACTGACTTTAGATGGAGAGATACGTGTAGATATTAAATTGTTAATTGAGGGAATAAGAAACACAATAGTTTAATTGTTGTAAAATTTATTGCATCAACGTTCACCATAATTTTATAGATCCATGTAATTCTACAAATATAACTCGATATATAAATGTTTAAGTCTATAAACTATTTTAAGGAAGTAAGGAAAGAGTTAATGTGGTAAAGTTGTCGCCAAAATAACCGCCAGTTTCAGAATATACGAGCAATTGAACAGCCGTAGATGCAGTCACCGTAAGTGGAATAACTTTCTTGGTTACGAGAGCGTCTCGCCTGTCTTTGTTAACGCCCTATACAGTTACGCTTATCTAGTTGCATTCCAGGTGAATGATCTTCTCACACGATATTCTTAAACTTTAACTGGAGAGACGACAAGCCTCGTGTACTATATAATGTAATACGCTTGAACATATTTTAAAAGATGCCTACGCCCGCATTTGTATTTATTTTATCTAAATTGCGTTCGTTCGTCATACGTAGCACACTAGAGCAATATCATGGACGTGAGTCAAGTTACGGATTATGTGGGAGAGCTCTGGAATGATACTGTACAGTTTGCCAGATCGGTGTTAAGTGTGCAATCGGGCGTCACAGATATTTCGACTTTATCTATCAAAAATTTAGGACGACATTCGTTAGTATCACACTCAGGGGGACGTCGTTCTAGGCTTGCGAGCATATCACCTGGCGTGCTTCAAAAGGTTACAACTAGCATGTGACAGCCGTTGTATTATGAGACGTAGGGACAAGGATTTGGGTGCACATTCGATCGTGTAGACACAGGTCGTACGAGGGAATGCGTCTGGCAACATTCCATCGCACAATGAGTAATTTAAAAATTCAAAAACTCGTCGAGGCTCGGCGTTCGCGAAGTGAGGCGATCCAACGAGTGCCGCTCTGCAATTGAGACTGTTATCTGACTGCATGCTGCTACTACACGGCGCACATACATACGAGGGGAATAAACCGCGTCACTGAATAACACGCTTACCTAAATGTAAGCTGAGCCATCTAAACGTACGCTGCAATCGAATAGAAACCTATCGAGATTGTAACTACAAATAAAACCGAGCGATTCGTTACAATATAACTTCATCTCTTATTCCAAATACATTCCGCTGGAGGAGATCAGCGTAGAGCACCGGAAGGGTTCCTTGAATCTAATATCGAATGGAAGTAAAAACGAATGGGATAGTTGTACGTGAATCGCGAGCTCATTGCTAATTGGTAAACATGCAGCGAACAAATTGCAAGCGATCGTCCGCCGTGAGCTCTACTATTTTTAAATGAAATTCTTTCCACTCATATATTCCAAGTACAATTACACTGTAGCCTAGATATACGTTGGTTTTTGGAATGTCAAAACAGGTTGGAGAATTTGATTGAGATTTAATTATTCAAGAGACATTCGAAACATCATTCTATATGCCGATTTTTCACAAGTATTCTTATTTCATCCATAGCTCCATACTAGAATTTTTTTATCTGCTATAGTGAACAAATATTGTGAGATTTTAGAATTGAATAACACTTTATGAAGTAGAACGAGTGCACAAGAATATATTATACTAATAAGATATTTTTAATTATAACATAACCACAGTTTTATAATAAATAATAAGCGATGTTAAATTTAAAACTAGAAATGAAATAATTACAGTTATTAGTAATTATAAACTCGAGGTGTACGAACGAATCTTGAGACTTAACCAGCTCGAAAATGGTTCATCGTTAGCAAGATAAACCAAGTCCTAATATTATTTACAGCAGAGTTTAAAATAGCTTGATTGCTGGAGTTTAATTTCCTCGAGCCTGGAAATGAAGTGGGAACTTGAACCTTAGTGGCGGGACTTAAGTTTCAATTTAGCGGAACGGAGAAAGCTGAGGTTTGGTTGCAGGGAATATTGGACACTGAATCGGCATGCTAGAGTTTAAATTCATTCCAGTTACATTTGAAGTTTTTCGCCGACGGTTGCAATGGAAACATGTTAGAGAGAGGTGGTAAAAACTCGGCCGTAATTAGTCTTTGGATCCGAACCGTGAACAGATGCGGGGGGAGGGTTGAGTGGCCACGGAGTACGGAGGGCCGATGCGTCCGACTCCGACTGCTGAATTACGTTTTTCGATGGCTAACAGAAACATTTTTGCTATTATTTGAATTTCGTTTGGACGGGTAAAGCTTAATGGCATTTTCTTTTGAATATCAGCTAATATTTACATTTGAGGAGCTGATGTTGCTACAACGAAGATACATATCATACCTACAGATTAAATAAAATGAATGTACGAATAAGATATTACAGTAATACCTAAGTATGATATCTAAAGAAACTAGAAATGACACAACTTGTAAAGCAGCAAGTGAGGTAATCCTATCCGGTACCAAGAAATTGTATTAAAAAGTAAAATAAAAAAATATATTTACGCGAGTGTAGGAGTCCGCAAAAAACGCGGATAACTTTTAGCGAAGTACGAGTCTCGCTTTGATACTTCTACAAGTATGAAAAAGTCTTGTTGATTAGCTCTTCGACTTTTTATTTCGACGTATCTTTTACTTTTTTCGTCTTATTATGATTTTGAACAACTTTCGTGGTCCTTCAAGTTTTCCGTACAAAATGATATTAGAAAAACAAATTTGCTAACAAATAGACGATTCATTTGGGCCTGTCGTTTACTTTTCCAAGTTAAAATATCTCTGATTTGCGTCAATGGTGGACATGGCATGGCATTTTGTTTATTTATAGCTAATCGTAATTATATAATCTTCCTGGAAGCACCTTTGGAGACAATCTACGATTGATATTTACAGAAATAAGAAACACAAGCAGAAAGTAGATAATAGAGTTACATTAAGTTTATTTACACCTTCAACTTAGACCGATCATCGAACCACTACATCACAAGCTTTGTACAATTCTACTTGAGGTGAAATACAGCGTGTTCACATGGTAATTCTCCATAGATTTGAATGATGAGATGGTCGTGATTTTACAAGTGGCAGTGTGAACACGATAACTTTAGAATGGAACTCACCGTTTCGGACGCGATGTAGCGCCCGTTGCCGCACTCAAGTAGTGAAGATTCACTCACCTGCGAACAAAAGAGATATATTGTTACGGCTTGTTCGTGTAAAGCGACTCCTAGTACATGTCACGCGAAACAATAGCTGCGATTCCATGGAACTCTATGGGATAGTGCGGGTTTAATCGTACGGTGCAGGCAATTTCTTTGTATGGATGTGACTTTGTTTTTTTTAGAGCGTAACTGTATTGGAGTGTAGGATGTTTTAATGACGAGCGTTATCGGACGAATGGTGCTAGCGACAATGGAAACTAAGAGTCGATGTGACTGCTAGATGTTGATGTAAAATATTAACTATATTTGGTTTGGTCTAAGAGCACATTTGACCACACAGATGGCGTAATGGTTTAAATGGTCGCTTAGTTAACGCCACTACGCCGCGTGTTGTGGGATCGATCCCTACACGGGACAAATTGTTGTACTGAGTCTGGATGTTCTTTGTGTCCGTTGTGTAAATGTTTGTAAAGTTCCTCGCTACACAGGATTTATTCCAAGTGCGGGATATATCTTATTAAATTGAAATACAGAATAGGGCTCCAATTTGTACCAGATTTAATGTTTATCTGAATCCTACATTTACAATATTTGAAACGTGATATGTTCAACCTTTTGTGATTCTGAAATAGATTTATTATTTATTTATTGATTGCGAGTTATGAGAAAATATAATCAAAATAAAGGCGAATTTCGATGAAATAGTAATAAAAGATCTAAAATGAGTGGGTAATAAAAATAGGTCATGTTTTCTTACTTTGTGATATTACATATTATGTTACTTAGTATGAAACGAACTATACTCGTACATCAATAGTAGTAAACCAACAAATTCCTGTATTTTCCTGTTTAATTTATGTTTCTTCTATTGGCAATAATAACATACTCAAAAACCTTATTGCGTAGCTTGACCTTGATAGAGAAAACAATGTGGTGTGCTTTTTTGTAAAAGGCTGAGAAATGTTATTTAAAAATACTATCTGCACTTAACTTATATTACAGATAAACCATATGCTTTGAAAGATTTTAGAAACATTAATATTACAGCCGTAAAGAAATACCCAGATCCAACAAATTCACATCCATCAAAATATTTTGTAGGTCACGCCAATGTTTGTGCTGCATCGAAAACGCTTTTGACGTATAATTGTGGTGAGTCCGTCACAGCCAATTGCAGACGACAAAGCTAAATACTTTAAGCCACGTGTTCACTCTAGCTCAAACAAAACAAAACACCTAAGCATTTCGGCCAAACCAACAAGGACATTGTGGATATATTCAATTATGAAGTGCAATAGCAATTAGCCGAGCCGTATATTAAATGCGCTGCATTGTTTATACAAACAGTAACCAGTGGGTAACGTTGTTCGGTTCACGATTCATAGGGGTAGAGGCAAACCGACCACAATCTCCGCTTAACTTCATTATGAGCCGAATTGCTAAACGTTCGTATTGTTGACCACGGCGTAGCCGCCAGCCCCGGCTTTAAGGGGTGGTTAGTCATGCAAATAGACATCAACTAGAAACAAGCTCTTGGGGATTCGGTGGGTACGTTCCTATGTTTTGCTAGAGGGACTCCGAGAAATTGAATCTACTTCGCGCGGGAGATACCTTCATCTTAACTGAACGCAGTTTAGTTCAAGAATGTCTTAGTTCAAAATCTATGTTTACTTAATAAATAAAATGTGTGAAAGTTGCTCATATTTTGTTAATGACGTGTTTATCTTTCATTTAGGGCACTGAAGATGCCTTAAAAGTCCCATCACGTTTTTCATTATTACTTGTGGTGTTCTCCTCGGCTCAGTACATATTCCATGCGCTGGAGTTGTTATTTTATGGTAAATAATTAGTATTAGGGTAATGCAAAGGACTTTTCAAACATTGAAACAACGGACATAAGGAGACTCGGATACGGAGCAACTATTTGGATAACATAATTTTTTCGTTCCGATTAAATCCACAACATTCGGTGCAACACAATGGCGAGGTGTTCAACTAAACTCTTTTACTCCGTAATATATATCAACTGCTTTAGATTGTCATGGTATCCTGAAGGGTACATGGTACTCTGATATTAAACAGAAGAAAGGCTTTACCTGTTCAATCCTACTGAACCCTAAACAAAGATTGAGTAATAGAAAATCCTAATAACACATTGATCGACCCTAAAATCTAAACTAATGAATACATTAATTTGGATTTTAGGGTCGATCAATGTGTATCTCATCTTAGTATACCAGACATAATAAAACTATGTCTGGTTTGTGCCTTGCCAGCGGTGTATCTCTGCGACTCAATAGGTTAAAAACCACACAAATAACTGTTACGTTCGACTCAAATTAAATTATGATAATCGTCTGACATATTTTAATGATCCAAATTACTCAATAAAAATGTGAGCCTTACATTACACATTTTTCTAGGGCTGGCAGTATGTATTAAATTAACATTTCGCCAATGAAGTTAAATAAAACATTTCTTCTATCTAATGAAAACTCACAAAACATTTGGTAATTCTTTTAAGGTCTGTTGATGTATCTTTTTCATCCAGCCCAGTAATTTTCAAAGGCATTTAAGACATCCCGCCAATTCCGCTTAAAACTCTGTTTATGTTTAAAATATAACAGTTTTATTTTATCCTAATCTCCTTATCAATATATATTGATAATAAACAGAAACCGTATTACATATTGAACTAGAAAAGCCATGTTAGCTCACCCAGTTCAATTTGTTACATATTTAGAAATATCAATGGCCCATTTAAAACAATGTTCCAATTTATTACACATAATTGGAATATCACGCATTATATGTTACCATTTTCCACTTTAATACATTAGCTTTATTTCATTTAGTCCGGTGTTTCAATATTACTAGTATTAAAAGACGCACTGTTTTATAAACTGTCCTTATACCGAATATGTTACTCAGAATGCGAGACTCTGGTCATAGTAAGCAAGTGATGGTTGGCAATATTTAAGCAATATTATCAGAAATCTAATTTAAAAAAATACTAATTGCTGATTGGCTGAAGCTCTTTGGCTGAAGACTTTGCAAACATTGCATCTGACACAAAAGCATGACATTTTTGTTTATTGGCAATGTTGATATTGATCCTCTTTAGTATATGTAAGGGTATATTTCATGCTAATGTATGCACCTACTACTTTTTATCTCTGCATCACCCAATGGTGACTGGTAGATAATGTATGTGGCATTAAGTCCGCCGATGTACTGTTTTGTGCATAAAGTTTTAAATAATAATAATAATAATATTGCCTTTGACGTCCTCGTTGATTCTGCGGTTTGGGTTCAGTACCCAATCGTGAAGTATTTTTGGGTGCTTCTGTCGGCAGATCCCGAATCCTAACAAAGAGTCTGTAAATACCCGTTACATTGCGATCCAAAAAAGCAAACTCACATTCGCATTTATAATATAAGTTAGAATAAACAATGATTCACAAGATAATAGGGACAAACGTCGTGCGCGCTTTACGTCAGCTCGTTATGAAACTAACTTAAATCTTAACAGCCATTGTACCGAAAACAGAAAGTCGATCAAACGGGACCAGTTTAAAGGCCAAAATGATTTTCCGCTAATAAACGTTTAGCTCACAAAGGACAGTAATGGAGAATGGATTATGGCTCTTCGTTATTAATGCCGTCCAATGTTGTCGTGCATAGAAACTCCACAGGAATAATGGTGACGCGACGAACGACCGTCCGAATTGTTTCGCTTTATCGGACATAGGGTTGACTACCACTTCGATAGTATCTTCCAGTCCCTGAAATATGTTTAAAATAATATTATAGCTAGTGCGGTAGTAATATTTTGACATTACTCAGAAGTAGTTTGACAGTATCAACTCACTGTTCGTTGATATAAAATAGACAAAACATAACATTCTTCTTATGTTTCTTCTTCTTCTTACATGTATAGTGACCAATATCCCAAAAAAAGTAAGCTGAAATGTAAAAAACACATATTTCAGTCAGTTATGGTTATCTAGGGTTAGGCCAAACAGTATGTCAGTTTTCCACGTTTCGTCTACCATGTAGCGTAGTGGAGGTTGATAGACTTCACATATCTTTGAGAACTTTATGGGGAACTCTTTGATATGCAGGCTTGCTTACGATATTTATTTATTTACAACTGCATCGATATTAATGATTGCGATTCTCAAATATTTAATTATTATATATGATGTTTAAGAATCGCTTGGTCGGTTGTTTCATTTCTTTAACCTATAATAGTAGCACCCCTGAGATTTTAGGATATATAGTACAGAGACTAATTGAATGATTTCGTTATCGACGTATTAAAGACATCGTTAATACAGTTTGATTGAACTCGATTAGACTTTTTCGCCATCTTAGTTAGTACAGCGTATACGCAACTTGGTACCAAGTTAGAAATCTCGGATAGGATTCCCATTCCCATATGGACCAACCTGAATGGGAAGGCGAAGGTGTATTACACACCCACATTTTTCGAGGTATGTTTTGGGGCATACGTAATAGACTGTGTCTTATCTAAAGTCTTTGCTGCAACTAAGAATAACAGAAAATGACAAACTATTTTAACCTGACTTAGAATTAAATGCAGAGATGTTTGACTTGACTGTTAGCGCAAATTTATAATACTACGGGAATAGCGACGCAGTCTCAGATTAACTCCATAGCTAGCGAAATTATTATCATAACCGGTATAATTATTGACAAATCTGGCTAAATTAGTAACATATGTATACTAAATTGGTACAACATCTGGCTAAATTAATAACACGATTAGTGAAACTACTAACATAACTGCTGTCAAAATTTCTAATAATACTTTAATTTAGGAGGCCGATCTTAAAGAAATATGAAAACAAATAAACCCAAGAATACGGTCAGGTGCAAAAGTCGAGTAGCAATTTTACAAAGCAATAGAATCACAACAAGTTGTACTTACGACCTTTTTCAATAAAATCATTGCACACATACACATAAACCCGCCTCACTTATACTATCGCGTGTTCTAATTATAATTGTGAGTATTAATTTCAAATAAAAAAGTAAGTGATGTTATAGCTACGTTGGTAATAGCGCGATCTAAAGGTGTGTCCAAATATTGAGCGGCAAGAGCGCGGCAGCAACACGCGGCGTTTGCAGGACACATTTCTGCCGCGCTCTAGTAAGGACGAAGCCGACGAATATTTGCGCGGCAGTATTGCGCGGCACACCTAACACACGCCGCGCGATTCAGTTGCTATCAGAACTAATACACGTACCTATCTGGGGGCACGGTAGTGGCCCCGCCAAGACGAGCCAAGCGAAGCGCAAGGGCACTACCTACCTTTTCTCGAAGCGCTTCGTCTTTTTTTTGAACCCTTATAACTTGGATTTGGATTATACCAGATAAACAATTTTCTCGGGATATGTTGTCAATAGCGGACTTATTAAACATATAAAGTTTTAATTGCATTTTATATTAGGTCTTTCCCTAGGGCAACGGAACTTTTTTTTATTTCAATTGTAGGTTCTATATTATTTTTACCAGATTTTGCCAACGGCTTCGCTTCTTTGCACGTAAATGTGGGATGTACTCTAAAAGACCTAATTTTGAACGCCAATTGTACAACAATTGATGACGTAGATTATTAGTAATATATGTACATATACTGTTAGCGAAATAAAATATTTTTAGAATAACCACTGTAGTTTGTATAAGAATCATGAAATTAGACCTAGGAAGAAAGGGCCGATTTCATAAGTATAACAGTTCATCTATATTATGTTGTGTAATATAATTCAGTTTCATAAATATTTATACGTAATCCGGTATATTAATGATACTTTTGTATATTTTATTCATGAAAGTCACATAAAGATATTAATTGACGGCGATTTAATACATATGTAATGCGACAGACTCGATGATTTGTTATCTTACGAGATACAAAGTTGTTCTTTAATACGCGATTATATTAAGATTACTAGTAGTAGAAGATGACTATATACATATATATAGTATTACGTCCATATCCCCAAGAGACTAAACACGCTAGCTCTTGTTTTACGTCCCACGTAAATAGGAACGAGTCTATGGTCTACCCGGCGCATTGCCAGACTCCGTAGTGTTACTAGATTTTCTTGACAGAACATCCAAAACCACTTTTTCTGACCCTTAGATCGAACTCTCATGACCTACAAGACCTCTAGTATAGCGGTCGCATTTACAAATGCTGCGCCACTGAGACGGATTTTCAGTCCTGGAATAGCTAGAAAAACGAAATATACAAAAGACTTCCACGCTGACCAAAGCATATTGTAAAGCATTGTGCAAGCTGATGTTTGTAGCTTATAAGTGAAGAGTCAAGGAACACTAGTTATGTGCTACGTGAAGCATAAGCTATGCTCAGAGCGTTGACGGCCACTCATATGACTATGATATCGGATGGTACCAATACAGAGTTGAAAATAAATTGGAGCATTACCATGTCGTTTCATTTTTGCCAAGAAAAGCCTATCCACTTTATATATTATTTTGAACTTTTAATTACTATATTAGTTAATAATGATGTAATTAAAGAAATCATTGATTATATATTAGTCAATACAATATCCTTTATACTAATGTATTTTTTCATTATTTTAAATTTTATGCTATTTCACTGAATTCGTCGATAATTAATGTCGTGTTAATGTCCGAAATAAAGATATTTTATTTTATATATTATTAAGCTATCGTTATAATATTCTTCTTCTGTTAAGTATTGATCAGAAGAATTTTGGAGACAGCATTCTGGAGGCAGACAATTGGACTGAGTCGAAAGTATGTACACTAAAATAAATTCTGAAGACTCCGCACCATTCGGATAAAAAACCGTAAGCCTATGCATGTATGTAAACTCATTCACACACTTCCACGCTGCACATGTCATTTACTTACCTACTAATTATAAAAAAAAATAACGAAGGTACGGCAAAATATATTGCAGTATGTTATCGTGAAGAATTTCTAACGAGATCAAACTTCGCGTACCGATTCGCTCACGATTGCCTCCATTGCAAATATATATCTCTATATTATCGAGCCAGTTTCAAAGTTACTATCTACTTTACTTACTATTTACGATTAGTTTACGAGCTCAGATATCATAACAAAATTATAGACGTATAGACAATAATTACTTATGCTTGGTTTTTTTCCTAAGTAGAGCAGTTATTGGGTTTTTGTGACAATACAAATAAGCTGCATGAAGTGAAAATACGTTTAAAAAGCAGCATAACCTTTTTTTTGTCCATTGAGTATATTTAAGCGTGATACGCTATATTATTTTATGAATTATAAATTAAAAAGAGACAACCTAGATGTGCACCTCGTTGTTCAAATAGAAAAATCATAAAAACGGTCAAGTGTGAGTTGTGTTCACGCTGGTATATGGTGGCGCGGTCATCTTCCTGTCCATGATTTTCTCGCAGTTTGCTGCTTTTTTAATACCATTTAGGTTGTAAATAAGAATATGGCCCAAATGATGGCTAAGGCTTATCGTGACCTATTTACGATTGTACTTACTTACGTTACAAACCTGCAAAAACCTTTAACATTTTTAGCAAATGTCATTGTAGAAGATGAAATAACATACTACTATGTAATACATGACCTTACTACATACTACCACAGCAGAAACTAAACTACAAGTTGAAATAACTAACGAAGAACAAACTGCACCGAAAATGTTCTCAGCAAAATTTCTTGACAAAGTGTGGTCTTATAAAACTAGTGGATGTTTCCAAGTGAATGATAGCGCTCGGGGCTGATCACAAGTTAATGCACAGGAACTTGTTGCACCGTCATGTCTTCAAACTTGTCTTAACTAATTACTTGAACAGACCATGTTTGCTTTGTAAATGTGTGATGAACTTCTCAACTTCGTACTCAAATAATATGTATAGTCTTTTCATGTACAAAACTTGATGCTACATTCTGGATTATTCATGAATATTTAAGAGCACGTCTAAGTTCTTTACAATGTTATAGCGTTTAGATATTATTCTTTGATTAACTTCTTGAGTTTAAGCGGACGAACTATTTTAGCTATGTATATGCTTTCGCTCTATAAGATTTAGATCTATGGGTTACTGGTAGACTAAATAATGGTTATCCTTTATCACAGCAGATTATTTTATAGGTATAGTTTTCAAAATGATTTAGATAATATTTTCAGGCCACGTTGAAGTGGCAGTGGGCAGGACACATGGCGCGCAGAACCGACGGCCGTTGGGGCAGTAAAAGTTCTGGAGTGGCGGCCACGCACCGGAACACGCAGCAGGGGTAGACCTCAAGGTGGACCTACGACCTACGATGTACGTCATCTTATAAGAGTGGAGATTCGGTAATGTGAGCCATATAATACCTAAAACCAACTCGATGATCTTCCTCGGCGGCGAAGAACTACGGCATAAACTAATGAGGAAGCGCACTGGAATCCTCCATTCTACCAATCCTCCTAGGTGCCTGGCATAGGTAGCAATTCAGGTACCCTGAACCAGTATTCAGGGTATATGACCTATCAAACATTTCGCTAGGGTATCGGACAAACCTGCTGTCATCTCCACTGGATTGTTCTTGTCTTGAAGACCAACATATAAATCTTGATCTTAAAATGTGAGTATACACTTCCATACGCACTTGAGTAAAAATATAACGCTTAACAATACCGTCCCGATGTAGGTCTTTGTCAATGAATGTACCCGGTCACCTATCCACAGGAAAACCGACATTGTTTAATGACAATAGCCGTTTAAGTAGATATATGTATGTTAAACGTTTGAACTTTGTATCAAGCTAGTCATACCTACATATATGTTGACGAATGAAGAAGATTATGAGTTACAACATCAAACTACCAACTTGTTTGATAGAGACGAGTTTCATAAGTTATGAGAGTGAACTTAAAAAAGAAATGTTGATTAAATACTTATTAGTATTACTAAGAATTTAATGGAGTGTTGTCTTTGTAAACGTTTCTGAATTATCTTTAAGAATCGCAATCTTTATCTTAACGTTATATTTCAATAGTTGGATACACGTTGCCAACATAAACTCACATAATAATATTCCTAAGAAAATTAATGCAAAAGCAAAGAGAATATCAAAATCATAAAATAATGTGCGAGTCACCTCGTGTTCCGTTAATGAACCCAGTGTACGTCGACTTACGTCATGCAATGTTCAAAACTTAATAAACTTTAAACAATACCCGGGAAGATGCGTTGTCAGAACTTCTAAAACTTGAAGTGAAACAGCCAACCGGCGGAGTTACGCCCCTATTAAGATACACAATGTGTCTAATGTTTAATAACATACCTTCGCTTAAATGTAATACCCGCCCAACTCACACACAAATTCTAAGCCCAAGCTTATATGACAAAATACTTTGACCGATAAAACTACTTTTATTTACCGGTATGCTTCTACCGGATAGTTTTGGTACAAAGAGTCTTTCAATTTCATTAAACACAACAGAAAAAATCAGGTCGAAGTAATCACAGAACTGCCATGAATTAGTTTTGACGGTTTCAAAGGAGGCATTCCAGGTTTAAGAAAATGTTGGCGCTGCAGGGAGCACGGCTCCCCTCCGATGACGACCTCGCTTGCTCTCTTTGATCAAGGAATACTTGGCGACTTCTGTCGTCAATTTAAAAACTTAGCTTTGTTCGTACGAGTTGTTTGACCACTTCTTTCTTTGTTTCAATAGGAGTAGCCACCCATTTGAGACGGTAAATTAGGAAACATTTTGATTGGCGGGTCACACGACACCGATAAACTTTTGGGTCTCGTTTTGTTACAAACCTTTTAAAGAAATTACACGTTTCGCGCGTCTCCCTTCTACTTCAAACAATTTTATTCATTTCGCAATTCGCTCGAAAAGAAGATAAGTACAAAACGTATTTAAGCCCCTTAATTTCACTGTAAGACTATACTGCATTATTTTCTCCTCATATAATGTGAAACATTTTTTAAATTGGGCCATAAAGCGAAGCCTTACCGAGTCAACCTGGCCGGCCAGTAGGAAATTTAATAAAGTAACGTCTATTTTATCATGAATTATTCTGGGAAATATGTTTTGCAAAATTTCAAATTAATTCGCAATGTCTCAAGAAGCAATGTAAAATACTGACACTCGCAGTTTAGTTAGTATAGTTAGTGAACACGGATATGTCCGAATAAGGAAATGGCTCCCGAAATAACTAAGTAAGGAACGTAAAATTATATACGGCAGCCGCCCGCGCGCAGTTCCGAGTAAACACCACACGTGTTCAGCGCAACGCAACGCAACGTATGACGCGACGCGACTAGTAAATAAACAAACAGGAAACAAATCATTCTCTAGCATTACTCAACCCACGGCTATTTCTTTGATTTTTATTATTAGTTACAAAATTGGTATAATAAAACTTTAATGTCTTGTTAAATGTTACTTTGATGGATGCTATAAAAAGAATGTGCAATCTGGACGAGATTAAAAATGAATACATGAATTTCATGCAGGAATATAAAATGCATTAATTCAGTGAACATACTAAGTAGTTTTATTATTTTATGAGCGTTTATCTTTATTAATCCTTTGTACGCCTTTGCAGTTTCGAGGCAGCCTCGTAATCTCATCCATTCAAAGCACGTCGAATGTTTATTAACATATCGACTATAAAACGGACAGGCGCGAATCTGTGTCGATTTTTTTCGACTTGCCGGTGCACACGGCTATTCATCGAGGCTTTTTTGCTATCGCTTCACAGACTGCCTATTTTCAGGAAAAAAATCGACGAATGGTGTTTACACAGAAATAGAGGTACAGATTTATAGGCTTTACTACGAAGTAATTAACAGTCATATCGTTAAACTCAAAGCAATATAAAAATACTCGGAACTAAACGCATAACTGTAACAAGAAATTGACTGTGAAATTGATCCGTACTCTTAAAATTATTACTTTTACGGTTACTTAGTATAAAAACTTCCAAATGACCAAGCTATTTAGTTTTTATTACGAATGGAATACATCAACAATATTATTAAACTACTTAACTTACTCGGAAGTGGATGAACGGATGTTGCTCAATTGCATCTGGTACATAAATAATATCGCTGAGTAAATAAACACGACGAAAGAGTTAAAATATGACAACGAATCGATAGGAATGAATAACATCGCCATACGATTTCAATGTTTGTATACCCGTGTTTGTTTAGCATACAGAGGTATGAGACGACGACCGGCGGATTCCCAAGTATCCACAGACTGCTCTGGCAAACACAAGAAAATGAAAATAAATAAAAATCTCACTTATAACGTTCTGCGACACAGAAAAATGAATCTGTCTAAACGTAAAAGGGGACAAAAGATTAATTGAAAATCGATATAGGGACATACCTTAGCGAATCTATCAAAATACATTCAGTTCGCTTTGAAACGATAACGTTGGACCGAATTATACTGTCAGTCATGATTAATGCGGACTTATGACATGCTTTATTGACTCTTCCGGCAAACACGCTGACGCCGCAAATGTTAATAAAAAGAACGGCGTATCACTGAACGCCCTTTGTATTAACTAATTATATATACCTGTAGCTCTAATGATAAGGATCGGCCAATATACAATGTACGTTTAAATGCACTTATTTTTCTAAGTGTGAATTAGAAACTGGGAGATGGAAATTACTTGATAACGCCTATGATACCGCAGTGTAAACTGTAATACCATGTACTCTCTAGATCCTTATCTAAAGTGAAGGAAGTCTATGTACTATCGCGATGTTCATTAATTTAAACAGTAACGTAGATTTTGTATGTTACGTAGATGTATGTATGTATCTTATGTGGAGGCCAGTCAGTGCAGACCGGCGACACTTCGACCCAGTGGGATCTTTTGTGTAGACACTCTCCCAATAACGACTGCCATAGATGTTCATGGCAGCCGGGACCGACGGCTTAACGTGCTCTCCAAGGCACGGAGCAGGCGATAATTGTCAATCAATACGCACATAATTTCGAAAAGTCATATAACTTCCGAATGTCAGAGGTGCGCAACGTGGGTTCGAACCCGAGACCCTCTGCATTGCAGTCTGTTGGTCTCCCCACTGAGCTATCGCTGCTCTATGTTACGTAGATACTATAAATGTATATGAACTTACAGTACTTTGTGATGTAAATAAATCCTGACAAACAATTACAAATAAATGGCTCACATAAGGTATCAATTAGCTCGATTTCACCCTTTTTTATACAAATTTAGAACCATTAATAGCACTGGTTTATTTGAAAACCATTAGCGAGCCGAATGGATACGGTTCGAATCATCGATAAAATGAATGGCTGTCTTTCACAAAAGCTTCGCGATGCGGGTCGGATGTGAAATGGAATTATTAATTTAACTTTCTAAAAGAAAATATACTCATATGACAGTAGATATAATATATAGCTCCCGGGTAGCGAAAATTACAAAATTTTGCAGGTGTCACTGACTCCGAATGAAAATAAATTATCGACGGCAGGCCGGATTTTTTTAATTACATCTAATCCGATACAAAACCGCGTAGAAGAACACAATCAACGTTGGGTGCGCAACACTAAATCAAAACAAACTTCCGACTGGATCCCTTTTACAAACTTTCTAAATAACGGCGAACAATCTTTTTCATTAAAAATCTCCATGAGCCCGATTATTAGGCAAGTAAAACGCCTCCGGTGGGCCGGTCGGGAGTTTGAGAATATTCGCTTTAGCCCAAGATTTCCGCGAGGTCAAACTTGGGAATGTTAACAGATAATTACGGGCAAGTTTTAGCTAGCATGAGACATTTAACAGATGCTTTATTCGGGCGCGCGCGGCCGCGAGCGTACGATGAATGCTAATGAGACGGCTGCGCGCACGAATACAGCTCTTACCACCCTCATAATAAGCGCCAGTCTCCCGCGTTTAATCCACCCCATCCGAGCTTTCGGGAGCCGCCCGTTAACACATTTGGACTCGTGTCTAAGGTTAATTAGATTAGTATCCAACAATGCTACGCAGATGTTATATAAAAACAGATTTGGGAATATCGCGCGGTTTATTTTACAATGAAAATGGATGATTACGTACTCGTTGATTTAATAGTGTTGTCTATTTCGGGTTGCATCGATAACAATAATAGTACGCAATCACGGCATTAGAATAAACGTAAATGTCCTTCAAACGTTTTTCGCTGAGGGTTTTGTTGGCTACACAATTATTAATGACATTATTTACGCGTTTTGTACTGCAATTTGAATCGTGATTGTACGTACTTTATTTCAAAGCCATTGCCTGGGATTCTGACCCTGGACATTTTACTGGTAACCATATTTGAAACTAGAGTACCAGGCGATATATTATTTATATATACGAAGGAAATGTTGCACAGGTTACTAAGTATGTTTAAGAGTAAGCGTCGGTATCTTAACATCATCTCGCTCCGAGACTTCGAGTGAGGACTAAGACACCAGCAATTTACATGAGTTGTGACAGTCATACATCCTTCCGTACGTTACGGGCCAATTAATATTACACGGAAACGGATATATGAGCAAGGCGCAAATGGTTTCATCACACAGATAATTTAGTGTTGGCGCATAACCGCGTGTGTTTGCATGTGTGCTAGGGATGTGCCATTCGTGTTTACGAATATTCACAGATAGTATTACTAAGTAAAGAGAAAACTTTGTACTCCATTTTAAGTATACGTTGAGATTTGGGGTAGTTAGTTTATATGTAGAAGACGTGTAAAAAGCCAAAAAATACGTATACAGTCTAATTTCGATCACTATTACGACTTATTGTTTGGTTGTACGATAACTATCAGTTTAAATTAAATTTAATATCACAACGCTAATTATAATCCGAAAATATTGTTTGATATAAATATATTATTAACATCTGGTCTGCTTGTCTACAAATAAGTTAATAAATGTAACAATTAGCGACAGCTAACTTTCAGTTGCGTGTTTGAATAGTTTAATCAGAAAAATATTCGTATACATAATTTAACAGGTTCTCTGTCCGATGAATCACATATTATATACATAACAATAGATTTTCTACTGTATATATCACGCGACATCGAATGGGTTAAAAATGAAACAACAGAACATAATTTCTATAATCGTATATTATTTTTATGAACAGTTTGATTACAAATTATATTTTTTGTTTAAAAATGGAATAAAATAATTATTCTGTAATCAAATACAAAAATTCGAATACGGAAATAGCGTTCCTTGCTAATCGGTAGGTACATCCCTAGTGTGAATGAAAGTTTGTTTGTGTGTACAAGAGAAAGGCGTTTGCGTAATTTTCTAGCCGGCTGCCGTTTCGGATACGGTTTACAGGGCATTGGTTTTATAAATAGGTGCCTCGAAATTATCTAAAAGTTAATTCTGCGTAATATTTTTTGCCGCATGTGCTCTTCTTTTGGTTTAGCTACTGCAAGCGCGATATTTTAATAAAGATTAAGACACACAGTAGAACAGAATAACATTTTTTGTTTCAGGTATGTAATACAATTAGACTAAGAATGTATTATTGATTTAGTAATTAACCATAATATATTTACACATTTTTTATTTACCTACCTAGAAGTAATGATCACACATATGTACATATAAAATCAAAACAAATAAAATGGCAACATTTCTTACAATTTTCGCCAACAAGGTAAGGTTTAAGGTGATATTGTACGCAATCTGCGTAAAAGCTAATTAATGCGGGACAGGAAACGGAAGGGCAACGGGTCGCGTCATTAGATGCATTATGCAACGTGCGACGCATGCGCGCTGCATCTCAATGGCGCGGCCGCTTCGCGTGTGTGATGTTGCCGCTGTTTCTTTGAATGTTACAGATTAAGAACGCAAGAATGTTATGGGAACGAAATGGCTGCAGCACTATATTCGTGATTTTTAATGGAGTTATTTGGAGATATATCTTGAACTGCTTTTCAGGACATACTCAAAGTGTTTTCATTCTCCACCTTGCATTTGATTAGTATGCACAGTAGGTCCATACTTACTTTCCCATGCTTTTTCCAGAAGAAATACGCAGAGGAGTATACCATATATTTTTATGCAAAACAGTTTTACTTTGACCTGTTTCTAGGTGGAGTGATTCCCTCTCTCTTACTGGAGACAGGTGAAAGTAAATTTGACAAAGATAACGGATTACCATCAGCTATGATCCTAGCATATATTTCATACATGCACTCTTATTATATTCGTCATGTAGACTAGCCGGTACTTTAACCTGGCCATTCTGGCCATGTTGATGACACAAGATGTTCACCTATACCCTTTCGCCTGTTAGGAGGACATAATAGGAAAACATACAGAAAGGGTTACAATTTTAACTCCTATCAAAGTACAATTTTTATATAATATTGTCTTCTATTTACGCGAATATTATTCATTGAAATTAAACTGCTATATACGGATTTTATCGCGTTGTTTATTTGACACTTTATTACAAAATTTTGGAAATTTTTACACTACTAAGTACTACTATTAAACTTTACTAATTTTTAAGCTAATTAAATTATTATTAAACTATTTAGATTTAATTAATTTTTACACTTTCCAAAATTTCCAAAATTTTGTAATAAAGTGTCAAATAAACAACGTGATAAAATCCGTATATAGCAGTTTAATTTCAATACAATTTTTATGTTAGACCATTGTAGCATTTGAATTGTCAATTCTGTCACGTACCAATTGGAAACGATTAACAAGATTTAAATCACTTTACTCAGCTTTTAAAGAAGAACCGTCTATTTTCTTACAGATAATGAGTGCTACATTAGTTCTAATTATCATTTTACTAATGACTTCATTTGAATAAAAGCATGAACAATGGAGTTTGTAATCCCCCTACACAGCCAAAAAATTATGTTAAGAACTGCTTTCGAAGATAAAGTTATAGGTTTTGGCGATTATACTTCAGAGACTGTCGTTAATGCAAAAATGATTGACCTGCATTCAAGATCTATCTATATAAATAAAACTCTTCCGTTACTGAGTGACTGACAGACAACGCACAGCCGAAACTACTAAACGCAAGAAGCTGAAATTTGGCATGTATGTTCCTTGGAGAGTGTAGGGGAGTACTAAGAGAGGATTTTTGGAAATACCACCCTGAAGGGGGTGAAAGTGGTGAAACCCGATATTCACACGGGAACGGGACTTATGCGGGTGAAACCGCGGGAAAACTACTAGTTCCTGAATATAAATCAATCGTATTTCCTAACCTGTTTATTAAAACATATCCTCTTTATTAAAGTGTAATTTATATAAACCAGATAATAAGATTATATAAAGCGTCTGCCTGGTCGCCTCGGTACAGCTGAACTCATCATAGCACAAGAAAAATTATCTTCAACTCCGATTCGATAAATATGAACACTACAACAAAATGTAATTTTAACCGCAAATGTTCCTAACACTTCTAAAGTACAATATAAAACCGCGGCTACGAGCGCCTGTTTTCTTTCACTCGCTGATGGCTATCATACTAAATCACGGTTTGTATCTGCTACCAAATTTATTATTGAATACTATTTAAATACCAGTTAACTACTCTGTACTCGAACTATGTTTGAGGAGCTCGCGTGGAGAAAATTGTAATGAAATGTATTTTGAGTAAGAAGCACGGTTCGGTTTCACGTATCGCAGGAATTGGAATCGTTGCAATTTCGTTAGGGTTGTCATATTGTCTGTCACTGTTTATTTTTTAATTACCTATAGGTTTTATTTTATTATATTTGATTGAGTAAAATAATTGACTTCTTCTTAATAACAATTTTTTGTGGCTATGGTTTAATAGCATAACCTTCTATTATTCCAACATAAGCTGTGTTCAAATATATTACAGGTAGAATTGTGTAAATGGTGCACTAAATGTATAAATAACTTTTCTATGACAGTGGCCAGTTTCGTCGGCCAATAAAATTGTTATGATAAAGTAAACGAATTGTTAAATCTCTTAAGCTTTAACAAATTTTTAATGTAATCGCCATAATAATATTATTTTTTGTGTAAGTACACACTAATACTAACACATATATATTATAACAAGTTAGGTCCGTAATTATTGTCATTAATCACCAAAACTTTTAATTCATTACCATTTGTCTTTGTTGTTTATAATAAGGTTTATTAATATTTTATGAATTTCTTTTCTTATCCTAATTATAATTTCTAGACTAAGTTTTTTGACGTTATGCCGCCAATAAGTTAAACTTATGTACCTACTTATTCGTATAAGCTAACACCAAAAACTCGGTTTAAATAATTATGGGTTTGGCATAGAACATAAACAATGCATTAGCGTCACTCCAAGTTTCTTACATTTCGATGTGTCATATACTATTAGAATTATTTATTTACAAACGATGGCCCCTGTTAAAAGCGTGCGCAATTATGGGGGGTGACATTAAAAGATATAGAAAGGGAGATAATACTGTACTAAGTTATTCTAATAATGCGGCTATGATAAATGATTGTAGTAATCGTCCACAACACTTCATATGATTGGAGTTTTGTCCACTGGTGATCGATAAATCTTTAGTCTGCTATAGAAATTGTTACTTGCTGAACTTTATATGTATTTATAATACGGAAAATTCATGTAACACTTTTCGAAATAATTGACTGGTGGTGACGTATTCAGCGGCAAATACTAGTTTATTAAGATCAGCGTAATCGCTACTTAAAACAGGGATTTATGAAACAAACCAGAGCGGCCATTCTGAAGAAGTAGCTATTGCCCTAAAAGATCGCAACCAATCAACCTTATGTTGTGCTTCTGCAAGGAGTAGAGTTTCCACGCTATCAGGAAACGATGTGGTGTTATCTAATAAGGCAGTGTGATCTTTGCGCCTTGAGCTGGCAGCACAGCGACGTCTTTTCTTCAGAGTTGCCAACACACGACTGATACCTCGTATTGCAAACACCCTTAGGATACGGTAACCGTCTGCGATCAGGCGAATCGTATGGTAGTTTGCCTCTTTGTTTTATCTATAAAACGTGTGCGTACATAAAACGGAATAATGAAGAATATATTAAAAAAATAAACATATTGGATAACTATGAGCTGACACTTTTACAATAAGTTTCCACATAAATGTAGCAATAGTAGGGATCCAAATACATAACCCTTCAGCCGTAATTCTAGGTAGGCTATCGTAGCTGACTTAATTAATGGTTTCACTATGCTAGATTATTCACGACCTTACAATTAATCGGGATCTAAAGATCAAAGCCTAAGACTTAAAGCTCCCTATCAAAATAAATGTAATACTTAACCATAAATCAATCTGTATTAATACTTTCCACCGACACCAACGTCAAATACTCTAGACGTGAGCTGAATAATTAAAAATATTCCTAAATCTCTTCTTTCTTCTCTTAAAATCTTTTCTGTGATATAAATTTTTAACCATAGATACTAGTTTCGGAAGACGTTAACGTGTATAGATATTTATTACTCAATCACGCGTAACCCATGGATTCACTAATGGATTTGAATGAAATTTTGCTCACAGATAGATCATGTTCCGAATTAGCATTTAACATATTTTGCATTCGAGTTTGTGTTCCCAAGGCTTTCACGCGAAGCAGCGAGAATCAGCTAAATATATTATGACATTTTATTATACGAAAAAGCTTACGTTTTATACATAAACAATAGCGAAAATGGGTATCCGTTTAAGAATGAGATAAAAATGCCTAAGGAAAGATATGTGAATCAAAATTTTAAGTCAATCTTAAAATACTTTTAAGATTCAATCCACACATTATCACGCACGGCTGCAGAATGCAATTTACAATAAATTACGTAGATATTAATAAGCGGGAAGGTTAAGGGTTGGAAATAATGGTGGGCCATTCATCGTCCGATAAATTGCCAGTGGAGACACACTCTAGCCAGATTACGTGCTTCAATATCCGGGGAAAAGCCGACGGATGGGCCCAGGCTATTTCACAAACGTACATTTTTTAATGCACTTCCAATGGAATGGTATAGCTGGGCTAAATTACAAAGGCTTTTGTTTTGCTTATACGGATTGAACAAATAGGATTTGTTTGAGTGATTTTTTAGTAAAACGTATGCAAGCATAGCATCGCTTGCTTTGGAATTTTGTTTGGTAGTGGACTTAATAAAGTTCAGTTGATGATGACAAAGGCTAAACGGGCTGTAGTATGTATGTACATAGGTTACGTTTGTTCAGTTTTGAATAAGTATTTAGTCAAGTGTTATTTTTGTCGTCTTAGAATTACAGTGATTAAGCTAATAGTGAAGAAATCTTGATAAAGTTCGAACATCAAACTTCATTTATTACAGGATAGTCTTAGAGGAAGTGATTATATACAAAAGTAATTGATATAAAAGAAAGCTCTGCATCTGTGTAAAGACGAAACTTTGATCTACGGCGGAATCAAACCTACAACATTCGGCTGCAGTAGCCATCGCTTCGACACTGCAATATCAGTGCAATAAATCCAAAGTCAATATAAATGTAAGAGCATAAATTATAACTAATATTATAAATGCGAAAGTCAATTTAATTATTTGTTTGTTACGCTCTCACGCTTTAATTACTTGACCGATCATCATGAAATTTGTAAACACGTTGTAAGAGGTACCGAAAAGGACACAAAGCACCCAGTATCTAGTTTCCAACTATCCAGTACAAAGTACTGTACTCAAACGAGCTAAGACGCGGGCAATCGTTAGTATTGTTATAAATTCACATTTATACGTAGATTAGAGAAGATTGAAACGTGTTAGTTGAAAACATTATAAATTACTAAAAAGACACATAACTGCATATTAAAGTCAACATCCTCTCCACCTGGTTCAGTATTAGTTATTCAATCAAAACCAGCCTACATTCATCCGGCTTTCATCCTGCAAACGCAACACAGTTTGACGCCCAGTGCACTTTTGAAAGTTCCAATGCACGTCGGCCATTCTATTACAAATTCTTTCCACACAGGAAGTCTAAAGTAGAAAAATTCGAGTGTTTTCATTCAATTGATCGCTTGATCGTTCGACCGTTGAATATCGATAGGCGGAAAAAAAGAAAAATTTCATTTGTGAGGTTATGAACATTTCCTTTTAACATAACTGATATAAGGTAAAGGAAATACGCGATTTACAAATGTGACTGCAAAAAAATATATTTGTATCGTTCGAAAGGCTTCTTTCCGAAGCCAATAGGATTTGGAATATCTGTCAAGGTATATCGTACGTGTTACGTGAGAGTTGAGTGTTAATTTATTTTATTCGATCAACTTCAAAATGTTTTATGCGGAATTGAGTTGCGTATTGGTGCCGAAATAAAGCAAAAATGTATGAAAATACATGAATTAATTCCTCGAATCGCTTAAGTATCGGAAACGGTTAGCTTCGCGAACTGGTAATTACAATATTAAATGAACATTCCGTGTTTTCTTTTTTAAACAATGTTTTATTGGCTTGGCTTGTCATAACAAACGTTAGTAAACTTAAAAACTACTTGTACTGACTATCAGTTGCCGTATTGATATGAAACTAATATATTAACGCCAATAAAAGAACTACAGATATTACTTAGCCATACATGAAAATACACACCTAATCTCACGTCTATATCCTTGAAGAGGTAAGAAAGCTAAGCATCTCATGCTATAACTCGAAGTTCGAATTCCAGAGCCTGTTAGCTCTGCTGTGTGATGTGATGGGTTACCAAAAATAGTAGTACGTTATGTAACTAAAAAATTTCTAGAAATATATTAAGTAAATAAAATTGTATTTAGGAATGCAATTAGTAACTTACACTATAGTTTCTTCGCTTACGAATTATTGAAGATATTATATCTATGTCTAAATACCTACTGATAATAAATCTAAATAAAACTTATTATTAATATCTATTTGTGCAAACTTTTAAAAGAATATATAATTATGATGACGAATTTAATTTACGACTATTGTACGATTCAATATTAAGATATTGAATTGTAAAATATACGGTCCGTTACTAAGGTTACGTATCTGTTTAATTATATTATAATTACTTATAAGCAGCTATTAGCTTATTACAGAACTTTGGACAAGCATAGAAGTTTTCCAAAGCGCCGCAAGTATAGTAAGCTAATCTCTTATAAAGCAAATATAAATACGAGTGGGATCATTATCAACATGGTTGTTTTCTAAGGAAATATTTATTTATGTGCGACGCCGTCCTCTCGTTCAAACAACTCGATGATTAACTACCTACTTGTGCGTTTAAACACGGCGCCAACCACGGTAACTTAGCTTTTCTATGAAACTAATATCGTAGAAATGTTTACGATAGATAGTTTACGAAGCATTCTTTCATTCCATTTTGAGTTTAATGATTAAGATTTTACAAACATTTTTTATCTGATTGAAAGAAAGAAGAAAAAAGAAAGCAAATCGTCTATTTGCCACAGATACAGTTCAACAGAAAATAAGTTTAAATAAAATAGGTAATTATACTAACTTTTACATGGAATCTGTGGCAAATTGGTACGCACTCAGCATATATAGGTATAATGCTGTATTGTGGTCCATAGGGGCCCACATAAGAGCGCCGATTTTCAGTGCGGACCTTTGATATCACACGGGCGTAAGAAGTCATTACAAAATTAGATATAAAGTTAAGCGCATATCAAAGTACAAAGAGTTAAAATAATAGGCACTCTCTCACTAGGATTAAATTCTGTGTTACGGAGAATTGACAAATATTCAAATAACGGATACAAAGAACGCCCAGACTCAGAAGAATTATTTGTGTATCACAACAACTTTTGTCACGTGTGGGGATCGAACCGCCGGCACGTGGCGAGTGGCAAGGTAATAGACCAATATGCAATCCGTGCAGTTTTACTTGTTATTTTTTGTAGCTTAAATTTTCCAGGTATTTTCTTTGTAATGCGTCATAACTGGTACAAAATACGGGTTTGCAAAAATTTTATACATAAATACCATTCACGTATTTAAGAGTTACATTTTTAGAAACAAATTTCTCGAATATTTTGTTGAGCAAGTTTTGTGTCGGATATTTTGCTACATACATATTATGTTTCTATCTACTTATATAGTAACAAAACACGTCGTTCAAATTAATTTACTTTTAGGTGCAAGCTCTTGATTCCATTATTGATATCCATTATTAATATATGTTTTATAAATATGCGATGTACGGAGAGCGATTCAGTGCAACCAAATCAAAAGCATGGTTGTAATGAGCTTGCCAAAAGTGAAATTATCAGTATTGTGAACTTATATACATATAAGTAGATATAGTGACAATAATAGAAAAGGATATGTTAAGCTGGTTTGGAAATGTAGAAAGAATGGACGAGGAAAGGCTGACTAAGAAAGTTTATAAGGCTAGTGTGAATGCAACAGTCGTAAGGGGAAGACCTAGGCGAAAGTTTCTGGATCAGATCGGACAAAGGCCAGGTTAAGAGCACCTTAAACCAGCGAGCGTGTATGAGGAATTTGATGAAAGTGAATGAAGCCAGAGAAGTGTGTCAGGATCGTAGCAAATGGAAATCCGTAGTCTCTGCCTACCCCTCTGGGAAACAGGCGTGAATCTATGTATGTATGAGAACTTATAAATAGAGAACTAAATATTAGATACACTTCTAAAGTCTGTATCCTCGAAAGTGTAGCAAGAGGTGCATCACACCTTTATTACGCCAGGTATGGTTTAAGAATTAAAGTAGTGGGTGACGCGACCGTGTCCGTCTATTGGATACAATTCTCACATCCTTGCTTCTACTCGTATTAAGAATTTCTTGACAGAATAACCGCTGCGCTACTAAAGCAAAAATGATTATAGATATACAGTATAAAAATGGTAAGCTTATATTAGTGCTTTCATTAAGTGAATGAAATATGATGTATAAAGACCACAGGTCTCTGATTAATAATGTATACAAACTAGATATAAGACGAATGAAAGTCAAGCTTAAATAAATAACGTTCTATTAAATATATTAAAATTAATGTTAAAGCTTAGCAAAATTAATATACAGAAACTAAAACATAAACTGACTGGTCTATAAGAACTAATAACACGTCTAAAGTTACACCGTCCTCGGCAAACTTCGCAGTACAAATATTAGAGGAATCCGAATATCTATTTAACATTCCCTCCTAAGGCGATAACAGATTAACGCCAATATTATCCGTCGAACGCGACCAAACTGCAGACTTGGGCGAGTCAAACCTTAACACTTAATCCTTGCTAAACACTATTACAAATACCACGTAAATGTATTCAGTGTGGATCGCTAATAAAACGGATAAACTTTCATACTCATGCACAAGGACACAAGTAGCCGAACAATGCACACAATTAACAACTCTATCCGCTACAATATACGCTTTATTTTCGATAACAACTGGCTAAATCTGCGGTGTCGGTGCAAAATAAGATACGTAGTTGATTGACAGAAGTCACGGTGTACATTGTATTATAAGGATTGGCGCAAACTTAAACTGTCAAGCTCGTTGCCAAGTTGAATGAGTTGGAGGCTTAGCACAGAGATCGGAAACTGGTACGTCTTTGATCTTCATAACAGCTAATTAATTGGGTAAGGAAAGCTTAACCGAATGTATTGACGGGTCTAAGCCTCTAAGAGGCGCTGTTTAAACAACTTAAGGGACCGAGATTGTTTAATGATAAGCTTTCAATACACATTTTCTGGGCAACGGGTCAATAACGGAAGTCAGCCGTTCATAAAATTTATATTTAAAATTGGAACTGAACAGCGAAACTGATTCTTTAAAATTTCCGCTCGTATTCTGGTTTCCAATTATTTTTAATATAACTGAAGCGATGGGAGGCAGATAAAGGCATTTTTTTGGGTGAAAGAGAAAAATAAATGCTCTGTTAAAATTGTGAAATACATAGTTACAATCACGTACGATAGAATTCACTTCCACCTGAATTAATAAAGATATTTGATATTGCATGAACATGCCGACATAAATTCATACGCTAACATATTATTTATTGTAATAGTCCAAAATGTTAGTATTGTTTGCATTTTATCACGTGAATAATTCGGTTGCAGGTTGTAAAACAATGTGAAAACGAGATATTTACTAATTGGATATGAAATAAACACGAAAATATCATTGCGTTATTTGTTTAATGTAACTAGTCATTTCACATTGGATATATACGGGTACATGATAGTGAGTATATTTTTGTTTCATATATAACTTATCGATGTATACATTACTCTAAATATATATTTAATAATCCACATAATACAAAATTATAGTAAACTAGATTTTACCCGCGGTTGCGCTCGCGTAAATGTAGGTTACGTCAATTTTTTATCCCTCGAGTACCTTTTCTTGAATGTCGCACCCCTGACAATATGTATGCAAAGGACGAAGGAATCACTTCATATATATCTGGGCCCAGTTGTTATCATAATCAAAGTAGCCATAATTGAAAGAGAATATAATAACAAGTCGTCACCAAAAATTTTGTGATATTTCGCTTCCCAGGAATTAAGTTATATAAAATGCAATGGTACAGTTCACACAGCGATCCATGTCGTCAATATCCAATTCAGAAGCGTAATCAGTTGTCCGATATGAAGTGCCAGGTAATTCTAAGTCACAACACCCGTCGAACAGTCCTTTAGCAGGCCAAAGTCGTGGGGTAAAGCAAACAAAATAACAAAACAAGAAAAATACGTGCGCACTCATAAGGAACAAACCGAACGAGTGTTGAACTTGATTTTGACATTAGCCGTTAAACTTGTCAGTCGGTGACCACAGATAATTAATAACCAAAAAACAATTTTCAATCGATTGAGTTTTTATTATTATCATTCGATTATAGAACACATATTTTTGAGATTATACCAATTTAATAATACTCGATAGAAAATAATTAGAGTTGCATATTAATCGATTGTTGGTTAACTTAATTTAATATAAGTTTCTCGCTTTCTATGAAGAAATATTCTAACATATTTTGGTGGTAAGTACCTAAAAATATAACGAATTTTTTGCTATCAATTACAATGTGATAACTTCACCTCACCCTCCTTTCATGATGATCGGTCGAGTAGTTAAGTCGTGAAAGCGTAACAAACAAATAAACTCACATTCACATTTATAATGTTAGTTAGGGTAGGTTCTCCATAAAGGCCGCAAATCTTAATACTACTATAATACCTAAAAGGATTGGGTTACCTCACTTGAAATTATTTGTGTAGTCTAATTGTAACCTTTAAGGTTTACATATATTTTTACAGAATGAGAGTGGATTAAAAATTTACGTCAATGAATATGTGAAAGCAGTCTGGCCTTTAGTACAAAAAACTGTAATGGATGTCCGAATAGAGAACTTCAGTAAAAAGGATTTACTAGTTCGTCTTAATCAATTACAGAGATTGAACATTTAGACTCAAGTCAAAACAGAATAATTTAGTGAAATATAAATGCCAAAGTTATTGCCGTGCAGCCGTTTCGGTACATTCGTTTTAATTTTATTACTCGTCCAATATTAACAAAACAAGCAACCGTCCAATACACTAGGATTAACAGAACAAACATGACTGATCATATTCGACCACCCTTAGTGACAGCGGGCAAAACGAACACAAAAGTTTATTAATTGAAATTGAAATTAAAAATTGCACTCGATTATGTGTCGCTCTGGTGTTGCGTTGTGTGTGTTCAATAAAGACACTAGCAACATCGCCTGCAATGGTAGAACTTATAATGGCAGTAATAACATATCGTAATCTGCCCTTTCGAACTTTAAGCGGCTCATATATATAGATTCCGACATTAATAATCTTATTTTCTAGAAAACCACAGTCAAGCCCAATTGACAATATAACCAAACCGTCCAGTGAATTCTTTGTTCTGTTATATCCATAAATTTTTATTACCAATGGTTTCTGATGGTAAGCTGCATATAGACATGGCATAGCAATCAAGCCGCTGACAACCGTGAAGGCAGCGAGATATCATTTCATATTCCTCCACATATGATCTTCCTCCTCCTTTCCTTAAAGAACTTGGAGGGTGTTGCATTAGATGTAACGTAAATAATGTATTTTACTTTTACATTCAAATATCTAGCTAATGGCCCACCTTGTACTTAAGTAATTCTAGCTAAACCAAAATATGTATTTGGATGAAGTAACGAACGTATGATGGCATAAACGAGGCCATAATTATGTTATGATATATATGATATGCAATCTTTGACACGAAGATGGCGATCCTCATCTTAAATGCTACTGAGTGCGATGACTTGCATGCCTGCATTGCAAGAGTCCTATACAGTTGCGTTGACAGATTTGGTTATGAGTTTACTATGTTTTAGTTAAAACGATGATACGCTTATAATATAAGTGTTATGGAATCATTTCATAAAGGACTGTGATGATATATTTCAATGTTACCTCATAGTGCTTAAACTACGCAAACGGCGTTGAATGTCCACCCGAAAAACGTAGATTGCTATCATAACCATTAATTTTGCCTTGTCATTCTGTATAAAAAAAAAGGCTGTTATTGATAAAATTAAAAATAAAATCGGTAGGCGATTATACGTAGCACTGATGTCGCGTAGTATGAACGCGCAATACAAATTATTTGATATGTATATAGAAGGGTATAGTCGACAGGTGTTGGAGTCGGAATGCGCTCGTAAAACCAACTCTATATGGATTTATTATTTAAAGTGCTGTACACCTATTGTCGCCATATGTTTATATTGAGGCAGGTCGTGAACTCCATTGTTTTATTTACTACTTTTATTTTATATCAAGGCCGTGCGCTGCTATTTTATTATGAGCTTGAATGCTAATCTGACTCGAATAAGACAGATGGTATAATAAATTCATTAGTAAAGGCAACAAAGAGGAAGTAAACATTTTATACCTGAGATGGGTCTGGCAAGATTTGGCCTCAAACTGCATGAGAAAGAAACAAGAGGAAAAGGTCGGCTTTCTCTAGTGGAATAATTAATTAGGATCATAATAAATTAATGCGATGACCATCTCGAATTGGATTTGGGTTTGTTATTACGCGATCAAGAGGCTGTGACTTATTTGTACGACAGTTGTTTTCGCAAGATTGTTTTTTATATAAAATTTACTGATGATATTAAATCAGGATTTGAGCATGTATGTATAATTATCATATAAAAACAACAAAAAGTTATTTATTGAAATTAAACTGCTATATACGGATTTTTATCGCGTTATTTATTTGACACTTTATTACAAAATTTTGATATATATTATATATGTTATTGTATATAGCAGTTTAATTTCAATGAATAATATTCGCGTAAATAGAAGACAATATAACAAAAAGTTAGATAAGACGTTGAACAGATAAAATTTATATTTTTCGAGAACGGAATCAACTGTGGGTTGTTATATATTTATTACCCAATATTAAATCTGTCAATTGCTGTAATGGCTGCCGGCGGGCCATAATTACTCAAAACACTAAAACGTTATTATTTTTACGCATAATTAATCTATCTGATTATAATGTAAAATGAAAACATCAACTGACACAATCATACAATTAATAGAAAAAGCTGTTTTCTCCGATAATACTCGTATCAAGGAAAACTGTGTCCAGTAAAACGTCCTCTGCTAATGAAATTCTTGTTCAAATTTACTTAAATTCATGAATAGTAATAAAATATTTTTTCGCATTGCTAACCGTCTTTTTAAGTGATTGTAAGAATAGTATATTCCAATTCATCGTGGCTTTTATACAATAAATTATTACAGTCACACACACATTTTTCACTATATATATTATTCGCAAGAATTCCCACTACACTTATTATTCTCCACACGTCTACAACAGTGACATAAAAGCCTGCATCACAGTTTGTTTACGTCCAATAAAACACCTATATAGAAAACTAGGTAACAATAACAGCGCAGAATCCCGATCGAATATCATACCGAAACATTAACTCAAACGCGGAGCTTACACAAATTAATTAAGATAATCGGTTGTGCGTGAAATTTAATAGGTAATTAACGTTTCTAAATGTAACCCTGTTATGTCTACTGGGGTCCGTTATAACCCCGCTGTCTATTACCTAACCAAACAATTGGCGGTCACTGATAGGTAAGTTGCAAGCGTGCGTTTCTCGCAAAGAACTTACGATTAGTAGTAGGGGTTAAGTGTCCCGTATCTTAACCAGATTGGACTGCTATCTGCGTATAACGATTGTTTATGTGACACGATGACCGTAATGGACATTCAGGTAGACTTTGGTTTATGAATGTGTTTAGGTAATAGCTTTGATATTTATGTTTCTGTACGCGATATAAGCAGCGGTGGTATTGGCGTGGTATTAAATACTCTCTTTTTAATTGTGATTAATAATATTGTCAAATTCGCGTAGAATGAAACCTATTTGAAAATCTTGTGAAAACTGGAGTTTGAGTTTCATTACAGGTTAAATTGATTTAGATATGTTTCTCTACCAAACCAAACCAATGCGTAGTTTGATACTGTGTTTAGTAGCCCTCTACTAAACACAGTATCAAACTATTTATTGGTAAAATACGGCTAATCTTAAACTGGGATAAACAAATAATAAGCACCTCAGAAGCGTACAATTATGTTCATCTAATAAGCTCTGTGGAATCATGTCCCGTACACAGAATAAATAAGCTAGCCCTCTTCTTAATAAGACTAACATAAGTGGGCAATGTCGTTTAAATATTACGCGGTCATGTTCAAAGTCTTATTTCAAAGAGGACTATACCTCTGCCTAAGTGTTTGCAGTAAAGCGGCTTCTATAACGGCAAAGTAAGAAAGTAACAAACAATATTTGTTACCGCTATTTACAATCTGCAGCTTATTTCTTGAAGCACACCTGTAAAGCCCCATCTGCTCCATGCTTATTTTGCAGCACAGGTCGACAATTTAAGTTTATGTTGTACTTGCTTGTATAAACAGTCCCTTACTCGACACGGTATATTTTATAGCTACAAGTTGGCGTGTATGTACTCGCTACTTAATTCTTACTTAGTGCTTGGTCTGAGTGAACAATATTTGGGCACGTACATGTGTTTTCGAGGGCTAAGTGGTGAAGGTAACAGTGTATACATACTCTGAGTAGGTAACTTATTTTGTTGAACTATTGAAAAGTTTGCCTAAGTGTTTACCTTGTAAGGCGTGGTTTACCACGCTTTACAAGGTAAACACGCGTTATTTATATTATATCATTCAAGTTATTTATAACGTGGTGTGCTGGTTTAAGTGGTCATCTTGCCGTTTTTGAGTGCGACGAATATAGGCGGTTCTACAGCAGCACGAAAAGAAAATACAGCTGATTGACACGAACATTTGTTAAGAGACTATCAAAAACAAGTCAACTTGTGTGGTTGACTGAATTGGCAACAATCAATAAAATTACCTGACATGAGTTTAATTGTGACCTGTCTTTGAAAAATCGGGTGTAAGCTAATCTGATCTTTGAATTAGTACTTCCACACTGACAATGTAGTTAATTATCAATAAAAAATTACTTCTAATTCTCCAGTTTTTGTCAAGATAATGAAAAAGAACATTTATCAAACAATCGAAACAAATTTAGAGTAAAGTTCGGCAACAGTATAATGGTCGAAGTTTGGAAACAACCTATCAATTAACCGCACGACACACGCAAAAGCTCGCTCACTAACCAGCTGTAACATAAAACAACCGATAACACAATATAAAACGTGACAAAATAAAATCAATAGTTTTTATGTTTTGGTCACCGTTATCACCGATATCATATCTACCGTGTCTGTTTCACCTTGATAACACGCTACTGATTAATAAATGAGATGTCGACCAAATCCTACCCGATGATAGACCTAAATTCGTTTTATATTCAGTATTACCGAAATACGTAATTTTATGTACAACTTTGGCTGTCGGCGAAAATCTGGTTCATCAGCCGAAAATTGTTTAACAGAATATTCGTCGGAGATCGATGCCGAATTTAGGCCAGCACTAATCCTAAGTCCTACAATATAATACTGTTATATCATACAAAGTTCTTCTACGTCAAAAAGGATTTACAATAAGACTTTTAAGGATGAAGAAACATAAGGCAGTAAAATAAAGTTCACAATAATTTATTTGGCTACCATTTTCCCCTTAGGCACAACAAAATAATGAATCTTGCGCTAGATCAAGTCTTTCCAATATCTCTCAGAAGAAGCCGCCTTTGGCAGCTTGTATCTAATAAGCTTAATTTATTTGACAAACAGTCTGGAGGCTCCATTCAAAGGGTTACTTTACTCTTCGGCATTCAAAACACGCGATTGATTTCGAAAGATAATTCTATTCATGATTTAACTTTGGAACTGTATTTTAGTTCGATGAAAGTGTTTTAAAATATAATATTTTATGCAAATAGAGAGAGTATTTTCTACCTTCAGAAATATTTTGTTTGTTCGAAGGCTTAATATATTTCTGCAATAAACAACCTTTATTGGAAAAAGGAGGAAAATGCTCCACGTAACTGAAAAGAAGCATATTAGGCTATGGAGTTTTTAACGGCGTGTTATCCATAATACGCACAATTGGAAAATATAGCTTATAGGTACAATGCCGTGGAGCGTATGCGCATATGCTACAAGTGACTGCTAAGTACAGGTTTGAATTCATAGATGGAATACATTGTTTTTAGGTTTTCTAGCAAGAGACGCTCAGTATAAAAACCAGACATTGTGCCTGGTAGACACAAAATAAGGTTTCATGTTATAGGAGAGATCTATCGGGCGTCATAATACTCCCAATTGCCAAAATAAGGGTGATTCACACTCACTTAAGCCACCGGGGAGACATAGGCATGATATGTATGGAAAAGTACACATTCCCAAAATTTGCACCAAAATGGCTGTTTACAAAAATTAATGACGTTGACGATGCACGAACAAATTTAAATATACGATTATTCCCGTGTTGAGACTCACGAAGCTGACTTTAAAAGTGCGTAGATATTTTTACCACTGCATATTATATTCTTGGTGTACTTTTTTGAACTGGGGTTAATGTGTGTGTTTATCGTGAATCTAAAAATGTTGCAAGACCATTTAAAACACATACAGATTATGGTATATTATTGCTTTAATATTTTGGTAAGTATCAACTTTTTATTTTGAGTACGCAATATTAAATGAAAGTAATACTTCAATATAATTTGTATTTAATATTTTATTAGGCGATTGTCAGGTATTTTCGGATCCGAAGCGAAGTTTTTGTAAGCTTCAAACTAACAAATAAGAAAAAAGCACGGTAGAGTACAGAATATGATAGCACCTAGTAGCTGAAACGACGTTTTATATATTTTAATGCATCTTAAGAGGAAACACAAGGGCCGTTTTTTCATACAAACGTAGTCCCCAGTTTCCTCCCTGGATAATGCCAGTAGAGAATTTTTTTTCCAAAAAATTTATGGTCTCTATTGGCACGTCTCTATGTTTTCCTTTTTTTCATAAATTAATTAATAAAAGAGACATGAGACTTCAAAAACCTCAAAAATTGGCCAGATTTTCCGCTGTGTTCAAACATCTAGAAAACAAATTTGACTAGATTATATAAAAAAAAAACATAAAAACACGGCAAAAGCCTTTCTTTAATTTTTAATGGGAAAAGTAGTTAAACCGGTCAAGTTTTGGAAAAGGAATCAGGGGACTATGAAACGATGATTTTGTGTACTTTTAATAGGTATTTTCAGTCCAAGCTGCAGTTGTCTCTATCGCGCTCTGCGGGCACTGCGCGACAGCAATAAATTTTACAAAAACCTATTTTTCAGTTCTCTCACCCTTAGTGTTTCCTCTTAATCAACACAGTTTATCAAATGAATTGCGTACACATTTGCTCTCCTCGCAAATAACAATGATTTTTTAACACATTTATACAAAAAAATACGTTTATTAATATCTCATCGGAATGGTCATCAAAACTGCAATGGGCGATCGTAAAAAAATATCGATAGAAATACTAGTATGCGTGTAATCGACACCTGCGACAATTAATGGCGGGTTCAGACCGTACCATTTTCATTACACGCTCATGCATTCCGATATATGAATTGGTATTCGTTTGTTTGTGCACTTGTTAAGTGATGGGGGCGTCCGCACACCTCCGCTTTATAAAGTCCCCTTGTTTTGGAATTTATTTTATTTTATCATGATATGTGTGCTTTTATCGTAGATACGTGCGCACTTAGTTCTTTTGTGTATCAGTTTACTGTACTAACGTTAGCTATAGCAATCAGATGTTTTGTGTTTTCAGGGTCTGCCTTAAAGTGAACTATTTTATGATTAGTTCTAAAACCAAAAATATTAATTGCATAGATTGTCCAGAGAATATAGGTAGTCTCCTCGCCATAAAATATAACAATATAATATATTCAATCCTCCAGATGGGAATTAAATTTGTTTGTAATTTAAATTTATATAGCTATTCCGAACCTGGGTTTTTACTCTTAGAGTAAGCTGCTTTAATATATTTACAATCTATAAGATATTCATATTCCTAATTCTCTTTAAAAAAGGTAAATTACTTCATACATATAAGAAAAGTAATATAAAATTGTATTATAAGCCTGCAATATATTATTCAAGAAAAATATATTACTATATAGGTACTACAACATTTACTACAATCCATAATAGAACAAGCTAATTGCTTACTATTATCACATCGAAAAGGGAGCATATTATCCCTGACAACGGCACATCTCTAACGACGGGTACGATCTTAGGCAACACAAGTCACAAATCGATTAGACATCGAGCAATTAGATCGCTAAGTTTGGTTCCCTTGCGGGCCCGCACTATCACAATGTGAATTGTAATTGAAGATCACGTCGGGTACGGAATGGGACGTTTGCGTTCATTACGTCATAAGTGGAACCGCTTTTTAGTGGAAAACACGTTTAAGTTGCGTAGTCTGAAACTGTTCGTTTAGATAGTAGTGGCAATTTTGAACAGCGCTTTTGTAAAATCTTTTGAATATAGAACATAGTGCTGCTGTGAATAAATTACTAGAAGGTCTCTATTAACTTCATAAAATCTGACAATATGTATTCTGCTAGTTATAAAAGATGTAAGATTAAAAAACCCGTGAAAACAAAATACCATGCATTTAAAATTGTACAATAGGAAATTGATATATTTTTTAATTTATATTTTGAGCGCGAAAACGTTTTAATAAATGAGTCGTAACTATTTACAATAAGCGACTTTTATAAAGCGTTTGAATAGTTAAGAGCGATGTTTCCATGGTATTTACCTTAAATCATTTACTATCAATTGGACGCCGGCGTCCAGACACAATGACATAATTATTTCTCGATTTGGTTAAGCTGACAGATTAAGAAAATATTTAACATTTAGTTTATATTATTTGCTAAATGTTTTAATTCTAAATCTAATTTGGTAATTATATAAGTACCCGTCGTCGGTTCTTATGAGGAGTAGTGCCACCTATCACGAGCATATTATTTACTTAACAGGTGACTCCAATTACCTAAATTATAAAAATTTACTTTTTATTACTGAAAATAAACATTACATTTTTATTTTATAGATGCTCTTCGTGTCTGTTGTTTGAATGTTTGCAAAAACGCCCACGATACAGGATTTATTACTCGTGCGAGAATTGTCTCTTTTACAATATGCAAGCATACGTTAGCAAGCGCTCTTATCAATGTTAATTGCCGAAGAAAACCATATCTGAATCCAGCACTTGCATAACGTTCGAAATGCTTGTAGCTATAAATAAATCATGTGAAAGTTGGAAAGTCTCGGAGGCAGCAGTTTTGTTGTCAATAAATCCATCCTCACTCACTCGTAACATACTCTAAAGTTAACAGATAAAAACTTAGTTTGTTCAGTCCCAACTCCGAGGTTCGATTACGTAAGACGCGCAAACTTCCTCTATTACCCCCTACTTAAGGGTACAAATTTAAGCGCCCCCTATTTAAACACTGTTGCCAAATACCTACGTGTGTAATTTACGCCAAGTGCGGTTTACAACCGACGAACATTATGCGAGCGTCGGATTTGGCCGAGAGCGAGCGGGACGAAATAAATCTCTGACGAGACGAGCGATTTATAAGCAACCGGTGATTTGTAAGAATCCTACAGGGAGCTGAATCGAATTTGATTATACGAGAAAATAGGCTTGAAATTTTCCAATTCTAGTGTTCGATAATGATACGCTTGCGTTTGTCTGTGTTTATCATTAAGGCTACGGTACACGATTTGAGCCGCGGGCCAGGGAAACGTCGCTATGAACCAAATAGGTTCATAAGAGAAAACAATTTGTTTTAAGACGGCCAATCCTTTTCCAGAATTTAGAAACTTCTTTATTTAGTTATATACAGATAATGCCTTAGCTTGTTATAATTTACGCAAACTTTCTTCGTGTGCGGTAAATACCATAAAAAGCATTTGAAAATCAGTAAGTGTATTACATAATATGAAAATATGTGGCCATAAACTCTTTTAGTTAAATCGATTCAAAAGTTTGCGCCTGGAACTATGAGATAGAAGTACTTTGATATTTGAAATAAATGAGAGCTCATGATCTTCAGCCGCCCATACGAAAATTCATCCATTACACAGAACAACATAATCATATACCACAACATATTAGGGGTAACATCCCTTAAAAATACATATTTGACGCAGAAAATTCCAGATCCCTTCCGCTTGACAAGCACATTACTAATTATACTAGCGTTTCATAAATAATAGAGTGCCATTTTTCACGCGTACCTCCAAAAAGTCCGCACAGGTGGGGACGGTAAGTCCGCCCACAACAATGTCATCATTTAAGCCGCACATTAGTGAAACTTGCGTCGTTTGAACACCTGGGGTAGCGAGTAGCGACACACTACTCGATATTTTACTACCCAAATAAAGTGCCCGGTAAAATGTAAATTTCGACTTCGGCCTCCGTCGGCTATATTTCAATTTGGATTTTGGAGTATGTTGTTTCGAAGAATATTCGTGACATATGGGTTGTAGACTCTTGTAATTAATTTTTAAGTCGTTTAAAGTACCGACTTTTAAATACATTACGTTAGTAAAGTCTACGCCCGATTTGTAAATACTATGACAATGACCAATGGCTAAGTTTATAAATAATATATATTATTTATATTATATTATATATATAATTTTTCTGCTATGTTCTAATTTAAATTCAATGTTACGCTGTTTATACCTACTTCTACTAGCTTAACTCAGCACAAGATTCTATTGTAACTTGAAAGTAAGTGCAAACTAAAAGATTTGTCACTTTTAAAGAACAGGTTCTGATTTATACCTTTCTTATTATACTTTAAAGGAAACAAATTCAACGAATTCGGTGGATATCTATCTCCGTTCTACTTTAGACCTGAAAAGCTAGCTAAAAGCCTCACTGTTTGTATACCTCGGCTCCCCGCTCGAGAATAATCACAGCACTTCGAGAAACTTCCATACAAATGCAGCTAGATGACACCAAGTCTAGTTCTTGAACTACAATATTAATGAACTACTTTACTTCGGTTACTTCACTTAAGATACCGTTATTTCAGACATTGAAAAATAGCTGTTTAAGTTTTTTGACGTTACTCGGAAGTTGGCGCACTTATCTACTGAGGTGTGGTCTCAGATAGTCATTAAGGTGTTCAACTTAGAGTGCTATAACTATCGATAAATCGGTGCGATCACGGAATAGTAAAGACGAACTCCGGGTTATCTCCGCAACAGGCTATTTGCAAAAAGATTCTCTATTTAAAACAGAAAAAAGTTAAATTTTAAATAACAGATATAAAAGTGCCATCTAGCCGCATATCATAATATTTTATTGCCAATGGCTTAAATTTTTGACCAGCAGCGGCCCAGCGACCAGACACAACTGTTTTCCAATTACAAAAAATCTGGCAACCAGCAATTGACAGATTAAAACAAATATAAATATCATGCGATTAAGACGTATTAGATAATATTTACAAATTCTCAATTTGATTTTCTTGTTACAATAGTTAGATTTACGTCCAATTTTGATGAATGTTTTTCTTACACTGGTACTTATACTAATGAATTGTAATGCTAGCTTTTAGTCACAATTTTGTCGGTAGCAAAGAACATGCTGAATGTATCTATGACGTCATTAATAACGTTAGACGCGATGAACAACAGAACACATTAAGCAAAATAAAACAAATCTGCTACTTACGCAGTTGTAAATGAATGAAATCTACGTGAACTTTCTCTAACAACACCCACGTACCTGAAAACAAAACAATTGTTTATCAATATAAGTTGACCAACTGCAACTGAACAATAGAAATCGAATCCGAAGTATTCGGAATATTTCAGTCGATGAATTTGCTCATTAAAGCAGTGTTAGATAAACATATAGCATTAGAGAATAATAAGCAGCATAGCAAAGGGAGCTCAGGATAAATAGCTTAAGAGTATAGTATATTTTATATGTATTTTCATATGTATTATTGTTTGAAGCAGATAGGTCTATTTTGTCATTTTAAGTCAATAATGTATATAGTATTCTCTCCAGGTTATACTAATGTTACACATTGAAATTTTAACTGCTTTAAACTGACTTGTCGCGGTCTTTTTTAGCAGCTATGGTCATGGTGATACCTAGGTCTCTCCGTAGCCGCAAACTTAAATTCAATTGGCTCTGATTCAATATACGTATATTGATAGATATGTAAGCGTTCTTGTAATAGTTTCAAGGTTTAATCATTAATTATTTATTAAGTCTCATGAGAGTTGAACATACGGGCTTACACGACTCTTTATTACAACCACACCTTTCTATTACACGATGTATACCTATCAAAAAAAAAAGTCAGTAAACAGATTTAATTAAAGTTATTCGAAAACCGAAACAACATTCCAAATTCAAACGTTAGCTACGTTCGGAAACAAACCAATAGCGGGGCGCTGGCGAACCACGAGCGCGCCAGTTAATCGCCGCCAACTAGTGGGTAATCCTTTCGAGTGGTGTGCATATAACGAGTGCATTCCGACCCGTGCCGCGTTCCGAACGCACGGCATACACTGAAATTGCGGCACTCGCCGGCTCAAAGCGATGACGAGGCCGTATCATTGCATGATGTGCATCAGTAGGCATGTCTACGTGTGTGAGTGACGTGCTCGCACTCACTGTAATACACGTCATGTTTGCAAACAGCCACACATTTTTCTAGATCTAGAACGTACTCATAACAGCATGTCATGCTATGTTTATGACGCGTCAAATAAGTTTCGTTTACTCGAACCAAACATAAAAATTGGATTTACGATAAGCGCATGAGAATATCGATAATCCATGAGCAGTTTGCTCGAAGTTTTATAGTCAATGTTAACTATGCAACCGAGTCTCAAATTCACGCGAGCTTCTTGAACGGAATGGTGGGTGCAATTCACAACTTTCACCGAGTACTGCGTCGTTTTAAAGCGACTCGCTTTGTTAGCTTGTTCCCTTTTCTTCGGGCCCGCGACTAACTTGGCGCTTGGAAAAGCTGTCGGACATTAAGAATAGTAAATAAATGCAGCATCAGTGAGATGTACTGAATGGGAGGCGGCGAGGTGCGCCGGCGCCGCGTGCATTGCCCTCGCACAGCCCCGCGCCTCTCCCCACGCGGTGGCACAAACGCGACTGACTGCATTCCGCCGCGCTTCCTGACCAGGGCAAGTGCAGCGGCATTACGCTGCAAGTACATGCTGCGTCCCCTCCGCCGCACCTCACCCCTCACACACCCGCCTAGGTTACCAACGACCACTCAAACACAAAGGAACTCCCGAGCACCCACGTTTTGTATACGCAATCACGTAATTCGATAAAGATGTCTGATCAATGGCATCATCTTTTGATGTATAGTAGCAAAGAGCCTTTGCCCCTTTTAAAATAATCATAAAATCTAATATTATGAAGAAAAATAAAGGGACTCCTCCTCGCCCGTTATTCGCCTTCGTCGAGTAAGCCCTTTGTAATCTAATGCATTAAGATTATTAGGTTGTTCTGACATCATCATATTTCTTCAAAATTTACCAGTCTTTTATGTACCGACGAGTTTATTGCGCTAAAACATACTCTAGGTTCGGAACAGGTACCTATGTTACATCACAGGGGTTCGCGAAGTCACAGTTCGGTTCAAGAATTTGTCACGTAAGACTCTCCATCGCGATACAAATTGCCGAGCTCCGACTAAAAGTGAGTAATTAAAAGTTAAAACGGGAACTAACAAACGTTGATTTCGATCGTGCACTCACATACGGTCGTACGTTTCGTTCGATATAAGATATAAGTCAGTCCGTCCAGTCGGATGCAAAGCAAAAAGTATGGAAACACCCGGTAATAGTCCGCCTGCTGAAAGCGTTTTCCATGAGGCTTTTAAGCGCTTATCTTGGGAATGATAGCCGCGGCCGGACGCTGAAAGGCTGTGACGGCAATTTGCTTACATTAGGACATGCCCCGTTCCACCATTGGGCTACGAGATGAAAGCCAAGAATTTTTCAGCTGCAATTGGTGTGCATTTTCGTTTTTATTATTATTATATGACATGTGTGATGCATTTACAGTGCGAGCTATTGATTCGGCGGGCAGTGAGCTATGAAGTTAATTCAGATTCAGTTGCGCGAAGTTCGGAATGTTAGCTTATTGTACCAGTTCGCGTAGCTCAGCCGGGTATTAAATTGTTTTTAGAAACAATCGACGTACCGAGTTCCAACTCTTTTCGTAACTATGTGTGAATTTTATTTTTAACGTCGCAACTGAAGCGAACCCGCTGTAAATTAGACCAAGCTCAAATAAACGGTATATATGACCGACCGTCTATTTCTTAACAAGCGGTTTGTTAAAGGTTACCGCCGTCGTTAATTCAAACTAAGTGTATAGTTATTAAGGTGTTTAGAAGCACGTAGAAAAATGTACCTATTTATTTTATTTTGCCGTCGACAGTGGGTGCTTAAAGGGACTTCGGAAACAGTATTTAGGAACTATAGCACGCAAATGGATCGATTAAAAAATATAATTATCTATGGTATCAGAGCTTCAAAGTGTACATAGGAGAGGAGTGCGGTGTCCGCTAGCCGTGTGTTTGTTTTCCGCGGCTATTTCTGGCCCGCCGCCATTGTTCCATGAGTTATAGCCGCTCACAAGAAGGTTAAACAACAAAACTATCGCTTCACACGAGAAAATGAAAGTAAAAATATTGTACAAAACCAATATTTTATGTTTTGGACGATTTATATAAAATTGTTCTGGAAAATTTTGAAAGTATTCCGCAGTTGCTTGCGCGCTACGTTTGGACCGTAGTATTCGTTACACGTAAATGTTTTACCACAGTTTTATACCAGATTAAAGCAAATAAATATATACAGTAAATTTTAAAATAACATAGACAATTCCTCTAGGGGCAGGAATAATAAGGTTCCCTTATTAAAATAAAAAAGATACTGGAAATAAGAAGAAATACATATGTACATGTTAGGTTTGGTTTTCAAATTCTATTTTTCTAAATCTAAACTAACTCGTTTGATTAATAATAATAATTAATAGATGATGCATTTGAATTGTTTTTTTTTAATTTTAATTATTAATAAGAAATAATAATTTTACTGACAGTATGTTGTACTAGCTTTTTTGTTTCTTGCGTCTGATTAAAGCGTGCGTTACCTGCCTAGAAACACATCTCCACACTTTACTGAACTGATTCACTTAGATTTCATGAAATTAATCAAAGTTGACCCAAGACCATCCAACAGAATATCAAAGCATCTCATATTATAATTATCTTCGTCCGAATACTCAAAACAAGCATTCAAAATAAAAACCCGCCAGTGGATACAACCGAAATATTGCTGGCAATGCATGCTACATAAATTTGAGTCCGCTCCGTTCTTGCTATTCAATTGCTACCGATAGTTTCGATATCTAGATCGTTATTGCTCCGACGTAAACCAATATTGCCGTTAATGGTCCAACATTTGAATGTTTACACGGGTTTTTCGTTTATATTGTTGGCAATTTCTCGGAAATCAATAAGTTATGAGATTTCTAAGCGGCAACCGCGCGATTACGTTGCAATCGCTTTTCTAGCGATTCATTCATCTTTATTTCAGGAATACTGTGCATTTTGATTTCAAGAAATCTATATTTTAAAGCTTGACATTTGTAATAGGTATAAGTTACGTTTTAGTGACAAAGCAACTTTATTAAAATAAGTTATATGAACAGTTACTTAAATAATAATTTAATTAATGAGCATTTATAAAAAATGCTCATAGTGATTCAATTTGTCATATATGTAATTATTTTTGAAAACAGTTCTATCGAAGTGGTTTCCATACTCGCTGAATATAAGGTATTTTCGTAAAGTTAATTTACGCTGCTACAAATACCATAGTTGCATAAATATAATAATATTTAAGAGAAATTTAACTCAAATGCTAAAAATCTGAATTTGGATTTATTCTGCACTAGTATGCCAGTGGCGAGACGACGAATGAGGGAACAGTTCTTTGTTTAAACTGTTATATTGCTAGCTGAGCTGTATTGTACTTTGGTTGTATGTAATTGTATACACGTAATTGCTATTTTATTAAAAACTATGTGTAATTTTCAATGTAATGTTAAACGTGAGGACCTGTAATTGGCTATGGAATTACTTATTAAAATATATTGTCAAACTAGGATAAGCTGTTACCTCCATAAATAAATAAATTCTACACCATAATTTATTAGCTTATGAGTTTCTTGATTCTTTATGAAGTTAATTAAGCAACAGTAATAGTTACCAAAGACATACATACATATATTCAAATAAATAAATATACATTGCATGACGGCGACAAAAAAAAAACACTTTTACTCGACTTGAAGTACTCAATAAAGCCCTTAATCATTTGTGTATACATGTTATCCCAATTCATAAATAATAATAATAATAATAATATATTCTATCACATACACACATCACCATCTAGCCCAAACTAAGCAGAGCTCGTACTATGGGTACTAGACAATGGATAAACATACATAGATACTTTTTTTTTGTAAATACATACATATTATACATAGAAACACCCAGACCAAGACAAACATCCATGTTCATGCACACAAATGTTTGACTTGTGCGGGAATCGAACCCGCGACCTCAGGCGTGGCAGTCAGTTACACTAACCACTACACCACCGAGGCCAAATGTTCAAAAGTTATTCAAACTATTGTTTTAGTAGAAACGAGTGTTAAAAAACTTCGTTCCCAATGGAGGGAAACTTTCAATCCTTTATTACATGTTTAAGAAATAGAGCTCATACTCTACTTTCTGCCCTTAGGAATTCCGTACCACCTTTTTCTAATGGCAAAGTTACATTTTGAGAGTACATTTAAAATGGGTAATACGGGTGCGGCATATAAGTATATTACCTGCATTTGAGAGGTTATTAATCTAGCGTAGACAGCAAAAATTTTTAAATTACTGATATTTTCTTTTTCTAAGATGTTATATTCAATAGTTAATACTAATTGCTAAGTGGCGAAAAGAGCCTTTTAACTATTTAAGTATAAACAATTTCTAATAAAAGCAAATATTATTACTTAAAACGATCTGTCACTTATAGCACAACAAGAATGACGTTATCTAAATAAGTTCGTAATACCACCTTCAAATTTATAGAATATTACCTCAGTGTCTAATACCATTGATTTCTTCTCAATATTTTTAATCACGGAACGGGTTGCAGGCTCTGAGGTAAAACTTTTACTGATTCTGTCTTTGTACCCTCCATCAGCAATTTTAAGAGCATTACAGAACCTCTATTTTTATATAAAAAGGACAATAACGGAAATATTTTGAGGTAGTAAACAAAAGAGGAGTTAATAAGCTTATGTATAGTCCTTTCTTCATGGTGACCTCGCTCATTTCTTTTCATTACCTGCATCATAAAAAGAAATAAAAAAACACGCGCCTCTTTTCTTCTACTGTAACGTATTTTTTATTTTAAAGACATGATAATGGTTCTAGCTTGGCTCTTTTGTTACAGTATCAGAAACAATTGTTAAATGGAAAAAGCTTTTTGTCTTGGAAAAGCACGAACTTATTGTCTCTGTAAAGTGCGGATTATTTTTGAATTTCGCGTGTTAACTTTAACATAGTCTTTATGTCGTTTGTCAAAATTGTTGGTACTTCTGTTATAATAGTTTCGACGTATGGTTTCCTCCCGCGACGTACGGTACTATGCTTGTTTGTTACAACTTGTAAGATTTCTAGTTCGACAGCCTCAGTTCGGTCCCACAAGACATTATATACAAATCCAGGAGACGTGGCAACAAAACTAAAAGAATTCCGTCTCAGCATGGCGTCGCGCAAACTTTTACAGTAGGTATTTACGTAACGACGGTACATAATGCCGCGTACGATTTTGACATATTGCTTCGCGAACAAAGTGTAAGCTGCAAAGCTTTGTTGCCGACTGTATCTGCTCCGCCATAAAGAACGCGGACAGAGAACGGACGTGATTGTATCTGAGTATTCTCACGGCAAAAACAAACAAATTATAACTATTAACGCGGCGGGTTGAATATTGCCCGATATTAATATTTCCAACGAGACCGGGGTTTTATTCAGCAAAATTGCAGTTAGAAAGATCCTATTAATGAACGTCCCGGTCTCCTTTGTCCGGCGCCAGAGCATTTCCTGCACAATCGCCCTGACACCGAGTAATTAGGGAGAAAAATTCGTTACTCTGACGTCTAGTACAGTGTTTCAGTTACGCGGTGAAATATTTTTTAAAGTCGTCACGGACCTGACTCCCATTTTACACTTATAGTTGTCATACAATTTGGTGCACTACTTGAAACGTACTGGCTTGCTATTACAGTTAAAATATTGCAGCGAATATTTGAAATTGTTACATTAGTTTAGAGACCCACTTAAGCAGGTGAAGCTAAATATTGAGATTGAATAATTAATCATGGACGTGGAGGCCAGTGATTATGATGATTGACGAAAGTAAGACAGATCCTCCACAATGGGGTTAGAGTGAGGTAATATAGGTATAGAGGAAGGGGAGGCTTTTACTCAGCAATGTACATGTTAATTTGGCACTCAGGCAGGTATTGTCAAAAACATCATACTTTAACGTTAATTATTGTGAGCATATAAATATAATGAGGAAAGTGTTCATATTATTGCCTTTTATTTATGGAATAACTAAACAACGTCTCATTTATTCTTTACTTCAGTCTTAGTTAAAGAAATGGAGAATGGCATAGGTTACTTTAAAAAGAAGAAAAATTTTCAAATAAAATTTTCATGTACGTACTGAGTTATAGAAACGCTATATTTTTTTATTTCCTTTCAGATGTACTACACGATCAATTTTAGAGGGCAGTGTTTTATAATCAATAATAAAGCAATAAACTAATCATTAATGTTTAACGTGCGATCAAAACAATTAGCACAGCGAAATCGTTTGATATCTACGTATTATGTACTTGTAATTGAACTGATCAGCTTTAGTTAACACAGGACAATTATATGGGCAATTACTCGCTAATTTTGGACAATGTATCGAAATGTTAGACTGACTAATCCACCAGCTATGTTATGATAAAAAAGCTTGATTGCCAATCAGCCTTTGTGTGACAGTTCTGAATAGTTCGCCCCATGGTAGTAAGCGGAACCCTACATTGATTTTAATAGATTATGTTGATGTTTTAGCTAGATTTATCGCGCAATATTATATACTAGCTCTTGCTCACGGCTTCGCTCACTCAGGAACAGACAACGTGTATGCGAAATTTCATGATGATCAGTCAAGAAGTTTAGCCATTCTTTAAAAAATAAACAAACTCACATTCACATTTATAATTTTAGTAAGGATTGTAGTTGTACTCTATGCTCTATCTCATAGAGCATAAAGATAGAGAGAGCAATCTAGTAAGTATTATACATTTCAGATCGTGGTCAGACGTTTCAGATGGATACCGCAAATTCGTCCAATTATTTTCAAACTATCTACGTCACTTGCACGTAGAATTATGCTATGGAGGAATTTAGTGATGGTCGTTAACAGGCTGAAAGTTTAACATTTTTAATAGTTTATCCAGATTCACTCGGTGTAGTCTTTATTTTAAATGGCAGATTCCCCATGGGTATATAGTATCTATGGGGAATGTGTAATTATGTGTGTTTTTAATATCTGTTGTAAATGAGTTTAATTTTAACTAATAGCATCAAACTGTGTGTCAAAATATAGACATAAGAATTATAAATCGAAGGTGGGGATTTTTTAATTTTTTTTGCTTTATTTTAGTATCTTGTAATTTCTGCATAAAAACTGTTACAGACGTTTATTGATAGACATGCTTAATAAATATTTTTTTGTATGCGGGGTGTCTTCGTTCCTACGCTACACTAATGTAATTTCCCAAAACTACAGATTGCAACTAACTCTGTTAACAACATATTTTCTTTTATTATAAGAATTAAGGCAGGTGGAAGATGCAGGCAATAGGCCTTGAGAAACTTTAATAAACATTGTAACAATAAACCGAAACACACTTAATTTAACTATCTGCCTCAAATAATTACTGGTATAGATAAAGTCCTAAGCATTTAGCACAGTATCGAGCTGATCATTTCAAACATTGAAACATTTGTAAAGTCAATAACATACTACGTGCGTTTGTAACATCTTGACTATCAAACTACTGAACCTTACTTCTTGAGATTTCGCCAACCAATAGTTCTACGGATGGAAAATATTATAGACTTAACTAAGCTACATGATATACGTTTGGGCTCATAGTATATACGTAAAGATAATGACGACGTATCTACAAATAGTTCAGAGACTAGTTTTTTAACGTAGACACTTGAAACTACGGCCGTTCCGGTTTGTAAGTCGGCACGATGACCTTATATTATTTATGGAATGGTCCAAACAAAAGCGGGAGCGATAACATTTTTGCTTATACATTGAGTGAATTCACAAAGATAACATTATACATAATAAGTTTTAGAAAATAAGTTGTTATTATTAGGTTTGCTTTACTATTGCATTGGGTTTGCCTGTAATAATAGTTGTAAGTGATGATTATATAAATTAATAAATAAAAAATAAACTTAACTTCAAAGTTATAGTAAAATTTCATTGTCTCTTATATGACTTTCAAATAAAAATGGTTGCCAACAATACAGTTCTAATTCTTAGCTTATATTATAATTGTTTGCGTTTCTGTAAAAACTATACATGATTGTGTTTAATTTTGTTTATCTTTGTTGTACTTGGTATTTATCTTATTCTGTTTAATTTACATTAATTTAATTGTTACTTGGTTTTAATTTGTTGTAATCGGTAAATCTCTTTTCTATGTAACTTGGATATTTTATTTTTAAATTTGTTGTAGATTTTAGTATATTGCATTATTATTATAGCTGTCCCTAATTATTGTAATTAAAAAATTAAAGATGTTTCATGAAGTCTGTTTTCATACGATCTGATAGCAGTGTGAAGAAAATAGGAAAGGAAGTGAAACAGGATTTTACGATTAGTTTTATAGAGCACTGATTACGTTACCCGAGGCTACTATCAAAATATAAACTCATTTGTGACTTTTATAGATAACAAATTGAAAAATTTAAGTTTGATCAACGCCATACAATCAATTTAAATATAGAATCTAAGCTACCTCGTAAGAAATTAACACATTTAAATAAGTCTTAAAACATATTGACTCAATCTTATTAACGAATGATTTTGTTTAAACACACGTATTTTCATTTTCTACAGATAAAGCTAAATGTTTACACATATTAGGAAACCAATTACTCGTATGGTTCGATTGGGAAAGCTTACATGTCCGGAGTATGGTAAGTATTAAATGATTTATACCTAATATAGAACTTGTAATAAGTCTTTCACTTTCTCTTTGACATTTGTTAAAGTATTTATGATACAATTGTAAAATCTAAATCGACTAGTTTAAATCTGGAAGGATTTGCTTCTGGATTTTGATTGATATAACTAATATATTTTATGTGCGGGCTTGACGGTTTCTAAATTGGACCGCGATACAGTTATGTCTTTGCTGTGGGATGAATCACATACATAACCAATTTTTTTCTATTGTGCGTGTCAGTAAGAGGGTTAAAAAATATTTTATTAAGAGTAACACTCTTTCAGAATTATAATTTTGGTATTAGTCGAATAACGTCATTTAAAATAAGTAGTAATATATTTTAAATTTATAGAATATATTAAGCAATTGATTTGTTAACAAAAGCATTTTATGATTTTAAACGTGTTAATTACACAATTACACTAGCGGAACCTTTATTATTAAAAAAATGTTTGTCAAAACTATTTTAATGTCTTTTGTATTTTCTACAGCCAAAATTTTTGTAGTTCTTATTGCTATTCGCTGATCTCTTTTCGCCGGTACTATAACTAATTATTATACAAATTTTCTCAACACTCATGGTGACGCAATAGGGCCTCTCGGACGGTAGGTTTTTATGTGTGCCCATAAAATGACCAGTGACCAGACCACTCGTCAGATCTTAATATTATTTACTGTTAAACACTTGCCGCACACTCCGCTCCGTCATGGAAGACATACGACTTAAAAAGAGTGAAGAAATTTATGAATGGCCGCATTTGGTATTGAATAAAAATTGAGTAAATTTCGCGCGGTGGAACTATGATCATAAAGAACTGTATAAAGTAATGATGATGAATTATTTAACAGAAGTATAAATTTACGCTTATAATTTGATGTTACTTCAATTACGTACAAGTAAATTAGAAACTGGGTTAATTTGAAGTTGTTATATTTTAAGGACAGATTTTCAATAGTCAGATATTTCGCCAGACAATCGATTTGAGTAGATATGTATATAAAACTGTTATAATTTCAAACATTATATGACAGGCCACTTATGTGAGAATTGAGATATTGATCTTATAGGATTAGGAATTCATATTTGGGATAAATTTTCAATCATCAACCACTTCATTTTTAACCTTGTCAATAGTGGCAATAATTGATTAAATACTTGCAGCACCTTTCGAGTATAAATCCAAAAATTTATTGGAAGTCATTATTAACTTTAGTGTAAAAGCGTCTCTCTCGGCGAAGTGAGTTAATTTCACTAATTGGACTGTGTAAAATATTGCAAGTGACCAATGATTTTCTCGTAACTTTAATTGGTTCTGAAAATCTGAAAATTCAGACAGAAAAGTGCTTGCGAGTGCAAAACTAGTTCCATCGTTTTTAAAAAGTGTTTATGAGTAGGCTTAACGAAGTAAGCGCCACACACGCGTCGGATAGAAAAATAACGTACGCCCATATCCCGCTCTAGCCGTAAATACTGACCGTACTATTGTTCCTAGCCGCGGCTTTTACTTACACTCATTTGAATCGATGGCTAAAAGTTCAACTTTAGAACTTAATAATCTAAAAAATAAGTTCATTTTCTTTTGCTGAGTTTCTCCGTTTTATTCAGGAATATGCTACTTACTATTAATACTTATTTAATATTTTAACAACATAATTATTTGTACGTTGAACTTTTTGGGGCACAATTTTATCTCCACTTTTGTGATACGTCATACATCATTACCTACGTAACATCCACAACATTATAAAATCTTCCATGAAAAACCCCTATCAACGAGACAAATATTTTTATTACTATTTTATTCTACGCAAAAAGCTCTGTTTTAGCCATTCGAGGTCGGCCATAGTCTGTATTATTACGCCTATTCCAACTTTATGCATGATATAAACACGCCGAACGAGGCAAATGTGGAAATTTCATTATGACCATGATAATTCTGGCACCGGCCCTACACGAAGGTTTAATGACTGTTTTAAAAGAAAGTCAGGGATCGCGACAAATATTTCGCAACACGACATTATTGCATTTTTGCTCACGAAATACCTGAAAATCGTTAATTAATTTTCAAAGCCATTATCGTTGCCGCTTGGAGCGTCGTCGTCGGCATGCGAACTAATAATTTGTTATTGTAAAACATCAGGAGAAAATCGCGCGGCCGAGCGCGTAGTGTCAGTGAAACTCGGATTACAGGCGGTCACACGCGGCACGTCACACAGCATCACGTGACAGAATCCGTTCTTTGCATCAGTAATTGATTGTTCAATTGGAAATAATACACTCATTAGATGTATGAATGCAATTAGGCGCATAGTTGTGTGGCGAATACCGATTCGCGCGGTCGCGCCTCGACTCGAGCGACTTTCAAACGAAATTGCGGTGAAACTGATATAATAGCGCGGCCAGCCACGCGATGTTTTACGTACTTTTAGCATGATTTATTATCAACTAGATATCCTTATAATTGATAACGAGTATTTGGTTGTCCATTACAGCTTTCGCCTATAACTTTGGTATAAATCATCACAATGTGAAACGTAACAATGTCTGACTCCCACTCGAACTGGAGTGCATACTGTCTCTGCGGACTAAGCACTGCTAAGCTAATTTCCAATGTTATTGAGGATAATTCTAGACCCAAGCTTAATATGTGTATTGCAGAGAATGTTGCTTTCTCCTTCATTATGTTGTTTTCTATTTAAACATAATGACATCGTAAACACAATCATGGGGCATTAAAGTACATGAAAGTTAAATTAGAACTTCATTATAAGTATACTGCGGCGATTTATGAGCATATGTAAATAGTTAATATCAAATTAAGAGATTCTTTGTTGATGACATATATTTTATGTTTAGAACATCATATATATTCAAGGACATTATCTTTCGTACATTACATGAGTAACGCTTAGTTTAGACGTTAATAGGTGATATTAGATACTTAACCTACATATGCCTACGTTAAAGAAAGATAGTTTTTTTTTTCAAATGTATTCCATAGAGATGTAAATGTGAAAGCGGTGAAGTCTTTAAACGAGTCTAAAATGTGCATCTGCCGTTACGCTCATACATTTTGTTTGAAACAAAAATAAGGTAAGTGGGCCCATGCAGTCGAGTATGGCGTATGCCGTTATCTAGACACCACACTTCCTTGAAGGAATTTAACATGGTAATGGTGCTTGATTCTTCGGAAACATTTGCGACCCGTTATTTATATAGTCGCGACTCTCAATATTGAGTACGTGATGTACATTCAAATGATTTTATTCAAATGAATATTAGTACCGATTTGACGGCGCGTCATATTCTACTTACTTTATTCGACACACAAGTATAAATCGAGTATTTAAAGTATAGCGAAATACTTTATGAAACAAATATTGTACAGTAAAGATTTTGTTAATTAAAACCAAACTTTTGTGAGACTGCAAATTATTTTAACTTAACCAGAATATTTAAACGAGCTTTTTAAATTAAGTGTGCTCGCTATTGATATTGCTTTGCGGATTAAAAATATTGAAAGCAAAGAGTTAGTGGGAAGCTGCCGTCTGCGGAGTGAGCGAATCAGATTTACGCGCAAGTATTAAAATAACATAAACACACCTTTGACGGGTGGTCTTAATGAGAAAAGTTTGATACGACTTCCATTTAAGTCAAACTTCTGTCATCAGCGTTTACTTTCCTAGGCAGGGCGCGCCGGCCAGCGCCGCTGCCTCGGAAACCAGATAAGAAATCTCAATCGGAACGTAAACAAAACTTGATTTTGTTATTGAGTGTAGACGAGCGCTCTGTTCGATTTCCGTCTTTCCTAACTTCTGTTGGGATTGCATTCGAAATTGTGTTAAAAGTTTACATTGACGAACTTCGTTGGCGGCACGAGTTAAAACATTGTTTTGGTTTAGAATAACAAACTCTGATCAGCTGAAGGAAAATCGGTTTCAAGATTTCCTGCAATCGGTTAGTACAAATTAAAAGATTGTGAGATTTTCAGCGTAATCCGATAAAAATAACAGTGTTGTAAATGATTTCGCACCTACACTTTAATTTATTTTTAACTTGCATTACTATAGTGGTGTTGAAGATTATACAGCGGAGCGCGAACATCTTTCACGGTAAGAGTTCGAGTGTGGAACAGAACATTAATTAAAGTTTACACTCGAAGAAAAACAGTTTCAAGTGGTAAAATTAGATCAATTAATTTCAATATTCTCAAGGGATCAATATAGGCAAAGTTAAATTCACAGCGGAGACGTTAATATGCTTAACTTATGCGTGCGAACTTCAACTTGTGTTTAGTTACGATCCAAGTTAAGTTGTAGTTAGTTTGCGTATCTGAAAGTGTCGCCGCGTTAGGCAATGTCACGCAATAAATATAATTGTTATTTATTTGTGTGTAAGAAGTTTTGATCAGTGCGACACTCGTGCCGCGCGGAGGCATGGAGGCACGGAGGGCGCGATTGTATCGCTATACATTAGTCGGCGGGCCGAGAGAGTTATTATCAGATCCGTTTGTTCACAACTTTGCCAGCGTTGTGCTCTCTACTCGTACAAAGTTATCGGTCGAGTGCTCACGGCGGCGGTGGCAGATAAGCGAGGACGGTGCGAGCGTGGACTTACCATGTTAGAGAGCAGCAGTCGTTGGTGTTTAGCGACTTGGGGGTCTAGGGCTTGGAGCGGGAGGGCGAGGGGCAACGGGAGAGGCAGCGGCAGCGGGAGCGGGTGCGGGTGCGGTGCCGGCTGCAGGATCAGCGGCGGGCAGCAGGCGCACGGCGTCACGTAGGACACGCACCCGAGCTGCGGCGGGAACAGCGTGCCGGCGGCCTCCTCGAGGCCTCGCACGACTCTCTCACGACCGCATCCGCGGCCGACCTCCGAGCGTTCGACGGCCACGCGCGCCGCCGACTTCCCGATACCGTCTCGTCTCCGTCGAGCCTCTGGTCTCAGTGCGGTCGACTCGACCGATCCGCTCGTTCCGATATATTTCAACAAAACGCGGGAACTCCACACAAGTTCTCGAGTGTGGCTCGAAGTGCGGTGGAAAGTGTCGAAATTCGAGTGTTTAGCTTAGAAAGGACCGGGTTACCGCGAGGGAGCGGGAAACTGAGCGATCGGGAGAAGCGAGAAACGTCGCGCAGGGCTCGCGAGAGTGTGGAGAGAGTGGCGGCGTGCACGGAGCACAAGTCGCCAGGCCGGCGTGTGGCGTTGGACTGAGCGGCGAGGCAGGTGCGCGACGCGCGCGGAGGGCGCTGGGGGCGGGCCCACCTGACTCACCTGGGCGCCTGCGCCGCGCTCGCTCAGCCTCCGCGAGTCGCTCCACACCACACACACACCACACGCGCGCCGCGGCACGCACACCGCCACACACCCACGCACACATGCACACCGGGCACTACACATCACTAACATTGCACTATCAACACACTCGCTTGCAACATTTCATCATAATATCAATCAATTGGCAATTATGGTAATTAGTTTAGGCATCTGCATTACATATATTTCTGCAATAGTTACAGTAAAGTATATTACAAACAACACAGATTAATAAAAACTTTCAAAGAGTTTGTAATAGACTAAAATGATAAAAAGTAAATATAATAATAAAAAGACTGCAGGGTTGTGTTACAAAGAAAATTTGCAGAGAGTTTTGCGAATGGAAAAACGACAAGAAAATCTAGATCGTCCGATTACTTGATTCAAAATAGTGGGTCTACCACTTCTTATCCCAAAGTAGTATATAAAGAAAATGAGCGTAATAAAATAAATTGGCAACTCGACGACTCGCAAATAAGAAGGCATTATCTTGCGGAAATCTCTAGCGGGATAACTCGGATAAATCGCATTGATCTTAGAGGTCCGGCTTTCGTTAGAGGACATCTGAAGAGGCCAGCGATGTAAGCTCATTGTACACGCTTAGAGAGGATTAGGCACCTTTTAGCGTCGCACACTATTTACTTTTAGGATCTTTTCTGTGCGAGACACAGATTACTTGGACTCGTTAGTGGCCAATCAGTAAACAAAATGGGGATTTGGAAAACGTAACATAGGCACGTATAACTACTGATGGACTAAAATCCTTTTTAAACATGTTCTCTGTTTGAATTTACGTTCTAAAAATTTTTTAAACACTTCATGTAATTGACTGGTTATAAAATCTTTTTTATTATAATATAATGGTTATTACGCCTATAGACAGATCAGTTGCGTGTTTTAAGAAAATATTGTCTGGAAATGGCAAATGATATGTAAAAGAAGTTGTAGAGTCTCACATTGAATGCAAATGTTGTTAACATTGTCTTGTATTATCTGTGATTATATATTGTCATGTGAAAAGTCGCTACCATAAACGTCACATTTTCTATAAACGTTATATTTTGAAACGATATCGGTATTTTTACTTAATTAGGCACTAGGAACATAACGTTTTGTGTAGTCGTAAACATTTACAATACATTCAGTTTATAAAATGCCAAAAAAGAAATACAAGTTATCGTAAACTACATATATCGAGACATAAAGATAAGTTAAAAACTGTATCTGAACACCGGTTTTCGAACGATGACGGTTAATGAGTTAAAATATGTATCATTTTAGACTGTGAACTAGCAATAATTCTACTGTCACGTTAAAAACAAGAGACAAAATAAAACTGGTGAACAGGTATTGTAAAGGTTGTTTTAATACAATCTTTATAATTTTAATATGTCGTCGAGCTGATATCAACCTATTTGTAAATCTAATAAATATCTTTCTGTTTTCTCTTAGTATATAGCCACAAAACTTTTCATGTTGTTTCATGATATTATTGTCAAAATTATCACCAAAAAGAACTTTACGTTAATTGGTCTTTGATTAGAAGAATAAGTTAGCCTTTTATTCTAAAAGTAAGATTATTTAAAATATAGTCATTAGTGCGATTCTTTGTAAATTTGGGAGAGCAATAAACAAGACAAAACGAAATTTACGTAAATAAAATGTTAGTTAAATAATTTAACAATTTGACAAAAATAGTAATTTTGTATCATAATTAGAAAGAATACTAGTAATATTTAGTTCAAAATATGCGCCCTTTAGATGAAGCTATTTTTAAGACATCTGCCGCTCTAGGTATAATTCCTGTGTCGCAGAGGACATTACAAACATTCAAACAACAGACACGAAGAACTCCCGCTTTCCGAACAACTATTTGGGGATTATATTATTTTTTGTCCCGTGTTGGGATCGAACCCACAAAACTCGGTGCAGTGACAGCGGCAAGGAGACCACATAAACCACTACACCGTCCAGTCGCAGTTGTCACTATTTGAATAAATCTTGAAAATATAAACATATTTAACTTGTAACATTGCAGTATAATAAATAATAACGACTCTCTTTAAAAATTGTCCTACTGCTAGGCGCGAACTTCTCACATCTTCGAGAACCGTGTAGAAAATTCTCAGACGCATAGGCTTCGTGTTGATGTTTTCCTTCGCCGATAAAGCGAGCGATATTTAACTATTTTATACACAATACTAATTATGTTTAATAACACATATTATGTTGAAACCTTGAAGATTTCCGATAAAGTGCATATCAAATAAATATAACGTTGTCCTGTCAGACGAACTGTCAAACCTACGAGGTTAAAATAGTCATTAGGTTTTTCGAAATTATCCAATTTACAACGTATTTTTCAACTTTTCTTTCCACTTAAAAGAAAAAGGCGAATGAAATCGGTAAAGTCGTTCGTAAGTTATGGCGTGACCAAGGGAAACAGGCATTCAATTATATATACATAGATAAAGAGCATGCGGAATTCCAACCGACAATGATTCATAGAAACAAATATATTAACAAATTACTTTTAAATCTCTTTTTAACATCGATAATTTCAGACAATAATATCAATGGCCATAGAAAAAAGGGTTTCCAAAACGTCTCAATTTGGTGACGTTTTTGAAATTCTGTTGTATTATAAAAAAAATAAGTGCAATTAAATATGTAATGATAACGAAATATGTTGAGTAATAATGCGTAGACCGATAACGAATCTTCGTTAAGTTAAGAACGGATCTCCGTTCTTAATATGATATACATTAAATAACACAATCAGAAATTAGTTATTCAACTACCCTACATAAGTCGATTGTGAACACTAAATACCTGGAAGTTGCTTAAGCCTTTGAGCTTACATTTGAAATTAGACTAAACGATTAGCGTACACATGTAATGTAACACACCTACACATATATGTATAAATACATTTATACATAGCCGTGTAGTACGTTGATTATTACTCTGTACGCGATTAGAAACTAGAGTATAAATAGAAGACTCATCTATTTGTTGTAATCTAGTTACTATACTATATAATAAGCAGCGATAGATCAGTGGGGAGGCCAACAGACTGCAATGCAGTGGGTCTCGGGTTCGAACCCATGTCGCGCACCTCTGACTTTCGGAAGTTATATGACTTTTCGAAATTATGTGCGTATTAATTGACAATTATCGCCTCCTCCGTGACTCGGAGAGCACGTTAAGCCGTCGGTCCCGGCTGCCATGAACATCTAAGGCAGTCGTTATTGGGAGAGTGTCGACACAAAACATCCCACTGGGTCGAAGTGTCGCCGGTCTGGCTGACTGGCCCCCACATAAGATTCATACATACATACTATACTATATTTAAAATGTCATTTTCTTCTTCATCTGGTCAATATGACAAAAAAAATTGTTCCAAAATAATATTTACTTCTACAAGAACAACATTCGATTGTCAAAATAACCGTTACTAAAAAAGGTGGTAAATCTTTTTCGATATAACACTAGATAAAATAAGTTTAAATAAATAATGATAAATAAGGAATTGCGTTTAAAACTTTCAATTAGGAATTAGTTATATTAAACGGTTATTATTGAAGTTCAAAACAATGTAATTTGATTCGTTAAGGGATTGATCAGACGATTATCAAGGTCTCTACTACAAAGGCATACTTCAAACGCACCTGTTTTCGATAGTATTAATAATTAATTCTCATCATCGGTATGTAACAAGGTAAGGTAATTAGAGAGTGTGGTAACTTGACATGTTTTTGAAGATATTCCCGATTGTGTAGTCTGCTCGTCGCCAGATCTTTACGTACAGTTAATGAGATTAACGTATCTAGGATGAAATATAGTGGTTGTGTGTCATGATTATTACGAAATACGTACACAACACGTAGCTTTAGTTATTTAGTGTTAGTGGAATGAGGCACCTTCCAATTAGTTTCGTGACATACTTTAGCACAGACGCTTTAGTATTAGTTTCATTTGAAGATTGACAGCACTATATTCAAAACAATTACAAAATACTTTAATCATAGTAACCGATTCGAATCATTGTATAAAAATACGCACACATCATAGTTATAATTTCCGCGTTAAACATTTCATACGTTTCTAACAACCTAAATATTTATCCCCACTACTGCGGGAATGTGTGCATACGACTGTATGTGTGTGTGCAGTCAATGTGTACGTACTGTAATAGAAGGCATGTGAGCAAATTCCGCAGTTTAAAGTTAGGCTGCACGCCCGCACGGGCCCCGGTCGTTGACCCTGCGCGCGCGCCGCCAAGCCGTCTACGAGAGGTATTATGTAACGTGACCTTAACATTGGGCTGTGGGAACGAGACCTTATATGATTGTGTATTAACGCTTATGGTGTAAAAGGCTCTAAGTAGATAACAGGTGTGAAGCTATTTTTAGACTAGTCTGAACATGGCTGAGAGGTAATTCAGGAGCAAACTGGTCGCTTTATTCATAAGATGCGTATCTAGTTCAGATCTACGAGAATGGCAGGACACTGGGGCTCGTATTAATAAAAGGAACGAAATTTAAGATACAACTAGTGAGCATTCATTTACAGACCTACCAAACACTATTTATGTTTAGAATTTTCAATGTCACGGTTATAATTTGTAAGTTTTAATTAATTGTCTATTTTGTAATATTATATGTATATTAATTGTGATAAGGTATTATTTAAAAAATCTGTACCATTTCAAAAATACTGTAAATAAATGCTCGTTCATTTCCTATAATGATTTGATATCCTTTTTAATGATATCCAGAAAATAATAACTTTTAAAGAAAATAATTTAAATGGCGTTATTAGTAGCGATAGGCTAAGTATTTATAATTTCTAAAGCTTTTGAAAAACTTCTATCAATGGTACGTTCGGTGAACTACGGTAATTCTAACTGTCGTAAATATCCAATGGTGTATTGTCTACAATAAATCACTTTGTCTTCCGACAATTCTTTTGGAAATTCTGACACTTTGACCAGACCTACCAATGGGCTAATGAAAAAGTATAAGCTTTACTTTGATGAATCTAACCTTAGTTCGTATTTCAGCAGATACTAAATCTATACTAATATTATAAAGCTGAAGAGTTTGTTTGGTCGGTTAAACGCGCTAATCTCAGGAACTACTGGTTCGAATTGAAAATGATTTTAGTGTTGGATAGCCCATTTATTGAGGAAGGCTATAGGCTATATAACATCACGCTACAACCCACGGGGACGGCGCAGTAACGATAATCGCGGGTGAAAACGCGGGCACAGCTAGTAAGCCTATATAAATAACAAGTACAAATTTATTAATCTACTAGATGTATACGTAGCGTGATGTTATATAGCCTATAGCCTTCCTCGATAAATAGGCTATCCAAAACTAAAATAATTTTTCAATTCGGACCAGTATTTTCTGAGATTAGCGCGTTTAACCAACCAAACAAACTCTTCAGATTTATAATATTAGTATAGATTTACTATCTGCTGAAATACGAACAAAGGATTAGATTCATCAAAGTAAAGTTTATACTTTTTCACTAGCCCATTAGTAGGTTTGGTCTGTCTGCTTCTTTTATCTTGTACTCTCGTAAAAATAATAATTATTATCGTCGCATATAATCTAATAACATCAATAGCGAATTATTCACAACCAATGATTAATTACAAAGACACGTTATTATGTTGACATAAACGAGTGCCAACATAACAACAAGAGTGATTCAAAGCGAAAATCGAGCGGTGGCACACGTGAATAAAAATGCAAAATAACGGGGAGAAAAGAAAACACGGCAACTGGCGCATCGTAATGCAAGTAAATCGTCCGTGGAATCCAAGAACAAAACCGAATAAATTGTTTTAATAAGGCATAAATTACTACAAAAAAATCGGTCCGATCACGCCGTTACGTTGGGTGACCATGGCATTTACGCTTTGTTGGATGCCATACATGGTGCGCTTAAAATGCACTTTTTGTATCGGCACGGAGCTGGTTTTTGCCTTGGCATGCAATACATACAGTAATTTGCTATTAGTACAGTTATGGGTAGGTAACCAACGGGATGGTTGCGCTTAGCTGAATGTCTGAACCTCTTAGATTCGAAGTTCAACAGCAGGCGCAGGTGTTTTTACGGTGAAGTTTTAACGATCATATGGTAAGTTAATGTACACGCACTGGAGGGTGTTCGCTTCAAGCTATGTGCTTAGCTGTTCTCAAGTTTAGCTCTGAAATAAAACAAGTTCATGTACCAAAGCAAAATAATAATAATAATAATATTCTACCACATACACACAACACCATCTAGCCCAAACTAAGCAGAGCTTGTACTATGGGTACTAGACAATGGATAAACATACTTAAATACTTTTTTGTTTGTTAAAATTCGTTTTGTTAGAATTTCTAATGTTATGTTACATAATAAGAGCAGCGATAGCTCAGTGGGGAGACCAACAGACTGCAATGCAGAGGGTCTCGGGTTCGAACCCACGTCGCGCACCTCTGACTTCGGAAGCTATATGACTTTTCGAAATTATGTGCGTATTGATTGACAATTATCGCCTGCTCCGTGCCTCGGAGAGCACGTTAAGCCATCGGTCCCGGCTGCCATAAACATCTATGGCAGTCGTTATTGGGAGAGTGTCAACACAAAAGATCCCACTGGGTCAAAGTGTCGCCGGTCTGCACTGACTGGCCCCCATATAAGATACATACATACATACATAATGAAAATTAAATGGTATAGAATGTAGAGAGACATTTTACGTCGTATTATGTTTTGGATTGGATTTTATTGTTAAGAATATCTAAGAAGCTGTACTGAGACTAGAAATTCGGCGAGTAGGTAATAAACCTGACACAGAACTTAAAATCATAGTAAACGAAATATGTGGCTAGGATACCTACCTTTTCAGGGATATCACTATATATAATAAAACAAAGACCACCGCCGCGTCTGTCTGTCTGTTCACGATAAACTTAAAAACTACTGGACGGATTTTCATGTGGTTTTGACCAATAGACAGAGTGTTTTATAAGGAAGGTTTAAGTGTATAATTTGTTAAGGTTTCATATTATCCGTGTAAAGCGGGCAGGACGCTAGTATAGGTACATATATGTATATAAACCTTTAAGTCTTGATTAATATGAATACATCATTATCTTAATATTCATCAGTAAAACAACATTTTTGCGAACCATTACTGCCTTGTCACAGGTGAAAAATATACATTTCTAAGAGTTAATAGGCATACAGAACAAAGAGACAGTGAATATAAAAAAGCACAACGCCTTGACAAGGTTACAAGGAGAAACAAAAATAGTGCACCCAACTCACAAGGAGCTCAGTGTATCCACAATGACGCCTTACACTCATTGTATTTTATCGAGAAAATAAATTTAAGCAAAAAGTTAACATTTTGACTCGAGAAACAAGAGCTAATAAAATACAGAGTCGTCTTTGTTGACAAAAGGCTTGTATTATTACAATGTACAATATATGTTCGAAATATAAGTGGGAGCTATGTCAATAACGTTTTGCATTTAAATGTTCAGTTTAATGTTTGAGATATCAATAATATGACAAAGCGACTAGGGATTAAGGGTTAAAGGCAAAGATATTAATAGCTAAATGAGGATAAGGGTTAAAAGTATTTTTCTATATTTCACTCATTTGAAATTGCACGGACAATGTTGACACTAGTTCTCACCCTATATCTTACTAGGCTGCTATTTTTGCAATGAGTACACTCATTGCGTTTGTTCAACGATACCGATGTAAACAGTAACAGTGTTATGGAATTCATCCTTAATAATCAGCTCTCTTGGGCTATAATCTTTACTAGTGTGATTCTCTGCGGTATTCACAATAGTGCAAAACGATCGACATATCATTTCTCATAGGTCAATAGGATTTCGGCGGGGAGCCGAAGTTGTCCAACGACCCAGTGTGTTAACACTGGGTCGTTGGTCACTAGACGTTAGTCTAGTGACTTAATTTGCAGACGAAGTCGAGTAGTTCAAGTAAAAGGAAGAGCAAGCTGAAGGGTGCAGTCGCCTTTGTGTTTCGACTGACCTGCCTTTAACACGCCGAAGTCATCTGCCGAAGTTGGGAGATGACTTGTGTAATAGAGGCATCATCATTTCGTAACAGGCGACGAATAGTAACGGCTGGAAGGGACTATAGATTTTAAATGGCGCGCCCTTGGTAATAAATAATTAAATAAAACATTTTTCTTTCAGACGCATAGGTGTTTCTATAGATTGTTGCTGTTGAACGAGAAACGGACTCGTCATTTTAACCTATTCAGCTATAATTACCAACTAGAAATTGTAACTTTAAATTCGCAGCTTACCATAAAAATGAAGAGAGAATGGAGTCCAATAAAATCTTCTCTCATTTACTCTATTCTAGTAGTTATATATTCTAGTAGTAGTTCTAGTAGCATGTCTAAATTTTCAGATAGAAGTGAAACATGAGCAGTCTATTTTGGTTTCTCTTAAGTCAACAATTTACTTGACGGTCGTGAATTAGATATATAAGTTAAGTTTAGCAAGCCAGGCTTTTAGCCATATACATAGGCCTATTAGTCTCTTAATTTCTTTGAAGCATGTCCCTCCTCTAGATCTCATGTCTACATCACAACAAAAGTATTACTCTTTCGTTTGCCATCACTTGTTCAAACATCGAGTACCTATACCTACTGATCGAAGGCTTTTGCTATTCACGGCTTAAAACAATGCTATTTGGATTAAACATGAAATACGTTGTTATCATTTTATTTATGTTGCGACCGGCAATTTTCGTATTGTCTGACACATTGAAGCGCGTGCAAATTAGAGCAAAATTTTGATGATGCTTCGGACAAAATCATTATAATTAATGAAAGCACAGCCACTGAGCGTTAATCCACTTCCCATTATGTGGACTCCATTAGAGCATGTAATGCAACACTAAAGCGAAAACAAAATGTTCATCTGAATAAACCGAACATTTCTGTTTATCAATAGTGAAACTAGAATTCTTCGTTATGTCTGTTCATTTGGGTAAATTTTGAAACTGTTGTTGAGCGGATCAGCATGTTACACAGATGCTGATAATGATTTGCGGATTAAACGTGAAATTCTCTGCGTGCATTGTTCGGGAGGGCAACATTTCGTCTTATATTTGATGTATGATGGATTTCTAATTACTCTAACAACATTGGATTTTGCTACTAGCTGTTGTTTACGATTAAAGGTATAAATTCAGTAAATACGTAAATATGCTGAAGAGTCTACGTGGACTTTATAATAGAAGCTCAGAATCGGTTCATACAAAATATTATCTAACGATTTATTTATAAACTTAACTAATACTTTAGTTGCAATTCCTTAACTTCTTCTTGTTAACCTCTTCGGCTAAACTAATATACTTGATATTGTCTTCTGTTTACGCGAATATTATTCATTGAAATTAAACTACTATATATACGGATTTTATCGCGTTGTTTATTTGACACTTTATTACATAATTTTGAAAACTATTTCACTACTACTACTATTAAACTTTACTAATTTTAAGCTAATTAAATTATTATTAAAACTATTAAAACTAATTAGATTTAATTAAATTTTACACATTCCCCGACGTTTCGGTTGCTTTTCAGCAGCCATGGTCACGGGGAGACTGAATTGGATGGGAGCCGAACCCATGACCTCTCGATGCCTAAACCAGTCAGTTCAGGGTCAGTTCAAAAAATTAAATTTCCAACCTTATAGCTTACATATAATTTTATTATAATTATAAAATCTGCTGTATGCGGAACACACATTTACTCCATGCCAGAATAAAACACATCCAGCCAGTATACGATCCCTGGATACAATAGTGGATGTGAAATGACTAACTTAGTCATAAGAGAGCATTAGACGGTAGATACCGGTTATGTATTTTTATATATAAAAGTACAGATATGCTCCAGATAGGGCAACGTTGGGTACATGAAAAAATAAGAAGTATTTAATCTTTTTCGACATAGATTTTATTGATTGGATTAACCTGTAGCTTTCAAACGATAACTAATAACTATTCAGAAAACATGACTCGAATAAATATTTAAAAAAAATATTTACAATCTGTGAGAAGGGTTAGAAAACGTCAATATTAGTCCAGAAGCGTCAAAATAAAATACGGAATTGCTACAAAACTATTTTTTGGAATATTGTACCCGCATAGGCAAATATATCAAAAAGTATTTTCAAAAACATTATTATTTAAATAATGTACATTCACATAATTTAGATTTGCATGCGTGTTATGCTTTAGGGATGTATGATAAAAAATTTCACTTCCTTTAAAAAGGTAAGGTCAGTCGTCGTGACGTAATACAATAATGTGTATTTTAACTACATTATGAGTTTAGACAAGGAATTATGTCGAGTAAATGTATGTAATTCATTCAGTGTGGCTCACATGGACACTCAGCTCAGAATATTCTTTGTGGCACGTCGGGGAAAGGGTTGTGCGGCTTATAGTGATGTAGGTGTTTCTTATCGAATTTATGTTCTGTTTGAAAACTATAAGAATACTTAAAACGTGATAGTAGGTTGTTATTGTCATCAGTCTAACTATAGACTTATAGAAAAAAGCACTAGCTTTTTACAGCTTATCCGCGTTATTGCCACCTTTTACTGTGTGTGTATTTTTACAGAGTTATTTCTTTTTCAATCGAATTCAAATAGTTAATTTGGCCGAATATGCCTAACAGTACCTAAAACCTTTTGATTTAGCATCCTATTTCAGATTACCTTGACCTAAACTTTTTGTTGTATTTATTATGACAATCTTAAAATTTAATAAAATATCAATTCAGAATTAAATTAAATTAATTTTATTCAAATTAGTTTCAACTAGCCACCAAAATACACTATCAGTCTAAACAAAACGGAAACTAAATACTGCAACATATCCTTCCAAAACAAAGATGTTTATGCAATTTTATTTCACTACACTACGACAGAATTTTTCACGGAATACAAAGTTATCGACAATAAAGAACCATCCCTAGTCAACACTGCTCTTTGGCGTCAGCTCCAGATCAAATTAAAAACAGAATTTATTATAAGTATCATTAATTATTTAATGCAATACAGGGCTCACCGGCGGGTGGGACGGCCTGACCGCACAGCGTGTTTTTGCCGAAACGGGCACAAACAGAATAGGATATTTAGATTAACACTGTGAAGGGATGAACTCAATGTACCGGCAATAGTCCACGCCGAAAGGATAATTAGTTTCGTGCAAAACATCACAATTAACTCACCTTGTACATTTGCAGGTTTATGGTGAAGTAATATTAATGTGAAATGTAACTTATCTTTAAATGCATAAGTGAAATATACTTACGTGCCTAGCATTTATATTTTACTAGCTTTTAGCCCGCGGCTTCGTTTGGTAACAGTACTTATTTCTGGATTACCTTTTCTCCTTTTCTGTACTCCTGACAACGTGTATGCAACATTTCATGATGATCGGTCAAGATCATCCATTATTTTATTATTTCATCAAGTTAGGGCGTGAGAGCGTAATAAACAAACTCAGGTTCACATTAGAGGTTAGGATTAGGATCTATTACGGTTCAAGGCTGATACGGACTGCCTTAGGTGGCACAGTGGTGGTGGTCTCACCATACAAAGCAGCGAGTAGGCATACCGTGGCGGTTTTATCCGGTAGGCCCGCAGTCTCGGGAGAGCCCGACATAACCCTCTCGCCTGTCCTTGTGGCGAGGAGGTATGCATCAAGAGCATTCTCCAAGTTCAAAAAACAAACTTGGCCAGCAGTAGTGTATGCGACTGCAGTGCATGAGGATTCAATTTTTGGGCCCGGCAAAGTGTAACTTATTTATTCTGTCAAGAAATTACCAGTTGGAGCATGAAATCTGGAATTGTGTCCAGTAGACGTCGATAGGCTCGCTAAAAAATTGCTGGCAAAATGTGGACGTACTACAACTCTGACTCATTTGTTGGATTGCCAGACATAATTAAAAACCTATTGTGTCTGGCCGCCAGTGTGCCGCTGCCTTATATGTTTATCTTCTTTGTCTGAACCACAGTACATTAATAGATAATCTGAACTGTCATTACAGAATTATTGGTAAACAAGATAAATACAAATCTGTTCTCATCCTTTGATGGTCACCGATTTGTAAAGAAGTATTAGTAAATACAGGTCTAGTAAAAAATATCTCTTTATAGAGTGCCGTTTCTATCCAGGCGCATAGGAAATGAAGTCAGGTTTCTACCTGGCCACCTAAAAGGACCAATATGGGATATTTCTTTATACATATAATTTGTCTGCACGTATGTATGTTAGTGAAAGCCTCCTAACCGAGAAGTCCGATTTTGATGATATTTCTGGCGTGTTTTAGTGGGTCTCTGGATAGTTTAGATTGTCATTTGGTCCCGATAGGTGGCGCAGCGATTGGTACATTCAGGTAGGACAACGTTTCGTAGATCCGTTAATTGCCTTTATTTTTAAAAATTCAACTGTGCCTGTTTGCATCCGCAAAATTCGAAAAGTATTTTATGGATTGACTTGAAACGTTTACACAACGTTGCATTTCCAAAGAAGTCTCTTCATTAACGTTTTATCCTAAAATCTATGCGGAAGAAAACTACTTCCCTAATAAGTAATAAACTACAGCGAAGCGTAGCCAAGTTTAGTTAGTTACACTATGATTTTGAACCAGAATTTGAAAAGAAAAACTGCTATATACTACTACTACAATTTTTTCATACGTTTCAGTGTATATGCAACGTCAAAGCATTGTGAAAACAATACAAAATTCAAGAAAATCTCAATCAAATTTCTTCCTTATTTTAATATCAAGCCTAGGCTCCCCGTGACTCAAAGAGAATTCATAGTAGGACCTGGAGTAGTAAAAAGCATCAATTTTTTTTACCTTTCTACATAATAATAATAAATGAAGACGTTGCTTTACTAAAAGGCGCAAGTATAAACTATGTGTATACTTTTACGTGAATTATAGTTTTAGGCAACACTCTATTCCTAGTTATGTGATTTATTTTCAATTCTAAGCCAAGGAATCGGGTTGTTAATGTTATTGTGACATTTCTCGTAATTTATACGGCACACCGCTTTTATTTATGCGCACTTAAGTAACACATTTAATCACTATTTCGATGCAGTTGATTAATGGGTTATAAAATATACATTCGCCTCAATGTTTTTCAATACTTTTTTTATTTATTTGTGTTGAAATTAGAAAATTGAACCCTAGCTTATAGACCCATTTTATACATATTATAAGACAATCTGTCATTCGGTGTCAATGTTATAAAATCTCTCAAAATAAAATTACGTTTCGTAAAACAAAAACTCTTTATTTTCATTTGTAACAACAGATTATGTGCCCAGCCCACCTGTTTTTTGCTCAAAAGTAAAGTAGTGAAAGTGAAAAGTGCTAAATTACTAAAGTTAATACAAAACAAAGTAGTTCAGTATAACCTCAAAACTCGGCATGTGTTTTCAATATTCTTCATCAGCAAAAATGTTGTCAAATAATACGATGGCACTGATTGAAAAGCTGACTGGAAGAGAAAACTATCCCACGTGGATATTTGCAATACAAACCTACCTCGAACATGAGGAATTATGGAGTTGTGTCACCGCGAAAGACAATGAAACAATTGATTCCAAACTTGATATAAAAGCGAAGTCGAAAATTATCTTATTAGTACATCCCATCAATTATGTATATACAAGAAGCCAAAACAGCTAAAGAAGTTTGAAATAATTTAGCCAATGCTTTCGACGACAAAGGTTTGACACGCTGAGTTACCGGTAGAGTACCAGTAATGTATCAACCAATGATCAAGGCATTTGAAAGCTCCGGTGTGACAATAACAGCTGATTCCGTGAAGTCTAAGCTTCTGCAAGATGTGAGAAACTCTGAGTCTAGTGCATTGTACGTTAAAAGCAAGGGGAATCAGTCTATCAAACAAGTTCAAGATAAAAATAAAACTGGTAAAGGTCCTACGGTGCTACGGTGCTAGGTGCTACGTTTGAAATAAATATAGGCACATAAGTAAATATTGCCGAAATAAGAAAAAGGAGCAGAAGTCTAATGAGAACACAGATTCTGGTTATGTCGCCGTGTTTTCTGCAACAATAAACAACGACAATAATTGGTACATTGATTCTGGAGCGTCAATGCATCTGACAATGAATCGTGACTTGCTCTACAGTGAAATTACACCTCCAATTTCCACAATAAGAGTAGGTAGCTAATGACAAGAAGCTAGTTGTGAAGGCCTGTGGAAAGGTAAATCTTAATGTTGTCAACATGCAAGGCCAGTCGATAACCATCAAGGTACAGAATGTTCTCTACGTTCCTTAGTTGGCTACCAACCTTCTCTCTGTCAGTCATATAATAAATAGTGGCTGTCAAGTACAATTTGACAAACAAGGCTGTAAAATCCTAAATAAAACAAACACGCAAGTTGCAGCTGCTAAAATGATAAATAATATGTACAGGCTAGTTACACACAGTATTCCAGCATACATATCTGCTTCAACAGAGAATTATTCTTACCTATGGCATCAGAGAAAGGAACATTTAAATTTTGAAGACTTGAATAAACTGTCAGAAAGTGCAGGAGTCAAACTAGAAAATACAGACAAAGTGATATGCATCTCATGTTTGGAAGGGAAGCAAACAAGATTCCAATGCCCTTCAGAAGCTTCCCGAGCACAAGCAAAGCTAGAACTTATTCACTTCGATGTCTGTGGTCCAATGGAGACACCGTCTCTTAGCAGAGCTCGGTACTTGCTTACTTTCATCGAAGTTCATCGAAAGGATTTGTATACTTAATATAAAGAAGATTGAAGTATTACAAAAATTTCAAGAATTTAAAGTATTAGTTGAAAATCAACTTGATTTGACAATAAAAACTCGCCGCACAGATAATGGGACTGAGTATCTAAGCGATGAATTTTAAAGCTTTTCTTAAGAAATCTGGAATTGTACATCAAACCTCCACTCCGTACACGCCACAACAAAATGGCTTAGCGGAAAGGATGAACCGCACATTGTTAGAAAGAGCCAGATGTATGTTCTTAAATGCAAAACTACAGAAGCATTATTGGGCAGACGCTGTGTCAACTGCAGCTTACATCACGAATAGATATCCAACAAGGGCTTTAGCCTTTTTAACACCGGAAGAGATTTGGAGTGGTAAAAAGCCAGATATCACACATATGAAAATTTTTGGCTGTGAAGCGATGGTACATGTTCCAAAAGAAAAAGCTAAGAAGTAGGACTCAAAGACAAATAAAATGATATTTATTGGATACAGTGAACAAACCAAAGGATACAGACTTTTAGATCCCAAAACAAGAAAAGTCATTATAAGCAGAGAGGTGATTTTTCAAGAAAACTTAGTAAAAATAAATTATGCTGTGGTACCATTATCAGAGTCAGCCCCAAATACCTGTGAAGATACTTCTATAACTGTAGAAAGTATTTCTGACAGTCACGCAACTTTACGGAATTTGTCTGAAAGCATTGAAGTTATTAAAGATGAATCCAGTGATGATTTTTACTCAGATGAAGGATCTTTGTATGAACCAGACATAAATATAGATCACACAGAATTAATGTCAAATATAACTACAAGATCTAAAGCAAGATTGAGTAAAATGCAAGGAAATACCTAAATCTGTACAGAAGAAATTGCAGGGCAGGAAAATGTTTCACAAACATATGATGAAGCAATGTCTAATGATAATATTAATGCTGCCAAATGGAAGCAATTAATTGAGGAAGAGCTACAGGCACATGCAAAGAATAAAACTTGGCAATTGATTGAGAAACCTAAAGGATTGATATGATATGGTAACAAGATATGATTGGATAATTGGCTGTAAATGGGTCTTCAGAATAAAAAATGAGTCATCTGGTCCGATTTATAAGTCAAGATTATGTGGTAAAGGATACAACCAAAATAAGGCATTAATTATAAAGAGATATACTCTCCTACAGTGAGGTACGATTCAGTACGCGTTTTACTTTCAGAAGCAGCGCAACATAATTTGAATATTATTCAGTTTGATAACAAAACTACATTCTTATACGGTAATGTCAAAGAAGACATAATATGTCACCGCCTGAAGGTTTGGATGTTAATTCAAATATGGTATGTAAACTCAACCGTTCTCTTTATGGTCCCAAACAAGCACCACGGTGTTGCAACCAAAAGTTTGATACCTCACTGAAGAAATTTGATTTTAACAATAGTCATACAGATAGATATTTGTACGTTGGAAATGTAAACAACAACAAAGTTTATTTATTATTGTATGTTGATGATGGGCTAATTACGTTTACTGCAGCCGAAGGTTCGAAAAAAAACCAAAGTTACTTAAATTAATTTATTATAAAAGAAATTTACAATTAAATTTAGTGAAACCTATTCGATGCGAGAATATGGAATGACAATTTTATATTTAAACCTAATAAGATTGATTTGCTGCGTCGACGATTGATGCTTGAACGGATGTTATCGGAACACCTGCATTCTTGCTGGATCGGCGATTACTTCATCATACGACGTCATAGCGCAGCCGCATATTTGATGTTTCAGCGTATCCGTTGTAGGTTTCCACATTTATGGTAAATAAGTATATCTGCTACGTAATCAGTATTGGTTAGGGATCCGTATTTAACACCTCCATCCTCAGAACAGCAACTATTTTGTCAAGTTGAGAGAAAATGTTGCTGGGTGTTCATTTGGTTTCTTGATGTCTAAATCTATTTCTTCGTATGTGTGTGTCTTGGAAACATGCTGCTTCTTTATAACTTCTGGTTTAGAAATTGGTACGTGCTGGCGACGTTTGTATTTTCGAAATAATAGGAAGCTGGTAACTGCTGCTGCAGAAAGTATGAAACTATAGAATGGAATAGTTGTATGATAGACTGCAATTGATTTAGTCGTCTCAATTTGCATAGGTTTTTCTAACATGATCTTACTCTGGATGCTGTGAAGATCCTCTAAATTCACTGAAGGGGAGCCGGCATTGGTGACTATCTGAACATCCGTCTGATTTATCTCGTTGTAGGGAATTTTTGATAACTTCAATGGCTGACCTCTTATCTCGTTATTTTCGTTGATAATGGTGAATTCTGTAGTTCGCATGTAGCAATCCTTAGGGATGGTAACAAGATAACTTCCTTGTAACGTGTTGAAGTCCTTTCTTTCGCAGGTTAACTGTACTTTCGTTGGTCCTGGTAAGTATATGGCATAATGTTGATCGTCCAATTTTCCGATTGCAATATTCGATAGGGAGATTCGGGTAAAACGGCAAGTGTTTTTCAAGTTTTGATTGACTATGAGGTCTTGAATACAGTCTGGTTCTGTCCGAATTTGGTGGCTAATTTGTTCTTCACAGAGATATATACTGCTGTACTTCGGGCATTCAGCCTCTATGTACACGAATGATTTCTCGTTTATTGCTATATAAGGAGTAGGAGGCACAAGGGCTGATTGATTTTCATTAGGGACTATGGATAATTTATATAAGTCGTATATTTCATGGGATACGATAGGGAAATTATAAACTATTACTATTCTTTTCTCGGCAAAATATGAACCTGGTTTTATTAAATCATAGTATTCTCGTAACTCTAAATTTATTATTTCATCCTGATTATATAAAGATCTTAATTTTACTATCATAGATTTTAAAACCTCTATGTCTATCATAGAATGATGTGTGCTAGATGCATGTATAAACGCTAAAATATTTTCTATTCTAATTACTTCTAACATTACATCTTCTACGTTATTAGTTATTATATCTAGGATCTGAGCAAACTTCGTAAATCTCACGAGATTATAATCTCGGAGGGCATCTTTTTCTAAAAGTAATTCTAGGGATGCATTGATCTTTACTTGGTTTGATGCTAGTTGCTCTAATACAGTATTATGTTGAGTCATCCACTCTTTACACAAGGTTATATGGTTATTAAATTCTGAAACTAATTTATTATCATTTTCCTGTAAATTTGTAATGGCTTCATTGTATCTTACGGCATCTTGATAATCTAAATTGCCAGTAACACTTTTTATTACTGACCCTAAGCCATCTATTAAACCCCTTTTAACTCTTACAGGTTCGAATGATTTTATACGATTTAAGACCTTGTTAATTTTATTAGTAAGGTAATCGATTTGATATTCGTAGATAGTGTATGCTCCACTACTAAGTTTAGTTTTAAACATTTCAATTTGAGTTTGTACTGACTTTATTTGGCCTTCAATGTCTGTTAACTGTATGAATTGAATAAAAGAATGGTAATGTGTCGTTAGTCTGGTAGATCCTAGTTTGTATGGTAATAGTCCAGGTCCATCAGCTAAAGTCTCAAGTCTTATGGTCTGAGGTCGCGTCACGTGGATTGTCATTATCAGCAGTATCCTGTAACAATTTACTACTCTTAGGAACACGTTTCAATCGCGACTTGGCTATTGGGCCGCGTTTCTTAGAGGTGTATATATGGATAGGCAAGTCTGCTAGGACGGTGTCTTGTGTGTAACGCGGTGCAGTTTTCTGACGGCTAGCAAGAGGGTTCTTAACGAAAATTTGTTGTTGCGGTACATTGTGACCCATTGCAGCTTTATGAGCGCTTTGAGCCTTCGGTAGATCATTACGCTGTTGTAGGTATATTATATTTAATTCCTCTTGCACGTACTCTAAAGCTTTTTCTATAGTTTCCGGGCGCATACAACGAATTCGCGATCCTAATGGTTCCTTTAGTCCACGTACAAAAGCCTGCATAGTAACTTTCTTATAAAGTGTTCGTTTAGCCTCAATAGTCGTTTGTAATGTCTCGTGTAATGTCACATAAGTCATAATGGTACTGAATAAAGTCTGACATTGATCATAAAATTCTTGAGGGGTTTTATTGCCCTGTGTAGCTAATGAGAGATCATTGTATAAAGCTGTTTCGTCTCTCTGGTCTGAAAAATTATTTATTAGAGCTGATCTAATGCCTGCCCACGTTTCAGGAATGCCGTTTGAATTAATAGTAGATGCGGCGGTTCCTGTTACCTTATTTAAGATGCCATTTAAAAGACACAGGTTGCCTAACTCGCTACCTGGCTCAGGGCTTGCATATTGAGTAACGATTTGATCACATATATTAATAAATCTAGTTAATACATTAGGGTTACCGTCAAACTCCGGCACCAGGCGTAAGGCTTTAAAAATAACATCGGGATTATGCGCCATTCTTACACTAAATAAATTACCTAAGTTATAAGCTAAATCGCTATCTATATTTCTATGACTATCTACTATATGCCGGCGAGCCTGTCTCGATGCAGGGTCCCGGGGACACGGCTTTTCGTGTCGGAAAATCTTAGGAATAAAAACTAACTAGGAAAAAGAAAGGAAGCAACACGAGAAAGATTCAAGTGTACTTACATATATTTCATCTCTGGCTTATCTCGGTGAATCGATGTCTGGATTCTCCACTCGGCGTTGCAGCTTCGTAGATTCTGGATTCTCGTACTGGGACTTGAAAGCCGCCCGGGCGACCCGCGAACGCGAATATCGATGTGAGATGTTTCTAACCGCTCGCGAACCGGCCCGCGAGAATCCTACCGACTGCGCCAATTACGTTTACTGCAGCCGAAGGTTCGAAAAAAAACTAAAGTTACTTAAATTAATTTATTATAAAAGAAATTTACAATTAAATTTAGTGAAACCTATTCGATGCGAGAATATGGAATGACAATTTTATATTTAAACCTAATAAGATTGATTTGCTGCGTCGACGATTGATGCTTGAACGGATGTCATCGGAACACCTGCATTCTTGCTGGATCGGCGATTACTTCATCATACGACGTCATAGCGCAGCCGCATATTTGATGTTTCAGCGTATCCGTTGTAGGTTTCCACATTTATGGTAAATAAGTATATCTGCTACGTAATCAGTATTGGTTAGGGATCCGTATTTAACAGGCTTCTACTTTCTAAGTCAAAGGATTCATTAAATACAGTAATGCATGAATTAAAGCAAAATTTCGAAATAAAACAGTGTCATCCAAAGAACTACGTAGGATTACAAATTGAAAAATCTGAAGGATATATATTTATTCATCAGTCAAAATATATTGAGAGACTACTGTATAAATATAACATGCAAGATGCTAACTGCAATAGTATCCCACACACCACACTGGAGAAGAGTACTGAATCTGTGGACAAGAATATTCCATACCGAAAGGCGGTTGGATCACTTATGCATCTGGCTGTGGTAAGCAGACCTGACATCATGTATGGAGTTAGTTTGTTGAGCAGATATCTAAATTGTTTTGATTACACTCATTGGAACGTCGTCAAGAAACAAAGACTTTGGCCTGGATTATACATCATCTCAGCAAAATAAAATTGAAGCTTATAGTGATGCAAATTTAGCTAAAGACACTGCCACTCAAAAGTCATTAACTGGCTATATGTTTATTAAAAATCGCCATAACATGGGCAACACAATGTCAGCAAAGTGTTGCTTTATCCACCACAGAGGCAGAATTTATGGCTACTTGTTCTGCGACAAAAGAAGCTATGTGGTTAAAAAAATGTTTACTAGATATTGGTGAATTTAATCAGGATTCTATATGCTTAAATATTGGCAATCAAAGTGAAATCTGTTTAATTAAAAATGTGGACTATCACAAACGTTGTAAGCACATTGGTGTTAGGTAAGTATAATTTCATTAAAGAAAAGTGTAATGAAAAACAAAGAGATTCAAATTACGTTTGTACTAAAGAACAATATGTTGATATATTTATTAAAGCACTGCCTTTCTTTAAATATATTACTAAAGTGGCAAACAAGCACACGGTCATCATAGCCTATGGACGCCTGTAACAACAGAAGCATCACTTGCGCGTTGCCGACCCTTTAGGAGAAAAAGGAAGTGGTAAGGAGAAGGAGCGGGAAGGGGAGAAGAGGGTGATTAGGCCTCCGGCACTCTTACTCACCGAACGAAACACAACAGTAGGAATATTGCTATTTCACTTCGATATTCTGTGAGGGGTAGTCCTTCCCCGGTTGAGCCGGCCCATTCATGCTGAAATCAGCGAGGCTCTACTACTCAGAAATAAGTCTAAATATAAATGCCTAGAGATAAGTTTCAGTATCTTAGGAGTAAAATTGGTATTAAGAAATTAGTTTGTTAGTACTATATAAAACTTAATATTAATATATTAATTTTGGTCAGTTTGTTAATTTAGTTGTGTTTTAAGTCTACATTTTTGAGTTCAGATTGTTGTTTATGTTCTAAAATTAAGTATGTATTTAAGTCAAAGGATTCAAATTTGGTGAGAGTGTTGAAATTAGAAAATTGAACCCTAGCTTAAAGACTCATTTTATATATATTGTAAGGCAATCTGTCATTCGATGTCAATGTTAAAAAATCTCTCAATATAAAACTACGTTTCGTAAAACAAAAACTCTTTATTTTCATTTCTAACAACAATTTGAAACAATATACGTTTGTGATTTTACGAATTCGATGAAAACATTTTACTATTTCTAGTTGAATTATTATATTCAGGGATTATTTTACCCTTTTAGTCTGTAAATTAATATAACTGGCAACTAAAATATATATTTTAAAATATTTCTACCGTATTGGAATAAAATCTATTTCAGGCTTTCTATTCTACCAACAAATAAAAATACACAACGATACATATTCGTGCCAGTACTATCGTAACACGATTTTTGCGCAAATGAGTTTCATGTTATAAGATACTCGAATCCGTGTGGATTTCAAAACGATGCCAATTGATAGTTTGATAGAAACGGTACCGAGGAGTAACAAACTTTACGAAAAGTTCCTGAACGGGGCTGCGTCGGATATATTACGTAAATGTACAAAAAACCCTACAACCATCCTAGCATTGTATTAAATTTGTCGTTTGAATGTCTGTTTAATATTAGTGGGCTCAAAGCCTCGACAAGGAATTAAATATGAATATTTGTCTGGGCTCGTCAACAGAATGTTCGGGAGGTCCGAACCGCGGGTTCTTTATGACTTTGTAGCGGTTTGCAAGCATCAAGAGTAGGTTTACTTAGGCTCTATCCTCGGGCCGGTTTTGGTCGGTCTACTTGGAGAATGAATACGAAAACGTATTTGCTTTGTGACTTGTAAATGTCCTCTGGCGGAATGACGACATTGTTAATAAATTACTTGTAAGTCTTGTGTGTATCTTAAAAGTTGTGACGCGTGTTTAAGACCTTTATAGTGAGGCCTTCCATTCAGGGGAGCAAGCGGCTCCACGAATCTCGGAATGTTTGGCAAGGCCATACAGTTAGCATATACTGACCCAAATATTTCATTAGTGTATTATGTCCACATCATAATAATAATTTATAGCAATTCAGTAGCAGGGCAGACGATATTTACCATACATATTTTTAAAAATACATAGCTTCGGCACTATGAATAAGTCTTGAGTTGCGGGAGACTTTGCAAACATTAACGTACACAAAGCATACCCAGGCTTGTAACAACTATTGGTAGATCAAACAATTTTTTGTACCGTATTGGGTTCGAACTCAGAACACATAGCACAGTGTCAATGGTGAGGTGACCTACCGGTTTAGTAAACATACGTTCTAATAGGATCCCCAGACTTATTAGTGCTGCAGTTACTTTTTTTAACCTACTTTATAGCAAAGCTCTCGAATGCTAACCCGACGTGATTATCCGTCGGGATTGGCTTGGGATTATAAATCATCCTGCAAGGGCCCGTAATATGACTTGGGAACACGTCAGGTGCAATCTGGTCAAAAGCTCAAGCATTTAATAGTAAACAATATGCCTGTTCGTGTTCAATCCCGTTACGCATTATATAAAGGTCGGGCCTCTCTAAATAGAATCCAATTATTTTTTAATATATCTACATCTTATGCACAAACACAGCCTAGTGAGAGTTTTATAATAGTATCTATAGGTATATATTAACCAAAGGAGACTTTTCATAGACAGCTAATCTATCCCGTAATGGAATAGTTGATACACGAACATTGCACCGATATCAACTTGGAATGTAATAAAAGCACTTACAATTTAGCCTTTATAAGAAAGAGAGAAACGACCTAATATAAGTTCAGTGAGCATATATGGTTACTCGTACCAATAGCCACTTACTCCATATAGTCGGCACATTTTGACACACATAGGATTAATGACAGTATGTTTGTTCACGGTTAAGTGCAGATAAAGGCTTCACAACGCCTCTCATTAAACACGGGGAAGTGTTTGTAATAATTGATTAAACCTATGTGTATGTCGACTGTTGATTAATTGACGGTGGGTACGTACGTGGATTTAGGAATTACTGGAATGTGCTGGATTTACAGTTATGACGATGATATCTGATTAACTTGTTCTCGGTATTGTGAGAACTTGTGTACATAGATTAACGCCTGTTTTCAGGGAGGGGTAAGCAGAGACTACTGATGTGTTCTTATCATGATCCCTGCGCATCTTTGGTTTCCTGCTTTACTATCTTTAATCACGTATATTATTTATGGACACACGTCGATTTAGGTTACTTTTTATCTTGCTTGACTCCAGGATTTACCTGATAAACGAGGGAAACGGAGATAATACTACCTTTCTGACTATCACATTTAAATTTGCCTTGTATATACTTTAAAAGTAAGGAATCACTGACTGCTTCGTTGATCACGTGGGACTACATCGTTGGTTCCATGGCATAAGTTTGCTGTCGATTACGAGAATGCGGGATCGATTTGGGTCAGGTCTGGAGTTTCACCCACTAAGACTCAAGTGTGGAAAATCAAATCAACGACAACGTCAACTAACAAATCTAGAACATGACCTAGTAAAATACATATATTCATATCATGTGTACTTTTATGGACAATGAAGTTGAAAATACATAAACGTAGCTTTAAAAAGTTGTCAACGTACAGTCGTGTACAGCAACTGTATACGCGAGCTTTTAAATTCCCATAAACAGTTTGTTGTAGTCACAAACGCATTGTCGACGCAAGTACCTTTGTAGGCAATTTTAAATAGAATGCATTTTCTCAAATAAAACATTCAGAAGTTAAAGCCACTTTTCTAACAAAGTAATACTTTTTAATAAGTCCACCTATTCACTGTACAATTGAGTACAAAACCCATAAACACTTATGTGCTCCTATTTGTTAAACTGCGTCACTTTTGTGTCCCGACTAAAGAATTAGTTTTGTCCTCAGTCGAGTTCGGTAAGGCGACTTTGTTCATTTGTTGGTCCCATGTGTTTTTAGACCCCACGTTAAAAGCTTTGAAGTTGGCATAGTTTAGACAGCGCCTTAGGCCGACGGTAAGCTCACCAAAAAAGTGTACATTTAATCTAAGTAAAAGTACATGTAATTATGATGGATATGTTTAAGGATGATTACAGGGTTACAAGCCAGTTTGAAGATTGTTTCATTATTTAAATTATGAATCGTAATATTAATGAAATAAGAATCGTTAATTCATTTGTTTATATCTCTAATCTGGCAACAATATAATATTTTTTTATCTATTAGGAGTTTCTTAGTAGGGATAAATGTATGTAAATATCGAGTGAGTGAAAGAGTCATATCGGTCGATAGGATAATTTTTACGTAATGGGCAGACGCATAATATAATATCGAATAAAGATGTCAAATGTGTGGTTCCGACACACACACACACACAAGTGAGTCTTGTTATAGACATAAAATTATATTATTAGTTTTATTTGCAACTACTTACCATAGTTACAAATGCAAACAAAACAATCATGAAGCAATACTCTTGGGAGATCAATTTCATAATTTACATTATTGGTTAGCTGATTAAAAATTATTATAAAATACTAGCTTCTGCTTAACGCATATATATACGCCATGTCTGTGTAATGTTTAATGAAACTATGCAGCAGTTTTCGTGTCAATAAGTAACAAACATGCAAACATCTTTACAAACTATCACATTTATAATATTAGTAGAATTTACAATAAGGACAATTGTACTATTATTTTTGTATACAATCTCATATATGCTACATATAAACGTGTTTTCTTTAACTCAATGCGTTTTTCTTTCAGTCAGAATAAGGTGAATCAAGTTTCCTTGCGCAGCGCTTCCTCGCAGAAGTAAACTTATGCAAATGTCTCCAATCCCGCCGTTCTTACGCCTTGGTTATATTGTGACAGTTGAAATTAATTTCAACCGTCATACATAAACTAGAATAACTTTTACTCGTGATGTATGTGTTACGGGTAAGTCGTGGAAATTGATATTGTACGTATTAACCGGTATACACGTAACAAAGAGCCGGGTAATGTAACACAATTTATGTATTTTAAATGTTTACTTCAATGTTATGTTACTTATGTTTAGTTATATTATGTTATATATTATGTATCAGTAAAAGTAAATACCGTTATCCCCTTCATGAAGACTTAGTAAATTTTCGTTACCATATCTCTATTATAATAATAATAATATTCTACCACATACACACAACACCATCTAGCCCAAACTAAGCAGAGCTTGTACTATGGGTGCTAGACAATGGATAAACATACATATATACTTTTTTTTTGTAAATATATACATATTATACATAGAAACACCCAGACCAAGACAAACATCCCTGTTAATGCACACAAATGTTTGACTTGTGCGGAAATAGAACCCGCGACCTCAGGCGTGGCAGTCAGTTATACTGACCACTACGCCATCGAGGCCGACGAATATTGAAAAGATATTGCAGGTCAGAAAAGACAGCTCGCAGGAAAGTAGTCATATGTAGTTTCTTTCACGATTAGTCCCAATATTCTGTTTTAAATTAAGCAGTAACTTAAAAAAATATTGCCTTATCGCATTAATATATAAACTTTATTTATATAATTCTAATTTCCTTGATAAAATGATGATATATACATTTCTTACTTTTACGCCTCAATACTAAGATGGTTTAGGGAAAAATTTGAAAACAGCTGAAATTTGATTTAGGTGTTACGAAGTTCACCGAGTCGTCTAGTAATTAATATAATATAATATTTGTAGTTGTTCTTTGCAAAGAATAATAAAACCGCAAGAATCGGTAAATGTATAGTAGACAAGTTATAAATATCACAACATTAAACTATCCATGATTTTTTTATAAAATGAATTCACTCACTATGTACGAATATATCTACACAAATATTAAGTACAAAAAGATTATACCGCAGTATAATATTAGCGGCTATTTGTGCAAATATTCCGGTATCCAAACCGACTAAATTCCACAATAAGGAACAAAGAACATTCGGTAACAGCCAATAAAGACATAATGTGTGCGATAACCCGCCATGATTCCGTCGAGGTTAACCCTGTCCACTCTGCGAACGAATAGACCGCACTTAGGGTGGGACCATACTAGACAAATCAACCTCGATTGTTACAGTGATAATGAAGCTATGTTATATTCTAGTAAAGCGTGGCACTAGCATTATATTCACTTAGTATTTTGTCGTGTCTTGACATAAAACGAACAGAAAAAAAATATACATTACTGTTAGAATAACTTTCATTCAAAAGTGGTGTAATGTAATGTAATAATGTAAATATTATAAGGTTAAGAAAATTAAGTGTTTAGATTGCGCAATAGTCTATGTGTTTACCTTACCACTATACAGCATTGAGTGTTACTGTTTTGATTCCCGCATGGATAAAACATTGAAGTGATCTGTAAATAGGTGTCCAAGTTCAAATGTTCATTATGCTATGTTTTCCTTCAACCTAATAAGCTATGCATCGTTCTGCCTCAAAAATGCAATATTAGATAATACCGGAATCCTTAATTATCATAGAAAATATTTATCAAGGAAAATCTGTGCTCTTTCACATTTACGACTAAATATTGGCTATAGAATCTTCAACCTTGTGGAACAATCAATCGTTGAAAGCAAACCATTACGCATAGCGAAGAGGCGTGTACTTTTAGAGTGGATGGGACGTGAAAAATATACATCTATTCATACCGACCACTCTGCCGATGGGGACGTACTATACCGAATGACGAATTAGCGTGATGTGAACACTCACTAAAGGACTATCAACTGTGTATGGCAGTTGGAAAACAAGAAACTCTGTTGTAATATTCACTTTGGCTCCCTCCCCCGCGTCGCGGTTCCCTCCGAAAGCTCTTAATGCCAACTCGGCCTGACCTCATGGCAGGTACATTAAGCCGTTTATACATTATGTATGAATTTGTTATGCCGTTTGATGTAAAGAAGCTTTAACTCAGGTAGTGCTAAGGTTTTAAGTCAATTTTGCCTAAATATTTTATACTCTAATTTGTCAATTTGGTAGATAAATCTGTTGCTAGGTTTCGTGTTAGAGGATAAAGGGCAACGTTGTTCCTATTTTGGATAATGATGTAGATTGTGTTTGATATAAAGATTTTATTATTTGGCGACAATAAGGAAGAGCCGGTTTGCTCTAGAAAATATCACCTTCTTGCAGAAAACCAAAGGTTGGATCAGCAATAGAAAACCATTCACTCCACTCATTCATTTGTTTCACCCACTCTATTCTGTATAAGATTTCACCTCCAAATCAAATGTCAAATCGTCAGTAACCTCAAAGATTTTACTGCAAATTCAGAACTGATTTCTATAATGAAATCATACAGAATAGCATCCCAGTGGAAAATTATTACAATGTGCAACGCGCAAAGCAAAATTTATAAAAATAAAATAACGTAAAGTCATTCTGTAAACCGCCATTTTAAAAAGATGGATGCCATAGGTATTTATATGCAGCGTATTCAAATTGAATTGGCTACAAGCCGTACAGTAACGACGATAATGCGGCCATTTTAAATACCGTGCATTCAACTTAATTAATTTTTATAACCTGTGTTCATGCGTCGCGGGAAAATTTACAAACCTTCAAATAACGGACACAAGGTACACTCAGACATGGAACAACTATTTGTGGGCCACAAAAATGTTTGTCTAGTGTGGGGATCGAACCCACAGCACTAGGTGCCGTGACAGTAGCGAGGCGATCACTTTAACCACTGTGGTATCCGCATAATCCATGCTAGCAGTGTAAGTAAATGCCAACAAAACATAAAAAATATACTTATGAACACACCTTGGTTTTCATGACCCTAGATATAGAAAACTAGCTCGGAAGGATGCTTCATTACACTGTATGTATTATAAAAACGTAACGAAAAAATCCCCTACGCCTACAGTATACCAGTTTTCTTGCAAGCCTATTATTTGTAAATTATTAACACCAGGTCGGTGAACACGAATAGGTTAAATATACCTTATCCGTTCAAACAACACATTTGAGCCAATAAATAACGTATTTATTTCTATGTTAAAAGTTTTTATGTAGAACTATCAGCAGCCTATGGCTTCACCCGCGTGTAAACTTTAAATTGGCACATCATCTGGCTCAGGTAACCAATTACAAAATAAAAACTGAATGGTATTGTTTTTCTGTAAATTAATATGTGTTAAAAGAGCAATTTTCTCGCGATGCGTGCAAATACATGCATACAAGCACATTAATTATCCTTAAATTGCAATAACTAATGTTTTATGTGCAACCACGGCTACGCAATCATGAAATATATTGTTGAATTTCCAATTGATATATAAGAAATACCCCAACTAGTTTTTGCGCGACTTTGTTGGGTGGAGTATTCTTGTATGCACCATATCTCCGGTTCTACTGAACGAAATCAGATGGAACATAGCTTATTTATTTATTATTTAGCTCATATTTTAAGTTAAACTATAAGCGCTACCGCATCAAAACCCCTTCGGTTGTTTTTCCATGCTGCTGGAACAAACAAACAGGTAGTCACAGCATATACGGCAAACAGACAAATTCTTTTTTTATTCGCTGTCGGAATAGTCGAACCAATTTAGTTTTAAAAAAGTATCATTCAATCAGTTTTACTGCTTCGTTCGCATAAATGTAGCTTAGGTTAGATAAGTAACAGTACTTTTTACTAGATGAAAGGTTCAATTCTATTCCCCTGAAAACGTGTATGCGAAATTTCATGATGATCGGTTGAGTAGTTAAGGCGTTAAAGTGTAAAAAACAAACAAACTCACATTCGCATTTATAATATTAATTTAGTGTACATAATAAATAAGTCACAGCCTTGTCATAATTTTATAATATAGATGGACAGTCACACAAAGTTTACAGTTTCGTTATATCTATATCCAAATTTGTATTAACTTAGGTGGTAGTTTTCAAATCCAGATGTAAAACAGGTCACCACAAATTTAAATGAAACACTGAATCTTGTTCAAACTACGGCTTACAAACTCGTTACTTTACATTCAAATGGGGCCTCATTATGATGTAAAAATATAACTTGTAAGGCTCCCATGTTGATTTCGGCGATGTAAAGATGTTTTATAACTTTAATTAATTTCGAGATGTATTAAGTGACGGACGGAGCCTGCTAGTGGCAGCTACTACTTACGTTTTTCTGCATTTAAATTTGAAGTTATGTATAAGCCCTATACTACCATATATATAACTGTGTAGAAGATATATATAAATTTACACATTGACTCCCATGCAGTGAAACAGTAGATAATCTAGTTTGCGGTTAATGGTGGTTGCAGCAGCGTTCAAAGGGTAAAATATTTTTTAAATACTCAGATTGATTAATTAAAAGTATTTGAATTTAAGTTGTTTTTTTTTGTCTGTTTGCTTTGCGAAATACAGGAGTAAGTCTATATATGGCTTTTGGTCGGCTTATAGTCAATTCAGATTATAGGTAATTTAAATTGATAATTCGTTTTTCCACAGAGCTATATTAACTATAGCTGACCGCCACAACTCAGCAATATAAAGTTTGCTTAATGCTCGTGGCATCAACGGATTGGCGTATTCTTTTAGGCATAAGTAGTGACTTTCCATTTGGAAATGGTCATTCATCCACCAGCATGCCGGCGGCAACGTTGCTTACCCTCGCGAATTAATCCATACGCGCGGTCGCCGCTGCTGTCAAACCCTTCACTAAAACAAATGACATGACCAATTAAAATTTTCCATTTCAATATTTATCCTCGACGTCTTTCAGAACCTTTCATAAACATTGACGGAAACTTTAAAACGCCAGTAAGATAAATCGAACCGAAAATTTTGAATTCAAAAGAAACATTAATAATAAGTTTAAAAACGTATTTATCATGACGGACTTTTAAAGAGACGTCCTGTGTAACGACCAAGGTGGAAGACTTTCTGCAAATGTTTAGCAGAAATGGGAGAATAATCGCAATGCACCGTGTGACGACCATTAAATTGCAACATTAGGGTTTATTTTTAAAACGTTTAGATATATTTTAAATTCAACCGGTCTTCATATCATTTAAAAGCTGTTCTAAAGTGATAAATCATTCTTTCTATGCGAGAATAAATAGATAAAAGAAAACTAGACATATTTGCCGGATAAAGTATAAAGCCAAAAGATGTTTACAAACAAGATGTATTTCTTCATGTGTGTTCAGTATAGATAAAGAATGAAGTTTGTGTTTCACACATTCAAATCAAAAATAAATCATTCTTCTTATCTTTTTTGTTACGCTTTCACGCCATAACTAATCGACCGATAATCACGATCATAGGACACAACCTGGTGTCCTATGATCGTGATGATCGGTCGATTAGTTTTACTTTTACTTTTTTTGGATAAAGAGTACCTACTCTTTAACCAAAAAAAGGACTAATCCCGCTAGTTGGTCAATATTACAAAGATTTTTTTTTATTTTTGTAGTGAATAAACTCTAATAGTACACATCCGATTTAAAAAAATGTTTCGCCTTTAGAAAGCTAGTTTATCCAAAAGTAACATAGGCTTGTATAATCACGCTACTAGCCACGGTAGCGGAGCAACAATCGTAAACGTTGGTCAAGAGCGGTTGACAGCTAGTTAACATATATAACGCAATAAGTTAATTGAATGTCTCATAGAACTATTATTCAGAATAATAGACAAAGACTAGAGTATCTTGGGATCCTGACATATCTTTGTTACTTTATTTTCCAATCGCCAATTAGTTCAAAAAGTTTTCCTCGGTCTGCCTCTTCCGATAGTCCTATTTACATTCGCCTTCTATACTTTGTAGTTAATATTTTACTATCCATTATATCCCAATACATTAATAATTATGCTTATATAATAATTATATGCTATGTTCCTGTTAATATTCGTTGACAAGTGACAGAAAGTACGGAGTAATCAAGGGTTTATGTCAAGAGTACTCAGTACTTTCCTTGCCCCTCTTGCCCCGCAAGTCACTGCACGATTGTTTTATTGTTAGTGCGATCGCCAACAGACTGTATAATATGCTTTAACTAAACTATTCATTAATATGTTCATTTAATCAGCTCATATCTTAAATATTCTGTAAATACCTAAACCATTATCACATTATATCGTAAAATAAGACGTTTAAAAGCTCTATGTGTATTTATTCTAAGAATGAAAAATACATTCATGAAATAAAACAACAATATAACAACAAAATACGATAGAAAAATTCCCCGTTTTCAATTAGGCATATCATTTATACGGTTGTTTCAAACGTTTTCCTTCAAGACAGATGATTTTAGGAAAATCTTGAGGATAAAAAGTATGTCACTTGAACTCACTTGTTGCTTGGAACTTGGTATGCGGAACACGTTTACGAGTCGTCTCGTCTCATACTAAACACTGTTTAGAGCGTCTGTAGTACGCTCGTTTTTATTTTAAGCTGTTTCAATTGAAACAAACCGAGCTCGGTATCGCTAAATAGTTTGTATAGTAGACATTCTATTAGTATGCTGCTCATTTGCTGAAAGGTATAAAATAAATGTTTAAGTCAAGTCCTCTTTAATTATAATTTTTTTAATTTCTATACTTTATTGCTAATTATAATCAGTAAATAAATCCATACTAAAGTAACTCACACAGTGGGGATTTTACAAACATTGAAACAAAGGCAATCCAGAGTCGGAACAATGATTTGTAGAACTCATAATTTTATGTCCCGTGTAGGAGTCAAACGTATAATACTAGACGATACCTTTGAAATAGTAGATCTAATTCTAATAAAACTACATACAAGTAAATAAATAATTATATGAGAAACGATAATTATAAGCCACATTAGAATTTTACAAAAAATAGGTTATTTGTTGTGAAATTGTAATGTACAGAATATAACTCGGTTAAATCTAGTGTGCCGTAAGCAAGAGCAGTATCGATTGAAGACTCAGAAATTTGATCCACTACATTGTTTAGTACTACCAAATGCATTGTGGATGTATACCTTATATACCTGCATTTATGTATATGCATTGTGGAACACTACCCCAAATCTCCAAACAAAGAGCTTCATATCATTTTCCAACGTCCGCTAATCCATACACCAGTCGCCTCCTCTCTATACAGATGTCCGTTTCATTGTCAATACGTACAAATATTCAAAGCTACGAATACAAAATGAAACAATCTCAGTTTAGAAATTCAATATCTGAAAGCCAATTAGTCTGAATGAAAGGCCAGGTCTCGGTGCTGGAGGCATAAGTAGCCGGTAGTGGTCATCGTGCGCTGTTAGCTCAATGAAACTAATGATCAAAATATGACGTATACTTGTGTTACTGTAATAAATATGTTTGAAGTTAACTTTATTTTACCTATTTCATTTTGTAAACAAATATGGTGTACTGGTTACCACATACAATACATACAGACCCATATTTACGTATTCAATCAGTCAATCAACCCGTTGCAGTCCACTGCTGTACACAGACCTCATGCATTTTAAGACAGTGAGTTGTACTCTCTTCCACATGCCGCATATAGTCAAATCCAGCCACCTTGTGCAGTGTGCAGGTCATCATTACATCTGGCCAAGAGGCCTCCGTTACCAGTACCAGTTACCAGTTACAGTACCTACGTTTACTAAGTCGTGATTTCCGTTAAAATGTCGTGATTTCCGTTTAAAGAGTCGTTTCGTTCCGGTAGTTGTCGGTTTTTCGACAGATATGTCCAACCCATTGCCACTTAGCTTGCTTATTCGGCGATCTATGTCGGTAGCTTTGGATCTTTCTCAGATAGCTTCATTTCTGAGTTAAACTTTTAAAGATACTTTTCGGCACGTTTCGGCACTGTAAGTCATAACAGGCAAGATGCACTAGTCAAAGACTCTTTATGTATTATCCCTCTTTTTTTTAATAAGACACTTAAGTAAGTAAGTAAGTAAGTAATAAAATGTATTTTACTTCTAAAATATTATTTTGTCATCTAGGAATTGTCATTTTAAGCATTTCTGTACAAAAAGATACTAGATGTGCTTAGACTGTCTTGGTAATACAGCGGTAGTGAATGCGATTAAGTGCATATGTCCTCGGGCTCGATTCCTGGGTCGGCCAAGATGTTATTAGGTTTTTCTATCAAGATTCTCAATAGTAGCATGAATTCTGAAACTGTGTCCGGTAAAGCAATATGCAGACATCGAACTTACGATCTATTCAGTTCCATTGGCAACCACCTTTTTAAAACATGTTTAAACACAGTTGTTTTTAATTAGACAAATATTTGGCTAAGCAGAGTAGTGTTTCAGCGGTGCAGTACAATGTAATCTGTAGCTACATGTTCGTTGTAGAGTGAGGCTAATAAACTGTAGTTGTAAGCTCATGACTACCCTCATGTCTGTCACGTACGATGGACGAGGCCACAGACCTCGCAACATGCTACACGAGTTCCTAAATAAATGAAAAAGGTTATTGATTTTTATGAAGAAATATCTAATGTGCATTTTTTATTATTTTGTAACCTGCGCGTATTTATCTGTTATGTTGTAACGTATATTCAAACACCCCAAAAGAGAAATCGAAATTTATTATTAATCTAGTTATAAAACTTACTGCATAATTTTCAATTTTATCCAATACTTGGTTTGCATTTAATTGGTTTCATTTCATTTTTGTATTGATTTTTCGTTATTATGAAAGCAAAAGTAACCACTTCTACATAATTCGAAATTATTTTTAAATCATACATTAATATACATTTTAGAATAAAAAATGTTGCTGTGTAGTATTCTGTCATCCCCCAGTAAGTCACGAAGAGATTTACTATACTGAAAATACATTGAAGTCACAGAATACGTTGATAATAAACAGCAAGTTTATTGTCATCTACTAGGCATACTTTCAAAAAATGTCATTGCAAATCTTGAAAATATTATCAATTCAAAGTTAGGAATCGAAACCAGTACCTCATAATCAGTCATTCTGCAAGCGTGTCAGTTAACCACTTAATCAACATAGATGTCTATTATTAATCAGTAAATTATGTCGTGTATCACATTTGTGACTCTGCAACCCCCTAAAACGTCTCCCCACATCAAGTTAATTATTCCACATGAATTCTAATTGTTTAACTACAATTTAAGTCAATAATAAACTTATATTGTTGGATATTAATCAGACGAGAGTACCTTGGCCAATTTACTAATAAACCTACATACGAATACTATGCTACATTAAGTTATACTGCCAGTGTAATCTGGATGGGATCATCGCTTGCGTTTCTAGAGTATTTTGTTTAAAATAAGTTATTTTACATACAAGCTATTAACTGCGTGGCCCACGTGACTATCCAGGACATGGTCTCTTTGATTATTAAATTGCATCCAAAAATGTTCGGTTTCCGTATGATTAAATAACAAGTCTTGTAATTGAGAGATTATATGGTCGGATCTCACGTATCGCACTACTCACAAAACTACAAACAAAAGCATACTAGCTTAGCTGAAAGAGTTAATAAGAAAACTAATAATATGTAGCCTAAATTGATAAAAAAGTAATAAAATTAAAACACTACTAGTATACTTTCGTAATATTACTAGGAACTATTGTTATAAAAGTAGACTATAGTGTTTTATTTTAGTAGTAGTACTATGGTGATTCGACGATACGATATACTTAACACAAAAAAAAAAATATCTAGGAATAATTAAGTCCAATCGCTTCTGGTCCGATCCTTCCTTCTTCTACTTTCTTTCATCATTCCCGGCCATTCCCTTTACATCGGTTACGATAGCTGCTTTCTATCAGGCAGCTGTCTTTGTACTTGTTTGCCAATTATGTGGTTTACTTTAGCCAGTAGCTTGGAAGAGTTTTCTCGTATTTGCTTCTGTGATACCAAGAAAACATAGTCTGTGGGCCGCCTGGCACGTCTGCTAATAGCAATAAAAACAAAATAGTTTTTTAGAGTCTCAGTTTTACTAGAACTTATTTCTGCAACGTTTTAGAAGTTACTGTGTGTTATATAGTACCTATATTTTTTTAAATAAAGATTGTATTGCTGGCTGTAAATATTATATGTTATCAAATCTATTGACATTTAAGAATAAAATAATTTCTTCTTTTAAATAAATGTTTGATGGAATCAGTTTAAATGTTGCCGCAAATATTATTGTCTTTTTTTATTTGCATGCGATCTGAATACAAATCTTGTAACATCCCTCTAGGGTTTACACCAATACTAGTAAGTTGTTATAAAAACTAGCAACATTTTTGTTTATTTTTTATTATAAAATTTTCCTGGTTTACACCAATCAGCCGGCACACTATTACGTCGAACTCAACCACGAAATCTTGTTGTAATACACCTCAACCTACCCATAATACTCCAATACAATCGTGAATCTCAAATACTTCATATAAATAAGCACATTTCATGTATTCCTATTGACTTTTCTATCAGTCTGAATTCTAGTGTTCAATGTTGTTTCAAATAAGGCTTTATTAACCAGTTGCGTGTGAAACTGAGTTGAGTCCGATACGAAATTGAGCGAACTAAATGAGCATTAACAGCAAACATTTGAACATTATACTGTTCCACTACAGTTTGGATGGGAAGACAAATTAGCGATATCGGCTCGTGTTCACTATTTTACCTGTGTGGTTTAATACGGGTATATTATGCAAAGATTGGGATAATGTAGGTAAAATTTACATAAGTTATATTTGTATAGATTATTAGTAAATATGCCTGATACCAGAATTGTAAAAACTCGGATTTTTGCGTGTAGTTTTTCAATAAGATCACGGAATCAGACTTGAAATAAGATTGCGTTCTATTACGTAGAGTTTAAAAATAACTAGTAATATAATAATATTCTACCACATACACACAACACCATCTAGCCCAAACTAAGCAGAGCTTGTACTATGGGTTCTAGACAATGGATAAACATACATATATACTTTTTTTTTTTTTTTAGTTTAGTTTTTAGTAAAACACGGATATGATACATTTCTGCACAGCCCTTTGTTGACACACAGGAAGATACGTGTTATATATTATTATATTAACATAAATACAATACATACATAAATAGGTAGTTCATAAATTTGTTCTTGAAGGGGTAGGCAGAGCTGTATATGATATGTTCATGATTCATATTTTGTTCGAATAAATTAAGTTTTATTATAAACTATGTAAAATTATTTACTTAACATATATGTTTACAAATAATCCATTAAATTCGAGTAAAGGGCAGGTTACATTTCCAAATTGGACACAAAACACTTTCAGTATCTGGCATCAACATGCAAGCGAGTGAAAGCTTTGAGGTAACAGAGGCAAGTTGGACCTTGATTGCGGATCGCAAATGTTTGCCCGAGCTCACGAGAACCACATCAATTATTCAAATAACTACGTAGAGAGACTGACTAGACGAGTAATTTTGCGAATATTACCCGTGGAGGGGCACGAAATGTAAGCTGCTTACAAGTTTCGCGCCAAATAACTTGGGGATACCCGAGAATGGCTCTTATGTATGGTAAGTATGCAAGTCCGGGCCCGCCGGGCTCTAGTTAGTTAAGTGACGATATTAATCTGATGAAAAGACCTATTGATCGTAGCGTTGCTCGCTGTTCTGAGTTTGTAGAAATAAACATAATACACAACATTACAAAGGTATTTTCGTTAAGGATATTTAAAATTATAATGCTTTGCTAATTATTACTCAGTCATCACGGTCGGCAGCTATTGAAGTTCGCAACGTTACTCAGATGAAAGACAAGGAAACTACGGTGGAATTGACTGATATCATTACCAAGGTTGGATCGGTACTTGATATGAACTTAAATAAATCGCATATTCGCGACATATACAGGCTTCCAGGAAAGCCAGGTACAATAAGGCCGATCGTTACAGAGTTTACAAGCGTTCAATCGAAACATCAATTTCTTACCCTTGCAAAAGAGTATAATAAAAGAAGCACAAAAGAGAACCAACTGAACACGCAATTGATTGGATTAGCTGGCGATCGTCGCCCGATCTACGCTGCAGAATATCTCCCAGCCAGCTCTCGGAAGTTATTTTTCAACGCAAGGGAATTTGCAAAATTACATGACTTCAAGTATTGCTGGACTACTAATGGAAATATATTCCTGCGGAAAATTGAAGGTGATAGGCAAATTTTGATAAAATCTGAGCAATCCCTGCGTGATTTAGAAGGGAAGCAGTGACTAACCAACATGATAGAGATAAGATATTGTGCCTTCTTTATTGTATATGTAACACCATTTTTAATTCTACACACACACAAAACTACACGTAAGTTTATCTATTATATTACACTTAAGCGTCTTTCAGTGCATCGGAGGAGTATTTACTGTTTAGAAACGTATAACTTTGCTAGGCAAATAGTCTGGGATAAGTTATTTAATCGCAATCGGGTATATTCGTTGCTATGCTTTCTCAACGTTGACCGTGTTTTTCGTAGGTTTTATTTTTTTGTTTTTTGTATAATACTAATGCAATGGCAAATTTAAATATAATAAACCAGGAAATTGACTCGCTTATTGTATCTAAATCATATAAATGCAAGCCTGCGAACTGTGCGCAGTATATTACTAACCCGTACAAAGGGTTAAAAATACTACATATTAACATAAGGAGCATCAATAAAAATTTTGATGAAATCGCCTCATTAATGGAGATTATTGGTTTCCATTGCGATGTTCTGGTTTTGTCGGAATGTTGGCTAAGCAAGGTAACGTACTTACCGATTTTAGAAGGATTTAACTCTTTTTATACAAAAAATATATATAACCAGAACGATGGTTGTGTTATATATGTTAAGACAACGATTAAGGCTAACGTTATAGAACCGCACTTCGTTGATGCTAACTGTCTTATTTGTCATATAGATAATATTTCCATAATTGTTCTGTATCGTTCTCCATCTTATAAAAATATAAACAGATTTATAGAAAGCTTGGATAAGGTACTTAATATATCCACACAAACTGTTATCATGATTGGTGATATAAATATCGATATAAAGCATGGCAACAATGACAATAACTCGAACGAGTACTTATGTTGTGCTGCTTCACATGGACTTCTTCCAGCCCATTATCTCCCCACACGTGGGCCTAACTGCTTAGATCACGTGCTCCTTAAAACAAATCTTAGTGCAACAACCATAGTTATTGAGTCATACATAACTGACCATGAACCAATACTGTTATTTTTGGAAACAAACAAAAAATACCTTAATTTACCTCATACCAAAACTAAAATTAATCATGAATTAGTTACTAAATCTATATCTAACTTTAACTGGTCACCAATATTAAAAATGACAGATCCGAATAGGGCAGCGGCAACTCTTATTGAAGGGCTTTCTAAAATCGTACAAAAATGTTCACATTTATGTATAATTCCTAGAAAGCAACGTTGCCTCAAGCCGTGGATTACACCGGGGCTATTACGATGTATTAGACATCGCGATAGCATGCATGCTAAGTTAAAAAAATCAAAAGATAATGAAATACTTAGATTATCATATACCAGATATCGTAATTACTGTAATTCCTTACTGAAAAAACTCAAATGGGCGTATGAAAAAGAAGAATTCTCCAAAGCAAAAAATAATCCAAAGGCAACGTGGGATGTGATAAAAAAGGTCTCTGATCTCCATTCTACTTGTCTCCCTCCAAATGAACTGTTACACCTCTGCAGTACTACAAGTTCCTCAATTAATTTAGTAAACGATTTCTTTGCCAACGTTGGTAAACGTCTAGCAACTAATATACAGGCAACTACAACAGGTATACTGCCTCCAATCCCTCCGTCTAACTCAAGTGGATCTATGGTCCTTCTTGAAACAACTCACAAAGATGTTGAAGCTATCGTTTTAAGCCTTAGATCTAACTGTGCTACAGGCTGGGATGGTATCCCTGCGAGTATCCTCAAGAGTACAAAAAATATATTGGTCCCAATAATCACACACGTATGTAATATTTCAATTTCATCCGGTATCTTTCCAAATGCATTTAAAAAAGCGTTGGTACATCCAGTGTATAAGGCTGGGCGCAGGGATGATGTAAATAATTATAGACCAATCTCCATCCTTTCAGCTATGTCGAAGATCCTTGAGCGAATATTGAGTAAGAGCCTTATCAGCTACCTCGAGTCAAATAATGTTCTTGCTGACAATCAATTTGGGTTTAGGTCGGGTTTGAACACTGAGGACGCCGTCATAGCTTCAATACTCAATACTCAATACGTTTATTGCACACCATAATGTTACATAGATGTTATTAGACAGGTACACAGTTCATTATGGACCCTGTAGGGCACGGCAGCGTAGGAGAGAGGATGAAGTCACATAGAACTCAAAATTCAATAAAGTACTTATGCAATAATTTTAGTTATGTTTAAATAATTATATATTTATCTATTTTCTTGCAAGTATTTTACAATCTGTATAAACTTTATGCTCTTTATAATAACAAATTGTGTATCCAATTTAGTTCCTATATATATGTAGGTATATGTATTGATTTTAACATAATTTACTACAGTATATGCTTATCAGTTAAGTATTCATTTATGGTATAATACGCTTTATTTATTAATATCTGCTTTAACTTGTGTATGAATTTCTTATCATTTGGTTCATTTCTAAAATGTTCTGGGAGATTATTGTATATTTTTATAGACATAACAAATGGGCTTGTTGCGTGCATAGTTAGTTTAGATGCGGGTAGATTTAGTCTATTTTTATGGCGTAATGAATATTTAGTTTGGATGTCTTGTCTTTTACTATAAAAATTGGGATATTTTCGAACAAATTTACACATTTCTAATACATATATAGAAGGTAAGGTTAGAATTTTATTCTTTTGATAATGGGGTTTGCAGCTGTCAGTTTCATGTATGTTGACCAGTATCCTAATAAGTTTTTTTTGTAATGTGAAAAGTGTTGGTGTGTCTGTGCTATTTCCCCAAAGTATGATGCCATAACTTAGCCATGAATAGGCATATGCGTAATATGTGATTAAGGCCGTTTGCGTATTTGTAGTTTTCTTAATTTCACGCAAGGCATAAGAAAATTTGGATAATTTGAGTCTGAGTTTCTTTATATGACATTTCCAATTTATGTGTGTGTCTATGTTTAAACCCAGTAAAGTAAATTCTGCAGTTTCTTCTAATTTTATATTATTATATGTGAAATTTAGATGTAAGGGTGGTTTTTGACGGGGATAAAAACTCATCAATTTGGTTTTCGAGAAATTAATGGCTAGGTTGTGATCTGCCATCCATTTCGATATTTTTTCGAGGATAGAGTTTAGAATAAGGTTTATATTTAAAGCGTTTTGGCATGGGACGAGTAAAGAAATATCATCCGCGAATAGTACACACGGCCCTTCTATACATTTAGGTAGGTCGTTTATATATAGTAAAAAAAGGAGGCAGCCTATTACACTTCCTTGGGGGATAGAAGAATTTATTGTTTTGGTGTCTGACCTAATATTTTCTATAGTGTGGGTTGTGTGATTAAAATATTCAATTTCGAGCAATTGCTGTCTATTATGTAGGTAAGATGTAAGCCAATCGTGTGCTTTACCACGTATTCCTATTTTGTACAGTTTATTTAATAATATATTATATTGTACTTTATCATATGCCTTGGTCATATCCAGTAGTATGCCTACTGCATATTTTTTGTTATTTATTATGTTTAAGGCTTCTTGAACATATTTATACACTGCTAAGGTAGTCGACCGATTTTTTCGAAAGCCGTTTTGACATTCGCTAAATATTTTATATTTCTCGCAGAATTTGTATATGCGATCACACATGGCTTTCTCAAACAATTTTGATGCTGTGGGCAAAAGAGCTATGGGGCGGTAATTGTTTACATCATTTTTGTTATCTTTTTTGTAAATAGGCTTTATTAAGGCTCTTTTCAGTAGGTCAGGGAAAGTACCCTCCACAAATGATTGATTTATTAATAGGTAAAAGGGTAGGGTAAGTTCGTCAGCGCAGCGTTTGATTAGGAACGGTGGTAGTTCATCTATACCGCAACTACGTTTGTTTTTCAAATTTTTAATTGTTCTATTTACTTCATATGCTTCTACTGGACTGAGAAACATTGTATTTTCAAGGTTTGGCCCGCTCCAATTGGCGGAGTCTCTGCTTGAATGATTAGAGGTCTGTTGACCTATTGAGGCAAAAAAGTCATTTAAATAATTTGTTATTGCTTTGGGTTCTGATGAAAGATGATTATTTATGTATATTTCTAAGTTTTGTTTTACGCGCCTTGGTTTATTGTTAGTTCTTTCGTTTATAATATTCCACATGGCTTTAGTTTTATTTTCTGAGGATTTTATTTTATTTATATATTGATTCTTCTTTGCTATTATTACTGCTTGTTTTAATATCTTTTCGTATTTTTTGTAATATTTTATTAGAATGGGATTTTTTGCTTTTAGTATTAGTAATTTTAATAATCGCTTATTTTTACAAGATTTTTTTATTCCTCGTGTTAACCAATGCTTTTTATGTTTAGTTTTTAGTCTTATTTTACAAATGGGTATGCATTTATTTAGAATATTTATTAGTGTATTATTAAATAAATCGTAGTTGCTATTTATATTATTATTTTGTGTTATAATGTCTTGCCAATTTTGTAATTGTAATTTAGACTTAAATAGTTCTATGTTTCTATTATTATACAGTCTTTTTCTTGTATACCATATTTGTGATGGTTTTCGTTGCGGTAGATCTATTTCTATGATGGTTCCGTTATGGTCTGAAAAACCTAGTTCTTCAACAAAAGTAAAGATATTTTTTGTATTGAAATTTGTAAATATGAGATCAAGGCATGTTGACGTATTTTCGGTGATACGCGTTGGTGACTTTATATGTTGTACAAAGTTATATTCAAGCATGAGATCAAGAAATTTGTTTGTTTTTAAGTTATTTTCTAGCATATTAATATTAAAATCACCTCCAATTATGATATCATATTTTAAGTGTTTGTTATTTAAGTATTGTAAAATAAGTCGTATTTGGTTGTAGAATACTTCTTCCTCTCTTCTATTCCAGTATATGGTAATTATTATAATTTTATTTTTTAGCAACTCAATTGCACATATTTCTAATACATATTCAATAGACATTGCAGTAATGTCATTTCTTTCTATACTTTCAATATGGTCTTGAAGAAGAATGCAGACCCCGCCGCCTGTCCTTGTTTGACGACAATAGGAAGCCGCCACTTTGTAACCGCTGAATTGGACGACCTCCAGTTTTTCTTTTGAGAGCCAGGTCTCAGTTATACATATTGCTTTGTAGATTGGTCTTTGGAGTATAAATGCTTCTAATAAGTGTCGCTTGTTGTACAAACTTTGAATATTTTGATATAATATATTAAATTTCAGTTCTTGTGTTACGAAAGGAGTGATTTTTATCAGCGATACATTTGTTAGACGATAGACTTTGGTCGTAGTTGTTGCTTGATATTATCTGGTCTCTAGTTTCATAATTTATATGGATTAATAAATTCTGCATAACATTTTGCATTCCGTAGTTATTTAGTTTGCCACTATATTTGAAAAACATGCTATGGTCGTAAGATAACTCAAGGTTTGAATCAAGTACTGTGGCATATTGGTGTGTGTGAATATCAAGATACAATAAGCTGTTGAATGTTTCTATTCGCCAGTTAAACATAGCAGAGTAGTTGTTGCACTTGAACGTAGGCAAACAAAGTATGATATTAGTATGCTTAATATTTTGTAACATTCTTCTCATTTCTATGACTATATCCAGATAATTATTGGTTCTTTTGAAATCTTCTTCTCCGATCAATATTACGCAGTAATCTTTGTTTGTGAAGTCTGATATTTTTTTGTCTAAGCCGCTCAAAAGTTGTATTATTCCGCACTGCGGTGACACATAATGGCATATCTCAGTATCATTGAAAATATTTTCTGCTGTGGATAATACATTGTTCGTCTTATTAGCACTGATTAAACATAGTTTTCTCTTAGTAGGTTTCAATATGGGGCGAGATTTTTCTTTTTCTTGCACTGTGTTTATTGCTTGTGGTGTAGAATAGTTAATTTTAGGTGGATTTTTGGGTGTGTATTGGTTAATCAGTGTGTTACAAGGTTTACTTAGTCTCTTTGGTGTTATATAGGTAGGTTGTGAAGATTTATTTCGAGGCGTCGACATCTTGAAGCTCTCTATATCGCTCGATAGACATTTTGTAGCCTTTTTAAGAATGTCATGTTTTGTTGTTAATTCCTGCACCGTTTTCTTTAAGTCGTGGTTTTCAATAGATAAATTATCAATCTCTTCGTGGGCTGAATTTAGCTGTGAGGTAAGTTGTTCTATTTGATCCTTTAATTCTTGAATCTGTGTAATGTTTTCGTCAGCTGATAAGTTTGGTAAGCTACTAGTGGTGCCATCTAGTTTTGAGCTACTGGTACTACTATCGTCACAGGTAAGAACTTCTGTCATAGATAGTGTACGCGTTTTTCTAAACGTTATATTATCGAAGAAATTCATAGTTCATCTTATTTGAATTGAAATAAACCTCAAAAAGTGTTCTATGTAACTCAGATTAGATCTTGCGACTTTTCTGCAGTGTAACAGTATTATCCACTGTGCCAACTGGGCTTTAGACAATTAGTTGAAATTGATGTTCATAAGCTAGTTATGCAATATTTATAATAGGGGGTATTTGCGACGCTGGGATTGGTCAGATTGTTATCACAGTATGTTCAAATAAAATTAACGAACAATATTTTTCACTGCTTAACGTACTCACTGTTTTAGTTGGTAATTCACTGTTTAAACATACGATATTTGGCAGTTTTTAAGCACTGTAGATAAAATCAACTTTAGTTCAGTGTATTATTGTTTATTTATTTCACTGTTTTGTTATTAGCACTGTTCCGTCGTCGTACAGTCACTTCACTTATAACTTTGTAACTACAGTACATATACTTTCACGAACAATAGGTAGTGAGCATCATGTTATATACGTAAAATAATTGAAGAAATTAGACAGTATTATTACAATATGTATTTTTAAAGATTTAAAATTCGCGGAGCTGATGTTATTACGGCAAGACTAGTGTTGCCACTCACTTTCAGCTTTATCACAACACGTAGTCAAAATCCTTGATAATAAACAAAAGTGTCTAGGTATTTTTCTAGATATATCTAAGGCCTTTGACACCGTCCCTGTGTGGATCTTGCTTAGAAAGATGGAGGGCATTGGAATTAGAGGCCTCGTTTTGAATATGTTTGCTGATTATCTCAGAAATCGAACCCAGGTGGTCAAAATAGGGCAATGCGTGAGTGATGAGCTCCCGGTCACTTACGGCGTGCCTCAGGGTAGTATTCTGGGACCTATTCTTTTTCTCATATACATTAACGACTTATGTAAACTCCCTGTCCAAAACTGTAAAATTCTTACATATGCTGACGATACAGCTCTTTTAGTGGATGGAAAGGATTGGGCCCATTGCTACCAGAATGCGGAGGCGGCGCTTTCATGTGTTATGAGATGGCTGAATAACAATTTGCTTACCCTTAATATTAATAAGACCATACATATACCCTTTGCCATCAGATCGAATTTATGCCCCCCAAACTGTTTTACACTCAAGGGTCACACATGTATATCATCTGCTTACTGTAACTGCCTGACAATCTCTAAGTCCGATAGTGCCAAATACTTAGGAGTATATATAGATCAACATCTCAACTGGCGTCAACATATCAATGTACTGTCGAATAGAACTCGAAAATTAATCTATGTCTTTAAAAAATTACGTAATTCTGCTGATCTAGACACACTAAAAGTCGTTTACTTCGCTCTGTGTCAATCAGTTATAACCTATTGTGTGCCAGTTTGGGGTGGAGCCGCAGAAACGATTTTTATTTAGCTGGAGAGGGCACAGAGGGCAGTCTTAAAAGTTATGTTTTCACGACCACTTCGATATTCCACAAAACTACTTTATACAGAATGCAATCTTTTGACTGTTAGACAGCTTTATGTGCTACATACTATGCTTCGTAAACACTCGACTCGTCCTCCCACAGAGCCAGTTGGCAGACTTAAGCATAAGGTTTTCCCAGTAGAGTTACATAGAACTTCTTTTGCTAAGAGACAAAACCATATTAATGGCATAAAGTTATATAATCATTTAAATAAAATTCTAGGTATATATCCAAAAAATAAATACGAGTTTAAAATAACAATAAAAGAATATTTACTTCAATTAGATTATCGTAATACTGAGGATCTTCTACTAGGACGCTTAGGATAGAATAGTTACACGCACATACACACACACACACACTCCCACACACACACATACACACACACACACTCACACACACACACACACACACACACAAACACACACACACATATACTCACCCACAAAACACGAGCACGCACACGCCCACATATAGACACAAGCACTCATACATACATACACACACACACGCACTCACACATGCAAGTGATCTCGCTCATGCGCGCGCTTACATAGACAGACACATTAATTTTATTTATAATTTCTTATTTTAAGTAAACGTTTCATTTTTATTGTTTTCTTTTGTTGTTTTAAAATAATGGCTTTTTATTGTTACAAGACTCACGGGTAGCACTGGTCTCTAAGATACAGGTATATACCTAGTTTAGAGATCAGAGTTTTTAATTATAGTACCTAATTATATTTATATAATCCATATATCAATTGACATAATTATATATAAGCCATATTTCTGTTTATAATGTGTATTTTGTTGAGCAATAAACGTTATTATTATTATTATTATTACTAAAACCATTATTTCTAGACGATTTCCATGAATTTTTGACCCAAAAATGTAACAGAGTTAAAATTTATTTAAAATAAGAATAGAATGATGTGTGATGCTACGATCTCGTTGGTCAAACGATCGTTTTATTCATATTGTCACTTTATTCTAAATTCAAATGGACAGTAATGCTTTTGCTTTCAAGAATGTAATCGAATCGAATAGAAACATCGTCCATAAAAGGGTAAACACATAAGATAATCACTAAGTCGAATTCGGAGAAGGGAAACCACTCGCAGCAACCCAAATAGGCCGAAAATCTCAACTTAAATATAAGAAAAAAATGTTCAATCTGAATAAAGTGTGCCACGCTGGCTTTAGCTTTACCAAAAAGGGAAGAAGGATTAAAGAGGTCGCGAAGCTGACATAGTAGGATTAACTGAGCGGTGCCGTGTCAGCAAATAAATGACGATTCTTCGAACGGATACACCGCTCGCTGGAAGTTTTACCTACCAAATTATTTGGTTTACATTATTTTCATAATATCAGAAGAAAATTACCATCAGCTTAACTTGTTAAACTGTCAAATGAACTGTTGAACAATTTCTCAGGAAGAAGCTCAAACGAATCGTATTCGTAAAATGTTGCAAGTTCTTTTTCGTTGCTAATTGGCATATTATTGGCGGCAATCTGACCTGATGTGGTAGCTATGAAGGTACCGCATAGCTTGTCTAGAAGATACCTTCTAGTGCATATACACTCGCGACTCAACCTCCAGACTGTTCTCATCAGGAAACGTAAACACATCCAAAGGGTTAAACATTATAATAGCACAATTGACGCTTAATGCACTTACATGTGTTTAAATAATAACTGGGTTTGATACTGCAACCTCCTTTGAGAATATGCAGGGATGTACTTAGCAACGCAATGCATAAAATACATTTATATTTCCATATACTCGATGCTTTTAGTCATTTCTTATTGCTTAAAAAGCAATACAATGAATTTCACTCATAAATACAAGGTGTCCCAGAATATGTGAATCAAATTGTAACGGGAGATTCCTTAGGTTAGGACCTTTCAAATGATCACAATAAAAAATAAAAAAATTATGTAAAAATAAAAGTTTTGGTGCAAAGAAAATACACCAAAATAATGCAGCGATTTCAAAATTAAGACAGTTTTAAAAAATCGTTTTTAGCTTGACGAATCAGTCCTTCACAAATAATAATAGTGGACAAATGAAAATTTGCCATAAACAAAGTACCTGTAGTTGAAAGTCTGAAAAAGTCGTACTCTTTTAAAAACTTAGATTTTTTATATTTACACAAATGTAAATTTTATTTTTAGCACATTTGAATGGTCCTTACCTAAGAAATCTCCCGTTACAATTTGATTCACATATTCTGGGACACTCTGTATAAGTATACAAATTTGATTACAAATAAACTACTATTGAAATTGTAAAGCATTGATCTGATTCAATGCAAATTAACCGGTTTAACTAACTTGAACTTTACACCACCATTGATAAACTTATCAATAGCATTATGAATCGAGTACGATCGTATTGGAAAGGATTCAATGATAATAAACTATAATAAACCAACGACTCTCTGCGTCTTTAACAGTGTGTGAAAATATAGACCAGATTATGTTGACCTCTCAATACTATAAATAGATCTACGAACTAGAGTCCAGCTTATATTACACTTTTATGGGGAGAATTTATAAAATCCTTTGTTAGCTACTACTATAAATGAAGGTGAATAGATTTTAGTAATTTTTTAAGATTTTAGCTTTAAAAATTGTCGATGTTTTGAGGCAAGTAAAGAGTATTCATTTTGCAAGCACACACATGTAGTCTAGTTATGCAGTAAGTGAGATAATGTCATGATATTGTTGATTCGATGACGCTTTAATAAATATAACCTGCTGTCATCAACCGTCGGGTCGCAAACCGCCGGGCCTGGTTGGACCTTCACTATTAAGGTCTTCAAATTGGCTGCGCACTAGTGACGGCTGCAGCTCTACCACTGCGCAGCCGTCACTAGTCGATCGATGAACTGATGCGCGGCCGCAGCGCGTTTTTATTTATATGGATTTACAAAGCAGCGCGGCCGTTGCGCAGTAATTTGCGGCAAATTTGAAGGCACCCTTATTGTAGGAAGCATAAGACACATACTTAATACAATACTACATAACGGGTCTTAATAGCGATAAAGTATTTAAAGGGGAATAAATACCTATTGATTGCCCGACGTAATCGCGAGTAAGACCCGTTATCTAGTATTGCATTAACTACACATAAGACATTCAGATTATCATAAACATGTGAACGTACAGCGAAATAAAGAAGCTACTCGAAAAAAGATATTGTGAATCCCTCTTCGACAGCAATAATTAAACTTTTTAGTAAATTATATTGACTGGTACTTTGGTAAACAACACAAATTCTTAGTCTTCATCAATTGATCTCATACCAATTTTGAAGAAAGGTACGTAACAGAACATAAATTTTGTCTCAATTACAAAAGTTTTGAACGTTTTCATGAATAAATATCCCTTCTGCTATCGCTTCTAGATATTTTAGCGTTTAAAGTTTCCGTGAAACAGGCTTAGTCGGTGGCAACGCGTCAATAAAATCTGACACTTGTCAACGAAAAAACGCTTACAAGTTTGATTTTAGTCGCGCAAGCGTTTCTTTGGTTATAGTTTATTTTTGAATGTTTTGAACATGCAATACGGATTGTCAGATCTACTTGGTATTGGAAATCATGTGATTTATGAAAAATATATTTATTAAATTTATAATAAATTATATTATAAAAATTAATATTTGTCTTTAAAATTCAATTAAAATTTTATGTATAAAATATATTTGAATAGATTTAAATTTAATATATAGTTTTTAAATTACTACCTAAAATTTGTTGTAACTTTAACCCAATCGGCGAATCCACGATCTCCTCGGTAGCAAGTGTATTGTCTTAACAATTCATTCACAACTAATTAATTTCTAAAAACTGATAGGTAATTACCGAGTGCCCATGTGAGTGGTTTCTAGGATTTGAACAATAGCAATTTAAATAGTAGACATTGACACAAATATCTTTTTAGGTAGTTCGTAGTTATACTAAGTATTTTAAAATGCCACATAATTTTAAAAAGCGTTCTTAACAAGCCATCCTTCTTCGGTATACACGGTAGGAAGCAGATTGCGTCCCTTATTTTTATCCTATTTTATATTTAATGTATTTATTTACTTTGAGATTCAATATTTCGACATCCTTCAGTCTAATGAAGACAGTGAAAAGTTTCTAGACCACGCAATAGTGAGATTTCGTTAGGAAATCTGGTTTAATATCTCGATATCAAACGCTCTTACTTTATGCTTTCGCGTTCTCTTACCGCCTTTAGACTTTTCGAAGCTATTAATATGTTTGCGTCACGAATGAACTTAATTTTTATCGGTTAAGGCAAATCTTAAGAAGAAATCAGCATGCCTGAAAGTTACTGCTACTTTTAAAAGACTTTACAAACATGAATGGATTAGCCACAAAGAACACAGGCTTATTAAAATTGACTGATTATAAGCCTTTCAGAACTCACAAATTTATATGCGTGAAGCCAATACCTCATGTGCACATAAAAACATCAGCCATATCTACTGTGTCTCATTTATTATAATATGAAACAATAGTTAATAAAATAATAAAGAGGCCTACTGCACAAAACTAAAGTTTATAAGATATTTAACATTCGAGTTTCTAATAGAAAATTGCTTTTACAAACTAGCAAAATCCTTTGTTGTTGCCCAAAATTATATTAATGATTTAGCTAACAGCGACCGCTATTATCCGCTTTGTTAAATTTTTAATTAGAATCGGAAGTTATAACTTGTAAACCTGACATAGGTACCGGTTCAAAGTTCAACCATAAACTTCTCTTTGTTTATACTACTTGGAGTTTGGAAAGCAGGTAAGTTTTAGAACATTGAGGTTTAATGATCTAATATTAAACGAACGCGGAGGGTATTAATTAAGGATTCCGTGGCGTAATAGCGATAGCAAAATTATAGGAACGCCCCCATCAGTGCGCGGTAGCGATGCAACTTTTGTGTTACGTTTTAATACGGCCGTCGGCGTATTCATGTGGTTGCTCTCTCATATGCAGAGCTCACGCTTTTATTTCTTATAAGATAAGTAATCATAATATCTCAGAACCTTTTGCCGAAAATCTTTAAACATTTTGTTGTCCTTTTATGCATGAGAATTTTTCATTGGCTTTGTATATTAGTCGTGAGTCGTGACGTAGCTAACAATTAGTTTGTAACCAAAACATGATTGTCTCACATTATAAAAACATATTATATGAATTTTCACGAAGATAGACAATAAGATATCTACCAATATGTTGTTGTCATTATTTCGGCATGAGTTACATTTGTGTGTTACATAAGCAATTTATTGTCACTATATTGTTTTCATTATATTAAAAATAATACGAAAAATTAGACGAGTTAAATCATTTGAGGATCTTATTTTATTTTTAAATAATACATTTCTTTGTTTACATTCATAATAAATTCCTATATGTTTTACACTTATGTTTGAATTGAGTTATTTAAGATGGAAATGTAAAAGAAGCTCAAAGCCAAAAGACTGGAATTATTAACATTTTCATTATTTCTCTATCAAATATAAAAACAAGACAAAAGAAACACATCGTACACCAGAACAGCACACAAGAAACGATAATTTCACGGTACGTACAGACATAACAATAATTTGTTGTTCATTGTAACCACAGGAGACTCGGCCAAGAGTAAGCTTGCCTTCGTGATGTCGTTCGCTAGGTGCTTAGTTAACTTCCACGGGAACGAGCTTCTTGAAATAAAAAGAAAATTAAATATATTCTACTGAACCCAGCCGAGTCGTGAGTAAGGAGCTAGTTTATAAAACGTACAAATAGAATTTTTTAAAGCGCTAACAATTTTCTGTCGTACTGCAAAATCGTAGTTCTTAATAAGCTTGGCCGTTAAGACTATTTATTTGTATTCTTGTACGAATGGCTAATTAGATTAGTACTTTTTCCTAGTTTATTCTGATCGCTCGAGGACATGTGATTAAGTTGTGCGACATCAAGAGAGAGGCATAATTAAATGGTTTGAAAACCACATAAATACTCGTTTTAAAATCTAAACGGTAACTTAATTACAGTCTTCATATTCAGTAAATACACAGTAAGTATAATTGTGTATATAATTACTAAGTGAGCAAAGAAATGAAGTATTGTAATACTAGTGCATAAAGTAAACACTCTAGCGAAATGTCGGGTGATTGCGGAACTAAAATTTACGTTATTGACAACTCCTTAATCGCACAATAAAGGTTTAAATTTCGACTGCACCTAGCCTAGCTAAACCTTATTTCTATGGCTTGCTCGATCGCATTAAAACAATCGTGTCGTGTAATCGGGTCGTGGCATCGAAAAATGTACCGAGTGACAGCTTGAATAGCCGGTACTTTTTGTGACCTGTCAACGCCGTTTACAGGTCATAATAGATTATGAACTAGCATCGGCTTCTGGACATAATAAGAAACGAAATCGCGCCTTCTTAACTAATATTTTAAATGCGAATATTAGTTTGTTTGTTACGCTTTCACACCTTAATTTCTCGGTAGATCATCCTGAAATTTTGCATTTGCAGGAGTAAAGAAGTCAAAAAAGTTTTTGACAACGTGTGTGCAAAATGCTGGTACCTTTTATCCAGAAAGAGTACTGTGCCCGAGCAAACAAACCCGTGGGCAAAAGTTAGCCAACCATAATTGTGGCGTTACACCATACACGGTAAAAGGTTAACTCGTGTTCTCAATACGTGTTCTAACCATATTACAAAAATTATGTGCACTGCTTCCAAACGCACACACACAGGAGAAACAAACTATAACCAACCTTTTAATTACTGCGTAGCTTAAAGTGTCCAGATGGTGACGTGTTATTAAATTCAAGGAAACTAATCTGCAACTTCTAAACTATTCGGAAGGGTCTTATATAATTTCTTCGCCGATTAAGTACCGAGTCGTGATAACTGTTTTAGAATAATAAATCTTATATTTCAATCCCTATGCGTATATATTTGCTGGTAATTATCCTAGAAAATACATGGTGTAAAATATCTTAATAAATTTGTTTTATGTTTGTATTATACGAAATATTTACAAAAGAAGTTAAAAGAAGAATTGATACTGCCTGCACAAGAGACAAGGATTCTTCAGCTTCTGTTTCTGCCAGAATCGCTCTTTGATAATGAATATAAAATGTATAAAAATATCCATAATTGCCTATTTATAGAATTTCAGCTGGTAACACAGCGATTTTTTTTTTAATTGGCTTGTAAATGCCAATTGCCTATATCGTTTGTGTTGGAAGCCTGCAAAAGCCACGGTAACGGTATACCATCAGACAGAAACTCCTTAATATTAGACAAGGGGTCTTATACGTTATCACGTTGGTAATTATTTAATGGTAACGAAAATTATTTCCAGACGTTTCGGCAGTCTTGCATTAATCGTGGTGACGTGTTTATTGAGGTTGCATGTCAATATAGCAAGAAAAAAGCCTCTGATTTTTAAATCTATATCTATGCAAACATCGCTTCTTTTATATTGTTTGGAATGAAAATAAGACCAACGAACACACACGCTCATATTTGTAACGTTAGTAGGGTGATACTTATTAATAAGTTATAATGAACCAAATATTGAGTTAGCTTCATTAAAAGTTTTATTACTTATGCTTGACTTAAGCATAATTAAGTAACATTATACAGGTATGAGTATAATACAAATTAAGTTTCGTAGGTACATTAAACTTTAACTTAAATATTGATAGCGTTCTAGAAACCTTTGAATAACTAAGCCGATATCGCAGTAATTTTTCTAATATTTTAAATGCGAATATGAGTTCGTTTGTTACGCTTTAAAGCTTTGTGTTGATCATCATAAAATTTTGCACACACGTGGTCAGGAGCAAAAAGAAAGAACAAAGCTTACCTTTTATCTAAAAAGATTACTATCTCCGAGCGAGCGAAGCCGCGGACAAAAGCTAGTGATATTAGAAATGTAAAAGTCTGTTACTCAATCACACGTGAACTATTGTACTGATTTGTATAAAACTTGGCGCAATAATAGGCCATGACCTGGATTACCACATATAATATCTAGTTAACCCGATAAGCGTGCCCATAGAATTCACGTAGGCAAAGCCTTGGAAAGTACTGCACAACTTTGTATTTTAATCGCACTTATTTGTTTTCATAAAATGTAACAAAAACGTTAAAATATTAAAATAGTTTATCGATTTGAGTGATTTGATGTAAACTATTTAAAAAGCTTTAAATGGTTGGATATAACAGGATCGTAGCAAATGAAAATCTGTAGTCTCTGCCACACCAAAACAGGAATGAGCCAACGTAAGTATGTATAAAATTTCCTTTTGTTTTTCGTGTAGTAGGATAAAAAAGTGACATAACATAAATCAGAATCCTCCAGAATCCTATGCTTCTTTTATTTAAAACAAACGTTTAAAAAAAGTACATGTTTATTGTTGATTATAAGGTTTTCCACGTTTTCGTGCAGGATAAAGGCGGATAAAATAGAAAACAGAGAATCCAATTACGTTTGTCACATTAAGTTAATATGCAAAATTGGTTCCAAGGCTTTTTGTCTCAAACACCGAGTAGCCAGCATTACTTTGTAATGTAATCAAGTAGAAATATTGTTTCTTTTGTGCTTTAACTCGATTTTTGTAACCATTTGGATATTTTCGTAAACACTGTTTTTATCCAATTTAAATGTATTTAAAAAACAAATGTTTTTAGTAAAGATTGGCTTAGTGATATTTAAAGGAAAAATAGTAGTTTTAGTTCTCGAAGTACTTGGTTAAATTTTCATAAAATATGCAAAACACGTATGTCACGTAATAAAATTTGAAAACGATTGCGCAATTTTTTATATCAACTTTAAATTATCTAAACGAGGTCGTATTATACTTATTAAATGTCATAAAATTCTTGTTCACATAAGCACAGACGCGTTTGTCTCCCAAACATATTATAATATCATAAAAACGGTTTAAAATAAAAATAGAATCTGCACGATTCATATGACGCCCTATATATATAACAAATGAAAATGGAAGAGCATTTCCTACAGGGATACCAACTAACAAGAGACTAGTTCCGATGAAAACACCAATCAAAATCACAAAAGGAGTGCTCAACAGAATTATCCAATTCGTTACATAATAAAATCGAGCGGTGTCACCCACAAACCAATGGGGCATGCCATCAAAATGGCTTCTATCAATATACTAGGGTCTTTCTTACGACTACATACGTCTTTTTGGTTCGTTGGACACGCCAATACGTCTCTTTAGAATTAAATTAAGGATGAAACCAATTGAAGATAGGCAGTCGATTTTGCGGCGTCCAAATTACTCGCTTGCCTTCTTATGCGAAATTCTGAGATCGATGTATATTGGAGGATTTCTGTTACATTTACATTTAAAGTTACTCATTGCATAATATACATTAATACGATGTTACGATTTACGAAATTGAGTTTTAGGTAATATAGTGTTAGATGGTTCGTATGTAGTCTTGCACGCGCCCCATGCAACCTCATACCTTGGTTTTTTAGTGGTATTAATTATGAAATGGAAGCAGTACCCTACATGGCAAAAAATCTGATGAAAAGCAATGAAAATAATGTTATATAGTCGGCAAAGGAACACTTTCCAAAATAACATCGAGCAACTTCTAGAAGACAGGATAAGATTTCAATTAAGAAGTTGACATAAAAAAGGGTACATAGTTCGTAATTTGATGCTGGAAAGACAATAATGTACACTGCTACAACTACTAGTGTTATTCCTTATATGATAGATTGTTACCTGTGATATCACTGCGTGAGTAAGTCAGCTTCTATCCAAAACCAATGATATCATCTCTTAAAGTATTAAATCGCAGCCGCATACCGGCGGCCAGACACAATAGGTTTTTAATTATATCTGGCATTCCAACAATTAACGAATCAAAAGCTACATATTCTGTAAAGTGCTGTATCTCTCTTGCTTATGTAATAATCCCAGGCCGTGGCTACAAGCTGGCTGACGTAGTGACGTCACGGCTCTTTATCCTTTGCCTACACTACCATAGTCACCACGTCAATTAAAGGTAAAATAACTAATGAATCACATTCATTTCCAAGTGGTGTCTATCTATGTCAACTGCATTCGAAAAAAAGTCGGTTTATAACAAACTTAATTCAACTACTTAGGTACTTAAAAAAAAAATTCATGATTTTACTACCTATTTAAATACGTAGGTGATAGTAGCAAATATAAACTACGGTTGCTTCATTAAAAGTCTAAAAACTGCAAGGTTGGACTTTGAAGGTATTTCGAATTGCAAGAGTAGAACTTCTTCGAAGTAGAACTCACTTTTGACTATTTCAGAGAGAGGGAGGGTAATGAAAAGCAGAGTATGTCTTGCAGTAGGTCAATAATACCTGTAGAATAATTGTCCTGCAGTTTCATCAATGAAATAGACCAATTAACCTAAATCTCTGTTTATAAGAGACATAATAAATTTTTCTGGAAAACTATTGCATCCACCCTTCGAGGATTAACTGAAAACACTAAAAGCCAAAATACTACTCTCCAGGAGAGGCAAAAAAAGCTCAGCTTTACTTTTATCTTTATTATTTTTCATTTTAACTCTTAATGTTCTATAATTTTGAAAATTATATGTTTTACAATATTTGTGTCGAGTCAAACTATTAATTTTAAATACACCATAATTTTTTAAATAAATATGCTATGTTATTATACTATTTTTTTGGATATATGTATCATCATTTTAAATACACAAGCTCGAAAAACTAAATAAGATTACATCAATAACTAAATTTCGGCAAAATGGCTTTTACAAAAGTTTCATCCTCGTAGGCTCGTAATTCATTTTTTTTCATTTTTTCATTTTTTTTCTTTATGAGACTATATAAAGTGACGCTGACGTCATAAGAGACAATAAATACTTTGATACAAGTTAAAAATATTGCACTTATTAGTGCGAACTTGTATTGCAATTTATAACATCGTGTTACTGGCATCCTCCTGTGGTAGTCTCAGCTTATGTATTATCTTTCTAGTTCAAAAAAGCTAGTACTAAAATCAGTACAAAATCTCGGCGTTACTCGTGTAACGCCGAGATTTTGTATTTTAATAAGTTTAATATACGTTATACTTCAGCAATATTTACATGCAAGACAACGGAGCACCTTTTTAGCGAAATAATATGCACCGGGCTTCTCCCTGGTTTAATTAATTTACCTTTATGAGATAGCTGCTCTTTGGTTTTTTATTAAAAAGACCACTCATAAAGATTGTCTGCAGTGTTAGGAGTTATTGTGAAATATGACGTAGTTTATGTATGTAACTTTGAACTTTCTTACAATTCATCTAAGAGACATATCGATCTTATTTCTCATTTAGTCAGAACATCTATCATGATCTTTGGCTATTTAAGTGACTAGTTAATAGTACTTAGAATCCATTTTATTGCTTTCTATTAATAGTGCAATACGTGTTAGCATTTATTGGTTCTTATTGAAGCAAATTCTGCGAATTGACTTAGTCCTAGCGGTAAATTACTGCGAAATAGCTTACTCGTAGAAGAAGGTAAATAATACTTAACAATAATTGGAATTGATCGGTTTTTTCTTTTGCAATCTTAAGTTTGGTCAAGTAAGTGGACGTATCAAGTTCCCTCCCTTGCTCTTTATTCTATATTAATAGTATACAGATTTCCTAATTTATTTTTAATATTACATTTATGAGCGGTCCGTCTAATGTTTTTTCATATACATAATATATTCGACTGCTATGCAGTAGTTTAAATACATGGAATATGTTATGTTATGTTTTAATATTGCGATTTTTGAAGACGCTGAATGGTAGTGGTTTAATCTCTGTTTGTCATACTGCCAGTAGTACTGAATATTTTTTTTAAATGTCTTCGTTGTGAATAATGCAGCTAATATTGAAGCCGCTACATGCCTAATTAAGAGAATTAAACTAAGTTCCAATTCACTGCCTATCCGATGGCCACAATTATCTTATCTATAGCAAAGCGCTGAAACTGCAATTACACGCTAAAAGGCGTGCTATTTGATGCCCGGCGAAATCAATACAAGCAAACAACCACAGCTCTGTCGTATTTACGAATATGCAACACGATAGGCCCAATTTACGGAGGGCAATTAATTTGCAACAAACTATTGCGTTTAGCGGCCATTGTAATAGCCAATTTAATTTGAGCGCCTTCAAATATAATTTAGATATCGACTGCGCGGCTGACTCGCTAATTTAGGTGGTTCTTTGCGCTATGAATTTTCTGAAAGAAAAGATGTTACTTTTCATACAAGACAATTTTTATAATATTGTCTTCTATTTACGCGAATATTATTCATTGAAATTAAACTGCTATATACGGATTTTATCGCGTTGTTTATTTGACACTTTATTATTATGCTATGCTATATATTATGCTAGCTACTCGCTGTTATATATCCTACTTGTACAAATACCGCCACAAGCATAATCAAGTCAATAGAAAGTCCAAGTATAGATATTCTAATTCAACAAAAAGTAGCTCACAGAACGTCCAAATCCGCAAACAATACGAACCTTCGTCAGAGTCATACACAAACTATTTGCATGTTCAGGACGTACCTTTAGTTTTAATATTGCGATTCTTGTTAAAATACTGCAGATAATTTAATGCAATAACTGAAAGGAGAGCTGATAGATCGCTCTGGGAATCTGATGTTTGTAATGTGAGGAATGATGAATCAAAGCGAGTGTTTAATAAATTGGTTTGTGCGAGCGAATGCAAAATTATGATTTTATTTACTGTTTGCATAATATGTTCGTACAGTATTATATCGGTATTTTATATACATAGCCTTCGATAAAGTGTGGTGAAAGTATAAATAGACAGTCAGACAAATACTTGTATGTTTATAATCTATTGCTACATATGTAGTTAAAATCAAGTTTATAATTGGAAGTCGGCTTACTAAATATTATCATGAAATATACTTTACGAAAACCATAATATATAAAGCAAGAAAAGTACCCTACCTTTCTTGCTTTATATACACTGGAATTTTCCAAATTTTCCTAACGGAACAACCTGAATGGGAAAATTCCACCTTCTTACAGGAGTTCGCAGCCAAACCTTCGTTTCTTTCTGTGTCCTCACTGTACAGCTACCTACGGAAACTTTCTATTGTCAGCAACAAACGCCTTTTTTATACTAGTGATACAGGCAGCATGTATACCTACTTGTTTACAACCGTAAGAAAAAAAAACCACTGCTGTGATCGGTATCGTTATAGCTTTCGTATAAACTGATGATATTAAACAAGTTCTGGGTTATACACATAGTTTAGCACCATCACGTTTAGATTAGTCGCAGCTTGATTTGATAGCTGAAAACGCGCACCGCTGTCATCGCGGCCATTTATAACTATCGCGTAATCAATTAAAATCAATTGTTCAAAATAATGGTTTGACAAAATTAATTATAGCACAGTAATTAACGGTAGATTACACTTGAATATTCAATAATTGCTTTTTATCGTATAAAATCGGCCATGTTGTTTAATTGCGGCAGAGCTTATGACCGTCCAGTGCTCTTTCGCTACACAGGACTCGAATGAATTTTATTTACACTATGTAACCGTAAAAAGTCAATAAAGCGGAAAACTATCGAATTTAATCGTTTTAATTAAATATAGTTTGTTTACTCGCAGGCTATGGTAATAAAATTCACCCTTTAAAAAGTTGTTAAAGTTAATTTTTCGTAGAAATTTTATGGACGATAAATTTTCGCTTATAGTGACAATAGAATAAATTGAATGAAAATGACTTCGTTCATTCAAAAGGGTAACAGTGTCCGTAACGTTTTATCAATCATATTTTAAATATCACGGCGCTGGTGAAATATTTATTCGTTGCGAACCTGTTCAATGTCTAACAATTTTATTTCGATAGACGTCAGCACTTTAGAAAACTTATATTATTGGGTCTTATATACAACACAGGTAACATGCGCAAGTTGTGGTACTTGCGCGGGTCATATGCTTCCTATACACGACTAACGCAAAAGTAGTTCATATGACCGAGTCGCGCATGTAATTTGCGCATTTGCGGAAATAGCTTGTGCATATAACACCAAATTAATTGATAAAGCTATGCTAAGCTAAAGTAATTATTTAGGAACGAGCCAATTGCGGATTATCCTCATCCTAACTAATATTATAAATGTGAATGTGAGTTTGTTTGTTTGTTAAGCTTTCACGCCTTAACTACTCGACCGATCATCATGAAATTTCGCATACATGTTATCAGGGTAACAGAATAAAACAATACAATAATCTAACCTACATTTATGCGTGGGAAGCTGAGGGCAAAATCTAGTATAAAAGAATGTAAGACTTGTGCTGTGATTCGACAAAGAGAAGTCAGGAGTATTATCTTCGGTTATAACCCACACGATAGAAGGCGAACCTGTATCAATCTACTAATCACACTCGCTTTGTGTAGTAGAGCCTCGGTAATTTCAGCATGAATATGCCGGCTTGACCGGAGGAGGACTACACTCTCACAGAATAATGAAGTGAAATAGCAGTATTCCTACTGTTGTGTATCGTTCGGTGAGTGAGAGTGCCGGTGGCCTAATCACCCTCTTTCACCTTTCCCACTCCTTCTCCTTCCCACTTCCTGTCCTAAAGGTTAGGCAACGCGCAAGTGATGCCTCTGGTGTTGCAGGCGTCTATAGGCTACGGTGACCACTTACCATCAGGCCCACCTGATATGATGATAGCCGTAAGCATGTTTGCCAACTTGGACGCATAAAAAAAATACAAGACTTTTTTACAGAAAAACTACAAAGACTTCATACTACATTGGAATCAAACGCAAGACTCCATGGTCACCCATAAGCTTAATAAGACCAGCGAGCCTCACAAATTGACCACTCAAATCTATTTATATAGTCATGACTACGACTAGCATACTCTATCATTGTGTGAGGATGAAAGTGGACTAAAAGATTACATGAGCAGAGCGCAGAATCCACCAATTGATGTCATCAATCTACCCACCCATCGGGCCGATGGTTTTTGTAGCCCGTCGGAGCTAGCAAAACTAAATATTGAAAGACGGATTGAAATAATGGGACTCCGTAAAATACGACTATATTTCATTGAGTCCTATAGTTTTTATAACAGTCAGTGGTCGAAAATCGACCGCAATTATTATTCTTCTCTTTTTATCTTGCTTCCTGCATTAATTTTTCGCATAAACTTTAAATAAACTGTTACTGCTACATCGTTGAGTGTTTTTGGTTCGATATCACGGGAATAGAATTAGTGTAATCCATAAATAGTTGTTCCAAATCAGGATATTCTTTGTGTCCAATGTTTAAATACCTGATTATTCTCCCGCTATACAGGACTAATAATAAGTGCGAGAGAGGCCTTTAAAAATAAAAAAAATTAAATACATCAAATCTTACACTACTCCGTGAGCATGATATGTTTAAAAATGTACAAACTTTTCTTTATACGTATTGATATGTAGTTTATGAACAATGGCTCAAATTATTAACTCAATGCTTTCAATACGCTGAAGATTTGATTGTTGTAGATATGTATTTACGTAGTAAACATAGTTTTTAAAATATAACCATATATTTTACTCAAGATAATTGTTGTATCGCAGGGGAGTTTACAAACATTCAAACAACGGACAAAATCAACACCAAAACATTTCATTCCGCTGAAGTTTTAGTGTGATTAATATTTTTACCGATACCACCTCGTTGGTGCTGTAGCATACGTTTGCGTGTAGCGAGAGGTCCCCGGTTCGTATTCTTATCGATAAAGTTAGCCGGTAAATATCAAAGAATCAAATTGGGGTATTTTGTTCGGTATCATTATTAAGTCTGCAAATGCGCTCGTCAAACTGGCCTGTTACGTAGGAACTACAAATATAGCTTGCGAAATATAATACACATCTGCTTACCCCCTTACAAGCGTAAGTAGTATTAGTAATATGTATGTAAGATTTAATAGAACTAAATTAACATCCCCAACATGTGTCCAGTACAATCACCTGAACTTATAAGGGTTAGTCTACATAGGTGAAACATTTTCCACCCGAGTGAGTGTTCAAAGCTGAAGCACTCCAGTGTGCAAGACAACGACTCAATGTAAATTTTACTTTGTCACCTTTGTGCCGAACCTTATACAACCTTTCAATGTTTTTGTTACACCGGGCCGAATTAAACTGCGGTTAAATGGAAATGGGCTGAGTTTGTGTTGAAAATACGATCGTAGTTCCTGTATCCAGTGTGTTTATAGTGACCTCTGTAAACGTATGTCCACTCTATTTTGAATATATTGTAGGCGTTTGTATATACATATGTATATAGTTTGATCCGCATGTTGCAGGCCTGATTACTCTATTCAAAATACCGTCACATTTCATTTTAAAATATACTCGCGAGTTTGTTCGCGATTTAAATTACGTGGATACTATCTATGTATATATCTATTTATATTGTGTTTAACGTAGCTTTGATGTTATTCAGATGCACCCATTGCTAGCTGCAAAATTGTAAAAACTGCATCTAAATCCGTTCAGTGAAGGCCCATAGTAACAGACTAGTGTTGTAACATAACATTTGTACAATCAAACATAAGCCTATTTATCTATATTCCTGAAAGAGAAAATACAAATGCATTGATATATTTAACCCACATTTCGCTTACTATTTTAGGTCCCACTTATCTCACTTAATAGACGAGCTTATTGCCGTCTTACGAGCTCGTTTTCGGAATCCATGCTGCTATTCAGAATTTCTAAGCTGCTGAAACTCAGTCCCACACGATCGATATATGTATATATCTAAGCAAAAGATTATATTAAAAACAATGCAAAAGGCGATGCATTTAACTAAAAATTAATATTTAAAGCCCAGCGTACATTTTCTCGATACCAATACTTTAATCATGAAAGCCGAGCTGTGAAAAATCTGCAAGCTATTTTACCCCGCTTCATAAAGCGCAAGATTCTACATAAAAGCCTTGTTCTATCGCTTACACATCTTTTATATTTAATTAACTTTCACATGCATCGCCTTTGTGCGTGGGAAAGGAAATATTTACAGGGAAATTATTGCCCGTTCAACTTCTACCACATATTTTTTAAAAGCGCTTTCCCTTGTTCTATTCCTTTGATTAAATGCCTTAATTAATTTGTATAAACATACCTCTAATCAGTACGATTTATTAAAACTATTTGTTCAGCAAAGGCTTTACAAATATTTTTAGTAAACGCTCTTTGATGGTTAATATAGATTGGAATAAAGCATAGAGCTGTTTTGGCTGCACGGATGTTGCATCGATTAATATTCGGGCTCCGTTAGAGTGTTCCGGAAATTGTATGGTTCACGGATAGTCACCGGATTTAAAAGAACATGCAAGACACAAATATTGTTTTAAATAGATGACTCGTAGGTCGTAGTAGGATAGCCTATCCTTGCTAATGCGTATCAACGGGCCACGAAGCATACACTCAACACGGTACAAATGTACAACGCATTGCCACGCGCTGAGCACTTATTTTGAGTTCCTGGCGTTATAGCATCAGCCAGGTCCCAAGTATCACCAATCATGAGCAAAGATTCAACTGTAAGTCTTCCTGCCTAAGGGACACAACGCAACAATATCTGCTCTCAAGCCTTGCCCAGCCCAAGTGCAAAAGCAACTTTAGCCTACAGAACACCGTGACCGAATGAACTGGCGTCGTGTTTCTGATGTAAGAATAGGTTTTATGCAACTATGTGGCAAACAAGCATACGTTCTGCAGTCTATTTGAAACATCAGAACTATCGATTAGTTTACCTAATACTGGAATATTGGCAACGTATGTTGCCTAACAGATGAAGAAATGAGTAGTAGAGCCTCGCTGATTCCAGCATGAATGGGTCGGCTCGCCCGGGGAAAGACTACCCTCTCACAGAATATCGACGTGAAATAGCAGTATTCCTACTATTGTGTTTGGTTTGGTGAGTGAGAGTGCCGGTGGCCTAATCACCCTCTTTCACCTTTCCCACTCCTTCTCCTTCCCACTTCCTGTCCTAAAGGTTAGGCAACGCGCAAGTGATGCCTCTGGTGTTGTAGGCGTCCATAGGCTATGGTGATCGCTTACCATCAGGTGGGCCGTATGCTTGATTGCCACCTAAATAGTGTAAAAAAAAACCGACTCAAGACCTGAATTTACATACTGCAGGTATATCCTAGGTTCAACCCTTTGCCTGAACCTAGCAACTAACCTTTATTTCAGTAAACTCACTAATCACTTTACTTTGACGATTGATAGTGTTAACTTGTGACCTAAATGAAGTTATGTTATTGAGATCACTGGATTTGCTACGTTCAGTAACGTACTCTCCTTGTTTCCAGAATATTTCCATCTGTCAGTTGAGTTGCAATCAATCAATCTAACATAGAAGCTTTTTACGTACCCATTGCAACCAGAAATATACCTATTCGATCTACTACGTTTCTTAATCACATAGTCATCATATCACTATGAATAAAAAAAACCATTAAACCAATAATACGCCAAATGCAAACGGCTCATCTTTAAAAAACTATATAATATTTACGACTAAATCTGTATCAACCTACAAAATTTGCTTCACATTTTCTGTATTTCTTTACGACTTATATACTTAAGTTGATGATATTGTTCTCTGACAGAACCTGAACTGTAATTAGCTTACGTGGCGCAAAGAAACAAATTTCCAGCCTGTTAAACTCAATTTACCTACTTGATTTCCTACGCTTCTTGACTCGTAGCTTTCAAGCTACTTTACCCAAGAACTCGAAGCAGATTTTTATCGAGAGTTCTTAACTCTGTAAGTTCTGTTTCAATAAACTTACTTGATATAGCGCTATTTTACGTAGCATTTTAATGCCAAATATACCTAATTGATTTGCTACGCCTCTCAGTAACGTACCAATTATGTGCATTGAATACTTGACCTATTTCTACAATTAGCTGCAATTAGTTTACGTATACAAGACCATTCTATGTGGCCACTCAAACCTAAAATGTGCCGGATACTGGATATGCTACGGTTCTTGATGACGTAGCCGAAGCGATTCGTAGCACAAACAGGTCTTGGAACACTCTGAAGATTACAAACTATTTGATTCTGCGAAACAAACGTAGCAGGATTATGGCTTGTGTGATCTGGGCCTTTGATGTCGTAGACAGACTATTTTAAGATGTTCATATATTTATTTATGATATTAGTTTGTATTGAATGCTAAGTCTTACCTTTAGTACATCTGTTTTGAGGCGTGCAAGATGCTTACGATAATATCAAGACTTGCTTTATCGTTTCATTGATTTTAAATTACGTATACAGAAATGACGACTGCCCTTTTTGTCATCAACATAAATTGAAAAGGTTTTATAATAATGGTGGTAATGCAATTAATTTAAGCACTATAGCAGTTGACACCGATGCTTGGGCATAATACAGTAAAACGAATGGTATGAAAATTTTCATTTATTTATTATGAAAAGTATTTAAATCGTTGATGTCGTAATTACGTTTTTCTTATTACGAAAGATGTAATTACTTACAATTTGATGTGTTGCCGGGAACTTTCGTAACACACAACGAACGCACACAAAGTACACTTAAACTCATAGTAATAATATGTGAATCACACAGATAATTGTCCACGTGGAATTCGAACAAAGAATACTCGAAGCGACGACAGCCGTGAGGCGCCTACATGCCTGCTACTCCATCTGTACAGTGAAGTCAGTTACAGCCATTTTCCATATCCTAGCATACACGCAAACATGTATTTACTATTTTACTAAAATATTGCTAATAAAATAGTACAGAGAATTTTATTTGAAACTACAGCTTAAGTGTTCTTAAAAAAATGGCATAAAATCGTATTGTGACCTACATATCCATTGTTATTAATATCTATAGATTCCAGTAACTGCTTACCAGTAGGCAGCCGAAACGCCTGTGCCATCAAAGTGATATAAAAAAATAAACCTTTCCTAAACCATTATCGATAGCATAATAGATTGCATCGTATTCACGAACAAGTAAGAGTCAGCTGGCGTAGCGAGTTGCCTAATGAGGCAATGGCACTGTCACTGGTATTGCCACTAGAGGGCCATTGTGATTGTTACATTGATACATTGTTGAGACGACTGTTACGTTAATAGTCAGTAGCTCTTAGCATTGATGCTGTTTCGTAGATATTGTATTGTATGTACGAACATTTTTCCTGATGCCAATAAATTATTATTATTATTATTATTAACATTTATTCGTTTTTATAATAATAGTCAAAATATTTTCGGAGTGAAAAGGATCGCGCTGCGGTAATCTCAGATTTATAAGATGTCTTGGATCACAATTGAAAAACCTAGTAATTTATTTTGTTTAGAAAATGTTACTTAGAATAGAATTTATTTATTCACTGTACATGAGTAGGTATATCAAGCTGTATATAAATATAGTATAGGCATGCAACATCTACTACTACATAACTACATTAACATAATAGATGTCCTTCGGCTTGGTTAGCGTTATTTTTAAAGCACCTTATCTATCTATTCTGTCGGTTCAGACTGTCTATATACTAAATTTTATCGAATTCCGTTAAGCAGTTGGAGCGTGACTGAGAAACAGATATGCAAAACTTTCACAATTATTATATTTCTACGACTGTAAATGTACATATTTGACCAATCTTAACACTCAATCGTTAAATACGTATTTGTACAATTATTAATTGCAGTTTCGTTTCGTGAATAAATATCTTCAGTGATAGACGACAAAGGAAAAGTAAAATGGCTTCCTATAGAAACGTTTTTCGTGTTTAACTTTTATGACTTCATCAAGTAACAAAAAAGTATAATACGATTATGAATTTCTTTGAGGTAAGCATATTAAATAGTTACCTTTTTAGAAAAGACCCATCTTTTTGGTATAGTTCTACTGTTCAGTCCTATAAGGATGCTGTAACCTTTGTAAAAATAGACAAGTAAATATAGATATAGTGTACAAACTTCATCTAATCGCAAGTAAAAATTATAATAATATATCAACTCTGCTTTTAAATTGTCCCACATTGCTGAACGAACCAGTGTGATGGGCCATCGCGGTAAGGTATGACCTTACCGCTTCTACAGTGAAGTCTGTACAAGGCTACATTCCACTATGTTCGCCTAATATGGATTGACAGACTCCACACATCTTCGAGAACGTACCATTACCCATTTGTTTTTGGTGACCGTACTGCTACTTTACTACTAACACATTGAGACTGGTTGCTCCTATGGTAAATTACTTATAACTATACCAGGATCCGAACACAAGACTTCATGACCGCACTCATACATTCATATATTACGGAACGATTAACAATTCAGTAACTTTGATTAGTCTTGTGAATACAAGGCCTTTAACTGTTTGATTCAACAGCCCTACTCCGAACCGTTATTTAAAAACAAACTTTTAATACTTGTATACTCAACGCTCCAGCTGACGTCACTGATTAATTGCAAATAAAGCTGAAACACTGATTGAAGTCGCTAACAAGGGACGGAAAACGCTAAACCATTACAAATAAACGATACTTAAACAAATAAGTAAACAGGGATTTTAAATACACCGTAACATAATCACTAAGTAAGAGAGGCCACGCTCTCGGACTACGAAAGACTCATTGAACACCAATTACCTTGGAGGCCTCTAAAAGGTCTTTAATTAAATCCTTCTCCGATGACGTCATAATTATAGCGTAAATTGGATTGAGACACCCTCTTGTTTTGTTAATTGTAAGTAGAAAATTTCTTATCTAAATTAATGTGTTTCAAGCCTTAGGTAAAGTACTTGTTGTTCATTTAGGTTATCGTTTATTGTTTGGTATTTAAATATAGAATACATAGTATTCTCAAAGTATAACGATCCTACCTCTCTGTACGTTAGATATAATTTTTGAAAAGCGAATTGTTACGACTATTTAAATGGGTTTTAAGCCGAAAAAATATGATATAGATTTTATGTCTATTTGTTTCGGCATCACGGACGAACCAACAGGTTTTATAAAACCAAAAATATGGTAGCATAGACGTAAATATATTGGGCGTAAAGTGGAGGAATACTAGTTTTTTTAAATGTCTATGAAGCAAAATATAATGTATTTTGAAAGATTTGCTTGACCCTTTACTAGATGTGTAGTTTAATAAAACAGTAACATGTAAATAAACCGTGCTTATGGTCAAATGTTACATCTTAATTCATACTTTTATCGCTATCAATTTTACTTTTGTAAGTAACTAAATACGAATCGTCATTCGTCATATCACCCTTAAGAGTTCGTCAGTAGAAAACTTTTCGTTATGTTAGACGTATTTTCAAATATAAATGATTTAGGGACATTCAAATTGCATAAAAATGGATAACTGTTGCAACAACGAAACGTTTTAGTTACGAGAATGTATTGTATTCAGAATCTGTAATGGAAAATGTGGCTAAAGTTATTTGAAAAGGTTTTTATTGCGATGTTAGACTGGACAATAACTTAATATAAATGTTGCCACATGCAAAATAGAAACTAAAAAAGATTCGTTTGAGTTCTTTATTCTCAAATGCAGTGAGAGTAAAATATACAAAGAAACAGTGTTATAAATGGGTAAAATTCATATAAAAAAGTCGCTAGTCAGTCAGTATGGAAAGAATAGTAAAATAATATCAGCTTATTTACGAGTACTTTGTTTACTTACCTGAACTAACAAAGAGCTAGTTTCAAAGTGAAATTCAATTCCGCGAAAGAACATTTTTCCAACGGTTCGCATGTAATACCGTATTGTACTCAGTTATTTTCTAAGGATGCATTTGATGCTCGGACTAAAGGGATAAAATATATAATGCAATATATAGTTCGCTGGCTTCGAAAATCGTGGCCATTTGTACGATTCTCGGATAAGTAAATATATTTAGTCTAACTTTTTGTTTCTTTTTCTTATTTGTTTATTCAAATATCTATTGTGTTCATTTTCTTTGAGTCAATACATTTAACCTTTTTACGCTCACTTAAATTCAGATGTATTGCCAAGGTAATTTATAGAGAGCGGTTAATTTATGCGTTTTAAAATAATATAAGTATATTATATTGACACTTAAGCGATATGCAAAGCTGTAACATATATTTCACAAGCGGTGTATAATATACAATACACATAGGGTCTATAGCGTCGGCATATCATATGACGATTCTTATTAAGTAATTAATTTATTCTTAACACTTGTTATTTGTCACTATCTCCTATGAAATTAACAATAATACTAACTGTAAATTATCACCGATAGTAAATCCCAATCAACAGCTTTTCTATCTCAAGACCTTTACATTAGGGTGTATGTATATCAAACTAAATTAAATATGAATCCATATAACATGACAATTTGTCATAAAAAACGCCTTCATAAAATTATAACTAATTCTAATGCACAAGAGCTCACTATGCCGATACCATACATGCTTACGACTATTATCTATACGTAGCTATAATTGTTTCATGCGGCTAACCATCAAGCGATCTATTTGACTAGGCCTTAGCCAATGTTCGGTAATTGGTAAGAGAATCCAGGTACGTTCCACAAATGGGCTAAGTTTAACTTGCCACTGCGTATGTGAATTTGATACATGCCCTATTACTAACTGCTTCAGACAGGGTTGTGGTTTAATAGATTTATGTAATAGCTGCTTGCGTACTGAATTATTTTTGAAGAACGTTGTAATTTGTTTGGTCGTTGTTTTGAATATGAAAAAATTGATACGCATTTATTTAACTTAGTTGTGCTTTTATTTACGGTAGTAATCTTCATTTAATTTAATGTTCAATTTTATAGATTATTTTATTATGATAATAATGCGTATGAATTGATAATTAAAAAGCGCTCAAGACTTTTTATGTAAGGTTGTAACTTTACATGTGAGGTTTTAACTGACAACGGTTCGTTTTATATGATTTTTTGTTAATCCTGCATTTCTTCAGCAATTTTGATTAATAAAAAGCTCTCTAATTGATGCTTTGCCAATTACCCTAATAAAGTTACAAATCTTGAGTATGTGTAATATACTATATATATATATATATTTTTTTTTTTTGATTAGCTTGCTTTCCTTGTAATTGTATTATATGACAAATATTAAGACAAGCAACCAAAACAGGCAACAATTAAAAAATGGCACTTCATTTCTAAGTTAAAATATATAATTATTTTATAATCAAATATGAAAACTGTTACCCTATTACGTTTGTTTCAGTGATCCACTGATATAATTATATTTTGCATTAGTTACCATAACTACGTTAATATTACTACACAATAACTTGATATCAATAACATAGCCAAACATCTTTAAGCCGCACGCATTAGCCGCAATGCATTATATTCATTCGCAAAACAAGCGAGCGTGCTGTTCAACGGAGTCCCACCCATACGTTACGAAAACACGTGCCCAATTTCTAAGAGAATGCCTCCCAGAGCTTGTAGTATTTATGTAGGCCTTTGTATAGCACCAAGGTTGTACGTAACAATCGTTTAATTATTCTACATGTCGGCCGGAAGACGTCCACTCAAGTTTAGTGCATGCAGGTCGTAGGCTTTCCACATCTTGTCACAACGTCGCCTCCGCAAAGATCAATGGATTGTATTACAAATTGTTTGTGTTCATTCGTAACATCTGATTGAAACTCATATATGTAAGTATGTATGGACTGTAGGTTAAGGTTAACACAATAAAACATTGGATCTTCTTCTATCTTAGCCTTTATTATTCCCAAGTCACTTGGGGTCGGCTTTTTTCTGGTCTAACCGGATTTGACTGGATATCAGTTTTTACACGGAGCGGCTGCCACCTGACCTCCGCAACCCGAAGGCTAACGATACCCTGAGGCTAGACCAGTGTCAGGATATTAGAGGGTACTGACTTTCCCAATAACGACTGCCATAGATATTCATGGCAGCCGGGACCAACGGCTTAACGTGCTCTCCGAGGCACGGAGCAGGCGATAATTGTCAAACAATACGCACATAATTTCGAAAAGTCATATAACTTCCGAAAGTCAGAGGTACGCGACGTGGGTTCAAACTCGAGACCTTCTGCATTGCAGTCTGTTAGTCTCCCCACTGAGCTATCGCTGCTGAATATGGATATTGGATATATATTCATATTATTAGATAACAAGGCAAGTCTTTGCGCTTATGGATATGCCCATTTCTCACTTAGAATTATAACATGGAGCTAATTCTTATTGACATTAAGCTAATTGCATTGCTAGTATTAAAACAGTATTTATGTTTATTTATTTTAATTAAACTTCTTTAATGTTTTTATAATCATTTTGTTTTAATTGCCATATACGACACTTCGAAATAATGAACTATAAAACCAGCTGGTCACTTCCGCTGGTCTAGACACTCTGAAAAGCACGTCATAATAATGAGCGTCATGTCTGAGGGGCAACACACTCAGTACTGCATTCATCAATATGTCACCAAACTCTGAAGAAGATGGCAATGTACTACTCACAGTAAGCGAACCCCGAACTACAATATATCGGGAGTCATCCCAGCGGTCGGCGCGGACGCAACGATAGGTGTTACGCTCGACGCGCAGTATGGTACCTGATGCCGTCGCATCAGTACGTCATGCTCCTAATTAAGAAATCTATGAAACTGTCAAACTTATTTTGGACAAAATAAGTTTGACACTTTCATAGATTATATAAAAATGTAATCTAACTAAAATAATATTAAATGTTTTAATAACTTATTGGAAATCAAATACCTAATGTGCTATCAAAGGTAACAGAGCTAAAGTATTATTACTGTAACGGATACTTCAATCATTGCCACAACTTTAATTCCAATTTCTAATTAATGATATTTCTTATTTATCTTTGCTTTAGTTAGTTTCAAAGCAGAGTTTGGTTATACTACAGTCAGTACACCACTACTTCGAAACTTAGGTTGGCTTGTGGCTGCGGAGGTTTTCAACGTTTTCCGATACTTCGTCGCCGCTACACAAACTCATAAATTTAATTAACTAAGTACTTTATTTCCTATCGCTTACCACCTAACACTGACCAATGGAAATTCGAAATTAGTTCTCAACAAACTTATTCCAAATTCGAAATGAGAGGGTAGTCTTTAAAAAAATATTACATTGACGGTTATTTCACGTTATATAAGGCTCGTTATCACCGTGTTTGCTTTGATCGTGCCTAAAAAAACAGTGGCACAGATAATAGAGTGGCTACCGCCTGAATTACCTGTGAATATTCATTTACCCCGGACACGTAAAACAATTTGCCAGTCAAATGAGTTTTCTAAAAAGCCGATTAAGCGAAAACTAAAATTGGTTAATTATTTATCGAACGTGCCGTACGCAACGGAATACAGTCTATTCAGCCGGCTAATTTCCAAAGAATTATTTATTAGTATTGAGCATAATTATAATTACACCGCAGTAATTAAAAATGTATGATTAGCAAAGAAATTAAAACGAATACTGCTCAGTCTTGCGATGTGGAGCAATTCTCGATATTTAGCTCTTCGAAAGAATACTTTGCCTTCGCAGTACATCGCAAATAAGCACAGTAACAATTATTTAGTTTTTAATATTTCAAAGAGACTGAATCAGAACTGTACTGAAAGTTACACATCATACATACTGTATGGGATACTCTATTTACATACTAAATAGCTCCACATTCCATTAACTGCACAAACACGAACTCCGGCTTACCTGCAACAAGGACAAGACAAAGTTTAAAAACTGTGTACAACATGCAATCCAGTTGCAAAACAACCACTTGTAAATATGACGCGGCGGTTTCAATATATGTATGAACTTACTTTTAGTGATTAAATAGTTACTGGAAGTGTTCTGTTAGTTGTGTTACATAACATACACTTGCAGCTACCTATATAACTCTAAACGGTAGGTAGAGATGTCTTACATAAACATTTACTGTTCCGGTGTCGCACCGGTAGTAAATGGGATTGCCGTGCTTGAGGTTCGAATCCCGGGTCAAACCACCAAATCACTCCACACAACCAAATCATTACATTTTTCGATCAAGAAATTCTTAATATAAGTCCGAAATTAGGAGTTGGCGTTGGTTATAGAACTAAAAAAAATACTATGGTGAATACATTAAAATTCTACATATTATATTAAAATGTAACAGTTTATGAACACGTTTGGATGTTAGTCACTTACGCGTAAATAATTGAAGAGTTCTTGAAGAAAATTGACATCGTAGAGCATGTCCTGCATTAGCACATAGGATACTTTTATATGTCAGCATTTGCAAGTAAATCCTACGGGAAAGCATTGTCATTCATGCCCGAATAAATCACGTGAGCGAAACCGCGGACAGAAGATAGTTCTTTGTTATATCAATCTGTATCTGCTATGAGCTACGGTGCAATGTACAACGTCAAAATTTTCTCAAATTACAGAAGCAGAGTTGTATGACGAGATGAGTAGTTAAAGGTAGCTTTGCTTGCTTTTACTGGTTAACCATATTAGTAGATTGCTTTACGTTATATTATGAACTATATAAAAGAAAACCTACGTGCGATTTGAATGCGTTTGTGTGATTTTCGGCAGTTCATGTATGCGCGACCGTCACAGTCTTTTTTACTTAACACTGAAATATATGATAAAACAATATATTTATTAAGCGATTTTAGTCACATTTTAGAAAAGCATACTAAGACCCAAGAGTAAGTGACAAATAAGATTAGACATATCGTTTTCTTAAGTTCCGTTTGAGTGGTAACAAGTAGAGCATAACATTCAAACGCAAGACACGAACAAATAAGAATTTCGATGTAAAGAAAGTCCAGTTTCCATTCAGTAACAATAACGTCTAATGAAGATGGAAACGACTGAATCAGTATAACAGCTGACGGACATCGTGTCACGCAACAATGACACTAAAGAATCTGTACTGACTACGAACAAAGTGAGGAAAAATAATGTTATCTAAACGCCGTCACATCACGTGTCTTCAGAATTCTAAAAAAGCTAAAGTAAAATACGTGACGATACATACACATAAGTATCTTTGAAAGAAAAAACAAATCTTTATCTTGGCAAACGAGTCGCCGTCAATATTCGGCGGAGAACACACTGTTTGCTATGGCAAGAGCTAACAACCGGGCTTTTATACTAACATTTAAACAAGAGATCCCGCTCCGGGGGAAAGATTAGGCTTTGTCTTCACGTAATGCAAAACAGACGAAGCTTTGAGACACAATTTGATTTTATACAAATTATCGTTTTGAAACAATGTTCACGTTTGTTTCGGTTAATTTCGACGATTGACTGAGTTGTGTACCATATAAGTAAAATTGGGCTTTTAACGTTTGCTAAGAGATTTTACCATTTCAAAACAGTCGCCTTTTAAAAATTAACGTTTAGGTAAGACGCGCCAAAACGTGAAAGCTTTCGTAGACCGAATAAATAGGTACCTACTACGAATAGTTGTAAAAACACCAACGATTAAATTTTTATAATATGCCTGTTATTTAATAAATTACTGTAAAATGCTTTTATGTTTGCTTACAATATTTGTGTTTTAGTTTTCTAATATATCGTTATATGTAGGTAGAAACGTGAGACACAATACACAAAATAAATTTAAGTTTTAAAAGTTTATTTTGGTATGTACGGATCCTTAGTACGAATTTATTTGATCACTCACTAAATTAAATATACAAGCCTCGGTAAAATGTTCAACAACATTTAGTCCACGTACAAATTAGAAAAGATTTGCCTGTATTATTTGTGTTAATCTGCTAAGTATGTGTACTAGGTTTTAATTTAATATATTCGTTATAATATTCTATATTCTTACCAAATGCGAAAATACGTAGCTTTTTTAAACGCAGTATTTAATTAGATATAACCGCAATGAGCAGTTTAGGATTTCAAAAAAAATTTTCCTCTTAACCGGTCGTATACCGCCGGCTCGCATACCAGCCGGCAGATTTGTACCCGTCGTAGGCCGGTGGCTCGCATGCGAGCCACCAAATTGGTTTTACGTTAGCTTAATCTAAAGCGAAGGCGGCGCGCGGCGTTCTGGCGCCAATTTGGTGGCTCGCATGCGAGCCACCGGCCTACGACGGGTACAAATCTGCCGGCTGGTATGCGAGCCGGCGGTATACGACCGGTTAAAAGAATTGTATGTAAGATACTTTCTTATATTTTTTGCTATTACATTTTTATATAAAACAACTTTATATTTATTTTTAAGCAAATACATCCTAAATACGTGCAATGAGTTAACACTAGTGATGTTACATCTTAATTAAAAATAACATGTATAGCAGATTACTTCGAAGTAATTTTACTTTTTAATTAGCGACTAAAATATACGAGACGGATGCTCGTTCACTCTTTTGGTGTAAGATTTTTATGTTTAAAGCCCATACAAGGTTTTGTTGTACGACAAGTGCAGTAATAAATGCAATTAACATAATTTAATAAAGTTTATACGTACAAATGTACAGTTGTCTACTAATATTGTAAAGTTTGTCCGTTTGTTTTATCTAAAATGCACAAGTGACCTGGATGAAAATTGAGTAAAATGTGTAAATGGTAATTTTACAATTAATCAAATCAAATTGACTAAGATGTGTAAATGGTATTTTTACAAAATAAAAAAACAGGTAATTAAAAACATACCTACATAAAATTTTTGACATTCTACATTCGGAACAAGTACGCGTACACAAATATTTTGTCCAGTATGAGACTTAAATCCACTACTCTTCACATACGGTCGAGCAATTACTACTGCACCATTTGTGCAATTAAATTTTAATAATTTATTAAAAGTTGTACTATTCACAAATATAAAATCAGCGCAGTTAAAGTTCTATATAAACATACATTGCTGTTAGGTTAGGATTACGCTTACGACTCAAAATCAAATATTGGGTTACGTGCATAAATACTTATTTGCTTGTTGTCATTACGTTACGATTTCAAATACTTTATTCAAAAGTAAACAAGAATAAAATCTTAAGGCTCAAGTTCACGATTACAGTTTCAGTCGATCATGATTGCTTAATACTCGGTTTAAGGTTGTAAAAGATTTCTTATCTATAGTGAAATGTGTCCTGTAGACGGCTACCTCTACCTGTATACCATCTATTATGTGAACCTTAAATATGCATAACAAAATGAAGATTTTGTGCACCTTAGTTTTGTGGCATACATGAGAATACTTTTTTTATTATTGCCTGTCAAAATAACTACTTTCCGGCTGCTAGTAAGTAGTTGTATATTCTACGAGCATAGCCCATCACACCACATCTTCATTACAGCTGGAACGGTGCTGAGTTATTTATCATCTTAGATATATACATTATGATACACACAAATTTACACCCACCATATTTCTAAGTATTCCAGTTACTTAGAGAAAGATCCGAAAATGTTTATGAAAACATTTTTAGGCAAAGATAACTTTATTTTACCAGGCTTTTGCAACACAACAGTAAATTTAAACTATTAGCTCGTTCATTTACTACCAGCTGAGGCTAGATAATGTACGGGACAGGTAGAGACGTAACTACAGTGAGATCGGTATCGTGAGCCGTCTCTTCCAAGAGTTCGTCGTCCAATTCGGCAACTTAAGATGCAGCCCTTTCATGATAAGACTGCCAGATGTCGCATGTAATTGCCTTCGCCTTTGTGCCATTTCTAATGAAAGGTTGACGAAACTGATATAGCTATCTTTAATCAACGCAAACTTGGTCATGCGGGTGTTTGACAGCGCATGTCGCGGTACAACTATTGTTTTGGGAGAAAATTATTGTCACTATTGATGATAGGTCCGTGGAAATGATGTAAATTTTTGATAGTGTTAGTATCAGTCATAACATCGCAATAGGTGTAAAGTTTTACCCTCATTCTGTAGAAAATTGCAGCCATCATAACCTTATATTATATTTCTACAATAAACCGCTTCTGGTAACTTAGAATCGGTTCGTCGTTCTTCATTTTGGTTGTTACTTAATGGCTATTGTATAAATAGGTAACTAGCGCAAGTTGATGTACTCGCACGATTCAAGAGAGACGCGAGCGACCAACTTATGTAACCCGCGGTTGCAGCCTATTTACGCCGTAGACAAGGTGAGGATGGTTCGACCAGATGCATATAACCTGAAGGCGACAACCCAGTAGCATCTTTTTACAGCTTGTATGCTTTTTTGGCCACAATAAAACTTTCGCTACCAAATCCGAACAGTTACTGTCATAATCTACCATTTGCCACTAAGTGGCACTTTTTACGCTGTTATTCAATATTGAACTCTATTTGCTTTCAGATATAAACGTAATTCACAATAAGTCATTTGGCCAATACTACGGTAAGGACAAGCCAGCTACTATCTCAAAGGAAGACGCATTTTCTCTTTACCATTGGATACATGACTGTAGCTACACTGGCTGGTAGCCTGTTCACTGGTTACGATTGTGTACAATGGAATTAGGCATGTTTAGTGATTTGATCAGTTTGTGTACGCCGCTGCGGTTGTTACATACTGTGGTCTTGTTAATTTAATGAATTAATTTGGTATTTTATAGTTTAACTACATTTGTTGTTGTGTACTTTACAAACATTTCACTGTATATTTATTGAACTCATTATAATATACTGCATTTTCCCTACAATAAGCTAGATATTAAAGAAAGAAACCATTAAATAGCAATTTCGTTATTAAACAATCGTTAAAAAATATTGACCCATTAGCATCGTGGCTTGCGATTTCACTTAAAGCTGATGGTGTGGATCTATGTTTGATTACCGGGTCTAGCAAAGTCTTAAGGGTTATCTTTTAATAAATTCTCGGTAACAGCACAAAGTCTAGAGCTGAGCCCGTTAGACGGTAATGGGATCGCTTCCTATTACTCGTGTTTACAAAATAGCTTGTGAAATGTAAATGTTCTCCTCCTACGCCCAAATCTTTAAGAATATTATGATACTAATCATCGAAAAATATAAGCAATATGAATAAAATAGATGATTTTCTCCGAAAACACAATAGGAAGTTGTATTTGGGCAGCACGGTATTAACTTAGCTTAGGAAATGCCAAATGAAGTTACAATCAAAACTGGTTTATACCGGCGACATCATAAACAACAGATTTCAAACAGTGCCCACAACACAGAAACGTAAGGAAACTAATCTCTTTGAGACAATACTAAAGCAATATCTTTGGTTTACGACGGGCACCGACTACATCTACAAATATTTGAACAATCGTCTCACTGCCACCCATTGTCTAGGTCAAACTAATTTTGGAATTCTCTGAAGCAGTAATTTAATTTTGCATTAAGACCATCAGTTAAATTTATCTGGTTAACCTTTTAATTAAACTTGTTTATTGAGGAAATCCACTCGGAAATATTTACCGAGAAAAGTAAATATTGCGAGAGGATATCATTAATATTCGTAAGACAATCTCTTTATACAGAATGTTGTCGTACTTTGTGATAAAAATGCGTAAAGTCGTTAGAGGTAACGCTCATATTTTAATGCAATGAACAACATACGTGCAAAGTTGGGGGGATAAGTGAAGCAGCAGTGTTTGCGAGTGTGTGAAATTATGTTAAGTGAATATAAAAGTCATGCGTAGCTAGCAACAACATAAATTTCTCGTATATAGCCCATTTGCGATATGCAACGGCGGTTTCTCCCCATCGCGGCGCACTAATAACTATTTAAGCATTATCTAGAACTTACGAGCTTGATTTTTATTGAATGCTTTATTGCTTGAATGTATTAAATGAATGTCATGGTTATTGCTCAGCCAGATGTAACTTACTGCAGTAAAATGTACTAGTCGCCTAGATTATTTCTTCCAGAAAACGCACAATATATAAAGACGTAATAAACGGATTTAGTCCGCGATTCATCCACGTAGACGGAAACCAAAGTGAAAAATATTTTTCATTGTATAAAAGATAGTTTTCGTTTTTGGTATTGATACCTAAACAAAAAATATTTTCGATGCAGATTCTTGCCATAAAACCCGAACTTTACTTTATTCTCGGCTATGAACTGTACAATAATTAAATTATTTTGAACAATGTTATTCCATGCAGATCGGACAAGAAAATGTTGTTAAAGTAGTGCATATAGATTGTGGCCAAGATAGAAGCGAAAAATACTGTTTTAGTAAGGTTGTAGTTGTAGAAAAATATGTGTCCCTTTAGTATCTAGTACATCTTTAGTCCAAGGTCTAATATATAATGTTGTAGAACAATATATACTACACCAGGGACTAAAGATGTCTCTGTATACCACTTCAAAATTGAAACCTGTGCGAAGCCACAAAGCTTACGTTTAACAAATGCATGTATGCATTGCTTGTATTTTAGCTACAGAATATTTTCAGCTGACGGAATAGTTGTAAGATTTTATAGTACAGATAAACCCTACCTCGAAATATGTTGTCATAAGTCAACCTGTACGTCGTCTAGACGAGACATTGTCGCAAAGTACACAATAAATTCATAGTGTACAAATATTAATGCCGCGCAGCTGCATACTTACCATCCTGCTTATACCGGTTGATTAGTTAAACAAAGTCTTGTCTCTACATAAAACATTATATTACAACCGTATTTATTTTAAGAGCCCATCCAAGTGCCATTTCTTATTAAGTTGCAATTGTACTGAATCTGTTCATTTATAAGCAATCTACTGTTTTTTAAATATAACTGCTGTTGTATGTACTACACATACAATCATTAATTTTTTCATTCATTCGTTTATCGCTAGAGACATTGCAAATTTTCAAACACATTATGTAGTTGCACGAATGGCGTATTGGTTTAAATATCGCATCGGTACTCTCTCTATACGGAGTTTTGTGTGTTCGAATCAGGAGACAAAAATTGGTATAATCCAAAAACGGTTGATAGATAAATGATGTTTCCTTGTGTCCGTTGTTTGAATATTTGTAATGATATTATACGTAGTTGTCTTTTGAAAAACTTTAAGATATCTAACAATGGATATAATTAATGGCTCGGAACAATTAGGTATTTGCGGATCACACATTTATTACTCCATCGAACCTACAACACAACTTGCACTAGTAGTCGCGACGAAATCTCTTGAACCGCTGCGACATCTGTGTAGTTATATATAATTTCTTTGTTATGCTTACTGTCTTACTGGTAGACAAAACCTTTGGTACAGCTCGCCTTCTCATATTTAGTCTGCTAGAAAGGTGTCAAATTCAACGTTTGCCGTTCATATTTCTTGTGCGATAATAATAAGATAATATTTTGCTATACTAACAAGAATTATTTCTCGTTATAAAGATGATCGGCTAAGTTGAATGGTGTAAAACTTGTCGGATTTATTCAGTACGGCCGCAGCCCGTATGAGGAGTCACGCTCCGGCGCATCCCGCCGCCGCGGGGCCATACATCACTTAGTCAGCCGCGACGGGTCCGCGCATGCGCCCCGCACACCTAACTTACCAGTAAATGCTAACTTTACACTCTAAACCCTTGGGTATTGACGGATAATTTACACAGTCATTGTGAGTTCCACATTTAAAATAGTATCGGATTTTTCACATAAAGTTACGAGGGTAATGTGCTTAGTTATTTTATTACATGGCAAAATCTAAGGGATTTATTATTAGTACGAACTATCTACTTATGAATTTATGAAATTATATCACTCTATCTCTAGTATACATATAACTAAAATGTATTATGGTAGCATATAAAAATAAACTTTACTTGTATCTAGAAACAAATAGTTATTAACACCTTTAAGCGTTGTCAGCACATATTTAAATAATAGAATGCCATAGGTAGTAGAGCCTCGCTGATTTCAGCTTGAATGGGCCGACTTCAGCGGGGAAGGACTACCCTCTCACAGAATATCGACGTGAAATACCAGTATTTGTACTGTTGTGTTTGGTATATACTTAAATGTTAATAAAATCGTATATTAATTCAGTGACTAGTAGATTCTTGTTTTCAAAACATAGTGCCATAATTATGTTTTTAAATCAGTATATAAAGATTTAAGTAAGTGCTTGTTTTTCGAAGAATAATATAAACACTAATTTTATCTTCAGCTATCAAATAGTAAATACATAAACATACTTTAAAAACAATGACGTAATATTTCATTTCATAACACTTGGAAACAAAAAAAATATATTTTCTGCGGCATTAATTTTGTTACTGGTTTTATTAAAACACCTTCATCAGTCATACCCGAAATGTATTTACTTTGTATGGATTGAATCTGGTTCTTGAGATATTCAACATATAGAGCGGTTTCATCAGGACATTAGAACAATGAAAGAAAGATACCAAGGCCGATTGGACAGCCATATTATGATGGCAGACTATTGCTTGAGTTTAATAAAGGATTGTCCTGGACATAAACACAATAGAAAAGCTTACAGATAAAGTGTTTCAGATATATTTTTATGATTTTTTGTTAATAGCATATGTATTAAGTTTTCTTGTCGTTATTATATAGCCGCTCCTAAAATATATATTTAATATGTAATTGTATTTTATTTCAACCTTCTTTCAGTCATATAGTTATAAAGTATCTTATCTCATAAACTAGAGTCAATTTAACAAATCTGATATTTTCTCGTATTCAGCATACTGAACTTACACAAAATTGACTTCAACTTACCATGCCGCAAAATGAGTGTTCCCCAGTGTAATAGATTAGTATAAAATATACTCGTACTTTAACTTCGTCTACCAGACCTAAGCCGTCTTGAACATTATAACTTACCGTCCCTCCTATATAAAAATGTAATTGGCTGCTTCTTCTCAATAATAAAGGCCAAGGTGGCAAGCAAATAACTCTGTGAGACGTAACACTTTTTTAATTACCGCACTATAGAATAATCGTAGTATCATACAAGACTATATACATCAATACATTAACGGCAATTATGGCATAGAGCCGCGCTGAGTGTTATGAGTTTGAATCCTACACGGGAAAATCCTTACTAATATTACAAATGCGAATGAGAGTTTGTTTATTTGTTACGCTTTTACGCCTTAACTACTCGACCGATCATCATATATTTTCGCATTCACATTGTCAGGGGAACAGAAAAGGACATAGGGTATCTTTTATCCAGAGAAAAGTACTGGTACTAACCTATATCTACACGAGCGAAGCCGCTGGTAAAATCTAGTCCGTACTTAATATTATAAACGCGATAGTTTGTATTGATGTATGGATGTTTGTTACTCTTTCACGCAAAAACTACTAAACCGATTGGGATGAAACTTGGTATGTAGATAGCTGGAAACCTAGATTCACACATAGGTTACTGTTTATCTCGATATTCCCACGGGAACGGGACTTACGCGGGTGAAACCGCGGGAAAAAACTAGTGATTTATATATTTTGAGCATATTTTGAGTGTACTTTGTGTCTTTTAGTTGTATGTTTGTAAATTACCCGCAATACACGCTATCCTTACTTCTTTACTAATACTATAAATTCGAAACTAACTCTGTCTGTCTGTTACCTTTTCACGGCTAAACCACTCTACCAATTTAGATGAAATTTGGTACAGATATATTTTAAGGTCTGAGGAAGGACATAGGCTACTATTTATTGATATAGGTACCACGCGGGCGGAGCCGCGCACAAAAGATAGTAACCTATAACGTAGTAGTAATCCTTTAAATTAAAACAAAAACATGAAAACGATAATCTAGACGACTACATTAAAATATTGCGCCATTCCTGCAATACACTAGATACAACAGAAAAGAATACCGCTAAATTCACTTAAAAATATTTACATTCACGTGTTGATTAAACAATACTTTGATCAACGCGAAACGCGTCTCTTCATACAAAAAATGCCTCATTAAAAGTCAATTGTATTTACTTGTCGGCCCGCCGATTGCGGCACCAATCAACTCCAACAATTATTACATCTGCTGACTGAAAAAAATACCTACCTACGTACTCGTTCATGTGTTTCAAGGGGACTCTATAGATGTAAACGTAGCAGAATTGTTCGCTGAATTGATAATCTTTTTATTACTGTTATGAATGTGTTCTTTGTGAAGTTTGTTTCTCAGTCACGCGGAAACTGTAGAACCGATTTGGATGTAACTTGGCGTATTGATAAACTATGTTCAGAATTAATACGTAAGGTAGTTTTTGTTTCGATAACTCTTGGGATTTAAGCGGACGAAGCCGTGAGCAAAAACTAGTGTTGTAATAATATAAAGATTGCTACTTCATAAATAAAGATGTCTTTAAACAATATTGTTGTGCGATTGCTCAATGGTTTCATCACCTAAGTTTGTGTTCATTTAAGAGGTCTTGGGTTTGATAACTGCTCCGGGCCACTCTTAATAACACTGCCAGATTTGGAAATATTATCATACATCATACCTTTGTCCACCCTTCAGATATATACGGGCGTGTATCTATGTGCGATTGTAGCTGGTTTCATCTCACTGTCGTATTTGAATATTTGACAGCTTACCCGCTGTTACAATAAATACATATTTTTAATTATTTTTGCTTGTTCTAAAGATAATTCTCGCAATGGTTACAAAATACACTTGGCCATGAGTTTCTTGCCCGTTCTTCTCATGAGCCTCACCCTTGTTTTGCTGAACGTGGCAGTAAATGTAAATTCACAGGGAAAAACTGTGTTATTTTGACATTCATAAGTGTTACCTTGAAACCTAACTTAAATAAAATTATATTTAATATTTTTTTACTCAGACTCGATACAACAATTTGTGGATCACTCAATTTTTTGTCTCGTGTGGGGTTCGAACCCCCAACATTCCGCGGTGGCAAAGCAACCGCTAAAACTACTACATAATACAGTCAAAATAATTGTACTTATATAATACTACCAGTGACCACGGACTCGGCGACAACGTCGATAAAGTGAATTATCTTAAAACTCCATTAATTTCAGTCTTGACGTTAATAACCGTAACTTTTGTTCTTTTTGGAAAGAATGTCAATAAAACCTGCACTGATTGAATCGTTTCACAAAACAACTACAAATCTTATATATACCTGAAGCCCTCTCCTGATCAGAAGGTCTAAGTAGCTAAATGCCTAACAGCGCGAAACGTCTTATTTGCAGTAAGCCTAATTCGCAAAATGTATATGTAGCAAAACGTCCAACTATCAGATGGACTGCATAGCAGAACATCTATTTAGTAAAATGTCCGTTTTTAAACGTGTACACGCATGATAGAAAGTGAAAGTCATTTGTACCATACTTTAATACGACAAGTTTGTCTTACTTATAAATACTGATATATTCTTCTAGTGTTAATAACGATTTTGTGTATGGTTGGAGAGCCGTGGATTAAAAAAACGTATATTTGCTACCGAGCTAATTCATAGTAACAACAAAGAGTCAAGAACCATATCCAACTAACGGACGGTACAAAGCTCGCACTTTTGGTACTTGATACTTAAAATACCTAATTAATTTTCTAACCCTTCTTAGAAGCAGTCGTTATGTAGTTCTGTACTACATCATGTAAAACAATTTCCAGGACAATAAAGTAGGGAAGATTCTACTACGGCTACAAATCGCTGTATAAATGGGTATAAGCGCTAGTGTAGAAAGTAATCCTCGGTAGGCTAAGGTAATAAACATAAACGTTTTCTCCAATAAGACTCGATGCAAATTGAGTCCCGGAGGGTCGTCGCGGAGTATTTACCTATCGTCGCAACCCGATCAGGCAACAAGCCACTAACTAGTTGACGTCGTTCAAAATATTGCTGATTCGAATAAAAAACCGATTGCTATCTCACTTTGATGTTGTCAGAGGAAATGAGATCTGCTTCCGATCCGCGAGGAAAGAGAAAATCTCCTGCCCGTTTCTGGGTACCGCGGGCAGTGTTCCGGAACCCCTATTAATCTTGGTTCAATATTTACCTGTCGGTTGCGAAGGCGTCTAGCGTAGTCCCCTCACGAAACAAAACAAATTTATAAAATATAAGGATATTATATTCAATGCAACCCTCTAAGTGGGTGGAAAATGTCGATATTTTTTTATAATAGTTTATGAAATTGAATCTGAATGTGTTTTAGTGATGTGCTTGTTTTATTGGAGCAATAACGAAATTTTGTATATGGGCTTATTTAAATAGAATCTCAACTACATTACTTACTTTCGTATAAACTACTGCTACACTCAATACCTATGTAGTTTTAATTCCTGAGTATACCCGAGGATATGTATCTCTGCACTACCAAGACGTTAACTGGTAGATAATGCTTATGGGCATTAAGTTCGCCTATGTACATTGTATTCTACTTGTGCATAAATTATAATAAATAAATAAAAATAATAAATGTCGTACTACGACTGATTTCTATGTGAAGGAATCAATGTGTTAAATGGCATTGAATATTACACGAACAGATTTGTAACGACAATACATCTCACATCAATGGCACATGCGGGATACGAACCCGTCTCCCTAACGCGACCTGGTTACCTTGCTAATGCCTACATACTACGCATCTACACCATAATGACAATCAGGTAATTAATTCTTTATATACTTGTATGTAACAGTGACAGAACCACAACAAGAAAAACCAGTACTAGACCGACTTTCTTTTTAAATTTCGTCGTGATTGTACGGGTAGGGATAGCGCGTCATATCATCCTGTCGACTTTTGACCGTTTCAAGTGCCGATCTAATTTACCGAATCGAGGAAGCATATGAAATTTAATCGATTCGCTTCGCCGAGAACGGTGTTCGATAATACCGAGTATTTTCTGACACATTGACAACATTTTATAGAAATCGATATCATTTTATAACGATATATACTTTGCCATTATGGAGTAAGATTGGTAAGCCTTTGATTAATTTTGAAGTAGTACTAAATAAACGGGAAAATGTGTCATTCCACAGATAGTAAAGTAATACTTATGAAGCTACCTTGCTACTTTAAGTGGGGGTTCAGTTCCCGCCTGAAATAAAATTATAATTCCTGTGAATTAACTACTAGCGGTATATTTTGTTTAAATGTTTTAAAAGTCTGACAAATACAGCTTTTTCATTCTTCTACTTTATGTCATGTATTTGTCATACAATGATATATTGCTACAAATTATATATTAGGGAAATATATAGCCAACCTTAACATTAATCAATAAAATACTGACAAATAAAAAATACAATAAATTCAAACATTAAAATCTCGATAAAATATGCTGTAGTATCGTATATCAATTAAAAATTGACTATAATAAAGTAATTTAATTGAAAAATAGATATGTTTACTATACTTTAACATTTGTCTTTATTATCGAACAAATGTAAAGCTAATGTACTCCCTTTCTTCTCCTAAAATTGTTTGTCCAAAAATAATTATCAATAACATTTTTGTTTACAAGTTTGCTATAAACTTCACTAACCATAATGTTCAAAAATTCGAAATTTTGTTTTACATAATCATTTTTACTTCTAAAACTATGATGTCATAATATCGATCTATAATAATTGAATCACCTAATTACGCATGAAAAAAAGCCATATGTCCTAAGTATTGTATTATATAATGTGTATTATTCCGAGTGCTCATTTATAATACAATTGTTAGTCCTAAAACATTTGCTAAAAAGTACGTTGTAGCGACAGAAACGAAGCGCTGTGAATCCGACTCCACGCAGTCTTGTCTGCTCTACCCCTAGAGTGTAATTTAGAATCGCGTACGTGCGTAAGGGCGAGGCGGCCCGCGGGCTGAGCAGCAGGAGGCTGCGAGCGAGCTGTCGCGGCTGAGGCTGGCCGGCGAAGCCGAAGCTGCGATAGTGAGCGAAAGCCGCAGCGCCGGAAAATACAAATTAGTATTTAAATAATTATTAGGATAAATGAACATAATAATTTGAAGCTAAGGACTTACTTACAACTTTTATTGAAAACGGTTTTAAGTCTTTGCAATATTTATGAATAATAAATTTAGAGCATATTTTGTTTAGAGATTTTTATTTTATGACTTGTGATATTATGTGACATTAAGTTCGGGCAAGTTATCATTCGGACAAATGATGATAAGGACAAAAAAAAATAGCTCTTTAGATTATGGATAAAAAAGTTAGGTAACACAATAGAGAACTGCTGGAGAGAGACCTTTGATTTTTCTAATGTTTTTGCTATAGTACACTTAGTAATGTACTGTAGTCTTAATATACTTAATAAATAATTTCTGCAGACGACAAAATGTCAGTTTCCGAATCCATTATGTGACAAAGTCCACGTTGATAGATACCCAAATGATTAAAGATGTTCGTCGTCAAAATTGTCAATGAGTAATGTTCCCTCCATAAACTAAAGAGCTAAGGTATTGCTTCGATGATTAATACAGTTAATTATGCTTGTCATAATTTATATCGTCTTGTACATTACTTAGTATTGTTGACTGTTCAGTATTGAAGGTTTGAAAAACACCTCTAGGGCAAGAAATGGGTGTACTTTAACTTTTCACAAAATGGCGTAGATGGTATAACTGTTGTGTTGAGTTCTTGACTGACGAGTGGACACAATAGTTCATTAAATTCTTGAAATACATAGTTGCTTTACATCTACTATTGCGCCGATTGTTGTAGTTTGATTCCCATACGAGGCAAATATTTTAATGATCCACAGATAGTTGTTTTGATTCTAAGCGGTCTGTGCATCTGTTCTTTCAATATTTACAAAATTTCACGCTTTACCAGGATTGTTTGTCTTACATTTAAGACATATGTTAAGCATTAACCTTTTAATTATCCTACTTTAATACTATAAATACGAATGCAAGTTTGTTTATTTATTACGCTTTCACGCCTTAAATACTCCAGAAAAGAAGTACTGTTCCCAAGGTATAACCAGTATACCTATAAAAGGAATGATGGATCTGTTATCATGCCATCAGCAATTGCGAAATTGTGCAACCCGCGATTCTTCCCAATTTAAAGATGGACTAGCATAAACTACTGATAAGGTCAGCCTAGTCTGAATGTCGCTGTAAATGTGACATCATCTGCACGTTGACTCATCAGATGATTCGAGCCAGATTGTACAGGTGACGTGTTTCGACGCGTAGAAAGTTCAGAAACCCCTTAACACCTTAAGAATGCACTTATCTTTTTCCCTAGAGTGTGGACGGACATGGCTAAACGCTTACTCCAGTGCTAGAAAATTATTTCTCATACTTACCATACAGGTGATATAAATATGACATCAATATCGTCGCATTAACGATGCTTGTTGCGCTCTGTCCAGTACTTCACTTGATGCGGATAGAATCATTACTGCCTGGTCTAAGGAAAACACCTCGCGCTACTCTATGACTGCTCATAGAGTATGAGCTCCCAGATTTCTTCTGCTAAAGATTATTTTTTATAAAAAGGAATCTGGTACCTCGCACTCTTAGAATTGCTTGACATAATGTATTCGTACAAATGTTCATTTCAGCTACCCAAAAATATAAAATCAATTATCAATACAATGAATAACCAAATACCACAAACGAAAGAGCCACACGCATAAATATAAACCATTGTGTTTACAAATTGTAAACTCATCATGCAATTAGGCCGGTCGCACACAAAAGATTAACACAGAACAATTAAATTTGAAACAAAAGGTCGCCCCTGCACGTGACGTCACAACTTAGTAAGTCATGCGATGAGAAAAAGCTTGGATTTGTAAAAATATAAGTTTGGCGTAACACAACGTTTTCTTTTGCCGTTTCCTCGCAGTCGCAGGTGAGATTTATCTTCGGATAATTGGATAAAGAAAGCGTTCGTGAGAAGTGATACGAGGTGGAAGGAGGGTTGCCTGAAAAAATCGTGAGCCAATGATGTGTTACTTTTGAATGTAAATCTTTTGTTTGTTTTGTAATTGGTATCTTGTATTTAACCTGTCAATTGTTGGATTGCCACACATTATTTAAAAACCTATTGGGTCTAGCCGCCGGTGTGTCACTGCGACTCAATAGGTTTAACACATAGTTTTTATTTACCTGCTTACTGATAGCATTTGCTTATTTTATTCCAGCTTTGCTAACGTAACTTCTACGGAAACGCTTTATGAGCTAAAAAGTATCCTATATGATAATCCACAAAGTCTATTGGTGTGCCGATATTCATATAAATCCATTCAACTGAAATCATATCACATATAAACGTCTTCAAAAAAGTTCACTTTTATTAATTAATCCTATTTTAAGAAAAGTTAATATAAAATTATGTTCTAGTAATTTATAGTAATGCCAATTCTTCTTTTTTATAAACTACCACGCCGCTAAGACCAGACCTCCTATTTTAAATTACAGGCTAGACCGTTCCTACTGCTGCCAAGTTATTTTATTTGTCAATAAAGATAATTAAATCTAGTCCATTACATCGATATTAAAGAAATGCAATTTTTCTCACGATCTTTTTCTTTACTGTTATAAGAGTAGTATTTATTTATTTTATTTTAAAATGTTGTAAACAACAGCATTTTGCCAATGATTAGCTTGATCCATTCCTATATCACTTACTTGCGTAAATAAGTATGATTATAAAACCTTATCAATTAATTATTAATTTTTATATTATATATTTTAGGTTCAAATACAGTCAGTGTCTCAGTTTATCTCAACGGCCAGCATACAAGGTTTTCAATAAAAAAATATTATATAAATATCAGTCATCAGCCAATCAGTCATCATCAAATAAAAAACAAATTTTCTACCAATAAAATTTTAAAATAATTTCGTAAAATATATTTCACTGAATTATATGTAAAACATGGCCCGCAATTCTACTTCAAATTGAATGGAAGTAATTGGCCAGTCCACAGAAACAGTAAAAACGGGCAATAAATTAATGACATCAATAATAGTTACATTACTTTATTCAAATTGTTTACCGGCCGCATTAAATTAAACCTGTCAAACACACCGGATTAAAATAAGACACAAAACACACCGCACGTCGACCAATCCCATTTGTAATGAGCTTTTACATGGTGCAGAATTAATATCGCAGCGGATAACAATATTCACCACAAAATGTTCATTTAATATGAAAATACGCAACGCTACATAACCAACTTACGTCCGCGACTATACCGGGCCTCATGCCAAATATTTAATATCAACGAAAATATTCCAATAATATTAACTATGATTGAAATATTCTGATTGAAATACAATTCGACGTTAAAATACGCCTGTTAATATTGCTTCCAAATCGAATGACGTCATCATACACACACAGGCAACTGATACAGTTCCTCACTAAGTTACCGTTAGTCTGCACTTATACTAGTAAAAATTAGTACTACACACACACACACAGGTACAAAAACGAATACAAATTACATTTAGAATTAGAAGAACAAACAAACACGTGAAACATAGCAAGTTAATTAGTGCCCTCAAATTACATTGCATATTCGACAACGAAGTAGCATACGGGAAAAATGAAACAGCTAATATTCTACAGTTCGCAAATACCGCACGAGAACAATCAGAAAATTGAAATATTTGCTCAAACTTGAATAAAACTAGGCAGAACATATGTGTTAAATATGTGAAACGTTAAACATCGAGAACAGAACCCGACTACACACAGAGTTAAACGTAGCGTGCGCTTACAGAATACACTACATTTCATTTCATAAATTTAAGATATGCAACTAGCGCTCGCTTCTAAAAAAGCGATTTGCACCAATAGTTTGGGCAACAAGAACAGAACTTTCTGTACGAAAAATTTATCAATTCGTATTAAAAGTCAGTGCACAGTGGTTTCACTTGTTAGACTTGCTAATGACCTAATTATTTTTTGACAGACAATATGCATTCTCGTGGCTCACGCTACGCACAGGTGTGAGAAGCCAGCCTAAGGAGTGAGTTAAAAAGTGCGACACACAATTTGAAATTGTAAACAAAAATTCATACATTCTACGCACCTAAACCGCATATTTGATTTTGTTTTGCGGGCAGTGAGTGAGTGATTTAGAAATGTATTTACAAAGTGAAGCCCCAAACACACGAAAGGGTTAGCGTGGCGTAAATTGAGAGCGGTGAATAATTCATAGATATTTTTGGTATTACCTTGACCATTTCACGAAATACGAGTGTCAGCCGCTTGCGCAGGAATATGTTGCGTCCGAACTTTACACCGTTATAGTTTTAGGCACTTTAATTTTATTAACACTATCTAGCAAAGTTTCTTTATATTGTCTTCGTCGCAGTTCAGGATAATAGCGGGTCCTGAAAATTAATTTGAAACGTTAGTAACTAGACTAATCAAGTTTCATATTTACATAGAAAACACAACGCTCGTCTCAGCTGTCACAGCTGTTTGGGTGGATGCAATTTATTTAAATCTCAGATGCAACACGCACAGAGTTGAAACGAGTGGCAGTGTTTTAATTATTGAACTCAATATAGACAAATAGCGCAGAGTATTGGAGTAACAAATGAGGTAGAATACTTTGTGCGTTTTTGTTAATTTGAATCGTGATGTAGTTGCCATGTAGCACAGATATGGCGTGTGTCGTGGGTAGTTTCAGCGTGTTATGGAAGCGTTGAATATTTGAGCGATGAAGCAGGAGACATGCCGTTAAATCGACAGCGTAATAGGTAACCAATTTAGTTGGCCGATGTGGATATTGGCGAACCTACTTTTTCTTTTTAAGCGAGTTTCGAGTTTGCTCATCGGAATTAGTTTGCATCGACGTTTGATCGGATATTCCTTTAAAGAAGTTAAGCGACGGTAGCGAATCATCTTCTTTTTTACATTTTATGGATTCCAATATGCTTGTTTGTTTGCGCGACTCGTGTTGAGTTGTGTTGAGTTTGAGCGTGGATTTTGTAGCATGTTCTATCTGCAATGTTGATTTACGAAATAATGTTTTACGATGTGAATAAAGACGAATATAAAATGCACATTATATGTTTATAGCAAGTACATTTATTTTGTACGTTTAATCCATTATGTTGCTAACAGATTTTTGGATGAAAATAAACATAACGAAGGCAATGGAATGAGCCTATCCGTAGCTCTACATATATTAATGACCAAGTTAAAATATATATCTCTGCTAATAATAAATTCCGTTTTATTTTAATGTAAATTTAAAATCTATACTGGCCAGTCCATTTTTTTTATCCGCACTGGCTCTTACTGTTCTATATATTAAAATACAAATTATAAGAAAAATTTTTTTGGTGGTTTTAATAAAACACGTGAGAAACGACAATGAATTGCCGTAAATCTTAGAGTTCGAAAACATGGTTCAAGTAATATGCAAAGGTCACGTGATACTACGTGACCTTTGAGGTCAAAGGTCATAGTCATTTCGGGGGTATATCGACTATTCTAAGTCGAATGGCGCTGACCGAGAGTCTCTAGCTCTTACGGTTCTTGAGTTGAAAGGTGTATAACAGACAGACAGACGGACAAAGCTGTTCTACAAGAGTTTTTGGAACTCTCAAATGTAAACGTATCAGGAATAATAATGAAGGAAAATAATAATAATAATAATTTATTTCTCAAAAAAAATCTACACTTAAGGATATATAACTATACAGATTAGACTACATATGGATTCTTAAAATATATAAAGATATCTGTGTCTGCACTAGATAATTCAATATTTGTATTTCAGACATCAGCGCTCTTTCCTAGTAATTTTATTAAAAATAGAGACATTAAAACAAATAGTGCATAATTATAATTTTTACATAAACAAAAAGAAAAATGATAAATAATGTTCAGTAAAGATAGTGGCCTCTCTATACGTATGTGTGAATGTGTGTGTGTATGTAAAAAAAGAGAGGATGAGTGGGTAAATCTATTTTGGTATACTAAGTAAATCTTCTGTCTCATCATATGTAAGCTTACTTAATATTTCTAGCAAACGGTTCATGCAAACTTTTTCGTTTAGGGGATATATATTGATCATTTTATTGATTTTTTATATAAATAGGGGCCAAGATAACAAAAATATTTATTAACATACGGATAACTAAATCTACGTCGTCCGAAGTCAATTACAACTCTTCGTCCACTTACTTCAGAGTCTATGTTATAAGTTAACATTGAGTGCTGCTTGAGGACAGTGTGCAACACAAATAACTATCGCACCGAGAGAACTTCCTATGATTGATACAAATTGTATATCGGATAAAAGAAAGGGTGGAATGAACTGACTTTAAGTATCGCTCTTTGAGCTATTTCCAATGGTTTTATGGTGATTTTATAAGCTCTTCCCCAAACGGTAATACAATATAGTAAAATAGACCTACCGCCAAATATATCTCCTTAATAAGTTTCTGGCTTGCAACATGTCTAAAGTTTTTAAAAACAAAGATAAGTTTTCTTAATCAGGCGGTAAGTAATTCTATATGTTGCTTGAATGTCAATCTACCATCTATGATTACTCCCAGATACTTAAGATGAGAGGCTTCTACTAATTTAAGACAAGTGCAGTGATTTACATTGTTGCAACAATCATGCGCTATTAAAGAGCAAGTGGAGGGAGGTGTACTGCAATTGCGAATTTTAAAAGTAACATATTTTAATCTTTTATGCATTAAGGGTCAAATAATTATTTTTAAGCCAATGTCAAATAATTATTTTTAAGCCAATTTTGCGCAATGTCAAATACTTTTTTCCCAGGTTTCACCAGAAAATAGCAAGACTGTGTATTCAGCGTAAGTTATTATTTTACCCTCAGATAGATCTAGTTTACACAGATCGTTTATGTATACAAGAAATAGGCTTGGACCTAGTATACTGCTCTGGGGCACACCATGGGTAACAGGTAATTCAATGCTTATAAAATTACCTATTTTGACAGTTTGCAACCTGTGTCAGATAATTTTTAAATAATTTCAATTGATTGCCCCTTATACCTAACCTAGACCTTCCAGTTTTTGTAGAAGTAATGGTGTAGAGACGGTGCCGAAGGCTTTAGCTAAATCTAAGAATATGCCAACAGTTTTCTTACCCCCCATCAAAATTGGTAAATATGTATGTGTTGCTCCGTTATATAATCAGCTGTTTACTTCAAAATGTATATTTGATAGTGTATGTGGCTGCTGTGCATGAGGGTTCGAGTTCAATTCCCAAATCAGGTAATATATTATTGGGATTTTCAGTTAAGAAATTCTCAGTATCAACAGACAGTCTGGACCTATGCCGGGTAAACGATAAAAGGCTTGCCCTATATTACGTAGTACATAAAAGATTGCTGTAGTGTAGGTGTTAACATATCTGCCTACGCCTACGTGGATTTGACTATGTATGTATGTGTGATAAGCCAGTATTATATTGATGCTGTCTTATTAAGTAACTCATTCTGTATGATTATATCTATCAGTATCTACGTGCGTTTTTAAAGCGATTTATCGCCATTTGTCTTCGCTATAAAATATAGTGATTATTCATATGAATTTCGTTTGTCCATTTTAAATTATAATCCATTAAAACATTATCCACGCCGAACATTACCCAAAAGCCATACTTAATATTATCAAGGTGAATGTAAGTTTATTAGTTACACTTTAGCTAAAGAGCAGCGATAGCTCAGTGGGGAGACCAACAGACTGCAATGCAGAGGGTCTCGGGTTCGAACCCACGTCGCGCACCTCTGACTTTCAGAAGTTATAAGACTTTTCGAAATTATGTGCGTATTGATTGACAATTATCGCCTGCTCCGTGCCTCGGAGAGCACGTTAAGCCGTCGGTCCCGGCTGCCATGAACATCTATGGCAGTCGTTATTGGGAGAGTGTCGACACAAAAGATCCCACTGGGTCGAAGTGTCGCAGGTCTGCACTTACTGGCCCCCACATAAGATACAAGATACAAGATACACTTTAATGCCTCAACTATTCGACCGATCATCTTTCAATCGCGCATACACATCGTCAGAAGTAGAGAAGAGGATATAGGATACCTTTCATCCCGAAAAAAATACTATTCCGAGCGAATGAAGCCGCTGGCAAAAGCTTATCTTAGATATTTGGTAAGAAGTCACTACCATTCACGAAATTATTTTGATGTAAACAAGTCACAATGTGATGAAAATGTTAAATAACTGGTTTGATTTAATGTTGGTATAAGCGTAAGACAATAACTAAATTATTTAGGGACTTATAGTATAGTAAGAATGACGATCTTCTTTTTTTCGTGTGGTTAGTGGCCAACCTGTTGTCAAGAGTTGTTCAAGCCGCCCGTAGGCCTCTGACATGGCTTAACGACTGCTGTCAAATAACAACAACCGGGACCAACTTTTTACGTGGCCTCCGAAGCACGGAGACGCTCAGATGAAATACCACTAAGCGGTTGCCCATCTATAGACTGACCGCACCCAACGTTGCTTAACCTCGCTAAATGTTTATCGATCAGTGAGTGCAACTTGGTATATATATACTAAATAAAAATATTTGCATACCCTTACCTAACATTCTTTTCTACAAATAAAAAACTTGGAAAACACCAAACGCGCGCAGAATTTAACTTAGTTACTCTGTAGATAAACCAATTATCGTCGATTTTAGAACGTTTGTCGATTCTCTATCAAAGGCACTGGCTGCAACTCTATAAATAAAATAGTTGCCATGAAAAAATCTACTGTGGTAATAAGAATATTTTAGTACAAGCTTAGTTTGATAGGTACAGCAATTTTCCAGTGAAGACCATTAGACTCCAATGCAGAGGTCTCAAGTTAGAAGCATCTCTTACTTCTATATCTATAATAATATAATAAAGAGGCAATAATTGATTTTTGTTTATTTGTTTGTAAGGATATAACTCAAAAACAAATCAATTGATTTTTAAATTATTTTTCTATTATGTAGCTATATTGTCACCGAAAGAAGTAAGTCATATTTTATTTAATAAATATACTGTTACTAACACAACCTAACCTCCTTTTACGCAAGTGAAGCCGCGGGAGAATGCTAGTATAGAATATATGCAAGCTCATTAAACAGCTGAAACGAAAACATTGACAGTAAAGCATGACTAAGAATTCTTCGTAATGTTTTAGTATACGTATATGTAAAGTTTAATCACTCGAAATATATCAGCTTAGTGACCGTGAGCTTAGTGATGGCCTTAACCCTTCCTGTATCTACTGACAATAGAACCATGACAGATCGAAAACGACAACTCACGATATTATCTTCACCGTCAAAGCGAATGATGATATTTATTTTGCGTATAATTTCGAAACTACAGTCAATTAGGTGTGCCTTTGTATTGAAATCGAGATCATTGCGCACAGTCCAATCAGATCTCCATTAGGCAAACGGTAGACATAAGGTTAGAAGTATGCCGTCCAAAAAAATAAATGAACATCCTTGTCCAGTCTCATTGTCGTAAAAAACATACTAAAATCCAATACACAGGCAGTCCCACCCAAAATCCACTTGAGACGCATTCTTTTTGTTTGTATTTTAATCTGTTTAAAACAAAATGATATTGAAGTAATATTGCCCGTGAATCGGTTTATTAAAAACATATATTTATTTTTGATGACTGATGTGGATTTTTTGTATATTGCAAATACATTTGGCAATATGAATTGCCTTTGCCGTAAGTAATGAATTACTTTGCGTATTTTACTTAAACAAAAGGTTGAAATACTGTATGGAGTGAATTAAAAATCGTTGGCGGCACAGAGCTTTTGTAAACACTGGTATTCAATATTGACACTGGCATATAAAAATATTCGCATAGTATCTGTCAAACGGAATATCCCGTGTGGTTTTTACTAAAAATAGAACTAAATCAATCACTTTGTGTGTGTGTGCTGTGTCGTAAGAGGAGGCTTATTTTACTGGGTTTAGTCTGACGTGGAAAACATACTGATTCATGGCATCTTTATTACCTTGTAACACTAATCTGAAAACGTTGGTCATGCAACTTTGGCTGTGGTTTGTATACGGATTGGTTACTGCTTGCCACAGGTATTTAAGACCGTCTTGTCGTTTGATAGAATAATTTATTTTTTCTTAATGAAGACCACTTCCGTCGTGAAAAATAATTCCTATATTGCGAGACTTTACAAACATTCAAACAACAGACACAAATAATACCTGGACTCAGAGCAATCATTAGTGGTTAACACAAATATTTGTCTCGTCTGGAGATCGAACCAATAACATGCGGCTCAGCGGCAGTGACGAGGCAACCACTTAAACCACTAAGCCATCCGTACTTTAAACCAATAACCACATAAAATAGACCCATAATGGCGGTCTACTGAATTTGTCGACACCAAAGACTGGACTAGTTCGTTTGATAGTAAAATTCCAATTATACCCAAAACTGGAAGTGAACCCAATAAATTGCCGTTTACCACATGGGGTTGAGATAAACTATAGCCGTGCAGTATAACTCCTACCCTTTTTGGGGATCCCGCTCAGGGATCACAGGGGATCATTATATCAGCTTGAGATATTTGTATTACCATCAACTATATAGCTTTTAGTTTTCATATAAAGATGTCGACTAAAATGTTTTAAAATGTTCGTAGAAGATAATTAGTGTATTAAATATAATTATTGTGTTGGTTGCGGTAGTGGAGCAGGTGCTAGGACGCCTAACTGACAATTTGAAAATATTATAATGGTTATGTAATTATACATATCTTAAAATTACATTATTATTATTATATCTTTAGTTACATCTTAAGTCATATACAGCTGAGATGAAAGAGATGTGAGTTTCTTATCTTTATATATATAAATCTTCTTTGCGTGTGTTTGTAATTAAACTCCTCCTAAACGGAACGGATTAGATTTGTTTTTTTTTAATTTTTTTTTCGTTTGTACAAGACAACGTCTGTCGTGACAGCTATTTATTCATAAAAACCACAACTCTTTTTAACAGCCAAATAACTTGTGTGTGTATTTTCTAAATGAGTTGGCTAAGGATTCTTGTCTTTTAAATATATAGCCAAATACTTTATAAATGTATGTATATTAAATAATATTCTAGCCAGTACCACATAATATAATCTTTGCTAAAAAAATATGTTGTAAAATTTGGAAATGATTTCTTTCGTACAAGTAAATCCTGCAAAACCTGCACGACCTATTTTCCTAAGCACGTCTGTGGAGTAAAAATCGCCAAATTTAAAATTAAAATAATATATTTATCTCTTAAACGAGGCCATTAGGAGACATGTTTTCTTATTCCTTTGTAACATACACATCAGTAATTACAATTCGTCCGTTTAACCCTGGCTGGGCTCCCAGGGACCTCTTAGGTTGTCAAATTTTTATTGTCAACTTGTATGAACTTGTGAATTTAATGGGGAGTCTCTACGGCACGCCATGTTCGCTGACTTTCTACATTGTTGGTGTAATGTGCTCTTCATAAAAGGAATACCGAGTTCATTATGTATTGCGGCATGTGGAAATGTTTACGGGCTATGAAACTTTAAGCAAACGGCGCTCAGGATTTTCGTAAGAAAATAAAATAAACATGAAAATTTTAAGCTGTAGCTTTCCCTCAAAGCTGTTTCAAGAAATTCTGCGAGATTTGTCATATTTATATTAATAAATAATAATAATATTATCAACTCTGTATGTTACCTATCCCACTGCTGGGCCAGGGTTACTTCTCAGTGTAAGAAGAGTTAGGCTATAAGTCCACCACGCTGACCGGGTGCGGGTTGGCAGACTTCACATATCTTCAAGAGCATTTTGTATATACTTTCAGACATGCAAGTTTACTGCCGATGTTTTCTTTTACTGTTCAAGCTAGCGATAATTAGCTATTTGATACGCACATAACATCGATTGCTCAGAGCTGTGTGCCTTGCAATCGAACTCGAAACCTCTGCGCGGCATGTCAACCGTGTCACTAAGCTATCACTGCTTTTGCCGAACGTACAATCACAAAACATAAACTAGTAATGTTTTTCCTATAATTTCACGACGCGTCCACCACAGAAGTTAAAATATACTTATACGATTGCCTAAGTATCCATACGTGAAACTTCCCTAATAAGTTAACAAAGATTTGCAAATTGATAGCCGACGGCCAACATCTGCACGTTGACACGGATATCAGTACACAAATTTTTCATTCACCTCCAAAATTATTCAAATTTCCGTAATATACCGGCAGAGGCAACTTTTAAAAGAATTTAAATTAGTAAGACAAGGGTAGGGCCAGAATATATGATTTTAGTAAAGCACATTATGGATACGTCAACACAATTTTAGTACTCCCTCAAACTTTGCAGAAAGTTGTTACATTAAAAATGTAAGAGTTGGAGGATGTGGTGAACTGTGCAGTTAGTGTAGGAATGTATGTTTACGACACGACGAATAGGTACCCTCGAGGTGCTCTGGCACTCAACGGTTATGGCGTTTCAAATATTAAAATTAACTTGAACTTCTTTGTTTCGTAAAACACTTTGAAGAACGCACTATTAGATCATGTATAAGATACAAAACTAACTGTAGACTTAAAGATTATGAGGACTTCGTGTGTATAAGAATACATTTCTGCTATTTGTAATTGCCTACTACTACAACTCCGTTAGTTCAAACTCAAAACGTGTATTGGCTGTCAATACGAGAGAACGTCACTTTCCGAAGAAACCAGCTAGCGAGAAACTATCAAAGACCGAAAATCCTTAATCGTTTCTGCACGAAAGGTGTAATGACATAAGTAGTTGCGTCGACATTGCCACTGCGTCGAGCGATGTTTGTTCGATCCTTACACATACGGTACAAAACAATCACAAATATTTTTCCGAGTCTGGGTGTTCTTTATGTCCGTTGTTTGAATAAAGATACGACTGAAGGTATACAAGATTAATTACTGTAGATTAATAAAAAAAATCCTTAAAGATTATTCCCTAAAATGAATAATAAAGGACAGTTACGTAAACTGTTTCTTATGTCTATTTCATTAGAAGTACCCACATAGATTAAGGAATCAATATTTCAAGTTCAACAAATACCAATTCCTAATCACCCATGATACTAGTTGCATTACTAAAATAAGCAAGTTTTACACATTATTTCTCTTGGGAGACAATCTTTCCGGCAGCGTACTTAATCAAAGGAGATTAAGCCGTGTTGATCCGGACATCTGCCAGTCTTAAGAATTGCCGGAACATAGTCAGACTGCAAAGGAAATGGGATTCAACTGTGCCGAAGATTTTCGTGCAAATCTTTGGCCAATTATTAGTTTAAAATTATGGTAAGAAATATTTGTTTTATTGTTTATGATGACCTATCAATTTCAACACGAACAGAGATTAAATAATCAACAAAGGCCAATTATTTAGCCATTCTCAAATATACAATTTACGGTATCATTGAGAACGGGAATCCGCGCGTATTATGGGCCGGCCAGTACTTACTAGTAGAGTCATTTGACCTGGGGAGATAGCCAGTAGTTGAAAATTGGTGGTTTTAAAGATTTTGATGTACTCTTTACGAATTTTTACATTGTCACTTCGTATCTTTGCCACTCGAAAGGCCATATGAAAAAATGTTGCGCCAAGCAGGTTTTCGACAGTATCTCTTTTCCAACTCATTCTATGATGAAAATAGTTAGTTAATAAATTAATATATGTAAGAAAATTTCCTATAATAATATATATGTAGTACATTTTTTTATAAGTTTAATTGTTTTAGCGTACGAGTACCGCTATTAAAGTTCTGTTTAGGTACCCTATTGTCGCTTGCCCTACGCAGTTCTAGAATCCGTGATAGTAAAATTACCCGCCGGAAAACACTATTTACCTGATCCTTGAATCAAAACCAACATTTACGCATGAAATCACATTTATGGTTATCTATTGTGTTACCTAACTTTTTTATCCATAATCTAAAGTGCCATTTTTCTTTTTGGCCCCATCATGATTTGTCCGAATGATAACTTGCCCGAACTTAATCTCACATAATATCACATGTCATAAAATTAAAATCCCTAAACACAATATGCCCAAAATTTATTTGTCATAAATATTACTATCTATAATATACAAAAGAAACCAACCAAAAAACCGTTTTCAATAAAAGTTGTAAGTCCTAAATTAAAATTATTTAATGTTCATTTATCCTAATAATGATTTTAAAACTAATTTGTATTACAAAGCTTGGCTTTTGTCACAGCTCCGGTGCTGCGGGTCTCCAGCGATCCCACGCGTGCTAATCGTCGCAGACGGCTTTCGCTCACTACCGCGGCTTCGGCTTGCTGGCCGGCCTTGCCGGCCAGCCTCAGCCCCAGCGTCTCGCTCGCAGCCTCCTGCTCCTCAGCCCGCGGGCCGCCTCGCTCCTACGCGCCTACGCGTTTCTAAATAACACTCTAGGGGTAGGACAGACAAGACTGCGTGGAGTCAGATTCACAGCGATTCGTTTCTATCACTACAACCTACTTTTTAGCAAATGTTTTAGGACTATTTTATTATAAATAAACATTCGGAATAATAGACATTATATAATACAATACTCAGGACATATGACTTTATTTCATACAAAATTACTTTACTACTTACTTACTTAATTTACTATTAATACGGAGATTCAAGTATTATGGTACCCAATATTATGACAGAATAGTTTTAGTAGTAAAAGTAATTATGTAAGACAAAATTTCGAATTATTATATTATAGCAAACGAGTTACGGATAATGATTTTCGGACAAACAATTTTAGGTGAAGAAAGGGAGTACCCACATTTATTATAATAATAAAAAAAGCTAAATGTGACTTCATCACGCAACGAAAGTTAACATTTAACAAGAAAAAGAAGCATTTATATATTGTTCCGATAACGATCAACAAACAAGCTTATCGTTGACAATCTCTGTGCTTAAACACAAGGGATTAAGTCATTCCGGTTGCCGGAAACGCGCCGTCCGCACCGGTTCCAGTTTTGAATTGCCGGAAGTCTTGCCGCCACGGTTACCGAACGCAACATCGTGCGTTTGACCGGCCACTGTTGACTTTGTGACTTTTGGTTTTCGTATAAACGATTAGCTTATAATAAGGAATTCTCAAAATTTTTGTTTTCGTTTTAGATACAGTTACGTAGCCAGATGAGCTAAAACACATTTGGTGTCCAGATAATGGGTTGAACCGCTGAGAATATGGTTATCACACAAAATTAATTATCAAATTAGCTTCCTTGATACATCGCAATGTAAGGCTTGTTATCCTTTAAGTAAACGTTTTAACGTTAGTTAAGCCAAAAAGCAAATATTATCGTTATCTTAGAATAAAAGAAAAAAATAATTTGTGAACTGAATCCTTACACAAAATCTAATATAATGTATGTAATCCGTTAATAGTTTATATTTTATCTGTCTTGGTAAACTTTCTGAACCTGATTTTAATTTTTGTATGATACCAAAACCAAAAATCTTACTATTAGTGTATAGTGTCGCGTGTTAATGATTGCCATGGGGTTCTATTACATGACGTATTGTAAAACTTTGACCGTACAAAGTTGGCAATAAAACATTTCTGCTGCGTTGGCTGACAGAAACGAAAATTTTAATTGGCCCCGACAGTAATACAGTACAGATACATTCATTTGTTTTGTCCCAGTTCACAACACTCGAAAGATGTCTGTACACGGGCAATTCACCGACAATTTATAGTTGCGTATGAACTTCTGCAGAGCACAATTAGTGCTGTAGAATTATTTTGGCAATACGGTACACAAACACAATCAATATTTAACCATCGATTATTACATGTATATGTCTTGATCCTAATTTCTATAATAAATGAAACAATTTGCTTAGGTTTTTATTTATTCACGTATAAAAGACGATTACTTTGTAATCAATTAAATTAGACACATCATATTTGCAAAAATGCCTATTAATGAATTTATTTTTCTTAGTTAATTGCAGAATATGATATCTGGCTTCTATTTAAGCACAATTGAAAATATTAACCATAATTATTACAATAAGTCAGTAACAGGACTATAGCTATGGACAGATAGTAACCTCTATATTGTCTACTACAAACTGTGCGTCGAAGTTGCCATTAGTTGCTCTGACGTCATAGTCCATGAGTAAAGAGCGACTTTAGTTGCCCGTATGCGAACATCTGCGCCTTGATACCTTCGAGTGAGAGCGTACAAATTGTGCGTGAACCGTTAGTGACACGCGAACCACCAATTACAGGGCGCGTGGTGTTAAAAATTAATTTATATATTACCTCGCCCTTTTAACTAACGATAATGCCCCTTCAACCATTATATATTGCTCTTTTTACCCAATATGTTACCAAACTATTAGTAGCAAAACAGAAATGGATTACGGCCATTTATAAAATGACGTGGATTGGATAGTTTTGATTCATGACGTGTTTTCAGGCATTTAACTAATACCGGTATCATGTTGTGTTTTAGACTGCGTACATTTTGACATGCGTTAGGCAGCAGACAGGTTGTAATTAGGCTAACATCAAATTGAGAACAAAATACGCTTTGGATTGTGTATCAGTTGCGGATGCACTATTAATTAGCTAATGCAATTCATTTCACGTGTAATAGATAAAATATAAATTTACGTCCATTTAAATCGTTTATAGTAAATAAAAATACAGAAAATATAAGTGTTGGCATGTTCCCATAGACGTTTTGTTTTTAAGAACATGTATATTATGTTTTTATGAATAGTCTTTAGATAACATGTCGCTGGGAACTTGATAAACATTAAAGCAACAGTCATAAAGCATTTCCAGACACAGACCAACTATGTACATATGGAATGTACTTTTTTAATACCACATGGGACTGAAATAACAACACTCGATCCGTGCAATCATTTCTAAGAGTTTATATATATGCATATATATATATATTATATCATATGTTCTTCTTCAATTAATATTTATATTGGTATATATTTAAATACTTATATGTTAATTCATTGCTATATAATGAATTAAAGTTTAATGGTACCTATGTGAAAATATAAAATATAATTCAATTATGAAATGAAATAAATATTGTCCAGATATAAACCATTCTACTGATAGTTTTATCACACAGACGTCCAGTAATAAATTTCAACTGTTAATAATTGGACCATACTGGTAATTGTCATCAAACAAAGACACTTATTACAAGAAATCAAAACAGTGAACAATATAAGTGCACTATTTAACTTCGCACCGATCCATCTCAAGTATTCTTAAATACAAGCGCATTTTCTTTGCGACAGATAGTAAAAGCTTTCGTTCGGTTGCTTAGGTACCTTCAGCGCCGGCGGTCAAACGTAATCCTTATAAAAACTCACCACAAAGTGTTTCACAGATATAATATTTTCTTGCTAAGTGTTACCTTAGAAAAAACTTTCACGACAAAGTCAGTTAAAAAGACCTATCGCCATCAATTGTCACCTGTAGGCAATAAGCGATACAACGACACAAACTTAGCTATCGGGTGGGCCCTTTATTAGAAAAGTTTTATCTACGCCGTACCTTGAGGGCATAGAAAAATAAAGCTGCGGTACGTGTTGCAAATAAGACATAACGACTCGACAAACAACGGGATTAAAGTTAACGATAGGTCACTATCAACGATTCGATGTGAGCTTACTTAGGGTTAGTGTGTGAGTTTTGAGTACACTATATATGTGGTATATGTACATTGTGGTTAGTAAAAGTGGTTAAAACAGCGATAGCTCAGTGGGGAGACCAACAGACTGCAATGCAGAGGGTCTCGGGTTCGAACCTACGTCGCGCACCTCTGACTTTCGGAAGTTATATGACTTTTCGAAATTATGTGCGTATTGATTGACAATTATCGCCTGCTCCGTGCCTCGGAGAGCACGTTAAGCCGTTGGTCCCGGCTGCCATGAACATCTATGGCGGTCGTTATTGGGAAAGGCAGTACCCTCTAATATCCTGACACTGGTCTAGCATTAGGGTATCGTTAGCCTTCGGGTTGCGGAGGTCAGGTGGTAGCCGCTCCGTGTAAAAACTGATATCCAGTCAAATCCGGTTAGACCAGAAAAGCCGACCCCAAGTGACTTGGGAATAATAAAGGCTAAGAGAGAAGAAGAAGATGTACATTGTGGTTAGTATGCGTAGGTATTGTTGGAATAGGCATACCATTTTCAGCTCTGCTTAGTTAGGCTAGATGGTATTGTGTGTATGTGGTAGAATATTATTATTATTATTATTTCATACTTTTCTCAAAATGAATTGCAATGAAAAATATTAAAAGGAGAGAAAAAGAAAATAACTCATAGACACTTGCTAAAAAAAAGTCACGATTAATAATTGCCTGAGCGACAAGAATGTAACATAAAATTTTTCTTTCTGTTATCAAGTCAATCATGATTATGTTATTTTATATGGTCACGGTATTGTGCTTCAGAGATTTCTATAGTCATATTCGTTACCACATTACGGAACTTTTGAATACTTCAATAGAATCATTTATAAATATCTCAAATTCTCAAAATTCCTCCAAACCTATATCGGCCATTGTAAGCCATTTCAAGATGGAAGGTATTAACAAAGTTATAATAATATATATATATATATGTATTCCTCAAACTCTATGATTTATTTTTCAACTAGATTCTACCAACGGCTTCGGCCGCTTGAGTCCCACGGGAACGCATACCGGGATTAAAAATACCCTTTATGGTAATCCAGGACGTGGTCTATCTTTCTGCCAATTTTAATCCGGATTTGTTTAACGCTTTAAGCATGATTGAATAACAAACATTCAAACATTTTACAAACTTTCTAATTTATAATATCGGTAGGATAAATTACAATTATATTTAAACCCAGTCTCAGAATACATACATTTTCCTAAGCCTATATCGCCGAAGTGGTAAGCACAAACGTATTACAACCACACTTTCGATAGCCCTGGTTTTAAGTTCCACATAATAGTTCCATACTCCCTATTGATACTATAACTTTATTAACTTAGACGACTCGAAAGCGTAGTGGTTAGTGTAACCGACTGCCACGCCTGAGGTCGCGGGTTCGATTCACGCACAAGTCAAACATTTGTGTGCCTGGTCATGGATGTTCGTCTTGGTCTGGGTGTTTTTATGTATAATATGTATGTACCTATTTACAAAAAAAGTATATATGTATGCTTATCCATTGTCTAGTACCCATAGTACAAGCTCTGCTTAGTTTGGGCTAGATGGTGTTGTGTGTATGTGATAGAATATTATTATATTATTATTATTCATATTTTATTGGTTTTATCCTCGCCCATTACTGGAGAAATTCGCCAGAATTGCGGGCTTTTGGCCAAAACAACTCTATGGTAATTAATCTATAGATAAAAACTTTTTGTCAAATCTGCATGTATTTAAGATAACTGCTTTCTGTAGTAGTGTGTATGTAAGAGGATTGATGTTTAGTGTTTTTAGGCTTGTATGGAGTGCTTTAGGTATGACGCCTGTGCTGGATATGATTATGGGGGTGGTCTTGACCGTATGAACTCGCCACTGGGTTTTGAGTTAAATAGTCAAATCTGCGTACTTGGAAAGTTTGTTGGTATGAGTGGAACTTAAGTTGTGTGTGTTGGGTATGGCTACGTCAATGAGATATCCAACTTTATTTTGCTTGTCGTGTAGTGTGATGTCCGGTCTAGTATAGTGTATTGTTTTGTCTGTGAGTAGTTCTGTCCCAGTACATTTTGAAGTTTGGTGAGTCTAATATAATTTGGGGTGTGTATTTGTAATATGGTGTTTTTTCGGATAGTAATTATTATTAACAGAAATAAATAACAGTTTATTCGACCGGGAATAAAACTTGAAACCTTATGCACAGTAGTCGCATACACTACTACTGCTTAATCGAGGCAGTCTTGGCGTACCAATTAGTTTAGTTTTTATTTTAAATACAACTCCTGCACTAGGATTATTTCCTATGTCACGAGGGACTTTATAAACATTCCAATAACGGACACAAAGAACTCCTTAATTTCGAATAACTATTTGCGGATCACACAACTTTTTGTCCCGTGCAGGGATCAAACAGACTACACTCAGTGGCCAGGCGAATACTTAAATTACTACGCCATTCTATCAATGATGTGAATTCATATATTATATCAAAAGCACGGGCGTTCATTTGCTTTAAGAAGAGTTCTTCTATCGTATGTATGTATCTTATGTGGGGGCCAGTCATCTAGGGATCTTTTGTGTCGACACTCTCCCAATAACGACTGCCATAAATGTTCATGGCAGCCGGGACCGACGGCTTAACGTGCTCTCCGAGGCACGGAGCAGGCGATAATTGTCAATCAATAAGCACATAGTTTCGAAAAGTCATATAACTTCCGAAAGTTAGAGGTGCGTGACGTAGGTTCGAACCCGAGACCCTCTGCATTGCAGTCTGTTGGTCTCCCCACTGAGTTATCGCTACTATTGTAAATAAAATAAGAAGTGATAATCTAAAATAATCAAATCTCGAAACTACTAAGATACAGTTTGACAATACGGCGATTGAACAACATCACACTAAGTTAGCAACTTGGACTGGTTACCAATGATGTAATTATTATTGATTGTTAACTTGCTTCATATTGTTCCGGAACTCAAACTGGATCTTTGACTAATTCCAGAACACTGGCAATTGATTTAGCAGAACAAATATAATAGTAAGCTTATCACCGTATGCGCTAGTTTGTCAAACTAGTATAGAGGTATAAAAATGATCAGGTTGTTTTACTTAAGGATGCTCTAACAAGCCAATAACAAGTAACTCGATCAGGTAGCCAACTAGAAAAAAACTTGAGACCGTTGAGCTTGTTAAATATTTTAACGAGATTTTTCAATAACTTTTGAGTGAAATACCTCGTAGAATTACTATGTATTGCTTGTTGCTGACTGAAGACTGACGTTTCTTGGTAATGGGTAATATTAGTATTGGAGAATGTTACCAATTAGCCGAACAACTGATCTAAAATTAGTCATTATCTGAGTTTATTGCTAGCTCATACTAGCTCTGCGTTCCTAGCTCTGCGCGTGCCTGCGTTCTCGTGGTACTGTTAAAACATATCCAATTTTACTTAGAATTTGTGTAGTTTAATTGAAAGATTTCCAGTAGAGGTGCAGTAGCTTCAGAAATAACGCCACACATATGCCGTGGCATAATTTTGACCTTAAGTTTGATAGTGAGATACCAAATCTAATCCGGTTCAGACGAAGTGTTACAGGCATTTCTGTTAGGAGATTCCAAGGTAGAAGCACGCTACAGGCTTGAACGTAAAAGACTTTAACTTAACTATCGATACACCTCTGCCTACCTCATAAACGATAAACGGGTATGAATCTTTGTAGAATTATTAAGCAAATCCACATCTGGCATAGACGCTATAAAGATTAGGAATGATTACCGCATAGCCGATAGTGCTTTTAAAAACATAGTCTATTTTCCACGCTCGCAGCTTCAAAGCCGGAGGGGAGGTACTTTTTAAATGTTTTAACAGATTTTATTACGAGTAGTCGATACCGCAGTACTTCTAAACTAGCTACTGGAAATATATACCTCAATGGAAGAGTTAGTTGGGTATCTTGGGTTTCAAAGCAGGTTATCACGTTGCATGCTTTATAGAAAAATCTGCAGAGGAAAATATGTGAAATATTTGATAGCGTTACCCGAGAGGTACAGTGAAATAAAACTATCGGGTGTAAAAATGTTTTTGGGGTTTCTGATGGTTTTGTTAGTTCAGTAGTCGCAAACATGGCAGCCACGAGATTTTTGTTCCGATTCCTCGTTCAGGCAAAATATTATTGGATTTTCTTGTGCAGAAATTTGTCCTTGCCAAGAAAAGTTTGTATAGATTCCTAAATGAATAAAATCGTTTGCTCACAGTTTTATATTTACTTACCAGCCATTAGAAAACAGTAATTTATGTAATTGTATACTAATAAATGCTAGTGTAGTCTCTTTCTACACAATGTCAGGTAACGGCAAAAATTTGTTTAATATAAAAGTTTTGTAATCAGTAACATCAAAGTATTCAGACTTCAGAAAATGTTTATGAAAATACAAGGCAAAGAACCCGTCTATTTTGGAATAAGTAAGATATCCTGTTTTATGAAACTATTAAAACATCAAATTTGAATCGCGTCAAAGTTTGCTGTAGGCTCTAACAGAAAAAGCTGAGAGAATCACGCAATGTTGGGAAAAATAAAATCATGATCTCGATAAATTTTTATCGTGAACATTAGTATCGATAGAAAGCCAAATACTCGACGCTGTCTTTGACGAAACTACTGCTATTTGGTAAAAAGAATTGTCAACACCATTCAACGTAGTAATGCTAACAGTCTTTTAGCCATAATACTAGTAGACAACGTAGCGAAATAAATGTTATAATTATGTACATACACAGTCTCACGCTTATATCACCAAGGTCTATTACACCCACAACTTGCGTAATATCTTAGACCTAAACTAGATTTCACGTAATAGAGAAAGAGCCTGCTGCTGTCTATTGAGCACTGATTTAGCATCTGTGTTTTGCTGCTGAGAATTTCTTTACAAAAAACTTAATAATAATTTACTTGACCTGGGAGTCAAACGCAAAATCGCATGCACAGCATTACTATCGCGCTAGGCAGTGTGTCATGTATTTTTAAGATTACATTAAATGTAAATAGATATTATATCATTATTATATCATTTATATTTAAATAATGCAGAAAATGTGTAAAATATAATTCAATATTTGTTGAATACACACAAGCAATTTAAAATAAATCTGTTACCTGCAAAACTTTCAAAGAGATGTAGTTACTAGAATAACAATTGTAAAAACACACGAGCAACACGCCCGCGAGGCATTTGAGTAATTTGAAAAATAGCAGAAACATCACTGCATTACGTTACTGTTTGTTTTGGCTTTTACAAACAGTAAAATTCGAATATCAGTGAACATTAAATGCTGCATTTCATACTCAAAAATCTGTCAACGCGACCAATGTTTACTATGCGCTCTTTGAGGTAATTAGTTGCGCTGATTGGGCAAAGGCTTGGCTATTTAAACAATTTCAATAACCAACCAAAAGGTAATAAAGAGTTTAAAACACAGCTGTACGGTCGCAGAGTTATGAAAAAAATGTCATAAGTCCAGAGACTAGACGACGTCGTTGCGAGCGTTTCAGGTATCTTATTATGAGAACAAGGATTAATTTCCATGGCGACCTGGAGAATAAAACTAAAGGTGCTTATTGTCTTATTTTGTGCGCTTTAAGTGAAATACTTGAAGCTTAATCGTGTACAGTGGTAAAAGTGTTGTTTTCTTGCAATATAATGATAGTATGACGAAACCTATTTCTGTGGGTAAAATACAAAGAGACTCAAGCTCTATTCTATATAGATTTAATTCTTTATTAAATATTTAATGACACTTTAATTTAAATGTGTGTTTTAGTTACGTATTTCATTTTCTAATATATGTTTATAATATAAAATAAATTATGATGACGAGAACAAGTTTAAACCCTGAATATTATGTTAAAATCGCTTTGATTTTTATCCACTGAAATACCGACGACAAAATTCGTGCTTTGTTGTGATAAATATACACAAAAATAATTAACTTTAATACATCACAATACTTACAGTATCTATGTTTCGGTCTAGTTCATTTATGTGTAATTTCTAAATCTGAACTTCACGAAGACATTCATACATACACAAACGAATTGTCAGTCTCATCTTTTTGAAGTCAGAAGGAATAAATCAGTGCAATTGTAAACGCACACAATAATAAACACATACTGTTCCGCGTCAATGGCATCGTTATATTTTAGTGCCTTTCACTTCCTGACTTCAAACGGATAAGACGAAACGAACAGTATTTCTGTCGATAAATATAAATATCGGTATCGACAACACTAGCGAGGCGCGGAAGATGACGGACGGACGGCCATTAGGCAGTGAGCGGCGGTTATTGCTAGCCCACGACGACGGCACGACGTTTATATTGTTCCCGAGATAATACCTTGTTATTTAGCGCACAGCACTAATATCACAATATTTGGCCGTTTTTTCTTTCACGTCGCTTCTTATTAGTGATGTACCTACATTACCATTGAAACGATACCGTTATTAAAATTACGGTACCGTTATTTTATAATTTTTGTCATTATGTACGTTTTGGGCAAAGGGGTGATGCGATACGGTATTTTTATTTAAATGTCTATTGTAATGGTTCGCCGTTTTGATAATGTGCTATTATACGAAGACAACATTAAATATGGTTCACGAAAAATCTAATATAACCCAGATTCTTAACGAAATGTCTTTATATTACATTTAAGATGGCTGAACTTGTAATATCTTAACTCTTTACGATGTAAATTAATAAGCGAGCCTGACATTAAAGGTCTAACTATAAATTTGCCGCTCATTGCAAAACGGAATCCTTATTTAAACCGTCTGACATATAAATACTGAAATGTTCATAATTGATGTTCTTAAATAAAACAATGTTATGACAAAGTATAAGTAACAATATAAAAATGATGCTTGATCAGACTACTGCCGAATCACAGACACAAAGAACCTTAGCATTGCACTACAAACATATTCACCTATATTAATACAGCAATAAAAAAATGCAAAGATAAGGGCTGGCAATTCGCTCTTGCACCCGACGCGGATTACATGCGCAAGTCGCATGCAAGGCACTTGCGCGGGTTGTATCCATTGTGTAAACGACCGATGCAAACCGCCCGCACTATTAGTCCTTGCTTTCTCGCGTATGTAGCCCGCGGGAGTAGCCCACGCCAGCTATTTGGGTCGTATACAGGAACCGTTAAACGCATTAGTATTGGTATCTACGTATGCATGGAACAATTTAAAAGGAAAGTGAAGAGTAAGCCTGAAGAATGAAGCAGTCAAGTTTGTTTAGTAAAACCGGTAATAAAAGTTATTGCAAGCGGCTGCGTCTTTCTCCGATATTAACTTCTCCCAGAATTGACTCACACAACTTTGTTTTAAACTCTATCTGAATCTCATGGCTCCAAATGTAGATTTCTTTCGATAATTTCTTAACTGTGACGTAAGACTTAAGAAGCTTAATCTCTTTAAATGTTTATAGGCATCTTAAACGGTCGCAATAACTAAAGAATATTTTTTTTATTCATACCAAGGATTAGTGTGATTATAATTAGTCATTATTAAGCTTTTTTCTACATCTTCCAATGTTGCTGAGCGTGCTCGGTTGCTGGCTGTGGGAGAATGGGAATTTGGTATTTGACTTCAGGCGCTTCCATCGTCCAATATAGGTACCATGTTGGACGATACCACTTTGCGCCTCGCCACTTGTGGTCACTTGCCTCCGTTTAGGTGTTTCGTGTGTTTCTCCGCATTACTGTCACTGTGGAGAAGCTGCCGATAGCCTCGGACACCACGGACTCTCTTGTAGCAGAAGTGCTGGTCGAATTTCTCGCCACGCTAATCTTAATGACATAATACGTCGTGCTCTTGTCACTGCTGGCGTTCCAGCTGTACTTGAACCTAATGGCTTGGTACGCGACGATGGAAAGAAACTGGACGGAATGTCATTGTTGCCTTGGAAGATGGGCAGGCTTTTGGTGTGGAACGCAACGTGCGTTGACACTCTTGCGCCATTACATCTTCCAAGCACTGCAGGATGTGCCGGCGCTGCTGCTGCAACCGCAGAAACCCTTAAACAGTGCAAATATAGTAATTTAGTCGGAAATTACATTTTTGAGCCGTTTTGGGTGGAAACCCTAGGTTCATGGGGTCCGAGCGCTCGTATTTTGTACAGGGAGATCGCAAAACGCCTGATCGACGTTTCGCGTGATCACAAGGCTGGTTTTTTCTTGGCACAAAAAATCAGCATAGCCATAAAATTTTCAAGTTTCAATTTTATTATTATTGTTTGTAATTATGTTATCTTTTTTGAAACGTTTGTATATATATATGTAATAGATTATTTCTTTTTAAAATTAATAATGTAAATATATTGTAAATGTTATCTATACTAATATTCTAAACATATTAGGTAGAAATTATATTTTCTTTTTTTAGATTTGATTCTTTTTTTAGATCTTTTATTATATGTTATTCGTAAATAATATTAAAAAGCAGTAGTACACAACAAAAGTAGTTAACAAATATTTTCAACAAAACCTGTCATTATTACATATTTCAAGAGTATAATTTTGAGTGAGGAAGTTTGAAAAGCGAATGTAAAAGCTATTTCTTTTGCAATACACTTTTGCTTTATTGCAATATATTTACATAATTATTTTATATGAATAAATAACATCATTATAAGGTAGTTTCCCGAAGACTTGGGATTTAAATCTTTGTAATTCTTTGTTTAATTTTTATGGATTACAAGAAATTTAATATAAGCTATTTCGTGAAAATAGCACCATAACAAGTTCCAAAATGAACGAGTAATTAATATTTTAAATTTTGGAATAAAAAAATATGGGGGCGTAGTGCGGTATATAGCTTTTCCGTGCCACGTTTGCTTTTAAAACGCGGTTTCGTCATATGATAATACCGTACATCGTATTTTTTTCTATTTCACCTGTATTTCACTGTCATTTTACAATAACGCCTCTATCGACGATCTTATTTAAAAAACGTTTACAAAACTAATTGTGTTTTAAAAAACTTTGTATGTCCGAGTATACGTATGTAAAAGCACAGATGATTGAAATGGGAGAGATACGTATTTTCGTATGCTTTCTTGCTTTTAAGATCTGAGCGACATGCTAACAAAATAGTAGCCCATACGCGCCAATAATTTGTGTGATCCACATAAAGTTGTTACGAGTTTGACTGTTCTTTGTGTCCGTTGTTGGAATGTCTGTAAATCATTCCGTGACACAGGACATATTACCAGTGTTGGAATTGTCTTTTTAAAAAAGAAGAGGAAACAGAAAGATACCTTAACTCATATGCCAATTTTTTTAAGTATGATACTTCTAAATAATAGTCTGATATGCCATTGTCATTATCGTTACTATTATTAAAATATCAGCTTCTAATTATTCTCATTAAATGTTATATAACATCAGCCGCAAATAATCCTATTCCATCTCGCGTTATCAGTGATTAAAGCAAGGCTTTTGTCTATTCAGGTATTACTAGGAATATTACTGCATTGAATACGGAGAGATATGTGACGTAACATATAGCTACAGTACGTACATTAGTGTGATGGTACAAATAGATCAGTTCCGAGTCCAAATCTACAGTAGGTACTCGTATCACAATAATTATTTCTATACCGGTACTCATAGCCAACTCTATCTGTGCCGCGATCCCAATATGTATTTATGAATAGCTTGCAGTATAACAGCTTTTAATATTATATAAGATGTACATATATAAACGTCCACCTGTGTATCCCTGGAGGCTAAGCAGAGATGTATTTTGCCCATATTGCATCAGCTATATTTCTTGGTCCCGATTAATAAAGAGCGAGACTATTGTTGTCTATCGGATAATTTCTAGACACCAAAGTGTTACTGAAAATTAATAATCGAAACAGAGCAGTAAGGAAGACAACAAAAATTAAAAAAAATTAACAACTAGAACCCAGATTCAGCAGCAATTCTTGGATTACTCAGTATTTTATCTTGTTTGGTGATTGAACTCACAATACGCGGCGCATTGTGAAGTGATAAATTAAGCCACTGCACTATCCGTGAAACACATGAAAAATATATGTACTTTATTTATAATTTTCTTTTCAATCCATTATCGTGCTCGTAGGCACCGAGCTGCTAGTTTCGTAAAATTTATACCTGATAATTATTTTCGGAAGCACAAAAAACATGTTTTTCACGGCATTTTTATTTTTGAATTTCATGAAAATTTTAATTGCTTTATATAGACATGTTCGGCCGAGTCTGGGCGTTCAATGACGTTCCTCGAAGTTATTACGTAAAGGTAATTAATGTCAGCTGTTCAGGCTGCAAAGTATTCATAGCATCAGCAAATTGGTTGCTTGAAATATCTACAAACATTTATATTTTGCTTTAAAAAATAAATATGAAAATCATCATTAACTTAATTAATAACTTAAACTTTGGAAAACACGTGGTAAACAGCGGTCCGCCTGATGGTATTTACCATCAGCTAGATACGATTGCAATTATACATATAATTATTATATTTATTTGCCTCCCTTGTGGTATATAAGGCGGGTCGGACTCGGCGCTTTGAGTGTTTGGTAAATTATAAGGAAACGTATACCAATTTATTTAATTAAATTCATCAATTCGACTGATTGTATTTCCTTTGATATAGTATATGTGCATGTACACAAAACTATGAGCATCGCTTGAGCATTGGTAAGCGAAACTAAGCTTATTGGTAGTCAAAATTTACTGATTTCTCAAGACCTGTGCTTGGTAGATACTTATTTTTATTAACCTGTAATCTCTACTAATATCAAAGTATAATTATTTTAGATTTGTCGCTTTCCAAACTTAAGTAAGACAAATTATGGTAAAATTTTTGTTCTTGTACAAAAATTTTATCATATTGCAAAAATTGCTTGAATTATAAAGGGTTGTTTAGATTTAGGACGTCTTAATATATACGCTTGAACAGACGTATCTACATTAGCGCGGACAATCAACGATGCGCCAGTGCGAGGTCGTGCGTGATAATCGGCTCCGATAATCCACCTCCTTTAGGCTATTACATCAAATGCACTTAAACTTTTTGACTCTCGAAAATCTATCTTTATTTTCGAAGTAAGTACTAGTTTTCACTCGGCGACTTCGAAAACTATATATTTTCGTAACGGTCGACATCAATATGTCGGCAATGAAAAATTTACATTCCACCCGTGCTTTACATATTGTGTAGTAGTGAAAATGTCTGCTCAGAATATGAAAATAATATGTCCAACGTCAAGTAAATAAAGGTGGTCTATAAGACCAGCTGTGGGCGCTTTTAAATATGGCTTAAGATATTAGGTTAGGTTCTTAAGCACAAATAAATGTATTTTTATGAGCTTTAAGGGTGTGTCTAGATCTGGTGAATGCGCCACGAATCGCCGCTCGCGAGCTGCGTGCGTCCATTACAAATTCACGCGCCGTTCCTGCGCTGCCCGCGCGCCGCTTGCGTGGCGAATTAGCGGCGCATTCGCCAGATCTGGACGCACCCTTATAAAACGCAGTTATGTAGTAACTATGTTGGGATAATACTGCCTGCTTAAGTTCGAGGGGAAAGGATAAAGACTGCAGGGAGGGCAAAGTATTTTGAGCTGTAGTCTCGCCATCGCCACTGTGCCGAGTGTTGTGGACTCGATCACCACGCAGGAAAATAGGTTAAATGTGTTCTTTGAAGTATCCCTTGTAGTACTTAAACTTTGAATCATCTTAATCGCCAATCGAATAAGGCCTGCATAATTTATTGATCAATCCATTTCAGACTAAAAATTTCATAATCGTTTAGTCATTTAGGGCTGAAAGTAACGCTCATGAACTTTAATGTTATATTATATTTACAGTAATCAAACTTAAAAAACGCATAGCTCTCTATCATATTTCAAATATATAATATTACGATTAAGAATTAAAATGTAATTTCAATGTCTAATTATTTAATGGTTTTGATATAACAATTGTATTGTATTACTCATCACTTTCTACAATATTCAGTGAAGGTTGACTGTTTACTATAGTTGTGAATATATTTATATGACTGCAAGGATGATGGCGTAGTGGTTTAAGTGGTCGCCTCGCCACTGCCACTGCATCGAGTGTTGTGGGTTCGAATCCCACACGGGACAAAACTTTATGTGATCCACAAATGGTTGTTCCGAGTCTGGATGTTCTTTGTGTCCGTTATTTGAATGTTTGTAAAGTTTGCCGCGATACAGGAATTAAAATACTGCGGCACCTTAAAAAGAATTTGTACTCTCATTTTATATTTTTATTATTTTCTGACCATTGCAACAATGTTTATAGAGAACATCGGCACGGCTCGGCTTATCTATTATTAGGTGATACAAATGTTTGTCTCGTATGAACATCGAACCCACAGTATTATTTACTCTAGCAGTAAAGGGCTGACCACTTAAACCATTGCGCCCGGAAGTTCTGCGGGTACAACAAGGGCCAAATACACCTGCTCACAGGAGCGTTTACTGGTCACTTTGGCACCAATGACTTCCTGTGCAGATTAAGTTTGGCAAACAATTTGATTTGCAGAGCCTGTGGTGAACGGGACGAGTCCATATTACACCTACTGTGTGAATGTGACGCGTTGGCTGGACTAAGGATGGGTCTGATGGGGTTGGCATATCCGAACCCTGAAGACTTCAGGCTTCTCCCTCTGAAGTGTACGCTGCGATTGATGCAGTACATTCATAGGGAGATAGCTAAGGGATAGATCTCGGGGCCGACACAAAAGATCCCACTGGGTCGAAGTGTCGCCGGTCTACACTGACTGGCCCCCGTAACAAGATAAGATAAGATAAGATAAACCATTGCGCTGTACGTACAGTTAAATTGCTTCAGTATATTTACCATTACGTTAAAAACAGTTTCGGGCAGTCATCTGTCAAAGATGACTGCACGAATGCCATGATGGTTTAAGTAACGCCTAGCCTTAGTAAAAAAGATACGCCTGATTGTGATACTTGCGGAGTCCTTGATTATGTCCAACACTTACTGATGGATTGTGTCAAATATCAGCGCCAAAGGAACTCGTTGATGTTCAAATATAACCTTAACGTGTACGATGTAGGACTTTTCATTAATATCCTAAGTGACCCTACTTGGAATGCGGCGTTAGACCTATTTGAGATATATGTACAACAACGACTTCCTCTGTTGCCTATTATGAAATAGTAAGTTAGTATCTTAGAATAAGCCACGATGGGGCTCACATATTACTCTGTAATAAAAGGCTCTAAATAAATAAAGATTAAAAAAAAAGTAATCGCTACGCCAGTCACTACGCCGAGAGTTGTGTGTTCGAATCTAACACGGGACAAAAGAATTGTGCGATCCGCAAATTATTGTTACCGGTCTGGGTCTTCTTTGAGTCCGATGTTTAAATGTTTGTCTCCCTCGACACAGAAATTATAAGTACCTACAACAGAGACGTCTTTAAAATGTGCATCAACAAACTATAACAATTGATTTCACTTATACCAGAAATAGTATCATACTCTAACTTCAAGTTAAGTAAAACTATATTAAGTAACAGATTGTTTTGAACCTGCAGTACTTGTTTGTTATAACTTACAACTTTACGCAACCTCTTAGAACTTTAGTTTATAATAAACTTTTACATTATTTAACATAAATGAGTAATTACGTAAAGAATACTGAGTGAGAAATTGTACTAACTATTGTTGGTGCGCGTTTCTTTGAAAATAGTCTAAATGTACCATGTCTTGAAGTTACATCCATTTCAATTATAGTTAGCCGCGAAAAAGTAATACATTGAAAATGCAGGTATGGCATCGTGGTTAGAGTAAACGCCTCGCCGCTACCACTCATTGCGTCGAGTATTGTGTGTCTGATTCAGACACGTGAATATAAAAATGTGTCATCCACTAATACATGTTGCGAGTCTAGTTGCACCTAGTCTAGTTGTTCCGAATATTGATGACCCGAGACTTGTTGTTCCGAGTCTAGTCCTGCCGAATCTATGTGTTCTGTGTCCATTGTTTGAATGTTTAAAAATACCTCTATAAAACAGAAATTATAGCTAGAGCGGCGGTTGCCTTATTTAACGAAAAAATGAAAGAAACGTTAGTTATCTTCGTACTTACAACAGTAATAAAGACAAACACATAAAGAACATACAAATATAACTGGTGCCGATAATTAATATATAGAGCCTCCTTCAGAACTTTTGCTCACTACAATCAAGCGTCACAAAGAATTAGCTACGTCTTTCCATTATTTATAGAGTCGTACTTCCTCAGTCGGGTTGCATCGAATGCAGCATTATAACACTGAAAGTCTTTCAAAAGAATTACACAAATACAAATTGCCTCGGCATTCATACATACATGAGTTAAATAATACGTGTAGTACGTTTACAGGTAAACATGGCAAATCGTATCATATTAACAAAAGTTTTGTGAACTAATAAGTAAACATCATGTTTACTAAAGAGACATCATTAGAGATGTTTGCTGGGACAACGTGGGCTTTATAACACTGCTACAACGCATAAGGCAACGTTCGCGGCAGGCAACGTTGCGTTGCGCTGTATGTTCATAGTACTGAGAAATCTTAAACAAAAAAAGACAATATTTGATTCGTTTTATTTTTTGTTCTTACCTTTTCTTTGCTGCCAGTCTATAAGGTTTAGATTTGACAGGTAACGCGACACCGCGATAACTCGTCTAGTGCTAAAAATAGGTTATTCCAAATCAATATTCTGTTCATAAATGTGTTTCTTTTTTAACACTGCCTCAGTTAATCCGCCGTTTAAGACTACCAAGCACAGTCAAACTTCAGAATAATTTATTGGATTAGGTCATAGTAACATTAATTTTTAATAAGTCAGATGTTTATATGGTTTTCTCACTACCATCTGACAGGTATTGTATATTAAATTGATAGTCGGCAGAATAGGACACGCTAAAATGGACACACACACATAGACACGTGTATACCATACAGCGGTCGTGTATATACTACTCTATATTATATTAGTATGTTATATTCGGTTACTAATAAACTTAAATCGATTAATTTGTTTCAAAATATCTAAAGTAATCTTTTAAAGTTAAGCCGCGATAAAATCCCTTCATTACAGTTTAATTTCAATATTAAAATGAACCATTCGCGATTATCGTCAGCAGAAGCAAAAATGTTAACCGTAAATATCTTCTAATGCACATAAGCCCTTACATTTTACCCAAATTACTATTACGCAAGTACGTTGCATCAAAGCTTATTGAAGGTTGCAAACAGACAGTCATGTGTCCTCCTCTATTGACGTAAAATGAACGGGCATTTGGCATAATGGCTGACTGTAGCTTTGACGTCACCGATTGGATACACATTGTATAGACATAGAAATGGCTCTCTGACTTCTATACAAGTCCGGGTCCATTACAGGTATTTGCAAGAGCTATAGATGTCTGCGAATTAATTTCGGAGTCTAAAGATACCTTTAAGATGGCAGCGTTTAGAAATGTAAAGGCAAAGGAATGGTTGGAATGGTTAAATGATGGTACACGCATGTACATTTTTAGCTATAAATAGAAAGTAATTTAGTTATGCACTGTAAATGTGGTATAGTTGTAATGTTATGCAACGTTCGTCGTATGGAGCAAACGTGATTGCTGATTAAAGCTTTTATTCTCGGATCTGGCAAAAAGAGAGTCTCCACTGTTAGAGAAAAAATTTTGTTTCTGTGATATAACGATGATAATTAAATTTTAATATTAGCTATGATAGACCAATACAAAATATTAATATGAACTTTGTCTGACTTTATAATTTGTTGCTAATTTACTTGGTATGGCCATTAATAATGCAGTAGCATTGTATTTATATACATGCTTTCTTTACCAATAAAACCATGCATACTAAAACAAAATTTAATAAAATAAATAATAACATTAGCACAAAATCAAACCGTGTAATGAAGGCACGCTCGCGCCGCGCGCCGTGAATATGAGACAATAAACGACAAAGCCGTATCGTAGCGGTCTACGTGGCGCTTCCGTAGCAAAACTCGTAGCCGTAGCAGTACGCCGTAGCAGCGGGATACATCTAATGAGGGCACTGATATTGTACCGCTCAGCCGGCCCCCGACTCACCCGGCCTCTATAAATTGGTTTCATGCATATTTATTTATTCAAATATGTATGAATTGAAATCTCCACGACTACTGAAATATGGCACTCGTGGACGAAAATTGAATCAACAGGGTAAATTAAGTTGACAGGCGCAGTAATAGTGTTTGAAATATAAACTCTTTTAGTTTGAATAAGAAGCGTAACTTAAGAAACTGCTCTCGTGGCATTATTCAAAGTATTCTTCATAAAGTTCGCCTTCGAGGTAGCGAACTGCGAACAACAAATTTTTCATATTTTGCTCTTCTGACGTTTGGGGAAATTGGTGTTTAATGAGTAAACTTATGCATCGGAGCGTGCGCTAATCTTGTTTTTTTGTGATAATGCACGTTTAGAAAAGTGCACATGTGTTAAAAGTTGCAGCTTAATAGTTTTTTGATGACCTCGCCCGGTGCAAAATTGAGCGTGCACTCTGTTTAAAATACTTCCAAGTTTCCGTAAATGTTTTGTTTGTTCAATTTTATTTGGTAATGCGGTGGCACGGCAACTTGGCGGTTTTAAACAAATTGGCGACATTTCAAACGTAACATTTCCTAGTATAAACCATGCAATTCACTAACGCGTAGCTCTGGTTTTTAGGTGCACCTAGCCGTACGCGAGTTTATGTGTGCATGAACGGAAAAGTTCACAGAAGATGTAGAGAGTGCGGTTTATTCAAAATTCGAATAGAATGAAATACAGCACATATGTGTGTGTAATAACAACTCTGTAGTGTGCGTTAACGGGCAAGCTTAATTTAAAATTTGAACAAACTAGAGTTCTTTTAACACATACAAAGAAATAGGCTTAAGTCTACAAATATACAAAATAGACAACGCAGGTCGAACCGCATTATTATAATTAAATAATTTATAGGAAAACCTTAAGCAAGAACAAAGGAATACAATCGAAGTAGAGTTTTTCTTAACCCTATCTCGAAAGACAAAGTATAATTTATCAAAATCAATATATTCCGTTTAAAATTACGCCAGTGTACAATTGAAGCGGAGTAACAAATCTAACAGATAATAAATGAGGCGAGTGTTTCAAAGCTGAAAACTAATTAAACTCGGCACGGTACGAATCAATACTTATAAATTAAGACGGTTTAACTTGCAAAGGTAATTGGGCAAAAGTTCATCTCAAATATTGGTCCTCGAATAACGTCATCGTCTGTGAAACATTAATTCTTTAAGGGTCTAAACAGACAGACCAATTTTAGTATAAAAGATTTAGTTGGTGTCGAAAAACGGGTTTAACTAAATACTAAAGACGAAAATATGCAAACGGCAACGGCACTGAAAGAAACGATTTTTGGCTAGTCAAACTGAAGTGTTTTTTTATACAGCGAAGTTGGTAACTATGTAAAGCCCAACTAATGTTAGCCTGTGATTGCATGCATGCATGTATCAGTCGCGTAGAAATTTCATTCCACTTTTAAATATTTTCCCCTAGCAACAAATAATAAAAGGGGGAATGAAAATAAAGGAATCTGAAAAGTAGATATGAGTGAGTCTTCAGCATTTTTACTCATCGAACAAGAACGCAGCAACTGTGTTATTACTATAACGCCATTTTTCTAAGAGTGTGCTAGTTTCGCAGACTCGTCTGGTCATTTGTACTATCACCAAATATGATAAATGGCAAATCGCAATAACTCACTGTTTCGGTATCGCGACTGACGACAAAGTTGCAAAAAGAAAGAAAGAAAGAAGAAAGAAAAATATTTATTTGACACGTACCACAAACACATAATAACAAGTATAAAATAAAAATAAATAGGTACAAAGATGAACTTAGCAAAACGAGAACAAAAAATAAAGTCAATAACAGTAGTGTCAAATAGGGCCCAGTTCAGCATGTGTCAGACGAAAGCCTGACGCTGGTTTTCAACTGGGTCCTTTAGTGACTCACGCATATAAAACCATCTCTATTATAAACAGAGAAAAATAAAAAATATATAAAGAAAAAAATAATTATAATTTATACAGTATATATAAAAACAGAATGATATTCAGTTTACACACAGACACAGATAATATAATACACAGATCATACAATACAAAATTATATAGAAATAATAAATAAAACAATTTAATTTATTGCATTATCACGCGCTCACACGACGAGCGAGCCACAGGCACACAGACGCGCAGGTAGTAGTAACACCTTTACATAATACACAATACATACACATATACACATACACATACACATACATACATATACACACATATATACATATATATATATATATATATATATATATATATATATATATATATATATATATATATATATATATACATATATATATACATACACATACACACACACATACATACACATACATGTGTGTATATTTAAACGAACGACGCATTTATGTTCGTCAGTCCTAAGCTCCGCTGAGCATCAATTAGGTATAGACGCAAACATCTTTTAAATGACCCAATAGTATTTTGTAGTCTGATAGGCGGTGGTAAATTATTCCATATTTTTGATGCAGCGTAGCGGAAACTGCCCCTAAATGCAGATGTTCTGTGTGGCAGTATAGAGAGCTGTAGTGAGCAATGTCTGTTCACACAGTTACGTTTGCTATGTACCCAGCTCAATTTGCGGTGTAGGTACGATGGCTCGTGAGTACTAATAATGCCGAACATAAGACAGGCCAAATGTAGTTTGAGCCTAGATTTCATCTTAAGGATGTAATTTTTGTTGAGAAATGGTGTAACATGACTACAGTCAGCCATTATTATTAAACTATTTAGATTTAATTTATTTTTACACTTTCCCCGACGTTTCGGTTGTTTTTCAGCAGCCATGGTCACGGGGAGACATAGTCTCCCCAATCTAAATAGTTTAATAATAATTTAATTAGCTTAAAATTAGTAAAGTTTAATAGTAGCAGTAGTGTAACAATTTTTAAAATTTTGTAATAAAGTGTCAAATAAACAACGCGATAAAATCCGTATATAGCAGTTTAATTTCAATGAATAATATTCGCGTAAATAGAAGACAATATTATAGTAATCGATATAAATGAATTACATGAAGTACATTTTGAATCACTAGAATGTACTCTAACAAAAACCCATTTAAATGCCGTGTATCCAGATAATAAGATATAAAAGTGGACAAAGTTACCTTGTATTCTTTAAGTGCTTCATATTATTTAGCTTTGATATATTCGCAATTTAAGTTGCCTGAAAGTCGTCGACGGCGGCTAGATTAAATTACATATTTTTTCTACTTACAGACGACAGTATACGAGTTTATAGTGTAAACAGAAAGTTAAACAGCGAACAAACTTGCTTCCTGTACTGGTTGAATGTCGCTTTGATGTACTGTATAGTATGAGGTGCGTCGAGTATTATTGGTTCGAATCCCAAACGGAACAAAATAAAAAAAAGTGTAATTGTTCCGAGTCTGGGTATTCTTTGTGTTCATTACAGATTAGAAATTAATTTAGTGCAAGCATAATAGTACCGACAACATTTGGAATTAGTATAATCTTAAACAAAATACGTGTGCTGTTAGTCTTTGTCAAAATTAGAATAATTGCCAAAATAACTAGTGCTTTACGCAAAAAAACTACATTTGAACCCCATTTGCACGAGGCATGTTTCTTAAAACAAATGTGGTATCATTATCATTCTTGGCGAAAAAAAAGGTATAAAATGACACTTGCTTTAAGCAATTCTGCGTGTAAATAGGTCTTATAGATATTGGCATTCAAACGTAACATAAAAGTTATTATGGGAGTTACTCATGGCCAACGCATGCCCAATTCATGATGCTAGTTGATTGTACATTGCAAACTTTCCAATATTAAGGATAACAAAGGATTTTATTAATTACAAATGACAGTAATATTACCGATTACTTACCTGTTATAATTTAGTATGGTAGTACACCTATGTAGTTAATCAACTAAATAAAATTGTATACAAGACAATCCACTTATTCGAGATGTTGAATTAAATATTTGAAAGTAAATAAAGTTTGTTACGCACAACAATTATAAACCTATAGAGTTTTCAACTACCTTAGTTAGGGAGTAAACATTGGCTATACATAATACGTAACACACACAACACATACGTATAAGTAGAGTTTGTAGCATACCTTTATTCCGACGTGAATAGGGAAGTCAGAGGCTAAGGCTGGTTGCGGGTGTAACGCCGGCAACAGCGGCAGTGGTAGAGGACAGGACATCATAGCTGCGCCAACCTGAAACAAAACAACATTTTAAAATGTAGTCTAGACTAAAACAGTGATAGCCTAGTGGGAAACCGTTGGACTGCTACGCAGAGGTTTCGATTTCAATCGCAAGGCGCGCATCTCTGATTTTTCGAAGTTATGTGCGTATTAAGACTGCGCCGAGCGTAAGACGCGGTTGGACTGAATGACAGAGCTCGAAATTCAAATCAGCGCGCGGCCGCCATAGTAAAATTGTATGAAGGATTTGAAGTGCTTTTTTTATAAATATGTATCTTTATTGTCAATAATTTAAATATTTGGGACGGACAAATTGTAATATAACTATTTATGTTTCGTTTAAGCTCTAAAATAGGATAGATTTCTACTGTTATAATCTAAAAATCACGTAACACGAGTTTACGTTTTTGCATATTTCGTGCAAATTTACGTAATTTTGTAAGCGAAAATATTAATTATTTTATGTTTTTTACACGGAGTAATTGTAAACACATTCATTGTTGTGGTAAATGTATATTTTATATTTGTATTAAACAAAAAGTGTTGATTTTATCAACTTAACTGTGACCGCCTGTTTTGTCACATTTCGCTTGGCGGTCTCGGTCTTAATACTTATCGCTCGCTTTCACGGTGAAGGTTAACATCGTGAGGAAACTTGTATGTCTGAGATTTCTCCACAATGTTTTTAAAGATATGTGAAGTCTGCCAAACCTCACTGGGCCAGCGTGGTAGACTATGGTCTAACCCTTCCCACATTAAGAAAAGGCCCGTGCTCAGCAGTAAGACAGTTTAATACAGGGCTGATATTATTATAATTATAGACTAAATATACGACAAGGTACTAGAAAGAAAAAAATGGCGCTGTGATTGGTTTCATTCAATAAACGATACACGATGGCATACAATTACATTTGATATTCGCTAATACGCTTTACTATCCATAAGACATTTTGAATCTGGAGTTAATTATAATGTTCTGTGCTCAAGCGTGAAATACTCCACGAGGCTTACCATTGCTGCTCTGAGCATATTAGCATAGAACGTATGTTTCCTAGCCTTTGGCATTTACAATTACTATTTATGTATTTAGATTTACCTCTAGTTATAAAGAATGGCTTCTTTAAGACGAGTTATTTCAAAACTGTAAAGGAAATTAAAGGAAATTATTATCATGTACAGATCTCTTTCAGTAGAGTTCCGTACCGACCGCGTTGAGCGTCGTACGTTTCTCGACAAGAGTATTTTAGTATCTAGAAGAAGCGCAGTATTCCGTATTCTCCGGAGAAAATTATTCACATTTTACAGAGATTAAGATACCCTCAATACCTCTCATAAATTCCGTCTGAATGTAAACGTAAATATATTAACGCATTCAGTTTTTATATAAGCTACTAGCTTTTGTCGTGGCGTCGCTCGCGTAAAAGTAGTTTTAAGTAAATGTCGGTCAGGTTAGATTTGGTTAGTAACAGTAAAAATAAACAGTAATACTAGGTACTTTTTCTGAATGGAAGGTGCCCTATATCGTTGTCTGTACCCCGTGTTTTCTGACAATGTGTATGCAAATTTTAATATAATCGGTCGAGTAGTTAATGCGTGAAAGTTTAATAAACAAATAAACAAACAAACTCACATTCGCATTTATAATATCAGCTTGGATTCATTAGTAAATACTCTGCCATTAAATAATATAATCATCTAAATGTCTGCAACATGTCTACAAGCATCCATCTCCGAGACACGACAAAAAGTAGACAACACTTAATCGCTCTCAACATCTGGAATCATTTAGGGATACGTAGCGGCTTCGTGACGTCACCCGTCTAGTGACGACACACGACATCATGACGTAGGTGCCTACAGAACGGATAGAAACGTCGAAAACAATTTCGTTAGCGATGAATTCGAAAAGCCCGGATAAACTGGCAGATATGCTTCTCTAATATTCCGTATGGGGCGCTTGGTCCGTTGAAAACGTTATGAATAATCTATGGGCGCGAATGCAGGCCTCGTCGAGAGATCAGTCCGCATTACTCAATACGACCAGCACAGCGACAAATATTACCGTCGTGTCGAACAAACCGACGCCCTTACAATGTATTGCATTTTTAAATATGAACGAATTAATATCGGTTCGTAAATTTAATATTATTTTCTGTATGCCGCAGTTAATATAGTACGCGTGTCTCGGTGTGGGTGTGTGACGTCATTGCTAGAGTTTATGTAATCACTGCTTTTATTTATAAGGTTAATATTTAAACAGACTTAAGCACAAAGGTATGTAGAACTTAACAAAAGCTTTTATGGTTAATTTTTCACGGAAGAATATTAAGATGTTTGAACAAAAATAACCTTTCTATAGAATGTCTTGTCACTTATCAAACGAACCAATATAATATTAATATGAATTGAAGGACAAAAAGTTTTAATAGAAATGTCGAGTAGAACCGATCGAACCTTCCCTGTTCCCTAAGGGTGTCTCGTTACAATAAATTAATTAACTATACACTAATTGAATGACTTGTACAAATTTATCGCCAGAACTGTTTTTGATAGCAAAGAGTTGAAATCCAAAGAAACTTTCAATCAGTTATAATTGTATTTCCTGTAAAGAAACTATAGAAAATCAATTAAGGAAATTTGCCTCAAACAAAATCAATTGAAGGCTAGGTCTATATTGTTTTGGATGTAAATGATGTTTATTAATTATTTTTTTTACTTCACAATTATTATAAAAACTATACAAATCTCGTGTGCTATGAGTAATCCCTTTGCTCTTCTAGTAGTGATTTCCTAGTAACAGAACGAAGTCAGGTAATATACCTGGAGGCCAACGACAGATCCATTGTTACGTAGGATTTTAAGTATAGACAAGAAAATAAAATGTGCAGCCCAGGGGAATAATATCGCAGGGAAATCCGAAGAATTATTTTTGAAATCTGTCGTTTGAGAATATGTTATCATGTAAAGGAAGCCATCCGTTTTGACGTTGTATTATTTGATAATGTATACACACACGCTTTTTATGCCGGAAGAGGTAGACAGAGCTGTATTACACCCATATTTAGCTAGCTAAGTTGCAAATCCGATGTGATTGGAGGCGAGGCTATTGCTGACTGCCAGGCATATTTTCAGACAACGCGCTGCTAATCCAAATTTAATACGGGCAACTCCAATAACACCTTTTGTTACCCGTGAAGGAAACCCCAACCACCTATAATATTAGCGTTGCCAATGCTCAATAATATGGGTCAGATCTAGTAATATGTATCTTACAAATATTAATTATAAAAGTATGTAAAGATCTTCGGATGTTTGTTAATAATCATCATCATCATCATTTCAGCCTATTGCAGTCCACTGCTGGACATAAGCCTCCCCCAGGGTGCGCCACAAGGCCCGATCTCCCGTTTTCGCCATCCATTGTTACTCAATTACGCGTAAAACGTTATACAGATTCGAATGCAATAACATACAAATCATGTCGGGCTTACATCGGCGAAGCCGCGGGCAGAAACGAGAGCTTACATTAAACATATTATCGTTATAACAGAGTGTTTGAAATACTAATAAGGTAATAAAATTCCAATGTTGATTAACAATGATAAATACCTACGTTGACCGTGCTATATTTCCACGAAGGAAAACCGCGCTCTTCAACTATTCACGACTCGGGAACTTGTTATTATGACAGTTACCTAACTCCATTAATTATATTAATGAATGCATTAATATAGAGTTGGTTAACTATGCTACGGGCTCTGGATGGCGAGAGATTTTTTGCTAGAATAAAAATAGACTCAGTCTAATCAATTTATAGACTAACACATTTTTGGAACAGATCAAACATGTTCGTTGACGCTGTCTGTCAACGTAAATAAAGATATATCTGTGTTCAAGTTATAGATCAGGCCGTGATTATGATTTATAAAGCCCTAAAGAGTTTATTTTTGCAGTAAACAAGCCATTCTTTTTTATAGTTAGTAATAACGTATAAAGAAGTTTTAAATGTTTTATTCAGCTTTTCTTACACAAAGTATAAGTTATAGTTGCGATAGCCTACAAAAAAATTCGACAACATCAATTTGCGAAGTGGCTATTTTATAGAAGTTATCTTCGTCCCGTCGGAGAAAACTCTGCAAGGCACTCTATACAACGCATGTCGCAAGCAAACGTAGGCCTACCATGAAACGTAAATGCCGAAGATTTGTGTCAATTGTTCATTCGAGTCCTACGTTTTGATGCCAAACCTTACCATGATACCTCATCAATGAACAAGAGAATGATGATACTCTGAAAGACAGAAATCCGCAGAATCTTTCTAGAAGGTATATTCTTAATATTTCCTGCGCTTTAAAACCTATACTTATAAAACGGTGCTTATATTACTACACAATAGTAAATCAATTAACCTGATATAAAAGTGTCCTAGAAATAAATATACCTATAGCAACTGATTGGTACAATAAAATTCGTCTGAAGAAACGCAGCATACGAGACACAATGGGTATACAATTGTGAATCTTCGCGTACAAAAACAAAACGATATACTACGCTTCTAGAGCGATTACGAATTCTTGAAAATACTCATACAACTTGACATTGGTTTTATATAATATATTTGTTCTGATTCATAAAACATGTATTACTAACTGATACATAAATAAACAAGATGCTTTTCATATAACAACAATATCATAATTGTTTATAAATCAGCGCATACGATCGTGCATCGTGCCTTTATCGAGAAAGGTCGTAAATTCTTTCAGAATGCTATACCTATTACATAACATGATGAGTTTAATTTAACATCAATGAAATCTGGATCTCGGGGGAGGCCTATGTCCAGCAGTGGACGTCTTTCGACTGAAATGATGATGAAATGTGGTTAATACTAACTACTATCGTTGTAGCACGGTGTGTATATGTAACTATATTAAATACTCAACATTTTTAAACGAAGATGGACAATGGTGTCTTGCGTATACATGCAAAAAAGGTAGGCCTTGCCTGCACGAATACGCAATACCATTAGAGTAGTATCCTAACTTTAAGCAAGAATGCCGCTAAAGCCCATTATAGACACATCCTCAACTAAGATTTTGCCTTAAACCTGGAATGGAGCAGGCATTATAGAAACAATTCTGTATTGTATCCTTGCTGTGTAAGATTGCCAGGTTGCCTATGGAAAGCGCTATACAGGGGATCAGTTATATATATCCCTAGTTTTAACAGCATTGCGATTCCTTTTTTGAAGGATGGGTGAGTCTTTTCTCGGAGTTGCAAGCGTCCATAGTTTATGGTAAACGCTATCATTAGGCATGATTACAACATTGAATGTGTAAAAAATGTAAGCTCAGAATTTAGAGATATTGACACCTGATCATATGTTTGTTATGTCTTTTTTTTTCTATCCATCTTCTCACTGAGTATCGCAAAAATTAACGACGCTTTGGTCCGGCGGCATCAGACTGCTCTTTCAATTTTCGGGTTAAAAAAGTGTTTTAATCAGTCTTTTTCTGTTAGGTAATATTCAGTACGCGCGGGTTTTAAATATGTGTCCAATAGTCGGAAATAAGTTGTTGTTTGCTTCCATGTGACCTAGAAACTTAGCGGGGAATCTATTACACATCTACCTACTCTTCCGGAACTAACCGTGACTATTACAAAATAAGATGGACGCCAAACAAAAAAACTGCCTCTTCAAACAATCAACTAGAAGGGTACCGATTGCCTTTCTACAATTTTGACAGATCCAATTATTTTATCGCTCCCGAACGATGGATACGCCAAAATTAATTAATTAACTATTGGTATAATTAAATTATCCTGATACGAAAATTTATTCTTTCCAATGGCAGGCGAGCGGGCCAAGTTTGTTACTTAAATTATAAAGGAAGTGAGATCATAACAGTATGATTAACATTACAGAAGTTAAATAAAGTTTATTGTAAATAAACGGAGTGGGGAAGGAAATGGTGATTCATTGTGTTGCTTGAACGTTAGCTGTTTTGTTCGCGAGTTACGCCACTTAGGGAATCTGTCGTAATGATATTCGTGAGTTATGCTTTGTAATCATTATGTTCAAACATATGTTACGGCTTATTATGAACCAATGGCGTAGTGGTTTAAGTAAACGCCTTACCACTACTTACTACGGAGTGGTAGCTGAGTAGTAGCCAACTTGTTGGTTCCATACGGGACAAAAATTGTGAGTTCGGTTAAAAGTTGTTCTCAGACTGGATGTCCTTTCCGTTCGTCATTTGAATCAATGTTAAGACCCTCGCAACACAATAATGTATAGAGTGCGAGGCGACTTTTTAAATAAAAAAGATATCTTCATCTACGCTCTAATGCAGTTTATTGGGTTAGAGGCCAAGAGGATTTTTAAATATACATATATTTTTAAACGCAAAATATGAACAAATAGTCAGTACTCTTAGGATTCTTTGGACCAATTTGGTCAGTTGCCAATGTCTTGCCTATGGCCTTATGATATTAACTTCTGGTATAAGGCAGAAGCAGGGAAGAATTACACGCCCACATTTTGCTAGCTATGGATGGATTACCACGTAGTAAGAGGTCTATTATAATCTACCGGATATAGCGCCAGACATTGCGCTGCTATTGAACATTTGTTGACAGGAAAACCTTATAACACTATGTCCGAATCAAAATTATACCTGAGGCTACATGCACAGCATCCGCATTTACCGTTGCGTTCTATTAAGAAAAGGGAATTAAAGGAAACATAATAAAAAAAAAATCCTTTATTTGCAAAAACAGTTTTAGAACTACAGCAAAATAGTGACTGAAGTCTCCTTTTAAGCAAATAATTCCTGTGTTAGGAGACCCCGCTCTTCCATAATAAAACATACATTAAATTATGATCTATTTGAGCAAACATAATAATAAAAGTAATTGAAGTCAGTATATCAATATAATATATGTAGGTGCTAAACATTTAAACATTTGATATATAATTGTTAAACAACAAAATATATGTTCTGTGTGTGTGTGTGTGTGTGTGTGTGCGTGTGCGTGTGTGTGTGTGTGTGTGTGTGTGTGCGTGTGTGCGTGTGTGTGTGTGTGTGTGTGTGTGCGTGTGTGTGTGTGTGTGTGTGGGTATATATAAATATGTTTATTAATCCTATTATAAAGCTGTGCAGATCTTTTGTGAAACTGCAAACAGGCAAACATGGTTCGTGTATGTGAGATTTTTACAATATTACATTTCCTTCTTTTCGACAATATGCTAGAGTCATACGGAACAGTCCGTGTTGTTGTTATGTGTTTTAAGTACAGTTTGTGTAATATATAACTTCTTGACTGAAAGCAGATTTGTGATTTGGTATAGATCATTAGATTGAAATCGAAGCTTTTTAATATACATACACTTAATTAGAGCACGTTGAGATCATTCTAATTCCAAAAACTTTGTTTTTTCTGCACCACCCCAAATAGGTTTGTAATATAATAGTACTGATTGCACCAGTGCAACATATATTTCATTTAAGAGATTTTTGGATTGGTCTGAATTACTGACAAAGTTTTTAGGAACTACATATCTAAGAGTCCTGAACATCTAGCTTAATTTCCTGACTCTATTTGCAACTTGATCAATTTGAGGGTACCATGATAGTCTCTGATCAATAAAGACACCTAGGAATTTAATATGAGTGACCTTATTAATGGATGAACAGTTACAATTTGAGTTATTGTCGCATAGGTGTATTTTTATATTAAAATCATCTCCAGGCTGTGTACGGTAGCAAATACTGAAACAAATATAATTTGTTTTTGCGATGTTCACGGTGAGCAAGTTTCTATCCAGCCATTTCCAGCCAGGCAGCATCCTAACTAATATTATAAATGCGAATGTGAGTTTGTTTGTTACGCTTTCACGCCCTAACTACTTGACCGATCATCATGAAATTTCGCATACACGTTGTCAGGGATACAGAAAAGGACATAGGGTACCTTTCATTCAGAAAAAGTACTATTCCTGAGGGATGGAAAATTGACAAAACCTACATTTACGCGAGCTAAGCCGCGGGAAAAATAAGTTTATAAATATTAGTAGGTATAATATATTACTTGTACTATCTAATAAAGCTACAAAATACACATAGCTGTTTATGTAAGCTGAGCTTCAAAACCCGTTATTTTCTTTATGCAATATTGCATAAAACACGTAATGTAAATAAACTCCTTGCCGCATAAGCTCATTATAAAAGCGTTTCATTTCTACGACCTGTTTCATCACTGCATACTTTATAAGACGAAGTAACTACTGCAAGCGTTGCCATAGTAACCGCCTGTACACCAATTAACTAACACAGTTGTATCTTCACGGAGGGCTGGGCAGAGATTATACTCTTATTTATTTAGAAGCTTTGTAATAGGAGCAGGTTCTTGTCGCCGAATGGGCACACCTTCAGATACCGTACGGCTATCGGCCTATTAAAAAAATCACGATTGCAAATAACTTCACTCGATGGTTATAATGGCAGATTAAAAGGACTACAAATTTAATTATACTTCATTTATGATACATTCTAACCTACCTTCGAATAAAGCCCAAATAAGAATTTTCTTTAAAACAAGCTAGACCAGACTAGGCACTAGAAATAAATCCTGTGTCGCGTGGGACTTTACAAGCATTCAAAAAACGGACACAAATGACACCCAGACTCGGACCAACCATTTGTCGATCACACAAAGTTTTGTCCCGTGTGGGATTGGAACCCACAAAACTCGGTGCAGCAGCAGTGGTGAAACGACCACATAAACAACTACACTATCCGTGCAGTCACATATCATTTAGGATCTTCAATATACAACATTTGTTTGCTACGTTGCCATTCGGAGCAGGCCACAAGGTGTAAACCTTCTTATATGTATTCGTCATACACATAACAGATGAAAACTTGAAAGTATTGACTTAATCTTGAAGTCTAAAATAGTTGATATAAAATAATCTCAGTAACTATATATTAATACGTGAAGCAAAAACTTTGTAGGTACCCCTTTTTATGAAAATTGCGCGGACGGAGGAGTATGAAATTTGGCACAGTTAAGGTTTATATGGAGAAGGAGGGGCGAATCCTAATATTTTTATAAAGTATGCATTAGAAATATATTAAACTAATGAAAGAACACTACACGCACACCACCATGCATTTGACACAAGCAGTCGAATCGCGGTCGTAGTATTTCGGCATTGTTCGGTTGATGTCGTAGAAATCTTCGTAACTATGGTTACATATGTATGTGGAGTAGGTGACTAAATGAAATGTGATTATAAGGGTATAGTTATAGATAATAAAATCTTAATAAAGATCAAACTTAAAATTTAAATCAATTATGGTCGAATTTCGACCACTTAACGACCACTAGTTAGATATTAATTTATGTATATATATTTTATTTATATTATAATTTCTAAAGTCTGTTAGTTCTCAGAAACACAGGTCCTGTCAGTTCCATGTTACCAAAGGGCACATGTCAGTATTAGTACAGACATCTACAAGCCACATAATATGTATTATAATATAGTGTCAGATGCCCACAATGCGGGAGTACATAACCGTGGGCGCATAATACAATTTCCCTACGTTCACGAGACGTAGAAAATAGGTGTTGCTGTTAATTTATTACAGCTTTTCTTAGTAATAATTCAAAGTGAAGTAGTCTGCAAACGTAGCATGCACGCCTGAGTTATATCCAGTGATTATTTTTAGGGGATATGACGTATATTGTGACGTCATCTGACGCTACCGTGTGTATCTAAACTTCATTTTGGCGGGGTTATATACTACGTCATGTTCTATTTTCAAATATACACGGATCTCTGACAGTATGCCATGTTTGATATTGGTAGCGTTTGTTTTATTTTTACTTATAAATAAAATTGCAAAGGTGTAAATGTCTGCCCGATGCCCTTTTGCTGATCGCAAAAGAAGTATCTATATATTTGTTTTGTTATCAATCTTTTTCTTTCTTTTTCGTGTGGTTAGTGGCCAACCTGTTGTCAATTTGTTCAAGCCTCTGACGTGGCTTAACGACTGCTGTCAATTTGACAACAACCGCGACCGAATTTTTACGTGCCCTCCGAAGCACGGAGACGCTCAGATGAAATACTACTAAGCGGTCACCCATCTATAGACTGACCACACCCGACGTTGCTTAACCTCGCTAATCATTTACCGATCAGTGAGTGCAACTGGCTATGAGCGCCTCGATCAAAAAATCAAAAGATCAAGAAATCAATATATATTGTTATTATGTAAAATAATTGTTCATTTAGGTCACTTTTTTTTGTAGTCCATATGTGTTCATAAGAATGAACAGATGCCGTAGTGAGTAAGTATTTGCCTCGCCGCTACCGCCAGGCTGAGCGTTGTAGGTTCGAATGCCACACGAGACAGTTATTTGAGATCCACAAATAATTGATCTGAATTTAGATGTACAGTATAATCAGTATATAGTTCATGATTTAAGAACATAAACCACTTATACGAAAGTTATATTACCATCAAAATCGTTCAGAACCAGAATGTTTTCAGCTAATACTAACTTAGAAAAGATTTATCAAGACAGACGTCGCTGAAAATCTTGCTCCAACCTCAACATTTCACCCCTTAATACAATTACTGTTGCATAAGAATATTACTCTTAGCATCTCAGTTATTCCACATAATACAAACAGAAATTAAGAAAAAGATGCGCCAAGAATACCAACTGCACACACGACCGAACGAACTTTCATATAATTCTCTTTAATCTCGCTCATAACTCGGTTGATAAGGCAAATTGCAAACCCGGCAACTAATTGTACAACTAATTGTAGTACGACGAACAATGCCTCCGCACAAACAATAAGTTTGCGGAATACTTTAAGAATTAAAACTTGTTCTAAGCACTAAGTTGGCGATTAAGTTGCAATCACGGCGGTGCAAGGAACAGTGCAAGCTACGGTAAACAGAGGACGGCAGTTGCATTGTGAGGCTGCAAGTCACTTGGAAGCCAACTTCAGTTTGTTGTGCCAATAAGTTTGTTCAATTATGTAGCAGCAACATGTTCAATTTACATTGCTGTGATGTAAGCTTGTCGATTGTACGGCCGTTCGGTTCTTTTTAGCTATTTGTACGGATACATTTTATTGGTCTTGTAGGTACAATTTTTCATCTCGGTTGTCGTAAACAACTGTTGTAGGTAATTATGTCAGTAGGTACAGTAGACAGATTGAAATATTGTAATGGTCTATATTAGTTTATGTTAGGAATATAAAATCAGAAGCGAAGAGTAGGCACATCTTAGAGTTACTCGGTAGGCCTTCGTAGAAGCCCAATAAAGATCAACATAACCCCACGGAAAACAACTGCGCATTTTCGTATAATTTATATAGATAGCAGCGATGGTCTAGCGTGGTGACAGTTGGATTACGTAAGGCTCAAATTAGATCCTAATACACACATCTTTGATTTTCGAAGCTTTGCCTGTATTAAAAAGTTAATTGCTCGTTTTTATGGTGCAGCAAAACATCGTGAGGAAACCTGCACGTCTAAGCGCTCTTCATAATGTTCATGGATTTAGAGTCTGCCAATGCGCACTAGGTCAGTGAACACCTTTATGAGAAGCCCGAACCGAATAATAGGACAGTATAATAACAAGGCTGGTATCATATATGTTACTCACGTATTCACTTAGCAGACATACAGACAGTGGTTTAAAAAGTCTGCAAGCCTAATATCATCTACTTGGCAGCCGATATAGATTGCAAAATGCTACTAAGGGTTGTCTTATAGAAAAAATCCAACAGGCATACTGTTGCCTGAGAATCTAACCTAAACAAGTGAGAAACGGCTATGAATTGCCGTAAATCTTAGAGTTCGAAAAAATTGTATCACGTGACTTTCAGGTCAGAGATCAAAGGTCATAGTCATTTCGGAGGTATATCGACTATGCCGAATCGAATGGCGTTGACCGCGAGTCTCTAGCTCTTACGGTTCTTGAGTTGAAAGTTGTATAACAGACATACGGACGGACGGACGGACGTACAAAGCTGTTGTATAACAGTCTTCTCGTACTCTAAAACTGACAGAGTATGCGCAACTAGGCATAGGTTTGCGCGGACTACTGCCGGGAGAACGAGCAGCCAAGCCTTTCTATTGCAAAACATTGTCATCAGCTGACCACAGTAAACTTAAACACATATTTATGATAACAATAACGCGCTTTGATTTTCGCACGCGTTAATAGTTCAATACGTATATTGAATCACAAATTAATATCAATATTGGAGCCGTGGCTGTGCACTCAGACATTAAATGTGTAATGACACGAACATAATTGCATTATAATTAGTGTTAATTATTAAATACATGATTATGTATGAAGTAACGAGATAGCTCGGTTATTAAAACCTTATTTGATGAAATTCGAATCAGCATAACAGTGGCTAATTAAACGTTTATCCTAAACTTAAAATAATTTAAAGCCTTAGCACAGCACATCTCACACTTTAGTATTACTAAGTTAATTATCGTGTACTTAAACGGCGATAGAAAACTTTGTGTGGAAACCTGCTTGTCGGGCAGTTAGTTCTTCATAATTTGGTATGGGAAGTCTGCCATCCCGCATTGAGCCAGCATTGACTAGCCAAACGATTTTTAAAGTAACAAAAAGCCCGTGTCCAGAGAAGAAGACAGTTTATAAGTAGAATTGATAGGTAATATTTTATTTTAAGGTAAACTGACAGTCTTCTTCCTAGCCTTTATTATTACCAAGTCACTTGGGGTCGGTTTTCTGGTCTAACCGGATTTGACTGGATATCAGTTTTTACACGGAGCGTCTGCCACCTGACCTCCACAACCCAAAGACTAACGATACCCTAAGGCTAGACCAGTGTCAGGATATTATAGGGCAATGACTTTCCAATAACGACTGCCATAGATGTTCATGGCAGCCGGAACCGACAGCTTAACGTGCTCTCCGAGGCACGGAGCAGGCGACAATTGTCAATCAATATGCACATAATTTCAAAAAGTCATATAACTTCCAAAAGTCAGATGTGCGCGACGTGGGTACGAATCCGATACCTTCTGCATTGCAGTCTGTTGGTCTTCACACTGAGCTATCGCTGCTTAAGGTAAACTGACAGTAAAATATGTAATTAACTACATACATAAACTCACTTCTTTATCTCCGAAGTGGTGGGCAGAGGTGTATTAAAATTACTTCATCAACTAAGTTTTTGTTGCCACGTAATAAACGTTGAGCCTATTGCTGTCTATCGGGCATAGTTCCAGACTTGTGTCGCTACTCTACATTCTTTAACAGAAAAGGCTAATTACATTTGGCCCGACACGGGAATCAAACTCGAGACCTAACGCACAGCAGCCGCATTCACTACCGCTGCGCAACCAAAAAACTTTAACAAAAAATGAAATATTTAATGAGAAGTACATTTAGTAGTCAAGTGACCATGTGTTATGCTTCTGCGGTGAGTAGAATAACCAAACATCTTAAAAAAGCAATATATTATAAGTACTAGTTACATTAGCCCCTTGTATTAGAAGACCGACGACTTTATTTTGATACCTAATTAATACACAATTGATATACGAACATCTGTTTTCTGAAAGCTTATCACTTGTCAAAATCAAATTCATGACAAGTGATTTAATTAGTTGCTGCCAGTTTAATCAGCCAATACCAACAGTTGACATGCGTTTGACTGTCTGTTAACCTTTCTTTGTGTTGATCTTCATTTTAGAAACTAGTATTAGTGTAATATTGACTTCTGTTTACGCGAATGTTATTCATTGAAATTAAACTACTTTATACAGATTTCATCGCGTTGTTTATTTGACACTATAAATACATAATTTAGAAACTACTCCTATTAAACATTACTAATTTTTAAGCTAATTAAATTATTAAAACTATTTATATTTAAGTTTACACATTTCCCGACGTTTCGGTTGCTTTTCAGCAGCCATGGTCACGTCTGAGTGTAAAGTGTAAGATTCTCCCCGTGACCATGGCTGCTGAAAAGCAACCGAAACGTCGGGGAAAGTGTAAACTTAAATATAAATGAATTAATAGTTTTAATAATTTAAATAGTTTTCAGCAGCCATGGTCACGTCTGAGTGTAAAGTGTAAGATTCTCCCCGTGACCGTGGCTGCTGAAAAGCAACCGAAACGTCGGGGAAAGTGTAAACTTAAAAATAAATAGTTTTAATAGTTTTAATAATTTAATTAGCTTAAAAATTTGTAAAGTTTAATAGTAGTAGTTTCTAAATTATGTAAAAAGTGTTAAATAAACAACGCGATAAAATCCGTATATAGTAGTTTAATTTCAATAGTATTAGTGTTGCAAACGTTAATAAGATATGGTAATCGTAAGCGATTACTATAGCTTATTAACGTTTGCAACTCTAACACTAGTTTCTCGTTAATATGTATCGTGTGCCAAATCTATATATATAAAAATCTCAGGTCACGGTGTTTGTGGTCGCACTTCTTCGAAACGGCTCAACCGATTTTTATGAATTTTGGTATGTATATTTGGTAGGTATGAGAATAGGTCGTCAAGTATAGGTATTTCATTTCACTAAGTGATTAGGGTGTCCCTATCCAGATTTTTTATGGCAGTACCACGGTTTCTGGGTCAGCTAGTAGATGTATAAAATAAAGAAAATAACATATAGTTCCGCTTAGTTTTAAAGAAATTACTGCATCGTATCAAGTGATTAACCTTATATTTTCCAATTTTACAGTTTATTTAACATGCTTAAAAAATGATATTATATCTTTAGTCAACTGAAAATAATGTAATATCATAATACTTTTCGTACGACTAACAGTGGATTACAAAAGGTTGTCTGATTAAACTATAAATAACAATTCTAAGTATCTACGTAATATTGATGATATAACGTATTACGGCAATGGAAAACAACAAGCTTTTTAATATACTCGGTAAAAGAAAATTCAGCCTCCTTTGTATTTTGTATATAAATAAAAATGGCTTAGGGGATATGTAAAATAGATATACGAAAAGATGTATGACGTCATGCAACGAAAGTAGGTGAGGGTGTGGGCCAATTACGCAAATGCATTAGATTTAAAAAGGTAGTGGTATGAGAGTTTTATATCTGGAGATTGTAAGGACCTACTATCTGTATGGGTCGTACAGTGTTAGTTAGCAAAATATATAAGTAGGTTTATGATCCGTTTGACAATAATACCCGGTTTTTGAAAGGCAGATAAACACAATATTGATTTTGATTTTGAAATTGTTAGAAGACGCTGTCGCATGTCAACTGCTGGCATTGGCTGAATAAATTAGCAACAGCCAAACAATTGAGTTTGATTTTGTATAATTGAATATGATCATGATAAAGCAACCCCAAGAAGTTTGTGGGCTAAAACTCTGAAAGAGAAAATCAGCTAAGATGTTTTTTTTTATACTACCAAGTTGGCAAACAGGGTACGGCCCACCTGATGGTAAATGATCACCGTAGCCTATGAACGCCTACAATACCACAGGCATCACTTGCGCGTTGCCGACCCTTTAGGAAAAAAAGGAAGTGGGAAGACGAAGCAGCAGGAATGGGGAAAGAGGGTGTTTCGGCCTAATATTACTCCTGAACTAGGATTGCTTCTCGCAGGGGCCTCACGAACATTCGTAGAACGGACACAGAGAGCATCCAGACTCGGAACAACAACAACAACTATCGAATCCAAAATATATATGATATCGATATTCTTTATATTAGCATTTCTAAATTGAAAAAGATATTGTGCAATTGGCACTTTGGTGTCAGCATCTAAAGATGTACTTACTAATAATAAGTACATCTTTAGGTGAATAATAATAATGTGTTTAGTCTATAAATTGATTTTTTATCATGTGAGTAGGTTTAATGTTTACCAATGTAATTATTTATTTAGTCATATAAATATCTATAAGTGAAAACTTGTAATTGGCCTTTCTTCTTATATTGTTATATTTATTACTTAAATAGCTGTAAGTTTTCTAATGTAAAATAAAAAGAAATAAATAAAATACTTGTCGCAGTAGCAGTGACGAGACGATTATTTAAATCACTACGGCATCCGTGCAGTATTAATGTACCATACGCCTAGGTTAATGAGTAGCAAAACAACCTCAAAAAGTACGAATAGAACTTATAAATAAAAGCAGGGAAGGATTTTTATTTACGATAGTAAATAAAAACCCTTCCCGTAATAAACAAACAAATTCAATAACGTACGTATCCCCAACCTTATTCTATAGCCCCCGAAATCTGAACCAAAGCAGAACGTTTATTCGGTATACCTACTAAAAGTTACGACTTAAGATATTCGCATAATTAGTTTAATAAATCCGCTTATTATGTCTTGCAAATATTTCTCGCGATACTTCGCAACAAGACATTTGCCGCCAGTTCGGTGTAATTAAAACGATTCTAATATTTTATAACGAAGTGAAAAACGCATTAAAAGTTTATCGGTTGAGGCTAGACAACGAAAACAGTGCCACAGACTAAGACGTCACCTTGCTAAAATATATCTGACTGCGCAGACGGCTAATTGAGATAAATAGGTTCCATTTTAGCTATTTACGTAGTTTAATATTGAAATTTATTGTGGTTTTAATTGTTGATTATAGGTATGAAAGGGTGTAACGGAGAAATTACGAATCATACCACAGGTATTTAATTTGCAGAAAGGTGCGCAACTTAATTATATTACTTATTCAGTTTTTTTACAGGTTCGTGTCATTTTTATAATTTCGTAATTACTTGTGGCATATAAAAATATGTATTTTAAGACACATAGTACTTTTGTGCGCTACGTTATCATACATTTTATTATTGTGTATTTCATATATGTATTTCCAAGAGGAATGTATATTGTTCACATAATTTTTAATCTACAGAAAAAGTATAGTATCTATGTATGTATCTTTTGTGGGGGCCAGTCAGTGCAGACCAGCGACACTTCGACCCAGTGGGATCTTTTGTGTCGACACTCTCCCAATAACGACTGCCATAGATGTTCATGGCAGCCGGGACCGACGGCTTAACGTGCTCTCCGAGGCACGGAGCAGGCGATAATTGTCAATCAATACGCACATAATTTCGAAAAGTCATATAACTTCCGAAATTCAGTGGTGCGCGACGTGGGTTCAAACCAGAGACCCTCTGCATTGCAGTCTGTTGGTCTCCCCACTGAGCTATCGCTGCTCTAACAAGTAAAAGTACAGTAACATAACGCTTCATTCCATTGTCTATCCACCAAAGGATTTAATAATATGTATTTGTAAATATAAGTGTTTGTTGGTTTGCGCTTTTTTTAAGTAATATAGATACTTTTTTTAAGTAATACAGAAATGATTTTGTAGTTACACAGTGATAGTGTCATGGGCTATTATATTTTGTTACAGAAAATGCTTGGCTCTTATGGGATGGTTATTTTCCTTATACACGACTACGGGCAAGTATAAGCTAATACCTAATATTTATAAAGATGTTTTCTTTCTCCGCTATCAATATTAATTAAGATAAACATCAATCGTTATACATAACATATTATATTCTGTATACTTTATGTTCATAAGTGTTACTTTGTGACCTACATGAATACACATATTTTAAGTACCTACGAAATATTTATTTCTTTACCTCAGAAGAGTTGACGGTCACTTTGTCTGTCATATTTTATATTTTATACCCACTTACACGCTACTGTCTCGTAAAATGTAATTTTAAACAAAAAAATAAGTAATATTCTACAATCGTAACGAGTATTGTTCCCCTACATCACGTCGCGTCGTCGTCATAAATTAATTTGGCAAGTTAGATTGCGGTCGGAGACAAATCTCCGATGTCATAAGCTTTTCACTTTGTACACCCCCTGTGTGTGACGCACCCTCTTTTATATTGTTTTTTTCTTCTGTCTCTGTAACATTGCATCCGCACAACTTGTAATTGTTTAAGTTGTGGGCAGACAAAATGGAATAATGAATATTTGACTATTTTTATTTTTCATATCGCTTGCAATTTTATTTCATACAGTGGTCCTAGGTCTTAACATTTCTGTAATGGTATATATTATGCATAGAGATAAAAGGCCAGAAATCAAATTCATTATTTTTGAATTTGGAATGCCGATAGAAAAGGACCGTACGATTTCTCTTTATTATCAATATTTTAATTTCAACCTAATTGTATTAATTTTCGTAAGATAAAAATTGCTGAAGACGCCTAAACTCTATTGTGTTTTAAGCTTAAAACATTTTGAACCTGTAAAGCCCCAAGTTACATGTTAGAGCTAAAAGTTACAAGCCATACTAGGTAATGTTAATAAAAGCCGAAACTGAGTGCTTCGTCTTGTCTTACAAAGATGAGGGGTAACAATATAGAGTGTAACAGAAAGGTGTGGTCATATTAAAGGGTCATGAAATATTAATGGTAAATAACACGGTACCTCGAAACTTCGATTTTTTTATATACTTTATTTGATGAAGATCCTCGAGAGTTAATAGCACTTAAATCAGCGCGTCTATCTGGGCATCGCAGCGCCGTGAGTTGATCGCGGCAGTCGGATTGGTTGCCCTCTCGCTCCCGGCCGTAGTTCAGTCTATGGTCCGGAGTGAGAGGTCGTGGAACGCCGTCGCCTCCTTTTGTGAGGAAGTCATTTCCATCAAGGAGGCGGCGGAGCGGGAGAGGGAGCGTTTGAACCCTCTCCCCAACCGCAGAGCCGGGCGCCGGAGGGCGCGAGACGACCTCCAGCCACCCTGAGGATTGACCTGGGGGTGGCGGGCTTTGTGGGCCTGCCCGCCATCCGTTCAGCACCAGGTCCGAGAGGCGGCGTGCGTGTTCCCACGCGCGCCTCTGTGTCGAGTCCGTCTCCCCTCTAGGGGGGACAGTAGGGAGTTTTTAGATGTGCCTATAGGGTAGGTCTTTCGTGTAGTGGCCTGCCGTTTCATACGGCGGGCCGTAACCTCGGCGGGGTCGCGACCGCATGCGAAAGTGATTCGCGCGGCCCCGTCGATAGTGGTTTTGTTGGGGAACACCGTGGTAGGTTTAGTCGGTATTCCGGGAGGTACTTTAACATCTTTACCATCTTTCTTTTACCCCGGCGAGTCCGACATAACCCCTCCGCCCGCCATCGCGGAGGGGTATGCGTCATGCATTCCCGCACGTAAAAAAATAAGTGGTCGGCTCGCCACTGCCACTGCGCCGAGTGTTGCGAGTTCAATCCCACATGGGATAAAATATTGTATGATACTAAATTAGTTGTTCCTTGTCTGAGTTGTCTTTGCGTCCGTTGTTTGAATGTTTGGTGTCTTCTGCTACACAGGAATTACTCCTAGCAAATTTATTATACTCAATTAATGATATCTAAGCTGGAAATTGAATTGAGATTATTGTATTTATATATCTCGTCTATCTAATAAGTAATTTTATTACTTATACTATGTTATAATAATATAATAACAAACCACACGAACTAAATTCGGCTTCGCTCATTGGAAACTAATATTTATATATTTAGCTTCCATAAACAAATCAGCTTCAGATTTGTCATCCCGAAGCTACCACAGGAACGGGCAATTAAAAATATCAGACAGAGCCACAGTAAAGCACGGCCGGGATTAGCTAATCCCAACTAATATAAAATATAATGTGAATGTGAGTTTGTTTGTTACGCTTTCACGCCTAACTACTCGACTAAGCATCATGAAATTTATTCGCATACACGTTGTCAGGAGTTCAGAAGAGGACATTAGCCTGTAACCTTTCATCCAGAAAAAGTACTGTTACTAACTTGACCTACATTTACGCGAGCAAAACCGCGGACATAATCTGGCCATATACAGGATGTCCGGTAATTAATGGATAACCTTGAAATGTCTTATAGTAGAACTGATGGCAGTTCAGAAAAAAATATGAAAAAAGATCTATCCTAACTACTACCTGAGATATGATTATTTTAATTACCATATTTAGCTTTCTTGTACACTACGACATAAATGAATGAATTCCATCAGTTTTTTGTTGTTTTATTATTAAACACTAATTATTCTTATATATAGTCAAAAGTATGACTAGCTAATGCACTTTTTTCTTTTTTTTTCGCAACTTCCTTCAGTTCTACTATAAGACATTTCAAGATTATACATTAAATACCGGAGACCCTGTATAAATAAGTAGGTACCGAGCAAACCAACTAACTACGTAACCATTTCAAATTCAATACAAAACTAAAACAATGACATAACTCTACCTGAACACAATACAACAAAGGTAATAATCCTTGCATACTATGAACTCTATTCTTTACAAGACAAATATTACTCTGTGAAGTTTAAAACGTGTATATAACGAGTTGGAGATTACATGAACTTGAACTGAGTAAGACAAACGGAAAACTAACATTGCCCCAGCTTATGACGACATTGAGTATAGAGCAACAGCCGGCCTCGAGGCAAGTATGCTTGGCAAACAGGCACCATCTCTAGCTGAAGTAAACAGGAACAGTTCTCAACTCACCATTATTATTCATATTCAATTGCTTGTGACAAATATGTCACTGAAATATTATAAAAATCATTTAAAAGAACAAGTTATATCTTGAAATTTGAATTTTGAGTGGCGGTCGCTCTATTGATGAGGCATTGGACTGGCGATCGTCGGGTCATGAATCCCATACATTGCACTACCAAGTACATTCGTTAGAAAAGCATATTAGCTTATATAAAAGGATGAATAAGAAAACTACTAATTTGTAACCCATATTAGCTGGTAAATAAAAACTGAAGAAATATTGTAAATGGACTGAAAAATTGCACTATATAATGCTAATACTTGCTTGATAGATGACTTTTAAGTAATAGATGAAACAGACCAGATAGACCAATCAGGTCACTGTTTACAATGCTACGATGTTTTGGTATATATGGTACTATATGGGTATATTGTTTAGATTTCGGTTTCGGTATAGCATGCATATATAATTATTTTATTGAAATTAGTATGGTTACAAAATAAAACAACATTGTTAAGTACTCTGAAACAATATATTAATTGATTTATACAATTATTAGATTATAATAAGGGTGTCCTACAAAGTTCCCAATCGACATCACCTTAATAATTTTTTTGCATATCATCTTTTCATATCACCTTGAAGATAACAATAAAATATTTTACTACACCCGATAATATATCTTCAAACAAAAAGTAGCTAGTAAAAGAACTTAAATTAAGTGTTTCGCCAAACTTTAGACACGTTCTTCATAGCTAAATTGTGAACGTCGTAAACCCTTAGGAATTGAACTGGCTCACATTTTTTGCGTTTTACTGAGAAACTTGTCTAAGACAGCCTATTTTACCACAAGTTTATTTTGTGTAATAAAATATATTGTCACGTACATCGAAGTATTTGACCCTTGCTGTGAATGCTTAATACTTTTGCGTTTTTTTTTTATTAAACATGGTTTACCCTCCAACGACAAATGTGTACGATCAGTCCCCAGAGGCATCTAACTCATAAACCAGGCACCATAAATTGAGGAGAACGTGTCTATACGTCACAGGTATATTTTCAGCTAGACTTAGACCTGGAGATCTCAAATGTATCAATAATTCAACATTGTTATAACGACGAAATAAATGATTGTTAAAATACAATAATAATTTTGCCAATACGCTTGTATGTAGGTTATCTATGAGATAAAACCTAACTTATAAGCTGTAATAATTACACGGTTCATAATTAAATACTTATTGGGTCAACTGTAAATAATATACACAGTTTTGCGTTATATAATTTGTTAAAATATTGCGGTCATAATAAGCGGTAAGATTAAATATGGTAAATGGAAAATCTTATTGATTTGGTGTTTTCTATCTGGAATTTATAAAGTAAGACTTACTTCTGTCTTACTGACTCTTTGCTCATACTCTTTTACTTGAATCGTTTTTAATTTACTCAGATATTGTCTTTATAAGTGCTATAAGTTTAACCTAAATGTAGCTTAAATACCTTAGTAAACTCACTTACCTATATATTTTGACGTCAAGTGTTACTTTGTGCCCTAAATGAATAAATTATTTTTGACTTTGACTTCCTCAGTTTATAATTCATTTTGATATATCTTAAGGAAAACCTTAAGATATATCAAAATGTTACAATTCAGTAAACAGATTTTCAATGTGATTTCTCGGGCTCACATGTTTTGTATCAAAATGGCAACTCGCTGTAGCTATAACATTGTTGCGCGGAACACCAAAACGTCACAGAGAGAAAAAACAGATCATACGTAAATTAGATTTTTAGTTGCAAAGTACAGAAACAAAACGTATTCGATATTCCTCTATTGTCATAAGAGGGTTGCAAAGAGTAGAATTTGTCCCGTAGCTAGTGTGCTCGACGTTTTTGAATAAAACAATACACAACTGCTTTACATAAATGAATATTTTATATCACTCAGATTTTGTACGAAGTCATGCGACTTTTACACTAGAACGTACAGTTCAACCTTAAATATGAAAAATAAAGCTTAGTTGACTTCGAATAGAGAATTTTTACTGAATAAACGACTAAGTATATGGTATTTGAATACAAGTATTTTTATTATTATTTAGATACACAATAGTGTTGTTAGACTCATATACATGATGTAGTTGGTGTCGGCTGCCTCAGTTAAGCAACGGTGTATGCGGCTCCTGTACATGATGGTCTCGGTCTCGAGCTGGATTACCGGGTCGGATAATGTATTTTTGGGTTTTTCTGTCAAGAAATTCTTAGTAGCACTACGGAGTCTGGAACTATGTCCGGTTGCAATTGGCCCGTCCTTATTAAATATCATTAATTCCTGTATAGCAAAAGAATTTTTAAATATTCAAACAACAGATCAAAGAACACCCAAACTCGGAACAACAATATGACACACCATTTTTTGTCCTGTGTGAGATTTGAGCCAACAGCACTCACGTAGTATTAGTAGCGAGACGACCACTTAAGCCTAGGGGTTTAAGTGGTCGTCCTGCACCATCCATGCAGGTAACATATAAGTATTGTATGTGCAGCAAAAATATAAGATTTTGGCTGCACTTACAATATTTACATTATATAAGTAGTTGTTAGTAGCTTCTAACGGCTTCGTCCGCAGATAAAACAGTGATGGTTTAAAGGGCGCCATCTATTGATAAGCTTAGAACTACAGTGTTGTTAAGAATAAAATTCAACAGAGATATTTATGTGGCATTTTAGTTTGGATATGTACAATAATAATAATATTATTTATTTTCTCTCCACAATATTTACAATGTTGACAAAATATACAAATTGCTTAATATCAAAAAATAAAACAGATGGAACATTGTGGGAGACTGGAGCCTAAACTAGGCCGAAGCCTGTGTTATAGGACACCAGGTCTCCATCCCGAGACACAAAGTCTAGATTTTATACATAGGTGTATTAGCATTAAGATAATGATAGTATATACACTGTTAATATTGTATGGACTGTGGAAGGATACTTCATGTTTGTGTGTGTTCTTGTTTGTTGCATGTATGTGTATACTAGTGTATGTGTGTGGGTGAGAGAGTGCGTCCATAGCGGGATAAAAGTCCTGTCCTATGTGCTAATTGAGTATATGGTTTATACCTGAGCCAAATGCCATCCAAATCTGTTAAGCAGTTTACGCGTGAATGAGTAAGAAAAACCCAAACATCACGAAGATTGAAATTTAGACTATTAGTAAGATGTGTAGGATTGCGAACGCACTCAAACACCTTATAAATAGCATTATATATCTCTCTGGACAGATGCAATTAGTTATTAAATTGAGTAATCTAAATCCAATTAATCATTATGTTTGCATATTGTGGATTGTGTAGTATTGATGCGCATTTATCATATATTTACTACATTTGTTTGTGGTAATTGGTTCGTAATAATATGTAACTGTTTGTTGTTCATAAATAAATAAATGATGACATTCGAACACGAATGCCTCATTGATCACATGATGTGAGTTTGCACTTGATTCTCTGCTTGTGAAGTCTTGGGATCGAGTCTTGAGTCGAGCAATGTTATTAGCTAGGTATAGCAAATTCTAAGTAGCAGTATGTACTTTACACGCGTCCGATAGACGGCTTTTTATATGATAGTTTTACAACGTAAGACGTACAGCATCCGATATGTAAATATAATAGGTAATCTTACGGGAATATACAGATGTAGGTCGAATACGGCTGCAGAATCTGCACTTCGCAAGCAATAAAGATTAATCAAGTGAGGAATCTGGCGTAATCAAACCCAAGAATCTTACATGTTACACGTACGGCGAGCTAAAGGAGCTATTAAGACAACGATGAGCAAGGAACTCGGATACTGCAGGTCCTACACACAAGACATCACTCCATAAACAGGTTTCGCCCAACGCTTGTGTCCGATTAATTGCATAGGCATTCTCCGCGCAGCTCGGACCTTCGGCATGTCAATGAAAGCAATTACTTGCACCACACAACTACAAACCATCTATTACGTGCTTATACCTAACCTCAATCGATTATCTAATAGATACTCCAAACAAAACATCTCATATTTAGATGTGATATTATCCTACATATATAGCTTTTGTTCCTTTCACACTACCGCGGATGATGGATTGCTTACCAATAGGCGTATGGCAGCTCGCAAACGTATATTCCATCAACACGGAAAAACCGACTTTAAGGGCGTCTTTAGTCGCACCATCCATCTACGGCTTAAGGTCTAAGTTGCTTTGCATGATCTCGAACAATTTATTCTACAAAGATGTAAACGCCAGTCGAAGTGTCAGTGGGCTGATAGGGAAACTTTTCATTTTGCCGATGCGATGTAGTACGCCGATGTTGGCTTCAAAAACAATTTTCTTGCTATTTGAGAGCTCATTTTTAACGTTATTGAGTGGTAACTCCTCGAAGTTTGTATATTATTTTGGCAGTTTCCATTGTTGTTTGATGGATCGGTCACTTAGCAATGTAATGACGCGTACCTTTATTTATCATGTTTTATATTGTGCTCGTAATATATAAACAGCCCGTACCTGCAAGATATGTAAACGTTTCCTCTTTAGACGAAAAGCATTTTATTATAAAACAAAGTGAATATTCTATGTCAGAAAGAATGTGATGTAGTGGCTGCTATAAGTTTACTCCCCTATTTTTGTGGACGACTCGACCTTTGGTGTTGTTCACAATTTTTCTTCATTTGCTATAAAGTTCAGCAGATTTCATAGTAAGGTGAAACTTGAGATATTTCGCTTTATGGAATGTGAATATTAAAATATAAAAATCTCGTAAAATATACTACAGTGACAAAGTCGTAGGCTCGGAAAATATCGTGAAAGAATTTCACAGGCATTTTAGGTTTTAAGTTTCTTGAGTTGTGTACATACTACACATATCATAAAATATGTGAAAATTTAGCTGTTTGCAACTTTACTGCGCTCGAATCATTTAATCGATTGTAATATAATTGATGCATGCAGATAGATTGTGAACTGAATAAATATATAGGTTACTGTTGAATTATATACATTTATACATGCAAAAATTAATTAATTATTATATTTAACTATTTACAATTATTGCACCTTAGTAATTGTATAATATAACATCATACGATATAAATAGTAGTCAAATACTTTACAGTTTGATTAGCTATAAAAGACGTAACAATACTGCTATCTATCACTTCTTGTTGTGAGCTGTAAGTGAACGGACATATAAAACTTCCTTGTGTCAAAGTATAAAATAAATAGTTAAAGTGTCTGTACAGTGTGTTATTTAATCCATAACCTCTAATAGTTACTTCATATTTCGTAAAATAATTTAAATTTTACTTAAAAGTTAAGTATTAAGTGATTTGGTTACAGGTTTCATTAGATGGCATATGGTTTCGTATTCGTAGCCGCCACATCACACTATCAATTTCTACAGAGTTGCAAGTTATTTGTAAAAGCGGTCGGCTTGTGGCTGCCTGAGTGTTTTGGGTTAGATTCCAACACAGGACAATCATACCTATGTACGATCCACAAATTATTGTTCTGAGTCTAGGTGTACTTTGTGTCCGTTAAATGTATGTATGTTTGTAAAACCCTCGCGACAGGCGTGGTTCCCAGTGCGGGAGTTCTCTTGTGAAAATGAAAAGAAATGTTTGTAAAGGCCCCCGCACGAAGGTCTCTAACGCGTAATTTGCGTTTTAAATGTTGAAAATGGAACAAAGCTGCCAAATAAACGAATAAAAAAGGTTACATTGTGGCAGAAAAAAATACAACCAAAATGTTACTGCAAAAAGTTGTTAATACAACCTCGTTAATTGCATTACAAAAGTTTAAAAAAAACAACGTTGAATCGGATACCCAGAAGCCTCTGTGGCCACAGAACTCTATAACGAAAAATGTTTACTCTGTGTAATATTTCTCTGTCATATGCGAGAAAAATCGAACGTACAGCATATTAATAGTATTTATTTATTTTGCAGCATACGGTAATATGAAAACCAATGGCCGTGCAGGCCAGCGCGATGTAAGTTATAAGCGAATGTGAAAATATTTCTGGAAAAATATTTAAATTTATTTGTATAAAAAAGTGTAAAATGTAGTATTTGTTTGCAGATACTTTATGTGACGTACGCTTATAATGTTCTGTGGACGAACGTATGAAAAGTCAATTACAAATCTTCTTGTTATTAATGATATTATACCACTAACAAATGAAAATCATGTGTAAGTTCTTACCAACTTATACTTGGAAACGAGATAATGGAGAATATAAGCTAAATACATCATAGCATTTCAGTTTTCTATTACCTAAGAGATGATAAAATCATATGAATACTTAAGTTTAGGTTAAGATTTTTTAAATAATAGTCAGTTCAGACTTAATAAAAACTATTCGCTCTTGATGGCGTAGTGGTTAGTGTAACCGACTGCCACGCCTGAGGTCGCGGGTTTGATTTCCACACAAGTCAAATATTTGTGTGCATGAACATGGATGTTTGTCATGGTCTGGGTGCTTCTAAGTATAATATGTATGTATTTAAAAAATACAAAAGTATATAAGTATGTTTATCCATTGTATAGTACCCATAGTGCAAGCTCTGCTTAGTTTGGGCTAGATGGTGTTGTATGTATGTGATAGAATATATTATTATTATTATTATTATTACATGCATGCATCTTGCCTGCACGATAAAACTGTCATCGTAGCTTTCATCTTTATCGCACAAGAACAATGCAGCCAGTGGCAAATGTATGGCATATTTTTTGATATCTAAATCATACATTTGCCATTGGCTGTTCGAAGAGGAATACTGCAAGTTGGAGTACACCTTAATCCCAAGACGCGGCTGTCCATCACCAGAAGTATTCTGAATTGTCCACCTTTTTAGTTAAAGTTGGGTGGGCAATCCCAAGGTATGTGGTGAGTTCCTCTCTTGGCAAATATTTTATTGGCAGATCGCCTATTCATATATTGTAGCCTTGTTGTATTTTATACATTTTAAACTAATGTGACTAACTCTTCGAGAAACTATTTCCCTTCTTTTAATTTTAAAGAATGCCTTGGACGTCTCTCGTTAATTGTTCGGTCGGGCAAAGTGTTATTGAATTTATTATGTTAAGTCGGAGTCTGCAACTATATACAGTAGATGCAAACACACTCGCTCTATGCTACGTGAGACTTAAAACCATAGTTAGCGTAGTATGGGTATAAAATATATCTTTATGGGTATATGTTTAAAAGACCTCGAGTTTGTCCTTTTTAATTTACGCTTGTGTGAACGATGGAACACGCTTACCCAAAAATGTAATATTAACTCGAGCTATAAAGCCAATCAGTTTTGCACATAACCAGAAAAACCTTCGCAAAACGTTACCAATAATTGTAAAGATTACAATGAAAATAAAATGTTGTTAACAAATAAAGTGCAACTGAAATACTGTTAACAATTAAAGTGCAACTAAAATACTGTTAACAATTAAAGTGCAACTAAAATGCTGTTAAAATTTAAAGTGCAACTAGAATCCAGAAATATAATGACATAACACTGCTCATGACTTGCGCCGCGGCTATAGGCTCGCGGGTGTTTTATATTTTAACTGGAATATGTATTCCATTTACTCTTTATGTAGGTTGTGTATTTCATGCACTTCGCTAATATTTATGTAATCCCGTTATTTAACGCGATGCATTGTTCTCACATCCATTACGGCTTTTAACATTTTCTTCGATTGATTAAACAGTTTTTGCGTATTCATTAAAATACATTACGAACTGTACATATTCGAATACATTTTGTTTCGCATCAGAAATTTGGAAATATGAAATAAGGATTTTATAAGGAGTTAAGAAAAATTTTTTTTACTTTAACGTCGAATGAAATTTTATTCAAGTCAAGTCGTAATCGCGCGCAAACATATACACGCGCTCGAAATTTTTGTCTCGCTACTAGTAGGTAAGTCGCGTGACAAAAACGCAAAAGATTTGAGTAGGCATTCATAGGTACGGAGCAATGAAGCTTATTGACAACGTGCAAATTGATTACAAGGTGCTTTACATTGAGATGCAAAAGTTGACCCACAGAAAACTAACGTAGTTATCTTTTGAGGGGATTTTTTACTACGTACGTACGTACGTTTACGTCGTACGGTACATTTGATCGACGACCGATGCCACATCAGTAAAACTATCTGGTCGTAGTTCATATTGTACCTAGAAAATGTACTTAAGCGAAACTTGATGTTTAATAATCATTCAATAAAAAGATGTTTGCTAAATACCTCCGGTATTTAATATTTAGTAATATCGATCAATGCTATAAATACCATTTGTAAGTACGAGTAAGATGACAAGCGCCTATGAAAAAAGATAATAAATATAGGTATATTAGAATATTATAAGTAGATATGCTTAAGAGGTTATGCCTCCAAAAAACAGGCGTTTGTTAATGCATGTAAATGTTTTATCACAGCGTACGATTTCACCCTAGACTCCAACTAGAAATAGAACAAGCAAATCTCTTTTAAAAGGTACTATTAAGTAATAACGTTGCAAAAAAAGACAAAGCCGCACTCTTCTCTGCAAACAAAACAACGCTCCCAGAGCGAATGTTAAACAACGAACGATTCGCGGTTAAACTACAGTTTATTTTGTCAACAAAACAACACATCACTTTAATAACTTTACATATATGAATGGTGAATACGTCTGTATAGATATACGGTACAAACAGAAATAGATAAAGGACTGCAATATATGAAAAACGTATCGTTTGGCTTTGATCATCCCTTTTTCAATAATAGAGCTGGGTCGCCCTCTTTTTGCTGAGACATGCCCGAGGCACATTCACCGGAGAACTGTAATGTGTCCATTTAATTTATAATACGAAAATTAGAGTGCCCTACTATATATAACCCTTTTTCAGAGAATTGAAGGCACTAATTTCTTTAAAATGTCACTGAGAAAGTTAACATATGGATAAAGCCGCGGATGCTGATGGATTTTGAACCCTTTCAACGCCGTTTTATTTGAGACATGTCGATATTTGACGGTCAAATGATTAATCTGTAAATATCAATCTTTTAACTTGTAAGTGAGCGTTAAGAATCAGTACAATTTCTCTATTTGTAGTAATTCTTAAATCATAGAAGAACGATATGTTGTCAATCAACATTTTTTTTAAGCTGACTTGCCCCGTGTTTGTTTGTAAGTACATTGAAAAGTTTATAAAAGAGGACAAGATTGCGAAATTAAAATTAAAAGCCAGAAGTTAACATATTAATGCAAGCAATTGCATTAAAAAAGCTGCATGAAAAGTGTTAAAACAAACACGATCCATACTTTGCGCTGCCGAACCCAGTATTCTAATCTAACGATCGACAGTAATACTACTTACTAAATTTTACTAAAATAGTCATTACTACTATTATATTATCTATACATCATACTTATTGTAATGAGCCTCCATTCTATCTACCAAAAGCTACAAAACACATTTAAAAACATACATCTGTCATAAAAAGTCCAACATAACAACACAAGTACTATTATTACACTACACATTAAAAGGTTCGTTCCCATTAACATTATAAAAGACATATTCTGGTAATCTGTCTGTAGGATCTGGTGTTAATCATAAACAAGAGCGAGAAGCCCGGGTCATGCGGGATGACAAACAAAGAACACCGCATCTTTTTGTTGGAATATGTTGGGCGGGTTGTGGAGGCTTCGCTCTCGCCGCGCCGCGGTATTGTCGACCCGACTGTTACTTTTACAGAATAAACTTAATTGTACGTTGAATTGTTTATTATTTTATAATATGCAAAGTGGGTATGTTTTATACGTAGGAACGTGACGTCACAAATTACGTTCGAACAGATAACCACGATGGAAAGCAGGTAAACTCACACACCGTACTGGGATTTCGGATCAAATCGAGCATTGCAGTAATTGTGCGGACTTTGCCGGAATATACGCATGTGCGTTTATTTGTGCGATATGCATTGTGCCTACGTTTTATGTATTTATTTATTCTATAGTCACGTATGCTTCTAGCTTTAAAGCTAGACAGACAAAAAATATGTTGACTTTACAAATGTTCAAACAACAAACACAAAGTATAGTATAGTAACTATTATATAACATTATATATACATACACACAACACCATCCAGCCCAAGCTAAGCAGAGCTTGTACTATGGGTACCAGACAATGGATAAACATACATATATGTATGTTACTGTAAAAGTCCGAATATTGGGTAATCTTAGGTTTTACCAGTGAATCTTAGGTTTCCGCTCCCGCCTTAGCCTTCGTGGTTATTTTTTTTTAACACCATGTTACTCCCGATATTTTCAACACTCGATGTATTCAGTGTTTATTTCAACATTTACCGTGACTTTGAGGCAAATCCTAAGATTTACCAAGTGAATGGTGGTAAAAGTTCGAAATAAACGATGATTATTGAACGGTTCGGACTTTTACCATTAAGAGTTGGTAAATCTTAGGTTTTACTGGAAAATCTTAGGATTCACCGTACATATTATTCATAGAAATACCCAGACCAAGATAAACATCCATGTTCATGCACAGAAATGTTTGATTTGTGCAGTAATCGAACCCGCGACCTCAGGCGTGGGAGTCGGATACACTAACCACTAAGCAATCAAGGCCGTCATTTGTGGACCACAAAATTTTTTGTCCCGTGTGGGATTCGAACCCACAGCACATGGAGCAGTGGCGGCGGCGAGGTGAACTTAAACTAGTACGCCGTGCAATCAGACTATTGACGACGCGTTTGGCGCAGTTCGACACTTGACACGATTAATATTATTAGTTTCATCTGTAGAAGAAGTACAGCGCACATTATGCCTTGCTATATGATTTATCGAGTTTCATTGAATGAAGCACTAGCAAACAAATGAGACCTATTTATTACTTACCTACAAAAACAGAATTCGTCTTTCAAGAAGACTACATAGCGTAATGCTTTTAGTGTTCGCCTCGGTGCTACGCTGAGTGTTGCCGATACAATCCCCACACGGAACAAAAATGTGTGTGTTCCTTAAATAGTTGTTTTATATTTGTAAAGTCTTGTTAAAATGAAAAGTAAAAATAACGTGAGATTAGATTGCCTTACTAATGTACAGCCGACAAAGCTGGATAATAATCAATATTGGCTATTAAAATATAAAGCAGAAATACAGAAATAATTTTTGCCAGCCATATTTCTATATCATCAGGGTTAAAAGCTTGCATCGAAAATTCTTTTATTTTTTGTGGTAATCTGTAAAGTTGTACCACAAAAAATGAAATAATAAATTCTGTTTCACATTTAGTTCAAACGATTGCATATCGCATCAAAGAGGAATAAATCAACAAGTTTGGCGACACGGTCTGTACACAGGATTCGTATTTATGACTGAACAGATATTTTAAATATTTAATATACCAATATTTACATTGTATCTGTCGTAAATTAATCGGTCTGTTTTATACCGCATTAATAGGTAAAGGTTTATTACGTAGATTAATGATTCATATATTATGAACTAGGTACCAAATACCCATTTCACTATGGGTACATCGCACAAATAATACACCTCAGGGGCACGACGGATCCTACAGCATTTCTTAAACTGCCTGATTGGAGAAGTACATACAGCCTACAAAAAATTGCATTCGAAACCAGTGGTGTTCTCCACACAAGGCGTAAGTTTATTTGATTCGCAAACACTTGTTCCAAGTCTGCGCAACCAATGTGTCCGTTGTTTGCGTAAGCGAAAGTTGCCTTTTATAAATAAAATAATTAATAATTTTCATTAAAGCAAGGTTGGCAAAGTGCGAATCACACTGCCGGTGCTGCAAATGTCTTACAGTTAGAGTAACAGCTTATCATCAGACAATCTACTAATACGCAAAACGCGGGCTAATATTTTTGACTCTGCCAACTAAAAGCAGTTAAAAAATTCAAGACTGTCAGTTTTCAATAGCAACCTTCTTTAAAATAATAGTTATAATTAAGTGGTATGATGACTACAACAGTTTTAACTCATCACCAAAAATACTAATACAAAATTGCTAGAATATTTTCTGAACTTATACCTAATTGATGAAGCTAAAATAAGCGAAATTCATCTAAAATCCTGTAGTCTTATAATGGAATTCTTCCTTTGGTTATAAAACACTTTGTGCTTGTCCTGACCCTTTGCCGTAGTTGTTAAAAGAAACAGGAAAGAACTAAATTAAATATTTTATTTCCTAACACACTTCATCAATATTAGTTTTAGAAACCTATTATGGACTTTATACAACTGAAAACTAAACTGCGTAATACTAATTGTTATTATATTTAATATTCAAAGGTTATGAAAAGTTTAATTTTATGAACCATATTGAAAAATGGGTCGCAATTTTTTCGTTTAGAACTAATACTATTTAAGCTTACATGAAAAATTCTCATGTATTTGGAAATGAAATAAAAACTTTGACGATGAAATTAAATTATTCGAGTTATAGTTTTTGACAGTAAATAATTCGTTTACATGTTTATATTATTGTGCTATGACCTTATTTCAAAAACATTCGATTGTATACTTTTTTTTCTTTCTTTTTTTACTTCAATAGTTGTTTTCGCCACAGATATTTAGAACTCGCTGGTAGCCAAAAGCACATCGTTTATGCAATGTGTTACGAAGCATCTTACACAATCTTTATGTCGGCCTCGATGGCGTAGTGGTTAGTGTAACCGACTGCCACGCATGAGGTCGCGGGTTCGATTCCCGCACAAGTCAAACATTTTTGTGCATGAACATGGATGTTTGTCTTGGTCTGGGTGTTTCTATGTATAATATGTATGTATTTACAAAAAAAAAAGTATATATGTATGTTTATCCATTGTCTAGTACCCATAGTACAAGCTCTGCTTAGTTTGGGCTAGATGGTGTTGTGTGTATGTGATAGAATATTATTATTATTATTATTATTATTATATCTACCCCAATTACTAAACGTCGGTAAAAAGCCGTGACACTAATGATTAGGTATAAATAATATCCAATTTGCCATTTGTTTGATCAAATAAAGGCAGCGATTTAATAGAATCTACAAAATACATGATACATTATTTATTTTGTTCTTATGCCGCAGATGCGAGGCTTTTGCATTAAGAACATGATAGGTGTATTCAAACGAAACTCTACTCGGGTAGCAAACCTTTAATGCACTGTTAAGCAACGACGCATACACACACATAAACCAATAAGACACAAAAGGCCAACATTTACACAAAAACAGTCTTCGCAATACCCAAACGACAAATCACCACACACGATTAAACGCACAAATTTTCCAACAATACCTAAATTACTTGTGTTATCTATGGGACACGAAGGATTTCATACGGCTAATGAATTTTAATCTCACGCTATCGCACGCCCGATCCATCAAACATTGCCTTTGGACATTAGCGGACCAGACAAAGGGTTTTAATTTACTTATCGAGAGCCTTTGTTGGGAAACATTCTTTATACTGTATTGCCTTTAGAAGCTCATACAGTTAATGTACGTTATACGTTTGGATAGCTTTCAAAGAAATACTAGTATTTTTAGTCAATACTTTTCGTCTACTTAAGATTGTGTATTTTAGCTCAATAAAAACATTGATTCTAATCGATGTCCAATAGCACAGATTTGATTTTTCACATATTTAAAACTTAAATATACAGTAACTGATTTGTAAAAAGAGGGCAAAATATATAGATTTAAATATTGTATAACAAAAATAACAATTATTAAAAACTGTGACTTATTAAGGTTTTTGATATTTATTAGTAGCTATAGTATTTCATGTTTTTATCATTCAAGTAATTTTAGTTTCAATTTCACTAACATATGTTTTAGTCTATTTATAATAAAACATTTTGTAACTTCTGTTTTAAAGTTGCTGCACATAGTTTTAACCTGACAATTGTTGGAAAGCCAGACATTATTAAAAACCTATTGTGTTTGGCCGCCGGTGTACCGCTGCGGCATTAATGTCATTTGTTTATATTTTTATTATGATTAGTTACAATAAGCTAACGTTTGCTTACCTGCCCTGCGGGTTGACTCGCGTAATTTTTTTATTGTACGTTAGCGTCTAACTGAATAACAACGAAATAAAATAAGAAATAAAGTTAGTACCACAGCCTTGCTAGTTTGCCTCTCCTATGAAATATCGACGTAAAGTACCAGTATCCATACTGTAACGTTTCTGCATTTCGTTTTGGTGAGTGATATAGCCGCCTCGACATATTTCTATCTTCTCTTTTCCCCTTCCTCCTCAAGGTACGCTGCAGCTTAGTTGTTGGATGTAATAGTTTGTACGTACTATGCCAACACAGCCATGTTCATTAGTGACAATCACCGCTTTGCCACCAACAGCAATAGAACACAAAACAAAAAGCACGTGTACTAGATATTTAAAACCAAAATACTCTGCCACTGCTGCAAATATAAATAATAATTATCTATAACATTTCAGCAATTATCTTTATTATAATGGAAAACGGTCCTTGACATCTTAACGCTGGTACACTGCCGAACACAAAGCTAACAATGTTATAATAAACAGCAGTAATTAAATTTGACTCAACAAACAGGTATCATTTAATTCCGTACTTCAAAAGGGAGTGAACATCTAGGTATACGTAGGTAATAGATACGATAGCCAATAAGAACAAACAAGAAATTCCGCTAGAAAATGTAAGAGGAAAGTCTTTTGTCAGTGTACCTACGGCAGCTATTATTATAGGTTAGCTAAATAAACGCGAATATTTTTAAGCGCCCTTTAAGTCAAGTTTAAATTAAAGCTTTGCTTATGTCTGAAATTCGGCAGCATTTATAAAAGCAGGCAAAGACGCGAGCCTCCCGCGCGCCTCGAGGCACCCTACTGAGCAGATTTAATTAACAAGATATGGGTCTCTTTTAAACCAACTCTACCTACTTTTCGGAACATTGGAGATTAAAATTCAATGAGCCGACAAGATATTAAATAAAATTCGAGACTATAGTTTTACGTACGTACGTAAAGGAGAGTTAATTAATTTAAAAAATTAATCAAGTCGCAGTCGGCGCCAATAAATTCTTTTTGTGTCCGTAACACTGATCGGGAATGCGAGACCCCATTTTTAAACTTCGTAATTCGATTAAATTTCTGATGTAAAATTGTTTTCATTATCAATTTTGTTTGGGACATTGTTTCCGCTCGCGAATCTCGTAAATTATGAACTGTATGTTTCCCTGCAAGCCCTCAGGCCAAGCCGTACTCGTACCTGTGTTAAAACGAATTGAAAACCGGTAATCGAATACGCGCAATGGGAGCTATGTCAATATTTTAAATTTAAATATCAAATGGAAGTAGGTACAGAACGGTTTAATATTTATTTTATTCATCGTGTTACATCCATCTCTGTTCGGATTTTAAATAACGAACTTGTTTTAAATTAAACTATGTTTATTTGTGTTAAATGTAACACCGCGTATCTATTACTTTGATAAAACACACTGCGTGTATGCGTGACGCGTTAGTCTGACGCACAACTCGTGATGTATTACATGCTATCTATATTAGTCTTTTCTATGACGTCAAAACAAAATAATGAATTTAAGAACTAAGTAGGAGGTCGCCGAATTACATTTCTTGTTAAATTTAGTAAACACGGCGGCATGAACGATGAATAAAAATAAGGGGATGTGACATAAGATAAAGGAGGTCACAACTTTGTTTGTTACTTTAGGGCCTGAAACATCTTTCGCGTCATCTGACGGCGTAGTTCGACGGGAAAATTAAAAAAAAGCAGAACACCGGCTGCCCAGCCTTAATTAGAATTTTTCGAATTATATAACATTTTTTTCGTAACGTTCCTGTAGCATATTTCACGGAGAATAACATAAAATTGTTAATAACTGCACTAAAGCGCGCGTCTCGGTACAATGTTACGGATTTTACGTACAACGTTTTGTTAGCTTTACAATACTGTCTCCGTGTACGTATGTATATGGGTAAAAATGTACTAATCTTCGAATAATAACACATAGAACTGTAATACTCGTGCATAAAAGGGAGCTAGAAACTAAGCTAGACGCGAGTGTGTGCTTGGTGACAAACATGCATGCAATTGATTCTACAGTAAGACAGTCAAGCTACCTGGGTACGCACTAATTTAACCACTAAAATATATATACACACACACCCACACATATACAAACGGATTCACTGCTTTGTCTGTCTTCTAACAGTCCTGTTTTCTGGATGAAAGATACCCGATGTCCTTTTCTGTACCCCTGACAACGCGTATGCAAAATGTGAGGACGATCGGTCGAGTAGTTAAACCGCAAAATCGTAATAACCAAACAAACAACATCACATCCGCATTTATAATACCTATTAGTTACTAAGGAAAATGATTTTTCTGTGTTTGATTTTCTTAAAGAATACTCTAAGAGGTAATAATTGCATGCAATGACTTTAGAGGTTTTTTGTTTTTTAATAGATAAACCTATTCTATTCATGTCAATGATGGCGCGTAACTACGTAGCCTGAGAATTGAACTGGACACCATAATGTGATTGTTTTTGGAACACAAGCAATTGACTGTTTGGCTTGTGGTTACCGAGTTGGAGTTGAACTAGCTCTTAACATAGTTCATGCACGTTGATCTTGAAATCTAAGCCAGAAGGTTATGTACGTTTTGCCAAATACAACGAGAATCCGAATACGGTGGCGTGATGGCTCGGTCTTCTTGGTGTACCTTCTGCCATGTCAAGGGAACACAGGCATATTGATTATTAACCTATTAAGTCGCAGCGGTACACCGGCGGCCATATACAATACGTTTTCAATTATGTCTGGCATTCCAACAATTGACAAGATGAGGTCGTTTTGGTCATCTGCTTAAGGCAATAAGAAAAAACAAAAGCGATGTTTGAATATCGAATCATTCGAATTTTACTCAGCGTTACGTTGCTCGCGCTCTTTGTCTTTACGATGTCTTTATGGCACAGAGCGGTTATGCCGCCACTATCCAGACTGGCGGCCCTTACGGATTTAGTCCACACGCGGGCTAATAAGGTTAAGATTTGCCTGTTTTTCTAATGTTTACTAATCACATCCGTATAGGTCTCCCAGTGTACAAAAATTTACAGTATCTTTCAAAAATGATCATGCTCCGTTCTCTATAAAAACTTTAATATATTATGCTAAATCTCGCACTCCTTCATGCAGGTAATATGCTTAAAAAGGGATGCAAAGTTTTCTTTGTATGTATTAATATATAAATAAAATCGCACGATCTTGGAAGTCTGCCAAGTGAGACAAAAACGTTTGCATTCTTCTAGACCCATGAATTATAATAATAATAATAATAATAATATTCTACCACATACACACAATTCAATTAATGGGCCGGCTCGACCGGGGAAGGACTACCCTCTCACAGAATATCGACGTGAAATAGCAGTATGTATTCCTACTGTTGTGTTTCGTTCGGTGAGTGAGAGTACCGGAGGCCCAAACACCCACTTTCCCCCTTCCCGCTCCTTCTCCTTCCCACTTCCTTTCCTAAAGGGTCGGCAACGCGTAAGTGATGCCTCTGGTGTTGCATGCGTCCATAGGCTACGGTGACCACTTTTCATCAGGTGGGCCGTATGCTAGTTTGCCACCTTAGTAGTATAAAAAAGAATGAACCTGGACGACATCCTCACAAGGATCCTTTGTCGCGGGGGTAAACACTCAAACAACGGACACAAAGAATACCCAGACTCAGAACAACTATCTATGGATCACACAATGTTTTGTTCTGTGTGAGGATCGAACCCACAACACTCAGCACAGTGGCCCCGGCGTGGCCAACACTTAAACCACTACGCCATGCCATAAAATCAACGAGGCAGTCGTATCGTCGGTAAAGTATAGACGGTAATCAGGTACTTACTAATTATTATATTAAGTTAATCATTCAATTAGTTTATGTTACGAGATGACGAAGGTGAAGAATGTTGTTTGCTGCGTCATACCTGAAACAAAATAATAACATGTTAGTAAAATGGTTTTATTATTTCCTACTTAAAAAGATAATATTTCTTAAAAATAACATCGCGGCTAAAGACTTAATTGTACTTCACTAGCAAAGATGGCATATTTTTGGCGTCCGTCCCAAGTGTTACGGGTTCGTTTCACGCACAGGGTATTTAGTATGGTCAACGAATAGTTCTGAGCAATCTTCATATGACCTTATTTCAATATTTTAAGGTACCTAACATCATGCGCCATAGGAATTATTAGGTAAAATACCTTGACAAGGTTACCAAGGTTTTTACTTTAAAGAAAATGGTGTATTCTATATCTGCGGCACTTTCATATATCGTTCATATTAAGACAATGACTAAGACACGTTATTCTTAAAAAGGTCAGTAATGCATAACTAATGCTTATTGATAAAAAATGTTATCGACTGTCAACTACTAACAGATCTCACAAAATACCGAGTAATTTAACAGTAAACCGGTACGTTAATAATACCACTTAAGTTCGTTCGTATATTCAAATGTACCACCTACATTGTAGCTAAGTAATCATATTATATCTAAAAGCAAAACATCACATTTAATTAGTCTCAAAACGTTTTGTTTGACACGGAGAGCCTTTGGGAATAGAAAACATTCCTCTTATATAAACTAGTGTCTATCAAAGGGCCATCTGTGGTAGAATACAAAGGTACAGGTGTTATCGTGAACCCATAGGCTTCCAGTGACGGAGTTAGATCTCATAGGAGAATACAGAAACATCTCTACTCACAATATATATATATATATATTAATTCTTAGAACTTATCATATATTACGAATTAAAACAACAAAAGCTCGTACTGGTTATGGAGGCTCTATGGATATAGTAGAAGTTTATGACACTCTCATTTTGCCAGTTTCGTTTTAGTAATATAAGATTATCTTGCTGCTGTTTAACATATCAGTTTTTAAAATACGTATCACCGATGACAGGTTCGTAAGATAAAAACTTCAATAATACGTATACAATGCCTGATAAAATTCGTCAAGATTTTATGAGAAAAATATTTTTAGATGAATAGCTAGGTTTGCAGCAACTGGAAATCCGTAATGTCTGCTTACCTCTCCGGGAAAATGCGGTGCATCTTTATACATATGTATGTGTGTAAGAAAACTATCAACTTATTTTGAGCTGTATTCATTTTTAAATGGGGCCTTCACTGTTTGATATTACTAAACCCTTAACAGCAATACACAAGCAGACAGCGTAATTAATCTAATTTTTTCATTTAGGAGCAGTCAGATTTAAACAACAACCTTTGCTTCTTCGTTCTTTAAAAAAACTTTTAGATTTATATGTGATAGTGTAATTCTCCTTTCTTGTCCTGTCTCTCCACTTTATCTATGTCAGATGATCTACGCACATACACCCAAACTATAATGTTAACAAATTGAATGAAGAAACTATATAGTAATATAGTTTACATAAAACGAGGCAGGACAACGTTGCTTAAACAAAAAAATAAAACACAAAATAAATGTTTCTCTTGTACCAGTACGTTAGCCAGCCCGTATGTTCTTTTAAGTGAAAAAACTTTCATTTAAATTCTCACACGAGACCAACAGGTGGAGTGGTTGGCGTGAAGCCAGCGCTCCGTGTCTACGAAACGACCGGGCTTATCTACTACACCATTGAATATTACTCTACCGGCCATTACACGACAATATACCGTTAAAAAAGCCAGCCAATGTGCAACGAATTGAGTTTAGCATTATTTGATAGAAATTTTTTAAGAAGGTTTCTCTTAAAGTTGAGCTGTTTGACTAGATTAGATGTATATTACCAAAATTATAATACAATTGCGATGGTAAGGATGTCTGTGAGTATCTTGCAGGTATCCTCTGTAGGTAAGGGGTAGCCCTTGCCATAATCTAGCAAACAAGCGAAACGTTACTTCAGGAGGTACCAAGAAGCCAAGCTACATGTTAATTGCCGCAACTTCGGTAACCTCACCAACCACATACACATTCGTAAGAGTTACTTTGTGAAATAAAGGAACAAATGATTTTTTGACTTTATGATGTCCTATAGAAGATCTGTTCCCTTAACGTAAGTTTAGGCAATTCTGGGCCAGAGAGATGGTTGACCTGAAATAGGTGACTGAGTTAGCCTGGACTCGAGAAGTTAAAGGAAGTTATGTTCATTCCAACAGTAGCCAGGTTGATTGATACTTGACAAAGTGAATTAAGATCGCATTGTCAATAATGACCATACCAGCCGTGGCTAACAAACGGCTAAATGAGACCTGATAGACTGAATTAAGATCATACTGGTAGTTCTCCAGTCCACATTAAAATCAAGCTAAAATTAAAGAATAAATGTCTGCAAAATTAAGTGTAAATTTTGGCAATAGTATAATAAAAGATATGATATTATTATTCTAATATTAACCTTTGTTGCACTATATTTCATTGAAAACAGGTACGTAGAACTAAAAATATTCGCATCAACAGTATTCTAGACGAGAGAGTTTTTCGTTGAGCGTGGGATAAGCTTTTATTCGAAGAAGAAAACTTGTATGCTTTTTAATAGAAATATTATTTCGCAGAGCTTGCAGCTCTGGAAATAATATTACTGGTATACTGACTTTTTCATAGGATATCATGTAATGAACGGCTTCTTCACACTAGACATTGGAAATATATTTTCAAGTTGCTTGTCATTACGGTACTGCTAGTATGCATGGTGCTTCTCAAACAAGCTTGATAGGCGATAGAGAAGAAAATACTAAATAGAACATACATTGTATAAGACCTTAAAACCTTAGCTAACGAAATTATTGCTTATTTTATTTTTATTGTCACCGGTTGGAATGACTACCCGTCGCCTGATGATAAGGAACGACTCCTTACTATCTGACGACGGGTAGTCACGAGCCACGGCCTCCAAACCTATGTCCTCACTACACTGGTGCCGATGTCTCTACCTTGAAGGCCAATGGAGGTGCTTTTTCACGCGCCGCTTGTAGGTCCCAGGATCAAAGGTAACGTATGTAAGAACACGTATTTCAGGAAAGAATCCGAAGTTTTAAACTTGGTGTCATACATTTCTGCCTAATATTTCGGGGATATAGGCGTGAGATTATGTTTGTATGTATGTACTGTGTATAAGATCTCCTTAATCACACTGGATGATTTGCCCTTAGATGATCTCAACAAAGATTAGTTTACATTGCTATTTTATTCTAGGATACTATTATCTGGATAATCCTATGTAAATCATAAATAAACAGTCCTTCTAATACAAGTTTCGGAATGCAAACGACAATACTTGTTGACGTAGACCAATACCAAAGTGATGTAACGACGCACTTTCCCTATCTCTCCGCCTCTGAATACCAATCGCTCGATGAATTGCTGATTAGGCTGTAGTCAAGGTGACGCAAATAGGCATCAATTGCTCGTTCGTTTAGCCAGTATAACTACCATTATTGCCTCGTATACTACACTTCGTGGCGATGACATCAAAAGACGTATTGCACTCGAATATTTACAAGCATTGGACTAATTGCCACATAGTGATAAGGCCGCGAGAGCTGTGTAAAGATTTGCTTCAGTTATAAAAAACACAAAATGGAAGTTAGTAAAAGATACACACTTTTCTTTATCTGAATGTATATATTTGAAACACTAGCATTCCTGTGTCAAACGGGGCAACGATCAAGCAACGAACACTAAGAATACCCAGAGACAACAATTTGTAGAGCACATTGTTTGTCCCGTGTCCATACTGGACAAAATTGGCTCAGAGACTGTTAAAATTAATACGACATTCGTGCAATCAAAACAATATTCACATTACCATAATGAAAAAAGGTTTATAATATTGAACATCGCTATTGTTCGAGTTACATTAGTAGCGTCATAAGCTTCGCTTGTTACCTAGTTAACAGTACTCTTCTCTGAAAATAAATAATATAATCCGACACGATTTTCACCTTACACGATCATTACTAATTCATCATAATAAAATACGAGTGAAATTCACTAAACGACAAACAGCGAAGTACTAAATCCATTAACGCGCTCCACTAACAAATAAAGTATAACCATGCCATTTCAAAACAAAAAGCGGTATTACTTAGCGAACGTGAAAATCTAATAAATGAAAGTTAAAACCATGTTTCATTTTATCTCGCTATATATTGACATAGGGGTTTCCCACGAGTAAACAAGGTTTGAGGGAACACGAATACAAAATTTCTATTTTCACGTATACGATTACCTTCATACGTACCTTGAGTGAATTCTGCGGTGAGGCGCACTGACTAGTTCGGATAAAATGTCTTTAAATTAGGAAACAATTAAGGTATGGGATTAAAAGAGATAGTTTCGGTGACGTCTAAAGCCTCTGTGGGAGTTGGTGGGTTATCTATTAGGAGCAGCGGTTGACTGTGGGTGCAAAGAATGTGATTTTCTTGACATGTGTATTCATAGAGAATCCTCTGATGAATGGTTGCGATACATAAAGAGCTAGTTATGCTTTGAATGAGATTATTATATTTCGATTCTAATTATGAACTCACTTTAATAAATGATGTAAAGGTTTTTTCGGATTGTTTTACCAAATAATACTTTTTGGTGGGTGATACGGTGGGTGGGTAACGGTTATAAGTTCCATATACGAAATTACATAAAGATAATTTATATATTCCAATTCCTGTAGTTTATTTTCTATTTTTTTTAACTATCAAGATTATACTTCCGTGTTGGTAAGTAATGATAGGAATTAAATAGTCAATCATCCATATTCATAATTACATAGTAATAGTATGGCAAACAATGATAAACTACGTAAACCGCTTACTGTACTTAATTATTTATTATTTGCCACCTTAGAATTATAAAAATATAATCAATGTCTACTAATCTTAAGGTACTGGGTTTGATTCCCCGTTCAGGAAGCAGGGATCAACGAGGCAGTCAAAGAAACAATCTTAATCGATACGGATCAATTATGACAAGAAATTTTGGCTAAAATTCTATAGTGGTTATATATAATTTTGTATTAGTATTATACTTGAAATACAAACAAAGTCTTAGGTAAGTATTGTTGTTATATGAGTCTAATTCTAGATATAATTTATTTAAAAAAACGAAAATTATATTGCAATTAATCAATTGGGTATATTTTAAGATATGACTGTGGTTGCCTGCGTCCTGAAACTAAACAATGTAATGTGGCTAAATAAAACAAAACAGCAATGGAATGGCATATCTAAGCTATATAAGACTTTAGATAAACAGATAAAAATGTCTATTACATCTCAGCGTTACATGTAATCCGGCTATCGAAGCATTTCTCCTTAAAAACACTTCTCGTTATTTTGTAGCCATTGAACATCAGAAATTGCGTTTTAAGTAGGGATTGCAATCACTTAAATTTTTAATCCGCAGCTCCACGCGGAATTTGTTACAATCCCTAGAGATCCTTCGAGGTTTGTGACGAAGGTATTTTATTTTTTTCACGTTATTTTTTATTTATTGCACAAGATAATGTATCTTGGACATTTTTATAATAGGGTTTAAATGACTTAAAATTATTGCATGGATTATATCATAATTTTGAACGGCAGTCATTAACGTAAAAGTACAAAGAACGTGTTAATGTTTTTGTGTATTATCCTCTTCTGCCTAGCCTTTATTATTCGCAAGTTACTTGGGGTCGGCTTTTTCTGGTCTAACCGGATTTTACTGATATCAGTTTTTATACGGAGCAGCTGCCACCTGACCTCCGCAACCCGAAGGCTAACGATGCTCTAAGGCTAGAACCAGTGTCAGGATATTATAGGGCAAAGACTTCCCAATAACGACTGCCATAGATGGTCATGGCAGCCGGGTCCGATGGCTTAACGTGCTCTCCGGAGCAGGCTATAATTGTCAATCAATAAGCACATAATTTCGAAAATTCATACAACTTCCGAAAGTCAGAGGTGTGCGACGTAAGTTCAAACCCGAGACCCTCTGCATTGTAGTCTGTTGGTCTCCCCTCTGAGCTATCGCTGTTTTTCTGTATTATATTAATAATTTTTATAATACTCTAAAACTTTAGTGGCGCCGGTAGTATAAGCGAGTGCCTGGAGTTCGATGTCTGGGAAAAGTGGTATTTTCAAAGATTCTTATTAACAACACAGTCTCAAACCTAAATTCAGGTGAAAGATCACATACATCCTTGCCTGCCTCTTTAGGGATGTATGTAATGTATAATATTTTCTAAACGACAATGCACTTTTTATTGAATATGTCTCGGGTTTGGTTCCCATGTTATTCATACATATGTAACCTATATAATACATATATACATAGACTAATGCCTTTATATCTGCGAAAGGGTAAACAGAGGCGTAAGTATTACACCAACATTTCACTAGTCCATATATTTTTGAAGATTTTACGTAATATTTCTAGATATCATGCTGTGACTTTTTGATAGACAAACTTAATATCTCTGTTAAACCTGGAAACACCATGTGACCGGCCCAAAAAGGTTTAAATAGTATAAAATGTAAAGCTGAGACCAAAACCGATTTATCGTAAAACCTATAGCTTTTGTATGTTTATTACATAAAAATAATTAAATATCCAGTTTCATTTACCACACGCAAAAAAAAATTACGTGTTCTTTCTAAATGAAGAATGTAGCGAAGAGTTTCTCATATAGTTGTTCCACCTGTAATGTCAGAATTATACAAACTTTAAACATTCAGTGCACTATGAAGTCACGTTGAATTATTCAAATTTTCTTGGTATTTTTCTTTATAATAAACGCGGGCAACCCGGTTGTTCTCACTAGAAATAAAAGGCTAAGGAACAAAAAGATCTTCATATATGTTCTCATTATCTTATTACCCGTAAGAAGGTAATGGTTGTTAGAACATATATAATAGAAACTAGCTTTAATATAAAAGAATATTAGGTAGGTAATTTCCTCGAGGTTTTTCCCGTAGCTTAAGCACATGCAACAGTTAGTTATGCCGAGAAGGCCTACGAGCAAGAGGCTTAAGAACATGACAGTAACAACAGGTAGGCTGGCGTGCGGCCAACTAAGCCTCTACGCCTGCTACGCTTTGTGCTACAAGCGCACGATCGTAGCTGTCGCGCTACGCTGCACTAAATGACTTCCACTTTAGACACTTTTAACTTCGAGCCGCTTGTTTTTACTTGACAACGTCTTAATAAAGATAAAGCATGACTTCGTGATCGCTTGGATGATATTATACAAAGGTGTTTCAAAATCCTCAATGATGAACTGATCATATCAATGATCTTACGCACTGGATATGTCATTTTCATAGTAATGAACGTCGAAAATCTAGACTAATCTTAACCAATATTATAAATGCAAATGTGAGTTTGTATGTTACGCTTTCAAGCATGCAATTTCGCATACAAGTCAGGGGAACAAAAAAAGGACATTGACATATATTGTATCATTGGATCATTCCCTATTGTAGACAATGTTATTTGAAAATAGTATAATAAATTAAAATGTAAAATGAACGTTACTATTTCTATAATTATTTCTTAATTTGATTAAAAGCCAGGCAAGGTTTTTAATTAGTTAGCTAAACAACGCCTGTAATTAAGGCGAATAAAGTTAAGTCGGCGCTTATATTTTCGGTGCCTAAAGGTCAGTCGACAGTCAGCGCATATTTATGCGCTAGAATCTAAATATTTTGTCGTATTCTACATTCAATGGCTGACCTAATTATTAAAGTCATCAATATCGGCAACTAAGTTAATAATGTGATTTATTATGGTAACAAATAACCGCCTACCATCAAGAACGAACAATACACATGGTATGAATACTCTTTGCTTTCGGCCTACTCGTCTACTGCCTCAGTGCAAAGCAAAAGTGAATGTAACTGCTATCCTTGAAGTCTTGGGTTGGATATCCGCGCACGACCAATACCACTTTATTTTTGTTATCAAGTTTCTCAATTGCGTGTAATACTGTGCCCAGTAGAAAGCAATAGGCTTGCCCTTTTTCAGTAGGATCTAAAACCAGAACTGGTAGAACAGGGATGTAAGGATATAGATATGAGACTTTGTATCTATGTAATTCGTCTAGAAGGACAGAATGATATACCACTGATGCGAGGTGAAGTAAATACAATGATTATGCTGGTTTAAAATAAGGGTATGTGATTCAACAAACATAGAAAAGTATGACGATTTTGGTGTCTAGCTCATCTGAGCGAGATACCGTTAAGAGGAATGGTCTTGATCCAATACCGTTAAAAGAAAATAGTCTTGATCACATACCGTTAAAAGGAATTGGACTTGATCCGTTACCATTAAAAGGAATTGGTCTCAATCAGATACCATTCAAAACTTGTTCAGATTGTCAGCCAAAAAGCAGCATTGAGATTATTGTCAGTTAACTGTCAGTATCACTACAGACTCTGGAACGTCTCACTTCTACCATCTATGCAGATGTTTAATTGAATATGGAATAATCCGATTAGTGATGTACCTACATCTTACATAATATATAGCAGACAAATAACCGTTATGTGCTTACAGTTAGTTAAGCTTCTAAAGCGCCTGTATGGAGTTGCTGTGCTATCAATAGTGGAATACTTTTAAATCTTTATTATTTATACAATAAACTAAAATAGCATTTAAGGAATCTGCTGTAGTTAAACGGACACCGTAGCCTATGGTTTCTTGCAATGTCATTATGGCACGCGCTTTTCCAACGTATATAAGATGGGATAAAATGAAATTAATGGAAGATGGAGTTTTTGTAACACGTTCAATTGCGATATACTGGCTGGCAATAACAGCATTTTGCGTATGACTATCTAAAGAATTATATTTGCAATGGCCGATGCATTCAATGTTATGAGCTGGCCGGTATAGTATACTTAAGAACATTGTAGCCACATGCAGTAAACATATTGCCCGTTTATAAGATCCTTAAAGAGGTTCTTAAGTTAGCAAACTTGGCAACATGTTACTTCTTCTGGTCCTGTAAAGATGACCTCTATTGGCTGTAGAGCCCAAAGGTTTAAAAAAAAAGAATTACTTTAGGTGTTTCTATACTTCATGTTATATAACGTGGAATATCTTAAGAGTATAATTTACAATTTCCTCGGCGATTTTTCGTGGCGCGGCCATACGAGACGAATTACCTCATTCGGCTCATTTTCATTATACCTGGCGACGCCAAAGAGCACAGTCGGGGTTAAGCGCGCGTATCATTCTAACGTTAACAAATTTTATTACCCATCTCCTTTTGTTCTCTTCCCCTCTGGGAAGGTACCGCACTCCTCCTATACCAACGCATACAGGCTGTTGAACAAATACTACATTTATTTTGCATCATTATTTTTCATTATGATGTGTCTCGGGGTCATAGCGAGGGGAAATCCATAGTATCTGCCTATCCTTTCTGTGAGCCTGCTTGAGTAGCTAGGTATGTATTTTTCATACAATAATACGGCAATCAATGTAAAGATCTGCATTGACAATCCATGATGTACGTGCAAGTGCTTGGCTTTGATTACTCGGGCCACCAGTATTAGTAATTTTGCAGCAAAGATATTTATATAAATCAATTTATGGGACCATAAAATAACTGGCTGTGTATTGCACCAATATTGGTACCAAATAGATCAAAGCACTGATATGTTATGGAATCTTCTTCTTCTCCCTAGCCTTTATTATTCCCAAGTCACTTGGGGTCGGCTTTTCTAGCCTAACCGGATTTGACTGGATATCAGTTTTTACACGGAGCGGCTGCCACCTGACCTCCGCAACCCGAAGGCTAACGATACCCTAAGGCTAGACCTGTGTCAGGATATTAGAGGGTACTGACTTTCCCAATAACGACTGCCATTTCACGAACATTTGTTCACGGCAGCCGGGACCGACGGTTTAACATGCTGTCCGAGGCACGGAGCAGGCGATAATTGTCAATCAATACGCAGATAATTTCGAAAAGTCATATAACTTCCGAAAGTCAGAGGTGCGCGACGTGGGTTCGAACCCGAGACCCTCTGCATTGCAGTCTGTTGGTCTCCCCACTGAGCTATCGCTGCTCACTGACATGTTATGGAATAATATTTAAAAACTAAAACGAACCGTTTGTCAGATAAATCGTTAGTTTAGAAACAATTCGTTTAGAAGCGTTTGTTTTCGAATGACCTATCGAAAATATTTCGCGTGAAAAAGTACAATAAAAGTACAACGTAAAAAATACACGCAAAGACAATAATTGAGAATTTGAAAAAAAATACAATTCGCCAACACTTTATATAGAAAAATGGCAGCTATTGACGGAATATGTATATTCAGAACTATATTTACTTTGTAAAATTGTTGAGTTAGCGCATCAAAATATTTTACAACAAAACTGTCGAATGTTAGTTGGATTCACTCACTGGTACTAGAAATTGGATTTCATGGTGGCCCTTTTTTATTTTTTGTTCATGTTAGAATAGGCTTCGCTTGAGGCAACAAATTTCCGATAAAATGTTTGTGAGTCTGATTCCCTTCGCAGTAAAATCCATTAAACAACAGTCTGTGTTTTTAAAACAGAAATACTCGATTTTGTTTATCGTGAGACTGCAAGTTTGAATCACGAGCGCATTTTTATAAAATTTTCTTCTTTAAGAAAATTAGTCGTCGAAAGCACGACGCTGTTCACGATTATTTATCGCATTAGACTTGCTCCCGTTAACTTGGGACCTAAGCATAGCTATAAATGTCCTGGAGCAGCTATAAATGACTGTGGGACTAATATAGGTGTGGTGGATTACAGCCCTGTCAATCTCTTCAAGAATACAAAAAATTTATGAAGATACGCAAGTATATGATTGTCAAGTTTACATTAAACAGTCATAGCTCATTCAAAAACTCAAGTTTAAAATAAATTTTCTTACAAAACGGTTCAGAAAACTTTAATTCTCTAAATAATTTCAACATCGTCACTGGTAAATCATGTTTATTAAAAATAAAATAATGTTTCTTATTAACCTGTTAATTGTTGGAATGCTAGACATAATTGAAAACCTGTTGTATTTTGCCGCCGGTGTGCCGCTGCGACACTATATGTTAAACTTATACCTGGAGGACATGTAAAGGGATTTCGTAATTTCCCTTTGAAACCCTGAAAAGGTACGTTTAAATAAATTGTAGAGCTCCATAGTTCTGTAACTAATGGTATAATTTTATTTCTCGGTAATATTTAATTGTGTGGACTGTGTATTCTCGCAGGATACACGAGGGGTTTACACGCAGCCGCTAGATTAGTCTTGGATACAATAATCTCCCACCATATCTTATTGACGTAGGTACTACATTAATAGGTATCCCAGTATTATACTTGAATGGAGTCTGTTAATAATATATGTGATTAGTAATGCGGCTTATAATTTGATTAATATTAATTTGAACATGTTAATATATGCATAGGTTTGACTTCACAGATGGCGTAAAGGTATCGGTGGCCACCACGCAGCTGCCAATGCACCAAGTGCTGTGGGTTCGATCCCCACACGGGACAAAATTTGTATAATCTACAAATAGTTGCTTCGAGTCTAGGTGTTCTTTGTGTCCGTTGTTTGAATGTTTGTAAAGTCCCCCGCGATACAGGAATAAATCCAAGAAAGAGAGATGTTTAAAAAAAAAATGTATGTATGCATGTAAGTTCTCCGTAAAATAGGCATAATGCTTTTTATTTTTAAATAAAAAGAAAAGGCAGATTCCCGTCTGTTTCTCAGAGATCCTAAGCAAAGACTAAGAAAGAGACTAGACTAGACTAGAAAGAGTCTTGCATATCTCTTTTGCTTCATTTTCTCTCATTATCTCTGAACACGGAACTACCTTACCACAGCTTTTAATTTGTATAGACAACGCGCACGTCTTTTCTCACTAAACTTATCCCGATTTAATTACTATTTTTTTTAAATATCATTTAATAAATGTACGGTATTTGTCACTGCGAAGGCTCCACTTAATCTTAGGATAGTTAATAGAACAGACGAAAAGTGGACGTAAGGTACTTTTGCCTACCCCACAATCGATATAAAGGCGTGGTAATATTAACTTTCTAAAAATCAGAGCTATTTTTAAAACTGCCAGCTGAAAGTACATATAAACACAGCGCCTGATACATCACAAAAACAACACCATGTGTACACATTCCCTCACAGCGGAGGGATTAGCTAAAATATAAATTCCAAAGATGTCTCCACTCGTCGAATGAATTATGAACAGCATATCACGTTTCCTGATTCGAGACAATTCGCGTAGATATTAACGTATACGGGTTAGAATGCGTGTGAGCAATTTTATCATTTTCTTATGTATGTATATTATTACTCAACCTGTCAATTCTTGACATGCCAGATATAATTTTGCATTTGCATTAAAAAAGACAACGCCCGCACTAAATCCTGTGTCGTGGTGAATTTACAAACATTCAAAGAACGGACACAAATAACACCTAGATTTGGAACAAACATTTGTGGATCACACAAAGTTTTTCACGTGTGGGATTCGAACGTACAACACTCGGCGCAGTGCTAGTGGCGAGACGACCACTTAATCCACTACGTCATCCGTGAAGTCTAGTTTTTTTGAACTCTAAAAAACTAAAGTTATTTAAATTTTTTACACTCTTCTGTATCGATGGTGTAATAAATTGTAGGCGATTGAGATTGAATGACTAAGGTCTAAGATGCTCCGCCATTGGTCTAGTATATTATAAGTAAAACTGCTGATTATAATTCTGGACTCCAACAACGGAGCTCGGGTAAGATCGTGTTTATTGAATTCGGATTATTCTACGTAGCGACTTAGATTCTGAAACTATGTCCTGTTAGTACGTATAGGCTTGTTCTACTATCAGTCTCGTACTAATGATATATATATAATAAATATATAATTATAATATTAGTAGTTATTTTCTAATTCAATACATATGACTTTACGGATGGCGTAGTGCAAGTGGTCGGCTCGCCACTATCGTCGCGTCGAGTGTTGTGGGTTCGATCCCCACCCGGGACAAAATTTTGTGTGAGCCACAAATAGTTGTTCCGAGTCTGAATCTGAACTAGGTATAACGGGCTGTCTATTTAAAAAAGTGATAAAGTCTGATGTCTTACATCGGCTGCTGTTTATTACAAAACTGTTTTGTAAGAAGTAACTGATCTGACTTTATTACAAAATTATCTTTTTTGAGTGTATTTAATCCTATCTTTCCCTTCCATTTCATTCAGTTTTCAAGTTACTACGGTCTTTCGCCACAGTGTTTATAGATCTGACTCATATCCATTCAGAACATATTTGTGCTTATTTAATTTATTGACCATGGAGCTACGTCCAAAAGCGGCGGCATGAGAATGTAAACAAATCGGTTCTGAAATGAAGTACAAATAAGCACACAGATAGAAAGTTATTCCAGTCGCTCGTTTATCAGGAATCTTTGGCAAAGTTTTTGCGGTTTGATTTGTTACAACTCGATCATCAAGATCTCGACCGACTAGATGAGGCAAGTTATAATATTCAACATACAATGTTTTGAAAGAATCTGTCTATTTTTGACAATTATACACTATAACAGTAACGCGTAGGCTCCTTACATATTATTCACCTATATATACTTATCTTCTATATAAACAATTTTATGTCTTAAATATAATTAACACAAACAAATAAAATTATTATATTTACACACTTATATACTAACACTATCCTATATACATTATACATAATACTTACAAACTATGTACATCAACACATTATTTTGTTATTTCACTGCGCAGCATCGCAGCCGTGCGTTGAGCGAATATCGTTTAATGGAACCGCGCTCGCCAAACCGGCCCCCGTACCTGGGTGTGGCGCGGGCGCCGGTCGCTATGTCACTGAGTCGACCTCAAACTTTCTGATGAGTACCCCGTTTCGTCCGTTGATCCGCCTCGCAAACTTTGAGTGTAAAATATATTGTTTACGTGTTTTTCCATCGCTGTCTTGTTCTCACGCTTTCTCCTATGCTATCACTGACTTTCTCCTTCTCATGTATATCTTTCTTCCGGACTATATCTGTACTTGTGCTTGTGAATATATCTAGTCTTCTGTGAAATGAACTACGTGTATTTATTTAATACTCGAGGGACCTACCAGGTACAGAACTTTATAATTATAATAGAAAGAATTATATGGTGTGCACAATGAACTCCATACCACACTTACCACTATACTTACTATAACTGGTGACCCCGCCAAGAACATTTAAGACAATGAGTGATAGCAGTGACACGGCTAAGACTGCAAGTTTTAGGAATGAAAACGTTACTAAGCGTCGACAAAAAAATATTCGCGTTTCCACTGTCCGTCGCGACTCGTATTCCGAACATCAGAAGCTTACGCTGAAGGTGACAAAATTTTCGCCTGAGGATCTAAAACTCTGGTTTGCACTTCTAGAGAATCAATTTGATAGCCTGAATATTACAGAGGATTCCATGAAATTCAGCAGCGTAGCTACAAATCTTGATATTCAGCACGCGAAAACAGTGAAGGACTATATTGAATCCTCCTTCTAAAAACCGCTATGAGAAAATCGTAGTACGAGAAGACCGAGCTCCGTCGTCTGTCAGCTTCGCATGAAATGAAGGTAAAGCAGTTGCTCACGCAAGAGAAACTGGGTGATCGTAAGCCTTCATAATTCTTATGTCATCTTCAAGACTTAGCTTGATTGTCTACGGCTGATGATATCGTGAAGCAAATCTGGTGCAACCAACTGCCTATCAGCATTCAGTCGGTGCTAGCATCCCAGCCTTCACACTCTCTAGAGCAGCTTGCTAACTTGGCTGACCGTATTCATGAATTAACTGCGCCTTCTGTTGTTGCAACCACATCAGCAACTGCTCCTACCAGTAGCAGTTTTTCGTCTGAGATCGCCGAGTTGAGGAAGATGGTGGAACGTTTAGCGCTGACGATAGACCAGCAATCGCGCACACCTAACCGCACAAACGATTGATCTAGGCCCCAACGACGCCGATCACCCGCACGTCCCAGGTCCCGATCGAATTCGAGCTACCAGAAGTACCCTATCTGTTGGTACCTCGTCAGATTCGGATCCAGAGCTCATCAATGCGTCGCTCCGTGTGACTACGGCTTCGCTGATGGCGACTGACGACTGCCCGACATCTTCAGGTCGCGTCTTCGTCTACGACCGCAACACAGACACACGATTCCTGGTAGACACTCGGAGTGACCTATGTGTCTATCCTTTTTCTGCGCTGCGAGAATGACGTGCCGGGATCGATTTCCAGCTGTGTGCGGCCAATGGAACTCTCATAGACACTTACGGAAGCATCGAGCTAAATTTAAACCTAGGCCTTGGCGTTTAACAGTAGCAAATGTTACCAAAGGTATCATAGGCGTTGACTTTTTAAGCTTTTATTATCTCATGGTAGATGTACGTAACCAATTTGTTTTGTAGTGCTTCCGTAGTTAAAACAAATGTATCTTCGGTGAAGGTGGCAACGGGTGATACGAAGTACCATGCTCTCTTGAGTAAGTAGCCAGAAATTACTCGCCCTTCAGAAATTATTTGAAAGCAGTGATTCTTATAATATAATATCGAGAAATTGGGATCGACAAAATCATAGAAGCGGCATCAATTTACAACAGAGTTCTGGTCCTCGTACGCGAGATACGACGAGATGCCCAATATCAAATAAGTCAATAAATTTACAATCTCTGGTGGGTTTACCTCTTCAACATTTCAAACAATCAAAACTAAGCAATTGCATGTATGTACGTTAACACCCGTTATAAATTAAATACAATGTACAATTACTTCCACTTACACGTTACACGCAATAAGAATTATTCTTTACATAACATGGAAAGGAAAAATAAGGAAGGAAAAAATAACGGGCGAACTTCTTATCGTGTATTAAACATATTAGCAACCTGAACGCAGATTTTGATTAAGTACGTCCATAAAAATACATAACACCAGTTCTGATCTACTAACTAACAATGAAAGGGGCAATGCAATACGTAACATTGCAATGCCATATGAGTATATACTAAAACTTAAGAAGGTGCCTAGCGCACTACGACCTATTAAAAGATTTCAGCTAGATAACCTTGTGTTTATTACACTGAGTTGGGATTCCATGATTTCATTAGAAACAGAATTTGCAAATGCGACCGCCGCCTATGAAGTCTCGGGTTCGTATCCCGGTTCGCATAAAGCGTTATTAGGATTTTCTGTAGTTTGTTTTTAGCATCCCGGAGTTTAAAAATGTGCTAGGTAGACGGTATGTATCGCTACCCATACTCCTATAAAGATACAGACGTGAGACTGTGTGTGTATTTGAAATGGCTTTGCGTTTGTCTGTTAAGATTTACGATCGTGCAATTGACGCTACTTAAAAACAAAATATCAACTGGAGCTATGAAGGCAGTCCGATTTACAAATAAAAAGAAAAACAAACGCAAAATGTTAGCAAGGATTGTTAAGACTAAATGAGTGTTGTCTAACATCAAAGTCAAAGTCAACAATTTTTAATTTAGGTTAGAAATTAACACTTATGAACGTCAAAGTTAATGAGTGTTCTGAAGTTTATCAGCAACAGTCCTATTCCTTCCATTGGTTATGAGATCTGCGTTCGGTTACGGTTCCACGCTTTGCAAGTCTATCGCTCCGCTCCGTTTGAACTGCTTACTTATTTGGAAATGTTTAAAAAGTTCAAGTGTTACCAAGTGGATTTTACAAAATGAATGCTGATCCACTTTTTTCGGATTAAACGGTGCGCTAAAGTTGAAATTTTTAGTAGACCAGATTGGAAGTTGGAAAATTACGTTTGTTTATTTATATTTGTTAATGTAGCGCTCGAATTTTAATGTGGCCGTAAGTGCGGTTACAACTTTTTGACGAAAGTTTTTAACATTTATAATTTGCTTGCTTACGAGATTTGGTAGATGTAAATCAGAGCTTGTGTGTAAGTAATTAAAAGATTGAAAGCGACCTTATCTGTATATTTTGGGAGGTAGGTGTCCATCAGTGAGATGTAAGTCTTAATATAACACTATAAATTAAAGAATTAATATCTTCGGCATTTTTACGTAACTGTGTTCAGAATCAGGATTGCACGGCCATTTCATGGGCTCAATAAAGACGCTAGCCCTAGAACACACATCAAAAATGTATTATAACTTAGGAACAGAATTTATTAATTAATAATTACATTTAACTGGCTCTTGTAAGATCTACAGGCGTTAATTACGATAGTAACAATACCAACTACACATACCGTAAACAAGTTAATATTAGACATATAGACTAACGTAGGTACCTTTCAAGGATAAGACTATATTTTATAAGAAAGATATCCAAAAAGTGTACACTAGTCTTATCCTTACGTATCCTTCGTTACAAAACGTAACATAACATTACACCATTTGCGTTAGAATAGAAAATCAGAAAGACATACATGGATGTAAACGCTAGCTAATTTATCACATAATTATAAAATCCCATGTTCCAGATAGGTTGGATCCAAGTATTAGCAGCCATTGTTGTGTGGTTCTTTCAAGAAAATTTTAAATCGATTCTCTGGCGCTTTCTTCGTTGGGAAACCAATCCCGGCGCACAATACGAACTCTCACAATGGCGCCTGTTGTACCAGAATGACGGAAATCACGACGGTTACCGCCTTAACGTCGGGATTATGGTATTTACGAAGTCAAGAACATGGGCTCGTGGTGTCCCATCCCTATACTTGCAGATACTCTCATAAGTAATAATGCGTACCTATTGAAATTAATGAGTCAATATATATTTAAACACAATGAAGAAAGCATTACATCTGGACACTCGCGTCTGAACGTCGATCTATAATAAAATAATTCAATAATATTATTTAAAATAGTTAGCTTTTTAGTTTGTTTATTGTTCAAGTATGGCAAATCTTTCTACGACGTATTACATCAATGTTTTAAATTGCATCTAAAGCATGGATGGCGCATTGGTTTTAAAAGTCGCCTCGCCTCTTGCCACGTGTTGTCGGTTCGATGCCCACACGGGACAAATGATTGTGAAAATCCACAAATAGTTGGTCAGAGTCTAAGTGATTATATTGTGACACAGGATTTTATGTTAGTACAGTAACTGTCTATTTTAAAATATACTTAAATCGTTTTAGTAATTTAGGGATGAGAACTTAACAAAAAGAGGTTTTAACGGTTTTATCCGTATTCTTTTCTTATTACTTACTAATCCTTACGCTTATCTTACTATGTTTGTTGGTTTGTCCTTTCTTGACGAAGAAACGGCATTGCTAAAAGGTTTTGATAAAACGAGGACACAAATGTCGTTAATGGGACCAATTGCACTCCACAGTTATCATAAAAATATAATGTGTTTAACAACTAATCAGAAAATGAAAAATAAATGAAAAATAATAAAACCTGTCAACAGATATACTCGAAAAAAGCATACCAAAGGACCTAGAATCAATTGCCATGCAAACAATGCATGCTACGTGCAATTCAAAGGTTGTGTGTGCTTTAGAGCAGTGACTATGGTTCGCATTCCACATATTCCTGATATAAAACAACACCTCGTACGAGCATTTAGCTTATTCGAAAAATAATATATCGTCCATTATTTCTTGCTCGTAATATTTATAAACACTGGTAGTAAGAGACAAGACAAAGCCTTTCTCGTTTTTGTCGTTTTCGTCTTTACGTATTGTCTTTCTCATTTTTGTCATGTCTATTAAATAGAGAATGAAAAGTCTGAAAGTAATAACTGAATGATTTTATAAGGAATTGTTTATTTATTTATGGAGATAGATGGAAGTCGGAAGGGGAGGCCTTTGCCCAGCAGTGGGACGCCAATTAAGCTTATAATAATAGTAATAATGTTTATTTATAAAATAGCATTTAAGAAATATTTACAAAGATAGATTGTCTCTTTAGTCCTGTGTAAGGTTCTGCTTTAATTTGATCTTGAGATCCAGGATTTGATGTCCAATTGGGGCAAAGTGTTATTGAGATTTCGTCTGAAATTGTGCAGACGGCAATATGTTTTGCCCTAACCAACAAAATAGTACACGTCAATCATCAATTGTATTCGAATGAATCGACAACTCTACTCATGAGTGCGTACGTCGCCTCCTTAACCATACAAAAAAGGTACACTATATACGAATGCAATTTTTCTTTCTATAATTGACATCTCCCGTACTATAAATAATTAATGAGTTGCTTGACGGAAACAACGGAAACAATGAACACACCCCAACCATACACAAATTTTTTGTTTCGTTTGGAGATGAAACACGCTATACTTATCTCATTGGCAGTCCACTTAGACCACTTCTCGATCCATACATTTATTATACGCATTACTATACTAATAGTCTTACCCAACACGTATCGTAACGAGGTCCACTTAAGCAATAAGAAAACTACACAAAATCCGACCTGATTTGTCAAACAAAAGAACTATACCCTGAAAAGTGAAGGCCTCAAGTTCTTGAAGTAAATTGGTCGCCGGCAGCCATAACTGTCATTTAATTTACTGGCGACTGTATAAAACCACCGCGTTATAATCACTTTAACGTATTTATTATATTACATTGTCATGCTCGTCGTGTTCATTCATCAAAAGATTTAACAAGGGTAAGTATTTTAAATTGATTTCGGCGAGTTTTCGTCACGGATCATTTCGGCCAGCCCCCGGCACCATTGTATCCATTAACGACATTACAGCACCGACAGTCCGAGGCCCGGATGGATTGAATAACCTCAATATTGCTCAGTATTACTTATCTTCTAATTTAAAGAGAGTTTTTCTTGTTAAAAAGTCGCTTTGTCGAAACCCCTTTTTCTCATTGGAAAAGCGGAGAGTTGATTCGTTGATAAAATACAAAGCTTTGGACGGTATTTATCTTGTATTTCTGTCTTTCTTCAAACCATCTCTGGCGTTTTTAACGAATAGAGTTACTACCCGTCGCTTTAACTTGCTTATTCAAGAATGTAATACTTATATTATTTTATTTATTTATTAAGCTTCACCAACAATTGTTTACATTAGGTCTTAGGAGTAATACATTTGTTGTAATCTGGTAAGAATGTAACAATTACTTAAAGGTAAACACCGCATAATAATATTTAGTACAAGATGATTAAGTTACTACATAGGTAGAAAACATGTGTATAGCTAGAGATATATTCCCAAAAATAATTATGTTAGAAACTAATGTACTTCATAACTACATAAAATATAATTTACTTTATTTTAAAAATGAGTAAATATTTTCTTACGCTTTGTTTTTGAATAAGCACGCAGCGAGAGCCTGTTAAGTAAATCGTTGGACAGATTCAGAGAAATTTCTTTTATGTAATACAAAATTATTGTTTCCTTGTGCTGCTAGTTAAGCTCTAAGCAACTCCAACTCGCATTAGGCATCATTCCTGTGATGCGGGGGACTTTACAGATATTTAAACAAAAGGCAAAATAATTGTTATTTGTAGAACACACAATTTTTTGGCCCGTGTGGGGATCAAAAACTGCGGCGCGGAGATAGTGGCGAGGTGAGGCATTTGAACCACTACGCCATTTGTGCACCAAACAACTTTCAAAAGTTGATTATCGCTCGCTTTAATGACGAAGGAAAACATCATGGGTAAGTTTGGCTCAAAGAATTCATCATAATGTTCTAGACGTGCCAACCTGCACTAGGCCCGTGCGGTTGACTCCATAGTTATCAACTTTTTCTTTTCTTGGTGGAATGCGATGACGCTTGCCTCTCTGCGGAAAAGGGGAACGGAGAGGTTACATCGGGCTCCCCCGGGCAAAGATGGAACCTCCCAGGTACTACCGACAAGTTACCAACTAACCTAACCCTTCTTGTACTGATGGAACTTTCATATTCCAATAGTTACTATACAATACTACTATTACAAAAATGATAAAAGGATATTATGAATCTGACAGCTTAACCATAGCAGAGCATCAGATAAAAAGCATTGTATCTGGACGATAGCGGCCATACGCCGAATGACCAATTAAGCTAATTATTAAGTAAAGTAAATCTAGTTTATATTAATATGAATGAATGAATAGACTCAACGTTTGTACGAAACACGATCTGACTAAAGAAGTTTTCAAGTAGGATGTATGAAACTTACAAACAGCGGATCTACTTATGATCTCGGAGGGTAAAGTTAGCCAGGTCGTAATTACTCAGCTTATATAAGATAACAAGATAGGAATATAAGTAATACCGCATTAATTTGCGGTTGGAAGTGAATTGTTGTTACAAGTCTATACTTCTGTATTTATAATTTATAGTAGTAGTGGTAAGGTAAGGTACCAAATCATCCAATGTTTGTGATTCACGAATTATTGTACCGACTCTGGCTTCTCTGTGTCCGTTGTTTGAATGATTGTAAGTTCGCCTGCGACACGAGGCTTGTTCTAGGGTAGGAGTTGTCTTTAAATAATAATAATAAAATATTTTAGATGCAAATGTAAGTTTGTTTATGTTTTAATAATGAACTGTTTAACTACATAATTTTAATGAAGTTGTTTTTTTTTTATTAACAAGACTCCCGTACTAGGAATAAATTCTGTGTCGCGGGGTCTTTACAAACATTCAAACAACGGACACAAAGAACATCCAGACTCGGAACAATCATTTGTGCATCATAAATTTTATTGTCCTGTGTGGAATTCGAACCCACAACACTCGGCGTAGTAGCAGTGGCCAGGCGACCACTTAAACCACTACGCCATCCGTGCAGTAAAGTCGGAAATTCTTTTATAGATTGAGAAAGAACATACATAGTAATGTATGAACTTTGTAATATTAGTATAAATTAGCCCCGCTAAGATACTTCTTAACTAATCTATGCTAATATAAAAAAGTGAGTTAATATATATGTGAAGAGTAATCTCTGGAACTACTAACTACATATATACTTTTACTTTTTAAAGGATACATTTTTCCAGGTGTATGTAGACTATCTATTATGTTCAACTTGAGCGAAGTCGGGGCAGGCCACTGGTAATTATATAAGCGGATATTTAGGTATATAAATAAATAAACACACACAGTAATTTACAGTTGTATATTGCCAAAAGGGTAAGCAGACTTAGAGATGTATTTTATACAAATTTTGCCAATTACGTCATTAGAAGCAAGCCTACTGTCTTCTACTGCGCACATTTCCAAACTTTGTGAATTTTCCTATATTTCCTAGCCGTGGTTACTAGAGTATCCAGTGCCCACGCTGCTGCCGGCGGTGTAAGCATTGCTGAGGTCGCCAGATTATCTAATGCCGACACTGCTACCGGCGGAGTAAGCAGTGCCAAAGTCACTAGAGTATCCAGTGCCCATGCTGCTGCCGGCAGTGTAAGCATTGCTGAGGTCGCCAGAGTATCTAATGCCGACACTGCTACCGGCGGAGTAAGCAGTGCCAAAGTCACTAGAGTATCCAGTGCCCACGCTGCTGCCGGCGGTGTAATCATTGCTGAAATCGCCGGAGTATCCAATGCCGACACTGCTACCGGCGGAGTAATCAGTGCCAAAGTCACTAGAGTATCCAGTGCCCACGCTGCTGCCGGCGGTGTAATCATTGCTGAAATCGCCGGAGTATCCAATGCCGACACTGCTACCGGCGGAGTAAGCAGTGCCAAAGTCACTAGAGTATCCAGTGCCCACGCTGCTGCCGGCGGTGTAATCATTGCTGAAATCGCCGGAGTATCCAATGCCGACACTGCTACCGGCGGAGCAAGCAGTGCCAAAGTCACTAGAGTATCCAGTGCCCACGCTGCTGCCGGCGGTGTAATCATTGCTGAAATCGCCGGAGTATCCAATGCCGACACTGCTACCGGCGGAGTAAGCAGTGCCAAAGTCACTAGAGTATCCAGTGCCCACGCTGCTGCCGGCGGTGTAATCATTGCTGAAATCGCCGGAGTATCCAATGCCGACACTGCTACCGGCGAAATAAGCAGTGCCAAAGTCACTAGAGTATCCAGTGCCCACGCTGCTGCCGGCGGTGTAATCATTGCTGAAATCGCCGGAGTATCCAATGCCGACACTGCTACCGGCGAAATAAGCAGTGCCAAAGTCACTAGAGTATCCAGTGCCCACGCTGCTGCCGGCGGTGTAATCATTGCTGAAATCGCCGTAGTATCCAATGCCGACACTGCTACCGGCGGAATAAGCAGTGCCAAAGTCACTAGAGTATCCAGTGCCCACGCTGCTGCCGGCAGTGTAAGCATTGCTGAGGTCGCCAGAGTATCTAATGCCGACACTGCTACCGGCAGAGTAAGCAGTGCCAAAGTCACTAGAGTATCCAGCGCCCACACTGCTGCCGGCGGCAGTGTAAGCATTGTTGAGGTCGCCAGAGTATCTAATGCCGACACTGCTATCGGCGGAGTAAGCAGTGCCCAAGATAACTAGAGTATCCAGCGCCCACACTGCTGCCGGCGGAATAAGCACTGCTAAGACATAACGGCGAGCAAAAAATTGGTAAATGTATCAGAAATATGTACATTATTTGTCACCAACTACTACGAAAAAAAAAATTACACTTCAGCGCGCATCGGCGCACTCGATTACTCTTGATTGCACTCGAACGTCACTAATTAATATAAATTATATTACCTAATAGCCACGTAATACTATCCTGAAGACGGTCAATGATCTGTATCTATGAAACACGGCTTTGTTGTTCTGTCACATATCAATAAGCAATCATTGAGTCCGTAAACCATTTGGTACGCGCGTACAGATTACAAGGAAAACTACTCGACCAGTGACTCCTCCCGCTACTCAGGATCGTGCTACTAGAGGTCATTGGTTGTCAAAGTTGTAGATAGACCCTCGAAAAATGTCCTTGACCCGTCAATTGTTGGAATGCCAGACCTAATGTGTGTGGCCGTCGGCGTGCCGCTGCGACTAGGTTAAGAAATATTTATAATTGCTCTGATTAACTACTTTTTTTAAAGCAGTTAATCATATTATTTATCTCGGATAAAAAAACATCATGCCAGTTTCTGACTGACATAACGTTATCTTGTAAGGTTGAATAAACTACTATAATCAATTTAGATACTAAATAAGATATTTTAAAGACTTAATCCATGACCACTGCGAAGCAGTTCAAAGATTTGATTATTATTATATTATTTAACTAATAAGCGTATATTGATATCTAGTTTTTTCTATGATTGTTAAAGGATAATAAATTTTCGATTGGTCATATACTGACTGAGATTAAATCATATTTAAGATATAGAACGTTATCGAATAAATAAATTGCACTTCAAATATAAACGCAGAAATTCAAATTAAAATGTTTACTACCTTTCCATCTCAATATTGTGTTAAAGTTGCCATACGCCCATTTTTCAGATTGCAGTGAGCAACAAAAACACATTTGTAAGAGTAAGAGGGCATTCGTAGAAGGGTGCGTTGATAGATGGAATAGTTTGAGAAACAGTGCCGTAGACAACATAAAGCCCACCGTTATAAACCCGCCATATCCACACTTTTGTATTCATTGACCGTAAAAATATTTTCTATTTTGCGAGATTGAATTTTCGCTAACATTGTTTGTAGGCGTTCTTTGCAGGTAGAGCTTGTGTATAAATTTTATTTTTATGTGATATACAGCTCTTTGGTTATCTTCGTTACAATTTTCCCGTGATAGTCTGACAGCGACTGACAAAGTTGTCTATCGTGCACACGCATTTACATGTGAACTTTATTTTAGCTAACACAAAATAGGTAGATCTTATATGCATAACAGAATTGTGCTTACATATCCCAAAGCTGTTTTGGGATATGCTGCATCTCTGTTTGGTGTAATATTACATCTCTGTCTAGTGCTAGATGTGTAATATATGTTGCCAGCTATATTTATGTCTCACTTAGAAAGTGGGCGCTTATTCCCACCTATATAGTGTTGACTTCCTTATTATATAGCTAGAATTGATTTTATTTAAAAAAAAGACAGCTTCTACTGTAGGAATAATTCTTGTGTCTCGCCTGACTTCAAAAACAGTCATACAATGGTCATAACATTCATAACGAACACCCAGAGTCGGTACAACTATTATTAAGCATAAATATTTTTCAGTATGCGTATCTAGCGAACAATACTATACGAAGTGGCAGTGGCGAGATGACTACTACGCGCAGTTAACATTTACATTTTTGTCTTGTACAAGAGTCGAACCCACAACACTCGGCACAACAGCATATGCAATCTCATCTTCCGTGAAACAGGTAAGCACATCATCAACCCACAAAGCAGATATACGCAATAATATAACAACTTAAAACTAAGCTCTATTTTCGTAAACCTTTATTATTTCTAAACTGAATCAATAAGAATAATAAGTATCTAAAAAAGGTAGGCCATTCACATGTTTTACAATCTTGCCAAAATAAGAAGTAATACAAACAAAACGATATACCAGACAACTGACGCACATTAAAATGGGCAGGGTTGTATGGGAACAAACTACATTAGGTGACGCGGCACATTTTTGCATGAACTCTCTTTAGACCCGCCACTTCGGACAATTGTTTTCTGTTCCAAACTTGAAAAAATATGTTTCAAGGATACAGGGAGGTTTTTTAACGAATTATATTTAAATATAGTTTTATATAATATTGTCTTCTATTTACGCGAATATTATTCATTGAAATTAAACTGCTATATACGGATTTTATAATGAATAAAAAAATTAAAAAAAAAAATTTAAAAAAAAATGAAATGAATAAAGTGTCAAATAAACAACGCGATAAAATCCGTATATAGTTTTATACACAAACATTTTTTTTAAGGCAACTCCCGCACTTTAAACAACGGACACAAAGAATACCCAGACTCGGAACAACAATTTGTGGAACACACAAATTTTTGGCCTATGTGGGATTCAAACCCGCAACACGTAGCGGCGAGGCGACTCCTTAAACCCCTACGCTATCTGTGCAGTTTAATAGTGTATATACTATTACAATAATGTTGCCAGACAATGCAACATATATTTATGGTCCTTCCTTATGCATATAAGAAGTGAGTAACGGCCATGAATTACCGTAAATCTTAGAGTTCAAAAAATGATATCCTGTGACCGTTGAGGTCAGAGGTCAAAGATCATAGTTATTTCAGGGGTATATCGACTATGCTGAGTCGAATGACGTTGACCGCGAGTCTCTAGCTCTTACGATTCTTGAGTTGAAAGTTGTATAACAGACAGACGGACGGACAAAGCTGTTATATATAAGTTTTTTCGAACTCTAAAGATACCGACCACGTAACTTCGCTAGCATTTGATAGTTTTCTACAAATTGTATCAAGAAATAAAGAATTACATCCATACGTACAAAATCTCACGCCTATATTCCCGAAGGCGTAGGTATAGATAGGTAGAAAAAAGGTGTATTATGCACCCATATTTAAGCAGCTATGAATCAATGGTTTTTATTCCCACGTAATAGAGGAGCGAGCCTATGTCTTCTATCGGGTACAAAATCGATCTTGTTTCTGAAAATTCCTTACAAGAAAATCTAATAACACTTCCTCAACCAGGGGATTAAACCCGCAACCTTATGCACAGAAATCGCATACACTGCCATTCCATCACCGAGGTGTCGTCAATTTATATAATATTTACGAATTCCATCTATTCAGTTGCAACATCTAATCATTAGATTTTAATTACAGTGTAATAGGCTCACGATTTACGTCATACAGTTGCTAGGACTGAGAGAGAATGAATCTAGTGACGTAGGTGTTAGATACAAACACACATACACACATACACACACACACACACACACACACACATACAACAAATGAAATTGTGTGCATGCGAATCGAAGGTAATTCCCGGCAAATAGATCATCTGTTTCAACAGGGCTTTGTGTCCATGAGAAGCTTAATATTAGTCTCAAGGCGTATTGAATCTTTTACAGAATTAGAATAGTACTGGATGTGCCTTAATTAAGCCCAAAAGCTCAGTGTGCCTTAAGAGTTTTTATGTCATGTGGCCTGTTGCAAGTGGTAACGTTGCAAATACATAGTCTTGAAGTTTTAAAATGTTATCAATTTAATTGTTTTCTTTTTTAATGTTTTTCATTCAGATGGTAGGAATACTCTTAATAAAATGCTCAATTCAGACTATATAATAGGTTATAATATTCAATCACAAATGCACAGTAAAAGCATGCTAGTTTTGCCAGTAAGCTCATCCACGACGTGTACATTTAATTCTTATTTTATATTATAAATGCGAATGTGAGTTTGTTTGTTACGCTTTCACGCCTTTACTACTCGACCGATCAACATGAACTTTTGTATACACGTTTTCGGGGGTATAAAATAGGACAAAGGGTACCTTTCATCCAGAAAAAAGTACTGTTACAAACCTAACCTAACATACATTTATGCGAGCTGAGCCGCAGGAAACATCTAGTAAGGAAATTAAAAAGGGACAAAATGTAATTTATATATTCTGACATGCCTTATTTAACAGTACTAGCATGCCACGGTGTTAAGAACAGTTTACCTGATAGACACCAATAGGATAATCCTCTATTAGTTCAAAACAGCATAACGTGCTAAATATGGATGTAATACAACTTTGCATAGGCAAAGTTACGTTACATTTCACCAGAAAGAACTTAATCAAACTCTTAATCTCTGGGAAATACAGATGCCAATCTATTTTTGGATCCTCTAGAACTAGATTATAAATTCTCTATTCTTTATTTAACAGTTTGGATCCTTTAAATCCTCGGCTAATTATTTTCGCATGCATTCATTTTCTACACATGCATTAGTATGCTCTCTCTTCCATCAACGCTATATCCGTGCCCACCGTTTCATATACCCATTGTATAGTAGATAATGATGTCACATATACACACAGATGCACTCACATATCGTGTTGACGTCCAAGCCAGCCTTATTATCGTAATCGCTCTACATTATTAAAATAATTACCTATCCAAAGCCATGTCCAAATCATTATTTATAATAAAGACAATGTTTATGGTTGATGAGGGAGACTATTTGACAAGAGGGCTATTATTTTAATAGCAGCCAATCTATACTAATATTATAAAGCTGAAGAGTTTGTTTGTTTGTTTAAACGCGCTAATCTCAGGAACTACTGGTCCGAAATTAACAATTATTTTAGTGCTGGAGAGCTCACTTATCGAAGAAGGCTATAGGCTATATACATCACGCTACTACCCACGGGGGCGGCGTAGTAATCGTAAACGCAGGTGAAACCGCAGGCACATCTAGTGTTACTATAAAATTCAGTGGAATATATTTAATGTAGGTTACTATATCCACATATATAGTCTCACGCCTTTATCCCGATGGGGCTTACTCCAGAGGTGTTATAACCAGCTGTAATTTTTCCCCTCGGAATAGGATGCGAATATACTGCCATCTAACGGACTCAGCTACGCGCTAGGTTAATGGTAGTGAATGCGACTGGTGTGCATGAGGTCTCGGGTTCGAATCCCGGCTCGGGCCAACAAAAAGTTATTTCGTTTTTCTGTTAAGATATATCTCAATAATAGCCCGGAGTTAGGAAGTTGGCGGTATTAGACACCCCCGTGCTTCGGAAAGCACGTAAAGCCGTTGGTCCTGCGCCTGATCTCTCTCCGGTCGTGTCGGATTGCCGTCCCATCGGATTGTGAGAGTTATGGAACAGAGAGTGCACTTGTGTTTGTGCACACACTTGTGCACTATAATATCTCCTGCGCAGATGGCTAGCCTCCGTTAAGACTGGCCGCCGTGAAATTCGGTCTGTAGGACATTATTATTACTATATCTTTTAATATTTTCTCGCATTTGGTTTGTAGTTTACTAGTACTCTAGTTAAACCCTCCAGTTAAGCTCAAATGCTTATGTTAGGAGTGGTTCGATAGTGCAGTCCATTACTACCATTAGACTGACCCCGCTTGATTGTTAAGCTTTATGTATTAGCTAGCTGCACGCCATGGTTTCACTCGCGGTAAATGATGGTAATGTACCTAACCTTGACCAAGAAATGGAAAATCTAACGGAAAAACATCAACTAGTAGTTCATGAGATAAGCAAAATCACACAAACCAACTCTTCAGTTTTAATATATAATAATATTCTTATTGATTCGAGTCTTGGTGTTCTTTGTGTCTGCTGATTGGATGTTTGTAAAGTCCCCCGCAACACAGGATTTATAAGGAGAAAAAATATAAGACATGTGATGATGAGGTACAAGTTTCCACTTATACTTACGATTTCGCTGAACAGTACTAATGTACCCGAGTCTTCTGAAAACTATAATAATAATAATAATATTCTACCACATACACACAACACCGTCTAGCCCAAACTAAGCAGAGCTTGTACTATGGGTACTAGACAATGGATAAACATAGTTATATACTTTTTTTTTTGTAAATACATACATATTATACATAGAAACACCCAGACCAAGACAAACATCCATGTTCATGCACACAAATGTTTGACTTGTGCGGGAATCGAACCCGCGACCTCAGGCGTGGCAGTTGGTTACACTAACCACTACGCCATAGAGGCCGACAAATATGAATAGATAGAACAATTCATTATAATTAGGTTAACCAAATTAATTTTATCTCTAAAGAATAAGAAAGATATATAATAGCCGGCTTCAAATCCTAAGTTTAGAGTTACTGGCTACCAAAAATCCTTAGCAGTATTACGAATTCCGAGAAATTGAACAGGATTTTCCACTTAATGAGAGCTTACTGATTCTACCATACAATAACGGGGCAGAATAAAAACAAAATTAGAAGTAGGATAAATGGAAAGGAATCGTTTAGGTAATGTACTTACGTGATGCTTCGGCACTCTTACTCATCGAGTGAAAAACAGTAATAGTATATATTAGTTTCACTTTAGATTGCTCTAGCAGACTTACCAGGCTAGCCGGATCATTCACACCATCACCAAATTATTCTTAACAGCGGGTTCTTGCAATCCACTCTACTCCAATCTTAATCTCATACATACATAGATTCATGCCTGTTTCCAGAGAAGTAGGCAGAGACTACGGATTTCTATTTGCTACGATCTTATTCTCATCCGCCAGAAAATCATTATCATACAAAGCTATAACTACAATACATATATGAAGTCATTGAAGAGAAGCTCGGATCAAAGCGTCTGAAATCAAAACCAATCTGTCAAAATTTCCTCACGATATCTGCCTCAGTAATAGAGACGCATTGTCAATTGCATACACACTATCCTATAGCATTGTGTTCAATATGTGAAGTCTATTGTTCGCCCGATTGATTACAGTCTCCATACACTACGTATATATATAATGGACCATACACAGGTGCGTGACGATGTTATCAAACATATGTAATTACAAGCTTTGATCCGATTAATTTCGCTTATTATGCTAAGCGATATGCCGCTTTGACATGATAAACTTTACTTCAAAGTTCTTGATATGTTAATAGACTACCTATTGTAGATATCTTCGAATGGGTTAGCAGGTTGTATTTTTCGATAAAAATTATGTATAATATAATTATGTACATCTAAATTTTGCCAGCGCCTTCATGAATGCAGCACTGAGCACAATCTTTGATTAATAATATTGATAGTAAAAACAAATGCAAAAAGAAAATGTTTTCTGGTTTACCAGATTTAAATTTTTACTTTTACTTTCTATTATTTTTAGACAATGCTTCAACAAAAGAAAATATATTAAACATTCTATATTATTTTCTTGTTCTTTTAGACGTTAAATACTGGTGCATGGACCGGTAGACGGCAATAGACTTGCTGTCTATTACATAGGACCTAAATCCTTAACCAATATTCTTACATCAGACTATGCATGTTAAAATGGCGCCGAAAGCTTTACCTCAGATTCTTTTTAGCGTAATACCACGAGGAAGCTAATAATTATATAGTCAGTATAATTATCTATTTGCACGTGAAAGTAGGAAAAACGTTTACTTACTTGGTGCTGTGTACGACAACTTAATTACTAGTTTAGTTAATAGAATTATAAAAATATAACATTCAGGTTTTATATTTAGTTTAAGGGCGAGTGCTAGAAAAAAAAGATAATTATAATAGCAGCAATTGATCAATAGGGAGACCGCTGTAGTACCACGCAGAGGTCTTGAATTCGATCCTACGGTAGGCAGCTCTGATTTTTCGAAGCTAAGCGCTATATACGCACATAATACGTACGTACATATTGCTCGCTTTAACGGTGAATTGAGAATACCTGTATATCGTGGAGTTCTTTATAATGTTTCAAAGATGTGTGCAGTTTGCCAACTCACACTGAGCTAACAGGTTTGACTAAAAGCCTACTAAGCCTTCTCAAGCTGATACAATATTACGATAGTACGCTGATATTTTAAATAATTATAAACTAGAAGAAAATATTATAAAGCTTAATACGAGCCTATAAATTATAGAAATAAACACTGGTTTATCTGTTCCTTTTTAATAAAGTTTTTTAAATACTTATTGTGCATAAACGTAATACCATATTAAGAGAACTTTTGATTACTAGTAATAGCTTAGTGAAATATTAAAATAATAAAAAATCATTTAAATTGTAGCGAAATAAACTTACGTTGTGTTCCTAATTAGGGCTTTAAGGCCCTTATGAGACCTTTACTGCCAGCAGGAGGCCAATAATATTTTCCCTTGTATATCACACAGCAACCTTATTTATAAAACTTCAGTAACGCGCAAAAAAGGTCCCGGCATTGCAAGCTCCATAAACTTAACCGATTACCATCAAACGAAACGTATAATAATTGTAGAATAATATTAAGGCGCAATGTTGCAATTTAGATGATCCTGGAATATGGTACGAAAAATAAAATTCGTGAAATCCACAGATAGCAGTCCTTTGGGCTTTGGGTTGGTTGGGTTCTTTGCGGCCGTAATTTTAATGGCAGCATACCAAGAAATTTGTTATAAACATCTGAAAAGCTTCCTAATATTTTATCCTCGCTTATTTAAAAAAAAGAAGATGTACGATAACAAATGAAATAAATCACGCGGAATCAGCGAGCCGACAAATTCGCATCTTCGATCATCAGTTCCGCCGACTCCATAACTCATCCAATTGAACGGTGGCTTAAAAACAGGCGGCTTAATGTCACATTTTTCCATTAGCTCGACATCATGTCACCCGGAGGGATAAATCGGCGACCTGTTGCCATTCGCCGTCGAGCCGTGTGCGACGACGTACGAACTCGCCCGTCTCAACCAACACCATGCAAATTGATCTTTGGTTTACTTTTGCCGAACGTTACTTTCCTTGTTTGAACTGCGCCTTCCACTTTTCATTCTGTTACGTTTTCTTTATGACCTATGTTGAATTAATGTAAATAAGCTTTCAGTAATTTTAATTGTGAAAATGTGCTTGATTATAACATATATTTCAACACATTTATAAGTTAAACTGTCAGTTGTTGGAATGCCAGACATAATTGAAAACCGATGGTGCCTGGCCACCTATATGCCGCTGAGACACAATAGGTTATTCGGATTTTAAGCTATTTTTCAGAGACTACCCACATATTAGATGATCCCTCTGTCATGTAAATAAGCATTCTAACTGCGGTCGTAAAGAATACCCAGACTACTTTCAGATATATATTTATGAATGACACTATGTTTCGTCTTGTCTGGGATTCGAATCAATTATATTCCGCACGCTACCAGTGGCGAAGACTAATTAAACTGCTGCACGCCAACCCTTCAGCTGCTACGATAAAAAGTATCTTATAAGTTCATACTGATCCTCTAGGACATGGCTTATCAGTGGGAAAAGCTTCATCCAAACCTGCACAACAGTTCCGTTCAGTTCTGAATAAACTTGCACGTTTATTGTATTAATAGGAAAAACCCACGTAATTTGCAACGATAACAATTAGAAGTCTTTTCCATTCATTAAAAACCCTCTCAGATCTACTTTTAATATTTCCAGAGTGAATAACGGCTATTTTCCAAACATCTGGCATATTATAAAAACCTTTTTGCCAAAACGATACTAAGATTCATAATACACGGGTACGGGAAATTCGATATTTTGAACAACAATATCTTAAAGACTCATCAACTTTTTTTGTCATTATATTTTGCCTAAGAAATATCGGCTATATTATTCACTCTTTACTTATTTATATAACATTAACAAAAGGTACAAATATAAGAGGAGAACAAAGCATCGATCTGGCATTAAAGAACATTATTTCTTCCATGAAAGGTAGATAGGAGCCATCGAAAACATGGCATAATACTTATTATGGCGTACCGGTCACAATAGTGCCGGCCGTAGATTACACCGAAGCGTAGCAAATACGTAGAGCTTCTACGAAGCATGTTTTATTAATTTCGTAATTGTAGTGGTTAATGTTCTCAGAAAGAATAAGTCGTGAGAGCTTCGACGAACTTGAGCTACGAATTTATGTATAGTTTCTAGAAGACTTGTTTTAAGAATAACACGATTTTAGTGCATAGATAGCGCTTGGGCTTAGATGCCAGTGCCGCTACCTCGCTCCAGAACCAAATCGATCAACGCATAGAATAAAAAAAAATTAATATATAGTTGTACTGAGCTTACACATTCTTTATGTCTATCCAATGTTTTATCCTCCTATTTTAGGTACGTAAATTATCTTTTTGACAAGTAACATAAATAATCTAGGATTGTTCTTATAAGGTTGAGATAATACTGCACTCATTAATTAGTTGATTAATCACTTCTGTCAATCCACGGAGTGACGTGACTTCGATCGCCGCATGGGACAAATATCAAATCTAATTGGTATTGTATCTGCTATTTAATGCTTGAAAGCCACTTACCCGAAATGAAGATGCTAAATTTATTTATTTTAAACTTTATGCATTAAACAATACATTGGCGGTCTTAATGCCAAGGGCATTCTTTACCAGTCAACCGTAGGGTGATGCAGAGATAAATTGAATTAGGTGCATACAGTAGCAGAACATACTTGTACATAATATATACATACCAATAAACATATTATATAATCTAAATAAAATATATACTCATATATATATATATATATATATATATATATATATATATATATATATATATATATATATATATATATATATATATATATATATATATATATATATATATATATATATATATATATATATATATGTATTCATATAGATATAGATTCATGCATACTACATATATATATACGTAATACGTATTATATTAATGATGAGAAGAATCTGATAAACTGTCGAGGGGGATAGCACGTACTTTTACCTTGAAAGTGTAACGGTAGAATTTAAGAACCACAGCTTTGAAAGAGTGGCTGTACTGAGCCGGCTCATCCGAGGAAGCACCAAACTCTTACAGAAAACTGGTATCAGAGTATTATACCCAATACCGCGTTTGGCCCGGTGCGTTAGTATACCAGAAGCTAACATACCTATTTTATTTGTCCTTTTACTTTGGATCAGCAACGCGCAATATATATTTCTGGTATAGCAATCGATTATATTGTACACTAACTGCTCACCATCCCGCGGTCAAAATGTTTACTTTACTGTTTTTGTTGCTAAACACAAGATGCTTACGAAGACGTCATAATATTATGAGAAATAAGCTTTTATGATTATGACAAAAGCTTATTTCAACATTAATTTTACTTTCGCTTTTGTGCAAGGAATATAGTACGCTAATTAAACTAATCTCTCGTTGCTACGCTACGGTGTAACTCCAAAGGATTTATACTTTGTCCGGGCCAATTAGATAGATAGATGGCGGAAATCACTTCATCATTCGTAGAGTACATAATATGTATATACTATATGTGCGTATGAAATAATACGTTAACAACCTGCTTTGTGCTTTCACATCTGTACTCAATGGTGCAATGAATTACTTATATAAATGATTTCAGCGTTTTAATAGAGTATATTATCCCGGCTTGTTTTTCAGCGCCATTACCGTGCGAGCTGGCGATAGTATGAACGTAGATTTGAATCGGGATAAAAAAAAAAAAAAACTTTATGGATCCTTTTATGGAAAATAATTCTAAACTAGGCTTTTGATCAATAAGTATAAATGTATCTATCTAAAAGGAATATTTTGCAGCAATGGTAGCTTATAAAAGGAATCATTAGGCTGTCGACATAAACCCACTGCTAACACAAGCTCTTAGCTTAGTAACAAGAATATTAATAATTTGTAAGCCAAACAATACACAAAATAAAAAAATAATGTCAGATTCTCTTTGTCCCGTTTTCACTATTCAATTGCTCAAAGTTAGTATTGGTTATTTCGATAGCTTGAAAAGCTAAAATATTATTACTCTAATTGTATACGAGAAGTACCTATATAAAGAAAACGTATACAGTGAAAATTATAAATATAAAATGTAACATATCATATCTAAGATGTTTAGCAGTGCAATGGTTCTTTTGTGTGTCAGATTAAATGTAAAGGCGATTTAATATCTGACGCGACGGTAGCGGTACAGCCAGTGTTCGTGCCGACCTGGCGATATACCGGTCACTATTATCAAATAGAACGTTTTGCCTTTGCAGCGCATATCTGTAGATTAGAGTTACAATAAAAGGTGGATATTAAAATCAACATGGATTGCAGTGATTGCAGGTACAACGGCAGTTATTACAAAGATTTTTTAAACACATGGTACTTTTATGCGTTTAAAGTAGCAAAGAAGGCTTTGGCAACATTAGGATAATAAACTACGTTTTTCTATTTTGCGAATAATAAAATACCTGCGCTGCTAGCATTAGAAAAAAAGATAAAAGGTCATCTTATTGATAAAACAGGGTGTCCTACCTAACACACTAACACTGGCATGGATTGCTGAAGTCTTGCTAGTGCCTAATAACACAAAACAATTCTCGAATGACGACTGTGAATAGAAAAATGCAGTATGCGATAATATCCGACGGCAAATGAACAACTAATAAAGTAAAATTGGAACGGGACAACTATACAGAATTGGTTGCTAGCCAAAACTACATTCAGTAATGGATTTTGAAATGAAAGTAATGATAATTCAAATTCAAATCCTCAAAGAAAAGAAAGATAAAGACAGGTAGATAAGTTTAGTAATTTATAAGCTAGTAAAGTATTCCGTTTCAGTGTTAGCCTCCATTCCATTATTGGGATTATGTACAAGTCAGAAAATAACTGGAGTATCTCAAAGAGAAATATTCAGTAATACTTTTACTCGTCCTTTTGAAATCCTATTCGCGTATCGTGGATATGCATTGTGAAAAATGTTAGCGTGGAACGAGCTATTCGTGAGTTCGGATTGTATGTACCACGTATTGTTTCAATAATAATTGGAATTACTATATTTACTTAAGTTTATTACTTATATAGCACCTAATATATATGTTACGGGTAATGCTAGAAGAACAAGTAAACTTAGGTTTACCCGGGTTTACTTAGTATTACTTAGTAAACACCGACCACAAATTGAGTTCGATTGAATTTATGATCTTTTCCCAAAAAGCTTGAGTAATACTAAGTAAACTCGGGTAAACTTAGGTTTACTTGTTTTTCTAGCATTACCCGTAACATATACATACATAGTCTCACTTATAGCCTTAAATTTGTTGGCAGTGTTGTAAAACAGCATCATTTCACCAGCATCCCATTTTTTAGGTCCGAAGTAATGGGATATAGCCTATTGTCGTTAACTGGAACAGTTTCAGAATCCGTGTTGTTGCAGTAAATTTACTGTCTAAAGAAACCTAATAACCTTTTGCTTGACCAAGGAATCGAACGCAAGCATTCACTACGGCTATACCTTTGAGACAATTACACTGCATATATACACTATTTTATGTCAAAAGTAAAATATAAATTAAAATTTTAACATACGTCCTGCTTGATCTTAACGCGATATTTAAAACCTATGAACGTTTGCCATATCAGTGCTTGCTACCAGGGGTATCCCTCTTAAATCTACCCTTCCAATGAGTCTTTGGGCTAGCAAAACAAGGGACACACAAAATCATACTACAAAACCTCACGTAATAAGAAACGAGTCTATTGCGGTCGAACAGCCACATTTCCATAAACTGTACTACTACTAATTAAAACTAAATAAAAAATCTCGTAGCTCATTACTCGAAGCGAGAATCAAATTCCCAGAGCACACAATCGGCCACAAGCGTACACACAAATTCAACAAGACCATAACATACATATAAATCTAAACTAAATCTACATAAACAATACATCCAGACCAAACTTAAAACAGCTGATTATAAATAAAAACAGAAACCCATAGGCCTTAATTAAAAGTAAAGCTTTAAAGTCCCACAAATCGTGTCTGTTCCAACGTTGGAAGTTGTAAACAAAACCTCAAGTATAAAGTAAAGCCCATCTAAGATATTACCAATCCTTTTTAAGTAACATTCGTGTCTGACAAATGAATATTTAGCTTAGGGGACCAGGTGCGGGTTTGAGTCGCGGTCGGTCTCCAGGCGATACATAAATCAAGATAGTACACAATAGGTATTTAAACTACCTGCCTTGGTATACTCTACGCAAATTTTGTGTTATAAAGACGTTGTGTTTTTTTTGTGTCTAAAGAAGAAGATTTTACGTAGTCTCAATCGCGTAAATTTTAATATATATTGTCATTGTTTCTACGTATAATATGTATGTATTTACAAAAAAAAAAAGTATATAAGTATGTTTATCCATTGTCTAGAACCCATAGTACAAGCTCTGCTTAGTTTGGGCTAGACGGTGTTGTGTGTATGTGGTAGAATATTATATTATTTTTTTATTCCTCGGGACAGTTATATTTCTAGGTAAAAGGTATGTTCATATCAGAGTGACAACGTGTATGCGAGATTTCATGATCATCGGTCGAGTAGTAAAGGCTCTTGCCTTATCTACAAATAAATATACAATAGGTAGTATAAATGCGAATGTGAGTTTCTTTGTTACGTTTTTACCCCTTAACTACTAAACGAATCATCATGCAATACACGTTGTCAGGGTAACAGAAAAGTACAGAGGGTGAAAAGTACTGTGCCCGAGGTATAGTTTATTTACAAAATATAGATTAACGCGAGCGAAGCCACGGTCAGAATGTAGTAAACTATAATATTGTAACTGGTCAACTTCTGTACATAGGAGATATTTAAAAGTGGTCTGTCTGTTTGTCTGTGTTCGTACGCGCATCACGCAAAAACTATAACACGAAACTGAATGAATCTTCACATTTGTACTCCTGGAAGTAGTGGCGTAGCGTTGGTGTCAGCCGCCCGGGGCAGAAGAAAATTGTGCCGCCCTCTTATTTAGGTATTGCAATTTAAAAGACTATCATATATAGTAATTTTAAAGATCTTCTCGGCAAGAACAGTCATCATTATTGTGTATTGCACATCTGCCCTTTCCTCTCATTCATCATGAAATGGTTTAAATATGTACAAGATATTATTGTTATTTATTGCTAAATTTTGCCGCCCCCTAAAAGTGTCGCCCGAGGCGAGCCGCCCCTGCCACCCCTACTACGCTACGCCACTGCCTGGAAGTCTAGCCTAAAATTTGATGCATGTTTCAAATTCTTCATGTCAGAAGTTTCTGCAAGACTTCTGCAGCTGGTAATAGAATAAAAAGAACATATTAGGATATTAATTACTGTACACCAATGTTTATCCTACTAATATTATAGCTGTGAGAGTGTATGAGGATGGATGTATGAATGTCTGTTACTCTTTCACGCCAAAACTACTGAACGGATTTTGATGAAACTATACAGTATTATTGTTTATACATCAAAATAACATAAAGGCTAAAAAAGCTATCTTTACATAAATTTACATCAGAGCGAGCGAACCCACCGGTGAAGTCTAGTCTTACATAAATATATACAGCTTAAAATTATGTAGAAAGGGCGTCCGCTAAAAGCAATCTCTTACAGGCAACCTTGGGATGGCACTAGGTGTGATATGAAACTTTCATGGGATCACTTTGTTATCCGTCTCGCTTGGTGTATGTCCATCTGTATGCCGCCATATTCTTATAAACAACTTCATATTTATGTCAAGTGAAGTTCCGTTTTTAGTGCTAAATTATAAAGTACAGACAGTAAGTGTACTTAGAAAAGCCCTGAAGCTGATAATTTAAATAAAGAATTCAATTTAAATAAAACACACAGACAAAACAAACAAAAATACAAAATCTTAAAATCGTTTCAAGTCTTCAACAATAGCCATTTCGTTGTCACATAAAATCATAAATATTATAAGTTGCGTTATATTATCCTTTATTCTTAATTCTTATTTTGTTCTGATAATTTAAGTTATTTACGTAAATATTGTCACAAATATAGATGAGTACTGGTCAATCTACAATTGGTAAATGTTTCAGACACTAGGTATACTTTTTTTGTGATCTATTTGATGTCAATCTGTAAACATTTGCTGCTGATAAACCATAATAATAAATAAATAAAAAAGCTAGACTTCATGATACTTTGAGCTCATTCTGCGTAAATAGAAACACCAATGATTAAATTATGTTCGGGTACTTTGAAATAACTACACTGGAACATTGAGACAACTACCATTTTAGTCTCCCCGTGACCTTGGCTGCTGAAAAGCAACCGAAACGTCGGGGAAAGTGTAACAATAAATTAAATCTAAATAGTTTAATAATAATTTAATTAGCTTAAAAATTAGTAAAGTTTAATAGTAGTAGTAGTGTAACAATTTTCAAAATTTTGTAATAAAGTGTCAAATAACAACGCGATAAAATCCGTATATAGCAGTTTAATTTCAATGAATAATATTCGCGTAAATAGAAGACAATATTAAATAAATAAATACAACTTTATACGGATTTTACTGCGTTGTAATTTTTTTTAAACATTATTTTTAGCCAATTTTGAATCTCTTAAACTTTTACTGTTAACTAGTCACTGTTAACTTCTATTTAACTGATTTGAATTTTTCAAACTATTTAGAGTTAAATATACACTTTCCCGACATTTCGGTTGCTTTACAGCAGCCATGTTCACGGGTAGACTAAAGACTAGTTATGTAATACCTAATTAGTGGTTTAAAAATAAACGCGGTAAAAGTCGTATAAATTAGATTAATTTCAAATTATAACATTCGCGTTAACGTAATACAATATTATGTTAAGAGAACAATGTCCAATTTTAATTTAGATGTATTTTATTTTTATGTACCCCGTACATGACTCTAAAATAGGTGAACTGTTATTTCACTCGACTGCGTCAAAAGCAGGGTAATTCTTTTAGAGTATATTGTCAAACTAATACGAAGATTGATGAACTGTCTCATATTTGCCTCTAGACGCCGTGAGTTAAAAACTTATTCATCGATGTTTCCTAAGCATGTATGTATTAAAATGAAAAGCGCTTTTAAAAGAAAATATCCTGGTGACAAAACTTCAGAATATAATATGTTAATATATATATATATATACGACACTTGTGGAGAGAAATGTACTTTGGCCAAATGCTTATTTAAAAAAAAATTTAATATGAAGACTCAATAATCCTATTTAACATTATAAATGCGAATATCTTTAAACCGAATGTGACTTTGTTTGTTTGTTACGCGTTGTTGCCTTAACTACTCGACCGATGATGATAAAATTTTACATACTCGTAGTCAGGGTTACAGAAAAGGACAAAGGATACCTTTCAACCAAAAAAAAGGTACTATGACGACCGAGCGAATTCGCGGCAAAAACCTAATAATAAATATTAAAATTTGTTTTATCACAAATATTAATACTACCTAATAAATACTCTTAGGCCGTTACCAGAACACGCACACACACACATACCTACATGTCAAAAATTAATCTAAAACAAAACACACACTTATCCGTATGCCAGTTCGTATGTGTGTGTAGAAGTAAGTAAACTGATCTGTAAGAAGCAGGTAGCAAAAGCGTAGGACAAACCACTAAAAGAACACGTTACTTGCCGGGACACATCAAGACAGTTAGTGTTGGCCGCGCCGATAATCGTATTTATGTCGATATCGATATTTAAGTAATTTTGTATAGCCTTTGAATTAAAATTAGAAAGTTACCAAGTTTGTAGGTGTTTATTGTAAAAAGCAAGGTTCAAATAATTATTGTTATGAAAATTTTGTTAAATATAGTTCTCTCCATTGATTTATGTTTAAAATTTCTCGTTCCCAAGGCTTGCTTAGAAATATCGTAATCAGAAATCTATAATCATCGTGCTGAAAAAAACCAGTTAGGCTTGAGCTCCACTCTTTGAATATTTAAAATAATATATGTATTTAACACGCACTATTTCCTGTAAATTATATGACGCAACTACAATTCCATATAATAATAATTAATTAAGCAATAATATCGGTAAATCATTGTGCAGCGAGCAGTTAAATGTATAACATTACGGATTACCAGTAATAACTACAGCGAAATTGATTTAATGTTATGTTTTCTTTTTTATTTATCCCAAATAAGCTTTTAGTATATCAAAAAAAGTATTACATAAAACTATATGAATAAAAAATACAGCACACCCACCTATGTATAAGTCAGTAGCCACATACTGTTCTACGATCTAACACAAAAAACGGGGTATAGCTGTTCCTAACATAATTCCCAAGTTCTCTTTTCTATACTACTCTAAAATGGAACAAACAAAATCCACAAATCAGTCGTAGCTGTTCAGGAGGTGGTACAACACTAGCGAGGCGGGGCGGGTAACGGGCGGACGATTAGCCGTGGTGTTTCTCTGGCCGCGCCGCCTTGGAAATAGAAAATAAAGGCGCCGTGACACGAGCGCTGGCGCCTTTAAACATGGAACTCACTCGAGCTAGTATACTTGCTCTTCCTTTTTTAAAAGTAGAAAATTTCTGCTTGTGTTATCCTTCTTATAAAATAAATAAGTTAGAAGCGTAAACGCAATATTTGATAAGTAACCATGAAATGGGCAATTTGGATTATTTATACTGTTACATACTACTACATTAACAGTGTCATATTTTATCTTTTCAGGGCTGCCTATGTATGCGTACGATTGTGGTTCGATGCCCGGATCAAGCAATGCCTAACTAGTTTTTTTGTAAGGAACTTTTGTTTTCTCTTAGGGAGTAAAATGTGTCCGGTATTATGTGGAACGGGCTCGCAGAATAGGCATTATTATGTAGGACCTAAACAGAATAGACTAGCGTTTGCCTGCAGCTTCGCTCGCGTAAAAGTAGCCTAGGTTATGATAGAAAAAATATTTTTTTAAATAAAATATAGTAAAGTAAAGTAAAAATTTATTTTTCAAAACATATGTAGGTACACGATCTAGTACAAATATTAGAACACAGAAAACAAAACAAAAAAAAGTACATATATCATGAAAAATGAGGTCACCACTCAGGTCTATTGTTGGTTTGCGGTTGATACCTCAAACCAACCCTGATATTATTTGGTAACCCCAAGTGACGCCCGGTCGTACATCAGCTATTCTTGTAATAATTTACAAACACAAAACACAAAACTACGTAAGATATATATTACTTATATAAATTATAATTGATAAGCATATAACATATATACATATATAGCCTATGCCACTTGGTGAAATTGCTTTCAACGGTTAAAGAATGTTTAAAATCGCTGGCGTAGTTTTTGCGTTAAATCCTTACAAACAAACAAAACATCTAACCTCTCATCTTTATTCTATTAGTAGATATAGATATAAATAAGGAGTACCTAATAATTAACGTAAACGTAATATTTAATGAGTAACCAAACGTGAAATAGAAAATGTTGTTTAGTTAGTACTGTTCTACCTACAAGATTGATTTTACAGTGTGATATTTTACTTAACTTTTATAGGACTGCCTAAGTTGCGTTTACGTTAGCGTGCGATTGTAGTTCGAGGCCAGATCGAGCAAGCCTTAGTGGTTTTTTTGTGAGTAACTTTAGTTTTCCTAATGGTATAAGAATTTTATGATAGATTGAGTCGCTTTTGCTTACAAACAAACAAACTATCCTCTTTATAATATTAATATAGATATAGACGTAATGTGGGTGTAATACACATTTGCCTACTCTGCGTTTGGCCAGTATGTACGTTTATTGAATAACATCTTAAACATATGTTTTCTTAATCACTTCGTAGTCCATTAGAGAGTTATTACTACAACCCTTTCACATCTCCAAATTAATCAATACTCCACCAGCCATGGTCACCAACCGAAGGATTAATCTTGTATCACATATGCATATGAACAATAACATCCAATCTATGGTGATCAAAGCGATATGCTGCTGTGATTTTCCCCTTAACATTGCACAGGACGCTTATATGCAATCTGTAATTACGTACTGCTACACTAGATTGATCTGTCACTAACGTGGCACGGAACCTGCGACAATAATGGCCTGATGCTCAAAGTAATGGACTTGGAATTTAGAGGCTGTATGTTTGAATCCCTTTTATTATATTTTAAAAGTCATACGTTAGAGAAATATTACCGCAGAACTCTTAATGCAGATAGACTGTGCATGTAACTTCAGTAACTTAATAAACTCACTAACCTAAATATTTTTAAGTTTATAAGTGTTACTTTGAGAACTAAATCAAAAAATGATTTTCGACTTTGACTTAAATTGTGTCAATTGCTGGAATACCAGTAACAACAGATGACAAGTGTGTTTGGCTGTCAGAAAACCGCTCCAACTCAAAACTTTAAAACCCGTTTTGTAATATCTATATATATAAAACTCTTCCGTTACTGAGTCACTAACAGACAACGCACAGCCGAAACTACTGAACGCAAGAAGCTGAAATTTGGCATGTATGTTCCTTGGAGAGTGTAGGAAAGCACTAAGAGAGGATTTTTAGAAATTCCACCCTGAAAGGGGTGAAACCCAATATTCACACGGGAACGAGACTTACGCGGGTGAAACCGCGGCAAAACTACTAGTAGTTTATATTTAAACGCCTGTACCCATTTATTTAAAACAGATAAAAGTCATTATTATATTTTTCATGGAGATTGTTCAATACGGGCTGATTATTTAAATGTAAATTAAAAGAAGACTGCTATTTGAAGTGAACGCCATGACGTTGCGTCGTCATGTGACAGACGTCACAGTCCGTCTAACTATAGACCAATTTCGGTTCTACCATCCATTTCAAAAATACTCGAAAAGCTTATCAACTCACGCCTGATCAAATTCCTAACTAAGTATAAAATACTTTCGCCTTATCAGTTTGGGTTTAGACAGGGCAAGTCTACTGAGGATGCAGTTCTGGCACTAACTTCTGCTTTGATAGACGGTGTAGATGGTGGAGCCAAGTGTCTAGCTGCTTTTCTTGACCTCAAAAAGGCTTTTGACACGGTATCTATCCCTTTACTTTTACAGAGGCTTGAACGCATCGGAATAAGGGGACCCGCTCTTGGACTTTTTAATTCCTACCTCAAAAATCGCAAGCAAAGGGTTAAAATTGCAATGTACACCAGTTGCGAGTCAAACGTCAATTTCGGCGTCCCCCAAGGTAGTGTTCTTGGCCCGACCTTATTCCTTATCTACATTAATAACCTCTGCAACATGAAGATTGATGGCGGGCTCATTTTCTCATACGCCGACGATACTGCCATTATCTTCACTGCTAAGACTTGGGATGATGTTCGTAGGTTGGCCGAGCGTGGCCTCGCGAAGATAGCAGCCTGGCTAAACCATAGCCTCCTCACACTAAATGCCTCCAAATCCAACTACATCTGTTTCACTAAATATAGTAGCTCGCAGCCGTCTCAAGATTTCCAGTTGAAAATCCATAACTGCCCTAACCCGCCCAACCCCGGCTGCTCTTGCTCAAAGATTGACAGATTACAGTATACAAAATATCTAGGTGTTATGATTGACCAGCGCTTGTCTTGGCATATGCACACAGAGCTTATTATGAAAAGAGTTAGGAAGCTGATATGGACTTTTAAAACGCTGAGACATGCGGCTTCAAAGCAACTTCTGAAGCAAGTATACATATCTTTGGCCCAATCTATCCTCATTTACTGTCTGTCTTGCTGGGGAGGGACAACAAAACTAAAATTCTTGGAGCTTGAGAGGGCGCAGAGAACCTTAATTAAGGTCATGTTCTTTAAACCCTATAGGTATCCCACCCATAACCTATATCAATTATCAGGTCTTTTGTCTGTAAGAAAGCTTTATTTGCTTCAACTAACCTTAAAAAAACACACATCACTCCCGTATGACCCCTCTAAGTCAAAAAGCAGACGGAGCTACTTAGTCGCCCTTACTGTCCACGTTAGATCTGCTTTCGCTAAAAGGCAATACCCAAGGCAATCGTCTTATTTATATAACTTGCTGAATAAAGAATTGCGGATATATTCCATGAGGCTCCGAGACTGTAAAAAAGTTGTAATAGATTGGCTTAGAACTAAAACCTACGACGAAGTTGAGTCCATTGTATCTTCTATTCAGTAACCAAATTAGTTACCATTGGGATGATGAGCGCATGGTTAGTGAAAGAAGATTTATTGTGCTTCTTTCGATCCCAAGACAATGTCGCAGGGCTAACCGACAAACGATAATCTGGACCTACGTTTCGTCTAGGCATAAAAGCATGTTAAAAACAATCAAAAGTGAACTAAGCATTACTCATTGTAACACACACGACACAACCACACTCTCATATCTACACCCACAATCTCTCACACTCTCACACACTTACACCCACACTCACTCACACCCTCTTTCATCATACACATACCACACCTACACGCGTGATCTGGCCTCTTCCTGTGTAATGTTCATTTATTATTTGTAAAACACTTGTATAATTTTTGAGTCAACAACTTTATTTTCTATGTAAAACTAATGTTAAAAACCACGAAAGTGTAAATTCATTAATTTTCACAATTTTATATTTTTTGCTTGCATGCTTACATAATTTATATTTTATAGTCTACTTTTCAATTGCGTCAATGTGACAAGTGGAAGCGCGGAGTCTCCTAATACAAGCAATTCCTTGCTTAAAAGGTGATCTCCAATAATATGTATCACAATGCCAATTGTAATTGAAATAAACGTTTTTTATTTATTTTTATTATTTTACTGCCAACCTGACACCGAGACTCCTTTATATTCATGTTTCGTTTTATTCTGTTAAGGAGCAACCCTCTTGCAATATACCTGACATATTTCCAAACTCACACTTTCGTTAGAGTAAAACCCATACCAATATGTCTGACTCAGGCGTTAAACTCACTAACACAATCAAATACTTAGGCAACGGGGCCCAACGAATCAGTCTTTTTAAAATAGCAATAAAATAAAACGGCAATAGGTAATCCTTCATAAAAATAAGCGTAAGAGCACACATTCATCTTTGCAGAATTTATAAACATATCTATCGCTTGTCCATTTAATATTAAAACAAACACAGCAATAACCATTGAACGGAGATTCTTAAAAATATAAATGGAAATCATACCTTCAATTAGAAGAAGTGTTGATGGTATGCTGAATGAAATGTCATTCAACATGTCGTAATCAGGGCCATTGCCACTGATATAAATGTATTCTTATTGAAGGATTGAAGTAGTTATAAATAAATTCAAAATATGGCGGCCGAATGTTCAATAATAATAAACCTGATAAGTATGAGCCAATAGTAATATTAATTACCTAATTACAACCATAGTACAAGTACTACCACTGTATGCAGTAAAAGTCTTTTTTAAAGACTTCCGTTACCCTAGGAATAATTCCTGTATCGCGTGGGTCTTAACAAGCATTCAAACAACGGACACAAAGAACATCCAGACTAGAAACAACCATTTACGGACACACAAATGTTTGTCCCGTGTAGGATTCGAACCCACAACACTCGGCGCGTTGGCAGTGGTGAGGCGACCACTTAACCACTACGCCATCCGTGCATTTATGAATCACGGCTACTGTTCTTACGATTGCTAAAAGGTAAATGAATAAAACGGAGATGAATAACTTGAACCAGTGCGATTGAAGAAGTATCTAAAATGCGCACCACATAGCATTGTGTGAGCTATATGCTTGGGGTGAATAGGGTTCAGAGAGCTTTTTAAGAAATCGCTGGGGTGCTAGCAGGAGGTCTAAGCATTATGATCCTTCTTCCATAAGCAATATTAAATTAAGTTCAATACTTTTTATATACCTACAGCCTTTTCATAATACTTTTCATTATACTATTATTCAAGTAGTTCGGATATTAAATTACGAATCCATACTATAACTCTCATGTGCAATTCTGTAAAATTTCGCATAATAGGTACTTACATTTGAATCCACAAAAAAATATTATTATCTAATAACAACGTATATTCATAATAAGTGAAGGCGTTTGAGATAAAAACTTTTACAGAATAACACGACTTACTATAAAAACTCGCCAGTCACTTGCGCCAGCTGGCTGTTCTATCTAAAGCTCCCCGTCTTGTCCATAGACGATACAAGTTAAACGCGTGGTCCTCCGTTCGAACGTGACCGCTTTACGTATTTATGCAGATATACACCTACCCACCCGGCCCCCGTATTCACTACCCAGCGAAGAATTCAACTAACGTCACAGGACAGACTTATTATTGGCGAGGCTTAGCTCACATTCGGATTTCAGACGAACAATTAAGAAGATTACGAAGTTTGTAATACGTCTTGTTTGGCCGTGGCCTAAGTCTGGCGCTAATATTATGTGTTAGGTGTTAACTTGTGCTGTGTTTAGTGGACATGACTACGAAAAAAAAAACTTATACGGCGTTTTTAATTAAGTTTATTTAGTTGAGATTGTAATAAAGTATCTATGTGGACATTAAATCCACTTAGATTTTTGTACAAAAGAACTGCCTCAAAAATAAACTCTCTGTTTAAAAATAAACTTCGTACTTTTTTGACCGCCAGAGCACATTATAGCGTGTGTGTCAATACAAAAAGAATTTGTATTGACATAATTAAATTTATTTAGACCTGTATAATAATGCTGATTAATCTTATAATTTAAATATAAATTAATTAAATTTAAATAATTTTGACAAGAAAATAATATATTGTTACATGTATCTTTTTTTTTATAATTTTATAATCTAATTATTTTGCACGTCATACTGTGACAAACATGTCTGCACTTAATTTATTTTGTCATTTTGTATGTATGCACTTTCTTTGTATGTACACACACATGTTTATGCAAATAAAGCTTATCTTATCTTATCTTACACTTAATCACGCGTGATAGCCCGGAAGGGCAGACAGCGACTACGGGTTTCCACTCTTTATGATCCCAGCATATCTTTAGCTTAACTAATTCTCACCATCTGCTGATTTACATGTACGTACTCTTAGCCCGTCTGTTCTCCAAAATGTCTCCAATCAGGACATAGAAGGTTCGCTTAATTTTCTTTTTAAAAGATACACAACCTATATTTGTAATGTTCTCTTTATCACTGCATTTATTCTACTCCCATATATCCTCTGCTACGAAGTATAGGCTTGACATTCCATATTGCTCCCATATTAGCCAAAAAAAGATAACCAACAAACATAAATAAGTCAAACATATTTTAGATATTTCATTATTAACATATTCTCCAGCCGTGCGATACAGAAATATGAATAAAATGTTTAAGACATAACTGTTCTAGAAATTCCATAACGGTAATAACAGCACATGCTTTCAAAGCTTTTAAAATAAAAGTACATTATATAAGTTCTTACTTGATACTGAACCTTGTTGGCTCTAGATTTTAAAGTAATAAATCCTTTCATATAATGTTGTTTTAAATTCACCTCGTCTCGAGGGCGACAAGCAAGGTGACTATGAGATTTTTCAAAGGATAAGCATTCATCTGTGTGCCTGTGTAGAAGGATTATATTGGCTCATAGGTATCTTATAGTAATGGTGTGAGGATGCCTTAGCGAGCACGAAGTTCTTTCTACTGGCTTTCAGGCTGTGTGGAGTAGTGTCAAACAATTTTTGCATTGGTATTACATATTTGTGCCTCTAATTTATTTTTATTAGCTGGTGATATACTGAACTTTAACTTTGGAATTAGCTTTTATGTTAACAAGTAACTTTGCGGTTACTGTACAGTAATTTTTTTATGAATTATGAATCTCGGGCAAATATTATAATTATATTTTTTTTTTTTCCCGATGTGTACAATCTGGGTGTCGTCAAGTCGCGAGTGAATAGGTATCTTCTAGGCAAGCGTGCTCCATCGTCGACTGCATCTTCACTTAAGATCTGGTGAGATCGCGGTCAAACGCAAGCCTATTAGAGTATAAAAATTAAAATTATAATAGATTGTAATAACCATTTTTACAATTTATATGTAGACTAATATCGCTTAGTGTCTGCTCGTATTTGTCATTTTAATTCGCCATAATTAAATGGTAGTTGATGTTTATATTAATTTAAGACTTTAATAAAAGCAAATAAACATAAATAACTTAGAATTCGATTTGGCCATTTAAATATATTAATGAAATAGTATGAAAACCACAACCATACCGATTTTCTTTATACAAAGCGGCAACTTTATATTTAATCCCCTATAACTAGATATGCGTAATCTAAAATACAATTATTAGGCACTCCCCACTACCACTCAAACGTTATTCATAACACTTTAATACCATTATTCAATATAACACTTTTCCAAACCAGCAAATAGAACTGCGCAAACTAATTCCAGAGTACCAACGAAGTCCCAGTCCATGTTTTAATAAACAGGTGAACCTTTTATAAATACGAGTACACAATCTACAAACAATAACACATTTATACCCCTAAGTTAAAAAGCCCAATCATGAATAATTCTCCGTCCATAAAACAGCAATGTTGGGGCACAAAGAAGTCAAACAAATAGTGCGTAATAAGAACAACGTTATAAATAGACAATAACGTAATTTATTTGTCCCTCGCGAGCCCTTTCTCTCCGGCACTCAACCTCCGTAATATTCATAAAGAAAAATCATAGTTTATGACGGGCAATCTTTTGCTATGAAAGCTTCTTACAGAACTTACAAGTACTACTTTCAAACCATTTATATTACTCAAACTATTCTCTTTTTAAATCTTCAGCTTCTATTCGTGGGGTAAGCTTGTCAGAGTTTTTCTAGCCGTTTCTTTATTACTAGCTAATTAATATAACTGATTAAGTTAGATGTTATGAGCCTACTCAATCCCTATATCGGGTGAAATAAGTGCTTATGTCAGCCGTGAATAACGCCTTTATATTCTCTCAGAGGTATAAATAAGTATACACGTCAAATTTTACTAGAAATCTTGCGTTATTATTTTTGAATGCACGGATGGCACAATGTTTTAAGTAGTCATCTCGCTACTTCTAGTATGCCAAGTGCTGTGGGTTTATCTAAAACAAAAATCTGTATGAATCAGTAACAGACATATGAGTACGGGTATTCTTCAAGCCCGTCAAACGAATTTTTGGGCAATAGCCAGTTGACTTTTCAAATAAAATTTGAAAAAGGATAAAATTTGTTTAAAAGCGTCATATGTTTATAGCCTTTGACATAACACACAGCTAGGTCGAATTCGGGATTAAACCTAGTACCTATAATTATGGTATAATATCTCTCATTTATATGCCGTAAAGAACAGTTTCATTTTAAATGTAAATAAATAATGTTCGACTGCGTAATTAGACAGGGAACGGTATGAATTTTGTGACTATAATTAAAGTTCTCATATCAACATTTAGTGCTACCGTTTGATGAGTACATGACTAAATGAACAGCGAACTAAAATATTATACATAGTTAAACTAAAAGTTAAAAACTTAAATTGTATACAAAAAGTTTAACTTTACCCTTCGTTGTACGGATAATTACACGTCGAAATACAAATGTAATGTATCTTTGCCTATATCGTTACTGAACGTATATTTATAAGCTTCCAGTAAAATTACTCAAGCCTATCTATCAACAAAAAAAGTAATTGCAACTAATTCAAACAGCCACCAATTCTACCACAACCGAGCACATCTATTCACACCTCTTACTTAGAAGTAATTTCTAGGTCACGGGGGCCTTTACCGACATTCAAATAACAGGCACAAAGAACACTCAGACCCGGCACAACTATTTGTGGTACGCACAAAGGGGAATGCATATTCTCCATAGTGTCTCAGGCCACAGATGGACATCAATCATTGCTATAAAAATTGAGTGTTTTAAGATCTTAACAATATTACATAACTAAAAAATATATTCAAATTGACGTTACTATTTTAGAAATATCTATAAAATAACAAATGTATTAAGGTTATTTTTCTATACATATGTAAATGTGTCTGGCTGTGAGATAATTCAAAAACATATCTTTTCTCAATGCTCTATTATTTAATTATGATAGGAGTGTTTGTACTATATTTTTATCAAGTTATACTTAACAGGGTATAAAAAAAAACACATTTGTTATTTTAAACGTCTATATTCTTTTCATTGTCATATACTATTAACAAATCATCTAGAAAAGGCGCAGAAGGGCATATATTGGACTCATATCTTGCCCAACCTATATACCAAAGCACAGTCATAGTATGTGCACAACAAACTACCGTGCGTTTTCCTATTATACAATTACAATAATATTAAGTATTGTAATTGTATCATAATTGCATTTTCATAATATTGTCTTCTATTTACGCGAATATTACTCATTGAAATTAAACTGCTATATACGGATTTTACCGCGTTGTTTATTTGACACTTTATTACAAAATTTTGAAAATTGTTACACTACTACTGCTATTAAACTTTACTAATTTTTAAGCTAATTAAATTATTATTAAAACTATTTAGATTTAATTTAATTTTACACTTTCCCCGACGTTTCGGTTGCTTTTCAGCAGCCATGGGCGTTCCCCTTTTTCAATTAAAAGCATAATACTCGACGCAGGAAAGATTACACATACCTATCACTTATTTACACAACATTAGCAACAATTTATCAAAGAGGCAGATCCTAAAAATCAATCATCGGATCCCAACTCGTTGCTTATCGGTACTTGAGCCTAAAACGTCTCCGCGGACCCCATCCTACGTTTAGACAGCATCCCTCGTCACATGATTTTGAAAAGGGAAAGCCGAAATTAGGATCGAGTGATTTGGAAAAGCATTAGGAGTCAGTAAATCAGATGGCCCTCACCTGTTGGCTTGAGCGAATAAATCAATCAATCAATCAATAAATGAGCTGACCGCCTCGCTCGTCAGTGGCATATGGTTGCGGTCAAAAGGATGACCTTTTGATCGATTCTAAGGTGAAGTTTAATCGGGTAGGTAGTTCTTTTTGATAGCATCATGGAGTTTGGTAATGTGGAACCTAAGGCTTAGCTGCTGAAATGTAGATGCAGTATAATAACAATTCATTCAATTCTTGTAGCAGTTGACAGTTGTTTACACGATAGTAAATAACAATATGTAAACAGAATTGAATATCTAGTTAATCTGGCTTTAGAGAGACCACCTATACTAGGCCTAACAAGTACGTAACGTACAAGTTACTGGCTCTACCCACCCCTTTAACTATATAGGGCTGAGTTTATGTCTATATAAATCAGTTATTTTAATAAGTTCGGTACTAATTTAGGTTTAAAGTGTACTTGTTACTAAAGAACTATATTATTCTGCTGGCTGAAAGGTTGCTAAATGAATGCTATTGAACATATTCTTTCGATTTACTTGGAGTAGGTATATTTTTATTCAAATAACGAGTTGCATTATATGAAAACAGTATTATATTTCTTTTTATTAATACTACACATAACTGTTGTATCCTTTTTATTTGTTGCTATTCTTTATATAATTTTCTTCACCTTTTAGTCTAATTTGAGCGCATTTAAAGAAGGAAATGTGCTTATGCCTGGTGTTCCCATATTAATAGTCAATAATACGGGAACAGCAGGGATTAGATCCACAAAAAATCAATAAAATATTCATATTGAGTGCTAGTAGGTACTAAATATGAATATATAATTTTCTAGCATATGTTGTAATAGCATCTTCCTCTTGCGTGTGTTAATGTTTTCATCAAACTTCTTATACTTTTAATACTACCTTAATCTCCAAACTATTCAACCTAAGCAAAATAATAGACACACATTTTAAGACCTTTAGCTTAACTTTCTTAGGAAATCGATTAATGATTCATTAAACCACCGTCCACCAGTATTTAAACATAATTATCACCTAGTATTCCAATTAATGCTAACGCCTATTAAATCAGCCGAATGCTAAATTACACGCCTAAAAACACATTTAAAACAAAGCTTTCTTTGTTCTTTTCGAAGAACACTTTTGTTTCGTAAACAAACCTCGATTATTCGCAGATTTGCTACAAAAATGATAAGTAAATAACAATATTTTAGGCAAACAACTTATACATCCCTAAGCTAACATAGCCGGGAGCCCGCGAGCCTCTTTTGTGTGGTTGTACATCTTACAATTCGTTACGCCGGCGGTAGACCATCTGTTATTTTTGGCCGTAACATATTTTAATGCTCCCGAAGGAGTCTGCCCTCCGTTTCCAAACCATTGGACGACTTAAATGAAACCTTTAAATGCAATCTTTAGCTCTGATCGCGGACATTTTTTAGTTTCAATATTACCGAACGACGTGGTTAATGTTTTTAATTTTAATTGAAATTTATGTAGCCGTGTCGTTGTTGGTTAACTTTATCTATTTAAGTTTTTATGTAGAAAATGTGTTAGATTTTGAGAGGAAAAATCATTTGTACTAACTACATTATTAATTAATTATTGCTGATTGCTTGCTAATTTGCGTTAATTAGAGTTGAACATCATCGTAGCAAAATTATTTTGAAGGCATACTTGCTATCTAGTCTGTCAACCCGCACTCGGCCAGCCTGGCAAACTTTAGCCCTTTTCACACTGACAATAGGCCCGTGGGTAAGTTTAATACAGGTTCTGATATTAATATTATAGCTAGTACTTGCTTTTATTTGTTTACTATTAAATTAGATAGCCTAGTGAGAAACCGTTGGCCTGCAACGCAGAGGTCTCGAGTTCAAACCCAAGGAGCACATCTCTGTCTTTTCGAACTTATATGCGTATTAAATAGTTAATTATCGCTTGCTTTAACGGTGAAGTTAAACATCGTGAGTAAACCTGCATGTCTGAGAGTTCTACATACTGTTCTCGAAGGTATGTGAAGACTTTATGTCAAGTGTTTCAGAAAGATAACATGACCCTAGTATGATCGCGTTAATGCCCAGTACTTATCTTAATTCATATTTTTATACAAGTCCTATAAAACGATGGCCTTTATAAACTGACACTAAATAATTAATAGGTATTGTGCAGTAGCATATTCGAGCTAGCGTAAACAATATTACACAGTTCCCCATCCACTTCAAGTATTCTGCTTAAACAGTGAATAAGATATTTCTACAATGGATGTACAATACTGAATATTCCATTTAAATAGCAGTACATTTGTCTCTAAAAGCTTTCCGAGGCGATGTCATAAGAAATGCATAAGGTCGCGCGATATACGGATATAAGAATTCAACAAGCAAAACATGAATATGAATAATAATCGTCTAGCATATGCACACTGATTTTGTTTTGTAGAAAGAAGGAAAAATATTAAATTATAGTGCCATCTTACGTTTACGAGAATGTTACTAATGGGAATACGACTTCAGAGATTTAATTTACTACTTATATACTTAGGTACTAACTAAACCTGGCCACACTACACCCTGATTCAGTCAATGCTTTTAATAGCCCGTTCTCGTGGGAACTTAGAGATTAAAAGTATACAAAAATACTAGAAATGCAAGGTTGTGTGGAAATTGAAAGTTAATCCATCAACTATGTTTTGAAGTTTGCGGACACAAACATACAAAAACTGAAATTTTACATAGAAATATTCAAATGTAACTTCTAGGAGTATTATCATTCAAACGATGGATGCAAAGAGCACCAACATTCGCTTGAACTATATTTGTATCAAACATTTTTGTTTCGAGTAGGGATCGAACCTATACCAGTTAGCGCGCTGAAAGGAACTATATAGATGAATATTGCAACCATTGTGTCATGCATGCACTTTAGTTTTATCGCGGTACATTAAGATTATAATGAACTAGCTGTTAGCTGCGACTGTGTCCGCGTGGAATTTAACAAATAACAAGTATTTGTTCAGTTCGCAGAGATAGTTTAATAAAATAAAATTTACACAAGTTACTCCTTATAACATCAGCTATCTGCCAGTGAAAGTCCCGTCAAAATCGAACCACTTTAGAGATTAGCGGGTACAAACAGATAGACAAAAATTTAAAATAAGTACCGTATATCTTATCTTATCTGGGGGCCAGTCAGTGTAAACCGGCGACACTTCGACCCAGTGGGATCTTTTGTGTCGACACTCTCCCAATAACGACTGCCATAGATGTTCATGGCAGCCGGGACCGACGGCTTAACGTGCTCTCCGAGGCACGGAGCAGGCGATAATTGTCAATCAATACGCACATAATTTCTAAAAGTCATATAACTTCCGAAAGTCAGAGGTGCGCGACGTAGGTTCGAACCCGAGACCCTCTGCATTGCAGTCTGTTGGTCTCCCCACTGAGCTACCGCTGCTAAGTACCGTATATACCTTCATATGCATTTTGTAAAAAGCCGTTATTTTGACATTACAAAATGACACTTCAATTTTATTTATTTGTATATATGTATAACTAGCAGTTTATCATAGATAAACTATCAACGACAAACTACTACTAATGTTTTAGTTAATTTTCAGGGTCATAGTCTTATGAATTAGGAATTTTATATTATGGTTTAGCTCATAAAAGCTTTGGCTAGAATTTAAAATACATAAGCATATTGGTATTGTAGTGAAATAACTTAATATTCTAAAAATAAAGTAATATTGTCTGCACGGATGGCGTAGTGGTTGAATTGGTCGGCTCGCCACTGCCACCGCGTCAAGTGTTGTGGGTTCGAATCCCACACGGGCAAAAATTTGTGTGATCCACAAATATTTGTTCCAAATCTAGCTTCTTTGTGTACATTGTTTGAATGTTTGTGAAGTCCCCCGCGACACAGGAAGTATTCCTAGTGCTCCCCAATAGTCTATTCTAAAAAATAAATATAACGCTAACTCGAAGAGATATGTGTCTTTTACTTTAAGAATGGCGTAGTGGTTTAACTGAGTGCTTCGCCACTTCCATTGTCCCGAGTGTAAGAAAAAAGTAATCAAACAAGTGAGAATCTTAGAGTCCGAAAAATGGTTCTAGTAATATGCAAAGGTCACGTAATACCACGTGACCCGTCACACAATTTGAACACTTATTTTTAAGAGCAGCGACGCATCTTATTTATCTTTGGCAATGCTATCCTGAAACCCTTTGGTATAGCAAGCATTTCTTTATAATGGCATGCTTATTCACCCTTAGATAGCTAACAAACTTTATACTATAAAAAAATAGCTTGCAGGGAATATATAAATGCAAATTTTACCTAAACTGCACAATGTTTGGTTGTTTCGGCGCAACAATGGCCGCGGTAAAAGAATCATGATAGAAGTAAAGTTTTATTTTATCACATACGACGTACTCACAGGTAAAGTACCCGCAGAAGTGTAAAAACACAATTGGATTTTAGAACTATGCAGGCATAACAAAATAGGTAGGTACACCTATGGCCAGCCACATATGGAGAGGTCTCTGCTGACAATTGGCATCCTAACTGATATTATAAATGGGAGTGAGTTTGTTTGTTACGCTTTCACGGCTTAACTACTAGACCGATCATCATGTAATTTCGCATACACGTTGTCAGCGTCACAGAAAAGATAACAGCAGCGATAGCTCAGTGGGGAGACCAACAGACTGCAATGCAGAGCGAATTCAAACCCACGTCGCGCATCGCTGACTTTTGGAAGATATATGCCTTTTAAAAATTATGTGCGTATTGATTGACAATTATCGCCTGCTCCGTGCCTCGGAGAGCATGTTAAGCCGTCGGTCCCGGCTGCTATGAACATCTATGGCAGACGTTATTAGAAGAGTGTCGACACAAAAGATCCCACTGAGTCGAAGTGTCACCGGTCTGCACTGACTGGCCCCCATATAAGATATAAGATACAGAAAAGATCATAAGGTACCTTTCATTCAGAACAAAGAACTTACTGTTGCTAACCTAATCTACATTAACGCGAAGCCGCTGGCAAAATCTAGGAATGAATAAAATGATCTTGCCCTTGGTTGCCGAGGGCGTTAGTATTGACAAATCTGGATAAACCAAATCATTACCACGTTAAAGACTAATTTAATATGCATATTTGGTACAACAGAAACTACTTCGATGGCGCTACGGTAGTGTAGGTCATGGCATGGATGAGGTTGCAGGTTCGATTTCCGGGTCGCACAAACTGTTCCTAGGTTTTCCTGTAAATACATTTTTAGGAGCAATTTGGAGCCTGATAACAGTTCCAAGCTCCATATTACTCCTAAAATGTTAAAAGAGACACAAGTCTCTCATATCATACAAGAGCTGGTGAAATGTGAATGTAATACCTTGGATTGCCCTTTCGATATAGGCGTGACAGTATGTGTTTAGAAATATGGTCTTAGTAGTAACTGCAATCCCCTCACAGCATTAAAACGTACCGGAATTAGACAGTGTTTTTATAACATTTGTTTGTCATTTTTACACCAATAACGCTCATTAAAAGAAACTTGCCAGTTTTCTAAAGTCAAATTTAAAAGTTCTAAAGCATGTTCAGTTTACACAATGGGCACCAAAACCGCTGACTAAAAATGCTAATCCAAAACCATTTAGAACAGATAAAGCTGACCTAAATTAATGAATACAGAATACTTGAACGAGAAACTTTACAAATAAATAAAATAAAACTAACAAGATGTTCCTAAGGTCTATTAAGTGAATTAAATTTTAAAAAGCGTAACCATAATAAGGTTTTCTTAAACAATTTTTCATAAAAATGTTAGCTGACATTTTGTAGAATACCTTTGTATTTTTAATCATTCCGTTTTGGGTCGGGTCTTCTAACAAGGTACGCCGACGTTGGGAATTATTAATTCGCATTATATGCCCTCCTACGTAAAAACATCATAAATATAGTATTCCAGGCAATTACGTTTTGCGAGTAATTAAATGTTTCGCTATAAGTGGTTACGGTATCATGTGCAAGCAAGAATGTTTGGGGTGTAGGTACCTATGTGTGGGACTGTGGATGAAACCATGAATGTAGTGTAAACACAATACTACTGGATAAAGTATTTAGTCTTCATTAACCTTACAGGTAGTGATTGCAAGTGAACTACTATGTATGGCTTTTATAGCTGTTTATTCAAATAAAGACAACTTTTAACTAGGTATTTATGTTTACACTAAAAGAGAAACATCAAAAGTTTCATTATGTTCGAGTCGGTCAAGATAACGAGATGATGTAAGCTATTATCATTAAGACTTACAACCAAGAAGTTCGAATAGGAACCGATGTGATTTATCCGGTTGTTTCCAATAGTATATAGTAGTGCTGGTCGCGCAGTGGTCAAAATTCAACCGTAATTCATCTGTTTTTATAAATTTTATCCCACTGCTCTGTTTCTCCTTGACTTTAACTAAATCATACTCCTCTGTGCTCATAATACTCTTAAAAAAGGGTAGAAAGTTATCCCTTCACGTATTAACATATTCATACATAATAAATATATTATAAAGGTAAATCGTAAACTAATGATTATTCCCTTAAACAACGTACACAAAAACATCCAGACTTGTCATCAAAATATTGTTGAGTCACATAAACTGTGTCATAAGTTGGCGAAATGTGGCTGTAATATGACTCTGCCTACTCTTGGGAATATAGGCGTGAGGCGTATGTATGTTTTATTCAACACTACATCAGTAAACTTGTGTCTACTTTATATTGTATGAACATTGAGTATTCTAAGTATCTAACGTACGTACTAATTACGTCGTCCTCCAGGGATTAAACAACAAATGCTCAAAGGAATACGTATGCGCTGTAACAATCTCGCCTTATACAATGTTAGGGCTACGATAGAGATTTACTTTTAGGATATTTCCGTACCAAAGATAGCATCAGCGTCTTAGGTTTTTCTAAAACTTAGAACAACTATTTGTTTGTGCTGAATTGTATCGAACCCGCATTACCTACTTGGCGTATTCATGGTGGAGGTGTAAACATTTGAACACTAATCGAACCTTGCAATTAATATATTGTTTTAAATATTTATATTTTAGATAGCATTTTCAAGTTCAACTAATTTTTTTTTTATCATTTTATTTTTGTAAGAGGACTTCCTGAGATAGCGGAAGTATGGTGGACCACACTTTTATTTTCGCTTATAACTATCCTTAGTTTGAAATTACTGAGCGAGGTAGAGTAATGAGCGCGCCTATTGCCATCTCGCGTGCACAAAACCTACTCCAGGCCTTAATCATAAGAACTACCTGACTAAAAGCGTGATAATATTTACTTGTAGAAAATAATCCAGATTCTAGAGTTTCTATGACGTCACGATTAGTTTACTTAGATCTCTGCGAACACTAATCTAACTGAAGACGAATATTTTTATTCTAACACAAGTAACTTAAATGAATAACATACGGTTTTCTTTTCATGAAAAAAATATTAAACAGTTATTTAAGAGGAACAAATCAATTTACATGGGAATAAGACGTAATTATGTTTTAATTAACTAAATAAAAATTGCAATAAAAAGAAAGCAATAATTTTTATTACAGCGCCATCTGTGTAATTTTATTAGTACTTGCGTGAAATGAACGCCTGTCACTGCCTAGATACGAACCATCTGCACGGAGCAACTAAATACGCCGATGCTAGCGCCGCGGGACTTTGTTAAACTTAGCGTAAACCAAAGTTTCTTTGCAAAACAACTTTACTTACGTTCCACTCTGTTTTAAAATGCTACTGTAAGCCGGTTTACCTGAAAGCAAACAAAAAATAGACGATTAAAATACATAGGCTTAACATGTTGTATAAATTTTGTAGTTCGGACGCGCGTCATTTCCGGCGAAACGGGAAAAATGGACAACATTTGGCGGGAACACGAAGCGAAAGCTCTGTACATAGGTAATTAATATTCTAGTCAACAAACGTCCGGTCGCGTCATCCCTCGCTCCCCATCAAATATTTACTCTCGGCTTTTATTTCAAATGCAACGATGCGTCATAGTTTTGAGTACGTTGGTACCTATTGCGGCGCCGAATTTTAATTGTGAGGTATAACACAGGACATTGACTTCATCAATGTATTAGCTCTGACACTATACGAGTATCAAATATAATTATTGCTATGGGCAAGATGGTATGTGGAAAATACCCATCGTATTGTAAAGTAAATTTTATAGTGAGTTAAGTTTAATTTTCAAGGTGAATGGATTGGACTGTTTGACTAATCAAACAGTCCAATCCTTTCACCTTGAAAATTAAACTTAACTCACTATAAACTTTAGACTAATCTTTCCATGAAGATTTAGATTTTGCTAGATCGCTTTTTTATCGGCAGCTTCTCGTGAGCAGTGTAGTATTTACAACTTTGCCAGATAAGCGACTACAGTATCATCCTTTATTACGACGATCATACCTTTACCTTCTTCTATAAGCCTTTTATTAGTCTACCTGATTGTCTAGTGTTGGCGAATGCGACCTGCTGTTCATGATTGGTAGATTACCGTGTTGGTTCTTAGTGTAATTGGATTTGCCTACGTTTTTCAACCAGAACTGGCAAATAGACAATTAATATATGATTTATTTAAAAGATTACTAGCAACTTGAATTGTAAGTAACAAGTATTCTTGTAATTTTTCTATATAAGCTAATATATGATGATGATGATGATGATGATGATGATGATGATGATGATGATGATGATGATGATGATGATGATGTGATGAAAGTGAAAGAAGCCAGAGAAGTGTGTCAGGATCGTAGCAAATGGAAATCCGTAGTCTCTGTCTACCGCTCTGGGAAACAGGCGTGAATCTATGTAATATGTATGTATGTATGTATATTATTATATCAAGCATTTGCGCTTGTATTACGAACAGGTTAACGTCAGTAGCTGGGTAAGCGCGCATGTATTGTTTTACTTTAGTATTTATGTATATTTTTTTACTTGTTTAATTCAGTAAATAAATATGGCGTACTGACTGTTATCTAGAGACTATATTGAGAGTATTGAGACCCATTATGTATTATGTTTAGGCAGTAACTGCCTAATAAGTTTATTTGCCAAATACCTAAGCAAAATGGACTAAGCATAAAAGAAAATTGTCTGTGCCAGACATTGAGATGAAACCCATTGACTACTAATATGTACAATGTTTGAACTATATTCATAGAACGGTACCTTCGTCATTCATATATGTCTGAGTTTATACATTGTCAGTAAAACTGCACCTAGGTTGTTTACTACCGTAACTTACACCAATGCTTTTCAAACTTTTAAGTAAATCTAAATGTAGATACTATTGTAAAAGTGAGTTCTGTTAAATTAATTTTTGACAAATTCTATGAAAAATATGTCAAAATTAAACCGCTCGTTTCTAAAAAGACTCGTTTTTGACATAGGTACCGCCTAAATCAATTATAGAAATTCTCTGTGTGCTTATTAAATAGTTAAGTCTGCCAACCCACACTGGGCCAGCGTGGTGGAGTACTTTTTTTTTTTGCCTGGTGAATCCTTTGACTCATTCCTCTTCGCGGGGCGACGGAGAGGTTATGTCGGGCTCACCGGGGAGAGATACCCCGGTAATACCGACTAAAACTACCACGGTGTTCCTCGACATAACCATAGACGGCGAGGCTGCGCGAATCCCTTTCACATGCAATAGCGACCCCGCCGAGATTTTGGCGCGCCGCACCATGTGAAACGGCAGGCCACTACATAAAAAAGACCCTCTACTTTCCCCTTATGGGGGGACAAAAATACGACTCAGAGGCGCGCGTGGGAACATGCACGCCGCCTCTCGGACCTGGTGCTGATCGGGTGGCGAGCAGGACCACGCAGCCCACCACCCCCAGGTCAAACCTCAGGGTAGGTGGTGGACTATAGCCTGACCCTTCTCACACTAAGAAAAGGCCTGTGCCCAGTAGTGGGACAGTTTAATACAGGACTAATATTATTGTCTAACTATCTAACCCGAGACATTATGCACAGCAATCACATTTACTACGACTGCATCACCAATCAGTCCAGTGAACATCAGTTTTATATAAATATGAGCAATTTTTGAGAAACGTTGTCCTGCCAAGTTGTCAGACAATCTACGAAGACTTTATAGTTAAACTGAAGAAACTGTCAATGGTGAATAATTCACGAGTGTTTTGACGCGAATGTGACCGTACCGCTATGAACGTAACTTTGAATATAACATTCCCGTGTTTATGTTCTCGGTCCCGTTGGCCATAACCACAGAATACCTGAGTGCCACTAAACTGAGTAATGCATCCGGACTGCATACTTAACTGTTTCGCGATCGTTGATCACGATAGCTTGCAAGCTGACTAAGACTAGATTCTAGCAATGGTCAGTGGTCACTGACATAACATTTATTTTTATTATACACGTCATTTGTTACCATAAGTATGTTTCAAGCTATTCAGAACACACGCAGAGCAATTATTGGTGGTTCCACAAATACAATGCACGAACAGCATGGTTTTAAGCGGTCACGTCACAATTGGCACTGGACTATTATAGAATACCCGGACTAAACGTATGAACCATCGAACCCATATCACTGTATTGCAATAGCGAATCGACCACTTGGTCGCTGTGCTATCGCAAGTCTATGTATGCATTTGACGGCACGGCAATAAGCTTAAAACCTTTAACTTAAAACCTAAAAAATGTCTTGCAAAATGTGCTTGTGAGACTCCTCTGCTTACCCCGTCTGGGATTGCAGACGTAAGTCTATGTATGTAGACACGTAATACAACCAGACATGCTAGTAGACGTTACAGAGTACAAAAAGTACTAAACAATCACAACGGTAAATTTGACGTCACTCCACGTTCCACAAACAATTTGCACCCACTGCATTGGCCGTTTACTGCCGGCACCGTGCTCCGTTCAAACGGGCGAGTCGACTTGCACGCGGGCGGAATATAAAATTGATTATTACTAACGTTTTGAATATTAAACATGTGATCCTAACGTCGTGGGTTCCTGTAAGTGTGAAGCTATTGTTTTAGCTGAATGTTAATTAGGGATGTTCGTGTTAATTGGGTGGCAAGTTGTCCACTAGGTGTGGGGTACGCTTTGTTCTTTCGTGAGTTATGGATGTTGAGCTTTCGACGGTCGTAATTCAGAATTATTGTTCTGTCGTGACGCCATGACAGGATGGCGGGAATACTTTTTTATAGTGGACTACCCACGTTATTTTAAATAAAAGTTTCAAGTAGTGTATGTTCTGTTTAAATAGGCAATTTTATTATGAAGATAGTTTGCCTGCTTTGGCAAGTTTTAAATATAGGAAATTTCATGAAATCACTCATCGGTTTACGTTTGAAACGGTAAGCGGCTATCACAAATAGACTGAGCTATTTTTAATATTAACCTTTTCCCTGTCTCGTGATAGACACAATAGAAAAACTATTGTTATGTTCATATATGATACATCGAACAGGGAGCCTATAAATATGGTTTTACTGTATCAATGGTCTTGTGGTATTAACGTGATCGCAGATGTCGATCGTGATGTGCCATTCATTGCCCGTTTTAAGAAAGTTGTTATTAAATTACTCTCACAGAAAATTATCAGTAGCAGCATCGACTCGAAAAATACTACCGAAAACATGAGTCGTTAATATAGTTAACGCAATTGAGGTGTCATACACCCCTGCATGTTTCCTGGCTATAAATTTACTGTAATTACACCCGCGGTGCCTTTTTACGATGGGTTTAAAACTAAGAAGTAGTTTTACACTTAGCAGTTTAGTTCGGATCGTATCGGAATCTATTAAATGCGGTAATAAAAGTTGTATCGGTTACGGAGAAGGAACGAAACAAAATTATCTAGTAATTGAACCTCTCGTATTTCCATTTATCGGGTTTCAATCAGTTATCTAGTAATTAAAACAAGATAATATCAGTACGCTGTTCTAATTGGCCATGTGCGATTATCGATTCAATATTCGAATCATTCGAATATTAAATGGATATTAATAATATTGATCATTATTTGAATATTTTAGTTCATTATATTAAACAATCGAATCGAATTCGAGCGATGACCAAAAAAATGTTAACAACATGACTGATGACGACATGTAATGAGCTAATTATTCACGCTTTTATTTTCTTTTTTGCCTCGAAGCAGTAGACTGGATTGTATTATATATATTTCGGTAGCTATGTTTTTAAGTGCCAACGAAAGCAAGAAAATGTGCCCCGTAGACTAGCACCTTTTTTTTATATAACTACGGTGGCAAACAAGCATACGGCCCACCTGATGGTAAGTGGTCACCGTAGCCTATAGACGCCTGCAACACCAGAGTTATCAATTGCGCGTTGCCGACCCTTTAGGAAAGGCAATGGGAAAGAGAAGGAACGGAAAGGGGGAAAGAGGGTGATTGCGCCTCCGGCACTCTCACTCACCGAACGAAACAACAGTTAGGAATACTGCTATTACACGTCGATATTCTGTGAGAGGGTAGTCCTTCCCCGCTGAAGTCGGCCCATTCAAGCTGAAATCAGCGAGGCTCTACTACTACTATGTGCGAGTTTACGGGGCACATTTCCGAACTCTGTATTGATAATGACAATATCCTGATATTAAAATGCAATGACACTGCCGACTCAGGCATCAACCCCAGGTACCTCAATTTAAACCGTCAGCATAAACATCCTTCTAGTAAGGTATATACGGTACAGGTCTCTTCAAGGCCTATATGGTCCTATTGATATTTGACTCTGAATGTATAGAGTACACTCTCTCATATTAATATTGGTATGATGGCCCATTAAAGATCCTTTAAAGTCATAATTACTGACAAATAGTATTAGTTGAAGGGATGAGTAGTCCAGCAGACACTGTAATGCACATCACATGTCGAAACCATTAAGCGTTTGTGTAGTACAGTCTGAATAGGCCTTTAGAAGGAGCTTAGATTTACACGGATGATGCAAGTCGATGGGCTTGAAAATGGACACACGGTCTGTAGTCTAAATATCCCTGCAGAGTAAGTATGGTCTACACTTATCTCGTCAACATTGTTTAGGTCTTTGACTGCTTGGATGATGTGGTAAGTGGTCTTCTCTGTTTGCCATTGCGCCGAATGATGTCTGTCAGTCAGAGTGTATAGAACAAATCAAACAAATTGTGCCATTTATTTTAATGTCTGTAAATGTCCTTTGCGACAAAGGCATGATGTAGTTAGATGTCGTCTTTATAAAACGAAAACACAAAGTAAATAAACGAAAGTCCTATAGATAGAGGTACTATACCTACACTTCACCAACATTACCACTACCACGATTACGTTACCTATTAAGGAGGCAAGCATTTGCCATCTGGCGAGCACATTTCCAAACACGATGCCAACACCTAACACTGTGACTTACCCTACCTAACACTGTGACTGGCGACAAAAATAAACGTTTAAAGAGACAGCTCTAACAATAACATCTTCCAGACCAAGTTTCAGTCATGGCGGCCAATCTTAACCGAGAATGGCTGTCTGCAATTTGTACGCAAACACAATTACACTCTCTATTCGCTAACTCTCATAATCCCAATGGTACGGCAATCCGACATTACCTGAGAGAGATCAGGCAGGACTAACGGCTTTCTAACTTCACAATACACAACTCCGTAACTCCGGACGGCTAAATAGAAAATCCCATTAACGTATTTGCCCGACCTGGGGTTCGAGGCCGAAAGCTCGTGCACAGCAGTCGCATATACTACTCTACACCTTATCACAATGATAGCTGTAGTCCATCATTCTAGATAGGCTCCAAGACAATACACATTTACGAAAACATTATGCAAATACCGGCACGTAATATGATCCTGCTATTTTTTACTCCACATAAATCGCGCAATAATTAACTTTTATTACGTACATAACTTCGGAAGGTCAGAGATTACGCAGAAGCGTATATGAATTCAAACTCGAGAATTCTGTGTAGAAATCAAATATTGTTTATATTCAATTTCTATCATCATATCATTTATTATCTGTAGGTACTGTCTGTACAGATAAAAATGTATACGCAGATTTTTTGTCTGTATGCCTGTAATCTATGATATTCTACCTAGTTATATAAGCATTATTACATCTTCTTCTCTCTTAGCCTTTATTATTCCCAAGTCACTTGGGGTCGGTTTTTCTGGTCTAACCGGATTTGACTGGATATCAGTTTTTACACGGAGCGGCTGCCACCTGACCTCCGCAACCCGAAGGCTAACGATACCCTAAGGTTAGACTAGTGTCAGAATATTAGAGGGTACTGACTTTACCAATAATGACTGCCATAGATGTTCATGGCAGCCGCGACCAACGGCTTAACGTGCTCTCCGAGGCACGGAGCAGGCGATAATTGTCAATTAATACGCACATAATTTCGAAAAGTCATATAACTTCCGAAAGTCAGAGCTGCGCGACGTGGGTTCGAACCCGAGACCCTCTGCATTACAGTCTGTTGGTCTCCCCACTGAGCTATCGCTGCATAAGCATTATTACATAATACAATTAAATAGGTATTCAAACATTTTGTTGTCATTATTTAACATTAGTTATCTTGTTATATAGTTATCTTTCTTTAAACATTACTTAAAAAAAAGACCATTCCCGCACTAGGAATAATTCCTATGTCGCGGGGGACTTTACAAACATTTAAACAACGGACACAAAGAACACCCAGACTCCGAACAACAATAAGTTGATCGCAAATTTTTTTGTCACGTGTGGGATTCGAACTCACAACACTTGGCGCAGTGGCAGCGACGAGGCGACCACTGAAACCACTACTTTATCTGTGCAGTCAGAATGAATAATCAATAGATTCTATTCTCTTTACATATTTTATAAGACCTGTAAATACATTTTGGAGTGCAATAAACGAATTGAATATTTTCGAACTAAATACTTGAATATAAAGTTATTCAACATAGGTACATAATTTCGAGCATCGATTGACTGACAAATGTATTGTAAACGATTCGACTATGTTTGAAACAATAAAAACGTATAAATACATTTTGTTCAAGTTAATACGTTCAAAAACACAATTCACACAACTTGTTCAATCGTTTTAAAAATAATAAAGTTTATGGTCTCGTGTATAACATTTATTTGACACTTATATGTGTTATCTATACTAATATTATTAAGTTGAAGAGTTTGTTTGTTTATTTGTTTAGTAGAATGCGGTTATCTTAAGAAGTAGGTACTGATTCGAATTGGAAAGTTATTTTATTGTTTGATAGCTTATTTATCGAGGGCTTATAGGCTATATTACACCACGACACAACCCATGGGGGTGGCCCAGTAATCATAAACGCGGGTGAAACCGCGGGCACATCTAGTTACTAATAAAACATACACATTATTATCTTAAAATGTATGATTTCTTTATCCTACTAAATGAATCATACTGGGAGCAGATAATTCGTTGTTCTTCAAAACAAATACTACGGCCTTGACTTTGACGGGAGTAATTAGTTACATCTATTCACTTTACATCTGTGCACTATACTAGAAGTCCCACATCACAGAATACTTAGGTACAGAAAACCTAAAATAAAGATGTTTACTTTAACGATTTTGGTGAACATCTCAACTAGATTAGTAATATGCATTTATAGATTAATATTCAATTAATAAATATTCGAATCCGTGACTAATACAGAAACTATCGACTGGCCAGATTATCATCTATCATTTACTCAACTTAAATCACCAATGCCCATGGAATTTTTTTTTTTGATACTGGGGCCCAGAAGTTCATAGTTCCTTAGAAAACATGTTCACATTTGATAATAAGTATTTTTTGCGAAGTTGTCTTAGATTGTAACAAAAAAACATGATACTGGTCTGATGATACAAGTATTCAGGAGAGACATAAAAAAACAGATCGAGAAAATGTCGCCAATTGTAGAAATGGCAGCTGATTTTGTATGAGTAAGTACGATTTTTATTTAAAATATCAATAATTTGGTCATCCATGGGCATATGGTGATATAAGTGGGGTAAATGATAGATGATAATCTGGCCAGTCGACAGTTTCAGGGTTATCCATTACTTACACCACACTCTGTATATCGAATGTGTAAACAATACGTAGGCACGAATGTACATATACGAAAGCGGGTTAACGGTCAACAGTTTTGCATCATCGGAGAGAGTAGAGTCATTATCAAATCGTGTTTCGAATAGTCGGTTCTGATTCGAATAAATCAGTGGCAATAAATTGATCAACATTTGAATGCAGGTTAATAAAATTTATAATATATGTTAAATAACTGCATTCGAACGATTAAGTGAGAAATGCATTCGTTTTCACGCGTTGTATTGGTTAGGCCATCTGCACGTATCTATTTTGTGTCCGGAGCTTCGGTCGCGTCACATCACACACTCAATTGGGGGACATGATAATAGCATACGCGATGTAATGCTCAAGGTCTGAGACAATTGTTCCATTTGAAACGCAACATCTTGAATATATCACAAACACGTTTACATATCTGTCACTTTTAAATTTCGAACAGAATACATTGAACGGTTGCCATGAGGTTTATACATAATTATTTAGAATCATAAATGTGTAACGTACTTATATCGTTCGGAAAAGTGTCCGCGCTAAGAAGAGTGAGCTCACACAACACATTTACATGATAGAGAACTGTATAGAATACAATTTTTAACAAGACTGAGTGTTTTAGTACTTATCAGATGTCTGTCATGCTGACATTGTTTGTCAGATGACAACTTTACATCCAGATAGGTGAGCATATTTAAACGAAGAAGGGCGCATTTATGATTTACATATTTAGTTAGACTATTTCTATTCCTAACCGTGTCTACGTCTTTTTAGCACGGCTGAATTATTTACAGTCATGTTTTTTACAGTCTGGCGGCTCTAAGACCTCAGTGTATTTACCTTTACATATATTATAAATGTTTAAATTCGAAAGTGTGTTTTTGTTTTATACTTACTTTTCGTAGCAACGAAGCATCGGTTTTACCCTGAAAAGCTCCGCAGGTTTGGGTAAAAGTTAGTTTCGTATAATAAATACGATATATTGCCTCCTCCAGCGCATTATCTACTGTGTTTTGCAGGGTAACAACAGGGTCCATAATTGATACCTTTATTAACTTAAATCTACTATGTACTAAAATATTATGGAAAGCATTAAAGTATTGAGGATTGAAAGTGAATTTCTTAGTTTGCCGTTCTTTCATACAGTAACTAAAACGAATACCTACACATCATTTTTAGGATAAGATAGTTTAACAGAGGAGCTTTTACGAGAGCAAACCCTAAATGTTGGTAACTTATACATGTTAACTTCTGTTGTCTTATTAATTTTGTGTTCTAATCTCTACATTTTCATATCAGTATCACTCAACAACATTCAAAGTTTGACTGGTGGACAAAATGTCTTTGGCTATAAGTTCGTCTCTTGTGTACATATTTATTTCATGCTTTAAATAAAAAACTACTGCCAGGTTTATAAGATTGCCTTGCAAATATGTTACTGGGTTTTTCTAAAAGGCAATTCTTAAGAAGAAGCGCGGAGTTTCGAACTGTGCTAGATAAAAGGCCCTTTGTAAATTTCAAGCCCTAACATACCAGGCAAATTGGTTGTGGTACATGTTGGACTAGCCCTTCAGAAATTTATAAACGAAAGTTTATGTTATTTATTTCGACCAAACCTGTTTTTCTTGTCTCCACCGATTAAAATCATAGCAGAAATCATTTCTGGGCGAGACGTCACAAAACTAATTTAAGTTTTAGGCAATCTTCATATCAAAATTCATAAAAGCGTTTTTGGTTACATTTCCCAGAAAACCTGTTTGCCGCGAAAGGCAAACCACAAAAAGCTTTAAGAAAACATTCCGCACTAAGATTCGTGCCTATGTCGCGCGGGAAACAAACATTCAAATGAGAGACACAAAAACCACCCAGACGCGTAACAAAATTTCTGGATCATACCAATTTTGTTCCTAGGTAGATGTCGAACTGGTATAGCAGCGATAGCTCAGTGGGGAGACCAACAGACTGCAATGCAGAGGGTCTCCGGTTCGCACCCACGTCGCGCACCTCTGACTTTCGGAAGTTATATAACTTTTCGAAATTATGTGCGTATTGATTGACAATTATCGCCTGCTCCATGCCTCGGAGAGCACGTTAAGCCGTCGGTCCCGGCTGCCATGCACATCTATGGCAGTCGTTATTGGGAAAGTCAGTACCCTCTAATATCCTGACAATAGTCTGGCCTTAGGCTATCGTTAGCCTTCGGGTTGCGGAGGTGAGGTGGCAGCCGCTCCGTGTAAAAACTAATATCCAGTCAAAATCTGGTTAGACTAGAATAGCCGATCGCAAGTGATTTGGGAATAATAAAGGCTAAGAGAGAAGAAGTAGGTGTCGAACAAACAACATTTGGCGCAGTAGCACACAACAGCTATCCGCTACTCTTGTATAAATTATAACAAAAGTATTGTAATATGTCCGTTATAGTATAGCAAATATGTATATATCACTTCAACCACTATGCCACGCCACACTATGGACTGAAAATCGAGTATCACAGGCATTTAAATTTTTTCTCTATTTAATATTTTTTTGCCTCCGATAAGATTCTCATGCCTTCAGCAGTCATGGATATAAGGAATATCATTTTATAGGTAAACAAAATTATAGAAAGGAAAATAATTAAAATTTTGTATGGAGCCAAAGTAATAAATCCAAATATCTTCAAAACCGCTGCCTTAACTGTTATATCCTTACACCTGGCTGTTGTACAACTTATTTGTAATTTTTTGGTATATTTTATATAACCGAGGCAACTGCCGTTTTTTTATAAAAAATATATATGTTATATAAAAAAAACATAAAAGAGAAAAAAAAAGCCTATGAAACTCGATTTTCAGTCTATAGTGCGCCATCTTGAAATAAGCTTTACCAACCCATTTAGGTGCGTGTCTCCATCGTATTGTCCCACAGAAGCCAGTAAATTTCAAACGATTGAAACATTACAGAAGATTTCGTTTAAATCCCTCATGCGTTGTGCAATAGGCTCATTGTCTCAAGTCCCAGGAGTTACGCACGCCGATATTAATAATATATTAGTATCACGAATTGCTCTTTGCGATTTTCTTTGTATCTGAGTTTCTATGTGAATACTTAATAAGAGTAATAATAGTATTTAACATATTCTTAGTATTGTGATGTGAATCAAATTGTAACGAGAGATTCCTTAGGTAAGGACCTTTCAAATGTCACCTTTCACCTGTATATATTATATTCCAGCCATTTATATGACAGATATGTATTTGTCCGCCGACTATATTTCTTTTTAGTAATATGACAACTCCCGCACTCGGGCAATCAATAGGTATTTATAACCTTTTTAATTACTTTATCGTGAGTAAGACCCGTTGTCTAGCATTATATTATGTATGTGTACAAATCGCGATAGTCTAAAAACATCAATTGAACCGTTACTTTTATTTGTTTAATATGTGTTAGTGTAAAAAGTCACATCAAGATTGTTTACCTTTAGTTAAGTACGAGTACCTAACCAAATGGAGTATAGGATTAATTCCTGAATCGCGGAGGAGTTTACAAACATTGAAACAATGGACACAACAACTGGGTATCGTGTAGATATCGGACTGACAACACTCGGCGCAGTGTCAGCGACGAGGCGACCACTCAAACGTTATCCGTGCAGTCCAAAATGACAACCGATTTACATGTAACATACCTAACATACCTTTTTTTATTATCTCCTGAAAACCACATTGAAATCACTTCACCATTGAGCAGCGCAAATGTCCATAACAAACAAAAAATCTGTCGATGATTTGAAAACAAAATATATGTACATATATCATGTGTCGTAAAAATGCTTTACGCTAAGGTGCCGCTACGCACAAGAATCTGAGGTCCAGCGCAGGCAAGACGTTATAAAGCTTTTGTGTAATGTAATTTTTATTAGTAGCTCAAAGTCGTGCTCTATAATTTCGTATACTAGAGAGCCCGACACGGTTATCACCTCCATCGTGATAGGAATCAAATGACCATGTATGTACTCTGCACTGCCTTGCAGTGCTTAAGGTTTCCAGAGCTTCTCAAGGTAGCCCTGTGCTATCAGCAGCTTTCGCCGAATAATTGCTGTATGTTCAAAAACTTGCTAGCAATGAAGCAAGTGTATACCAGCTTGTGATATAAAAACAATAAAACTAAGACAAGTTTTATAGAAATAACCACGCTTCTTTAATTCGTCGATCGTCAAGGCATCCAGACAAAATGCTTTTAGCATTATGTCTTGATATGAACAAGTCTATCTAGTAAGAATTACTCTTACAAAATATACCGGTTCTTATTATTACGCTCATCCGTCGAACCACAAAGCAATATCCAGTGCATTTACCTCGCTCTCAGAACACATCCATCTTGATTAAAAGAAAACACAGACACATACAAAACACTTATAGCAAAAATCAGCAACGATAAATACATTTTCTCCAGACAACTGATTCTTAAGTACTTCAAAGAACAATCTACGTCATGTTTGAATTATTCAAGTAAAATATAATCACAGTTCAGAAGTTCTAGCCCCTTAACAAAACGTCGCTCACATAAATAATGCAACTCTGTGACGTCACGAACAGCGGCCATTTGTAAATGGAACGTATTTGAATTGTTATGGTCTGTTCAGCGGGTTCAGTGCGTTTACTATACGTCGGCTTAGTAGTATTTGATATAGCGTTTGTTTGTCCTTTGTTTGTCCCGGGTTCGCTTCCCGGTTAGGTTAGTGTAATTTTTGTTAGGGAATTCAGCAGCAGTTTCAGTAACAGCATGGAGTCTAGTAAAGATCCTGGTAGACGGCAATAGGTCCTATTGTAGTACCTGAAACATGGCTAGCAAAAAGTGGAAATATATTTGAACTTTCTGTCATATGAGTACTATGTACCTAAGTAGTACAAAACACATAAAAGACGGAAATATGTATATCTTAACTCACTTCTAATTCTTCTAAATAATATATTTTAACTTGTTTTATATTTTATGGTCAACATTTTCAAATCTCTACATTATTAAGCATCTATGTCGGCATTATGTCGTCACAAAGAGGGGAGGAACGAATACTCACGGTAAACATACCAGTCGTTGGTCCATTACGGGCTGTTGTCACAGATTACCAACTTGTATAATACACTAAACTTGTCAGCTTAAGTGAGTTATGAAGTTTTGAATCGTTCTATTACGGTTTGAAAAGGACCGTTTGTTTTGAGGGTAGTTCGATGTTAAAATTAAACTGTTGGATGGTCACCCTAACTGAATGCAAACTAAAGTTTGACGCTCAAAGAAAGGCGGTTATTTTGAAAATAGAATTGAGAATCGTTTGGCCGTTATTATTTTGTATAGAAGTGTAACAAGATCGTGTTTTAATCGTACCTTGGCTTAAGCTTGCTTGGCTATGTTTATGGCAGAAGGTAAGTTTCTAAATTTTATTACTGGACTAGGCATTGTCATTGTGCTTTTCAGTAGCTTTACGGAGTCTGGCAATATTCTGTGCACCTCTGTCTACTGTATTTTAAGGGTACACAGGTATATTTAACTAGCTGTTAAGCAATAATTTCATTCAGACTTAAATAAGACTAGGTACATCTTCTCTTTTATGCCGTTTTCTACATCGAGATTTTTTTTTAAAGACAACTCCTGTCCTAGGGCTCCATGTGTTGGTGTGTTGTGTTGCGTTTACAAATATATAATTAACTAACACAAAGTACATCCAGACTCACAACAATCATTTGTGACATAAATATTGCATTACACTAACTGTAAAATTTGAAACGACGACACTGCGCGGCGACAGCAGTAGGCGACCACTTGTCTGCTGCGCCATCCGAGCAGTCTATATATCAAATTAATTCACGTTTCAGCTACAACAAGTAGGTAAACAGGGTTTGTTTGCTAACCGAAGTTCCTAATAATAGAATGTGATAATGATGATATATACGTTTTTTTAATAAACTACATATTAATATAATTATTTTACCATTGCTTAAATTTAAAAGCGCCCTTAAAATACAACTTATTCGGAAGGGTTATTATTCAGTCAACGACTATTTAAGTTACAAAAACTTATGGAACTAGTTGCTTGTTGCATACAGGATTCAAAGATCTGTATTACTTATAAGTCAATTTAGTAATGTAATTTAGTAGTCACAAAGTGTAAGTCTATGCGCCATCATGCCATCCTACTGTCCATTTCAGATTTATATTAAAAAATATACCTTAGCTCATATTATTTCATCTCTATAATATTATTAAGTTATTATTTTTAGTTTTCTTATAGTCAGTAGTATATGGCATAATGGCTGCAACACCTTGTAAATCTGAGTTGTAAAATACTGAAATTATATTTATATATATATAATAATTATTTAATTGGCAATTTAAAAGAGTGGCTGTAAGTTTCTTGCGGGTTTCTTCTCATAGGCAACCCTTTGCCTGAACCTAGCAACTAACCTAAATGTAGCTTCAGTAACTTAGTACACTCACTAACCTATATATTTTGACATTTTTAGTGTTACTTTGTGATCTAAATGAATAAATGATTTTTGACTTTGACTTTGACCGACCGCTTTCGGTCATGGCAACTGCTTCATCTCCGTGGAGAAAGTTGTCGTTGATGTGCTCTCAAGTAGCCTTTACTACAGTTTCTTTAACATAATATTCAATTTTCCTTTTTTTTTTTAGTTTCTTTTTCCGCGCTACGAATAATGACTGTATTGCGGCGGACTTCACAAACTTGAAAGTTTGTGAATTCCGGACACTAAGAACATCCAGACTCGGAACAACCATTTGTGGATCACACATTCTTTTGTCCCGTGTGAAATCAAAATCAAAAATAAATTTATTCAAGTTGGGTTATAATATAACACTTATGAATGTCGAAGTTACACTTAATTTTAAATACGACTGAGTGTAACAACAATGCAAATTGTAGCTTAACCAAGGTGAAACATTACAAAAAAAAGTGGGATTCGTCCTCAAAATTCTCGGCGTAATGCCAGTCGCGAGGCGACCCTTAAAACACTAAGCCATCGGTGCAGATAAATTCATGGATTTAATGAATCCCCGTCATATTATTGGTTTCATTATACTCATACAAGATTCAACAATACTGACACAGCCTAAACCACAAAGGACGAAAGACAATACACATACCAGACAATGTCAAGAGACTAGCAAATAATTTATTAGGATTTAATCTAAGTCTTCTAAGTATGTGGCTAGTAAACGTTGTGAGACAAATTTTCAAGTTACTGAAAGACCTACGGCTTAGTTTTAGCGGTCTAATTATGATAAATGTCATATCAATGACACTTTTACTATGAAGACAGTTTAAGCTGGTTATATACATATTATATAGTCACACATCTAAATCCCTAAAAAAGTTGGCAGTGGTGTGTTACGCTCATATTTCGCCAGCTATAGATTTAGGTCCCAATTTATGGGGGCCGTATTATCGTCTACCAGGCACAGTTTCACTTACCGAGCCGCTACAGACAATTTCTTAACAGAAAATCCTAATAACATTTTGCCCATTCCGGATATTGAAGTTAAATAAATGATGTAAATAATTTAAACCTCTATAGGTACTACTACATTGAGCACCATCGGTGAAATCAAATGTAAAAGAAAAGTAATGAAGTATCAACTGAAACAGACTGGTTTGCGTATTTTACAAAGCACGACTTTTAGGACAACCTCCAGGCTCCGAGATGATTAAGTACCATCTACACCAGAAAAACAAAATAACACTCTGGTCGCTTCGAAATTCGAAAAAGAATTTAACCGCCACAACTGAGTTTTAAACTCAAGGGTAAAGTTATACAGTATCAATAGCTAGTATTACTTAAGTTTTATTTCTAGACTGCGACGTAGGACTGATATAGACAACGTAAGTTTGTTATCCGTTGTGACTTGTGCGGTTATCTAATGAATTGTGCTAAAATATAGAGAGCTACTCTATATTGTGAATCGTTGTGTGCCAAGCTCTCTTGATATGATAGTCTGGTAGTAGAGGAGCCAGTGCGAATATCTTTTAAAGAGATCGAGATGAAAGTAACACACTAAGTGTAACTTAAACACCCAGACTGGGAACAACTATGTATTTGAAAAACACATATTTTTGTTTCCAGTCTGGGTAATACTTTTAACGCGAGGGATATTACAAACATTGACACAACGAATACAAAGAACATCCAGACTGGGAACAACTACTTGTGGACCACACAAATGTTTGTACTGTATGGGGAGGATCGTATGTCTGAGTTCTCAATAATGTGTGTGTGTGTTCTCAAAGATATGTGAAGTCTGCCAACCCGCACTGGGCCAGCGTGGTGACTATGGCCGAACCTTTCTCACACTGAGAAGAGGCCCGTGCCCAGCTTAATACAGGGCTGATATTACTATTATTCTCTTTATTACAATTTTTTCTAATAATTATATTTTAAATAGAAATATAAAAACTATACATATTTAAAAATATAAAAACTGAAATGACCTACCGACATCAGGAACAGGGTTCAAGCTGCCGGTGGTTAGGGCCCCAGAGAGTGGAATCTCCTCACAATACGCGCCGTGTTGAGTAGTACTGCCTTTTGCATCAAGGACTTGATCCAGCCATCTAATGCTCGCCTTTTATTATTATTATTATTATTATTGTGGGGATCGAATGAACATGTTTTAGCGGCAGTGATAAGGCGACCGTTAAAACCACTACGTCATCACTGCACTCCGTGTTGTGGTTTCGATCCCTATACTAGACAATAATTTGTGTGATCCACAAATAGTTGCTCCGAATCTGGGTGTAGTTTGTATCCACTGTTTGAAGATTTGTAAAGGCTCCGGTTTACATAAATTATTTCTGGCACGTGAGCTATCATTTTACTAAAACACCCACTACGCTAATAACTTCAAAACTTATTAACAAATTAGGTAATTAGTCACTAATTTATTGGGTTCTTAGATACCATATAAAGTACTTTAATCCCGGACAAAGCACATCCAGGCAAAGCCACAGACAGAAGCTAGTATAGCACTTAGTATGATTACATATACGGGATTATTCCAACTGATATTATTATCACGGTAATTATTCGGCCAGTACACCTATCCAAACATTTGAGTCATCAGTACCTACTTGGCATCAAAAAGCAATTACATTTGTCACTATTATATGAATTTGCAAAATTACATCGCTTCATAATATTATCGTTATACGACATTAGTAAAGACAGCAAGCAAAATTTGAGTAAATAACTAGAATAGAACATCGGATAAATAAGATCATGCATGTATGTGACTAAAAGGTTAGGTAGGAGAATATCATAATTGAAATATTAACAATAGGTTAACCTTCCACTGTATTACTAACAATTTATGGGACAAGAACCTGAAATAAACGACTATTATTATTATTATTATATTCTGTTAGTTTTGTTTAAGAGATAACGATCCTTTTATTATCAACTAAACGCAGTTCCAGACTACGTATTGCCAAGCCACATTATTCTGCCAAGAAACACTCAATAGTGTTTTTAGAATAACTCAATAATAGTCTTCTCGATTAGTAAAGCATTAATAATAACAGTTGCTTAAACATCCCTGCTAAAAGAGTCATGCGATGATCTAGATTCCAGCAGTTTAACAGAAAGTTTTTGATTCACGGAACTAAAACCCGGCTTCTGAAAGTACAACACAAAAATGTGTTCACATACAATTTAATGTCAATTGCCGTGGTTGACTGACTGAATTATTAACAGGTAATGTCATAATTAGCCTTTTACAAAATGGGTTACAATCTCATTCTCTAAAAAAATGAAAGATTTGCAGAACCATCAATTGCTCAAAAATTTTGCCTTCTGGATCCTCTCCTTCCCCTCTGAATTCACATGAGCCGTAATTATGCTATTTTACCGCTTTAATAGTCCCACATTTTATTTAAATAACATGCGTCGGTCTGCCTAATCTACAATTCATATATACAAACGCATGTTGTATAGTATTCAAATTATCTAATTAAAGAAATCTATTAGAAACTATCGAGCTGTTTTGTTCGTATACTGTACTTGGGGAATGCGGCCGAGCATAATAAACAAAATTAAATATCTATGTAGAAACTGTGCCGATTTCTGTTTGTCACGTAACACTAAAGCAGACGTGTAAAGCTACAGCCCTCGCAAACTAATATTAGTTTCTCGTTTCATTCAGTTGGCTGTAAATTTTACCAGTTTACGGTTTTGGCACAGACGTCGACAAACTTATATTTGCCGCTTCGTAAATTAGTTACCATTGTGTTCCCCGCTTTACTTCGGCTAACAATAGAGAAACGAACAAACTGTCTACACTCTGTTGCTTTGAGAGCAAGTGCACTTTTACTACACGTTTATACTGCGTTCGGTTAGTTACGATTCATCAACAGAATGCACGAAGATTGAGTTAGCGGTAAAGGTGATAAAATTGATGGGATACAAAGAACAGGTAAAGTGCTCGTCAAAGTGTGTGGCGAAATTATCTTTATGTTTTGTTTGGGAGATAACAATGTAGGCAAACTCTATTGCTATTGCACATTTTATATAAATTACTTAACTCCAACTACGAAATTGTTGTACGGTATTTATCGCAAAATAAAATAAATATTTTGTAAGAGACACAAAAGATCAGGCTATTATTTTTAGTTAATTATGTGATAAACTAGTATACGTTCCGTCTAATGATAATTGGCTATTGTTGTCTATGGACGCTTGACACACCGTAGATATAAATACGCTTTGTCGGTCTTGCAGAAAATAGAGGCCTTGCTCTTAGCACATAAGGAACTAAGGACATATAAACAGCAAACGCCCTTTTAACAAATCTAGTACTTAAACATGTTGCAAAAATAAAAGACTAGGTAATGTGATGTCTTGTATGCAAAAGGTATCTCTTCAATCAGTCTACTTCAGGTATGAACGGTAGATTTGCATAATGCAGTCTATTATTGAATTCCTATAATTGTAAGTACGACTTACTGTTCCAAAGACTATCTCAAATAATCGACAAATCATATAAAGTACGCTATTTTATATTTACTATATATATCTTTGCAAATTCTACGTTTAGGATTATGAACACCGAAGGACGATATTATTTCCAAAGAATACACAATAATGTCTCAACAAAACTACCGAACGAAATATATTTATGTTCGAACCATTGAATGGTGATATAACAAAAAAATATTTGTCGTGTTCGTAAGTCGTCCGTGAATTCAGTTTTTACGATGTGTTACGAAAGGACATATTAAATGAAGATTCAATATGTTAGGGCGGCGGGCTGGGGCCGCGTGCGACACCATTAGGAAGTGGTGGCACGGAAAACCCTCGGAATGCCGTGCTGCGTTTACTACTACTCGCCTAACACTCGGGTATAAAAGTATTGTTCATGAGCTGAACACATAGCCAACTAGACAACACAAGAATTTTATAACAAGTTTACTTGGCTTAACCTTACAGTTACTATATTCTATGTTAATAACGTCTAAAACCCAACAACATCTAAAATTTTTTTTAAGATACCGGCCTACTTAAGCGGCACTATTTACCACTCGAAAACCACTTTAAATAATAATTACCCGTTGTCTGTCTAAAGTGATTCTATATTTACTCTTCTTCTCCCTAGCCTTTATTATTTCCAAGTCACTTGGGGGTCACCTTTTCTAGTCTAACCGGACTGGATATCAGTTTTTACACGGAGCGGCTGCCACCTGACCTCCGCAACCCGAAGGCTAACGATACCCTAAGGCTACACCAGTGTCAGGATATTAGAGGGTACTGACTTTCTCAATAACGACTGTCATAGATGGTCATGGCAGCCGGGACCAACGACTTAACGTGCTCTCCGAGGCACGGAGCAGGCGATAATTATTGTCAATAAATACATTATAAAATGTATTGCTAAGTTAATCGTCGACATTTAATATACTTATAGTTTATTAATATTGCATTGAATTTATAACAGTCATTAGGTTTATTTAATGCTATATAACTACATAGTAACAAACTGTGCTATTTTACAAAGTAACATTTAATAAATAGATTGACATTACGACTAAGCGGATTTGCAAAACTCAATTGATTTCTTTTGCGATTTATGGTAGGTATAACATCTTACATATACGAGAACGTCAATTACAAAAGCTTTACCAATAGTGTATTTAGCTATATGAAATTATGCTTAACAAATATATTTACGATTACTCATGCTTGCTAGTAAATAATTCAAGTGTACTGGCGAGATAGAAGGAAGCATCGGCACAGATTCCAATGAAATGAAAGGATATGCGCTGTGGAAAAGCTGTCGACCCGAGCTTGCTCCAGGTGGAAATATCTTGACTTCGAAATCTTTTAGCACGGCTACTGGCAAATGTTGACTTCAAATGGCAATCTCACTCGAAAAAGAACTGTTTGCGGGCTGTATTCTTACTTGTTTTTCGTAGTATTAAGATTTGGTTTGTTAAAGAACCGTGTTTTGAGAAGCTACTTACGGTATGTTTCCACTAATCGGTTTATTGAGTACTCACCCTTATAAGTGATAATAGAATGCAATACACTTTTGTTATCTATATTAATAAGATTTGATTTTTTGTTCGTTTGTTTGTATGTTTGTTTATTTGTTAGCTAAACTTAAAAACTACTCAACCGATTTAAAAATTCTTTCTCCATAAAATAGCTTTATTATTATAGATTCGCATAGGCAATATTTTATTTTTAAAAAGCACTGTTACAAATCTAACCTATTCTACTTTTACGAGAGCGCAGCCGCGGGCGAAAGCTGGTTCTTTATAAAAGCAAACTGTATTAGCAAGCCGAGTCATGAAATCGTAAGGTGTGAACAATACGGTTAGAGATTGTTCAGGATAACAGCAGTATCCTCTGTTTTCTTTCAATCTACAATGGACACAACACTTTATTTGTAATAACAGAGGTAAGCTTCTTTACCGAGAAGCAAAAAAGTTACAAGAAAAATAAATATAGGTACCGAGACTAGGTGACTTTCCTGAATCGTAAATCCTTTCAAGTATTTTGTTATGTTGTTGTGCCGAAATGTATGTAAATAAAATATATGGTAACGCTTAGAGATGGAGGCTGTTGTGGCAGCACTTTCTACATGTTGTGATCAGATAAGTCCTATAACAAATGCTAGAAGTAGTTATAAGTTATATAAGATATAGCCTAAACAAACAATTCATCTATACTAATATTATAAAGAAGAAGGATTTGATTTTTGTTTGTAAGGATTATACCCAAAAACTACTCAATCGATGTTAAAAATTCTTTCACCATTAAAAGCTGTATTATCACCGATTACCATAGGGTATATTTGAATATAAAAAGAAGTTCTGTTACCAACATAATCTAAAACCTACTTTTACGCGATCAAAGCCACTGGCAAAAGCTAGTTATAAAATATTTAGTTATTGTATAAACAAACGATCCGTTATAAAATATACTGTAATCGATCGATAAAAATAAGGACTAAGTATTATAAATATGTATGTAAATGATAGATGAATAAAGAGCAGCGATAGCTCAGTAGGGAGACCAACAGACTGCAATTCAGAAGGTCTCGGGTTCGAACCCACGTCGCGCACCTCTGACTTTCAGAAGTTATATGACTTTTCAAAATTATGTGCGTATTGATTGACAATTATCGCCTGCTCCGTGCCTCGGAGAGCACGTTAAGCCGTCGGTCCCGGCTGCCATGAACATCTATTGCAGTCGTTATTGGGAGAGTGTCGACACAAAAGATCCCGCTGGGTCGAAGTGTCGCCGGTCTGCATTGACTGGCCCCCACATAAGATACAAGATACAAATGATAGATGTGATGTTGCTAGCTACGAGTATCTATTCTATATTTGCTTACTAGAGAAGGCATTTACGAAAAGTGGACTATGTGCTTTTGTATTTACGCAATATTCAAATCATTAGGCTTTCTATTAGGTATGAAAATTGTCCTGATCTTAAACAGATATTCTAAATAACTTGTTACGTTAAACTTTAGAATAAAATGCTTCTTGTGTGCTATACAGTTTGAAACGGTATGCCAAAATGCAATGGACCAAAGCTTTTCAAGTTCACCACGTGGCAGACTCTACACATCTTTGAGAACATTGAGAGCACTCAGACATGAAATTCTTTTACTATTGAGAACTTAATATTATAAAAAGTTAGCTAAGTTATATTTAGTGCTTTCATAAAAAAGTTTGTTGAATACTAAAGTACGCTGTTGTGTGTTTGATTGCCCGTAGCAAACAATACTTTTGTAGTTAGATGGATCAGATATAAGTAGATATAATTTGCGTGTCGGTGGCACGGTGGAAGTGTATACGATTGCTGTGCATGGAGAGTTCGGGTTTGATTCCCGGGCATGTCAAATACTTTTTAGTGGTAGCATGGAATCAGGAACTGCTTCTGGTAGGCGGCAATAGCCTACTCCTATAACGTGGATCCTTAAATATAGCCAATTAAATGTGGGTGCAGTTCATCGACTACTTCTTCGAATATCCGATACCTTCATCCTCTCAAGGCTGTATAGCCTTGAGAGGAAGTAGGTACATATATATAAAAATCAATACAATTACTTTTCATATTAGCTTCTCCTTAATTTTCATTCTAACAGATAGAAACAGAATGGCCTCCTTTTCACATGACCATACCATCTAAGCAGGAGAGTAATCTCAGATGGTATGGTCACGTGAAAAGGAGGCCACCAGACTACGTCGGAAATTTGGCACTACAGGTTGATCTCCCCTGTCGGAGACCTAGGGGAAGACCCAAGACAAGGTGGAAAGATGTAGTGCTAAAGGACAAGAGGGAATGCAATGTTACTGTTACTGACGATGATGTTGAAGACAGAGCAAAGTGGAGGAGAAAAATAATGAAAGCTGACCCACCACCATGTGGGATACATAGCTAGGAAGAGAGAGAGAGAGAGAGAGAGAGAGAGAGAGAGAGAGAGGTAGAAACAGACAAGCAATATATCGCGCACAGATCTGTTATATGTCAGCATACAAAAGGATTAAAATAGCTTCCTACATTTCATATCCCATCAAAACGTTCTATTATCCAACAACATTGTAATGCCTACTTTCGCAATAAACGACTTAAAAGTCAAGCTACATATTTTCCGCTACAGCACAAAGAATAACTCATACACTTTGTATGGCGGGTCGTTAATATTGTTATTAATACTTGTAGCTAGTTAGAACAGCTGCATGGTTGGTTATGAATTGGGCGTGGTTTACGATAATTTGGAACTTCATAAAATCCACAACATTTGTTGCTCAGTTTATATTGCTTACACATTTGTTAGACGTAAATCCGCATGGCATACTTCAAAGATATAGGTTATACGAAATTATTTTACTACCTCGTTAGTACCGTAGTATAGTTGAGAGCGCAGTTGCTGTTTTTGGTCACAGGTTTGATTCCAAAAATTGAACTTAAGAGCATATTTTTAGAAAAGTTCTAACCAGCAACTTTTTGTGGCACGATTTCTAGAATCATGACCTGTAGAAGGGATCAGACTACAATACAAATTAGAATATAGCCAGCGATATCCTTTACTTACTAATATTATCAATGTGAATGTGAGTTTGTTAGTTTACTTGTTTGTTTGTTACGCTTATACACCTTTACTACTCGACCGATGATCATGAAATTTTCCATACATGTTGTCAGGGGTACAGAATAGGATATTAAATTTTTAACCTTTCATCCAGAAAAAAGTATCTACTCGATGAAATTTTACTGACCAAATTTTAACTAACGCAAGCGATGCCGCAGACAAGTCTAGTATAGATATAAGTTAAATACTCTGTCCATGTTAACTTTTTATACTACCAAGTTAAAAAACTTGCATGCAGAACTTCGCCTGTCACCGCTTACAATACCAGGCGTACCACTCGTGCTTTTCTACCCATAGGGAAAAAGCATTAAAAAAAGATAAAAGAAAATGCATGGAAGAGTTATGTAGGTACATGAGCCTACTCTCACACAACGAGCAAAACTTAGTAAGTGTTATTACTCTTATCCCGGATTCCTGAAAACTCGCGCTTCCCATTGCAAGCTGGATTGTTTCAAATATTTGTCAACGACTGGCCTCGCACTTGGATGTATGCCTCTTTATTTAGGGTTTTAAGTGCTCATTCTATTTCATTTAAATGTACAGGGCATAGCGCCTTTTATGTAAATGTAAATAAAACAATGTCATTGGCTGCTGCACTTGCAAGAGACGCATTGATATTCGATCTTTAAGTCATCAGTTAGGTTAAAAAGCGTGTAAGAGGGCGACATTGTACTACGATTTTCCACTTGTTAGGATCGTTTACTTCATACGATGTATTGTAAACATCTTAGGTAGTATTGTCTTCTGTTTACGCGAATATTATTCATTGAAATTAAACTACTACAAACTGTTACACTATTTCTACTTTTAAACTTTTCAAAATTATGTAATAAAGTGTCAAATAAACAACGCGATAAAATCCGTATATAGTAGTTTAATTTCAATCGTAGGTAGTATTTTCAATCATTCAAATAAATCATATTTACCTACAACCGTATGACATTAACCTTTATTTGAAGAATACAGTAATAGAAACCTCCTGAAAACATGTGCATATAAGTACACAGATCACGCCTGTATATTTCTTAAAGGATAGGCAGATGTTTACATCCGTATTTAGTTAGCTATACTTTAGGTCTTACGTAATAGCTCGGAAGCCTATTGCCGTCTATGAGCCACATTTTCAAACGCCTTGCCATTATTGAAAACTTCTACCAATAACACCTTCTGTAACCGGGGGTATTGAACTTTCGAAGATGTTGTAGTCTTACATAATAGTACATTAATATATTGCCATCTATCAAATATATTTCCAACACTCTCGCTTACCACTTAGAATATTTTAAAATAACGCTTACCAACCTAAGCATCCAATTTCGGACGTTAAGATCAGAGTGCTTAACTGCTTACTTATGCCATAAGACTACTGAAGCAGTCTAGTATAATGTTTATATGGCCATATAAAACTATTTTGTAAAGTATTTTAACACGTTAGCTGCCACGTCAGGCACCGGTGCCTGACAGACATGTATCAATTTGGGCTTTGTCAGTCACATGTGCTTGACATTTTATTTAAGTCTTATTTTATGTAAAAAAATCACGGAAATAAATACTAAAACAGTAATTTTTTATCACCTATATCGATATAAGACCGTAAACAAAAAATAAAAAATGTCGTCATTAAAATATTGTTATGGCAGTTAACGTGTTAAGTAAATTTGGTTATAGTCTTACTTATAATCGCCAGTTGTCAGTTTTCTTTCTTCAATTAAATTACCTGCAAAAGAGAGAAAGCATGATTATTTTAATATTACAATATTAACAAAATGGATGCCAACGTTGCACTTATTAAAGTACAGAGCAGCTACCAATACCAGAGACCAAGGCAGACAGCGCGCCGCGCTTTTACTTGAAACGAATATAATGATAATATTTGTTCCCAGTAATGGTCAGTAGCAACATCAGTTCGACAATATACATACATCTTTAACGGTCAAGGAAAACATCGTGAGGAAACCTGCATATCTGAGAGTTCTACATAATGTTCTCGATTATATGTGAAGTCTGCCAACCCGCACTAGGCCAGCGTGGTGGACTATGGCCTAACCCTCCTCATGCTAAGAAGAGGCCCATTTTCCCCGAAAGGTTAGACACAAATTGTCATGTATTTATAAATTGTATTGTCATGTAGGTACCACGCTCAATTTCAGACTGCATGCTGCTATTGTGAATTTCTGGACTGAACTTGTGTGACACTGCCGTGAGCAGTCGCATTCATCACCTTAGTACCGTGGTAAAAGTCAACGTTCATGTTTGCGACCAATTTTGAAGTATTGGATTCAATTCCCCGGTTAGGCAAAGTGTTATTGGGCCTTTTTAGCAAGCAATTCTCTATAGTAGTGCGTTTTTTATACAAATCTTTTGAGTCCCAGCGGCACCAGCAAATACACAATAGATTTCTAATTATATCTGATATTCTAAGACTTGTTTTTTTTTTATACTCATTTGTTGGCAAACAAGCATACGGCCCACCTGATGGTATGTGGTCACCGTAGCCTATAGACGCTTGCAACACCAGAGGCATCACTTGCGCGTTGCCAACCCTTAGGGAAAGGAGGAAGTGGGAAAGAGAAGGAGCGGGAAGGGGGCAAGAGGGTGATTGGGCCTCCGGTAATCTCACTCACCGAACGAAACACAACAGTAGGAATACTGCTATTTCACGTCGATATTCTGTGAGAGGGTAGTCCTTCCCCGGTCGAGCCGGCCCGTGGGCTTCACGCTGAAATCAGCGAGGCTCTACTACTCTAAAATATATTTGATATATATAATTGATATATAAATTGTATATTAAATTTATTATTTAGATCACGTTTACATCATAGCTTTTGATATTCGCGTATTTTCCTGTTACACGTGTTAAAAGTTGTCCTTTGGCGAACATTCGTTTTTTAACTAAGAAGGGTCAAGGTCAAAGTCAGATAAGTTCGCAAACTAAGTTAACAAACTTCATCTTCAAGAACGGTAAACTCTTAGTGTAGTTAGTAAACCATGTAGTTTCCTGTGGTGTTATTTTACAAAACAAATTGACTAAATATGATATAAACTATATAATATAACTGTGCGGATGACAGTACTGGGGATACTTACTACACAGGCCGCGTTAATATCCCTTGGTCGACAGTGGAGGAAAGCCGCGAACGGCTTGTGTCTGAAATCTGAATTACTCTGGATAGAGTATCTGAATAGGGAAGACTAAATTTACTCGTATTTAACGCAGCTAAGACACAAGCCTGCGCGTTCTCCGCTAAGAAAACCCCATTCACTGTGTCTCCACAACTCCAGAACACGTCTCTCACCATCTCCAAGAGTATTGGAATCCTTGGCCTCGACATCTCAAGTGATATACAGTTCCGCAGTCATTTAGAGAGCAAGGTCAAGCTGGCTTCCAAAAAGATTGAGCACACCGCTCAATAGAGCTAAGCGGTACTGCACTGCGGGGCAAAGACTGCTTCTATATAAGTCGCAAGTTCGGCCTCACATGGAGTACTGCAGCCATCTGTAGGCAGGAGCACCAAAATACCAGCTTGATCCTATTGACGCGGTACAGAGACGAACGAGCCTTGAGAATTGTCGATGAGCCCAAACTCACAGACGGTTTTGAGGCACTAAGTCTCAGACGGGACATTGCCTCCCTTTGTGTGTTCTACTGCTTATTATAATGGATTGTGTTCTGATGAGTTGTTTGAGATGATGCCCTCAGCTACTTTTTATCATCGCACCTTCGCCATCGGCAGGGATTTCATTCTCTCACCTTACAACCTAATTGGTGCTGCATCAAGCGGTTCCAAAAGAATTTTCTCCCGCGGACGCTCAGGTAATGTAATGATCTCCCTGCCCAGGTTTATCCACAAGACTACAGTATGGGGTTCTTCAAAAAGGGCGTTAAAGGGTTTTTACAAGGTCGGCAACGCGGAAGTGATGCCTCTGGTGTTGCAGGCGTCCATAGGCTACGGTGACCACTTACCATCAGGATATTATATCGGGAATTATAAATGCGAATGTGAGTTTGTTTGTTACACTTTCACACCTAAACTACTCAACCGACCATTACGAAATTTCGCACATACGTTGTAAAGGGTACAGAAAAAGACATAATATATTTTTTATCCAGAAGAAAGTACTGTTTCTAAGGGATAGACAATTGAAATACCTTATATTTACGCGTTCGAAGCCGTGGGCCAAATCTAGTAATATTGCAAATGCGAATGTGAATGAGTTTGTTTGTTACGCTTGCCCGTCTAAACTGCTCAACCGATCATTACGAAATTTCGCATACACGTTGTCAGGGATACAGAAAAGAATATAGGTCACCTTTCATCCAGAAAAAAAGTACATTTACCAAACGAAGCCACGGGCAAAAGCTAGTAGCATAAACATTTAGTTTTCCTGTTATCTTTAGACCTACGCGTACCTAAGCTGGTATCACGTGGGCGAACTCAATTTAGTAAGAAGGTTGGTGCTAAATTTAACCCTAATACAAGGAGTATATTCTTCAGGGAAAGCGTGTCCCCACTCAACGACGAATATTAACATTGGAATGGGACTTTTCGTTTGTTTAGTAAGGTCTCTTGTTAGACTGGCAGTTAAACGTGAAACTTTGGTGTGTTAAATCTTATTGTGTTTAAATTGTCATATAGTACCACCTGCGTCGTCTAGTTTAAACTTATGATGAATAACCATTAAAATGTTAGTTGGAATTTGTGAATGACTAATGAGGTAAAGTGTGGGCACATAGCTTTATGAATCAAACATTAATATAGAAGCAGCTATTGTAGATTTGAACAAGAAGCACAGCTTTTACAATGTATATAATATTATTTGAACTTTTGTTAGCCTTTTATTATTATAAACAAAAATTAGACAGAAAGAAATAATATTTATTTATTTGAGCACGATATTAACAGTTTAAATATACTTAATATCTTCTTTTCTTTCTTTTCATTTCGTGTGGTTAGTGGCCAGCCTGTTGTCAAGAGCTGTTCAAGCCGCCCGTAGGCCTCTGACATGGCTTAACGACTGCTGTTAATTTGACTACAACCGGGACCGACTTTTTACGTGCCCTCCGAAGCACTGAGACGCTCAGATGAAATACCACTAAGCGGTCACCCATCTATATACTGACCGCACCCAACCTTGCTTAACCTCGCTAATCGTTTACCGATCAGTGAGTGCAACTGGCCATGAGCGCCTCCAATAAAAAAAAACTTAATGTAAAATAAATAAATGTTGCGAAATGGGACCTACTTTAGCATTTATGCCAGGCTAAGGAATCCTGGCGCTGGTTTTCAACTAGTAACTCATAATAATTCCTTATTTATTAATTCACCATATAAATGACTAGACGTGCCCGCGGTTTCACCCGCGTTTATAGTTACTGCGCTGCCCCCGTGAGTCGTAGCGTGATGTTATATAGCCTATAGCCTTTCGCGATAAATAGGCTATCGAATATTAAAAGTTTTTTTAATTCGAACTTGTAGTTCCTGAGATTAGCGCGTTCAACCAAACAAACAAACAAACACTTTAGCTTTATAATATTAGTATAGATATGTAACTATCTATAGATACTATGCCGATACTAGAAAGTTTAGTTTATGTACTAAACACAAACGCTCCCTAGATCGTTTAAAACTATTATAAAACAAAAATAAATTATGAATATTTATAAAAGAAAGAATAACACACTATTGTTATCTTATCTTATCTTATGTGGGGGCCAGTCAGTGCAGACCGGCGACACTTCGACCCAATGTGATCTTTTGTGTTGACACTCTCCTAATAACGACTGCCATAGATGTTCATGACAGCCGGGACCGACGGCTTAAGACTGCGCCTAGCGAAATGTGCCTAAACAGGCGGTCACAGTTGAGTGAATAAAATCAACACTTTTTGTTTAATACAAATATAAAATATGAATTTACCATAACAATGAATGTGTTTACAATTAAACCGTGTAAAAAACTTAAAATAATCAATATTTTCGCCTACAAAATTACGTAAATTTGCAAAAAATGCAAACCGCAAGCTCGTGTTACGTGATTTTTAGATTATAACAGTAGAAATCTATCCTATGTTACAGCTTAAACGAAACATAAATAGTTATATAACAATTTGTCCGTACCAAATATTTGAGTTATTGGTTGACAATAAAGATACATATTTATCAAAAAAGCACTTCAAATCCTACATACAATTTTACTATGGCGGCCGCGCGCCGATTTGAATATGTGCCGCACGAGCTCTGTCATTATCTGTCTTACGCTCGGCGCAGTCGTAACGTGCTCTCCGCATGATTGATGATTGTCAATCCATACGCACATAATTTTGAAAAGTCATACAACTTTCGAAAGTCAGAGGTGCGCGACGTGGGTTCGAACACGAGACCCTCTGCATTGCAGTCTGTTGGTCTCCCCACTGAGCTATCGCTGCTCTACAGACTATTGTTACTAATATGCTAAACATTCTACTAAAAACTAGTTGAATGAATCCTTTATTTCAAAAGTTTCAGCTAAGCTTTTAAGTTACAAAGGTCATCAGTAACCTTCATCGTTTTAATTATAATTTTCACATATCAGAAAATCGTATCATATTACAAATACCATAGCGATCGCAACGCGCTTATTTCAAATATACAGGCAAAGAAGTCACGAGACAGATCTAAACATTCTTCAAAACATCTTTGTAAAATCACTAGTTTAAACAACTCCATTGATACGTACATATGTTTCGATTCATACATCGATAAATAATATTCAAAAATAATACAAGAATATAGGTTAAATACAGAGATGAATGAAACTGAATTATTTCTGTATTAACATCAGACCATCCATCAAAATCGGCACATATGGCCTGTGCATTCAAAATTGTAACGTCAAACGGTTATATTGAGGAAACCATAAAATCTGGATAATCGTAAAAGCGGAGTTGGGTGGCGGCCAACAATCCGACAATGAAAAATAATTCGACATACTATTCCATGTTCAATGAATCTAGTTCAGAAGTTTTAGCGTTTATTGCATTTCACGGAGACTTCCGACAGATATTGCATCATCACTAGGAGTACCATTGAGTGCTGTAGTTTATAATTTCTCGCTAACGACTGTAGTATAAAGAAAACACATTTCTTGGGCATAAACTAAATAACAATTTATAAATAGAAAGAAAAAAATAAAACAATACGTTACGTAAATGAATTGCCTGTTTAAAAAGAGATTAATGTCATAAGACATCGTGTCATACACGTTTTATAACCAGCTGACTAACACGATTTTTTTTCATATTGTTATATTACTAAAAATTTCGCAAAATATTAAATAATTCGTAAGAGAAAAGAAATGTTTCTATATTTTATCCAGTAATACTTGTATTGATGTACTTATTAGTTAATGTTACAGCTTCTATCTTGACATCAATGACCAAGTGATGACACGTATGAATATAACGATGACCAGACTTATACGAAGATGACATACAGATATGTATCAAATCAAAACATTGATACTATCCATACATTTTTAAAAAGTCATTTGTTTTCAAATATATTTCACCGGTTGCCTACTGGATAACTGCCATGTAGTTAAGTGGTTTTTTTTTCTGTCGCACGTTATACTGCCGGCACATGAAGAGTGCTATCAATCACGTATGGCCCGCCTCTATTGTCAAAATTAACCAACGCTCGTGTCAGTTGCCAAAACACAGAAGGCGGATATATTGTACTAGCTTTTGCATGTCTCTATTACCTGTTTAGTAGACAATTTAGTTTAAGCCAGCTGTAGTGTTCAATACAAAATAATAGGTGGCGCGCCTATATTCGTATTTCGGTAACATAGCTAGAAATGCTCGTACTCATCACTGTATAAAACATATCCATTGCTAAAGTCTTCTCTGTATTAGCAAATATAAATCTAGTCTCTAAAGTACATCCAACCTTGCAACAATAATTTGAAGATATAATATATTTTTGGTTTCATTCCACTACTGCGAACACAAGCAGCACATGGAGGAACGCTCACTTATACCTTGACATTAGCTCAATGAGAAGAGTCCATCTAAACGAGCAGTTCTATATCATCGTTGAATTATGATATAACTGGATCCTCGCTCGATCCTAAGATTTCACTAAAATGGAACAGCTCGACTCGATAAGTTGCAGACAAAAAATCTTGTGTTGTGTTCCAGCGGTAAGTACGGTTTCCAACTTCTTAATAAAGCGTTAAGCTGTCTGATTGTTAATCTCTTTACCATTTGCTGTCAGCATAGCGACCCTATTTTTGCAGAAGACAATGCGTGCGATACCAAAAAACTAACGTGTGCTTGTTTGCTACAGCAGTCGTTTATAGTCAACCAGTACTCAGTATAGCAAACACAACCGTATCGAATTTAAGCCATAATAAACCTCTGTTCACAATATGTAACCACAGTAGTTGACACTTGAACTCATGGTACGCGAAGAGCAGCTCATATAGCCACGTCGTGCGTGCCATTGTAAGTTAATATCGAAAATCAATGGACCAGATTTAGAGAATTTTAGTTTACATCTGTTTCCAAATAGATTTTTACTGTCTTTGTGATAGACTAGTTGATCCCGTGGCATACATTTACACGTACGTTTACAGTCGATCGTGAGCGTCTAGGTTAACTGTTATTGGTATTTTTGTTGGAGCATTCTTAATAGCAGGACAAGGTCCTAAAACGTGAAGGATAGACAGCAAAGAGTTCATACTCTGTGGCGTGGGCTCAAATCTTCATCAGGGATATGCAGAAAGGTTTGATTTGAGACACTCAACACAAGCTGGAATTATTTAAGCTACCTTCTAAGACAGACCGACTGCAGCAGTAAGGTATGTGACAAAACGTGCATGACGACTAGGGTTCGGTTCTTAGGCAAAGTATTATTAGACTTTTCTACCAAGAAATTCTTAATAGCAACATGGAGACTGTTAGGTATTGTACTTAGCAAATGAAAATAAATTCGCCCCATGTAATAACATGAACTCTAAAACCTTAACAGAAACAAAATGTGGGTGAATGCTAAAAGAGCAATGGTTTTATGTTTTCCTTGAGATTTAAGCGTTTAATGAATTTTAAACTTAGCAAACAGTAAAAAACAATGTGCTTTAGAAGCGCTGTAGCTTCTTTACAAAGCAAGATATAAGCTTTTGTCGTGAGGCTGTGTGCCTTTACGCATAAGTGTAAGGGTCCTTGCGACTTAAGCACACACAAAGAGGTACAAGAGACCTTTCTATTTTGCCCAGCTTTTTGAATGACGTCAGCAGGTTTTTGTATGACGACATCAGTTTTTTTAAAGAGCAATGTAGAAACAATTTCTATTCTTTTGTTTCTTTCGAACATTTTTATATTTGGGTTCCCCACGACGCACGTAGCATATTATGAACTATGTAATGTATTTTAAAATTATTTTACTACACGGATGGCGTCGTGTCTTACATGGTTAACCTGGCTATTAATACTGCGCTGATTGTTGTGGGTTCTAACCCAACAAAAAATTTATGATCTACAAATATTTGTTTCGAATCTGAGTGTTTCCTGTTTCTAAAGTTCCTTGCGATACAGGAATCATTCTTAAAAAATATCTACCTATCTTAAGATATGGTAAAGCTCCAGCCAATTATTTGGTGACGCTTTTACGGAAACCTAGCATAAGAATAGCAGCACCTTTTCAGCATTTCGAGCGTGCATGCGTGTGTCTTGTTATACCCCATCCTCCCATCTTTAAATGTTGTCCCTTAGGGTTGGTAATGCACACTGCCCGGTATTGCAAGTAATCGTTGAAGTACTGCTTACCATCAGGCGGGCTATATGCTTTCGACTTAGCGTAGTATAAAAAAGGTGAACGTAATACAAACTTTAGCAATTTGCAATCCTACTAATTATATAATAAACACATACATATGTGCAACTTACGATATGTATGTGTGTTTACCTGTGGTGTTTACTCACTTAAAACCGCAGCGATAAAAGGATTTTAATGAAATTTAACATGCGTATAGATTAAACCACAGCATCTGACATACTTCTAAATGTCCGTAACAACTAGCAACAAAATAAAAATAAATCAACAATACCAAGTCTATCACAATGGGGACAGAAAACCAATTGGTTCATTTAAATGCAATTATAGTCTGAATATTCTGTAATCGTTCTGCCAATCTTAATTCATTATTGCCTGGCCTTGAGTATAAATAGAGCAACTCGTCACATCTCGGGGGCGACGAAGAAGCGATTAAGGGATTAAATCGGGCACCAGCATGCCGTAGAAACTAGGTCGGCCTCTTTATGAGATCACCAAGCTGCAATGTACACCGTCCTTACTTTGCGATCATAATTTACCTATATCAGCTTTACGTTAAGGATAGCTTATTACCTGGAGATATCAAGGCACTTCAGACTAAAAGCTAACTATAACGTGCATTTTTAGTAATCTAATTTTTTGTGTTGTAGCTTGGGTAAGGCTAGCTAAGTAATTGGAGACTGCACGGATGGCATAGTGCTCCAAATGGTTGCCTCAATATTGCCACCGACGGTCTTGTGGGTTCGAATGCCAAACGGGACAAAATATAGTGTGATCCATAAATGATTGTCCCGAGTCTGGATGATCTTTGGGTCCGTTGATTGTTTGTAAAGTCCCCGCGATACAGGAAATATTACTAATGCGGGAGATGCTTTTTTAAAAATAAAAGTAAAAAGTTAACTGAAACGTGCATTTTTAGCGTTTTGATTTTATCGCAATTGGCGAGGCCCAGTTAAGTCATTATGGAACTAAGATAGTCACCATAACGCGTATCCTAAAAAGTTTTAAAACACTCCGCTCTGGATACTATATGGCCTACTTATATACGCACAAAGGATTTAGAGGCAAGGTGAAGCAGCGCTCATGTAAACATTCTATGCAAACGCCAAGTAATCCCATGTTTTGGTTAGCAACAAGGTAACATTTTAGTCACATGTCGCGTCAAGCATCAACACGAAGCAACATCTTTAATAACCAGCACATATTACACAAGGTAAATTTTATGCTAAAAGGGGCTTCTAAATGACATTATTTTACTACAATTGTAGCTGCAATATACTGGCCGGCAGAAACTGTCATATCCTAACTAATATTATACATGCGAATATAAGTTTGTTTGCTTGTTTACTAGAATTTGCCCGCGGCTTCTCTCGCGTAAATGTGGGTTATGTAATTTTTTGTCCTTCGGGAATAGTAGGTACTCTTTATGGACGATAGGTCCTTTTCTGTACCCCTGAAAATGTGCATGCGAAATTTCGTAATGATCGGTTGAGTAGTTAAGGTATGAAAGCGTAACAGACTCACAATCAATTTTTTTATTTTAGTTGGGATCCGTCAATATTTTGCATATCTACAGATTTATGTTAAGAATGGTTGATCCATTCAATGTTCTGAACTGGGCGGGCTATAGCTGAAAAAATTGCAGCCGTTGCAGTTGATCAACCCTTTTACTAAAGTATTTGAGGACATGCCCAAAAACAAAGAAAATAGTATTTCGAGTCATAAACATATCTAACGGAAAATTGTATTATACTACCCAGCCTAACCTTTCATATGTAGGCGAGATACCATTTTATAAACTACTTACTTGAAACAGGGTTTATTTCATTGTCTACCCTCAATATTCTACTAAAACTGGGTATACATACTGTGGGTTAGATATGACCACTCGGACTGTTGACACTTTTCCTGTTATGATATGTCAAGGTAAATTATCGTACATTTTGTGTAGTAAACTTTGTGTTAATGTATTAATAAATAGAGCAGGTAAGAGTAGAGCGATGTCTCTCTGTGTGTGTGACATTCGATCGTTCAGTAAGAATGCCAACAACTCAGAAATTTTATTGTGAATCAAAGAGTGTAGGTGTGTATCAATCTATGCTATCTTTGGATATTATCTCTCTGAATCCCACCACTGGAATGTCTCTGTTTGATTCTCGCTTAGTACCAGGAAACGATACTTTTGCTGGAAATTCGCAACAAATTTGTTGAAAAGCATTGGAGGTGAAGTTGGGCAAAAAGTTGTCCTTACATATATATATTATGTAATATGCCTTCGAATGTTTGTTAACTACTGTAATCAAATAAAGGACGCAGTTTTAATTACCGAAATAGTTTATTGGAGAACACTTGTTTTACACCATTACACGTAGATGCGAAAGTAAAGAGGGTTACCAACAAAAAATTTAAAGGCGAAATTACAATTCTATATTTTTAACATTAACCTATTGAGTCGCAGTGGTACACCGGCAGCCAAACACAATAGGTTATTAATTATGTCTGGTATTCTAAGGTTCTCTTGAGAGATGATGTGTCAAATATGTACCACTGATCGAATTTAAATGATATATGATATATATGAGCAGTAACCTTGGCAAGCAACAATATGGACATTGGAAATAAGGTAAGACATAAAAAAAACAGTCGAATTGAGACACTACTTCTTTTTTGAAGTCGGTTAAAAAAAGGCCGTACAAGTCACGGATAAAAAACAGCTACTTACATTACATAAAATCTCTAACATAATATATCTGATTGCGGAAAAAAAAATGAACAAACAAAGGCGTGATAAATAATGATATTTATCAAGTTCGTTGAAGGAAAAAGACTGAAGTAATAATTCCCTTTGTAAGTCCTAATGACTATTAGTAGTTTCTTTAATAAAAGTAACAAAAGAGAAATAAATCCTGAGTCCCAGGAGACTGAGCCGCAGTTACCTTGTACAATGTTACATAAGGGTTTTTCTTACACGACAATGTTTAGACAACAACTTTGTACGTAAAAGCGTCGACCGACTTAATTCACTTGCATGGAGTTGTGAGACTTATGACAAGTTATAAAGACGTATATGCACTTGCTAAGTGGGACCATAATGCTCGTAAATAATACATACACGTCGTTGCCAATTATTTGGTTACGACCATAAGAATGATATTAGTAAAGAAGTCAATAGAAAAGTAGTAAAATTGTTACGTTTGGTGTAAAGAGTTCCGGCGGCTCACACACCTAATTCTCCTTTAAATTTAGCCGACAGCCGTATGCTTGTTGTCTTTATCCTGATATAAAATAAACTTACCTGGCAACATTCACACTTATGCCAACAGTCTACAGTTTTCAACTCGTTACAATATACTTTTCTATTAATTCATAACTAGCATATTCGTTCACACGTAACTCGTAACACACGTTCTAAAGTATTCGAAGTTTGTCTTCAAAGATGAAAAGATGAATTTAAATAAAAATACGATAGAATATGGTACTTTAGATGGTGGTCATCAAATAGCAGACTGATATATTCGTCTATAACAAAACTTACTTTAAACTTATCGAAACGGTAGGTACAGCAAAATTAAGCGAACGGAAATTCAGCAGCAATCTATGTTCGCTGCGAACACAAGTGACATTAGCAGCATGTGAGTTGCCACCTTAAAGCCGCAAGTCCATCACTGAGAAAATATGACTGTACCAATTCTCGTGTATTTATATACTACATAATATAACATGGTAACGTGTGCACCCCAAATATAATTAAACATTTACTTAAAATCCGGGCAAAATAAATGTCATCAAAAATTAACTCAACAATCATAGAATAGGGTTGTCGACTTACAAAACAAGAACCGAATTAAAAGTGAAGCTTATATAACATTATATTTTCACGTCTGGTTGAACTTAGAGGAATCTAACAGAAGTGCGTGACATTCTCAATTTTCTAGCTATGGCATAGCATAGCTAGAAAATGTATGTATGTATGCCATCTATATTGCAAGTAGTATCTTAGATCACAAAAGATAACTGATTAGTTCTGGTGTCTCCTGGATATAAATTTGGACAGTCTGTTACTGAGATTTACCCGATTATAATAATGCCGAAGTAATTGCACAGATGACTCAGTAGCTTTGGAAGTCAGTGCACCACTGTCAGTGCGCCGCGTATAGTGGGTTAGATCCCCGCACGAAATAAAAAAAGTAAAATCCAAAAATAATTGTTCCGAGTTAGAATGCTTATTTCATCCTTTGTTTGAATGTTTGTTAAGTTACGCGCTACACAGGAATTATATTCTCTAGGGCGAGAAATATCTTTTAAAAGAAAAAGTGTTATACTTTAACCTAATATACTAAACTAAACTAACTTTAAAATCAAACCAGTATTGTATGATTGCAATTCTCGTGCCACTGGACTATCGACAAAATTATAGTTGCCAATTAATCATTCCATTTGAAAGTTATTTAATTACATTAACGAATATGGATGGAGTTGATTAAATTAAATTTTATCAAATGATTTGGTCGACCGATGAATTATCGGATCAGCTATTTAATTAATATGTATAACGTAGTTTAATGTGAAACTAAATAGTTAGGGTTTATTAACATTAGTGCGATTAGTGTGCGCAACATGCTAATCTGAATATTACAAACTCGCTGAGTCATATAAATTTAGTAGCGAAACGATTATACTAAATGAATAAAGCTAGCATATAAAGTAATAAAGCTTTACCTTTTACGTAATAAAATATAACGACTGTAATACGCTTAACTAGAGATCTGCCTATAATTTCTTTAGAAATGTTTTGTTTTCGATATGGTGATAAAGATGCAATGCCATACACGGCGCTATGCCTAATAGACTACAAGAAGGTTTAAACTTTTAATTGTTATTAGCTAGCGTTTTCAATTTAATCGAGTTTTAAGCATGCTTGAGCGAGCGCAGATTATTTAGAGAGAAAAATGTGTTTATGCCACGTCTGCGCCAAACAGTCACTTACCTCCTTTGCAGTATAACGGAAGGAAAATAAGCACATATTGTAATTAATATTAGCAGGGTTTATATTTCACCAACTATGGATTTAAGTACCTACCACGTAATAGGTATCGAGTCTATTGTCGTCTATTGGGCACAGGTCCGGACTCCATGGTGCTACTGAGAATATCTTGATATAAGAACCCAAAAACATTTTAGCCCAGAAATCGAACCCGAGATCTAAGGCATAGCAGTCGCATTCACTACTGCGTCACCGAAACTGTCACCAATAGTATGCCGCAATATTATCTATTAAAAGTACCTACCCAATTTCAAAGGTCAATAATATCTAAGTAGACCTAGAAATCGCAGAGGTATCCGTTTCATTTAGCCTAAGCCGTACGTTACGTTTACGTTAAATTACGCTTCTAAACGTAAATATCGTTTTAAATATATATTTAGAAAACTATTGGTGATAGCCCTGAATAAAACAGTATACGGAGACAGGGGAGCGCACAAAACCGAATGCCTTAATTTAATATAAGTCAATTTGGGCCAATTTAATTCCGCGTCCATGCAGCCGCTTTACGACAGTACATCATAACTTGTATCTGTCCCTTTCGCACTCACAGTGAACTATATAAAGCTGTCGCATGTTTTCAGTTAGCGTTACCATTGAGTTAGTAACAAACATATTTCAATATTACGCTATGTTATGTATTGGTTCGGTGTTTGACGCCGAATGATGCAGCAATTAGTGTTGTGAAAAACATTGTGTAGTGGTATGATTTTGTGTGGATATTAGCTATTGGTGGTGATAGACTTGTATCAATGGATTTTGTAAAAGATGTGTGTAAATGATTGATGCAAGCGCAAGTAACTTATATGATTAACCAGTATTTACGTTTTTTGACACATTACGTTCATTGAATAGCTCAGTGATAACAGTTAATGCGTCAGCTGTGCATGAAGTCTTAAGGTCGATGCCGGGGAAAATGATATTAGGTTTTCAGACAAGAAATTTTTTGCCGCACGGAACATAAATATGTGTCAAGTAGTAGTCTTAAAAATATGTGATGTATTCTTATAATATTACTTTAGCTTTCACACATGGCGCCGTTCTCTAGGATCTATGATCTGTCATTTAAAAAGCATTTTTTTACAGCTTATGTAACTATAACTCTGAGTCATAAACAGTCTTTATTCTTTCTTTCTTCATTTTGTACTTATAGACATGCATTTCCCGTCCTATGGTGAATGATAATTGGATTAATATACACAAATGCACTTTGAAACCAAATATTAAGTCCATAAAAGGAATTAAAAACAATACAATCCAACTAGCCACGTTTAGTGCTCATATATGAAATCAGATATCATCAAATGACACAAAAAAAGTAAATAAATAATTGAATGAAGTCAACAAGCGTAAATCAAAAAACATGAACATCTGTGCAAGTGATTTGAGACATTTTAATGTCCGCATGTGCATATTGGAAATGATTTATGACGACAACATATTTTATTGCGACACCTGACACACATTTTATACCTCAAATTTCATCGTAACATACCTACATTACCTACATATAAAAACCGTGATAATAGCAGCAAAAGCCTAGGAGGAGAGGCTTAGACTGCCACGCAGAGGTCACAAGTTCGATCACGATATCTCCTGCCTACCATTTCGAAGTTATGTGCATATAAATAGTTTGTTATCGTTCGCTTTAAGGATGAAGGATAACATCGTGAGGAAACCTGCATGTCTGAGAGCTCTCCATATTGTTCTCGATGATATGTGCACTCTACCAATCCGCCCTAGGTGAGCGAGGTAGACTGTGGCATAACCCTTCTTAAACTGGGATCAGGCTCGTCCCCATCAACAGTAGCATGATAGTTTAAAAGATGATATGAAGACTGCAGCTTTGTGCCTGTGATTTCCTAAGCACATATATTATTCATAACAGTGCAAAGGTTTAGTAGTAAAACGATTCAAATAGACAGTTTCACATTTACACTAATAATATTAGCATGGATTAAAATAATAGGCCGAGGGAAGTTAGCCTAGCAGACATAACTTGTTCACAATCCCGTTAAACCGTCCAAATTTCAATCAACTTCTTCATGATGGGCTCATCTCATTTTATGATTATAATATCATAACTTAGATCTTTCTATTTAAATCCCATTTTTGTCACAGAACTAATCTTTTCACATTCCGCAAACGATGCTGAAGCAATAAAATTCTTCTGTCCTTAATATCTATTAAAATTTTATGTAACTATAAATTTTACAACCTCTAAAACAGATAAACGATACTGCTTATTATAATTTTGTTTACATTCCGGGCTAAATTATTACTGTAAGTCGGCAATTGGGAGAACAATTACAGTGTTTAAACAGGAAATTTAACGACCAAATGATAAACCTTATTTATCGGCTATATATCGTTCGGTTCTTGAAAAAAATACACTAAATGTCTAACACCCACACTGGTTTCTTGCAAGAAAAATAGGAAGAATGATTTAAAGTATAATTGCTTTCTTTTGAAAGGGGCAAATCTTTTATTCCACTCAATTATCCGAAATCGTGATATTATTCAATTACGTTATTCTGCAATTACTGTATTTTCCTTAATGATACTGTTGCCTATCTGTAATCAAACGGTTGGTCTAATATGGTTTTGACTTTATGCCAGCAAGTCTAAAGACATAATAGTCCATTTCTGTATCGAACTGTCACATAATTCAGGATGACAATAGTGGCAAATTTCTACTAAGCATTTAGTAAAAACCCGTGAAATGTTTTAGTCAGAAGCGGCAGTTTCTGTTTTCTACATAGGGAAGTCATTAAAAAGTAAAAAGAGTAAAAAAAATTTTGCTGATTATAAGTCTCTTAGGAGTTCAACTTTAAGGCCATCACTGAAAGAGTTTCGCCACAAGAAAAATTGCGCACTGTTATGTTTTTCAATTTTGTAGACGACCCCAACAAACAATCCTAACCTACTTCAGAATCTGTAATACCTACTATTCTAGTATATATACTAGTATATATACTAGTCTTCAATACACATGTTCCCGAAAAGTCATGAAAATAAAGTTAATTTTAGATACTCAAAATATTTCTAAAATGTCATAAATTCAGTCTGCGTATATTGGAAAATATCTCTTGAATCCAGGGAGTAAGGTTGGCAATGGCATTGTTCCATTTCGCCACGTGTAAGGCGGTAAGCAAAGAAACATTTATGTTCCAACAATTATACATATCCATCGGTAAAGTTTGAGTTACTTCGAAGATAATATTTCAAAGTTACGCAAAGAAATATATCGATGACAGTTTTATGAAATAGCACGGAATAAAAACATACGACAATTTCTTTGATTTGGCAATCATGAAACAAAAAGTCGTAAATTTTTTTTTGTTAGAATAAATTTGCCGTTCTACTGCCAACTAGTGCATTTCTGAAATAAACAACATAAACATTTTTAGTGGCCCGATTTCTTTTTAACGCATTCTGCAACAATCCTATAAGCCAGATTTAAATTTCCTTCTTACATAACTACTAGACTTCGATCGATTGGTATACTTTTCTGTATTTCTCACACTGTCAGTAGTTGTAGTCAGTACTGATTATTTACTAATAAACATATACAGAAGCGCTTACTTATGCTAAGGATCCAACGAGGCACTTCAAAATATGTATACTAGAGAGTACAGGCAAGACATTAATTAACATAACATACCAATGAAAGCCAAGCCTCATAAGTACCTACTCTACGATCAGTCAGATTTTTATCAGACTGTATACTGGAGCTTAAAGCTTAATACGTTCTCAATACCCACCATAGTGTATGCCCGCTTGGATGAAGTAGTTTACGTGATACACGAATACTTGTATCGGTTCTGGCTGTAAGCTCCGAATATGACAAAAAAATTGTAACGTATCAATTAAAATAAAATAGTTGCTTTGTAGTAATACTGATTTTATTCAATGGAGTTTGTTTTTTCAGATTTCTTCTTCTCCACTATTTATTATTCTTGTGTCGCGGGCGACTTTACAAATATTAAAACAACAGACGCAAATGCATATGCAACTAGACAGTTATGGTTATTGTACACGAAGCCAGTAAAGGTAAAATTCGATTACAGCCTGCGGCACTAGGCGAAGAGCAAAGCAATCAAAGCAACACAACTGATTTCTATGTATTTCTATGAAATAACCTCTTTAGACTTCACCGACACGTCACTTGCTGCTGCTGCAACAGAATTTTATCTTAAGCGGAATTGCATAAGCAAGTTACTCAGGCAGGCTACATGCGGCCGATTAATCATAGGGGCACATGCGACGGCGTCGGTCCTTTACATATCGGTCCATAAAATACTATCAAGTGCTTAATTACTACGTCATATATAAGAGCTACCAAGCCAAAACACTTTTTAAGATTTTCTCTTCGATCGTACTCAGTGCAGGTCTCTAATGAATATCAGAATATTCAATAAGCTTTCTAATATCTTCTACACATTCATGTCAGAGCTAAACTCATAAAATTATAAACTTATGTTCATTGCCGTTCCACGTAACACTATTTAGAATTTCGCCACTATCGCTCGAATAAACGTACAAAATAGTCACAATTTATACGAATAACGATATTTATCCGAAGCTTTTAGTCTGAGAATTTAAATGCCGTGGTTGTTTCAGACAAAATGCAACTGAACATTTTAAGATTGCTTAAGGAAAATCTTTATTAAAGGTATAATAAAAAACTTGAGTCGAAACATCTTAGTTGAAGCCGGAGTGGAATATTGCAAAGTGAAAAACAGCAGGCGACTTGTTCGTGTTCTTTAAATGGCGGTCCTGTACCAGTAATGACGGTTTTCGCAATTTCTAATCGTTTAGCCTATTTAAAAGATGGTTGCAGCGGCCTTAACCATATTTAGTAAGTTTAATTAAAATGGTAATGCAGTTGCAACTTTTCTAGTTAGAAAGAGCACAACATCAAATCTCAAACCAGTTGAAATGTGACTGGATGTCATCCTATAATGAAAGTCATCCTAGAGAATATCATAGCCAGAAACACTATTTTAATGAGTTCTTAAGCTTATATGGGTCCTCAGAGTTCTTACAGTGGTTCTACACTATTAGAAGGTTAGATATAATAAAAAGGTCACTAATCACCAGACATCATTCTTTATACGGTTAGTATTCTGAATTTTACATAAATTGACCTTTTTCGGTGTAACAAGATAGGGATAATTAACTTCTTATTATTAGGAAAAGTATGCTTATTAGTACAAGAAAGCAACTAAGCACTAAATAATGCACTAATATATCGCAATTCAAATAAATAAAAGCACTATTACTGCTAAAGATGAATGAACGATATTGGTCAGTGCGGATAATTAGCGGCTCTTTGATTCATTATAATTAATTTGATGAAACTCCGCAATATATCTCATGCGTATATGAGCTGATACATTCGGTTTGATCTGACTGCAATATTGCTTTTGTTATGATCTACGAAACGACAAATCAAATAGCACTATTAGATCTTTGATTTCGGTATATGAGCTATGAACGCTCTGTCTGAAAAGTTTAATGTAATCATAATTTCCATTTGCTGCCAAATTGTATAATTCAAGTTTTTTATCTTTGATAGTAGATTCTGGCACTAGTGTCAAAGTCAAAGATCATTTATTCACTTACGTCACAAAGTAACACTTATGAACGTCAGGGGTTAGGGAGTTTATTACATTTACTGAATTTACATTTATGTTAGTTGCAAGGTTCAGGCAAAAGGTTGAGCCTATGAGAATATACCTGCAAGAAACTCAAGGTCACTCTTTTAAATCGCCATCAACTTATAATTTCAGTATTTTACAACTCATTTATGAACCACGTGTTGCAGTCATTATGCCATGTCACTGTCCATATAAAACTAAATTCTAAAAATAAAGAAATAGTTAATAATATTATGTAAGAAACATTTGGGGTTTGAAATAATATTTATTAGTAGGTAGTCATTTGTAATAGACAGTAGTATGGCATGAGGACGCATACACTTAACTTTGTGACATGAATAGGTAGTTCGTGACTAAATGTAGTTAAAACAAAATTTACTTTAATACTTACAACGTTTGTTTAAAAGAAAAAAAGAGACTTTAACATCACAAAATAAACACGAAATACCTTCACATTACTAAATTAACTTATATAATACATACATTGTTTAAATCCTTTATGAAACAAGCAACTAGTGACGTGAGTTTTATAATTTAAGTAATCATTGATTGAATAATAGCCCTTCTGGATAAGCTGACTATTAACACCACTTTTAAATTTGAGTAAAGGTAAATTTATAATATCAATCGGTAGTTTATTAAAAAAGCGTATACTGAGTCCCGCAAATGAATTGTGAACTTTATGTAAACGATGATACGGACCTACAAACTTATGCTTATTTCTAGTGTTTAAGTTGTGAATATCGCTATTTTATCCATATTGGCTATTTCAAGCGTCTATAAACGCGGAAATATGAATGTTTTCAAATAATATAAAACTATTTGAATCTTGACTTTTCGCGCATCCTAAATACGAAAGAATGTGTTAATAAAAATATGACCTAGATAGCATGTATTCTCTAAGAGCAAAATATACAATTTTAATCGGTCAGAACTACGAAAATAAAGTGCCTAAAGCGTGTAACTTCAAATAGCATGAAAATATATAACAACAAATTCTAAGCCGATAATAGATTCTAAGCTATCGGTGTTACATTTTAAAATATATTATTCGCGTACAACAGTCGAGGTAAGGGGCCCTCGCAGCTGATTGGCGATCTCATTAAAATCAGGAAGGAGCCAGCAGCGTTTACCTCCCCGTTATGGTGCTTCCAAAGTGCTCTTTTCATCTTTTTTATTTTTCTCTTTTCTATTAACAAGTAAAATATACGAGACAAAAATATTTCTTTGCATCTCAGAGATTGGATTGGCGGGATCCTTAAACATCAAAAGTGTCGTTTCCGTATAGATTATATAAATTTCTGTTTATTAAATTACCTTGATCTAATACTTTGAATTGGGATCTTTGAACTGGATCTTTCGTATGCGCGTTTTATACATTTATATGCAAATTTTGGCATTCATTTAGTTTATAACTCAGGGGTGAACTAGCTTGTTTTTCTTAAAGCACATAATATGTACATTTAGGGTGTCATTATTAATTACTTTAGTATTAAATACTAGTAAGTTCATCAATTTATTAAATTTAAGTTATCTTTGCAATATTTTGAATTCCTACAATTCAACATTATTATAAATCCTAATTTATGGCTGCAGTAGGTACTGATAAAATAATAGACATTTTAATTAATATTTATAACAATATAATTAGAAAATATATACATTCATAAAATACATGACTGTTTTTATATCAGTTGCTTTGGTCGCTGACTATATATGTACATATGTGCTATGTTACTATATTAGATTTGAACAGTGCTTCTTCGGGTAAGGCTTCTATTTATTTTTGACGGAATCGCACCTAGTATACATCATCAGTATTCTATTATACATCATCGCCATGGGTGCACATGCGTAAGGCGAACTTTCTCTCTTGGTGTCTCTCTGTCTCATAATGGCATAAGGCTGTAGTGCGTGGTGTACCGTAGTATTTATAATGTAGGTTACGAACTCGTATCTCAACACAACCTTTTTAATCAGGAATATTTATATTACTGAGTATTTGTGAAACAAAATATATAAGGTAAAACCACCAATAATTGACACTGCACCAATAGTTGACACTTTGACGAAGAAAATTAAATATTAAGAAAACAAAAGGAAGCTAAAGATCGAGAAAAAAATATTATTCACATGGCGTCATGTCATTTACTGGAACTTGAAATGACATAGATTTGAGTAGTTGACATGGAGGGTGTCAACTAATGGATTTTAACATTATTGGTTAATACTGTTTTATTTATTGTTATTTAACTGCTTATAAGTTAAATTACTCTATGAGACCTTCTAAAATAATTGAGAACTTTTTTGTTCAGTAGTTGACAGGAGGTGTCAACTATTGGAGCTAAAAGTGCCAACTACTGAATTATATTTAATTTCGATTTTAGATGTCAGCAGGTCAATCCAGATGAGAAAGAATGCCTAACAGTCCTTGTGACAGGTAGCGCATCTGGTGCTGTACCTCCTCCAACAGTTTTGTTTAAGTATAAAAGAATTCCACAGGAAATTGCGCAGAATTTCCCTCCAGAATGGGGTCTGGGAAAAACAGATTCTGGTTGGATGACTTGCGAGGCGTTTTTCGAATTTATAGCTGACATTTTCCATCCTTGGCTGGAGAAAGAAAAAATTCCTTTGCCGGTCATTCTTTTCGTGGATGGGCATGTGTCACACTTGAGTTTACAAGTGGGTCAGTTTTGCGAAAAAAATGGGATTATCCTCATTGCCCTGTACCCCAATGCAACACATCTATTACAGCCTATGGATGTTGCGGTTTTTAGGACTCTGAAAGACCATTGGAAAAAAAGGGTACACGAATCGAGATTATCTAATTTGGAAGCTCCAATCTTAAAGAAAAAAGATTTTCCAAAACTTCTGAAAGAAGTTATCGACACTTCACTGAACGCAACAATCTTTGAAAATGGTTTCAGGAAATGTGGGCTATTTCCGTGGAACCCAGAAATTGTCACTGTCCCATTAAACAATGTAGACGATCAACTCACAAATGTTGAGGAACGTAAAAGATTTTTAAAAGAGGGGCTTCGGTTTCTCAATCAAAGTATTCCACAAAGCAAGCTTATTATATTTCGCAACGGAGATAAAAATGCGTTGGATGAAAAAGATGTGTCACTGTTTGAATTGTGGCAAAATACAAAACTAGAAATAGAAAGTGGTTTGCTAAATGCCTCTATTGTTATCAACGAACCTGCCAAAGAAAGCAGTGGAGATATAAATCTGTTATCAACAGAAGCGGGTGGTGTAACGCTGCTCGCTTCTGGTGGGATCAACGAGAGCAATAACCAAACCACAGAAGATAACAACCTGCCATCTGAAAACAACACTCCTTCGGTTTATGATGAATCTCCTGGAAATTGTATGAACCTTTGCCAAGCTGGACCTTCTTCAGAAGCGAGCGGTATAACGCCGCTCGCTTGTAGTGGCATCAACGAGAGCAATAACCAAACCACAGAAGATAACAACCTGCCATCTGAAAACAACACTTCTACGGTTTATGAAGAATCTCCTGGAATTGGTATGAACCTTTGCCAAGCTGGACCTTCTTCAGTGTCCGCGGAAATCCCCAGCCCCTTCAAAAGACATTTTTATTACAAGAAAGATAGACAAGAACCAGAAAGAAAACGACCTACAAAAGAAAGAATGCCCGCTATAGTTTCGGGACACCTGTGTCAAGAATACTTTAAAAAGAAGTTAGCAAAAAAGGAAGAATTAGAAAAAATAAAAATGGAACGTGTTGCCCAAAGACAAAAGAAAAAAGAAGAAAAGGAAATCACAAAAAAAGGGAAGATTCAGAATCGTACGAAAAAGACTGAAAAAAGGGTGCTTCATTTTAACGATAGTTCTGACTCAACTGATGGTATTTCTCTTGACAGTGAAAGTGAGTTTCAAAATGTGAGCGATGGAGAAAACATACAAAAAAACAATCTTAAAAATCCAGTACAGAGAAAGGTAGGAGAGTATGTAGTATTTTCCTACGAAGAAGAGTTATTTCCAGGGGTTATTACTAATGTTTCCAAAAATGCTGCTTCTATTTCGGCAATGCAAAAATGTGGGAGACTTTGGAAATGGCCTCAAAAAGTGGATCAATTAGACTATAAATGGGAATACGTGTTGTACCATATCAATGAGCCACTAAAAATGAGTCAGACGAGAAATGTGTACTCGGTCCCTGAATTAGAATCTTTATGGAAGTTTTGATACAAAACGCTGAATTAGGTACAGGAAAGAGTGGTGAAGTACTCTTCGCTACATTACATTTTTCTTTTTGTCATTACATTTATCTTCTACTTTCATTAAATTTCTTTTTTGTGTACATTTTAATCTAAGCTTACCTGTGTCAACTACTGAAAATAAAAAGTGTCAACTACTAAAGAAATTTGTTTTTACTAGGTGTCAACTACTAGCATAGTACCTGTATTTTATTAAAAAATAACTTATAATTACACATTAGTTTTATTGCTACAATTCTTGTCACATTCTGTAAGGGGAATAATTTGCGCAACTTTTACCGATAAGAAGTTCCCTCTAAGATGATTTAATACCAAACTATGTCTATAAACATACTAATAAATCATTAAGGTGTCATCTACTGGGTATTTTACCTTACTGCACTTACGTAAAAAGCATTGAAATAAAAATAAAATAATCTTCGTATGACATGTAACCTGTCATACGTCAAAATGTTATCATGCTAAAGCATCATGTCAGTCGAAATTAAAACATTACAGTTACTTAGATTAGGCGGCAATGCTAAAACGCGTGGCTTTTACGCTCCACGTAAATACGGCCTCGCAAGGCCACACCGAGCCTTAAATAAGCAAACAAGAGTAAGATTTTCCTTACTACTTTTCCGATACGTAAGCAACACTAGAGTCCTTTTCACGTCACTTATCCGCAACAATAAACAGTATTGGCCTCGACAGTCCACCTGATCCCAATGAAATAAGAACTTTCTTTTCTCATTGAGTAATTTGGCCAATTAGATGGCTGGATACGCCTTGCCCGCGTCACTGCGCGGGAAGATTGCCTCCCTAAGTATGGCCCTAAGAATAGGACCCCTTATGAATCGCTTAATAAGTATCCTAAGAATTCATTATAGTAGATCGACGTAATTGCCACTTGCAGGACTATTGAGTGTTTCTCATTAAGAAAAGAGGCCGCTTTACATATCTGTTGAATATAACTAATTGAATATTGTCATCAGAAACCATTTGGTTACAAATGAGAAGCGTCATCGACGTCAGTTTAGTGACAGAGTGATATATTGCAACAATTACAACTGTTGATTGACTAATATAATTGTCAAACGTAACAAATTATTTAAATAATTTCCCGCCTTGCATTTTTACAACAATTTAATTTCATTCATATCAAAGTTATCAAGATTCATATTTTGTGAATGTATAATGGACGTTAGATTACGCTTTGAATATGAACGTTTATTTGTAGGAATCACTTCGTAATGTAATATTCCGAGAGAAATTAGAAGTGGTAGGCCGAATGGTTGGTAGAGTAATGAAGATTGGCATGGATGCTTGGGACCGATTAGCACAGATTGGAAGGAATGGCACTATTGGGAGGAAAACTACAACGAATGGACTGGCAATAAGTTCATAATTTACTCTTCACAGCTATTTAGTTACGTTCATCTATTTACTTGCTTTGAATGCCAGTAACTAAGTAAATAATGTTTTAATGAACCAAATAAAGTAATTTAGAGACAACATTCAACTAAACCGTTGACAACCTGTCTCATTTGTTTACACGTTCCTTAATGTTTCCGGGCGCAAACTAAACTGGGTTAGTGTTAAAGTGAACGTAGACTTGCACGTATCGTATGCACCGCACGCAATCGATTTAATAAGGGCCTAGTACATTGACTGGCAGGATTTATTTAAGTATTTATTGAATAATCATATATGTAGACTAGTCATATATTAGTATCAAGTGATTCAAATATATTAGAAAATATGTTCGTTTTAGCCATTGTATCCGAAGTAACAGCACTGGCGCTGACTGCATAGGGCCTGAAGGCGTCCGTGGCCATTCCTGCCAACATGACATTGTTGGCAGGATTCAACTATCAAAATAGGTTATCCTGGGTCCCTTGTCAATTGACATCGTTTACAATTCCATTGCAAATTACGAATACCTTAATCTCGGACTCGTTTGCGTTCCTCCGCCTACTCAATAGCTATACAGAACACTTTAAAGGACAATGTTTTTATTTCTTCCACAAAACATGCCTATGTATCAAACAGCCCGCTTGACTGGTAATTTTACCGTTGCTGCTGATCGCTTGCAATACTAAAGATATTACAAGAGCGATGATAACTCTAGGGAAATGGAATGATTGATGAGAATAGAAAACGAATGAGAGCTAGGTATGAGAGCCCTCAGAAGCATTGCTTACGGGCAAAACACAGTAAGAAATTATTGTTTAATAGTAATTATACTACACTTATGTCGATTGCCAGTTACGTATGTATATATCCACGATCGAGCTGGCTCATTCAAACCGCTATCAAAAAAATATTATGATAGACTTACTACTCTAACTTAAGGACTAATAAAGACAATCTAATTTAAATTGAAAGCTGTTGAATACAAGCGGCATGGTATCGATCGATGTATAAATCTGTGACCCTATATATTTAGAAGTAGTCGTCATATTTGATGAACCTTCTTATATACGACTAGTGTATACGACGCGTGCAAATGCGAGTATTATTAGCTAAGTGCGTGTTAAACTTAACGATGCGATTTGTAATTCAAATATACGACCTAGAACATATATCTCATATATCTAATATAAAATATAGTATAATTTGTCGCTTAAAAAACTTCAAAGTAGTATTAAAAATATTGAAATTTTCCACGGTACTTAGTTATAAAAATCACATTGGACCATATTGCGGAATTAGTGCGTCCCAAAACTATCGGGGCAGCACGCAACAGCTGCTTGGATTAATTTTATCTGCCGAATGAAAACGTTGGATATTTTTTCGTTTCTATACTAAAATTAGAGGCGTGCATACGAAGCGCGAGCGGATTTATGAAGCTAAACAGTTCGTTCGCATCTGAGACAAACTTACTGTCAACATTTCACTGTCAATGTTTTTCTCACTAGACTCTTATTGGCTGACAGAATGGTAAATAATACATACATATTTAAAGACTCATTAGTTATTGACACTGTCAATTTGTCAACAAAATATCAGAACAACAATGTGTCTGGAACTATCCGCGGTAGGCGCCAATAAGCTTGCCATCTTATTACGTATGATCTAAAAGCATATCTGGTTTAATGTAAGTATAGGTACACATATGTCTAGCTCTTTGAGGCTTAAGACTATGTATGTACATATAATGTATAATTCAGATATATTGACTTTATAAATTATAATAATTTATTTCAAATACCATATCGGAAGCCTATATTTAGCAAAACAGCAGATATACCTGTGTGCTTTGAGGCAGTTTATGTAATCTTTAACCCACAAAACTACATATATCTATTAGACCGTAGATATTTTAGTATGTTTAATTTTACAATACAGAACTATTCGGCAATAAAACTGTCACTGACTAGACGCAAGATTAATTATGTTATTAAAAAAGTAGTCGAAACAGAAGAAAGGAATGGAAAAACTAATTGATAATGAAGTTTGCGTGATACGGGGTATATGGTTGTATCTGTTTGTAGAGACGGTGAAATTCACCGATTGTATTTGAAGCCATACATTAGTCTTTCGTCAGTTTTACTCGATTCAAATAAACATGTGCGATTTAGAAATAGTTACTAAATAAATGTTTTCGAAACGCGGTATTCGCCTTTGTCGTCGGTATATATATTATTATAAACAATACTCTGATTATTGTTTATTTATTTTGCTTTCGTGGTTTATATGGCATATATATAAATAATAGTTGGGTAGTTGGGTTTACCCTTTTAACGATCTCCATTTAATAATAGAGTCTTTTCATTGTTCCGTCTTGACGCTAAGAAAAGATTCACAAACAAACATACTTTTTATTACATTAGTTAGGCTTATAGAAATATTATCGTTCATACATTTGGGTGCTGTTTTAAATACTATTAAAGTAACTCGTAGTGTCTTTAAAGAATTCGATTCAAATAATATGTATGCTATGTGTTACGCTACAATGTCTATAAAACGAGTAAGTACATTAAAAAGAGATAAGAGCAGCGATAGCTCAGTGGGGAGACCAAGAGACTGCAATGCAGAGGGTCTCGGGTTTGAACCCACGTCGCGCACCTCTGACTTTCGGAAGTTATATAACTTTTCGAAATTATGTGCGTATTGATTGACAATTATCGCCTGCTCCGTGCCTCGGAGAGCTCGTTAAGCCGTCGGTCCCGGCTGCCATGAACATCTATGTAATGGCAGTCGTTATTGGGAGAGTGTCGACACAAAAGATCCCACTGGGTCGAAGTGTCGTCGGTCTGCATTGACTGGCCCCCACATAAGATAAGATAAGTACATTAAAATGTCGTGACTCCAGACAGAATCACTGAATGATGTTATCAAAGATCAGGCCAGCTTTCAGCCAGCTCCATCGTGTCCTGTATATCATATTTGGTTGATATTTAATTATAATTAACCTATACCATACCTTAGGGTATCATTAGCCTTCGGGTTGCGGAGGTCAGGTGGCAGCTCCGTGTAAAAACTGATATCTAGTCAAATCCGGTTAGACTAGAAAAGCCGACCCCAAGTGACTTGGGAATAATAAAGGCTAAGGGAGATGGACCATACCATGTAAACCTAATATTATAAATAAGAATGTAAGTTTGTTTGTTTGTTACGCTTTCACGCCTTTACTCTTCGACCGATCATCATGAAATTTCACATACACGTTGTCAGGGGAACAGAAATGTAATTAATATACCTTTTACTTTTCACGAAGCCACTGGCAAATCTAGTAGGTCATCAATATTTCATAAGGCTCATCCTAATGATGTTGTACAATGTAAATAAATAAAATCAAACATAACTAAAATACCAAAAGATTAGCATAGCATTGTAATTGAATAACCAGATTGAAATGTCAAACGATTCAGTCAAACTACAGACCACCATTTATAATTCAAGTACAACACAATACTACGTACAATCCCATTCTGAATTCAATCTGTGAAATAACTGGGACGTTTGATTTAGGTCACATATTGCGTAACTAATTGTATAACTATGTGAAACAAGTATGAATTGTTAATATGAGAGATTGAGATGGCGTGACGTTGTCAATTATACTATTAATGTCGAATGTGTGTATGTTAATCAGGTAAGGGATTTTAGACCTTTGAGGCGAGACTTGGCTTGGATAATGAAGCTAATTGTTATGTACATGTTGTTGTATATTATATAGGTACAGCTCCTATACGATTGCTTGTGGGTATTTCTCCAGATTACGCATAGAACTATATTTTACTTGAGCCTAAAATCAAAAGCTATTCCGATTTTTAATAATATTATTGTGTTGAACGATAGTTTTAGAATGACATTAGATAGATTTCTAATATAAATTAAAAGATGCTTACTGCAAAACATTATGTTTGTCGTAATCGTTATTTCAGACTTTAGTATCTAACTACTTACACCTCAAAATTATTCTGCTTGATGTTATAAATTAGAAAATAATAGGTATAAATTACATATTATTTGTCTTATTTATAAAATAATATATCATATGTTTATTTTTTAGCAGCGATAGCTCAGTGGGGAGACCAGCAGACTGCAATGCAGAGGGTCTCGGGTTCGAACCCACGTCGCGCACCTATGAGTTTCGGAAGTTATTTGGGTTTTCGAAATTATGTGCGTATTGATTGACAATTATCGCCTGCTCCGTGCCTCGGAGAGCATGTTAAGCCGTCGGTCCCGGCTGCCATGAACATCTATGGCAGTCGTTATTAGGAAAGTCAGTACCCTCTAATATCCTGACACTGGTCTAGCCTTATGGTATCGTTAGCCTTCGGGTTGCGGAGGTCAGGTGGCAGCCGCTCCGTGTAAAAACTGATATCCAGTCAAATCCGGTTAGAGCAGAAAAGTCGACCCCAAGTGACTTGGGAATAATAAAAGGCTAAGAGAGAAGATGTTTATTTTTAGTATACGACAAACTAAAACTGTTAATCATAAATAGATTCAGTATCGCAAATCTGCGGTTCTTGAAGATATTTTAGGGTTTAGGAGCTTTACTAGGAGAATTGGCAATACACGCTATTTACAAATAGCAGCATATTGCAATCATCTATCGAGCTGCCAAATGCGGTGATTATACCAATATTATCCCTAGAGAACTCTCTGTAGTAAGCTACAGCAGGAGCCCGTTATACCGCCGCATTTATGAGCTCTGCTGCTACCGAAATAAACGCGTCGTCACTCTAATATTTCCAAATCAACTTTAACATTTCTTATCTTGTAAAATAATGAAAATTAACGATCCGCAAATAGCTGATAATCTCATCACTTCGTCATAGTCGATTAAAAATATAGCAGCCGCTTTGAAAAAAGAAGTTAAAACGTTTTATATACTTTTTCACGAGGTTAGTCTCGTGTAGAAATATATCATCTTGTGTGCAAACTAAGCGCATAAATAATAGTGAACTAGTTATGCCATTCGAATAAGATCTTGCTAGAATCTATTCAAAATATTATTATTGTCTGAACATTGACAAATTGTTTAAGCCCGCCCGTTGGAAAAATGACATAGTTTAATTGCGAATCTTAATTGGACTATAAGAAACCTTTACAAAGAAACATTCAATTATCAAAAGAGAGAATCGAGAACATTCTAATTAATAAATGGAATTCAAACAGATGTGTAAGTTACAAATTTAGGTAAAAGGATTTAGCAATCTCTTAAAATATGCGGCGTAGATCATTTGTTAAGTTGACATAGGTCGTGTCCGCAAAACAAATGTTTTTACGTACATGTGTCGCCATTACTAAGGCGGTAAAGAAAACAATATAATTTTTAATGCAACAATGACCGTTCCGAGTGGCGTTTATGTCAACAAAGAACAGTTTTTAGATCATATCTTTGATCAAATGCCAGCACAAGCCGCGCCGCTGTCAGTTTAATAGGTTGATGTGATATAAAGTATACGGACTAGCCTCTACACTTTTTTCTTTGCAGACTTTTTGCTCTATTAATATTTTGTTTGGACTATTGCTAATGGTTCTGGTTGACGAATTTAGAAACGCATCGCGAGAAACGGCGAAGGAATCATGTCAGTATGATTGGCAGCATCCCGTTTCGTAATAAAAGCATCGCAGATATTGTACTCGATTGTACTGTAATGACCAATTGCGTGCCAAGTGCGACTAACACTGCAATGCTTGCTTTTAGATTTACTTACGTCGTCTTACAACATTAGATATTACATATAGCCTGTCCCGTTGGTCTAGTAATAGTAAGCACGTGTATATTGCTACCGAATTCTTTCTTCTTATATACTTTTTAAAAGATTATGTTATGTTATGTAAAGTTAATGTCATGTCACGGTCGACTAAAAATATTAGTAACAGACACAAATAATGGATTTATAGGTAATCACAAATTATTTTCCCGTGTCAGGGTTGAAGCCTATATTGAACCATGGCGAGGTAACACTTTATACTGTTATAATATCTGTACAATTATCGTTTTTAGGATAAATTTGTGTTTTTGGAGAAAGATTAGATTTCTGAAAGGAAAATCTCAGGAAGCAGCAGCATAACTATTAAATGGGATAAGGCAGGCTCTATACCGTAAGGCTTAAACATAATACGAGAAAGTAAATTTATAATGTATACAACACTATCTAACCCTTAGGCTATTCCCAGTCGTGATGAAGTGCAGCACAAATATCTCGTGTTCCTCGCATATGTTAAAATGTTAAAATCATTTCAACGCTTGTCGACTTCACTTCTAAATTCATCAATAAAAAATCAGTTTATTTAACGAAATTAATATACTTACTCAACATAATACTTTATTATAATTTAATATCCTAATTGAATCATTAATATTCAAATATCAAACGCACAATTTCAAGATTGAATGAGAAAGCATACTACGTATATCAAAATATATCTGTTATCACCGAATAAATCGTTTAAAATATAAGAACATTGTTTGAGCATACGAGATAAATATAGCAGGGAAAACATTTTTCATTCGGCTAGACTGGTATTTCACCGCTGGCTTTAGAATTCTGGTCGGCCGCTATAGTAGTATTATTTACGTAACGAATAGAACATATATATCGCCAAAATTACTCATGTTTCATGTACCGAACACGTGGCCCCATAAACCACGCCATACGAATTGAGTTTACAACGTCTTTACAATGTAATGTCGTAATTAATAGTGACGTATGTTGTGCGCACCTCCTGCCAGACCGCATTACACGGATTTTATGTTACTGTTATTCCACGGGTATTGATATCGAGCGATGTAAGATGTATCCAAATAGTGTAAATGTTTGCGCCGACTGAATCGATACCTATTTCGGCGTCTTTTGTCTCGTCGACCGTCTTTCCATACATTTCGCTGAAACAGCTACTAGCAGACATATCGATGATTTAATCAAAGTGTCGGTAATACATGGCGACGACTAAATGGATCAAGAAGAACATAGTTTTCAATACATTTCATCATTGGAAAACAAACTCAAAGTAATTGTAGACCTCCTATCCGCGACTGCCCAGTCGTCGTCGTCGTCGTTGGTCTCTGCGTGTATCACATGTGGGCGATCTTGTGATCATACCAAGACGTGTGTGTACTATATCACGACTCTATATACCTAAAACTAAAGTCTTGTCAAAGTTTACATACCTCAACTGCACCTTTTTATTGACATACACGTAAGATTAATTAACAAAACAAATACTGAACATATTTGTGTGTATAAATTTGTAACTGCGTTGCTAAACATGTTAAATATGAGCGTTTGCGCAACAGCGGCTCGTTAGCGCTCTGGTTCGATTTTCAAATCAAGAACAGTCTTGTTAGGTTTAGTTCTGACTAGAAATTTTAATAACAACATGGAATCTGTAAGGAGGTTAACGAGAGCATGTAAAACGGTCGAAACTGATACGCGATTCACGGTGATAAGTTTATGATTTACTAGCTGTCACCGCGGTTTCGCCCACGTTTATGCTTCGCTCTCGTATCTCGTAGCGTGATGTCATATAGCCTATAACCTTTCTCAGAAATTAAGTTGACAAATGCAAAAGAGAATTTGAAATCCGACTAGTAGATCCAATGATAAGCGCTTCAAACAAGAAAAGAAACAACCACTACAGCGTTATTATATTGCCATAGATGGATTGAACCCACAATCAAACTTGCCTAGTCAGGCCAGCCAGCTAGGTTAGATAATAACGGGAGGTTAGAAAATTCTGACATGACTCCAGCAACACAAAAATAAATCAATTGTGCGTTAGTTTAACAAATCGACACCGCGTACCGCTTACCGTGACTGTATTCGACATACTGTATTTTGATTAATACATTGTTTCCTAAAACGATTGGTTATGTATTAAGTTTTTAATGTACCTACTATATAATCTAATATTGTAAGGTAAGCATTTAATTTTGTATTAAGTGGATTTAACATTTTTGATACATAACATTCTTTACGCTTTTTACTGGCAGTTTAAAGATATGTCAGGATCGACCTAACCTAACCTAACCCTATCAGAAATAGGTGTGAACACATGTTTAAAACAGTAACATATTTCAAATTTTAAAATCATAGACTAATAAGCAGCTTATATGCCTGACGGGTTAGTCATAGCTGGCAACATTCAAGTATTACTTTCATTTCGTCATCTATGGTTTTAGATCCAACTTAATGAAGGGCGAGTATATCTACAGAGTAGTCCAGTCTACGAGCTGTTGCTCAAATTTCCTACAGAAAAACCCAATAACAATTCGGAAGAAATCAAACGAGACAACATGCACATCAGTCACATTCACTACCGATCACAGAACCAGTCGATGAATCTACAAATCGAAATTTGAATCAGAAATCCGAAACCCATATTCAGCATTTGAACCACGTCATAGTTTGCTCATACCAATATAGTTTGCGTATAGGTTTATTGCAAGCTTCATGCCAAGTCGTAAAGATCGTAACAAGATCGAGTGCACGATAAATCGAAGCTGTTAGTGCTACTCCATAAAGTACGCGAGACATGCATTTCGGTGTAGACGTTTACCTTTGTTCCTACTCGATACAGACAATGATTCGATTTTACATCGGTAAATCAAATATAACCTACTCGATACTATGTTCGATATTAAGTTTACATTTGAAACTGGTTTTAAAGTAGCCTGTGTTCTTCAAGGTATCTTCATACTGAATTAAATCAAAATCGGTTTAGATATCAAGCACCGGAAACGTGATAAACAGACAAGCGCTACTATATATAACCTGAACCTAATACATAAACTGCTTATAATAGTTGACAGGTGGTATAGGTGCCATCGTCTGGCAAGTGGGAATCCATGCAGTCTGCTAACAATGCCTGGTTCTTAGCTCGATAATTTTGCTTAGTATGTCGCACGTACTGCGCAAGTTAAATAAAATTAGCAACCAGGTAGCCGTTTGATTAGGCGGTACCTACGTCAGTTGGCAAATATCGTTTGCAGACTATATACATCAGCTTTAGCTTTACCATCCTCTGGTTAATGCTATAATTTATATAATATCTGCTAATCATCGTAGTAAAGCAATCATGCAATTCACTTTGCAAGATATTCGAGTTAAGTACCAGGTTGTCGCATGTTTAGGCGGTACCTACGTCACCTGAATACAAACGTTAGCATACTATCTGCTAACAATTGTTGGGTTAGTGTATTAATTCAGGCTAGATTGTGTTATCCTGTAATAGTAGCATGAATTATAAGTCATATGTTTCAATGATTTAATAATGTTGGCAACGTTCCGCATGCAAAGTTGGCAAATATCGCCTGATGAAATAATTATCCTTTTTATTTGCCTATAAAATAATTTAGTAGCAAGTCATCCTACGCACAGCCTTTGATTAACATGAGTAATATAGAATGATGTTACGGTTCATTTTTAAAATGAGGCAGATACATTTTTTATTTATGCCTGCCATATATTACGATTTTATATATTTTTACGTATTAAAGCTTATATAGGATTTTGTTCATCATATATTCAATTGGAGAAAACTATAGCATCCTTTCAAGCAATAGTCAGGTGTTCTTTTTGAGGAGTTCTGTTTGATGTCAACCAATGATGGCTTATCATCGCAATCCGGATGGCAAGCTCTCACAAAAACGATAATGAAAACGCACAACACTGTTACTCGTATGCATCAATCATTTCCCATAGACTGTATGAGATACAGATACTTCTAAAATCATTTCGACATAGTTTTTAGTCGTGTTACGCGGTATCAGAAGTCAATATTCACATATAAAAGATTATGTTTTCTATGTTATACATAATTTTATTATGATTTGATTTTCGGAGTACATTTAAACATAATACGCTCTTTAACTCTAACCGAGTTACAAGTTGTACATTTAAATTTAATACAGAACAACATAACAATAATATTTCTGTATTGTACGCATGTAATAACTATTTGCATACATGTGTTAGAATTTCGTGACAAACGGCCGTGCGCCCGCGCCGCCGGCACAGTAATAAACTAAAAAGACAACAAGTACCACTAGTAACGCCATCTGTCACGTGGAACATGAATCACTTAATCATTCACTGTGACGATTGGCACGTAATTACTTTTGTTCAGATTTAATGAGATTGTTTATGCACTTGATATTTGCAAAGGAAAATAAATCTGAAATCTTTTCTAACACCTAGTTATGAATGATCCCACTTCTTAACAAATATTTTCTTACAAATGGTAATTATAGTACACGATAAACAATCACGATCACTAGATATCATTCGTCTAAAAAAAAATAGGAAAATTTATCTAACGTGCAGGTTTCTTCACAATTATTTCTTACCGTTAAAACGAGCATACGAAAATGGCCGCGGTTTTCAACTTGAGTCTTTTGACTTTTGTCTGAAAGTGTAACACTCGCCAAGACAAACTGGCCATCGTAGCACTTTACAACACAATTACTTTTTTTTTAAATAAAATCCTTATAGAACATGTCTTTTATACTGCAGTTTCTAAATATTTTCTTATCATTTGAGTAACTGAACATGTGAGTTTTGTAGCTATCAGCCTTCATGTGATCACAAAGTAATTACAGTGTTACTACAAATGAGTTTTATGCATGTAACAGATTGGATTATATTCGCATCATATTGTGTGATGAAATTACTAATAAACTATGCATACCATGTGTGATGTGCAAGGAACGAGCGTAATCATATTAGAAGACACACCGAGCTCATTTACTTTGTTTTATTATTGGTATACAACACATCTATTAAAGTTTTATCAAACCTTTTTGATAAAAAAGTCGACAATAGTATTTGAAGTAGGTTCCCCGTTTATGTCTGGCCTTTTGGTCTAGCAAGCCAACTTGACTTGGAAAATTCCTCCACCCTACAGAATATTTTAAGCTAAGTAACCTTGTGTTATGTTCCTGTAATGAGGATTAAAGTCTTAAAGAGGTGATGTGTTGTCACCATAGACCAGTATAAAATTTCCCCCTTACTTACATTTCAACGACTCCTTGTTTAAGGACCTGCATGCGTAGGTAAGGATTACTTATGCGTTGCATTGTCCGTAATAAAAAGGTCAGTTGACAGTAGTCAACTGGACGCCTAGCCAGACTATGCTGTTACTAAAGAATTTCCTTACCAAAAACTTTGCCCAATTTAGAAATCTAATTCAGGATCTCACAAGTGGTCCCAAACTTGAGCTACGCTTTTAACAAGGCTGTTAAACCAAGTTTAAAGCCTACTGGCAGCTTAAAAACGCGAACAAAGGCGTTAGCTTCAAACCACACGGAAAGAAAGTAAACAATGTTCATTTTTTCTGATTTAATTTTGTTTTATGTTGCGCTTCTCACGCTAACGGACCTGCTTGTATAACAAGCTTTACTTTAATAGAAAATTACACGACACGGGTGTGGATTTTATTTCCTAGTCTATTTTTATATCATAATACGTAAATTATGTTCTTGCATAAGCTACCATACATACAACAGTATACTGCCTTCTAAGTTCAAGGTAATTCTTCCTTTGAATGTAAACTAAATTTTGCTGTGACCGATTTCTCATCTCTCCTCGTGATCGTGATCGTGACTGCTGGAAAATATGAAAAACCTCGGGATAAGCATTGATAGAACGTTCTGAACGCAAACGAAACACATAGGTACATGTTGGACTCATCCCAACAAAGTCCTCCATCCTTCGCTAGCTATGTGTCAATGTTAATATATTTTTGATCCCTGGCATAGATTACGCTTAAGCTTACGGTTGACCATATAGTCTGCGGTTCGATACTCGAGTCCAGCTAATTGCTTCTTTTATTTGTCTCCACAAAGCGTGCTAGCAAATTACAATAGTTCGTTTTCTATAGCGTAGCTCATAATAACACACAAATATGAAATGTGGTTGTAATAATATATATGTTTGCATCTATAATTATTTATGTAATTTAAGCGTACAACTTCGCTTAAACACGAGACATTACTGCTTATATCAGGTAGGTATACTTAACGCTATTTTAAGCGGTTGAATAATATTAAAGTGTTTAGGCCTAAACTTATGTCAGTGACCACAGTTTAAATATTAAGCCCGTTTTGTACGAGAAACCCTTCGCCGAGCCTTAGTTCTTAGTGGTTATGAAAACATCTGTTTTAAGGTCGCACATACAACAATTTTTAATGTTTTTTGCTTGAATTAAACTAGAAACTCGTAATATTGTCTTCTGTTTACGCGAATGTTATTCATTGAAATTAAACTACTATATACGGATTTTATCATTATATACATACATATACTTAAATATAAATAGTTTTAATAATTTAATTAGCTTAAAATTAGTATAGTTTAATAGTATCTAGTAGTAGTGTAACAGTTTCAAAATTTTGTAATAAAGTGTAAAATAAATAACGAGATAAAATCCGTATATAGTAGTTTAATTTCAATAGAAACTCTTAGTTGAAATAGACCAGTGTTTGCCAATTACCGGCACGCGTACCCCAAATGTACGTAAGAAATATTAAAAGGCGGACACCAATCTCTTTAGCTGGGAACCGGTTTAGATGACACTTATGGTATGGTATGGAGATGGGTTTACCCTAGTGTAAGTTATTGACAGCATTAAACGCTAGCGAAGTAGCTGATAACAGCTAGTATGTTATATATTATGACAGTTTATAGTTTTATATGAAGTACCGATGTATCTATTGCAATTATATTTTACTGTTTTAACCTGCAAGCACCTGACATGAACTTATTGCTTACCACGCGTAGTTCTAACCCTCATGCTGTAACGAAGTCTAAATTTCTCGACAGAAATCTCAATATTACTTTGCAAGACCCAGGGAAACAATTTCGTAAACTGATGATCGCCAATCACCGCATGAACATTTTTAAACACTTACGAAGCGTCACTTAAAGTCAATTTGTTAAAAACACTTTACAAATACTCATAAATTAAGTTGCTGTCGTTGCATTTCAAATATTCTTAAATTAAATGAAACCTTATTTAAAATATTCATAAAAAGAATCCGCATTGCTACAGCATCCAATTCATTTAAATTTATTTAAGAAACAGTTCGAATAGCTTTGAATTTGTAACTGGTGAAAGAACATCGATAGCCGATAGCCGATGGCGCACAGATTGTAATAAAACGAACTTTTTAAATCCGCAAAGAAACGTTGCAAGCAACAAAAGCTAGACTGCCAAGAAATCTCTCCGTGGGGGAGTAATCCTCTTAACAGAGCCAACCGGGTTGCTTACTGTACCCCTGGCGTGTTGAATTAATATGTTACAGCACCTACATACATGGTAGTTTGTACACAAATAATAAAATGAGAGAAAATTACACAAGTACCTCATTTAGAAAATGGAATATCTAAAAATATATTAATTTTACAGGACTAGGCTCCATATTTTAAGTACTTTTAACTGCTATTAAACCATTTGAACTATTTATATTTACATTTTCGTTGACGTTTAGCTGTTTTTTTTGGCAGCCTCGATAACGGGGATAATGTGATTGACGATATGAAATGATATGAAATGAAATAAAATTTATTAATTTACCAAATTAGTTGATAATTTACACTTACATGAGTTATAGTTAAAGTGAAATAGATTAAGTACTAAAGTAGATTTCCATATGTAGTGTTTAAGTGAACTCTGGGAGCCAAGGAAAGATCGAACTTGTGTTATGGGTACCAGCGCTCTAACAAATAGATTTCACATTAGATATTAACTAAAATTCCACGGTATCGCATACTGGGATAATAAGTTTTCTATACTTTCTAGTTAATGCTCTATCCATTTGCTAAGTTTTATCCAAATCTATTGAACAGTTTACGCGTAATTCGCGTAAAATCTAAACAACTTCCTTACACGTTTATAACATTAGTAGTATGTTATTCGACTATTGCAAATGACCACACATATATGTTACACGTGAGACGTATAGCCAGTACTCGTATGTTAAATTTCTTACAGAACATCTCCCGTCGTGTATGCAATTCGCCAACGTCTGGCAGTACGAAGACCCAGCCATGAATCCACTCGAGCGATGCTCATGTGTGAAGCTTAAGCAATATATTTCATGTCATGGCTTATTAATAACGTCTACAATACTATCCCACCTATTACATTACATAATTTATTGCCCAAATCCTGCCTTACAAGCGTTTCCTCACTGACGAAAGTGTTTGGAACGCAGTAAGTAATATTGCCTAGGTTTTGCTTATAAGATACACATTTGGATGCCTACAGTAGAACGAAAGAATATTTAGTATTTGTATTGAATAAGATCGTATTTTTTGGATAGAGATAATATGGAAAAAGGGTTTCGTATTTAGATTGTTTATTATAGAATATTGTTGGAATACTGAACTTAGTTACAAGCCGATATTATTTTAACTAAAGCTGCTTGTATTGAATGATAACAATTTGTGATAATAATATGATCAATAGATTTTATGAATAACTATTGTATTTCTAACTATAGTAAGTACAGTTTAATGAGTGTAAAATTTTTACTCACCTTTTTATACCACACAAACCTAACAAACAGTATTCAAATCATATAAAAATTGGCGTAGCGGTAATAAATTCGACTGCTGTATGGGTTTTTGGGATCTTCTGTTCAAATTCTCAGTAACATCACGGAGTCTGGAATTATGCCAGTCGAAAAGGCTCGGAATCCGTTACGTGGGGTCTAAAACCATAGTCGGCAAAAAGGCAATTTAATACATCTGTCTACCCATTCGGGCATATAAGAAAGATACTGTGTAATACGACAAGAACTTAATTTGCTTTGCTGTTCGTGAGTACACACAGCGACACATCAACCTAAACTGTTTGGACTTTGAACTATTAGAAGTTGAACGCTGCGAATCTTGCGAGAGAGCGCGTTATATTTTTGTTACGCTCTATCCTTACCATAACATCGACACCACTATGCACTGTCTCTTTCCGAAAAATCTCTATTTTGTATGTAGCGTAGTTATGCGTATATAGGGTGTCTAACTTGATGTGTAGCCGTGTGTACCATGTATTAATCTAACTTGTCTAAACTCCGATTTCTGAATTGAGAATTACTTGTTAAGAACGACTGAAACTACTTAAGAAATACCTAAACATTTTTTTGTTCCTATATTAAGTTTCAGTAAACTGTAACAAGTAGATATTTAAACATACTTATATATTATGATGTTTAACGTACCCTATAGCGGTTTGTTTAAATTTGACTCGACTTGGACTTGGTTGAAATTTACTACTTTTTTAATTCTTTTGTTTCTATATCAAGTTTCAGTAAACTGTAATAAGATTTGAGTAGATATTTAAACATACTTATATATGATGTTTAACCTACCCTATAGCGGTTTGTTTAAATTGGACTCGACTTGGACTTGGTTGAAATTTGCTACTTTTTCAATTCAGAAAGCGGGGATTCGAATACCAGAAACCTATATTAATATAAAGGCAAAAAATATATATATTTGTGACAATTTAACTGAAGAACTATTTAACCAATTTAAAAAATTCTTTCACCATTGTAAAGCTATGTTATCGCTGAGTAACTAAGGCTGCCTTACAGGTTTTAACTTAACCTAGTTATATGCGAGCGAAGCCGCGGATAAAAGCTAGTAATTAATGATCTATTATCTGGCCGCTGGTGTGCTGCTACGACTTAATAGGTTAAATTACCTTTTATTTTACATTTAGTATGTAATCCTCTACTGTTAATCCCTTGGGGGATATAGGCGTGACAAACATATATGTATATGTATGATCAATTGAATTTAATCGATGCAATAAATTTAATCGATGTTATCCACACACCAATTTAACACAGACCCGACTAAGTTTATCGTGTTCTTGTACAATAGAACAAAGTAAGTTAAATTGGCGCAGCAATAGTGATTGTAGCTGCTGTGTATGAGGTTTCGGGTTCTTAGATGCTCTTAAGAAATTTTTAATAACATCGTGAGAAAACCTGCATGTCTGAAAGTTCTCCATAATGTTCTCAAAGATATGTGAAGTCTGCCAACCCGCACTGGGTCAGCGTGGTGAACTATGGCCTAACCCTTTTCACGCCGAGAAGAGGTCCATGCTAAGCAGTGGGACAGTTTAATACTAGACTGATGTTATTGTATGTAATTACAACCAAAAACCAAATTCTTTAGTCTGGAACTGTGTCGAATAGAGGGCTATAAATTAAGTGAGCCCTTAAAACACAGCTGGCGAAATAATGGTGTAGTAGGTAGAGACAGCAACATAAACCGATAATATATGGTTGTCTTTTTATAAATAAACTTCTATCCTTCGAAAACAGAACCTTTCTATATACTTTATGTCCCTTCCTGTACCCCTGATAACGTGTATGCGAAACATGATGATCGCTCGAGTAGTAAAGGCGTGAGAGCATAATTCAAAAATACAGAACAATCATTAAAAAGATTTTGAATGTGTAAAATCCTTTGAAAAATTTGTTAAATGTTTAGCTACTTATGTTCTTGACTACATCTCTACCTACCCCGATATGGATGATAAGACGTGAGACTACAATATTTAAAAAGACAAACAACTAAAAGAATGAAACACTAAAAACGTTTCCAAGAAAGAGTTATAACATCGTGTATTCATGTGTCGACTTTAAACAAACTCGTCTAAGTTGAAGTAACAACTCCTTTACGGGCCAGTCAATATCGCACGAGTATTTTTGCCGAGAGGGCGGCACAAGGCGTGTGGCAGACAGCTCATCTGGAAACAAATCTTCAACCAGCCAGCCGTCGAATCAAGTTTAGTGGAACACTAATAGCTTGGCTAGTACTACAAGATTTATCTTTCTGATTGCGTTTTGGATCTCATGAGATGAATTACTGGACTATCTGAGATATTTGAGAAAATACTTGGGTTTGTGTTTTTGAAATATGAACTCGAGTGCGTACAAAGCTTCAAATATGAATGTATTTGTTATTTTATTTATTACATATGTCCCATTACCTACATATAGATAATGTTGTTAAGTCTTTGAAAAAAATAAACCAATACCATGATGGATAAATTCAGTAGTGTACACAACTGTTGTGCATGAGGTCTCAAGTTTTCGTCCCGAGGTATTCGGTTTTTGGCAAAAATTTCTTAGTAGCAGCACGATGTCTAAAACTATTCTCGGTAGACTTGCTTCCGAAATGTAGATGTAGAGCACTTCTGCCTACCTCTACGGCGATTTTGGGGTCAGACTATATGCATGTACACACACATGCACTACACGTATGTTTAGATGATGTTGTAAATATATTATCTACTGATAGATAACTTCCAATAGTAATCCATTGTACAATTCTCTTACCTACTGTTCAAAACTCAATACCACTAAGGTCATTAAAAATGTTCTTGAATTTGCGCCTCCTATCGCTATTTCAGGCTCTGGCCATTCAGTCTAAAAGATAAAAGTAAGTGACATGCAGAGAGCTAGCCAATACGGATCTATTTCAACTGCACTAAAGCTATAGGTACTAGTTTTTCAAGAACAACGAAACTGTACAGCTCTACGGCGGCATTTCAAATTAAAACGCTAGGAAATATCGGCATTTCTTTTTACGAGTTTTGGTTGCAGGTTTATTGGTTAAGGTTTTCTATTAACTGTGAATAAGTGCCGCTTTTATGGTTGTGATAGCTGCTGTGCTGTGCAGTTAGACTTATAATGTGCCATGTTATGTACGAAGGTCTTAGATATGCTGATGATAATTTTATAGGTATGAGGTATAAAGTCGAAGCAAGTGACAAACCTCTGCGAACCTTCCAGAAGACAGGTGTCTATGTATGATTCTATCATCATGGTTCTTGTTCATTAGATAGGTTGCATGAGCCAGTTAACACACTCAAGGAGGTCATATGTTGCGAAAATTAAAAAAACTAAGCAGTGATTTGTACAAAATAGGAACAAAACTGCTATTTATGAGCTAATGATATGATTATTGCAAATATATAAATTTCTTTCAGGAATATTGGAAACTTGGGCGCAAATGTATGATGCGATTGGTACATATTTTGGTGAAGATGTTTATACTGAGATTCATATCATAATGCCTAGAAACCATAATTGCACCCTTGTAAGAGGTTTCCTCTCCTTTTTCTTTTTAGGATTGTCACACTAGAGTTAATTCCTATGTCACGTGGGACTTGACAAAGATTTAAAAAATATAACACCCTAACTGGAACCACTATTGGTAATTCCAAGTGATTTCGTCTAAATTAACGACAAGTTGGTCACTTGTTTTACGATGATTACACAGTTTTACGATGATTAATTAGTATTGATAATCTACTGAAATGAAATTAATACCATGACCGCTGATTGCAAGATTGGATTACTTGATGAGAAAACTATATTAGTTTATTTTCCATTTACTCTATATTTGTAGTACCCAAATATCTTGACGTGTTAGCCATAACAAATTACTATCGCATTCCTTGACATCATTACCAATATAATAACAAAAAAAAAGAAACTACTTTAAAAATGGAAAAGCGAGCTCTCCAACTTACCGTAAATAAGTTAAACAATCAGCAACCAGATCCAGAATATTCCGGAACAAACAGCTGTTGGCATTATCAATATTTGCTTAAAAGGCAAACTCCCCAATCGATATCAAACAGACTAAGGTACATATCTTAAGTTTTCACAGCAATATTTAATAAGTAGGTATTGTCAATTTCAGCTTAAAGGTAATTTCTTAGCACGATAAAGTTATTAAAAGATTGCATATTTTTATAGTAATTTTGTCGGCAAGTTTCTTCTTTACAGACGTACCGGCCTTTTAGCTGCATCTTCTACTATAGTCTTCAGAAAACATCTTGGCATATTGATGAACTCAGTTTGTAACAATGTTTTTCCAGGTCGGATGCATTCTGCAGACATAGCCAGACAGTTCCATTTTGCAATCGTATTTCTCCGTGTAATACGCCCCTTCAACCACACGTTGCTATTAACGAACAACGACCATGGTTTATCCCTTTAATGTCCAACCACTTTCATGATTCAATAAACGACCATATCAGGTATCCATATCGGGGTACCATTTATAAAGATTTTAGTATTTCAATAGCAAATACGTCATTAGACTAATTAGGTATATCACAAAACCCTATAATAATTAATAAGACTCCCATGATAAAATAATAGCAATAAATTAGTATAATTACTCCATATCTACTAAAGATATGATAACAGTCATGATCATAATTCAGTGAAGTTTATAATGCACTGTACAATGCTAACATAAATTATAAATGAAAAATGCTTTTTTATTTTTAGAGGCGCAGATAAAAAGCTTTTATGCCAAACAATAACAGCGAAAGCTTTTATGCAATTAAACACGGCCCAGTGATTTAAAATATTCTATAAAGTGTATTATTATATTTGAGGAGTAAGAAGATGAAACAATAACTACGTAACTGTGTTCTAGGTTTATTTGGTTAAAGCTCTGAGGCAAAACGGACGCAAATAAAAATGTTTAGTAGTGAAAATAATGACTGCTGGATGCGTGCTAATTGTTTGGGTTTGCTATCTCCACAGTAAAATATTGGCTTTTATTATTAGAAAAATCTGAAAATATACAGCCGTGCGTGATTGTTATCGGGTTAAAGTACCCGAAGTCCTTGAAAATTTAGAAGATCATGGATAGTAAAGTTCCGTTGGCTACATTTTCAATCATAGAAAAACAAAATCACTGTCGTGGTAGAGTTTCTCATCGATAGAAGAACTTGCTCTCGATAGAAGAACGTATCAACTCTGCAACTCATACCTCACCGTAGCAATACGACAAAAGGATTTGCTGTAGGTCTGAGACAGAACCCGAGTTGGACTGTTCCAAATTTGTCGGGCGATAAGTCTCTTATAATGTTTTAATTATTTGATCTTCAGCGACATTCAAATTGCCTTTACCTTTTAAGGTAAAGGCAATTGAAATTTTACAGGGCTCACCAAACAAAAGAGAATCCACAGCTCCGTCAAACCAAATATTATCAACCGTCGAGATTTAATTTTTGACACGGCGCTCGATACAAAACTCTTCAAAAGAATGTTTGAAAAAATTTAAGCTTCCAAAAGTTAAATAGAAAAGTTTCGCTCAAATTGACAGTGTCGAAGGGCCGTCCCTTGCCCGACCGAACGAGGTTAATAAAATCGGTTTGTGTCATGAAAGTAAAAGCGTTATATCTCTATTACGCCCATAATAAAATAACTTTATGCTAAATTTTGTATCGGTGCTGGAGTTTTGTCGTGTTTGCGAGGGATTATTTGGCCAGTCCCTGAATCTAATCGTTGTGTTTTCTCCGACCACTGAAATTTTAACGAGCTATGTATAAATATGTTGTTTTTTAATCAGCAAAAATTGGAACAGTGTGGATTTTCGGGTGTTTGTTTTCGGTTAAGCGAATTATGTTTTGGAATGATGATATTCACTTTCCGGATAACAGTATTAGCCACCGACTGCGATTTTGTGCGCTCCGTATTTCGACAAACTGCTGCTTTACTTTGCAAGATCAACAGAGGCTAATTAATTAATTTATTACGCTTTTTAGTTTCTTTCTTAGGTGTGGTTGTATGATAAAGAGGAAAACGCATATTCCATTCGTTTCTTCTCGACGTGTGCAATAAAGAAATGCATTTTTTGGCATCTGTATTATTTATTAGCCAATTTATAGGCCAATAATAATAAAAGATGAAGAGAGATGAAAGATTACACAACATGTTAGATTTTAGACTATTCTGCTATCAATTGGGAATGGAAAAATATGTCATTCAAATCCATGGCATTCAAATACCATGGCATTCAAATACCGGCTTCACTTAGGTATAACAATAAATATAAGTACAGTATAAAAAAGATTTTAATTGATACGTTATATACGAATGATGAATTGCATGTATGTATATCATGTATCACACCCAGATAACGGCAGATATGATTTTAGAATAATCACCGGGAACAGCTCTAAAATTCTGCTAATGCAAATTCTTTGCCTGAAAAACTCAGTGATACTTTTCCCGATACGGTAAACAAATCCATCATTCACTACCACAGCATCACTACAACAACTAATAACGACTATTACAATACACTTTCAAACAACGAGCAAATACAAAAGCATTTGTTTGGCTATCAAATACGGGCTCTATTGGTTGAATAGTTTTCACTTGCACCACATATAGCAGTATCGTGCCGAACTAGTCGCTGATAAAAAATATCCCCGAAAAGATACGTGAACTAACTAAACTCACATGTCACGTTTCACGTCAGCTCGTCTAGCTTCAAAAAAATCGTTCCATACTTTTAATTGCAACCAAGAGCCTATATAAAAGGTAGATTACTCAAGTATTAAATATAGAAAGTTTTATTTTTTATATTTAGAAAGTTTTAATGGCTTTTTAAACTAATGGTTTATACTATCGTGTTTTTCATCTTCATTAAGCATCTGTAGCTGCGGTGAGGTTATGAGATTATATGGCAAAACAGTAAAATTTAAAACAAATTTTAGTACACGAATCTCCTTCTCTCTTAGCCTTTATTATTCCCAAGTCACTTGGGTTCGGCTTTTTTAGTCTAACCGGATTTGACTGGATATCAGTTTTCACACGGAGCGGCTGCCACCTGACCTCCGCAACCCGAAGGCTAGACTAGTATCAGGATATTAGAGGGTACTGACTTTCCCAATAACGACTGCCATAGACGTTCGTGGCAGCCGGGACCGACGGCTTAACATGCTCCCCGAGGCACGGAGCAGGCGATAATTGTCAATCAATACGCACATAATTTCGCAAAGTCATATAACTTCCGAAAGTCAGAGGTGCGCGACGTGGGTTCGAACCCGAGACCCTCTGCATTGCAGTCTGTTGGTCTCCCCACTGAGCTATCACATATATATTAATATATAATATATATGTGATATATTAATAAAATAATTTTATATATGATAAAATGTAGTTTTAATTAATTTTATGCTCATATTACACAGAAGCTATCGTTTATAAACTATATTAAGTACACGTGCATACTTATTCCCACTTAATCATAATTACACGTATATCCTAATAAACGTAGCGGTAGTAAATGAGACAATCATACTGTGTAGTTTGCTGTTGTGTTATTGGGTTTCTCTAATAAGAAATTCTCAGTAGGATTGCGAGTCAACACTATTCCCGATAAACACACCTACTCCACATTCTGTGGAATTTAAACAATATACAGCTGACGAAATTTGATTGTTATACACATCTGACAAGACCACTAAAGAGTCAGAGCATGTAAAAAAAACATAAATTAAATACAATCCCGCGTAACTCGGCACACGTAACCTGCGGCATTACTGAACAAGAAAATTTAAAAAGAAACTCTATCACAGCGAAGTTTGTTTGTTATAGGGATTTCCCCGGTAACAAGTAATAAAAAAGTCTTAATACTTGAGGCTGAGGCAAGTGAAAGTTAACTGGACTGACTGAAAAATTAATCTCTTAATTAAAAAATGAATACTTTAACACAGCTACTATACGAAAAATATTTGCTGTTTAATTTAAAGGGAAAATGCAATACTGTTTTATTGGAATTTTATAGCGTAATGGACAGCTTTGTTTGCAACTTTGATCTAGTGGGATACGGGCAGTTAAGTTCGGTCTGGGTTTGAAACTTTGGGAGGCGAATGTGGAGTTGACGTCTTTCGGCTGCGATGATGGACATCTGCCGGGGCTGCAGGATGAAAGCCCACTATACACACAATAACATAACCCTCCGCCCGCGCGGGGGAGGCTTAAAGACCTTAACCTTAAAGAGCAGCGATAGCTCAGTGGGGAGACCAACAGACTGCAATGCAGAGGGGATCTCTGATTCGAACCCACGCTGCGCACCTCTGACTTTCAGCAATTATATGACTTTTCGAAATTATGTGCGTATTGATTGACAATTATCGCCTGCTCCGTGTCTCGGAGAGCACGTTAAGTTGTCGGTCCCGGCTGCCATGAACATCTATGGCAGTTGTTATTGGAAGAATGTCGACACAAAAGATCCCACTGGGTCGAAGTGTCGCCGGTCTGCACAGACTGGCCCCCACATAAGATAAGATAAGATAGTCAAACCTTCATTACATTTAATAAGGAGAATTAAGGAATACGGTCTCTAGTACAGGCATCAACAATAACCTCTTGTACGACTCTCGTGCCACTTGAGATAACAGTGAGATGTCTGTTCTTATTTATTCTATTTTTACGTTTGCCCATTTTTAGGGTTCTATGAACGAGACAAAATCATTTGATTGCAGTCTAACAAAAATAAAAGCTGTTGGTCTGTCGATCTGTCTATACTCTATATGTCAGTTAACAAGAAAGATATAATTATAATATTACACAACTAGTTCTAATCATATTTTACTTATGTGTATGAATTGCAAAAATTCAAAAAACGTTTCACAGTAAAGGTGAATAAATAAAGGACTTAAAATTAATATTGAATGCGTATTCATTTTACTTTTAGCGCAGAAACTACTTTTCTTTTATATCTAAAATAGCATTCGGAGTTGCACAACAGAAATTAATATTGGCATAAAAGTATAATATGCCAATATTAAATATCATCAACAATTTCTTGAATCAGTAATAATAGTAGATATAAATATATAATATCATAAATACATAGATTTACGCCTGTTTCTCAGAGGGGTAGGCAGAGATTAAGGATTTCCATTTGCTACGATCCTGACACACTACCCACTGATATCAATCAAGGTTAAAACCAAAAATAAATAAACTATAATACACAAGTAGAAACCACTTTAAAAACAAACAGACATAAAAAAAATGTGTGGTAAGGAGCCCTCAGGACGCGCGTCGCTCTCGCACTTGTCCAAAATTTTTTAAGATAAGGACTTCCTTAAGGCTCACAGCTTACCACTCGAAAACCACTTAAAATAATAATTACCCGTTGTCTGTCTAAAGTGATTCTATATTTACTCTTCTTCTCTCTAGCCTTTATTATTCCCAAGTCACTTGGAGTCGGCCTTTCTGGTCTAACTGGATTTGACTGGATATCAGTTTTTACACAGAGCGGCTACCACCTGACCTCCGCAACCCGAAGGCTAAAGATACCCTAAGGCTAGACCAGTGTCAGGATATTACAGGGCACTGACTTCCCAATAACTACTGCCATAGATGTTCATGGCAGCCGGGACCGACGACTTAACGTGCTCTCCGAGGCACGGAGCAGGCGATAATTTTCAATCAATACGCACATAATTTCGAAAAGTGATATAACTTCCGAAAGTCAGAGGTGCGCGACGTGGTTTCTAACCCGAGACCCTCTGCATTGCAGTCTGTTGGTCTCCCCACTGAGCTATCGCTGCTATTCTATATTTACATTATTCTGAAAATTCTAAGTGTTCACTAACTTACACCTGCTTTTCCCTCGTTCTAACAATCTGTTCAAAGTTTCTAACAGTGAAGGAAAATGTGCTTAGGTGTAAGTTTCAGATTAGTTTGGCTAACCAGTCTACTTCAAGCCAAGCGGTCATAGAAGGTTCAAAATCTCTTTTAAACAAGGTAAGTTTGTTTGACATTTTTGCCAAAAATGTCCTGGCACTACTTGGGCTTTATGATTTCGAACCTTATTTACATGTTTTGCAGGAGCAATTCCTGCTTTATAAATCATAATATACCAGCCCTGTATGTAAACTGTCTCACAGCTGGGCACAGGCCTCTTCTCAGTATAAGCAAGATTTTGCCATTTGACGTGCAAGCGATAATAATTAACTATTAATATTCAATACGCACATCATTTTTAAAAGTCTGAGGTGCGAGTCTTGGAATTGGTCGAGACTTCTGCGAGCCAACGGTCTCTCACTAGGCTATCGCTACTACTTTCATGGTTCAGTTTTGTCAAAAGATAGACAAAACTTTGCCAAGCATGCAGAAAATGCGCAGACATTAGATATATTATAAGAATCGTAAGGAGCCGCCCCATTTGAACAGTTACCTAAAGACGCCAACCTACCGTCCCTTCCCGATAGAACAAAACAAACAGTTCAAATCATAAAGCTAATTTAATTTTAAACGCATTCAAACAAAACGCCAACACAGATTTGCAATTTCAAAATAATAATCGTTTATTTCTGTTTATACAGGTAACAGCTACTTCGGCATCGTTATTCGCACGTGTGTAATAATGGACGCATAACGGGTTGCGCACACTCGCTACTCAAGAGCAACTAAAGGTTTCGATTTAGGGTGATCTAGTTGGCGATAAAATCGATCCGACATAATAGTCAAACGTATCGATACAGTTCACTTATCAATAATGGCCCTGTACGTCATTCAATCAACAAGCGAGCAACAAAAAATTTTAAATTTATTCGTTTGTACCTATTTACAATATTTGTCCTACTACTGTGAACGGTCCTACAGCTACTGCATTACATTACAACTACGTCATGTATAGGATTTTTCATCAAGAACTTTGTTTTCAATATGGTCACACGTATTTTCGATCAACATAATCGTCCTTCTGCGACCGCTATTAAGAATTTGGTGAGTAAATTTGAGTCGACAGGCTCGGTACATAATGTGCCAACACCAACACGTGTTCGACCGGGTACCGTTCAAGTGAGAACATCGCAGCCGTGAGCTACAGTGTTGAAGAAGATCCGAATTTGTCAATTCCTCGACGTTCTCCACAATTGAGGTTATCCACAACAATCACATGGCGAATTCTGCTTAAGGATTTGGCTTTTAAGCCTTACAAAGTGCAACTGGTGCAACAATTGAAGCCCGCCGATCATTCACATCGCCGTAGATTCGCTCAATTCATTCAAGAACAATAAGTTGGTTTTTATGAAAAAAAATATTTTCAGACGAAGTCCTTTTTCATTTGTTAGGCTACAAAAACCTAAACACACAAAAACTGAAAATCCAAGACAGATTGTTAAGAAGCCTTAACATGCTGAAAGTATCACTGTATGTGGTTTCAACAAGACGGTGCCACAAGTCACACGTCCACCGAAACAATGAATTTATCGCAAACCAAATTTCCCTATCGCATAATTTCACGAAATTCAGCTGTTAAGTGGCCAACTCGATCATGTGATTTAACACTGCTGGATTATTTTTTGTGGGGTTATGTTAAAGACAGAGTCTATACGGAGCCAATCGAATCGATTGCAGCCTTAAAACTCAACATTCGTAAAGACAAAACGTAAACGTAACGAAATAGACCCACCACTTTGGCAAAAAGTGATTAAAAACTTTGATGAAAGAATCGACATCTGTAGCCGTGGTCGTGGTGGACATTTATCAGATATCATTTTTCATTCATAATTGCCAAACCTAATAATAATACTTTTTTTAAATAATACTTTTTTAATACAATAAAAAATTTAATCACTGTTGTCTAAATTTATTGTTTTATTTTGATTTACAAAACAAAGTTCTTGTTGAAAAACCCTGTAAAAGAATCAAAGTTTGACTAACGGATAACTTATCTCAGTATAGGGATTTAATAAATTGACATTTCTTATGCAGATTGAATTATTCAGCAATCAAAAGATGACTGATAATGTCACTTGTATCACGCCAGTTGTATCATCGAAAGGTGTAGGCAATACCACAATGATGCCAACTGCTGAATAACAATATTTTCAAGATTAAACATCGAGATACACACAGAGACTTATCTCCCACGCTAGGTAGATAGTGACGTCATGTTTAATAGTTACATAAACAGCTTTTCTGCAGCTCTGAACGAGCAATATATCGAATTTTACGACCATACATAGGTACATAAATTTGCACCTGTTTCTTAAACGAGAAAGGCACTACGGAATTCTATTAGTCTATACACATGATTCATGTCTCCTGCTTCACTCCTCCTGCCACTCTCATGACAGTTGACGTGAACGTTCGTGGGTTTAGGGTATTCTTAACTAAAACTTTTCCAGATTCGAATTGATCGAACTACCCGAATTAAAAAAATATATATTTTGTAGTCCATATTTGAAAAACAGGTTTTTTTTTACTCATCAACTCTTTATGCATAACAGTCATGCCGTGTCATTCTAGTCCACGTCAGGAAAAGCAGAGTATACAACAAGATTAATATACTTGTGCATTTTAGTCAGGAGCAGCGATAGCTCAGTGGGGAGACCAACAGACTGCAATGCAGAGGGTCTCAGGTTCGAACCCACGTCGCGCACCTCTGACTTTCGGAAGTTATATGACTTTTCGAAATTATGTGCGTATTTATTGACAATTATCGCCTGCTCCGTGCCTCGGAGAGCACGTTAAGCCGTCGGTCCCGGCTGCCATGAACATCTATGGCAGTCGTTATTGGGAAAGTCAGTACCCTCTAATATCCTGATACTAGTCTAGCCTTAGGGTATCGTTAGCCTTCGGAATGCGGAGGTCAGGTGGCAGCCGCTCCGTGTAAAAACTGTAATCCAGTCAAATCCGGTTAGACCAGAAAACCCGACCCCAAGTGACTTGGGAATAAAAAAGGCTAAGAGAGAAGATTAAGTCAGGATACAGACGGAGACCAATTATAGAATCCTTTTATATTTAATTAGTAGGCATGTATCAAATAATGAAAAGAAATCACGAAACAAGTTAACGAGGCTTCATTGACGAACTTCGACTACCTTCGCCTACTCTATTTTCAATTAAGTTTCCCATCCACACTGCAAATAGTAGTTAGTCTGCGAAGGGCCGTTCAGTAAGATCGTGCATCATCCGAACAATGACAGCTCTAGATATAGACAGATGCGATTGACTCACTTGCCTTTGGGTGACGCGCTGTGAATAATTGGTTTGCGCACATAAATCACTTGCGAAAAACAGAAATTTGCTGGAACACCTACAGATATATATTCCAGTCGTCAGTTTCCGTTGTGAAGGACAAGTGCATGAAAACTAAATCCACAGCTTACATATTACAGTTGTTCAACCGAAAATATGTGGATATGAAAGTAGCAGGAATGCAGTTCGACTATGTCGAAAGTTTCGAGTTCAAACCCACAGTACGTACGTATCTACTTTTTGGAATTTATGTGAATGTTTATAAGATAATAATGACTCGCTTTAACTGTAGAGGAAAATATGAGTTAACAATTCCAGAAAATACTTTTATAACGTTTTTGAAGATGTGTGCAGTGTGCCAATCTGCTTTTAGCCAGGGTCTAGTCGTCGAAGGTTTTAGACATAGATATACATATGTCATACACTATTATGTAGTTAACTATGATTTGGTCTAATGTAATAGCGCGGTAACATACTATGCCCAATGTGGTAGATTATTGTCCTATTTCTAAGAGGCCTCTCATTTGACATTTTGTCGAAAGTTGTAAAAATTTAGATAATGTGTATATTATTGGGCCCAAATTGTTAAAGTTGTCTGAGCATAGCTGGTGCAATAAAATCTTGATATAGTCATATTTTGACACCTTTAAAAAGCACGTAATAAAGAGGGACCATCGTAGAAGTAGTAAGTAATGTTATACAGAAAAATTCAATAACACCTTGCTGGACTCGAAACACTTTACAATGTGCATAACCGAACAAGATGTATGTTTATGTTTTGATCTAAATATACATATGTGTCTGTGTATATCTATAATAATTTGCAGTATCATTGGTCCTAGCGCTCTGCGTGACACATTCCCCGAATCTTGTCTATGCATAGTCAGGTAAATTTGGCGATATGGCAAATACTGCAGAGCAAGATAGATCAAGAAAGTTGCAAGTCTTCAGAATAGGCACAAAGAGAAATGATCCCTAATGACTATAGCATTACAATAATTCATTGTTTAAATTGCTTTATGCTATTTAAGGAGTCTGCCCACTACACCGTCTTATACCATGACCGTGCTAGGAACGTATCAGACACGAAAACCAACACGATACGCCTGCTATATGAACTGCTGGTCGGTGACGGAACGGTCTTGTGGGCATAGTCTTATAAATTTCCTTACAAAGAATTTTTTTTGCCTGACACGTTCCTAGCACGGTCATGGTATGAGACGGGGCAGTGGGCAGACTCCTTTAAAGTTAAAAGTACGACAGTAGAGAACTGAGTACAATAACCGTGATAATATGTACGCTATGAAGGTTAAAGAATAACCCTTTTGTTCACGTTTAAGATGTTAATCTACATATTCTGCATTACTACTGACATTTATTACATTTTAACGTAAGGCACTGGTATTTATAAAATTTGTAAGAATGGTGTAATGGTGTAAATACCCACCTCGCTATAACACCAAGAAAGCTGAAGTGTTCGATCCCTGCACGCTATAAGCCGCGTCTACACCAACCGAGCACAGCTCGCGCAGCAGCCTCGCGAGCCAATGCCTCGGTCTGTGTGGACGTGCCTCGGGGTTGTTCGGGCGCACGTTGCCTCGGCATAGCGTGCCTCGTGGTCGAGCCGTCGGCTGTCGGTAAACAGGACGCGCTCAAGGTACCTCAGAGTGCGCTGTGCGTTCGATGTGGACGGTGGTTTTGGCTCGCGAGTGATTGCCTCTCTGTAATTTGTGTCGCACTTTTTAACGTTCTCAGACAACAAAGAGCATAAATTTTAAAATTCTTGTTGGGACATACGTATAAAATTATGTACGGTTTTATCATGTCATCATAACCTGAAATAATTGATTTCCGTATTGATTGCGACGTTCATAAAGTTTTCTAAACCAGTAGCGTCTTGGTCTTTTCTTAAAACGTGACTGTTTCCTTTTTCTTAAACAATAAGCTACTACAAAAATATCTGCAGTAGAAATTACACAATTGTCCATTTTAGATGCTCGGGGACTTCTGATGGATCGGCCTGCCTCGCGAGGCTCGCCTCTGTGTTTCCGGGGTACATCGCGAGTCTGCCTCGTGAGGCCAAGCTCGCGAGCCACTACCCAGTATAGACGCGGCTAATGAAACACAATTAACGCAACAAAGCTTAGCTAGCATAACTTAATGGTTAACAGATCGTTAGCTCGCAGAAGTGATGAATTAATATGCTGTTTGGCTCGCGGCATGGGTCGTCCACACTCAAACACGCTTTGCTCAACCAAAGTTTTTTTTTGTGGGAAACTTAAGGCAGTATGTCCGCCGCTGCCAATTATATGGTGTGGATCGTCAGCGAAGGATTGCCTTCTGTCACCAGCTTAATAGTTAGCAGAAATTTTACCGCGTTTCGTCGGGTGAGTACCTACCTAATAGTGCCGAAAGCTCATCTTTTCATCCTATATTTATTTCTTAATTTTACGAAATAAGAATACTTCTTTAATCAAACGAAATATGTAAATTAGTCTGCGAAGCGCATTATTGATTCAAAACTGATGATTTAATTAATAATATGAGCACAGCTTTGATATGAAATGTATAGACATTTTAGTATCAAATGATTAATATCATTTGATACTAAGTTCATAGGAACTTAGTATCAAATGATATTAATAATCACGACATCCGTATCAAAACGTGACACAGACAGGAATCGAATCAATTTTTATGTCAAGTTCCAATTCAGTAAGAATCTTGGCATACTTAATGATATCAAATGAAAGTAAGCTCGATGTTTGCTACGTAAATTATTCGACCATCTCAACTCCCAGCAAAAAGCAACACAAGCGAAATCGTCGGAAAAACCTATCAAAACTTGAGAAAATTCAATAAGGGCACTTGGAAAGTTTGTTAAAGGAAGTAGCGAGAATATTTTTATGAAAAAAAGAAGATTCTCAATTTATGTCGCCGCCGGTAAAATAAAAATAACGCTCGTGCCCTCAAGGCTTCACAGGAAGAATCGAGTTTGTTTGTCAACTTTGTCTGATGATGTCCTGTTAAAAATGTTGCGATTCATTAGCATTAGAAAAAGATATCTTTTTCGTAAACAATCTCCGATCACGAAAAATTGCGACACTATCGAACTCTACAAAGGTATTCTTTAGGTTGTAGATTTTGTTCAGCTCCTTCGACCCGTCTCGTTCTGTCCAATGATAATACTTTTAACAAATTCAATGAAAGTATGATTCAGATAGCAACTGAGAACCTGCATACTCTCACGAATGAATGAAAATTTTAAATACGTTCTTCTCTCTTAGCCTTTATCATTCCCAAGTCACTTGGGGTCGGCTTTTCTGGTCTAACCGGATTTGACTGGATATCAGATTTTAATAGAATCAATTAAATCAATCAATGAATCAGTTAAATCAATAGAAAATTTGAAATACCTAATTTATATAAATTAGGTATTTGAAATTTTCATATAAAATACCAAATTTTTATGAATTTTTGAAAAATTGCACCGTTTATAATATAAATATTAATTTTCTACGGACCTAAGCTACAAGAAATAATGTAAGTATTATAGTATACTTAGCATAATAGTATGATATCACTCTAGGTATATTGACATATAAAACACCTGATGACGGTTTGTATGTTCAGAAGGCTGCTCTTCTTGGCAATCCTGTTAACCTCCTGGGCACGTTACCGACAGCGACGCTGACAGATTTTACGACGCCTAAATTAGTCATTTTAATATTCCATTTTCATAATTATTCCCCTCTTTTCAATACATGTCTAAATACCGATTTAAATTGAAACCAATATTATATCTACAATCTACACACACTGCTAACCCTCACCTGGTCCCCAAAGAGGCATTTTAACTTACTACGATTTTGAAATATCTCTTGTGTTTTATTCCCTCACATGACATTCTTCATTTATTTTAGGATACCTACGTAACCTGGCCGGTGATCTTAACATATAACTAATATTATTAATCATAATTTCAATAACATTAAGAATAATATGTTCTTCATACAAAAAATCAATTACGAAGCGGAATATTATAAGCTTGCTTGTATTTCTTTATCATATTATAAATCTAAACTTTGCATGTTTTGCATCACGTAAATTTACAGCATAAAAATATCATATAAAACTAATAAGCTTCGTATAAAAACAAACTGTGTGTGTTTTAAACATATTTTGCTCTAGGATTACGATCGCAAAACATATTTTGCTCGAACAAACTTTAGATTCACTGAATTTTGATAAGTTTTACTAGCAATAATAAAGTTTTATTTCGTAGATTGTAAAAGTCAAATTTTATGTTTATTAATATTGTTCTGGCACATTTTATCTTAAACATTCAAGGATTATAAAATATAGAAAATGTAATTAAAAGTAGTTTTATAGATATTTATGTTGTTACCAAGCACCTTACGGAATTTTGTTTTACCAATGGCCCGATTAAATGCTAGGGAGGCAACAAAAATTGCAAGCATTAGTGGATTTAACTCTCCAAGTATTCTTGTTTTAGATTTTAACTGGCTACTTGCGGGAAATCAAAATTGAATTAGAGTTTCTTTGAGCTACTCTACTAACACCCATATAAATACTATGCATATAGAACTGCTCACCTAACAGCATAAGCATGTAAATAAAGTTACTTATGTCTTATTTAGTAAACACATATTATGACTCACTGGCAACTAGAAATAATCCATAGAGTATTTTTCTTTTAACATCTCTATTTATTAGAGGACGAACATAGTCTACAAGCAAACTAAATTATTTTCTAATGGCTTGTTGGTTGTTTGTTTATCAAATACGACAAGAAGGGAAAATACGATACATAACCATTTATCTTCTTAAGCATGTCAGCAGCTTACGGTAACTACCTTTGTATGAAAATTCGATTATAGGCTTATAAGCATAGGTACCTAAATATAAATAAAAAATAAGCTTAGTCAAGATAGTCGTACTTCTTTAAAGCTGACAGCATGCCTGATGCATCCATAACCATATCAGTAGACCTATTTTAATACGCAGACGCATGTGTAGATAATGAGGACTTACTAACATCTAAAATGGTTCCAGTGCACGATTACAGAAATACTTATGTTTACATACACATGATTGTGTATACAACTGCTCAAGCACTCATAAGTATGTCGGCACCGATGGCATTGTGGTTTAAGTGGACACCATGCTACCAGTGCGCCAAGTGTTGCGGGTTTGATCCTCAAACGGGACAAGAATTTTTGTGACCCAGAAATTGTTGCGCCCAGTATATTTGTTCTTTTTGTCCGTTGTTTAAATGTTTGGAAAGTGCCCCTATCATACAGGAATATCTGCTAGTGCATGCGTTCTCTTTTTAAAAGGAGAAACATAGAGGAAGTAGAAGTAGTTTTTTAAACTCAAGGATATTAAAACTCGTAGATATTTATATTTTAAAGGTTAAGAGAATCACTTATACAGTCAAACAAACAGATCAAGTTGATACCTTTTTGAACTACTTATTTTTACATAAGAATAAGCATGTGCTCATGCATGTGTGCAGAATTGCTTACATTCTCATAAAGTGTACGTACATAGAACTAGTTACGCAAACATTTGTACGTACACACAGAAGCATGAATACAAAACAGCTTATGCACTCATGAGCATGTAAACAGACTTAGTTACGCACACATAAGCTATATATTATATACAAAAGTACTTACTTATTCGAATACGAAGTTACTTATACAGAAACATGTATACAGAGGGCCAAATCTCATCACTAGAATTGTTTAAAATGAGACTTTCGATTTATTCTTAGCGTCATAAATACTGTAAATGTACCTAAATTAATTAAACGTGAAGTCTTGTTTTATGCGCTTTTACGCCTTAACTGCTCCACTGATCATCTTGAAATTTTGCACACGCGTTGTTAAGGGTACCGAAAACGACACCTAAAATCCAGATAAAAGTACTGTTCCCGTGGCATTGAAAATTGTCATAAACTATATTTACGCGAGCGAAGCTAGGGGCAAAATTAAGTGAAAAATAAATTGAATTTAAATTCATATTGCCTTAGCCTTAGGGTATCGTTAGCCTTCGGGTTGCGGAGGTCAGGTGGCAGCCGCTCTGTGTAAAAACTGATATCCAGTCAAATCCGGTTAGACCAGAAAAGCCGATCCCAAGTGACTTGGGAATAATAAAAGGGAGAAGAAAAAAAAATTGCACAACAATTGCGCAACATTATTTTAAACTTATTTTATTTCGAGAATAATTGGCCACTTACGCACACATTGACAAATAAGACACAACAAATTGTGTACGAGGCTAAATTCTAGCTGAAGAAGATAAAAACTAGGCGGTCGTTACTTATCTATGCCTACTCGTACGGTTGTAGCTCATAACTCCGGGTAACTAGGTGGCGACCCAGCAAAGTTTTATGATACAAGTTCACCCACTAAGTCACACTAAATCATGAACTTCAACAATAAAACTGATGAGACGTCTAGACTACAACAACTTACAATGCTTTATTTTAATAATCACGCAATAATTAGTGTTCCAGAATGATTTTACTCACGTAATTACAGTAAGCACGCACGCAAGTCTAAGGTTATGGACATACCTGTAACATAGAAATAATATTATTTGAAGGTTGCTTGGGCGAATTAAACAATCAAATAAAATCACTGACACATACTTAAAAATTACTATTATAACATCTAAAGGGAATAATTATCTATAACACGTGAAAGAAGGTACTACATATTTGTCACAATAGGTACTATCTTTAATATAATGATATTCGTAATAGCAGTATACAAATTAATATTGCAATGCTTGTAAATCATTAAGTTATAACTTGTACCAAAACAAAATAAAACCATCATAAATGATGAACACTAAGTATGCAATAAACCTTTTAATCTTGATTCATTGAATCAGATTTACTCATAAATACTTATACACGAAGAGTTAGGCAAAAGACACGATCATATTTCGATATGATAACGATATAGTTGCAAATTTTTGACCTGATCTCATGTTAAACAATTGCACATGTGCTCACGGCAGTAGGTCACCGAGGAAATCCACTAAAGTTGGCAGGATACAGGATACAGGTCTCAGAAGCCAGCTGCCTTAATTCTATTTGGCCATTTCAATTAGTCAGACACTAGGCCAATATTGCCTACTCTCACTAAATGTATTACGAAGGTCAAATATACTTAGGGATTACTTTCGGATTTGGATCAAATGAGTCTAAAAGAAAAAGAACTAACATAATATATTAATTGAAAAATATTCTAAGATAGAAGAAGACATCAACTTCTAGATTATATTGTGTTTTGTATACGCAAATGTTTTACATTAAAAGTAAACCACTTTATATTGATTTTATCGCGTTGTTATTTTAAAACACTAATTTATAATACTTTACTACCATTTCAATTATTAAACTATTTAGATTTGGGTTTACACTTTACCCGACGTTTCGGTTGTTTTTCAGCAGCCATGGTCACAGGCAGCCTGTCTTCCCGTGACCATGACTGATGAATAGATACTAAATAAATAGTGTCAAAATTATCTGATAATAGTGTACGCGATAAAAGCCGTATAAAGTGATTTTCTTTCAACTTCTATATTATTGCAAAATATCCTGTTTTACTCTTGTTAAAATTATTTTTTTCTGCAAGCAATGTCACAGCAATTCGAAGTATCCAAGCAGAATATTATTTTGTACAACATTGTAGGAATGTGTATCCTTACTTGGGTTATCGAAATTCATTAAAAATTTTTAATGAAGCGTAGAGCGGACTGCCTCTCTACCTAGTTATTTAGAGAAGGATGACATAAGTACGCTTACTGAACGTATCTAAATGAAAACAGGAAACATGAACATTTTAATATTACACATAATTTCGAGACCATTTTATGCCTGCGAATAGAGTAAGATACGGCATAAACTCCGCACAGACTAGACCACAGTTCAAAGATAAATAAAAACCTTGCCTCTGTGATATGTGGAGTAGACTTGAAAAATATCTACCGGTCAGTAGAGAATAACCAAATATTGGTATTATAACATTGGCTTTTCTTTTTAGTGACTAAGCTTTATAAAGCCATTTTAAGGATTTGCTGAACTTTATAGGACTAACGTTTGTAACCCAGAGATTATTCTTTTGCAGGTTCGGTGACGCGCAAGAGACATCCTTATTTTTATAGAAGTATAGAGACAGGCTACAATAAGCTACGCTTCCTTACCACCTCTTAAAATATAAAATTGAAACCGAAAATAATTTCACATAAATATCTATATCTTAATCAAAAATAATTTCATTTACAGCTTCCATCATCATAATTTATATGACATGAATGCCTTATTTTATGGGAGACATTAAAATAGTGCTGGGCATCGTTATTATCGATTAACGAAAAACAACGAGTCGCCACTCGGCGTGTCGAATCTGAGGCACGGTCGTCCCCAACGCCATTAATCAAATCACGACTATGCGGTTTAATGGCAGACTAATTACAGTTTGCGCGCGAATCACCTACACATACCGTCGCAGTAATTACTGCATTAACTCGACTGCGGAAACGCTTAATACGGGATAATGCTGATTACATATCGCAATGCGGGTGCTAACCGAAAGTTTGCCCAGTTCGGCCGTCAATCAAATGTCGAACGCAACATCATCCCATTGTGATGTCAATGCGTACGTTCCACGTCATATACCGTTACTGTGCTGCTTCTGAATAGATGCGTATTTTTGAGACTTGACACTTACGTCGTATTTTAGCAACGTGCATATCATCAAAAATTTAGGTGAGACAGAGGCATGTCAAACGTCATATCACTCGCCAGCTATTTTGAAGTACCAGATAAAGAAACTGTCTCTATTGTTATATATTTGATACAGTCTGGCTTCTTGTGTGAAAATCAGTCAGTCACAAGTATTAAGTGCATTTGTAAACCGTATAAGAAATTCAAATTCAAATTCAAATTCAAATTCATTTATTTGTTTGCGAATATGGGTACATGAAGATCTTACATAGTTTACAAATGTGCATTGACCATATCCTACCATAAGGCATGCAAAACTAATAATAAATAGTTTAAAATGTACAAATTGAGGTTAGTAGTACCTCAATGTTATATAATAAATTAGGTACAAAACTGAAAATACAATTATAATTTATCTTGTAAAAATTCACTAACAGTATAGTAAGCTTTTGACAATAGCAATGTTTTAACTGTTTTCTTAAATATGTTAATATCTGCTATCTCGAGGACTGATCTAGGCAAATGGTTATATATGCGTGGTGCCATGCAAAAAATACTTTTATTCAGTAGCGCTGTTCTATTTTTTGGTATACATATATAAAAATTATGTCTCTTACTTTTTAATTTTTTAAAATATTGCATGTTATTTCTGACAAATAATACAACTTCATTTATATATTGATATTGATTAATGATTGTTATTTATCGACAAGTACACATCACTAACCGGTAGTTGAAGAAACGAAATCTTATACTGTTCAGTGCTCCCAGCGGACTCATAAATGAGGTGATAAAATGCTGCTACCCCACCTTAACGTTTACCTCTGAATGCCGTTTTATGGATATTTACTCACTATCCACGCGAACATAATGAACTCGAGGTTTCATATTTCCCTACTCCATTGATTTTGATAAGAATAATAGCTTTGTTATTTCTCAAGAATATCATTGAATAACTATTATTAATTAAAAAACAGAAAGCATCGTTTGAAAGAGTTGCTTTTCATCGTTCTATTGTTTTTGTATATCGGTAGCCTAATGGGAAACCGTTAGACTGCCACGCAGAGGTCTCTAGTTCGAACCGAAACGCGAAGGCGCGCATCTCAGACTTGGAAGCTATATACGTATTAGATAGTTAATGATCGCTTGTTTTAACGCTGAAAGAAAACATAGTGAGATTTCTCGCTGATTTCAGCACGAATGGGCCGGCTCGACCGGGGAAGTACTACCCCCTCACAGAATATCGACGTAAAATAGCAGTGTTCCTTCTGTTGTGTTTCGTTTGGTGAGTGAGAGTGCCGAAGGCCCAATCACCCTCTTTTCCCCTTCCCGCTCCTTCTCCTTCCCACTTCCTTTTTTTCCTAAAGGGTCGGCAACGCGCAAGTGATGCCTCTGGTATTGCAGACGTCCATAGGCTACGGTAACCTCTTACCATCAGGTGGGCCGTATGACTGTTTGAAAACTTAGTTGTATAAAAAAGGCCTATGTCTGAGAGTTCTCCATAATGTTCTTGAAGATATGTGAAGTCTGTCAACCCGCAGTAGGCCAGCGTGGTTGACTATGGCCTAAACCTTTTCACACTGAGTAGAGGCCCGTGCCCAGCAGTAGGTCAGTTTAATATATGTTTATATCAGACAGATCATATATGTATAGTAATGCGTATCAGTTGTGGAATCAAAAAATATCCATGTCGAATCTTTAAGGATTTGAAGTATACGTATTTACCGGGCGCGGTTCCAAAAGGATATTTGCTCAGCTAAATCTGAAAGCAACTACTCGCTATCTCGTACATTTAAACACAAGCTTCTAGAGTTGCATATATTGTTGACACTTAACTATATGAACAACATAGGGATTGATGTTTTTATCGAATACTAGCCGTGTTTCGCTGGTTCACCTATGTTTATGATTACTCCTTCACTTCCATAGCTTACAGTGTAATGTTGTATACCATATGTTGCGGTGGATAAAATAGTTTTCTAATTGTGAAATAGATTTTAAAATCGGTCTAGTAGATTTTGAGTTTATTAAATAAAAATAAAAATATCTACAAACTAAAAAAAAACTTCCTTTGTATATTAGTATAACTATACTAATATTATAAAGAGGAAAGATTTTTTTGATTGTTTGTTTGTAAGGATTTATCTCACAAACGACTTAACCGATTTTAAAAATTCTTTCACCTTTAGCAAGCTATATTCTCACCAAATAACTTAGACTATATTTTTTTTTTAAAGGACTCTTCCCTTATCTGTCCTTCTTTTACGCGAGCACAGCCGCTGGCATAAGGTAAGAATAATTATAGTTAATAACATAAAGGAATAAAATATAACTACCCACATTATATTTGATATTGATTTAACTCCGAAGGCTACTAACGAAATTACTCGTGTTCTTGGTTCTGTTATATAAATTAATGCACTATATTATAAACAGGTATATTACAATTCTCTACTTTATGGTAACCGTTAACATCAGTCAACAACATAATTCATCTTTACGTAAGCAATAAATTATTTAGTACAACTGAGTTTAAAGTACAGTTTATTTTTGGTACTATGGGCCAATACAAACACACATGTGAGTAAATACTTTAATAGATCATTAATATTTTACATAATTCAACCCATAAATTAACCGAATACGTATAAACAAAAGATGTTTTATGAGTACAAATTACGAAACAAACAAACCTTTGTTAGGAATTTAAACCAATATACTTATTAAAACACATACTCACACACGTGTGCAAAGAATTGTAGGCTTAGGTATGAATGACAGCGCAAATTGCAAGAAGCATTAGACAAAATTAAACCTTAAGTATATCAACATACAATAGAAAGTTGAAAGCGCAAGCGCCTCACCTTTGCAAAACCTATCCAACGAAAATACTATTTAAAGTTTTACGTAATTACATATAAGGTACATTTTCAAGTGTAGGTACAGTTTGCTATGTATTTTCGATGCCAATCGGATTCTAAGGCCTGATAACAGGTGCTAAACGATTCTGGGTACTCATTATATTTTGTAACAACCATGTCTATTGCGGACCACAATAAAACGAGAGAAAACAATTAACGCTCCTTTTGATCTTATTGAGTGCTAACTGGTAGGATTGTCAGTCAGGCTATTATTTAAAAAAAAGGAACCTGTTTTTGTCGTTACTTTGTTAACAAGGCGTCAAGGTCACGTCGAAAAGTTGGAAGTGGTAATATAGATTAGAGATTGCGGCCAGAATGTGATATCTTATAAAAATCATGCGATTCCGTGCGTGGTATATTTTTTATTGCTGAATCTTTTTATGGCTGACATTATAATAAATATTTACATGATTGACAAATATGAAAAAAAATATTTTTCGGAATCAGAATAAATGCAAAAAACTGATTTATTTAAAAGAAAACGATCTAGGTCTTGCCTACCGAGGGTTCCGGACAATGCCAAAGTAAGTTAGTAAGTAAGTAACAGTAATAAGTAAGTAAGGTAACAAGAATAATTTTTTAGGTTCATAAACTCAAAATATTATTTTTGTGACCTAACTTCAATGTGTTCGATTTTCCCTTAACTTGTGTTTGCCATATGTCTTTTGATTGCCTTGACTTAGTAGTCAGTAGTAGTAGTTTCATTTTGAGGTACAAAACCCTTAAAATAATGCGGTGTATGTTTTTAGAGGTTATCATATAAGGTAGTATAAATGTATACGTTGTAAAACCTTTTAACAATAATACTTACAAATTACATGAAAAGCTTCTAGCAATTTTGGAGGCACGTCAGACAGATTGTCGTACACATATTAAACAATTTAATAGCATTGTCGATTAAGTTGCTGAGCAACAAAGCAAGAAGACGTATTACTTTATCAATAACAACAAATCAAAAAGTAACACGATGTAAGTGGTTTATTATTCAATTAAAAAACGCCATTATCGTAACCGAATCTAATAGAATTTTCACGCAACGCCAGACATAATCAGACTTGAATCTGATACGAAATGGCAACTGAATATAATAAAGGCTTTTAAAGTAAATTATTTATGAAATATACCTACTTGAACTACACGTAATGAACAGTTTGGATAAAGTTTGTAGCATCAATCTTATAATAAATCAATCATAAAATATTTTGACTGCATGGAAGGTGCAGTAGTTTAAGTGGTCGTCTCACCACTGCCACCGCGCTGAGTGTTGTGGGTTCGAATCCCGCGCGGGACAAAAAATTATGAGATTTACAAATAGTTGTTTCGAGTCTTGGTGTTCTTTGTGTCTGCTGATTGGATGTTTGTAAAGTCCCCCGCAACACAGGATTTATAAGGAGAAAAAATATAAGACATGTGATGATGAGATACAAGTTTCCACTTATACTTACGATTTCGCTGAACAGTAATAATGTACCCGAGTCTTCTGAAAACTATAATAATAATAATAATATTCTACCACATACACACACCACCATCTAGCCCAAACTAAGCAGAGCTTGTACTATGGGTACTAGACAATGGATAAATTTACATATATACTTACTCTTTTTTTTGTAAATACATACATATTATACATAGAAACACCCATACCAAACCAAACATCCATGTTTGTTCACACAAATGTTTGACTTGTGCGGGAATCGAACCCGCGACCTCAGGCGTGGCAGTCGGTTACACTAACCATTACGCCATCGAGGCTGACAAATTAATTCTAGGGTATACCTACTAAAACCACCCCGATGGTCATTAGGTCATATCCAAAAGGAACTAATTCTGGAACTCCTATTGTGATATGCCTTACGGCTTATCTTGAAAGACCTTACCTCCTGCTAGCCATAACCATAGACCAGAAACTCAACTGTGACCGTCCGTGACTTTAGTCGCCTTTTAGGCCACGTAAAGATTATCTTAGTACTATTTCGTCGGCCTCGATGGCGTAGTGGTTAGTGTAACCGACAGCCACGCCTGAGGTCGCGGGTTCGATTTCCGCACAAGTCAAACATTTGTGTGCATGAACATGGATGTTTGTCTTAGTCTGGGTGTTTCTATGTATAATATGTATGTATTTACAAAAAAAAAGTATATAAGTATGTTTATCCATTGTCTAGTACCCATAGTACAAGCTCTGCTTAGTTTGGGCTAGACGGTGTTGAGTGTATGTGGTAGAATATTATTATTATTATTTATAACACCTACTAGTGTTACTATTCTGTTTCTTACTAAGTTTAAGTCCAATAGAGATCTTTAGTAGGTTGTATCTTATGGTGTTGATTTGGAGCATATATGTAGGTAAAAGAGTTAGTCGTGGTTAATCAATTGGTACGAATGTACTACAAATAAGCTAGCTGGCCCGGAATAATACTATACTTACTCTAACAGAAAATTTTCTCTCATCCCATCTTAATTCCTTTCCCTTGGATCGGCAACGTGCCAGCTATAACTTTTGTTTTGTATACGATCATAGGCAATAGAAATCGCTTACCATTAGGCGGCCATTCGTTTGCCACCTTATATTTTCAAATATAGCAAAATATACAATTGCATCTACATTTATTCGCCATCCATACGCTCATAACATTAATAACGATTTCCACAGTTTACTACAGCGATATTCAGCATATAAAAATTATCGCTTCTGATATAGGTACATTGACCCACTTCCAAGTCTTCAGGAGTACAAAGGTGCTCCGATAAACTTAAATTACTATCGGCATCTTCTCATTTTTCTTTAGCCGCGATAAGAAACGTAGTTTTTCTAGAACTTGTAGATAAGTCCATTTAATATAGTATTAGATCTCTCCATTATCTTGTGAGAAGGTGATGCAGAACTGTTTTAAGGTATTGTAATTAGATATTTTCATACCTACTAGCACGTGCTAGCTTTATAGGTACGAAAAATGCAACATTAGGTAGGTACTGAAGATATGTTCTTTTTTAAGACAAGGGCATCATGCATTAGGTAATCCCGCATCATGTGGGACTTTTTAAAGATTCAAAAAACAGACCCAGAACCACTCGGACTCGGCCAAATATTTATGGACCACACGATTTTTTATCTCTGCTGGGGATCGAAACCACACAACTCAGCAGTGACAATAGCGAGGCCACCAGTTACACCACTTAGCCAACCGTTCAATCAATATAGCACGAAACTAATATTTCGATTTGTATTTCTGACACGCTCTATTTAACATACAATTTTGATGGTAGGTAAACCAACACCAACACGCGTAATGCAAGTTATATGATTGCTCCAGAACTACGCAAATAATATTATCCATATATAATAATATTGTGATAAAGTAATACTGTAGTATGAATTTATTCTTCCATTGCAGTGAGTTTCGCTCGTATCGGATTTCTCTGATGCGTCTAATTGGCTTGTTAGACTTCGCAACGGATTGTGTTTAGCGATGTGCCGTCTCATGTAGGCGTTCATTATCATGAACTGGAGAAGGCAAGTTACATGTATGTTATTTCTTGCAACGCATACAGTTTATCCGACTAAATAACATTTTATTTATTGTGTAATACATTTCATTTCACTCACGTAAATGTAGGTTAGGTTAGTGACAGTACTTTTTATCTGGATTAAAGGTATGCTTTGTCTTTTACTGTTCCCTTGACAAAGTGTATGCGAAATTTCATGATGATCGGTCGAGTAGTTAAGGCGTGAAAACGTAACAAACAAACTCACATTCGCGTTTATAATATTCGTTGGGATTTCTTGATTCAGTTGCAAAGGAGGAAACTTGCTACTACTTTATTTGTAGAACTTATCTCAAAGCATTTTAGATGTTCTATTAACTTATTAAGGCGCAGGTAAACTGTCTGCAAGAAATAAAATCAGAAGTACATTGCTGTTTTCTATTTAGCAAAGTGGGTGACAGAATAAGGCAAACTTTTAAAGAATCATTCATGTATCAAAGTCTAAATCAAAAAACATTTATTCACTTAGGTCACAAAGTAACACTTATGAACGTCAAAGGGATCTATATCCATAGATGATGCTACAAGAGTTTCAAGAGTTATACCTAATTTTAAAATTATGTGTGCCAGGGCGGCTATTCGAAACTTCTTACTTATTATTAAAAATATGCCTAGCACTGGGCATTAATCTTGTATCGCAGAGAACTTTACAAAGATTTAAACTATGGACAGAGTCTGCAGATTGAATCAATATTCCTGTATTGACACCGATTTGTAAAAATTAAGTCGCCATATAGCACTCTCGTTTTTTATTGTTTACAGTGGCAAACGAGCCGATCACAAATCGGCCGGACAGTAAGTATAATCATGGCATGGATAAGCTTGCTGCATTGCATTCTCCAGATTTAGAAAAACAATAAAATATTTAGAGTGTTATATATATTCAAAATGTGTTGTCCTGGTGGCGCAGCGGTATTAAATGTAGCCGCTGTGCATAAAAGTCTCGGGTTCGGTAATCGATTCGGGCAAAGAGTGATTGAATTTTTCTTTAAAAGAATTCTTAGTAGCAGTACGGAGACTAAAACTGTGCCAGGTTAACAGCAATAGGTTCGCCTTACGAGCGTAAGTATACGGGCCGACTGTTTTTACCGCGAACACACATTTATTCCGTAATTCGTCCTGAATTTCGATACGTAACCTCTTGATTGTCCATAACCCTTTCATGAAACAGTCTGACCAAAGGAGTAACGTCATTTTAAAGCAATAAATCATAAGAAACTTTATTGCAAATTATTTTCGTTTGACTCGAAATGTTGGTTGGAAATTTTCTTGATTGCCTTCCCCTTCGGGCATAATAGCGCCAGATGTATTTATGTATGTACATCCAAAATATTTCACGTGAAAAATGTTCTAATTAGTAGAATTAAAACTATCCCACGTGTTTCCTGTGACTTTTACTCGGCTAGTCCGGTTTACAGCCATATCCGCTCAAGTGCATTAGCATATTTTCTGTCTTGCATTGTTCCCAAGCTTTTGTGTACAAAGCTTAGCATAATGATGCTTTTGTTTACCCTTCCCTGTTATGAAAGAACAATCTTAGACCCCGACTGGAAACATTTGTTAAGGGAAATTGTGCCAAGTTACATTTTCAGCTAGCGAGCTTTACACAACCATGGTTAATAGGAAAGAGTTTAATTAAACATATACTATGGTGCTTTATTCGCAGTCATGTAAATGTTAATCTGTACACTACTTTTATGGATTACTAGCTTTTGCCCGCGGCTTTACTCGTTTAAAAATAGGTTAGATTAAGTTAGTAACAGTTTTTCTTTTTGATGAATGGTACACTATATTCTTTTCTGTACCCCTAACAACGTGTAGGTATGCGAAATTTCATGATGATTTGTCGAGAAGTTAAGGAGTAAAGCGTAACAAACAAACAAACCCACATTCCCTTCTATAATATTAGGTAGAATAACAATACACAGGTGGCGTAGTGGTTTAAGTGATCGCGGCGTCACTGCCGCCGCGCTGATTGTTGTCGGTTCGAACCCCATGCGAAACAAAATTTTGTGTAATTCTCAAATAGATTGCTCCAAGTCTGGGTGTTCTTTGTGTCTAATATTTGAATGTTTCTAAAGTCCATTGTGATACAGGAATTATTCCTTGTGCGAGAGAAGAATTAAAAATAAAGAAACATGCGGAATAGTATCGAAAATAGTTCTAGCAAGTGTTGTTGTCGCGATGAAAGCCGTTAAAGTGATGAAATATCAACACACTATTAAATAATGGCCTGGCATCTCATTCTTACATATAAAATCAGAAAAAAGACAGGTTTAAGAACTGCTGAGCTCCTTTCCTTAGTTGTTAACGCAAAATAAAGGGATATTACTACAAAGCTGCCGATAAAATTTACGTTAACGACAAACAGATGGGATAAATGGATAGTTCTAAAAATATTCTATCTCTCTGTTAAAGCCGTTATTAGAAAGAGATTTAATGAAATTAGAACTGTCCTTTTCACAACAGTATCGATATAATACTATCCTATTATTGCCACGTTGGATTTTCGTATAAGAAAACTCGCAACAGCTGTAGGTAGTTGGATAAACTGAAAGAAACCTTCAATCACAGATAAAGCTTATTTGTATTTCGAGCTGTTAAAATATTATAATAACTAGTCTAAGAATCAGGCCATAAATACACAGGCAGGCTATGTCATATCAAAAAGAAGCTTTTTATTGTCTCACCTACAATTGATTTATTATCAACACGAGATTTTCTTAATACATCTTAGTACAATACAGTCAGAGCAAATATTCAATTTGCCCACTATCACTGCTTTCATACACTACGGCTTATTATGTACTGACTTTAAAACAAAGAAAGATGGCTTGTTTGTATGGATTCCGCATAATGTATAAATGAATTCGTTGAGAACTCTTCTCTCTTAGCCTTTATTATTCCCAAGTCCCTTGTGGTCGGCTTTTCTGGTCTAACCGGATTTGACTGGATATCAGTTTTAACACGGAGCGGCTGCCACCTGACCTCCGCAACCCGAAGGCTAACGACACCCTAAGGCTAGACCAGTGTCAGGATATTTTTTTTTCTGGCTCCTCTGTCTTAGACAGAGCCTATTCTGTACTGAGGGTGGGCCAATTATCCCATCGAAGGGGCAGCTGTTCCGTCTACTCTATCTTATATTTGTATACGCCCTGATAGGGCTATTATTATGGTACTTATTCCTATTCACGCTATCATTCCAGTCCTCTATTACCATTCCAGTTCTCGCGTATATTCCTCTCGTACTTTCATTCTATTCCTTTCATGATTGGGGAATAACAAGGGTTTGGGTTAATCTTCTTTATTTATTCTTTACATTTCTTACATGCTATTTTTCTTAGTGTCAGGATATTAGAGGGTACCGACTTTCCCAGTAATGACCGCCATAGATGTTCATGGCAGCTGGGACCAACGGCTTAACGTGCTCTCCGAGGCACGGAGCAGGCGATAATTGTCAATCAATACGCACATAATTTCGAAAAGTCATATAACTTCCGAAAGTTAGAGGTGCGCGACGTGGGTTCGAACCCGGACCCTCTGCATTGCAGTCTGTTGGTCTCCCCACTGAGTTATCGCTGCTTTTTGATTCCTTGAGATTCCTTGAGAACTATATAACATAAAAACACAGTCTCACGTCTGTATATCCTCAAAGAAGTATCCAGAATTCTAATATAGTCATATTCACGTATTATTGTATTCTAAGTCCTGTGTATAAGGTAAAACCTACTTCCATCTACAGGGCATATTATCAGATTCCTTACCGGTACTAAGAATTTTGTTATCAGACCAACACATTATCAATCGTCTGTCCTGAAAATCGAATCTAAACATCACACAACCGATGACATATCCTTAAACTTAGCCTATGGAGCCTTAGCCAAAGCGCTCAATTTGCCCTCGATTCTTTAACAACTAATATTAAGCTCAATAATCTTTTACAAAAGCTTAGGTATATCCCCTTAATATTGCAAAATTGATTGGAGATTAGTATGCTGCCCCGGAGCATAGACAATGCATACACATTCAATGTAGCTGGATAATGAAAATTAATAAATTTCACGGGCACTGGCCACTTCACAACCGAATTAGTGCGAGCTAAACAGGTGCGGGCTTGCCCACCAAGCTATTATGCTAATAGGTCTATAACGCATGCGCAAGTAAACACACATCATTAAACTCATGCATTATACAAGACTGGAAATTTTCAGGACATCTAACTGAAAATAGTTGCGGTATTATCGTTTAGATATCCTGTATATTGTAGGTAGCAAAAGTGTAATTCCAAATTTGTATTTTGCGCGTCAGTCCATCGAGTCCTTTAGAGAAACGCTAGTGTCTTCGTATTTGCAAGATTTTTGTATTGAGTGGTCGTAGTTTCACATTTTCGCCGTGGGTTTCCTACAGTAAGTTATCTCACACGAGCTATAACTACGCTTTCTTCGCATTGTTCCCAATTCATTTCATTGTCATTTTAGACAGTTGTATAATATTTAATATATAATAGATACTTTGTAAAAACCCCTATGATATAGGAATTTTTGATGATATCAAGCTAGATTTTGATCTCAGACTTGAAACGTACCGTAATTGTTTTCACGTGGCAAAGAAATCTCACCATCTGTTATCAGAGAGCGAGCGGTCGTATCTTAACATAAAAATACTATGTAGTTGTAATCAACTCTATCAGCGGAGACTGGAAACCGATGTCAATAAGATTGGAAACGGATTCAAATGTTTTATTTTTTATTGCCAGCCAGACGCCATCTTCTCGATACAAAATCAGATTTTCTCTAGCCGATAACTTACAAAGACTGAAACGTAGTTTTCAAACTGGTGTAATTACTTATGAAAAGTAAATCTAGGTTAATTTTCTGCAATAATCATTAGCATTAGAATAATTAAAATGCGTATAAATAAAGTGTATGTAAACCCCATGTTGACAAATAGGCCGACCGTTTATCTTTCTACAATTTATTAGGTAAGAAAACGTGTCACAGTCCCAGTTAAATATTTATTTAAAATCTCTTTTATATCCACAGGAAACTTAAATTAGGATAGGTCATAAATATCATAGTGTCTCTTCGATATTAATGAATAGTATATATCAATTATTTTTCCATTAGTTATTGCATTCGGCTCGTTCTCTGAAATGTAAACTGAGCATTGCTGACTATATCCAGTAGCCCGTGTCATGGCAAACGGCCAGAAGTGCAACACCAGAAGTATTACCGTAACGATAATGGAGTTTTCTTAGGATTTAGCTACTGGTTGCACAAGTACCTATAGCACTAAAAAGTTTGGCTATGGTCTTCTATAGCAGAGCGTAGCGTACGCGAGCTGGAATTATGAAAAATTACCTGTTCACGATCATCTGTGAGGTAGAACTACTTTCTCTGTCTAGCTACTCCAGATTTAAGAGAACCTACTACTCTTTGCGCGTAGTTTAACCTATCAATGTTTGCAATGCCGAACACTATTGAAAACCTATTGTGTCGGCCGTAGGTGTCCCGCTGCGAATCAGTAGGTTAATAACCTGTCAATCTTGGAATACCAGAAATCAAATCAAAGAAAAGATATTGTGTCTGGTCGCCGCCACCGGTGTGCCGCTGCGATTCAAAAGGTTAATACTAATGAACTTTGCTGTAACTACTATCGTCTCCACACAAAAGTTATGTGCACTGCAAATATTACACTGAAAGGTCTTCACAAGTTTTGAGATGTACTTGAACACGAATAAAGTATTCCAACGTTCTATCAGTTTACTGTTATTACAAAGTAACGTTGTCGAACAAATCCCTACGTTCTATAAATATCCTCGAGGTTTATTACTTAATGGATAATTCATTTTGGTTTTCTCGAAGCAGATATTCGTTTTATTTAGAGTTACACGAAGAATAAAATTGTTAACTAGATTTACTTACTTTGACTAAATATATTACGAAATTAAATTGTCTTTACTTTTTAGAAATGTTCCTCTTAATGTATGATTCAGTGTCGAGAAAGAATTCAAAAATTTGAAACAACTGATACAAAGCGTCAAAAAATCTGTGGTTCGAGCAGAATTCAAAGCATTCATAGTAGCTAGATGATTATTTAAGCTGCTAACTAAGCTGCGCTTTTCAGATCATAAGTTACTATACATAGACAGCTACGTATAACTTTTACTCTTTTAATCTGTGGGCGTCAAAGTGCAGATCGAATAATATTCCAGACTACAGAAAACGAAATACTACGCGCAGTGAAACTAGCATGATTTTGTTCCGTGCTCTGTGACCGAAACTGTCACAGTTTTATACTTACATAGTCACGAGTTGTTTTATAACGATGTCAAAAACGTCTCGACACACGAGTTTATCAAACAAGCGATAAAGAAACAACATCTGAACGCGACCGAAAACAATCGAGAGTACTTCATGCACATTTTGCAGGCGCGATAACCACGGCCGTATCGAACCACGTTTTATAAACAATTTTAATCGCCGATTGTTCCGGCTCTTGGTTACCACTTGCGTCAACCCATTGTTCCGACCGCAGATCAAGGAACTTTTATTTACAGCTGCTGGTAATACATCGCGCGCATTGTTCCCAGATTGAAAGCGCCACTCGGAAACCGCCACGGAATGTATCAATGTCAGCGGACAAACGGTCGTGGACAATCGTACTACAGTCGAGGATTTCAGCGCGAAATGAAACTTCGCAGAATACTTAAGTGAAAAGAAAAAAATCAGTAAGAATAGTTTGGTGTCAGATGCAACGACGACGGTTCGTGGTACGAGTCTGTTTGAAACTTTGGATGCTACTGGAGACTGGCTCGGCTATTGTCGTCGACTCGCGCGACTTATATTAAAAACTAAAGCTATATACGTACACCTAACAAATAATTCACTTGTCGTCTATTTATTATACTCCAGTCACTTCTCCCACAAATCTTTCAAAAGGTGATTAATCCTGTCTATCCTTTTGCGTTGGTCTCTTTTGGTAAAAAAAACCCTTTCATTCTTTTGTGTTTTCTATAAGACCTTTTTTATAATACTATATTCGATTCATTTTATTTTATATAGACTAAAAACACAAAATATGTAAATTCACTTCAACCTTTTCAAGCGACATAAAAATTCAACTCGAGTAGATTTAATACCTAGGTAGTAAAACATGCAAGTTCATTTAACTTTTAGACCACGACGACATAATACAATTTAAAAGTAAGTCCGCTTTCTGCAAGTCACCTGAAAATATTAATTATATAAAATTCTCTATACGCTCCCAACATAAATAATAAACAAGTACCATTGAACTAAACTGTGAGAACGTGACATTGAAACGGAACTGACTTTCCAGAAATGGTTATAGTGGGTACTTGGGCCACACATTCATGAAGGACATAGCGAAGCTCCGCCCAAGTATTAGAGCTCGATTTAGAAAGACATAACCAAAAGTCGAAATGACATTCCCGAATCGACAACTCGATAACGTGAGAAGCGTTAAACGTTTAGAAGCCGACATTGTTTATTGAAATTTAGGTCATGCTACTTTCAGGATTCGGTCTGGAATCGTTTATGACCATCGGGTTTATTTTTATTTAAAATATGGCTGTGGCGTTGCTCAATGTCGTGTGAAGTGAGATTTATGAGGATTGTGAAACAGTTGCGTTGTGCTGCTCGTACTCTTTATGCATGGAGGCGCTCGGCAGTCGTGGAGAATCTTAATTGTACTCCATTGAGAGATTCCAGAGCGCGGCGTCTTTATTTTTGAATAGAGGGAGACTTGTTGCTCTCGCCACGTACTCGCGAAGGTTGACCGTGATTCACGTGTTGCGCTGCACATACGTTGGGCAACACTTTGTTGGCAATGCTTTTGTTCTATTTACACGGTTTCTAGAATCGCGAATAAATATTTGCATTGTGCGGCTCCATTGCTTACACAATTTCGACGCTATAAAGGCGTAAACATCTATCCGATGGATCTTGGAATCAATAAACGTTCAAGACATCGTCGACACATGTCGTAAAGTAGGGCATTTATGGCACTCAATAATCGTAAATAACGAGAGCAATATTTCCGATATTCTCATAATAATGAGTGTTATTACTGATACATGTAGGTGGCGCAGTACTCCTATGGGTTTACGTCTGCAGAGCGTAATGAAACTGTTATTTGAACGGCACTCGATCGTTGTTTAGCAGTCTCGGAGTCCGCTATTGACCCGTCGTCAGGTACCCTCTTCAGCTCGTCTTATATAAGGGCCACAAGTCAGTGCGCTCCCGTGAACGTGACCTCTCTGCAGGATTCATCTACTTCAAAGGATATCTACCTCAAGACAGTTGTGGACATTCATTTACATCCGGATGTCCTGGGATGCTACATGAATTCGTAAGCAGTTCTTTAGTTTTGAATAATTAATTTAAAGGAAATCATTCGAGTCATGGTTATGGCCAAGCCTAAAAAAGTTTTTACATGGAAGTACTATAGTTTAGTTATATATGTATATACACCTATACCTTAGATTCACTTTGATACCATTAATTGATTGCAAAAGTAGTATTTATTTTCTATACAGTTATTTCTACTTTTTGCCAATGTGACGTGATGGCACTGATCTGACGTCATCCATAAGTGTTCTTTGTTATTTTTCTACAAATAATTTGCATCGTCAGTCATAAGTATTTCATTTGAAGGAAAGAGAGGAAACGTATTGAATAAAAAAACATTTACAAAAACTTTATACAGATAAACAATCAGTTGACAGGATCAACACTGCCATATTCCTTGTAAATTACAAGGAAAAGCACTTCAGATAATTTACGATATCTTCTATTACATTAAATATCAAACAAGACTTAGTGTCAATGACTGACGTTTCCTCGACAGCTATGACCCCTTCATCTTGCTCTACGAACACAACACAACTACAAACTAAGCAGACAACATTGAACACCAAAACAACTCTTAATAATAAAACTTTAGAACTCAATTTTGATTGTCAGCCATATGCATAATTTAAGCCTTTGTAGGTATACATTCAATTAAAGGACTGTCTCCAAACGCTGCACTGGTGCGTTATTGAATGGAAATGGATGAGTCCGTTAAGTCGAGACATGATATTATCGAATATTTGCATATCAGATGAAGCGATAACACGTTACTGGTTGTAAACAATTGGACTGAGATGTGATGGCTGATTATAATGTGTTTATATCTCATGGATAGGGGTTGTGTACAAATCTATGATGTTGTGACTACGTGGCTATGTTGTGTTAACATCGGTTGATTTTCTAAACATCTTGCTTAGATTTCGATGGTATTTAACGAGTTATTTTGAACCGTCAAATATATTATAGCGTTAAGCTGTGGACATTCATTTACATCCGGATGTCCTGGGATGCTACATGAATTCGTAAGCAGTTCTTTAGTTTTAAATTTAAATTTAAGCATAAGATATTTTAAACTGTCTTGATGTCAAAATACATAATTTAGTATATTAAAATGCGATGACAGAAGTTTAAACTATATTTGTTATGGATATAACAGAACATTATGGTAAAATACAGTGTTTACGCTGCTACTAATTTATGTTTATACTGTTCACTAAATTATTACCACAGTAAACGCTAAATATTAAATTACCTGTATCATTGTCAACACTTTTTGAGGTTCAAGATGTTACCTGAAAAACAAGAATCTCTCATTAATTTTAATAGTTAATTAGAACTAATAAATTGTAACCAAGAAGCTGAATTCCATCAATTAGGCGATTTTATTTACTTTTTTCTGTCGTAACAATTATTTTAATAGCGATATTACTATGCTCATTTATTTTATTTCTGTTTAAATTAAATAAATACGATTATTAGTTCTACCACGTGTACAATAAATTATATTACAATGCCCATATCATAAGATTATTGACGTAAATTTAATTTTTTTAAGGTCAATCCTAAAAAATCCTCATTCACTGCTGGAAGAAGCCTCCTCCAAAAATTACACATCGCTCGACAATGTTGATTATATCACCCAAGACTTGCGTGTATTTATTTTCAAGCGGAGCCAAATATCATATATTGAATAAACTCATTATAAGCTCAGCATAGCGACAAGAAGAATAACACCAAAGTGGCAACCTAAAGCGTAATATAAGACGACGCCTGACGGAATTTAATTAGAAAGATCATTGATTCTATCACACCCTCAACATAACACTTTGGACCGTTTTTCACAACAAACTTGCAACCGATTGCAGTATGGCGCCGGTGATTATCTCAACATTAAGAATAATGAAATTAAAATATATTGAAATCGGAATGTTTATACATATCTGACACTTTATATATTCAAATAATAAAATCAATACCACTGGTTCAGATTTCTGACCATCCAATTCTTAGGATATCGTTTATACCCATAGCAAATTATACGTAGTTACGATGACCGACCCATACCGTTAATCGTATATGTCTTTACAGAAAACCTTAGGGTGCGCTTAAATATATCACAAATGCATATCTGAAAAATAATATTTACATGAAAAGGCTAATAATAATTAGTAAAAGCTATGAAAAGGTTTACGTGGTCGTCTTGTGGCGGCCGTCGTACTGAGAGTTGTGGGTTCGAATCTTACACGGGAGAATGATCACAAATGATTGTCATAAGTGTAGGTGTACTTCGTGCCGTGGACTTTACAAACATACAAACAACGGTATGCGTTGTTTGTATGTTTGTAAAGTCCCCACAAGACAGGAATTAAATAGACGGGGATTCTTAAAAAAAAATTGTTTGAAATACCAACAAGTTAGTTTACAATAAAAATAAATTGCAGAGCCCAGCACGAAATCACGGTTGCTTCTTGTGACCTGTAGCGAAGAACACAGTCCAAGTCCCATGCTCAGTAAGAATTATTACAATATTCTCTTTTTCCAAATACTTAAAAAAGAGCTAAAGCTTTAAAGTCCTCAAGAACTGTGAAATTGTTTTAACTGCAATAGGTATATCTAAAATAACGAGATGCTACCTCCTAAACTAATATTTTTTATTGGTGATCAGTCATTTAATCAATTGCTAAAGAATGCACTACTTTGAAAAATTATTTTTTATTTGGTATATCTAAACGAAAATTGAAAATCACTGACCCTTATGAAAAAGAAGAACAAAATTCCAAGAACTTAAAGCCGTATGAAACGGCACAGGCCCTCAGGGAAGAGTTTTACTTCTACTTGATTACTTATTTCAATATTCACATTGTTTAATTTTTATTACTTAAATAAGGATGTGGGTGGCCTCAAAGGCGGAGGGAGCCCGAGAAGAGGATCAATTGTGTGAAAGGCGACCGCGCTCGAAGTATAAAAAATAAAATAATGCCTAGACATTTGATAGATAATTTAGTAAGTATGACTGGTAGGAAAACCTGCGTGTGCCTCTTCTATCACATAAGATCACGGCTGTTTTCAGTGAAGCAATCGCCATCACTCTCTAGCATTTGCTTTGTCCTTTACATACAATACAAACTTCGTTTTCATCTTGAGTTACTGCATGAAATTGCTCGTAAGACTTCCACTGCCTCATTCTTTCATTTTTGTTAGATTTTATACTTATTTTTTAGATATTGTTAATGAAAAATGATGCTCAACATTCTAACAGATATTTTAAATGCGAACGTGAGCTTGTTTATTACACTTTCACACATTAACTACTGGCCGATCATCATGAAAGTTCATACGTTGTCAGGGGTACAGAAAAGGACGTAGGGTATACTTAATCAAGAAAACAATACTGTGCCCAAGCGAGCTTAGCCTCGGGCAAAAAAAAAATAGTAAAAAAACAATAAAACGAAATTAGTAAAACATAAAAGATTTTATGCCAGCTGTTGTTGATGTTTTTGGCAGTCATAAACATAACATGTTTAGTACTCATATGTTGATTAGATATACATATATTATGCTGTCGAGGATTAATAAACAGATCAAGTAGGACAAGCTTCTGGTTTCTGTCGCAATAATCAATCAATCAATTTCTTAATAGGAGCCTGGAATTGGTAACACGCCCGATGGACGACAATCAACTTGCCTATTACGTATGACAGGAGTACGTCAAGTAAGTGCAAGAAACCTCTGCCTAGTCCTTCAGGGATATAAAATATAAGCGTGATATTAAATATTCAAACTATATTTTAACTTCAAAACTACATACAATTTTTTGAAATTAAACTGCTATATACGGATTTTATCGCGTTGTTTATTTGACACTTTATTACAAAATTTTGAAAATTGTTACACTACTACTACTATTAAACTTTACTAATTTTTAAGCTAATTAAATTATTATTAAAACTATTTAGATTTAATTTATTTTTACACTTTCCCCGACGTTTCGGTTGCTTTTCAGCAGCCATGGTCACGGGGAGACTAAGATGGTAGTTGTCTCAATGTTCCAGTGTAGTTATTTCAAAGTACCCGAACATAATTTAATTATTGGTGTTTCTATTTACGCAGAATGAGCTCAAAGTATCATGAAGTCTAGCTGTGGTTTGCTTCTTCTTGGGTTTGACTATTTTTATTACTGGATCCCAAGCTAGTGGTACATTCCAACCATCTTCTCTATTAAAATTAGGATGATTTTTGATTTCAATAGCCTCGCGAAGCATCCTTGGTAGGAATCGGTGTTCTTTAGCGAGAATCTGTGGTTTGTCAAATCTCAGGTAGTGGTTGGTACCCTGTTGCACATGTTCACACACAGCAGACTTCAACGAGCGTCGGTGTTTTACATCAGCTATGTGTTCTTTTATGCGGGTGCCTATGTTTCTCTTGGTTTGACCAATGTATGAGAGTCCGCAGTCACAATCTATTTTATAGACCCCTGCATCTTGTAAAGGTAGTTGGCACTTGACGTATACGACATACAATTTTGTTATATATTTGGTTTAAATTTTTTATTTTTTTATATGTTGCAAACGAGCTGACGAGTCACCTGCTGGTAAGCGATATAAGTAATATGATTGACCTGTGCTTTACAGGTCGCTTCGTTCCGCCGTATTTGTTACGTTCTGCTACATTACCGTTCACATCGTACGAATATTACTTTATACGAATGTTGTTTGAAATGAAAAAATAAGTATATAAACTGACTGCCTATTTCATAAAAATATAGACCATGAAATTTACTATTACGATACGTAATATCAAATTACAAAACGGATATTTTAAGAGGCTAGGTTACAGCATTTTATCCTTAGATGGACATATCTTTTACTAGGAATAATTCCTGTGTCGCCGCGGACTTTACAAAGATTCAAACCACGGACACAAGGAACAGTCCTAATTGGAATAATTATTTGTGGGTCACGCGAATTTTTGTCCCCTGTCAACCCACAATACTGGGCGCAGTGACGAAGCGACAACCTAAACCATGCAGCCAACAATTTTTATTTACATACGTAGGATTTCGCTCAAACTAGAGTAACTAGACTGGGCCTCCATCCTAAGGAAAATCGTAGCCTAAGAATCTCCTGTTGTGTTCCTGCACAGGGCAGGATTATCCATCTTCGATGAGAAGACAGTATGCTGTAGAGAGTTAGTATGGCAGTTATAAGCCAGCTGGAAACCGACTCCGTTTTTCAAAGGTTCGCGACGCGCGATGTAAACACAAGTATATATATATGACTTTAGATGGACGGTCTAAGATAAGTCCTCACCGTCCTCCTAATTCCCATCGGGCTAAACAATCATCTCAAGAACAAAGGGTAGAGTACATCAATTGTAGCTCAGATGATAACAATAGTTCAACAATGCAAGTGGGCGACCGCTAATATTTCCAAAACAACGATAATTATGATTCAAATGTGTTTAAAGACAAATTATGCAATAATAACAAAGATACATTGTTGTTTAATATAATAATAACATGCTTATAATGTATTTCAATGCTGGACCTCGTCGTAAGGTCGTTGTCTACACTGCACACTGGCGAATACCGTTGGCAGCTTTCAATCAGGAATGTTTGAGTAGCATTCTCCGATCAACGTACATATTTCCTCAACATAATTTTTTAACAATTTATTTTTACTGTTTTCTATCAAATAACTTGGTATAGTCAAAAATGTAAACCAAATCCTCTAATTTGACATTGCTTCGACCTCAGTTTATCTGCATTGCTTTAAAAAGCCTAGTGTCTCCTCGAAGTGCTAAATCCATTATTCAAGAATATGGTAGTTGTTTTAATACGTGCGTTTAAATAACTATTATTTATATAGGTATGCAGAATTCTGCAATTTACAGGGTGACGATTAACTTTTGACGACTTTTTATTACATATTTTACCTTTATATAACCAAAAATGAATTCTGAATAAAACAAGTGAGAAAGGGCAATAAATTGCCGTAAATCTCAGAGTACGAAAAAATTTTATCACGTGACACGGGTCAGAGGTCAAAGGTCATAGTCATTTCAGGGTATATCGTCTATGTTGAGTCGAATGGCGTTAACCGCGAGTCTTTAGCTCTTACGGTCCTTAGGTTGAAAGATGGTATCACGTGATCTTGAGGTCAGAGGTCAAAGGGCATAGTCATTACGGGGTATATCGACTATGCCGAGTCGAATGGCGTTGACCGCGAGTCTCTAGCCCTTACGGTTCTTGAGTTGAAAGTTGTATAACAGACGGACGGACGGACGGATAAAACTGTTGTATAACAGTTTTTCGAACTCTTAAACCTAAAGACTGCCAAATCATAGATATGGCAGTATTTAGGCCTTTTGCATTCTGTAACGTATGTTTTAAGCAAGTGCTGAATTTCTAGATAAAGTAGTTGATTATAATAAAAAGCTTTTTAAAAAGCTATTATTTAAAGTAAACTGTTATGAAAAGTCTTTTATTTTACATAGCTGTTATTTAAAATATCACTTGTTTCGAATAAAGTGATGACTTTAATGTAGTTATAATAAAGCGGTTGGTAATCAAGCGACGGCTTTGTCCAAACTGTCGGCTTATCTGATGTGAAATTAATTACAGTAGCTATCAATCACGAGACGACAAACTGTTTCAATGTATTCATTGGTATGACTATAATCGTTGTTGGTATAACAACTGGACGATTGAGGATAACAGTGATAATCAGTTACTGATGCTTTGATGATCTGGGGAGGTGATAGCTGCGGTATTTATAATTAGCTTGATGCATTCAAGAGCGAGGCGTACTTGGTGGGTTTCATAATTTTAATACATTTGCATATACTGCTGTACATAACACCGACTCGTGTTTGTACATACACACGAAGGACTGTGTAACTGGCATAGAGATATGACTAGTTATGGTTGTGATGTTTGGTAAGGTGAAGATGATTTGCTAGCTATCAAAACATAGGATAAGGCTGCGAAGATGGCGTAGTGACATAGATTCTCGCTAAAGAACACCGATTCCTACCAAGGATTCTTCGCGAGGCTATTGAAATAAAAAAACATCCTAATTTTAAAAGAGAAGATGGTTGGAATGTACCACCAGCTTGGGATCCAGTAATAAAAATAGTCAAACCCAAGCAGAAGCAAACCACAGCTAGACTTCATGATAGTTTGAGTTCATTCTGCGTGAATAGAAACACCAATGATTAAATTATGTTGGGGTACTTTGAAATTACTACACTGGAACATTGAGACAACTACCATCTTAGTCTCCCCGTGACCATGGCTGCTGAAAAGCAACCGAAACGTCGGAGAAAGTGTAAAATTAAATTAAATCTAAATAGTTTTAATAGAGTTAATAATAATTTAATTAGCTTAAAAATTTGTAAAATTTAATAGTAGTAGTAGCTGGTGTAACAGTTTTCAAAATTATGTAATAAAGTGTCAAATAAACAACGCGATAAAATCCGTATATAGTAGTTTAATTTCAATGAATAATATTCGCGTAAACAGAAGACAATATTATGGCGTAGTGGTTTAAGTTTTCGTCTCGCCACTGCCACTGCGCCAAGTGTTGTGAGTTCGAATCCCACGAAGGCCAATAATTTGTGTGATCTACAAATGGTTGTACCGAGCCGGGTGTTCTTTGTGTCTGTTGTTTAAAAATAAAAGTAAATAATTTTTTTTAACCCTTACTAGTGACGTTTAATTTGGGTTTAGGTTATAAATTGGTTAGTTATTTATAAATAAAAACGAATAAAATATTGAAAAAAAAACCGTAATAAGATACGATATTTATTCTATGAATATAATCAATTTACACAATTATTTAAAACTAACTACTAACCCAAAATATTATAAAAAAGAAATTAAAAGGAATAAGAAAACCGACAACACTCCTAATAAGGCGTCATAGAATTTCTCTGTCTGTATATTGCAGTGTGATTAACGATTTTGACAGGAAAAGCTAAGTTAAAAATAGCAGAGACGAACTCTCAGTTCCAATTATAACGAACAGTTTTATATTATTTATGAGTTTAATGACATAGTTGTGACACAGTCATTTCTTTAAAGGACAGACAGAAAACTTTCGACCAATTTGTATGTGATATTAATTCGAGCATATTGTTATTTATCTATAAAGTGGAAGTATTTGATTTTGTCTGTATGTATGTATGTCAGGATTTAACTCAGAAACTACTCAACCGATTTTAAAATTATTCACCGAGTAACATAGGCCATATTTTATTTTAAAAAAGTACTGTACGGCTCACCTACTTTTACGCGAGCGCTGCCGCGAGCAAAAGCTAATAGTAAAATAGGTTTAGGTTCATTTTCTACCTAGACTGTCGCTTGTGGCCTGGCCTGGCTCGATCAAGAAAGTGTTTAAAATTCTTTCTTAACAACGACTTTTATGACTGTACAAGTAGCAGCTGTTAATTTCCTTTCTTCGTCGAGAACATGACGTTGTACTGATTTAGACGACAAAACATACAATTAATTATCTTTCTTAATAATTGAGAACGTTTGCAACTTGGATTTATATATAGATTCGTAGCAACAAATACAGTATTTATGTCTCAAGTAACATGCAAAAGGAGTCTCTGTGTGACAGATCATTTAATTGACTAGTGCTGCCCATTACTCAAGATCAGGACTAGCACCTATGCAGTTTATTTTGTCGAGTTGGCAGCACTGTATTTACTAATTGGCTGTCGGCACTTTATGCAAGAAGTGATATAATGACTATCATTACACTGGGCAACAAAAAAATATATAGTTTCTGCTGCATTAATTTTGTTACTGGTTTTAATAAACACCTTCATCAGTCATACCCAAAATGTATTTACTTTGTACGGATTGACTCTGGTTCTTGAGATAATCAACATAAAGTACGGTTCCATCAGAACATTAGAACAATGAAAGAAAGATACCAAGGCCATATTATGATGGCATACTATTGCTTGAGTTTAATAAGGGATTGTCCTGAACATAAACACAATAGAAAAGATTAAATATAAAACATATATTTAATATGTAACTGTATTTTTATTTCGATCTTCTTTCAGTCATATAGTTATAAAGTCTTATCTCATAAACTAGAGTCAATTGAACAAATTTGATATTTTTCTCATATTCAGCATACTAAACTTACACAAAATTGACTTTAACTTACCATGCCACAAAATGACTGTTCCCCAGTGTTATCACATTCACAGAGCTATCGAAAATGTTTTAACACTATTAATTACATAACTAATCTTGGAAGGGTAGTATATGTTTGAGATAAAATCTAACTGTTTTAATCAAGTGTAACATAAGCAACAACAAAGGATTGGTCATAGATATATTTTGCTAGTGAACACTTCTAGATATTGAAGGGTTAACTTTCCCGTTTATCCCCCACAAAAAACAGCCGAGGACAGATGGAAAATAATTAGTTCTATCTGTCCCCTTGTAGATAAAAGGGGGACAGATCGGACTCTTTTGTCCGGTTTGTTCCGCCGAGAGAACGGATTAGGGGGACAGATAGGAATAATATGTGTATCTTAGTTTTTCACAAAAGCAAAGCTAAAATACCGATATGTGTAGTTGTAAACTTATTGAATGACGACCAAAGTGTATTACAGTAAATCTGTGGTCAGATTCTAACAGATAAGAAATAACCAACTACTATATCGTAGATATAAACTTTAATACAGTAATCCAATTACGTCATGAGGGCTATTTGTCGATGCCATAATATGTGAAGAATCTCTAGAGACTTTAAATTAAAAATATATATAAAATTATAAAGATTGATAATGTAGTAACTTTATCACGCATTGCTATTTCAATTAAAAATATCGTTATATTACATTAATTTTCTTTCTTTCCTCTTGATATTACTATATTTTCACTTTTCTATATTTTGTTGCATAAAAGCACATGATACTTGTAAATCTCTAATCTCACAATCCTCTTCTTTCTAATAAAATATATCTTAATAAAAGACCAAGTAGGTAATTGCCGTTTTTTAATAGTATCAGACTGGGAGTCTGTTCTCATACTAAGAATATGACACAAATAGACATAATAAACATTATTTCATCTCAGAAGACAACTCCTGCACTAGTAATAATTCCTGTCGTGGGGGACTTTACAAACATTTATACAACGGACACAAAGAACACCCAGACTCGGGAAAATTATTTGTGGATCACACAATTTTTTATCCCGTGTAGCCGTTTTATCCAGCCGACTCGAAAAAAAATGAGAGGTTGTCCAAATGCATCTTTTTAACTTAATTATAAGATTGCATTGTATTTATGGTAATATTCACACCAGTATAATAAAGCAATACATACAACTCCTACAATATACGGCGACAAACTAAGATATCAATAAATTTCAACGAACACGCATAACCGTCTTCATCACGCATGTCAGCATAAGGCCATCGATAACACTACGATATAAACGTCCCTAAACAATTGAACGGGATCATAATAATAAATTATTTATGCCCAGACCGCTGTTACATACCGTTTTGATTGAAACTAATGGCTTTCTATATTGGTGGCTCATTCAAACGGCCGCCTATTTAGTTATATAAACTCCATGAATTGCTGTCTATCAATAAAGCTTTTTTCGCATTTCGTACGTGGGAAGCGGCTTATAATTTATCCCGGTATAATTTAAATATGTCTGTGTAGGAAGTGGGCGCGGCCACACAGCCGACGGCCGACCTGAGATTCGTCAGGATTACAGTAACAGCAAGAACTTTGGAATAGTATCTAGTAGATGGCAATACGCTGGCCCTCTATTATGTGGAATTGTGGTTGCTTACCAGAAAAATAATGACATCAGACACCATGGCTTTAACTTTTAGGCTATAAATATAATAAAATTATATAGAATAAATAAGATTCGTAAGTTGAATACGCATCTGCCTGAAGTTTTGATATTAAAGACTTTCTTTGTGAATATTTAATAGCAGATGAAGTTTGTAAATACAGATTTAAGTAGAACTATACTTCTTAAATTAGTAAACTTTTTAAATCAGTTGTTTTACTTTTTTAACTAGATAATATTTATACCACTTGTATCGTAACTAGTCGTGTGGATCACATGACTAGCACGATCAAAATTAAATATACTTTTATTGAAACAGGTAACAAAGTAACATTTATGAATGTGAATTGTAATAGAAGTAATATTTTACAATTCCAATGATGTCATATTACCCAGAGTAAACGGCTTTTGGACATGTGTTTGGTTAAAGACATTATTAATAGTAATTATTAGCAATGTAAATCACCTACTAATAATACAAAAGCGGGCTTGAATTCTTTTATCACTATAAATACACAAAGTAAGATTACCATATCTAAGAATACGTTGTCACACGACGAATGGACGTTTCTGTATGTATCTCCCCGCCATTGATTGGTGTCAATGTCCACAATTCTCTTGGAGCCCACAATGCGGCCGCACGCTGTTTATAGCTCGACTCCAGAACCCTGGCCCTCAATTGGCTTATATTGACGCAAGCAATATGGCCCGTTACTCAGTGGGTATTCATATATAATAATAATGGTTGCACTTACCAATGGCCATCAAATAATTTGTATGTAGCGGTTGTTGCTCTGTTATATTGAATGTTAATGGAATTTATTGCGGTGAATGTGTATCAAATGATATGATGATATTTGAAAATGATTTCGATAACAATTGGATCTATTGGAGTCGTTTTTGAGGGGTATGACACAGTCTAGTTTACGTTTTAAGCTCAGCAGCTCTATTAAAATAGTACCTCCAACCTACAGAAGGTAGAAAAAGAAAAAAGAAGAAAGGCTTCAAAAGCCTTGTTTAATCCGCATATAGTTGTAGCATTTGTCCATTGTTTGAATCAGAAATCAGAAATCTTTATTTGTAAATGTATTAATGTTAGTAAAGATCCGTGCGACACAGAATTAATTCCTAGTGGCGATGTCGTCTAGTTGTCTTGTTGTTAAAAGACGAAAGAGGAGAGTAGTGCTTGCAGATTTTTTAAGGATCATCACTCCATCAGTAATAGTAAAAGAAATTTCGTTTTGCTCCTATTACGCGCGCTGTATGCTTGTTTATCGCAATAGTACTACTAGTTTAAAAACAGCATTACAGAGAACGTGTATGCACGCACAGGTTCCACAACGTCCGAATATATTACTAAAATTTAATGTAACTATTTTAAGAACGATCGAACAGGCGTTCCTAAATTAAAATAAATTTGCGTGCAAGCTATAAAATTTAAAATAAAACACGAGTATTGCCAACGCAAATATATTTGCCGCTTGCTATTTCGGCCACCCCGTAAGGAAAACCACCGTAAGTTATTTCTTGCAGTAATATTGTTGGCCGCCATTTACGGACATCTTGGTAAATAAATAATATCGTTCTAACCAGTGACTGATTACTGGCATTGACGGGGAGCGGCCTTCTGCCCTCCCGTACAGAGCTACAGGGGAAATATATAATAATCAGTCATAATTCCCTACAAAGTATCCTCTTAATAATCAATTCGTTCTCTACTGAAAATGAACCGAAGGAGCCCCTTCGATCAGACCCCTCAAATTTAAGACAAAGTATCGTTATTATTTGTCGTTTAGAGCCAGAGTTTTATCAATACTGTTATAATATATAATACTTTTTATTATATTTGTTACTAAGTCGCTTGTCTCACTAAAACTCTTGAAAATATACCCCGTTCAAAGTAGATGGCAGTAGGCAAACTCGGTTAATATACAACATTCCTATGAAGACAATAAACAAAATTTATCAAGGGTAGGAATATCGGCGTGCGATCACTAAGTAATTGAGAATTCCTGGCAGAAAGCCTCGCAATACCGCAGCTGACGTAAGATACCGAACTTTATAACCGTCAAACGGTAACATACACGTGTTGATTGACACTGCAAGAGTCATAAAACTATCAAAAACAAAGTAAGTTAATATATAAACTTGCTAAAATATACAATTTTCCTTAATACCTAAACACTTTAGCCCCGGGGTGTGCGATGTACAAGTTTCCCCCTTAGGGTCGATTAAAATCTTAACAGAACCATTATAACGAATATTTAAACCTCCATAACAATTTTCTTACTTGTAATGTTAATCGGTCTATAAAAAATTAATTTTCACGCCTGTCCTTTGAATATTAATTAAAAATTATTACTGTTTTACGCACGATTTTTCTCGGAAGAAAATTTTACCTAGAGACGTTCGAATGTAACGCAATTTTAAATGGAATGTTTGCGTTTAGTAAAAATCGTGTTAGATGTTAATATAAATATTATTAGAATGTTTCTTTTTATATTTTGTGTTTTATTTATATTTCACATTCTTTATTACATTAGAATGCGAGCTTAACTTTCAACTCTTTGAACGACATAAAACAACATATTTTATGAGCCGAAACACAGCATCTTCTACAAGAATTGAATAAAAGTAACATATCTAAAGAAAATAAATAACATATATGTATCTTGAAGATGAAAATTGACTGCCGTTTTCTTTTTGGCTATAAGTCGAGCTCGAAATAAAAACAAAATTTTGCGATTACTAAAAGCCATCCGAGAGTTTGCTCCAAATTGGTTAGTTCCATTTCAGCTAGATTTCAAAGAAATGTGTCCTCTACCACTGGTTCTGCTTCAAAATCGACCTAACACTGACTATGGACTCGTTTTCAGGTTGTCTCAAGAACATCTTTTGTTTGTGACTTAAAAAGCGATGGTTACGCCTCCTCTGATTTGCATGATGACTCGAATTCGTTTGCAAATGCTCCTTCTTTACTTGGGTAAATGGAATAAATTAAAACCATTATAATATACAAGACTCATTACTGTGTAAACGTAACCATTTTAAAGGCGTCTTTGTGTCGCAAAACAAGCTTGGTTCATTGTGAAGGTAAAAATGTGGTGTTTTTGGAGTTGTGAGTTTTCATAGTTGGTGCTCAAGGTACTTGTAATTCAGCTCATGTCACGGCCAGAGTGGGCGGTCGAACAACAATAGTTGAAGGAATCGGCCCCCGGTTAACACTTATAAGTCCACATGTTTCAATTGATTCTTTAGTTGGTGAACGTAATTTCGATGAAAATGCTATTTTCTGTGATTAAAAGAAGAAAATTACCCGTACTTCGAGATAAGGGAATATTCTTTTATTGTTAGGGTTCGACTTTCAAAGTGTTTGATTGCCTCGCTGGTATAGAGGTGTAATGTTATTGTAAATGCTAATAGTAAGATTCATAATTGCATTACCCGACAATACAAGGAATTATTTAAGTTTTCTGTCCGAAAATTTGATTGTAGAATTGTCTTTCATACGCAACAAAAGACTATTGTCTTCTAGACTGCAGCTAGAACGTTGCCTCAATATGATAATTATTAAAATATTATATACCTTTGCCCAATGATATGATGGATTACAGTCGTTATATTTAGTGTAATTTATTTAAAACAATCTTCATTTTCGTTTCTGCCCGCAGATTTACCCACTAGAATGCAACGTAAACACAAAGCGGGATAAAAGACATGACAATTTAAGACATGACATTAACATGTACTTTTTATACCGAAATGCGTTTCATTGGGATACATGCAGGGCATAGCAGCTAGCAGAAACTAGTTAATAATATTACTAGGATGTGTTCTAGATCAACATATATCACGAACACATGTGCCTGTAGTCTTAAACATACAAGTATAGAAGTCATAGTTTTCGTATATTACGTTCCATATATTTGTGCGAGAACACAACAATGAGTAAACGTTGATCGACAGAACAGTCGAAGGCACAATGAACCGCAATCAAACTTGGTGAAACTCACTTCACCCGGTTACCTACTACTCGAACATTGTTTGAGAACATAAATTTATGGTAAACGTTTCTAGCCACTCGATTTTCCTATTTGCTATGCAAAATTTGGCTTGGATAATAAAATAAAATTTAAGATGTTTTAAAAAAAATAAAATTTAAGATGTTTTAAAAACAAATCTATGAAAACAGTAAAATATATATCTTCAAATCTATATACGAGTATCCTTATTATAAATGCGAATGTGAGTTGGTTTGCTATACTTCTACACCTTAACTCCTCAATCTATCCACATGAAATCTCGCATACACGTTAGCAGGAGTACAGAAAAGAAAATAATATGTCTATACGTCATCAAAAAAACAAGTTCTGTTCTCAAGCGATCCCATAGGCAAAAGCTAGTTACATACATCGATTTTGCCCGCGGTTTCGCTCGCGTAAATGTAGTTTAGGTTAGATAAGGTCAGTTACAGTACTTTTTTCTGGGTTAAAGGTACCCTATGTCCTTTTCTGTACCCCTGAGAACATGTATACGAAATTTCATGATTATCGTTCGAGTATTTTGGCGTGAAAGCGTAACAAACAAACTGGTTTGCCTCCGAAACAATTAAAAAAAAAAGAAATCTCTCATTCGCATTTTTAATATTAGTTAGGTAAAGGATAGATTTTAACTTGTCTTTAATTTGTTATTAAATGTCTGTTTGCATTTGTGTTAGTTTGTAGCAATTGAATAGAAACACATATTATGTTATATTCTAAGTTGTATTTGATTGCAATAAACCTTAAGTTCATTGTTATGCGCACGCGCCGACTAGCGGTTTATATTGTACGCCTATGAATTATTAACTTGAGTGGATATGATTTATTAGTATTATTTTGACATGCCCGGCAGTTTTGAATAGCGCATGAAGGGATGTTGTGAATACAGTTGATATCGAATCAGGACATTTTTTTATTGCACCTAATGACGGACGGGCTGGCGGCTTACCTGATGGTAACTGTCAACCACCGCTCATGGATATCTGCAATGTGAAGGGTACATACAGCCAAACTGGTGCCTATCGTGATCTTATCTTATGTGGGAGCCAGTCAGTGCAGACCAGCGACACTTCGAACCAGTGGGATCTTTTGTGTCGACACTCTCCCAATAACGACTGCCATAGATGTTCATGGCAGCCGGGACCGACGGCTTAACGTGCTCTCCGAGATACGGAGCAGGCGATAATTGTCAATCAATATGCACATAATTTCGAAAAGTCATATAACTTCCAAAAGTCAGAGGTGCGCGACGTGGGTTTGAACTCGAGACCCTCTGCATTGCAGTCTGTCTCCCCACTGAGCTATCGCTGCTCTTGCCTATCGTGATAGCAGTACTACCTTTAAATATTCTGACTCCTAGTCTAAACTTTAAGTTTTCTACTTTAATATCGTTCCTTCTTTAGGTTGCAGAAGACAGATAGCACTCGCAAAATAATTAACACACAGCCAAATTTGGTGGGTTTAATTTTTAATATAAACTTCATTGAGTTATGCCCGTTTTCAATATGCCAAAAATAAATAGGTAGTCTGTAACAAGCAGTTAAACGCGTACTTCAATGCCGTTTCAATGTAACATTGATAAATCCTAGCTATTCTACTAATATTATGGATGCGAATGTGAGTTTGTTTGTTATGCGTTCACGTCTGAACTACTCGGCCGATTATCATGTTATTTCGCATACACGTTATTATTATCAAGCTCAAATACCGTTCCTGAGGGATAGGTCGTATGATTATAAACTAACAACTATAATATTTTAAATCTGTAACGATGTATCCGTTCATTAAAGATTTTATAATGACTGATCTATAGTTTAATTAATAGTTTTTAGATCAAAAGCCATTCCCCAGTTTCTGAAAGGCAGAACAACACAAATTTGTTATTAGGCGGTCAAAAGCATGTTAACTATAGTGATTAAATTGGCTGTTATTAAATTAGTCGGTCAATTACAGGATTGACTAATTTAGCTACAGGCAGTCAAATCACTTGACAACATTTTTTATTTTACTCGTTATCGACCTGCCTATTAAAACAGATGGTTTTTTTATTTATTTATAATCTTCGTTATTTTCTTGTATAAACTACTAAACGGATATTAGTTCGGATTTTACAGTTTTGCGTCTAGTTTCAACTTCTAAGCAACGTTTCAACGAGTGCAAGCAACATAGTACGATTCACGTCAGTAATCTTGCTGACGAAGCGCTCATGCAGACGAAATCACAGTATTATACATACATCATAACATTATCTCACGACTATATCCCAGAAATTACAGGTAGAGATCTGTTTTCGTCTTATAAAAGACGACTCCTGCACTAGGAATAACATATGTATCGCGGAGGACTTCACAAACATTTAAACAACGGACACAAAGAACAAATCGTTACACACCTACATTTCACTAGCTATGGCTTCAATTGCTACGTAATAGATGGAAGCCTATCGCCGTTTCCCGGGCACAGTTCCTAACTCCATGCTGCTAGTGAGAATTCCATGACAGAACAAGTGAGAATCGGCAATGAATTGCCGTAAATCTAAGAGTTCGAAAAAATGGTTCAAGTAGTATGCAAAGGTCACATGATACCACGTGACCGTGGTCAGAGGTCAAAGGTAATAGTCATTTCGGGGATATTATATCAACTATGCTGAGTCGAATGGCGTTGACCACGAGTCTCTAGCTGTTATGGTTCTTGAGTTGAAAGTTGTATAACAGACAGACGGACGGACGGACGGACTGACAAAGCTGTTGTATAAGAGTTTTTACGAACTCTAAAAACCCAAAATCACTTCGCCTTTCATATATGCTCTCAACACTGAGACCTTATGCACAATGCAATTGCATTAACTATCACTGCGCCACCGAGGCAGAGAAATTTGTTTTTTTAACGAAATCTCTGGGAATAATCCTATGTCGGAGGAAGAGGGGGATGCTAAAAACAACGGACCCAGAGAACACCCGATCTCAAAAAAACTATTTGTAGAGCACAGAAATTTTCGTCCTGTGTAGGCATCGAGCCCATAACACTCGGCGCAGAAACAACGGTGGACGACCACATATACCGCTACACCATCTGTGCAGTTAAACATTAATATAATTCACATTCCAGGAACAGTTATAAGTAACTCTTCCATCTGTCAAGCTACGGTTTCTTAGCGGTGCCATCACAAAGCTATTGTAATATGACGGACGTAAAAATATAGTTTAGTTTACAGTAATATAATAATAATAATAATGTTTATTTGCACAAAAAAGGTTTTACAATATCAGCACTTTAATTACACTGTGTCCTTAATAAAATAAAGACAATTTTATTCAGTTATAAGTGTTATGTTGAACTCTGGTACCCATGGTAAGATTTAACTTGTGTTATGGGTACCAGTGCCCTTCCATGTAATTACTAAATTAAATAAAATAGGGAGCGATTATACATGGATATAAATACACAGTAAGAATATTTATGTAGAACCCTAATTTGATCAGCCTCATATGAATAAATATATAATAATAACATATTATGTTTATATTGTGTGTATTTGTGTGTGTGTGTGTGTGTGTGTGTGTGTGTGTGTGTGAATGCGTGTGTGTGTGTGTGTGTGTGCGTGCGTGCGTGCGTGCGTGCGTGCGTGCGTGCGTGCGTGTGTGTGTGCGTGTGTGTGTGCGTGCGTGTGTGTGATATGTAAGTGTGGAGTGGTTATGTGTTTATGTGGAAAAGTGTTGGACTAGTGTGAACATTTTTATTATAGAGTAGACATCTTCAGTAATTTTTCAGTTTCATCATAATTTAACATTTGTAACAATTTATAGACCTTCCTTTTACACTCTTGCCTACAGAGGGGGTAAATATTGCATATTTTATTAATTTGGTTATACAAGTAACTACTGATAACGTGATAATGATGTTGAGCGAGGGAAAATTTCGATTTATGGGTGTCACATACTTTATATTGTCTACGGGTTTGAAGAACATTGACGTCATATACCATAGAACAGTGCTTGCGCAATATGGTTTGTAGGACAAAGAGCTGTCTAATTGTAAGAACATTAAACTCTGCGTAGAGGATTTGTGTGGGATATCTAAAAGGTTTGGACATTATGACTTTTAGGACTGCTCTTTGTGCACGCTCGACTTGTAGTAGATGCGTCTTTTGAGCCCCACCCCAGACTGTAATGCAGTATGTCAGTAAGGACTGACATAGCGCGAAATACATTGTCCTTAGAGTGTCCGTATCCGCGGAAAATCTAATTTTTTTAAAAATAAATATTAGCTCACGAGTCCGGGCAGTCAGATTCTCCAGTTGAGGTTTCCATTTAAGCGAGTTGTCAATGAGAACTCCAAGGTATTTCACTGTGCCAGTTCTTAAAATTTGAGGACAGAAACACAATGAAAAGGAGTGATTGTGACTGCAGGTATGAGCCTTAAGAACGAGAGAGTCAAAGATATTCGAGGGGGGAGCTTTCAAATAAAAAGGCATGTAAACTGTTTTTTTAAGATTTAATGTAAGTACATTATTAGAAAGCCAACCCATCACTGTTCTAAGACTCTCTTCCGCGTTTTCAAAGGTCTCAGACCAGTTCCTACCGTGTGCCAGTAGTGCCGTGTCATCAGCATATGAGTAAATAGAGCAGTTTTTGAGAGGTAAGTTGCAGAGGTTGTTAATGTAAATTAGGAATAATGTCGGACCAAGAATTGAGCCTTGGGGCACGCCAAAATTCAGTGGTTCAGTCTCACTGATGACATCATCTATTTTTACCCACTGAGAACGATTTCTGAGGTAGTCTTTGAGGAGTTCGTGTGTATGACCACGAATTCCAATTGATTCCAACTTATTCAAGAGATGAGGAACAGACACAGTATCAAACGCCTTCGAGAGATCCAAAAAGATGCCCAGACATTTTGAATTGTTGTCTAGTTTTGAGACCACATTGTCTATTAGTGAGGCAACGGCATCTTCAGTCGATTTTCTCCTTCTAAATCCGTATTGATTAGGTGCTAAGAGTCTATTGGATTCTAAGAAACCTATCAATCGATGGTTGATAATTTTTTCTAGTATTTTGGAGATGGCAGGCAGGACTGATATCGGCCTATAGTTATCGACACTGTGTCTGTCCCCACCCCTGAAGATTGGGTGGACAATGGCCTTTTTAAGTGATGTAGGGAAGCAGCCCGAAGACAAAGATATATTACAGATGTGTGTTATAACGGGTACAAGTACAGGCAGACACAGTTTTAGAATTCTTGGTGAGATACCATCCCATCCAGGCGCAGCATCTGTGCGGAGATCAAGAATAAGACGTTGTACCTCTTGTTCGTCTGTGGGCAAAAGCACAAGTGAATTGCTTGGATTTGCTTTCCCTGGACACTCATTAGTAATTTGACTGTGACTAAACTTAGAAGCTAATTTACTTCCGACATTTGCAAAATAGTTATTGACAGCATTGGCAGATGATATATTATTATCATAGATAGACAAAAGTTCTTTGGGAGATATAATATTACGGTTAGTGTTTGTGATATTCTTTATAACTTTCCAAGTGGCCTTAGGGTTATTTTTTGCTTTAATAAATTCGTTTTTTTCATAAGCTATTTTTATATTTTTAAGTAACCTATTACAGAAGTTGCGATATCTTGTGTAGGTTACTTTAAGAGTCCGTCCGTCCGTCCGTTTAAGAGAGAGAGAGAGTCCGGAGCGAGAGGTCGTGGAACGCCGTCGCCTCCTTTTGTGAGGAAGTCATTTCCATCAAGGAGGCGGCGGAGCGGGAGAGGGAGCGTTTGAACCCTCTCCCCAACCGCAGTACCGGGCGCCGGAGGGCGCGGGACGACCTCCAGCCACCCTGAGGTTTGACCTGGGGGTGGCGGGCTTTGTGGGCCTGCCCGCCATCCGTTCAGCACCAGGTCCGAGAGGCGGCGTGCGTGTTCCCACGCGCGCCTCTGTGTTGAGTCCGTCTCCCCTCTAGGGGGGACAGTAGGGAGTGGTAGAAGTGCCTTTAGGGTAGGTCTTTCGTGTAGTGGCCTGCCGTTTCATACGGCGGGCCGAAACCTCGGCGGGGTCGCGACCGCATGCGAAAGTGATTCGCGCGGCCCCGTCGATAGTGGTTTTATCGAGGAACACCGTGGTAGGTTTAGTCGGTATTCCGGGAGGTACTTTATCATCTTAACATCTCATTTTACCCCGGCGAGTCCGACATAACCCCTCCGCCCGCCCCCGCGGAGGGGTATGCGTCATGCATTCCCCCAAGTAAAAAAAAAAAAAAAAAAAAAGAGTAATTATTTGGGTCTTTTATTAATTCAGATGACATTTTATCCCTGTTGCGAATGCAGCGTAATAGACCGTTGGTAATCCAGGGTTTAAGTGTTCTACGTTTGGATGGTATATGAACATACTTTGAATGATTTGCAATGCATGAACCAATGGTGGAAATCAGAAGTTCTGTAGCGGTATTAGCATCCTGTGTGTTCATTATATTACTGAAATCGGTAGAATACAAGTTTGAGATTAAAGCAGAGTAGTCGAGAACGATTTTGTTGGCTTTAGGAGTTGCGGGTAACCGTTCACAGTCAATACTAATGTAAGTAGGCTTATGGTCTGTTATATATGTGTCAAATACCAGAATAATACAATACCAAACAGTAAACATTATGATGCTATTCAACGCATTCTAGAAAACTACATATGTCTTCTTTGCATAGACAACATTTTAGTATTGTCAATCAACCGGTATACTATAGCCGCAATGTGACGTCACCCCTACCCTTAGGCAAGTGCTTAGCTAACTAGCTATTGTTAATTTGCCTAGCAGCTAGACTTTAACAGAAACTGATCTAGACTTAGGACTTTTACTGGTAGTTACTGAAGTATTTTATTTATAGGAACAAGCATATGATGTGGTTGGTAATAATGGTATGGTATGGTAATGATATAGTATGGTATAACTACCACACCATGGTTGACTGCTTTGCATTTGCATGGTTGGTGTGCATAGTTGTAGCGTGTGGACGCTTGAAATTCTAGAAATACCACTTCCGTGTTGCTGGTCCTATAAAAAAGGTTTGCTGCACTGTCAATAAAGGATACAACTAATCCTACTGATATCAGCACTGTGTCCTCTGCAGACACCATAGAAGCTGAACTCACCAGGGAGAAAAGAATCAAACGCTAGGTAATATAGCTCGGATCTTCTGGCAGAAGAGGTATTTAAACAATCTGACTGTTACAGGTTTTAGAGGAAATCAAATCACGCCGTGCTCAAATTCTCATATAAATTATTACCATTCGTAGATAAAACAAATAGTTTTTTAATACAATACGAATGTCTACATAAAGTCAATTTCCTGAGGAAACCTTCTTCAAAATTAATGAAACATGTCATCAGTAATGAAATAACAAAATCTTCCAACAACAATAGTAATATTTTCTTTAATATCAGTTCTATATCCATTAGTGAAATAATCTGATATGAAATAGTGGTTTTTTGAACTTTCACCTTTTTGCTCAATGGCTTTTAGGGAAAATGAAATCAGAGGATTCCAAAATATGTATATGTAATGGAACTCTTTTATGTCAGTCAAGCGTACAATATGGTTCGTCAGTGATTTTCATCGGTTACAAGCAAACCAGCCGGAAAGACATTGTTAAAATAGTCGCATAATGTATTGTACGTAATTCATTGTGGCACGTTCTATTTATCGAGATTACATTTACGATTTGTCGTAATTTAAAATGAATAATGGCAGCTTAAATGTATCGTGAATAGTCCGCATAGGTCATAAACTAAAAATATATGATTGTATTTCATGTTACTCTTTTTTCAATAGTTCATAATCGTTCGTACATTGACTCACTCATGTATATTCCTGAGTAGATAAGCACACATGTATTAATTACACTCATATTTCTTCTTTCATGTGAAGAGCCGAATGCCACTCATTGACCACATAGAAAAACTTCGTGTTGCTACTAAGATACGAATAACACTTAGCAAAACAGACGAATAAAAAAAATCATACGATCGTTTGCGAAGATACACGCAAATACTGGCCAAGGTATCAACGACATTTTTGGAAAATGTTGGTAAACACATTTCATTAAAAAGTATTTCATACGCTATGTTTTCTTTTTTGTTTCGTTTAATAGCGGCTTATTAATGGAGATCCAAATTATATAAGTAAGACATTACTTATATTAAAATATGCCTTAAATTAAAAACAGTCACCGAAGTTCGAGATTAAAACTTTTACAGAATTGCATGACCACATGGACGATAGAATCCAATCCTGAAAATGAACTTTGGTAGGTACTCACTTTTGACAGTAAGCATAAGGAGAAACTTTTGCAATTGTATTAACAAAGCTATAAGCACGACCAACATGAAATAAATTGCAATCTATTTTGACATGAAAAGAAACGATTAACAAAAAAGATTATAGTAGCACAAGAAATATATACATTTATTAGTAACTAGCTTTTGCTTGCGGCTTCGCTCGCCTAAAAGTAGGTGTAACAGTACTTTTAATTAAATAAAAGATAGCCTATGTTACTCGGTGATAATAAAGCTTTCCAATTGTGAAAGAATTTTTGAGTAGTTTTTGAGATAAACCCTTACAAACACACAAAAAATCTAATCTTTCCTCTTTATAATATTAGTATAGATATAGAAAAGAAAATTACCCCTGGGTTAGTCAGACAACACAAAAACTAGGTAAATTAGTAAATGGCATAGCACTTTACTCTGCAAGTCAAATAAAAGGCTAAAACGGGCACCACAAGTAATTAATTCAATGAAGTTAGACTGTAAAAATAAAGTGAATGTAAACGAATTTTGTTCTGCATTCGTGAAATGTTTCGTTCGGAGATATTTTCAGGCTTTGTGTTTCATGCACGCGGCAGTCGGTAAGGTCGTCTTCTCGCTTGAGGTTGATTCTGTTCATGGTTTCGAGCGAGAGGTCTTGGAATGCCGTCGCCTCCTTCTGTGAGGAGATGATGTTAGTGAAGGAGGCGGCGGAGAGGGAGAGGAAACGTTCAATCCCTCTCCCTAACCGCAGAGCCGGGCGCAGGAGGGCGCGAGGCGACCTCCAGCCACCCTGAATAGAAGCCTGCGGGCGGTGGATCCATTGGGGCCGTCCATCACCCGATCAGCGCAGGTCCGAGTACGCGGCGTTCGTGTTCCGCGCACGCCTCTTGATGTCGGAAGGGGGACTAGGTCCATTGTGTGTGGGGTATTCTTTTTTTTGTTTATTTGTGAGTTTGTGTGATGGTTGTGTGGGACCTGCCACGTCCATCGGCGGGTCAAACCTTTGACGAGGTCGCGATTTGAATGCGATAGCGATCCGCGCGACCCCGCCATAAAGGTGTGAGGAACACCGCGGTGGTTTTAGTCGGTTCAGCCCAAATTTCCATCTTATGGGCTGGATCCCGACATATCCCCATCGCCCGCCCCAAAACTGGCGATGGGGAATGTGATACGCACATTTCCCCGCGTAAAAAAAAGGAACCAGGCGTTTACGCATAGAACCTTGGGTCCATGCGGGTAGGAGTTCGCAGACTCCTTTTGCTACTCGCCGGCCAAGAGGCAGTTAGAGTTAACATAAAATAATATATATATATATTTCCCCGTACTACCTTATGCGTGCCGTCACCAAATAAAAGAGGAGGCATTTGCCACTCATCATTTTAATTTTGTCATATGTTTGATTGACCTTTGAATATGACCACATTATTCTGTCACACGCCGTGAAAAGCCGAAGAATTAAACACAATCATGAATTACAACTGGATAGCCGGTCCATCATACCCAATTTTCGTATACAGTAGTACATAAATACTGAACAGGGCAGGCACTGGGTGGATGAATTACCTCACAACTCCAGTAACGACTCCATTGGGAACAACTAGGCACGCTTAGGATTAATTTAACTTCAAAACACTGATCACTAAGCTGTTTTGATTAATAATTTAATTTTAAATTATTTCAATCTCGTTTTACGCTAATCTGGGCAATGAAAGTATTAATTTTTCGTGCTAAACACATAATTTGGAAATAAGAAAGGATACTTTTCTCATTGGTTGGCGAATGTTGTATTGTTTTATATGCTGGGCTTGTAAAAAACAAAGTATTCTGTTTATATCGCGTAATACTTTGAACAATAAGTGGGGATCGAACCTCTTGATTGCATGTATGACGCTCGAGCTTTGAGCCAAAGATAAGACACTATATACTGAGCTTTGAGCTACCAATGCTTTGTTACAAACATTAACAAAAAGATATGATATATCAATGTTGCTCATATAGTATATCTATTTTTGTTTATCCACTAGATACGATAGTGTTTTTAATTCCTTTTACGTGATAACGGCATTAATGAACCTTGCGTGACATCTTAAACAGCTTTTCTAAACAGCGAAAAATTCATAGATAAACATTAGTCTATCTACGAAAACTTTTGTTTATTTCGTAACACATGCAAAGCACACCCTCACTTGATCGGCACTAGTACTTACGCTTAACGAACCGACCCAAGGGCCTTACTGACGTCATAAATGATAGTACAGAAAACAGAAAATATACTTCAGTTATTTCGATCCATGTTATTTTACTCGTGTCCAGTATTAAGGCAAAAATAACATCCTCGTGAAAACTTGTGGAGGCAGGCTAGAATAAATTAAACATTCTATACTTAGACAGTAGTGTAACTAAACTAACGGTCATGTGTCAAATGCATTTCTATTTGACCTTTCGACGTCATGGTTTGTGAATGTCGTTCCGTATGACGGAGAAAGTTTGCAAGGTGGTGTCATATAAAATAATATGTTAATAAAGAAACACGACAAGGAAAATAAATGGTGTAAAATATGCAGGTGGAAAATTCAATGTTTACAAATATAGTAAGCCCCTTATTATATCTGTAAACATTTTTCTAAGCAAGGTCGTGGAAATCCATATGGTCCTCTTGATAGTATGCAGTTAACATGGCCTATAATCGTTTGCAATTCCAGGAGTATCATTCACGCATTGCACAATCTCGGGTAAAGGACGTAAAGATAGGATGAAAGGACGGACATAATAGAAGTATAATAAAAATAATAATAATAATAATATTCTACCACATACACACAACACCATCTAACCCAAACTAAGCAGAGCTTGTACTATGGGTACTAGACAATGGATAAACATACACATATACTTTTTTTTTTGTAAATACATACATATTATACATATAAACACCCAGACCAAGACAAACATCCATGTTCATGCACACAAATGTTTGACTTGTGCGGGAATCGAACACGCGACCTCAGGCGTGGCAGTCGGTTACACTAACCACTACGCCATCGAGGTCGTCATTGAAATTGACTTGACTTGAATTGACATATGAATCCTCCAAAAACCTGAACACACATATTTACATACATATTTTCACGCCTACAATCCCGATAACAGGCATAGGTGTGTCGTAGATCGAACGTAATAAAAGCGAGCTAACTGCCGTTTATCATGCATAGTATCAGTCAAACTCTAAGCTCTTAATTGATTTTTTCTATTCCCAGTCAATCAATTTCTTTAGATGCAGTTATCATAACAACAATAACTTCAGTATAAGAATATTTTTGTTACACTTTTAATCCCTGTCTTCTTACACTCAAGTACTTACTAATGAACATCTTACGCCGTAAGTAAAGCTACCGATGGCGGAAACGAACGTCAGAGTGAAAAGCAGTTATCTCCTGACTTACAAGACCTTATCAGGCGAAAGGGTGACTTAAAAGTGTTTCCTTTTTAATTAACCTGTAGAGGGCCGTTTTATTATCTAAAATATTGCGGGGAGTCTGTTATTTCAATTTTATTTCAGCATAACCTTTATATTTGTGTATTATTTCTGGTTATATAATAAATAAGAAACATTAACATTTCTTCATATTTTTATGTGTTTACATATACTTTCACGGGTTATATAGCAATTTATTTTGTCAAACACTTTGGTTTACACTTTAGGTCAAGATAGTCTCATTATATTTATAAAATGTTGTGCCTGGCTCTCATATAACTGATGTAAAGATTGATAACTGAAGGGTCATGAACAGTCTAGGGTTAGACCAGTTGTCGGAAACTGGTTAATATTTAAAGATATACTCCGATAGATACTATTGTAAACAGTCTGTACGTCGGTCTTTTCGAGCTCTTTGATAAACGACGAGGCTTGCGATTGCTACTTATCCCGAATAAGATTGCACCAACTCTCCGATTTATTATATATTAATATATGTATTGGTTGAGAAAAATATATATTTTTTTTAATAATGAGAATGTGTTTGTTTTCAAAAAGTTACAATTAGTATGAACATCGTACAAAGATCATGAGACAAGGTATTGCAGAATTTTGTTGAAGTCGGGTATCCAATGTAAGATTTAACTTGTGTTTTGGGTACCTACTAGGTGGTAACAGTTACAAACGTTTTCGTAAATCCATTTAACACCAAAGTTCTTAACAGAAATCGAATATGTTGTTTAAAATAATAACTCATGTTATCAGAAGTTCGTTCAACAACACACATTCAATCACTTGGAAACACGAATTGTCATATAACAATGATTCGACACTTGGCGACATCATACAATAGACCTTTATTATCTTAATATGCAAAGAACAGTCTGGAACATGTAGCGTGACAAAGCGATAGTTTCTGAGGCTGGTTCAATTGCCTCAATGAATTCGACCTCGGTCCATCGGGACGTCGGTCCGTCATCGATGAAGATACCCGCATGTTCTAGCTAGATGCATTATCCAATACAATATGTGATGCGCCAGGATGTCCCAGTTCCCATGGCTGAGGATAAGTAGTAAATTACGTCACGTGAGCTTGAAACTGGTTTTTGTCACGATGTGTTAATAGTGTTGTAACGTTTACAAACACGTTTGAGGTTTGTTCCATATTTTGTTATAAAGTATAATGACATTTGCAAAAACACACAGGTATCTATCTAGTACTTATTCCGTTCTTTCCTAAGGATGTGTTCATGTTACTTGTGTAATAATATTTAAAGGTAATATAGTTTCAAGGTTTTGTTTAGGTAATATAGTTTAAAGGAGTAAAAATTTTTAAGAAATAATTCTGCTTGAAAACTTTATATACCTATATAGTTAAATTAGATAAGACTAAATGGCTTGTGAATCTTGAAAACATTTTATTAAGTTCTTGTTTCGCGATTATCAAAGCATCAAATATAATAAGGAAGTCTACTATCAACTTACTATATAGTAAAATAAATATTTGTGTGGTCTGCAAACATTGCTTCTGATCTCGCAAAATAGGCAAAGGTATTAGTCTCATAGTTCTACTTAGTGACAGACGTATTCGGATTGACGAGGTTAAGAAATATTCAGTACTATAACATTTTTAAGCCATAACAATTGAAATCTGCTTTGGTCGGTACATTCAAAGTACACAGCGGTCGTTAATCCATGTTGGCCGGTTTTAACATCTGCTACACAAAGTAGAAGGAACAATCATAAGTACTTATATTGCGTAGACAGTAAACGTCGAAATATACCTAAAGACCAAACGTACACAGCTACAAATACCGTCTCAAACAATTGGACACGGGTACGAGTGTAAAGAAAAACCGAGACGAGAGGGTCTTGCTTACTTAATTCTTTTGTTCGAGCCTTTGAGGACGCGGCACTTGCTAGCAAGTACTGTTTCGACACTCTTACTTGCCTTCAAAATGCCTTAAAAGATACTCGTCAAATACCATCAATGTGAAATCTCACTTAAGACAGCAAATCGAAATGAAGGCAGAGTCAAATCGGGATTGTGGTAATATTGTGCGCGGTCAAAACGGGATTGAACTGTGCCGAGTTTAGCAACAATCTAGCTTCAGTTAGAAAATTATTGCAATTTGCTTCGTCTTGTTTTGTAGGTGAATGGTAAAAAGTGCCGAGAATGAGGATATATCACACTGAAGTCGAGTCGAGTGAGTTTCTGACCACGATTAACTGTTTGGACAAGACACTTATGCAGGATTCTATATTGTGTATATATTGTATTAAGATGATAAAAGCCACATTCAAAGGCTCCGTACAAGTTCTGTGTCGTGTTCAAGCTGGGATTAAGGTTGCGCCAAGTCGGGACCAAATCGACCTCGAGTCCAACCAAGATCATGTCTTATAAAGCATATATTATCATAGCAGCAATATTAAAAGCTATTGAGCAGAACAGCACTGAGTAATGAGTATTGATGCAAATTTCTACCTTATACTGTACATTTAAAGTTTCACAATTCTTTAACAAACGATTGTAAATCTATAGAACAGGACCTCTCAAACTTCTGATTAAACTATTGCAAGTTCCAAGACATTTTAACTTGCCTGGGACTTCTTGAGTGTTTTCTTCCCAGTGTTTTCGAAGGTTAGCGCTAAATCCGGCTATACAGGTTTTCCAGGGAAGCGTGGGTAATATTTTAAGTTTTCGTATTATTATTACGAATGCCGGCTGTGCTGCTGAGCAAAGACATCCAAAAGAAGAAACAAAAGTGGTAGGTGAAAGATCACCTACCACTTTTCTTTGTCCTTTGCAACCTGGATCCAATTCCCCCAGTATTTATCTAATTTATGGATAGAATTAATTAGCAAAAAAGGCAGCAACAAAATACATTGTTACATTATCGAAATTAAAAATGGTTTTTATGTGTAATAATATAATAGCTACGAATTTCGGAACTAAAATCGTATATCCAATATTAAATTACGTCTGACACCTTACGAGAAACTGACAACGTATCTACTTAGTTATACGACAGAGTATGAAATGCAATAATCGTAAAATAAGCACTTACGCACACGTTATAAAATATTAATAGCACCTTCTTCCTGAAGACTAAGTTATCTATCAGTAATACTACCTATATGTATATCAGCAACCATCTTAAAATTATGTTTGTCTTTTTACGTTCATATAAAATGTGATTAGACAGTGAGGTCTTCTAGCCAAACTTGAACTTTTACTCACTAGGCAAAAGGTAATAACAGTATTAATGTTCTTACGCTGGTTTTCTATAAGAGAATTGTACTTTCAACGGCAAGCCAATTTATTTGTACTGTTGCCAAATAATTGGCAACCGCTTTCTTCCATTCATGAGAACACAAAGAGAGAGATATAAAGGTATGTTTTTTATTTTTAAATCTAATAAACCTATATCGGTCTTGCCTTATTCTGAAAACACAGCTTGCCATCAATTGCAGCTGTCTGTAAATCAAATTTCGTTGATATTAGTTTAACTGTGAAAACGAAACAAACAGACGGTTTGTTTTGCGCTTTTAATATAGATAGATCTTCTCTCTTAGCCTTTATTATTCCCAAGTCACTTGGGGTCGGCTTTTCTAGTCTAACCGGATTTGACTGAATATCAGTTTTTACACGGAGCGGCTGCCACCTGACCTCCGCAACCCAAAGGCTAACGATACTCTAAGGCTAGACCAGTGTCAGGATATAAGAGGGTACTGACTTTCCCAATAACGACTGCCATAGATGTTCATGGCAGCTGGGACCGACGGCTTAACGTTTTTCTCCGAGGCACGGATTAATATAGATAGATATGGAATTTATATGCAGGTTTTTATAATTTCATATTATTTTACTACGAACTTATATTAAATACAAATAAGTAAGTAAGGTCTCTCTATAATATTTTAAAGGATTAAAAAGAGAGTATTTAAAAACTACTTCTGCTCTATAATAATCCATTCGCGACGACTTTACAAACATTCAAACACCGAACATAAAGAACATCCAGAGACGATCGACAAATAACTTCCCAGATTTGGATCGATCACTAGTTTTTGCGTATGAGGGACTAACCTACAACTTTCGTTGTATTCATCATATTGATTCGCTGACATATAAAATCCAGTTGTGTCATTATTTAAACCCTGATAAGAAACACGCTCAGAAAACATAATTCTTCTATAACTTACCCGTATTATTTACATGTATACAAATTTTGGTACGAGCGCTGCATTGCTTTGAATCATTTTTCATGGCGCGTGTACCCTTAACCACCCATAATGTATGACCGGCCCGGGTCCTTTGACATCCGGCAAAAGGCACGTCTTCGCTAAGCGTGGAATGATTTCCAAGGGTCGCACCCGCTTCACGCACCGTTTACTGTTCTCCAATTATGTGATTTTCTTTAAGTGGTTAGCCCCTTTTTCTTTTATAACCTTTAGGAACTTCTGACACGACAAAATTGATAAGTTGAGCGCTTTGTGTTGAATGTGTGTTGACATAGTGGTGAATGAACTTATTGGCAACCGAAGGTCAAGTATCACTCATGAGTTGTTAGACAATGAATTCATAGCATATATTTAAAATGTAAAGGTAAGAATGTTTCCTTTTTTATCTCTTGACTGTCAAGCGTGACAGGTGTACATATAATTCTTGAGCGTTGAGTTTCGGCTGAACACATGGACATTCATGACAATCGTGATACTATTGATCCTAGTTTTTTACCCAAGACACAGCGAGTTAAAAAATATTGTTATTAGGAATAAAGAAAATGTTACACATATTGAAATAATAACTGACAGAGTGCACTGATGTCGTAATGGTTTTAAGCAAATAGCAAAAAAGTAAATTGTACAGAGTACCTAGAAGTAGTAAGGAATTCAGTAAAATCAAATTATGATATTCGATTATGAGATGCGTTAACAAAATGGTGGCTTTTCGAATAAACATACCTAGTATTATAATAGGTCGGGCGAAAAGTCTTTTCGCATATAGTCTGTATAAATATTTAATAAAATCTCTTTGGCTGTACTAGTTGTATCTGGCTGGTTTTGATACCATTAAAGAGGCTAAATTAAAAAGATTTTTTTTTGTAGAATATTGTTTCCCGCGGTTTTCATTTGTTTCTCTTTCTATGATCTTTCGAAACTAATTAAGAAATTCGATACATTTTAAAATATTATTAAACAAACGGAAGAAATGGAAAGAAAGCCGCGAAAAAAATTTGTAACGTTTATGGACCTAATGCGGTGTCAGTAAGAGTAGCACAAGGTTGGTTTAAACGTTTTCAATCCGGGAATTTTGATGTCAAAGATCGCTCTGGTCGCCCTATCACGGATAAAATGTATGCCATTTTTGAAAAGTGGAGCATGTTCGGCATATCGGTAGTTACGACATAGCTGAAGATCTGGGAATTGACCACAAAACAGTTTTGACCCATTTGAATAAAGCTGGGTATACAAAAAATGCTCGATATTTGGGTGCCACACGAGCTCACTGAAAGAAACCTAATGAACCGTGTACTCATTTGTGATTCTTTATTGAGACGTAATGAAACCGAACCGTTTTTGAAGAGATTGATAACTGGTGATGAAAAGTGAATCACGTACGATAAGAACATGCGAAAAAGGTCGTGGTCAAAGGTCGGTCAGGCTTCACAGACTGTGGCAAAACTCGGGCTAACTCGCAATAAGGTGATGCTGTGTGTATGGTGAGATTGGAAGGGTATTGTTCATTATGAGCTTTTACCGCCGGGCAGAACCATCGATTCGGATCTCTACTGCCAACAACTGATGAGATAAAAGCGAGAAATTGAGAGAAAGCGGCCGGAATTAATCCATAGAAAGACCACACGTCTTTTATCACGATAACTCTAGACCTCACACATCTTTAAGTCACTCAGCAAAAATTAAGTGAGTTTGGCTGGAAGGTGTTAATGCATCCGCTATATAGCCCTGACCTTGCACCTTCAGATTTCCACCTGTTTTGGTCTCTTCAGAATTCTTTAAACAGTATCAGGTTAACATCAAGAGAGGACTACCAAAACTACGTGTCGCGTTTATTTTGATTGAATTTGAAGTCCCAAAATGTCTACAGCAACGGGATCATGTTACTACCTACAAGATGGCAGACAGTTATCGAACAAAATGGCACATATATATTGTAATTAAATGTAAATAAACTTTGAAAATAATGTCTTGAGTTTTCATATAAAATGCGAAGAAACTTTTTCCCCGACTTAATATTACACTAAATTGTTTTCAATCGAATTACATTGTACTAAGATTTTTACATAGATTCGACCTTCGTTTATACCCTGAGTCTTGCTTTACACGTTATCAGCTTGTGGCGACTCCGCACAGACGAAGAAGTAAGTTCCGCCTACATCTAACAGATAACGCTAAATACGCTAAATGACGTCACAATCCTGCATCGCGCAAGCAGAGTTTACACAGCGACTAACTATATATACAAGCACCCGACATCAACCGTCGGGCCGCGGCCCGCCAGGCACGATCAACCAGCCTGGTCGGAGGATCCTCCCTTTGTGTTGGAGGGACATCACACTCCGTTCTTCCACATTGGTGACCCCGACGTGATTGGAAGCAACCTTCACGGAGCAGATCAGCAGCAGCAACCATCGCCATCATCTTCACTCCTCTTACACAGCACCTCTCCAGATGAGCAGTAATCAAGTCGCAGCCAGCCAGCATCTTCGGCCTCGACAGGGACCACCACACGCCTGCAGCGAACGCGCAGCCTGGTCTTCCCTACGGCCTCACCAGCGTCAAGGCTCAACCCACTGCACACACGGTCCACGCAAGCAGAGGGCACTTCATTCACCGTCAACGCAGCAGCGAGCCACGACGCAGCAACTACGCAGCATCAACCCCAACTCACTGTGGGACACACTGCAACGCAACAACCCCGACTCACTGGGGCACACGCACCGCTCACCGCACTTCAACACCGACTCACTGGGGCACACGCAACGCTCATCGCACTCAGACCCGACTCACTGAGGTCTAGCGACATATAGTTCCGACTCACTGGAACTAGCGGCATACAGTTCCCACTCACTGGAACTAGCGACATACAGTTCCGACACACTGTAACTAGCGGCATCTTTCACTGGCACTGGCAACGCTCTTCAGCAGCATCGACAGCTGTCTCATCAACCTGATCGACCTTCGGTCTTGGGGGGGAATACTGTGGCGACTCCGCACAGACGAAGAAGTAAGTTCCGCCTACATCTAACAGATAACGCTAAATACGCTAAATGACGTCACAATCCTGCATCGCGCAAGCAGAGTTTACACAGCGACTAACTATATATACAAGCACCCGACATCAACCGTCGGGCCGCGGCCCGCCAGGCACGATCAACCAGCCTGGTCGGAGGATCCTCCCTTTGTGTTGGAGGGACATCACACTCCGTTCCTCCACAAGCTAATCAAAGATTATTTTTATTACTAATAAAATTTCTTTTGCAGATTTTACTCAGTACTTGCGAGTTTGAATATAAACATAGTAGGTATAAACACAGTAGCGAAATAGAGACAAAACATACAGCCAATTTTTGAAAGACTTCGAGTCGATAATCAAACATTTGTCAATTGATTTGATCGGCTATTGCTAATTCAGGCAGCCAATCACAACGATTGACATGCGTTTAAACGTCTGTTAACTGAATTTTATGTCAAGCCGCCTATCAAAAATCTATGGTAGATGAGCTAAACGCATTCAAAATGACCTAAGTAGCGTACCTGGGATGAGTAACATTTCCCGACTCCTGAGCCTCTTGGCCAACGCTTGCTCGGACACAATGGTTTTGCATTGTTTTAAAATAATTGGTGAGTTAAGAAGTGGATGCTAAGGTGCTATGCTGTCAGCATGGATACAGCACCTGATCCCGAGCGCTTTAATCGAAGATACTTTGTTTATAGAGCCGTCGTCAACGACACATAGTGTTGTAGGTTTAAAAGTCGCGATAATAGATTACCGTACGATAGACCGATCTATCTTGTAAGAAACAGATAGTTGCGCTGGTAACACAAGAGGCATACGCTTTTGGTTCCCAACTAACACATCTATTATAGTAGCTTTGGAACCCTGCTTATAACTAGGAACAAATCTCAAGGTTATCTATGCTAATATTATGAAGGGGAAAGATTTGATTCATGGTTATTTTGTTCTTAAGGGTTTAATTCAAAAGCTACACAACCAATTTAAAAATCTTTCACCATTAGAAAGCTATATTATCACCTAGTAACATAGGCTATATATTATTTTAAAAAGTTCTTTTACACCTAACCAGACTTACTTTTACGCGAGCGAAGCCGCGAGCAAAAGCTAGTATTTTATACAGTCCCAAGTTGTTTCACGTAAATCGAGGTCTCAGTCTTAAAACCTGTATATCTGTACACACTTCGCTCATATGTATGTATAGGTACTCGTTTATATCTATTGAGGCGAAACTACATGTTTATTGAACTGTGTAAGTAGGCACGAGGCACAATTGTACATTTTCGTCGCGAGGCGACATACGGTGTCACATAGCACGATAAGGATGTAGCGGTAACCATCCTCTCAATAATACGTGAACAATTGTACGATGTGTTTATCTTCTTAGTTTCTTCACCCCTTGTTGCTATGTGACGTAATACTTACGTTTACACGAATGTTGTATGTACATTGGATTAATTACTACGGAATTTTGTGGTTATCGATTTATGAACCAGCTTAATTTCCATAGAGATCTAAAGACCTCACTATAAGTAGTTCAGTTGGTAAATAAATAAGGTAAAACTAGGGTTTTGAAGCCGCATGGACGCCTTTGACTTAGCTTAATGATCATATATCACGAGTTTGCAATTAAGGTAAATCCCTTACTCAACTCATGACTATGTAAACAGTACAACCTTATGATGCACTAATCTCATTGTACATACTGTGTCAGGCCTGCACCCCAATAATCTAGGCAGAATTTCTAGCACACAAATTACGCCTTTAGATAGGAGGTAACGGGGGGCGAGCCTATTGCTGAGTACCGGGAACAGTGCTCCGTGCATTTCCTGAGAAATTCTTGACAAAACAGCCTATCAACGTTTTACCCGACACCTCGTGTTCTAAAATGGCATTCTCTACCACTCATATAGAGTATTTAAAAATGAACATTAATAACATAATTAACCCTAAGCCGGAGAGTGTAAAGAAATTAAGCTGTTGCTAGTCGCCGATTAATATATTTCATTCTAGACGATTAATATTGTTACGCCCAGTGTCATCTCTCGGCATTGTGGGGAAGACTCAGCAGTTTCGTCTAATGATTTATTACACCGCCATCTATTGACATCTGAACTATGTATAACTCGGAACTACGTAGTATGGGTACGTGAAGCGTAGAGAGAACGCTGGCACATTCTCGAATCTTCTACTGTTTTCATACCGGGTATGGCGTTACTAGAAAACTCTAGAAACGCTTTACCCGCGTATAAATAGCTCACGCACCGCCAAGTCAGTTTACAATCGTAAACGGTCAAGTTTTCATCGAAGCGAACGGAAGCAGAAATACTACGGAGTTTGAAGCAGTTACAGTGGAATAGAGTAGTATAGTGTTTGTTGTGTTTTAAATTTAAATGTGTGTTTGAATAAAACGTGTTTTAGTCGATAATATTGTTTACATTCTTATCCGTCGAACCCAGCACGTAACAATATATTTAATTCTAGACGACTAATATTTGTCCGTTTAGTGGACGACTAGACACTTTGAAAATTAAAGAGTGCGTGTCGAGATAGTAGCAAAAATAAAATCTGATTCCGTAGCTAATCCAACTTGAAAATAGTAGTATCAGTTAAAATCAGGAGGATTTATTTGCCTTGTCTTAAGTACCTAGATTGAAAAGTAAACATTGAATTTCTTCGACGGCAGAAAGATAAACAAGCAAGTACGTTTTGAGCAGGTATGTTTCTTGCTATTTACTCAAAGTTTTAGAGCTGGAATAAAAAATGATGGTAGGTATACTAAGCGTGATTTAGACCACAATAGAGACTTACGTCAGGAATTCCTTACCTTAGCTAATATAAAACAAATAAATAGAAAAGAATACGGATCTAACTAAGCATAAACATTTTAACACACTGGTGCGATATACAGAAACTCCTCGAATGGAGGCGTGATTGAAGTGTTAGACTCGATACTGTTACCGCGTTGCGTCAGGTTTGATACTCACACAAGACAAAAAATATGTGAGATTTTTGACCATTGTTTTAATTTTAATGGAGTACCACACAAAACAGTAATTATTCCTTGAGGAAAGGTTATCTTTTGCAAATTGTCGTTACTATAAAAATATTATTATTTTAAATTGTCTATCGGTAGGCATAAAAAGGATTGAATAATTACTTGTTGCTGTTGATATTAGAAGTAACTCAAGACATTTGTCATCTTCTTCGACACATCGATTTATATACATATATGCTTGTCATTACATTTCAGTTGTATTCAAAGGTCGCAAGCCACTAATTTCGCTGCGACCAAGCCTGATTACGCGTTGGTTTATAATAGCCTTTATGAAACTATTCCGTTACTTACGCAGTTGTTAATTTACGCACTTAGGAGACAAGTTGTTTTACAAACCATAACATTTACAACATACCATACCTACAGTTAGTAACATAAATATACGTGTCAATAGCGTGTACACCTATACTAAAAATATGTGTAGAAATTGCTTTAAACGACCCTTTGTTTACAAGATGCTCCAAATTTCATTGTTAGATCCCTTTCAACATAATAATACGGTGGTCCCCTTCATGCAGTAACGTTACAATCTGGCATCTAAAATACCTGGCCACAGATAAATCCGGCCCTTTATTACTACATGTCAAAGACACGTCAACTCACGTTTAAGCGTTTTACAAATGAATGTGGAATTCAATTCGGACAAGCTTATTACAGCTTTAAACATCAAAGATAGTTGCGAATGAGCCACAGGGCGAGATAATGAAAAGGACCAGTCGTTACTCGACGGAACACTAAACAGAGCAATGGTCCGCGATATGAAGAATGTTCCCGTCCACACAAAGTTTCCCTCGTTACAATCTACCCCCACTAATGACGACGGCCAACCTTTTTGTGCGATACTTGCCCATTCGTCTTCCAACCGGCGACGTGTGCAGACGATTCCACATGCCGTCCCACGTCGGAGCACGAGATAAATGAATGGACTTTTCATTACCTTACACCTTACTAATAAGGTCAGCAAGGTCAGTTTCACGTTCAAAGATTAAATCGAGCTCGAGAGCTTAAATAATATCTGTTCGGCGCGCTCATAAAACTTTAAGTTAATAGTTTTAGAAGGTCGCCGGGACTCAAAATAATAGGAATACTGTCAAAACAAATTATTGAGCTTTCGATTACACCGCTATTTGGCGCCCAATTCGCGAGCTTTCCTTCACAATCAAAAATTTAAATGAGTTTCCTCGTTTCACGAGTGAAGCGTATTTTTTTTTCTTCTAATGCCATTTCGGGATGGTATTACTCTTAAATGAATATTCATTCGGTGCGAAATCGTTTAAGAGATAATAGATTGAGGTTCATATTAGGATCGCAATGAATTATGGCTGTTCGTTTTATATGCGGGAATTCGGTCGTTGGATTCCTTTAAAGTGATTAATTGATGGCCAAACCGATTACTTACTGAATGCGAGATATAAAGCAACTGTCAGCTTGCACGGGGAGCTTACCTGTAAAAAGGAAAAAGGCACGTCAGTATTATAGATATAATGGTTTTAATACACTGACAAAGTAGTCTGTGACCTGTCTGCAGGCTGTAGTATCATCATTTATTTCCGTTAACAATGTTTTTGTGACAGCCTCGTTGATTCTGTAGTATAGGCGTGAACATTTGTGCAAATGCTAATCGTGAGATTCTGAATGCGGTTTCTGGGACAGACGTAGTGTAGGATTGCTATTAAGATTTATGGATGTAAATTTTAAATGGCAGGATTATCTTAAAAACGTTTCCAATTACAATGGTTTTTTATATTACCGTCAATTTAGTTTCCAAATTGCTAGTGTTCTGTAAAAACCTTTAGTTAAGCTTCAAACACATGCATTTAGTATTAGGACTGGGTTCACGTCTATTATACTATTGCACTATAAGACTTCTTTACGCTCGAGAGGTCGTGATTTTAGATCAATGCACTGATAGGTTTCAAGCCTATACAAACTGCCCACTGTAGATCCAATGTCATAATCATAAGGCTAATTTAACTTCACGTAATATGCTCGTCTCTATCGCAGCTGACGATATTTTGGACCCAAAATTCTAGTCTAATATTTAGGGAATAATTAATAGTAATATGGTCAGTTTTTATTTGTTAAGGTATATTTGAAGAAACACGAGACAAAAACAAGATTGATAGACAAAATTTATCATAGTAAGAGAAAGAATCCATCACCAAAAATTAGACTTGCACAATGTAAACGTTGGTATTGAAATACCTTATGTAATTTCCCGTGAGGCAAGAGAAAAATGTAGCTTATTACGTAGAAGAGAATGTAACTACAGTCGAAACTAACTTGTCATTGTTGAAAGTTACAGTTTTCAATCTTGAACAAGTTACTTCATAATTCAAGCTCGGGGGGACGAAAGTGGAGCCGCAACTTTAGCCGGTGGGAATTTGGTAGTAAGAAGTTATTACACAAAGTCAAACAGACAGAATGACCGTCGCAATGGCGCGGTCAAGCATGGCTGGTAAGCACGCGATTCCCTGGCGAGCCATTCGCGTGGCTCGGTATTTCACGCCTTGTTTACATACCCTACAATTTTAAGTAGAATTTTTTAGCAGTTGGCTTATGCAAAGCTTTCGAATAAATAATAGAAAGCGACTTATGTCAGTTGTAACTACCTCGTAAAGTTTAACGGACGGCTGCTTTCAGACTTCGAGGCCCAGACATAATGCTTTTTCGTTGCGTCTATGTCTAAATTATGGTTATATTGACACATTAAAACTGACTTTTTAGTTGCTTCTGTGACATAAATATGCGCATACGCTTATCGTTGATCGTACGGCGGGATTTTACGACTGATCCATATGTGATACCTAGATAAAAAAGTGATGCTTATCATCACTTTTTTTATCTAGATATCACATATGGCTCAGTTCAGATAATAAATATTTTTCAGGTTATAAATTTTAGCAATGTAGGTATTTGCTAGACGACAATAGTTAGTCCTTGAACCTGTGCGCTAAAATGTAACTGACGAAATGTGGGTGTTAAAAGGCTATGTGTACCCCTTGAAGATACAGAGATTTGTATCATATATGTAATGAAGTAAAATAATTTTCACCATAAAGTAGGACTTGACCCAAGAATATCGGCGGCGCCTTTACGTGAAATAAGCTATGCTATGCTTTTTATTTTTAAGACAAAGCCCGTGAATACAGGCTACGGACGCAGAGGACTTACAGATTCTTGACAGCTCTTTCATGCAGTAGATCACACATATTTCTGTCCCGTGTGAGGAACAAAACAATAACACTCGGCGCACTAACCGTCGCGAGGCGACCGCAGGCCATTAAGCTATTCGTGCTATCGAAATCCTACACGCCGCTCTCAGCATATCAACGACAATACGACTAATGAATGACTAATTAGTCGTGTTGTTCTTAAGATCCTACTCACCGAGGTCAATCTGTATTGATGAACGGTAGGTCCTTCTAATTTAACTATATTGCTTGGCTAGGCTTTTTAAAGCCCAAACGAAAACATACAATTGTATAAATTAATTTAGTTTTATCAGTATCCTTCGTCAATGTCATCGTATTATGGCCCCTCTTCAGGCGTGATGACAGACATTTTAATTACCTTCTTGCTATTCCACGTCTTCTGTTTTTATTTGAAGAACCATTTTGTAATCGTTTATTCTTAATAAACTATTGGTTGCCGGCGTCACAATATTTTAGCAATGTTTAAAAAAAGAATATTACAGGTCTAATCAAAATATCTTGACATGACATATAAGACACAGTGTCTATGCCTCAAATAAAATTTTTTTTCGATGAGCTTTTCTCGTTTGAATATAGAACGTTAATATTTTTAAATGCGTTTTGATTATGTTTATTAGATATACAGTATGTATTTTATTTTGATGTAACCTTTAGCTTTATAATTTATTGTGTGGTATTAAAATATGTGTAAATTTTGTTGCTTATTAATTAACAAAAAAGAAACTCGTTAGCACAGTCAGACGCGCGTGTCGTAGGATCAAGCCCGAGACCTTTGACTAGCAGCACAACATCGTTAAATAATACATTAAAAATATATCCCAAACAACAGTAAATGTTCTGTTATTTAGTCGTCATTGAATAATCGTGCAATGTAGTAAGATGTATAGCGTGGTCAGTATAATAGGCGCGCGTCTCCGCGTCAAATCCTCTGGCGGCCGCGTGTCGCCGGTTGATAAGCAGCCGATGGGCTAGAACACTGCGATCAAAGTTACATACGGTAGCGGATTAAAATATAGTCATACTACCTACTATTAACAATACCGCCTACCATTAACTACTAGCTTTTGCCCTCGGCTTTGGACGTGTTTTTGTCTGGATGAAAGATTTTATGTATCCGTGGCATATACACGTTGTATGCGAAATTTTATGATGGTCGGTTGCGTAATTAAGGCGTGTTATCGTTATAAACAAAAAAAAACTCACGTCCGTATTTATTGTGTTAGTGAGGATTCGAAAAGTATATGATCGACAATCGATTTTTGAAGGCAATTACATGTCAAAAGACTCACTCTTTAAGTGAGGTTTTATACCGATCAGGCAACGAAAACGCATAATTATATAAATCTAACGTTACAATACCAAGACAGCAATTTATTGATTGATAACCTTTACATTAATGAATAATTAAATAAAAATAAAAATGATTCACGTAAATATGGTAATAAATGCAACTGTTTATAGGCAAATAGGCAAGACTCAGTAAATACACGCATAATTACATACAATCAATTTGTAATTTAATTGCCACATGTGATCGTATATCGGAATAAATAAAACTCATATTTGTATTTAAGAAAATTGAAACTGTCTATTATATGTGAGGACTGTGGAACCTGAAGTACAAATAGTACTTTAGGTCACAAGTTATCTCATATCTTTTTTACTGTAGCTAGTAGTCTTCCACAATATAAGACACAATTTTGTGCAACCAACAAGTTTGATTATAATGTAATCATATGAATTGTAGTGAGAGAACGTCTATTTTTATATTTGCAAAGTCGCAGCATGTCTAAGACAAATTTTAAATTTCGAAATTACTAATCGCTACCCCTTATAACTTGAGGCGTGTTAGTCTGCGACGCTTGGCGATGATAGCAACACCCTGTTAACTAACCGTTGACCAACGACAGTTCCGCTCGCTATGTCCCCTCTATACAGACTCCACTAACATTTTAAGTGGAATGCCTGCTCCCTGTCTACTATATATCTACGATCAAGCTCTGTTTTACGCCTGTAATCCCTAAAGGGTTGGGTAGAATAATATTAGAGCTATATTCTGGCTTCATGTAATAGGCGAAGTTTTATGGCGTTCGCAAGGCAGTATTCGAGGACCACACATCTTAGACACCATGTAATTACTAAAATTTGGTTCATATTACCAAACTTACGGCCTTAGGGAAGATCTCACTATGGTCTATTTCGCCCAATGGTCTCTACTGCGTGACTCAGGCATCGAATTCAAGAATTTTAGACTGACGGTTCGCATGCAACAAGCTTACGTCACTGAAAAATAATGACTATTTCTGTACTAAGAACGACCTGACCTTATAACCATTACTTTATCGATTATAACAGGTGTCGCAAATCTCATTAGAAAGCCTGAACAGTGAAATGGCAACTGTAGTTTGAGTAGAGTAATGACAAAGCCTTATTAAATGTATTTACAAGACAATAGAATGCGATATGACGAAAATTTCAATTAAACAAAACAAAACGCCGCTGAGAGTATTGTATGGCGTGCGACAGTTGGCGGGAACGGCGGGGAATGGCGGAACAGCGTCGCATGGCGGACGTCCGGCGCGCGAGCGTCGGCAATGGCGCGGGACACTAAAGCCGGCGCCGCCGCGCCGATGAGAATAGCGAATAGCGGGAGCATTCGCGCCATTACGCTTCGAATGGGAGAGATTACACCAACTGATTATTTTCTTTCATTATTAGCAGAACATGGACCACGATTAATGACCTAAATTAATTTAAAACACGAAGTTCTTCGAAAAGGACATAGTAAGGTTTCTTTAAGATATACTCTGGAGTTACAAATGTTTATAGGCTACAGTAACCCCTTACCATATAGGTACAGTCAGCAACATAAGTAGCTGAAAATTAAACAAATTTGTAACATTATTTTATGCATTAAAATATACATATTATTGTTCTAAAGTAAGTAATTGTGATTAAAATAACTATATTTTAACAGTACCTGCAGTAACATGAGCAATTACCATCATGCATTAAAATTGTGGAAATGTTGATCGACTTATGTCGCTGACTGTACCACTAGGATAAAATTTTAATAAGTTTGCGACCATTACAGTATAACAATAAAAAATTACCATAATGCTACTTATTGCACAACATGATGACCACTTGGTCTAGAACGTATGAATTTAAGACCAACATAATCAATGAAATGTAAATTTAAAGATTTAATTAGAGGAACGAGGGTCGTAAATCCTGTCGGCCAATGACTACAGCTCGACTTCCCTTGTCATGTACTCGCACTAGGTCTGATGTTTAAAAATTGGTTTATCAATTCTAGTTCGTCAAACAGACATCATGTGATAATATCATATTAATTTCCTTGCGTGTTTCCCAGGCTTCCAGGTAAATTATTTATCTGAGAAGTTATGAATATCGCCATTCATAATAAGACCAGCCAATACGCATTAGGTACGTGTCAAATAATGACAGCACTGCAGTTTCCTCTTTCAAATCGTGGGATCAAGTCTACAAGCGACGTCTAAGAATTATTTCACCGCTTTTAATATTCTTGGTAAATTATCATATAATTTAGACCAGACTTGCTTTATCTAGCTAAAAAATAGATATCCTATCCGAATAATATCTGTGTATTAGCCATTTACTTACATCATACCTATTAAAGTACGGGTACAAAATGACACAAAGACAGCCGGTCTTGCTGTGTCACGTTCCTTGTACTAGGTCTGCATTAAACAACATGGCGACAGCGAAATTATCCCTATTTAATCCTGCAATAGACGATCAAATGTTGGTCAAGAGATTAAGTCTAAAGATTATCAAGTGACATAATTATCGACCAATGCGAAAGCTCGGCTTACTTTGTCACATAGCTTGTGCTAAGTTTGACGTCTCGGTTATGGATTATCAAGATTATCAAGCGATATATTGACCAATACGAAAGCTCTTCTTGCTTTGTCACATAGCTTTTGCTAGGTCTAACGTCTCGGCTATGGATTATCAAGCGATATATCGACCAATAAGAAAGCTCGGCTTGCTTTGTCACATAGCTTGTGCTAAATTTGACGTCTCGGTTATGGATTATCAAGATTATCAAGCGATATATTGACCAATGCGAAAGCTGTTCTTGCTTTGTCACATAGCTTGTGCTAGGTCTAACGTCTCGGCTATGGATTATCAAGCGATATATCGACCAATAAGAAAGCTCGGCTTGCTTTGTCACATAGCTTGTGCTAAATTTGATGTCTCGGTTATGGATTATCAAGATTATCAAGCGATATATTGACCAATGTGAAAGCTCTTCTTTCTTTGTCACATAGCTTGTGCTAGGTCTAACGTCTCGGCTATGGATTATCAAGCGATATATCGACCAATAAGAACGCTCGACTTGCTTTGTCACATAGCTTGTGCCGTCATGTCGTTGTCTTAGAATTCGATCACCGCCTCTAATGTTATCGTCGAGTTATCACCACGGCTTGTCCGCGCTCACGTGTTGAGCATTTCAACAAATAAATGTTGGCATTGAATCAACACGGAATTCTATTGTTCAATATCGCTTCAGCCAACAATATGGTGTAATCACGAATAAAGACCTACCTACGGTTTAGTTTAGCAAAAACATTCGATATAATGTTTATCATTATTTTAGGAAATCTAGGAAATAATTATAGTATACTAAGAAAATAGTTATTTCGTCAGTCAAGCGAAGTATTACTGGATTTTGCTTTTAAGATATTCTTGAGTAGTATGAAGTCTAAGACAATAGGCTCGCTTGCTATTACATGGAACTAAAAATAGTTGCCAAATTGAGAGTCCTGGTTACGCCTGGGTATACAGAGATGTGAGTTTACATAAGTTTGTATGTACTAGAAATACGTAGAGAACTCGGCGTGTGCGCAGCAAGGTCACAAGGTACCGAAATCGATTCCAGTATCGAACTGTGTATTATTGTATTTTTCTGATAACCATTTTTTGGTACCAGTACGGCATATGTAAATTTAAAATGGTTAAAGCTGCTCGACTTTGATGTCGTAAGGCCTAAATACAGCAAGCAAAAAAAGAGTATGATGTATCTTATTTGGAGGCCAGTCAGTGCAGACCGGCGACACTTCGACCCAGTGGGATCTTTTGTGTCGACACTCTCCCAATAACGACTGCCATAGATGTTCATGGCAGCCGGGATCGAAGGCTTAACGTGCTCTCCGAGGTACGGAGCAGGCGATAATAATTGTCAATCAATACGCACATAATTTCGAAAAGTCATATAACTTTCGAAAGTCAGAGGTGCGCGACGTGGTTCGAACCCGAGACCCTCTGCATTGCAGTCTGTTGGTCTCCCCATTGAGTTATCGCTGCCCTTTAAAGAGTATGATACTCCGCTACCTCTTTCGTGATATACAAAGTGACGCAATGTAATTAAAACGCTCTCAAGTTCACACGTCAAAACTAAGTATATCAGTAACAGATGTAAACCCTTATTCAATCACGCACATCATGTACCATGACGTCATCTTGGTATTCAGTGCTCGCAAACAAATGTACAATGCGATACAAATCTCGAAGCAGACACTCGGCAAACATACAGTGGTATCTCCCCTCGTTTCCTGCATCGTAAGTAACGCACGTCCCGTGTAAGTCTACAAACATAACTTTGCCGCTACAACAAACACCGACTATTCTTAATTCCACGCGATAGAGTTCAAAATTGTTTGTTGTTGTGATTTTCGAGCGCAAACAAAACATCGGGACCTACTACGCTAAGCGTCAATCTAGAGAGAGGGAACGCTATTTCGGTCTGCATGGCATACACAAGCGGTCTTTGAAATTTTAATAGTTACATTCACCCTGCCCTGGTAGCACACTAGACGTGTTGCTGTGTTCATCGCGAGCTGCCTTGAAAAAGGATAAAAAATGACAAAGTGCGATACCAGTCTAATGTAAGGTCTTTTAACTGCGGAACATTTGTTCCGTGATAAAATATGCGGCGGGAATATCATGGTGCCTTCATGACTTACTGTCTCGTACTGGTTGTATAATGGTTACGTAGCTACCGTCTGCCTAAGCATTCTATATTACAGGTAAGGAATACGCACATACATTATGACGGCACAATCAAACAATCTTGTATTGAGCCTTATGAGGAGATGTATTTTCAGGTCTTTGGGTACGCGCTGTTATGTCAATAATCTTTACCTCCTAGGCTGATGGCAGAAGAACTGTTTTCAAACGATGGGCTCCGCGCGTGTGATGTTTTACAAGCCTGTACAAGCTGCAATAGACGCCTACAAGCTTGCTGTATTCTTGTTTGCCGTTTTCTGGGCACTGTTACAGACTCCTTTCTGCTACAGAGAATTGAAAGCAGTGGATATAAACGACACTGAAATCGCACACTAACATTGAGCCACCGCAAACACGAACGTATACGTCAAAAACGAACCATTCTCTCTGAACAACTTCATCAACTTGAATGTTGGGCACATGGCGCTCTAACACCTCGGCCAAAAAATCGGTCAATGAATGCTCGCTATTACAACTTTACAGCTGATGCATAGACAAAAGATTTAGATAATAACATGAGAAGTTCAGTCATTACTCTTTAGTAAAAGTTTAAAGCCGTAAAGTTTCTTGTCTACTAAGTTTGCTCAGCACATAATAACTTTCAAACTTTCGCGTCGCAATTATATATGCTCATTACTTGTATTAATTTAATGGCTTTAAAATTTACGTAAGTAACTATTATACTTACCAACTTTTAATTTACAAAATATAATTTATAATTGGTATTCCAAAACCAAGTTTTAGAGTCTAAAATTTCTTTACAGTATTTAATGGATCGATGGCCTTTTTAATCGCAGCGTCGTGCGTCGCCGTCGGTGGCAATCGTCGGATTGTGTCGACTGGACTGGTGTATGGAAACTTGGGTACTCCAGTAGGTGAGGTGTAATCTGGGTCCCACACTGGTGTGGGGCGGATCTGTAACCCTCCCTTCGCCAAATTGTGCCCCAACATAATAAAGAAACCACCATCCACACGAAAAGTAGGTCAACAATGAATGTTTTGCTATTACTGGTATGGATGTCATGTGTTTTTTAAATGCTTCTAATTATGCAGTCCATGTCTTACCTGATGGTAATTGGCGACTGCCACTTGAACATCGATACTGCCAGGGGTATAACTAAACCATTGTCTACTGTGTAATTACTCACCATACGCTCCGTAAAATATAGCTTGATGCCAACGACATATGTAAACTCCCATGAAAAAAAAAATGGATGTAAGTCAGCGTACTGAGAATCGATTATAAAATATATTTATAATCTTTACTAATCAGTATTTTATTGTATTATGGAGGTTCTTATGTTAAATAATCAGTAATAAAAAATACCTATGTTTAAAAATGTTTTCAAAAACTGTATTTTAGACATATAGATAAAAATAAGTACATGATAGATATTTATGAAGTTTTTTTTAATTTTGCGTCTCTGCCTCATTTAAATGTGTGATATATTTTTAATAATTTGACATATCTTTATCATGACTGGTTATATAAGTAGTTGTTATCGCTACTTTAAAGTGCACTTACCTCCAAAAGCTAATACAATAAATTTTACTTTTATGATATTTACAGTTCGCTTTAAAAGTCAGCGAGACTTCAAAAATATCCGCTCTTTTTTGCATTGAAACATATTGTACACTGTAAGGTGATTTTACAAGCTTACGTACGCAGAATTTGTCAACCTGTCAATCTAGGTAAAATTTTACAAAGTATGGTAAATTGAAATAATAAAACAGTTACAGTCATAATTATGCGATGTAATCGCATGTGGTGTTTGTATATACACAAGTACGTAGCACGAAACCTGCCATCAATAGTTCTAGTTTGTATAACAATGCTTTGAATATTTTTTTATCTATGAGTACGTATTTTATATAATAATATATGTTGGCTGTATGGCACATTGCATAAGGTTCAATGCCATGGTAGGTATGGTGCGGCGAAGGGACGGAAAACACTGGGGTGTTATTCGATTTTCTGTCAAGAAATTCATATCAACAGCACGAAGTCTGGTAACCAGATGATAGCAGATCTCGCTTCAGTAGCACATGATCTACTCATATCGTAAATGACAAAATAGTTGACAGTTTTATCATCTACGATATGCACGAAATCTAGAAACCAGTAGCAGATCTTGCTTTAGATGTGCGTGATTTCCTAATATTTTATCATCTTTAATATAATATGAGTGGACCATACAGATCTATGGTAAGATCTGAAATGAATTGGGAGACTTTAAAACAATTTAAAGTGTTTTTAAAACACTTACAATTATTCAAATTGTTATTACAAAAAATGCAACACGTAAATATTAAAGAACGTCAAATACGAAGAAATAGTTTGCGCTAAAATGGTGCATTGCTTTCACTCACGGCCTATTGAATCTTTAAAATATCTAACGTCCAGCAGACCTATTGCCAAGCCCTAGGTCGAAAAGGAGTATTATTAGGTTTATATCCGGAGTAATATGCGGTTATTATGCCTCAGGCTCCAATACTGACCGTCAAACGCAAGTGAGATTCAAACTCTTTATAGTAATTGACAATATGTACGGCCCTGTGTTCATACAATACAGGAATAGATTTAAACATAAACATTCACATCCTGGCCATCTATTCCTGGACGTTAACCCCCTTACTTAAAATAGATGTTACAAAAGTTGATTAGTTAAACAGTGTTTGTTCTCATACTTTGACAGTTAGCCATGTATAGTGCATACTAGCGCCACAGCGTGAGTTAGTGGTACTAAATATGACATTAATGACAGCAACTAGATCGCGATGCGTTTCTTTTGTTTTCTTGATATCTATCCGATAGGTGAAATGTGGGGACTAATATTATGGTGCTTTTATTCTTAGATTTAATATTAATTAAATAACAATACACATCAAAACAGCTGATCAAGGACGTCCGCTATAAAGATTATGATGAGTTGGCTTAGTCTTATGACTACGGGTAGTAAACGTCACATGTATTGATATTTGGGAATAGGTATTTAAGGCCAAAGTAAAGTATTTTACTAAAGTTTATCCGCGATTTTGATACCATGTTTTTAGGGATATGTTCTATTTCACATATTATCCATCGAGCTTTTCTCTGAATGGACCTGTGTCACTCTCTGGCCAATAAACTCTCAACCTTAAGCTCAATGACAAAAATCATGTCTCTTTTCAAAAACAGGACCTTTGCAACACATTCACACATAATAATAGAGATATATCTGCTTTGGCAGTTTAGACAGATTTTCGCTTTCTGTGTATATTTTTCTAATTTAATCAAACAATCTCAGTGATCATAAAGCGAAATGTCAACTCGTACTGAACCCTAGTCAATAGAAATGCTAATCAGTTGAAATATAAAAGCAGTACTTGAAAAGCTCGTATTTCTTCAAGTGAAACGGTTTTATTACTGCATACGTTGACCTGCGCTACCTTGTTGCATTGAAAATAAATTCTTACTCCTTTAAAGTGTATTAAGGATACGATGTAGGATTATTTTTATCGCGTAGACCTTAAAATATATTAAGTTGTGTGACTAATATTCCCGTAAAAACTATTTATTTGTATTAAAATAATGTAATATTAATATTGTGTGATATATTTTTAATAATTTGACAAATCTTTATCATGATTGGTTATATAAGTAGTTGTTATCGGTACTTTAAAGTGCACTTACCTCCAAAAGTTAATACAATAAATTTTACTTTTATGATATTTACAGTTTGCTTTAAAAGTTAGCGAGACTTGAAAAACATCCGCTTTTTTTGCATTGAAAAATATTGTACACTGTGTGTGTGTGATTTTACAATTTTACGAACGCATAATTTGTCAACCTGTCAATCTAGGTAAAACACTTTTCATATCATAATAGTAATACAAAACGAAATATCATAAGGTTTTCTAGATTTAAAAATTTTGATTAATGTTTTGACTTTTGTCTTAAATATTTAGTTTCTTCTGAACACTTATATGTATTATTACTTCGCAGAAACGTATTTGTTAAATATGGCGAATGAAATATCTAATAGAAAATCTATACAAGAATTTAACACACAATAGTTTTAATATATATTACATATCAGCTTGAGCAGTAAAAGCTCAAAGTTTGCCGAAAGTTCCAATTAATTACATAGAATTCTTAGTAAAACCAATCTCAGACAAGGCGATACTGGCAATAAACAATCTTAATATTATTACAGTTTCCATTCTAATTATGGAGCTAAACAGTATAATAACTTCGTCATACCTTCAAAAGAATATCGAAAAAAGAATTTACTACAGAAACTCACTTTATGTTGAAGTGTATGTGTGTATATGTATACACCCTATTATTGAGGAACGTTGATCCGATTTTGATGAGATCGCACGCTCCGGAAATATGGGCTACCATTCATGGAACGTAAGGGGAGTAGTCTACCTATACGAGCACGTTGATGTTGGTATGAAATTACTTGGTTCAAAGAACCAGCAGCTCAACTAAAAGAGGACATAGATTTCTATGAATTTTCATTAGCCACTGAAGCCAAATATATCCTCTTTGCGAAAATAGGACGCACATTTTTATAATAAATTCAAATACAAATACTAGTAATTTCAAAAACTACCAAAGTATCTTAGCAATTATATTCAATGAAATTTAATTACACGTATTTTAGACACGTCTATGTCACTTTTGTGCTTCCAAGTCGAATAAAAACTCTACCTTGATAGTTTACGCATACAGTGTTAGTAAAAAAATCTAACAATAGCATTACTAATATAGCTTCATAAAAAAGGGTTGTAAATATGAAATATGGAGAACAAAAAACGTTCTAAAACCTGTCGCGTTAAAGTGAGGAGTCGCCGATTACGGGCGGGCGTCTGAACTCCGCAGCGCGCCCGTTTTAACGAATGTTAAACTCACATGACTTAGGGACAAAGGCACAAGTCATACCACAAAAAGTTTCAACATCGCGCTTAAACATTCCGCAGAACATTAAAAAAGCCACGGCATTATATCATTTAGGACAAAAAGTGTCGTCAACACGCGACGCTCTACCAATGAATGCCCACCGCTAATACTCACCAGGCGTGTATGTCCTGTTTTAAAATTCAAATCTTATTTACATTCACCCCCTGGCTTGGTGTCTCCGAAAATGGGTCTTAACTAACACTGAAAACACTCCGCTCTGGGATTATTTTCGTCGCCCCTTTAGGACTGTTAAAATAGAATGTTTGAGACCCAGAATATAGAATTCAATAAACGTAACTTTAACCTCTACATAGCACGTGTCAATTTAAACTCTGTATCTAATATGATGCGTGTTTAAAACTGGATATAAATTGTCGTCATCTCAATGTACTATGAATTGAAGACACGCCGCAAATCACAGTTAAATAATTCAAGTACATTAGCATAACTAATTTGTCCAGTGCAAGCGGTTAATCTTGCTAGGTGTTTTATTTTGTTCATATTTGTCACGTCGCGTCGACGAGTCGCCAATGCGATTCACCTAATAAATCATTATACGACGGAATTGAGCTGCTAGCAACTCAATTTCAGTATACGGAACGCCGTGTGTCAATCATCTCGCGAATTGGAACATGAAACAGGTAACATGAAAACAAGTTAAATGGAAGTATCTGTGGACTGATTGGTATAATACCCTGTGTTCTGAACCGTTTGTTTCAAAACTCTGTTTAAAATAGCTTGTATTATGAGTAAGGAAACATAAAAAAGAAACAATCAACAGTAGATTCGTTTATTAGTGTTAACAGATTTATTTTTATTGACTTTTATACTATAAAAATGGAGAATACTAGAATGTAATAGCGCTGACTAACAAGGTCGTAAAGTAGCATATACGTTTGTCTTTATTATAATTAAAATATACGTTTTTGTATTTATTTTAATACAAAAGCTCTTATGAAACGTACAATCATATAACTAAAAGTTATATTAATTAGCTGGCATTGCGCAACTTGAACAATGTAATGCCCTTGACCTGTTACCGGCCCAAATTTTTCTCACACAATTAATGAGTCAAACATAATCCATTTTAATCTCACTACAATGCTTTAATACACTTTTCATATCTTTCTAACAATAGCCATGAAAGGGTTAAAAATAAGTGATTCTAATTAGTCCATCTTTTTGTTGAGCAAAAAATACTAGACAATTTTTTTGATTTAACATATTATTTAAAATGTACTAAGATGTAACGCATTACCTAAAGTTAGGCAGTGGGGGTTTGTTACGTCACACGTTTGTAAAATATGTACCCACAAGTGACGTAACACGAAATTTTAACGCGTTGTATCTTCGTTGTTATTACTTTGTACATACATACATACATAGATTCACGCCTGTTTCCCAGAGGGTTTGGCAGAGACTACGGATTTCCATTTGCTACGATCCTGACACAGTTCTCTGGCTTCATTCACTTTCATCACATTCCTCATAGAGTACATGTAGGACAAAGAAAAATACGTGTCCAATATTTTTTGTTAATCTAAAAGAAGGACTAATTACATTTTTGGTCCGCATTCCTATTACGTAAAATAGAGAGAGACACAGTTCAATCTTTGAAAGTTTTCTAATTGTGCTAAGTTTTCTACCAGTAAATAGATTTTAAGTTTCTCTCTTTTTCCGATGTATGCTATAAAAAAGAGGGATCAGAGAATAACAACAGAATAGTGTTGTCACTGTTTCTCACGTATATCATAATCAGTGTTGCCATTGTTCTTAAGCTATTCTATTTAACATTTAGACATTTTCGTTTAATAGCTGTGCAATCAGCGCTATCTGAAGATCACAGTATATATTCTGATATTATTGTTTAGCCGTCTCCGGGACGGTACAGCATGTGACTGCTATGCAACATAGTTTGACTCCCAAATCTGACAAAGAACTACATATTAAGAATTTTTGTCAAGAAATTCGCCGTCGCGGCACGGAGTCTGGATTAATAGGCACGACCTGAATTACTTGGGTCCTAAAACGATAGCTGGTAAAATGTTGGTGTCAAACATACATATCTGCTTATCTCTTCAGTATATAGGCGTGACACAATGACTATATTTTTAATAAATAGTGTAGTACAGTACCGATGGCCTAGTGGGAGACCGTTGACCTGCCACGCAGAGGTCTTAAGTTCGATCCGGAAGCGCGCCTCTCTCGCACATCTAATTTAGGTGAGGAAACCTGCATGTCTGAGAGTTCCCCATAATGTTCCAAAAGATATGTAAAGTCAGCCAACGCGCAGAGGGCTAACGTGGTGGACTATGGCCTAACCCTTCTCACACCGAGAAAAAGGCCTGTGCATAGCAGTGAGACAGTTTAATGCAGGGCTGATATTATATTATTATTTATAGGAGAAGAATAATTTATTTTTAAGACCTTTACACTATTATTGCGGTATCCATAAAGTAAATACTTACAGTTATAACCAACCCCAACGTGACGTTACTAAGGTTGAGATTGATTACTATGATACATGTTCGGTGTAATGTTTCAATTCATCTTTAAGCCTCCCCCCTCTTCCGCTTTACGTGAATATGCCTCCCGCACTATCAACAACCCATAATTTAAGGGGCACGCTAAGTATGGCTTTGGGTTATGATTTTATTTAGGTTTGGCTGTACTTGCTTTTTACCGTTATTGCTTCAGCCGTTTGGAACATAGCGTGATGTAATAAACATTTCTATACCTATTAATTTATAAAGAAAGAGCAACTTTTGCGAGTATATGAAGTGGACTAGCCCGAATTACAGCAACTATTTAAAATGCAATGCGTGCGAATGTGAGTTCGTTTGTTTGTTACGCTTTCATGCCATAACTACTCGACCGACTATCATGAAATTTGGGAAGCACGTTGTCAGGTGTACAGAAAAGGACATAGGGTCTCTTTCACCCAGCAAAAATTTCAATTCGCAAGGAAAAGAAAATTGACGTAACCTTTATTTAAGTGAGCGAAGCCTCTCTCAAAATCTAGTAGCCTGAATACCTATCATGTTTAAAACGGACGAATTCAGTGCGTGCCGCCAGTTACTTAATAAATGGACTATCAAACATAAAATATATTTTAATATCGATACAATATATCCTGAGATCAACGCGATCAAATATGCAAATTGTTCAGCTTTTCAATATTCAAATATGATCATGTCAATTTAGCAATAGTGTAGGCTCAATGTTTGAACATTTTTGTGCAACATATGTCTTACAAATATAAATTGATTTATTGACAGAATGATTGATTGAACGATTTACTTCACCTCTCGGCTGGCTGCACGGAATGAGGTGTGTCCTATACCAAAGGAAAAAAAGTGAGATCACAGGTAGTAGTACCAAACCTGGGTATTCTTTGTTCCCGTTCCTTAAAGGTCGTAAAGTTGGCGTCGGTTTTTTTTACGTCTAAACGTTATGGATATTAGAAGTTACGATGGTTTAATAGCTAAGCACCGGTCGTGAAGAGCCCTCGGAAGGTTTCATAATTTTTCATAACCGCTTCTCTGATTGCACAGACAGTTGCACAAGGTAGCCATCTTGTACTAGGTATTGTTCTATCATTGCAATCTTAATGTAAGTACCTTATGAGCACATCTAACAAGATAGAATACAGCCTAATTTTGTACGTTATACTATAGGTGTATTGAATACGAAATAGGAATATTATAATGTAAAGTGCCACAAACAACGTTATCTTACCAAAATATTGACACTTGAGCAGTCCAATGCATTTGGTTACATAGTTTTCAGGCTGAAGATAGCAGAAGAAAGCAAAAGCAAAAAAAGAGAAGAATAATTAAGTAAGCGTTTATAAGACCCGCATTTAACCAGCTAAGAATACGTCTCATTAATCGCCCCTAGCGTTGTATAAAATAGTTTTTTGCTGCCCAAAATTCCAGACACTGACAGCTACTGAGAATTTCCTCACTAAAATCCAGTAACACCAATTGAATTCCCACGACCGGCAGTTGCGTAAGCGCATTAAATTATACTACTTGACTAACATTGCACTTAAATTATCAACATCGTTTTAGCTTCATTATTCTTTATAATACACTAAAGAATTATGAAGCTGATAAGTATTCTTTTAGTCTGACCAGATTCGGCTAAATGTATATAAACGTCTTTAAGCGACTGCCATTCACAGGAATAAATATGTTTTATGGATAGACTAGATGTCAATACTTTCCATACCAAGTTAAGTTCACAGTATTCGAGAGGACCGGGAATACAATGACATTTAACCGTGATGAATTCTTCGCGTAAAGTTGTTCTTTGTGTAAAGTTGTGACTCTCACTTACAATAATACTTTATACGCATATTTAAAGAAGCTTTTTACCACTTCATAAAGTAACAACATACCTACATAAAACCGGTATTCAATACAGCAACACAGATAAACATTACGTTTATGGTGCGAATGACAAATGCACATCATTATGCCTAGATCAGCTTATAATTTCAATTAATAGTATACAGCAAAGAATTACGCCATCAAAGGCTAGTGGATAGATGATGTAGCTTAAGAACAATTTATTTGTACAATTAACTCCAAGAAAACTCGCTTTAAACCGGTCGACCTTGGAACGTTCATATGAGCTCCTCTTTTGTTTGCGTTCGTCTCACACATAGGCACTTGAACTAATTGATAGGTTAAACATTTAGAAGGCATTAGTTTGACAACCAGTAAGATTATACGAGACAAAGAGAGAGAGAGCGTATAGACAAAGCCTTAGAGGTTTTAATCAAAGATTTCAAGAGCGCTTGTCTTTATATTTTAGTTTTAATTATTGGAAAAGGTTATGCACTGCATTGTTAGCGTATTGGTGTAAGCGATCGCCTCCCCACTGTCTCTGAGCAATGTTGTGGCTTCTATGGCCCACATGGAACAATAAATTATGTGATCCATAATTATATAGGTAGTAATTGTTCCGGGTCTGGGTTTTCTTTGTGTCTGTTTTAAAGTTTGTAAAGTCGCCCACGACACAAGAATTAATCTAATTTACTAGAACAAATCATTTAAAACCAATGTCTTTCAATGTACGCTCTTCCAGACCGACTAGGCCTTGTTTAACGCTAATTGACCTTCGACGCATCAAATCCAATGCGGGAATAGTCCTTATGCCGTTTTATTTACACCACATTCGAAGCATGCGTGGCCTTTATTATAAATAAGAAGTGATAATTAAAAACTACAAAAGTAATTAGACGTAGATTCACTAAATTGCTTTAAGAAAGTAATAACACGTGCAAAACAGTGCCGCAATAAGTTCTGATACGATTTACAGTAAATCTGTATCTGTCTTTATCCCTCTCTTCCTAGAAGAAAGCCGATACTTAGCTATTAAAGAAACCTTATAAAATAGATGAAATTAGAATTTCATCTATTTTAAGAGGCCTAGTCACTAAAACAGACTAAGCTTCATGCAACAACGCTGCGATGTGACGTAATTTATTAATTTATTTTATAGCTCATTATTTAATGTTGGTACCGAGTTAATCCGATATTTTGCACGATACAATTAATAACAAATATAACAATAGGTGTAAATAACAATTTTACCATCGATTGTAAATACTTGGTATAAAAATAACCATCGTATAACCTCCAAAACGTATGACAGATACAAACCTGTCATACTTTTTGAAGGTTGACATGTTATGGATTGATGAATGTTTTTCGAAATGTTTTTGAAAGCAAATACTTAAATAAATCAAAATATAAATCTCAAATAATTGGCATAGACTAGTATATATTATCGAGAATCCGACTACAATTGCATGCTGTTATACATTTGCCAAATATTTTTTTTTAAAGGACCTAATATTTGTATTTTTGGGCTTATCTTAATTTTCAGTAAAGGAAGAAAACTAATTCGTTGATATAAAATCTTTAACATTTATGATTAAAGTTACTGATTTATGCCAACAATAAGAAACGAGACGATGTTGACAGCACTAAAAAATCATCTACGCTTTCGAGCTGTTATTACATGAAGCAGTATTACAATTTGTTGAAATCATAACATCAAAATAGCAAACGCTTTGTCAAATCTTGAAATGAAATGGCGACACATGTATGAGACCTTTTAAACGTTATGGTATATGCTATTCTGCTTTATATGTATAAAGCAATAAGCGCGCCACGCTTTGAACAGTTTTACTTAAAATAACAAAGAGTTATTAGTTTAATGAGACTAGTCTCGACAGGACTATTTTTCAAACTGACTGTTAAGTCGTTACGGCTGTTCATATTGGCTTAAGCATTTAAAATACAAATAGGCATAAGTACAATTTTATTTAACTTTTGTTTAACATTATATTGTTACATACAGTATAACAATTCTGTGTGTGCATTATCATTATTTTTTTCTTGTTTCAGACTATGTGTTAGTATTGAAACTACAATTTAAATGGCAAACAGCTGATGTGTTTAATCCACAAATAGTTTGATAATGAATGGCACGTACGGTTTATCGAGAATGTCGAGATTGAAATATTCCAAGTAGCATTTAAATCGTTAAAAGAATAAAAAGCGAAAGTATTTAAATCTTTCAATTAGCTCTTTAGAAACGTGTAGACAGCGCTGTCGTCAAATCGAAGCATGTTTTGTTTTATTTCTGTCTCAATAAACGCCGCCGCGGACTAATGATTGTTTCTTTTAAACTTTTTAGGAGCAATAACTATTAAACCACATATCTACTGCTATTCAAAAAAAGAACAGCTAACTAGTCTTTTATTTTTTGCTGTTGGTAACCCCAAATTTTAAAAGCAATTTTAGCAGCCATAAACAAATTTAATTTTACGCGAATGTTTTCGTTGGAAATCCTGTTCGCATGGAGAAGCTGCGCAGTCAATCAAACAGTAATTACTACTCGTGGCGATCGCAGATTCGTCCAGAAATAGCTCACATATGTTCTTAAGTTGGGTTCTATTTAGCATCCGTCACTTCACGGCTGAGTGGCAACCTGTCATCATCCGACTTACGCGTTTCACACCCAATCTACAAACATCAGACGGCATTTGTGAACAATGTAACACGTTTTTTTCTGTCATATTAATATTGTGTGAATTTCGGTGCGGTTTAAAAAAATATAAGTAGGTAGTAAAATCTAAAAGTATTTTTAATACAATGGTAACTCGATAAATAATGAACGATTAAATGTGAACAAATATGAATAATTACTTTACATTTAATCGTTCATATTTTCAATCTCAGCGAAGTCTACAATTTAAAAAAATGTTTGATGAAATGTTTAGTAACTAGTCCTCGGCTCATCGTGCACTTTGAAAGAGCACGATAAGTCCGTAATTACTATAATGACAAGACAGTGAATCACAATAAGTAATCCTTATCTAGATCGTAACCGTCATGTAAATCAACTCGAGGAATAAACATGCAATGTTTGAATCAAAACAATCTGTGAAACATCGCCATTGACAAAAGTGTACGACCCAACCAATGTTCTGCAGTGTATCCAAACACGATTAATGTCGAACGTCGACATATCTAAACATATAAATATTAACCCCAAAGGAAGTAAAGAAAACGCGGCGGTGATATCGTGCCGCCACATCAAGCACGTTTCGACCGCAAAAGAAAATATTTTTTTGCCAAATTCTCGAAGTAACTTCTAAAATCCAATTTTACTTTTACATTTATTTCAATTTTATTAATGGCTGTACACCTATAGCTTAAACCTCATTATAAAATATAATATGTTTATCGATCGTGTGATAAAATTAAATTAAAAACAACGAGGGTACAGTTGCATTTTATTAATTTATAAAACTGCTGGCAAAATTTTCGTTCAAATGATTTTTTAATTGTATGCCGTAATTGCATTAAAAAAATATTAAGTAGCTATAGTAAAAAATAGAAAGAAGTAAAACTAATTAAACGATGATTTATGAAGTAGTTATGTCCGTTGTGGACACATCAACTAAACGCGTCGACGCGCCCGAGATATTACCGGTGCGTTCGAAGCGCGTTCACCTGCGATCGAGGTGAAGGTCACGCGCCTCATGAACCGAACGCGCCCGAACGCAAATGTCAATGTAAATATTGTAGGTATTCCCGCCACGCGGCCATCTTGAATTTCGGCTTGACCGGTTTTTGGATGAGACCCCGAGTTAAATAGCGTTGGAATGTCGACTTTACTGGATTCTGCCGTGGTCAACCGCAAATCGTGGTCAAATTGCCGCCATAATTGATTTTCATTTTTTAATTAATACAAATTATATTTATCCTATTTATAAATATATTTTACTATTTAAGTGCCTTCTAAATATTAGATTAATATCGATGGTAATTATGAGGACAAACAATATAATTATTGTCCATATTTAATTACCTAAAAACATCTAGTGTCATTATTAAAATTAAAATAAGGCAACAGGATACGTCGTTACGCTGCTGGTTAGCATTATTGAATATAAAATAATTACATAATTTAATTATTATCCATCACTGAAGGTCACTCATAATATTTGAGCCAAAAGCGAGTTATGATAATAGATTATTTAATACTAGTTTGGTCGTTGGAACCTAAAACATAATTCTCCGTAAAGCGTGCTAACTGATTTGAATTAGTAGGTAGAATATAAATAACCAACAATACTAGACGATTTACGTCACGAAACACATTTAGAATCACGATTCGTTTATGAAGTTTCTTTGGAATTCATTCATGTTTATTCATTTTTATTCAGAATAAATAGAACTGATGGTTCGCCATTATAATAACGCCCGCACTGTGTGTTAAAGGTACGTCTCACAACGCAAATTTGCGTTATTCACAGATTACAATTATAAATTATAAAGATTCTGAATTCTTAATTCAAAGTTTACACAGTTCCCGGCGTCACAGAGATTACCCTAGCGATAGCGCGGGAGTAGTGTTTAAAAAAGAAAAACAAAACACGAAACGGCGACTGGATTATTCCAAACGCAGTTTAAGTTTATTACGTAAATAAACCAAACGTTGATTTAAAAACCGGTTGAACGCCATACGAAGTGGTATTTTAAAACTTAAATCCCTTTCCGCCCTTCTGAATCAGAACAAAGGTACCAATTAAGGTTCATAATCGCCGGCACCCTTATAATTAATACTACAGAAATTAAAACTCGTGCAATAAACCTACAGTACAGTACTGAGCGGACTATACAAAAAATACACAATCGTAGCTTTGTGCTTTACCGAACATTAATTAAGAAGAAAAGAATTTCATATAAAAAGGTCTTGTAGCTGTTTATCAAAAAACAGCTTTAAGTACATGTGTTATAGTTTAAAGTTGCATAACTAAGTCATTGCGGCAGTATTGAACAAGCACAGACGAATATTTGGAGAATCGTGGTTTTAAAAAAATGGCGCTTGTATGATTTCGAAACTGAGAGTAATATCCTCGAGTACTTACATAGGATTAATCTCAAAGTTGTTATTATTTTTCACATTTTATTAACTGCACATTAATATAATAATAAAGTGTAATGTAGTGTATGTATCATACCTAATTACCTAGCACTATTTATTAATATTTAATGAGGTCGGCATGTCTATTACGATCATACTTACATATCCAACTGTCATTTGACATATACCTTAACAGCAGGAGTTAGAGCTTAGAGTAACACGTGTTTGACTTTGAATACTTACATCTACTCAAACAAGTTCTATGATTTTATTATAATTAGATATAAGTAAGTACATTTTTATCAGCAAGGTCAGTGTATTGGTTGGTGACTGGCGAAGTTAGCCAGTCATCGGCGGACCGTGATTTGAATTCAAAGCACATATGGAACAAAAAATGTGTGTTGTTCGCAGTGGTTATTATCCACGTGGTTACGCGTCAAAATGGTTATAAGGCAATCGTGAAGTTTTATATAATACTATATAGTACGAAATATTCAAATATATATTATTATTCATATCAGTAAATAAATATCCACATTTGAATATTCCGCTAATTAATTATAGATATTTAGTATTGTTGCTACCTACAATAATTAAAATAATAAAGCTAAGAATTCTGTTTGTTTTTAGTTTGAACGCACTAAGCTCTGGAACTACCAATAGAAAACTATTTTTGATTATGATAACAAATTTCTAAGGAGTTTAAAGGCTATATATAGATTTTATAACATCACGCTACAATACACAAAAGCGTAAATTTATTTAGCCTTTTGTGAGAACAATTATTCTAAAAATAGGGATTCAATCATGACTCCTAGCTTGCCTTAATACTGGCACTTGTAATTGTCACTTAACATTAATACTAGGTAAGTACGTAACTTAAATATATAAACGTTTTGTTTTGATTGCTGTGTAGGATTGCATGTTTATAAATACAATTGTTATATCACAGACCATGGCAAGCTTAAAACCATGGCCTGCTTAAATAAAATAAATTGGACAAAGTGGGTCACAGAATAGTAAAACCGGTATATTTCTAAAAATAGAACGCCTGATGTCCATAAAAAGGTGTCGTTAATTGAAGAGCACACATAAGATAGTTTAGTATGAATGTAGTTTGATAGCATCGGGGTGGGGACAGCGCTCCGAGTTACTAACGAGGGGAAAAGTGCCTATTTCCGAGGCGTAATGACGTCGTGACAGCCCTCTAGCCCAGCCAAACACCCACCAAGCCTGAATAGAATTCTAGATAATATTTGGACAACCTCTAGACATACAATGCTTCACTATAAGCGGTCACGAAGGTTTCTGACAATTGTATATACAAAATATAAATTTGTATAAGTACTTGTCCCGATTTTCGGTGGCCTAATCTGAAGCTTCTGATCTAAACACGATTTGGAAAACGCAAAGCGAATATTTTGGATGTTTTAAATACAATGTCAGTACCTACTCCTTCTAAGTAGATTATTTACAGGATATATAAGGCAGCCGATGACCCGTCTAATAGATAAACAATCTTTTATCTTTGATCATCATCTTAATATAAAAACAGATAATTTGTATTTCTTAAGAGTATTTTCCGTACGTAATTATCTTCGGTACACAGAAAAAGTTTTGACTGATCCAAATTCAACAACAATAATGAAATCTGGCGGCAAAAATAAGCAGTCGAGAAAACAACAAAATTGGTTGGACCCTTGTCTGTGTCCTGAGATTTATTTAAAAAGTTACTGTATACCATAGCGTATTTTTAATCTGCATTTATCGAATAATACATATTCGATACGGGCGAATATTATTGCTAGCATTCATTTCATATAAAAAAAACTTCATAACTTACTTTGAAATTCATAGTGTTTATGAACTTCGTAATAAAACCAGCGTTTGACGGGATGTTAAATGTAGACATAACTCGCATGTATGCATACATACGTTTAAAGTATTCACGAAAGTTTTACATATAACTAGCCATAATGTACCAGTAATTAAATAAAATACAATTAATTACTGTAATATTCTTAGACCTACAAAGAACAAAAAGAAAGAGAATATTGATTACATCACAAACCTAAAATATGAGATAGGTACTTATGACTGACATATTTTAAAGGTGTCTATAACTACCAATATAATAATGGTCACTACAAAAAGAAAGAGTGTAGAATTTGCTATAAATTATTACTTCAACCAAATATTAAATTAATGATATTATGATGTCTTACATATAAAGGTTACAAAAAGCATGGAATTTTAGATTACCTACTCTCGGAGTTCGTCCACGTGGGCTAAAAATCGCTCACAACTTCATATAGGTACATGGTTAACACTATGCATTATGAATTCGGTTCTAATAACGGAATTAGATGCAATTACAAAACTGTGAAAACTGCACCAATATCTGTTCAGTGGCTATGACGTGAAGATCGAACCAACAAATTCAGAAACAATCAATTTGTTGTCTAAGCTATTATAAAAATATATTGAACTAATATTGTCTTCTGTTTACGCGAATGTTATTCATTGAAATTAAACTACTATATACGGATTCTATCGCGTTATTTATTTTACACTTTATTACAAAATTTTGAAACTGTCACACTACTACTAGATACTATTGAACTTTACTAATTTTTAAGCTAATTAATTTATTAAAACTATTAATATTTAAGTTTACACTTTCCCCGACGTTTCGGTTGCTTTTCAGCAGCCATGGTCACGGGGAGACTAAGATGGTAGTTGTCTCAATGAATTGAACTAAACTTTGCCCGCGGTTTCGCTCGCGTAAACTTAGGTTAGGTTAGGTTAATAACAGTCCTTTTTTGGGATGAAAAAGACATAGGGTACCTCTATGTCTTTTTCTGTACCTCTGACAAGGTGAATGCTAAGTTCAAGGGGTGAAAACGTAACAAACAAACTCATATTCGCTTTTATAATATTAGTTAGGATACACACCTCTAAACTTTTATAATACATGGTAAAAAGCGAACAACATAAAAACCGAGAAAAAACAAAATTTTAACAACACATAAAACCGACTTCATAGAAGAATAACCTAAAACAAAATATGCACTAAAAAGTTACAAAATAATTGCGTGTTCTTGTGAATAATTAAATTATTGTTATTTTTGGAGTCGGTGTATTATATTTGAACTTTTTAGTGAATTTTTTGTTTTAGAATATTCTTTTCTCAAGTCTGTTTTCCTTTTTGTTAAAATTTTGTTTATTTCTCGGGTTTTTATGTTGTTTTACCATGTGTTTATAATACATGGTAAAAAGCAGTAAATTTGAATTCCGTTGTATAAAACCGAAGGTTTTTTATCAGAACATCACCAAATTAGAATGGGACTATCTCGAAACACTACGAAGGGCATCTAAACCATCCTACACAGTTGTTTATTTTGTTGTTTACAAAAAATTAGAACATCATCAATGTAGCCGAAGTCAAACAAATACGCATTAGTAAGGATAAGTCGAAAACTAATGGTCAGATCTTGATCAAAATTAAATGGAACGAAATGGAAAGATTTCAAATAAAAAAGAATCATCAGAATCGGCTCACCTAGAAAAAAGTTATGAGGTAAAACACATAAAATAAAAAATAAAAATAATAATAAAAATAATAATAATAATAATCTTTATTGACATAAAAATGGGTACATTTCAATTATAGAATACGCTGACACCCGCGCTAGATAAAACTGTGTTGCAGGTGTGACTGTGTGTAAATGAAACATACAGTCGAAATGAGAACCTCCTCCTTTTTTTGATGTCGGTTAAAAAAGATCCGATGGCCTTCACACTCAAATTGACATCACATGTTGAGCAGAAACTTCCAGAAGCAAAGATTTCGAAATGTTTATTATATCAAGACTTGTTTTTTGTATCCTGTATGACGCCTTCTAATCCAATTTTTTTTAATCGAGACAGCATGAGTATACTATGTACTATATATTTATACTATTTAAACAAGTGAGAAACGGCAATGAATTGCCGTAAATCTTAGAGTTCGAAAAAATGGTTCAAGTAATATCCAAAGATCACGTTTTACCACGTGACCATGATTGAGGTCAGAGGTCATAAGTTCATAGTAATTTTGGGGGTATATTGGCTATGCTGAGTCGAATGGCGTTGACCGCGAGTCTCTAGCTCTTACGGTTCTTGAGTTGAAAGTTGTATAGCAGACGGACGGACGGACGGACGGACAAAGCTGTTGTATAAGAGATTTTTCGAACTCTAAAATTGGCGGCTTTATAAAACTTAGCTCAGTCTAAACATCAGAGAATTTTTACAAACTATTTAGATTTACTATTTAAGTGTCTGATTGTCAATTAATGGCGTATAGAATTGTTGTCTGTCTGTTTGTTTGTTTCAGTATCATGCTAGAACTACTAAGCGGATTTTAATGCGGTTTCCCTGGTTTGGGGTATAAACATAAAACTAAGCCGAGTTGCATCTAATTCCGTTGCCTAGAACTACAGAGTTATTGCATTGTATGTTTGACGTAAATTACCCCGTGGGCGATAATATATATAGTTCAAAAACTACAATGGTATATTTTATAGTCCGTCTTTCTTACATAATCTATTGATAGGAAATGGTATTGAATAACAATGTATTTATTTCTGTTCTATTATTTATTTCTAATCCAAGACTATAGACTTGTGTTTCGTTTGCAAAATCAAATAGCCCCGGTAATATGTAGAGAAACCCTGTTGTGTGATGATAGTTTTCTAAATACATAAACTGCCTCCGTCGCGCAGCGGTAGTGAATGCGACTGCTGTGCATGAGGTCTCGGGTTCGAATCCCGGGTCGGGCCAACAAAAAGTTATTGGGTTTATCTGTTAAGAAATCTCAATACGAGCCCGGAGTTAGGAAGTTGGCGGTGTTAGACACCCTCGTGCCTCGAAAAGTACGTAAAGTCGTAGGTCCTGCGCCTGATCTCTCTCCGGTCGTGTCGGATTATCCGTCCCATCGGATCATGAGAGTTAGGGAACAGAGAGTGACTTGTGTCTGCGCACATGCTTGTGCACTATAATATCTCCTGCGCAGTTGGCCAATCTCCGTTAAGATTGGCCGCCATGACCGAAATTCGGTCTGGAGGACCTTAGTAATACCCATAAACCGATAATATAACAACAATTTGCTCTTACCCTGTTTACTATTATAATATAAAAATAAACACTACATAAGCGAAATTTTAGGTCGCGCGTGTTTCGCTGTGTTATCAAAAATCTTAACAGGCCCAGTTACCCCGTTCAATGTACTGAATAAAAATATATTTTATGTTATGGTACTGCTTACATCGTACTATGTCCCTTTTTAATATCGAGCAATTGAGAAGGACAAAACAATAGAACAACTCTAATTAATTCACATTTTATTGTTAATGTAAATTTAAATAAAGACTTTAGGCGCCTATCTATTTTTTAAATCTCAAAATAATCTAAAATGTGCTAACTTTAATTACTTTATCACTTACCATCAGGCGATCAACCTGCTCGTTAGCAAGCTATAACATAAAGAAAAATTAAAAACCAAATTACAATATACAAAATAAGTTTACAAAACAAAATGCGAATGCACTCAAATTAAAAAAAAATTGTGGTGAAGAGGTGTGAAACCAGTGTAAGACTAGTGATATATCGCTTAGCATCAGGCGAAATACGCTTGTTATCCATCTTTGTAGTATATTAAAGAGATAAATATTTATATTTAAACATATACTTTTTGATATTTCTTTCCAAATAGCACAGGTCAGCAAGCAATACAGCATCCCGCTTTTATCGCTCGCGAGGTACGGTAGTTGAGAAGACGATTATAGGAATATTCCGGATTAGGAGTCCTAGACATAAGATGCCTATGTAGGCGTGCTCATATGATGGCGAACGGTTAACGTGTCCTAAAGGCAAGAATAACCCTCACGGTTTCGATTCCGCAAAAAGGAACTACTGCTTTCTTAGCGCGAGGAATTCATTAAGACAGTACCTACTTGAATAATTGTAAAACACAATAAATAGCTATTTAACTGCTTTCGCAAGAAGAGTGAAGTTATTTCCTCAACATTAAACGCACAGAAAATAAATCAAAATTCTGTCAGCATACTCTAAATGCTCGCTCATGCACTGGAGCAAGTCACGACCAAAGTTAACTCACATACGTTTTCTATAGAACTACTATTTAAATAATATATTCTATAGAACTACTATTTAATAATATATTATATCCAATACTATTTAAATAATATATTACTAGACTCCTAAGTGCTAATTGGTCACTTAGCTTGTAACTTGCAGTACTTACATTCTCAATTATTACATATTCATGGAAATTCCACACGTTAAAGCTATAAAATCGTTTTTGATAGCAGTGAAAAGATGCGGCCAATTTCACAGGTGAACATAAGCTGTAAAAAGCTGTTCCTGATAGCAGAAAAAGTATGATGTTTTCATGTTATAGACGGTACAAATATAACATTAGTTTAACATAATATTATCTTACGTTTACACGAATGTTATGCGTTAAAATTAAACTGCATTATACGGATTTTAAATTAAATGTTACAGTACCATTCGATGCCGCTTCAGACAACAATTTTTATGATCTACGTATTGCGCTTTTAAGTCTAAATATTCTTCGCGTCTGTTGTTTAAATACATAGGAATAATATGTGGGAGTTGACATAAAATATATTTCATTCTGTAAATAATGTTAAGTAAACGAAACGTATGGCTATTGTGTGTAGGAAATACAGACAAAATGACGGCCACTCCGGTGGAATGTTTTGAGGATTCAACGGTCCTTGACCCGAAAACTTTCTCTAAGTCCGGTTAACCAGGGAGCAATAAATATGGATAGTTTTAGTATAAACCTTGAACGTACTCAATTTATGTGAATACTCGTTTTTAAGTTAACAAGCTAGCGTGGAATTCGATGTGATACAATCGTATGTTTATGGACAGCAGTACACAGAAAGTTTACGTAGGCCCTTAGTGATGCTAGGTTGATTATTCAGTCATTAGATACATTTTTTATTATAAGTGTTCAGTAGAGACATGGAAATGAATAGGTACACCTACACAAAGCCCGAATTATAAAATACCTTAATAAATGTATGGTATACCGATAGCTGTTCTGAGTCTAGATGTTCTTTGTACATTCGTTGTTTCCATGTTTGTAAGTTGCTTTAAAATACAATAATAAATATAAAATACTTGAATCTCTTTTATGATTATAAGATAAATACATTACAGATATATTTATTTAAAGTCAAGCACTCAAAAAAAAAACGATTTTGATAGTGATGTAAGGATCAATCACATTCAAGATCGATATCTAAATTATTCATCATAAATCGTCCCGAATATAAAAGTGCAATAAAATCTCGTTCATTTTGTATATGAAACACAGTTCAATAAAATCACTTGGAGATATGATATAATTCAGGTATGAGCTGCACCAATGCGATTTTATGTTAGCTATAAAAAGGAGCTTTTAACAAATTAATTTCAGTTCGCTATCGACAAAACTAAAAGCATTAAATATTAGATAAAACCGTTCAAACTATTACGAGAAACGTCCACATTAGCGATGAGCTTTAAATAACGAAAATATCGATTGATTCGACAGTTATATAATCCAGACTGACAATTATTCGAGGTCGCTGTGTACTCGAATACCAATTGAAGAAAAATACAATTGAGTGCATCGAGTTATTCACTTTATAGCCCTTGTTTGCAGTATGCGTCTTCCACACCGTATAACGCTATACGGTGCGTAATACGCATATTGAATACGCACTCCGGTTGCCGCATCTGCGTTGTTCAATATGATATGGTGCTTTCACCATAAAAACCAAAGCCTAGCAAGTGCTTTGTCCTTTCCTTGTTCGAAAGTTACTCTGCCTGTCTGTCTGCCTGTTGCCTCTTCACGGCTAAACCACTCAAGCGATTTAGATGAAATTTGGTAAAGAAATAGTTGAAATCCTGGAGAAGGACACATACTTTTTATTAATGTAGGTACTACGTGGATGGAGCCGCTCGCTAAAGCTAGTATGTTACAAAAAAGTATGCAGCAATCGCAACGTATTCAACGCGCCGTATACGAACCGAGCGCTTAATGGACGAAAAAGCAGCGCACCTGACTGGATAATCGATCAACAATTGAAGAACACTGATTGTTATTCTAATATTCAGATCGTTCGAATAATCCGAATGACAACCGCGCTTAGCTGGTGTAAATATACGTGAACGCAATAGTCAAACGATTTAGGTTTAGGTTAGTATTAGGCAAGTTTATATAGAAGGCAGAAATAATATTTTGGCAGAAAATTCGTTGTGGCGATAATCCATCTGAAGGCCTAAAATCTAACTCGGATTGACAGCTCAGAGATACAGATCAGCTTTCAGAAAATGTCACTTAATTATCATAAAAGCCTATTCGTATAAATATTTTTAAATCTATAGACATTGATGTCTACAGCACTAGAGCCAATAGTATTCCGTGCTATATAAGATAAGTACCCACATTGCTATAGTAGCATTGCAACAGCTTATAGAATAAAACTATTATAATATGCTGATTTATAAACGACTATAGGTATAAAAAGGAGGGAAAGTATAAAATAACATTATAGGTTGTTTTAATTAAAAATAAATTTACATCAAAGTTTAATAGTTTTATATGTTTGACACGTTAGAACCTCCATACTTTTTAATCAATGTAACAACGTTTTGAAAAGAAACTCTTTTAAAAATCTATAGGAAATATATGCCGGCGATTAAACGTATCGAAATCCATCAAGCGCTTATTTGTTATAAAAACATATGGTAGCTCTCCAAGCTAGACTAAAATTCAAAACAATATGCTTACAAACAAGATTAACGAGACCATAATTATATTAAGAACAACTGCTTCGTTCCCGTATAGTCTATAACCTTCCTGAAGAATTGGGCTATCAAATGCAAAAAAATATTCGAAGTCCGTTAAGTAGTATCAGGGATTAGTGCGTTCAAACATATACAAATTAAGTTTAAGTCAAAATCTCAAGGTATTTGGGCTACAAAGCAACACTTAGTAAGTTAGTGAACGTCACTGTTATCGGTTAATAAGTTTACTAAATGTATGTTGGTTGCTAGATTTAGTTAAAAATTGGAGCCTATGAGAAGATACCTGCAAGAAACTCAAACTCTTAAACTTTATTATATTATATTTATATAGATTACATTCATACATTTCTATAGACAACAATAAACCGAAAGAACTATCGTACCGAAGATCACACTAATATCAAATGAATAAAGGAGAGTTGATTTTTTGCGACTAACCTAAAAGGGTATCTTAAGCACAGAATCCCGCAAACATTATCGTGAAGGCACAGACCCTTCCCTTAAGGTGAGCACTTTTATATGCCCATCAAACCTTACGAGTACTATAAAACACGATTGTTTTCCATTAACATCGACGTCCACCGCGCTACGAACCAAAAAAATGTATATCCATTTATTTTAGATCTGTTATATTATTAAATAATCATCCCGTTCAGAAAGTAATCGGAAATCAAAGAACGGAACAGAACTGAAAGATGTTGCTAATAAATTATTGAACAATGACGTATTTATTCAATTAAAGGTATAGGATTAGCAGTCAAGAGATAGTAGGTTCGATCCGCATCCATTGCACTACCGACGTGTATCCATTGATATTATTAACGAGATTAACGAGAACACCCACAAAAAAGAGTAACTCTTAAATAAATCGTGAGTTTTGTGGGCATAAACATCATGCCATACAAATATCTACCATCGAAAGAGCTATTTGTAGAATTTACGTAATACGGAACAAGTCTACTGCTATCTATCGAACTTTGAGCTGATACCACATTCTAGCTTAAGCTAATCTATGCATTCTGCTAACGAGCGCACTAAAATAACAGTAGAGAGCAAAACGAGCGGGATAGTATCATAACCGCTTGATAAGCCGGTGTCTATGTCACCTTTCAATTATCGTTATCTGACTAGGTATACTATAGCTAGATCGCACTTATACCGAGAATCGCCTAAGAGAAAAATCCAAAAATACTGCGCGACCTGAAAACCCAAACCAAAGGTATACGCCAATTTATTCCACGATATCAACAAAACTGACATTCTATATTATGTAAATAACGCATAAATATGGCGTAATTGCACGCTTCTGAAAAATATATAGGGTAGATGGCAATAGAGGCTGCTATTAAAAGGGACTTGGTCATAATTGCCATGCTGTACGCCCTTGGGGGCGGACAATAGCGGATGCAGTTATAGGGGTCTGGGTGAGCCAAGATAACATTCTACGATTGCTCAATTAATAACATGATGTGAACTAATAATTTGTAGGTATGCGATATTTTATATTGATATTGTTATTCTATGGCGAATGCTATTGAAGATATTATGTCTATTTCTCCAAATCCTATAAGGTACGCAGCGGGTTTAAATAGGTTTTAACTGGAGTAGACGCCGTTGTTCGTCTAGTGCCAAAGGTTTGGACATTAATTCTACCAGCTTCTTTAAGCCTGGATTCTATGCTCAGCAGCACAGTATCTGGAAATATGACCACTAAAAGGCAGTATATACGGCCCTCTTACGTAAGTTCTAAAACATAGCCGTTAATTAAAAAATTTAAGTGTACGTATAATCACTCTACCTACTCCTTCGTTAGTATTACCTAAGGATATATAGGCGTGAATTTATTTTATGGGAGTAGAGACAGTAACTACTCTTACAACAGTGAATTGTTTAAAAAGACTTGTAGAGAAAACAAAAAAACAAAAGCTAAGCTGCAACGGAAAAGGCGAAAACATTTGGAAGCAACTAAGACCTATTACATGAGCAGTATAGACATAGTCCCGAAAGAGGGAATTCACTGAAGAAAATAAATTTTATTTACATTTAAAAAGCGTAGAAGAATCTTTGTCAATTCACTCCTGTCCATCGGTAGGGCCGGGCGAACAAATAAAATGCGATCACAACGGCACTCTGCTAGCGACAACAATGAACTGGGAAAGATCTGCTTTGCTTTAATTAAAAGTAAATTGTTCGTACAAGCATTAGCCATTTAGATGAGTGCTGTGAACAATACTAATTACTCTTGTCAATGGTGTACGATAAAAAATGAAAGAGAATCGAGTTGCCTTTGAGGCTGGAGCGATATAAAGCGCTTTAGTTTGAAATAGAAACAAATTTAAATAGAAGTTTACTTATCTATACTATTATAAATGATAAATATAGTCTGTCTAGTATACTTTTCACAAATAATTGGAATTTGATTTTTGGTGTGGTCTGAACTCAAAACATTGGATTTAAGATTTTTTCTGCCTATCTCTCCCAGTATCACGCAGAAAACAATTAACGGTTTGGTGATTATTGATGTGGTTTTAATTTGATAACTTGAAATTCAAGTTACAAATTAAGCCAAGTATCATTGAATTCCGTTTAATAGAACCAGATATATGGTGTATAATCTAATCAATGTGAATGGCATCGCGGACGAAGTTAAGGCGGACCTCGATGCAAAGCTAGTAGTTAACATTTATTACGAGTTTCATGATTTCGTTGTAACCAATCATATTTCAATTAGTTGAATAGTTATGTATCAATAAATTAACTCTCCCTTTCTTCTAAACAACCGAATATAACGAGAGAGAATAAAACAAAAGGGATGCCATAATCGTAAGTAGAAATCCATAGACGGTCTCACCTCCTACAATAAATAGAGGTAAGTATGTCTTTTACTTCTACATAGACACATACAATTACATAGGCGCACGCTTGATTGGAGTAGGCTACTATTTTGACTCTTTTTAACCTACCAAATACAGCATTTACCAAAAACCAAATGTGACCTGCCTTTTGCTACCCACACAGGATAAAAATTTCCAAGACATGTTGTCTAAATATTTAAGGATCGGCATCGCCCAGATATTCGGGGTCAATCTATCTCAATAATGTTAATACAATTCGAACCTTATGGAGAGCTGCAGGTTTTTGTAAGAGACTTATTTGGTACTTCAGTGTATAACTAATTATATAACGATAACTGCTATAATAAAGTATAAAATATGTTAAATAATTGTTAAATTAGCATAATGCTTTTGTAAAGATTTCTTATAACTATAATTATTTTTTGTTGACGTTAAAACTGGAGAGGTAATATAGAAGTAGCAATTATAATATATATAATTTATGTTTACAATATACCACTTATTCTTTACGTAAATTATGTTACTACCTGACAGTTTTAAAATTATTTTTACTGTTGTACATAATATGACGGTTATCAGGAAGAGATATGGTCGCATTACAATTTGGATGACTTTAAAACAACACAATTAATTTTAATTATGCCATAGATTTACAGAAATTATCTTGCTAATGTCTACAAATTTTCTGTTCGTAATATACGGTTTGTTCCTAAGGTACAAGGTGAGTCACACGCACTTGTACAAAAAACATACAAAACATTGTTTAGTGTTACTCAAAAGTTTTCCATAATCGTTTTTACATATTCATCGTGATGTCAGGGTGCGTTTGAGACGCGACGTCTGCACGAATTTGAATAACAAATGGCTGACATCTGCATGTTTCTAGCGGGGATTTCCACTGCTCCCCTCAAATCCTGAATCAGGGAAACAATACTCGTCCCTTATGAAAACTGACGAGAGGTCAAAACTCGGTCTTATAAGCATTCATCATGTCGAGAAACAAATAATCAACTTTCTACCAACTGATAAAACCCGGCGTTGAAACAATGTGCTAGAAAAGAATAATAGGTGCATTAGGCAGCATTATTGTTTTTGTCTTTGCGTGTAAAAACATGCTCGTGACACGGAGGCCAAGCAATCAAGGCTGAGCCACTCAGATAAGTAACAAAGAAAACACAGTGCAAAACAAGTAAAAGGAAACACATCTTGACATGACATTGAGGATTGAATTTAATGTATAGTCAAATCGGCGGGAGGTCATCGGTCTATACCAATAAATGCTTAGTTCTTACGTCATCAGCCGCCAGACGTACGCCTTTTGAATAACAACGATAGAAGTCCACTACCCAGAACGATAATAAAATTTTCCACACGCACTACTCAACAAGTCTAAGTGAAACAAATTCTGAAGCTACACTAGCCTTAATAAATTAGTTCTGCCAGGAAATATTCAGTAGTTGCGGCTCCAGTTTAACCATATTTCAACGGTGAGGTATCGAAGAGCCGGGAAGCCGGGTCAGCAATCCTCAAGGCGCCGATTAATTTCCAGGTTACCGTGGCACTTAGTTATAACCGGGCCGCAAGAAAACCGCGGCAGCGGAACAAAATACCTCGTAATACCTGCTTTGTTGGATCATTCTCAATACAAATTGCTTTTGAATAACGCCATACAGTTTTTATGATAGCTATGAAACTTTTTAGTTTAACGTTCGTCAAGATTTCTTGTGTGGTTTGAAAGGCACGAGTTATGTTGTAAGAGGCCTCCGCCGCCATTTTGCAACATTACGGCTGTGATGAGACGGCAAATTGCTCATTTGTCTACCGCGACACTTGCAAAAGCGTTGAGATTGTGTGTGTACTACCAGCGTTCGGTTTGCAACCTTCGGAATAAATAATATTAGTATCTACATATAAAAAGTATGTTTTTGTTGCTCGAACTAACAGAGCGTGTCTTGTACCATATACACACATATTTTACTCGAGTAAAAAGGTACTTAAAACGAAATGAACGTCATAATTTATGCCGGCAAGGTATGGCACATTAAGAAGCACAAATTTAACAGGTCAGTTACCCTGAACGAGTCAAATGTAACAATTATGAATAAGTCATCTGAGAGACGCATCACCTGAAAAAAAAATCCGACATTTAGAGATACCTTTTGAGTACCAGAGGTTTTCAGCCATCTTATCCACGTGGAGTGCAGTGACGTCACAATGCCCCGGAGCGCTCGTCCTGAAAAACGTTAATTGCACGACACCGACCGTGGCGAGGCACCCGCCTCTATCTCGCATTGCAACCAACATTCCAGTGACCCCGACAGCCTAAACTGAACCTTAATAGTGTACCAATAAACCATTTTTTGGTGTACCGCAATGAAGTATTTAATATACTTTAAAATGAACCTCACTTAGCACCTGAAGGCATTAACGATTAAAAAATAAAAATAAATAGCGAACATTTTGCAGGAAGATTATGATGTAGCCGTAGAAGATCGAGTATTTACCGTCCTCGCAGCTACTTCACCAAGTGCTCATTAAGTATTTTAAACGTTCTATATTCATATCAGCGATGTGCATAATTACATTCGAACTAAATTCGAATGTGTTGACGCTACTACACAAGTGCCTGCACTGCGATCTTGACCATGGTAAGTTGGTATCGTATTATGCACAACCAGTATTCGAAGATTCTCCTTTGCTTTGCTGCTTAAACGACTGGCTAGGCAGTAACTCAGCTGTTTAGGCAAGACGGTATCGCGATGAGAATTCTACGTGTCATATCATTGAGACTGTATTCTAGGAACAATAGTATTAAAAATGAATGAATCGCACATTTGAGACGCCTAACAATAAAACAACTTTTAGTGTGTCAACCGAAAATAATGAAAGAATGAGACAAAGAAAAATAATGATGTGATGAACTCGGCAACAAAAGAATCGGGGAGTAAACTGTAGAGAGAGACGGTGGATGAAACAGACAACTTTATGTAGGTTAGATATCTACGTCTGGAAACACTTTAAGAAATATAATTGGAAATCTTTAAGAATAACAGTTTGAAGTTATGGTTATAGTGGCTACCTCTTCGGTCGCAAGCTTTCGTTTCGATTTGAGAACAAAAATTTAGTATATTTTTATCTGATCCACAAAGAGTTGTTTTTGCCAGGTGTAGGTGTTTGTGTCTTGGTTATTGTTGAATTGCCAGCCATATAGGTGCCTATTATCTAACAAAAAAACCGAGAATAGACATCACGACGAATGGTCAAACTATTCGCTGCACTTTAAGGGGTATAAAGAAGAAAGTAATACTGCTTGTGATATTTTCATTTTATACATAAAAATTTTTGTTTTGTAAATTCATTGGAAATAATTCATTTCTAACCAGTCACGCATTTAGCCAGCGCAATTCTGACTACGCGTTACCATTTCCATAAAGTAAACAATAAACCAAAGACCGAAAACATTGACTAATATTTCAATTTTCTTAACCATTCTAATAATTCAAAATAAAGTTTCTGTAGAACATAGAACAAGACAAACTTTATTTATTTCATATGAAAACAAAACTTGAAACAATACTGGGACAAACGAAAACAATCGCATAGCATTCACAATATTTATTAGAATCAATAATCCGTAATATACAATACTTTATTCTTCATTCATTTATTCATTAGGCAGTAAATTCAAGTAATCAAACCTTGTTGTCATAATACGGGAAAACAACAAACAGCATGTTATAATAAATATAAATGTACTGTTGACACTGACTCGGGAAGCTTTCGCCGTCTTATTGTTAATACACACATTAGCCGAGTGTTTAACATGGACCGGAGCAAGTTAATATCTCTACGAAATACCCACAACATATAAAACGATCGAAAAACGCGTCTAAGAAAATCCTCACAATTATTTACAAGTGAAATAGAACCTAAACACAATTAGGAGTAGGATTCCTTGTCGCCCGACCGTGTAACCAATAAAGGGAACGAACGACGCAACAGATCCCCACGAATATGTTCGCAGGCTCACTCCGAGTTACTAACACTCGCAATTCATTTTGTGAACTGAATATATTATACCCTGATAAAAGATAAAGCAGCTTTCGCCCTCGGCGTAAGAGCGAATATCACAATGAACTGAAGTCGTAGAAATAAGCGGGAATTTTCTCGCCGCTGCCAAGTAATTTTCAACCTTATACGCTTGTGCAATAAGTCGAATTTCATATGCTGCTGCAACATTTTTCCAAATCCCAAATCGCGATCATATGGCAAGGCAGACCATAAATATGTTCAGTGTATTGAAATCCTACACTGTCATAAGAAGTCGTAAATTGATCTGAAAGAACTTAAGTAACTTTATTTGCTAAACTTTTATCACTGTGGAACACACTTTCGAGGTTATCTACTAGATTTATTAAGAAGACGCTATTCCCTGACAAATAGCACAATATGGTTTCCATACTAGAAGCCACATTTTTTACTTTATGTAAGGAACTCTGTGAAATTTTGACAAGAGTTATAAAGTCGGTACTCAGTTGGGATAAACCTTTAACAAACAGATAAATTAGTTTGAATCTAGATTTATTTACGAAATTACTTTTTTATTTAGCTTTGGGCTAAGCAAGCGTCGCCCTCTCTTGCTGCCACAAATCTCGATCTTGTACAATTATAGACCAGTTTTATCGATAGAAGTCAAGGTCATCTCCCGTCTGCACTTGGACACGGTGCTATCTAGCATTACATGGGAACCATTCAATGGTAATTTTAACCACAGCTTCTTTGGCATGCGGCAAACGTGTTCAACGCAATACATACAATAAATACAAGCTATTATTTCTGGTTTACCAGCGTAAACACGAGTACGAGATATAAAAACCTTAGTCTTTCAAAAGACTAAAAAACAAAGATGAAAGAATTCCTTGGTGACCAGCAATACGTGTTTTATGTACCTATAACCATTACAGCAAAATTGATTTCAATTTTATGGTTTCTGCTCCCCTGAATCCAATCATTGTTATCGCTTTTGTATGCTGTTAAAATATAATGAGTATGTACGCAATTTAGATTGTGGCCTAAATAATAATATCTCTTCAATTTTAAGTCTGTTATAAAGTCACTTTAGCATGACCTCCGACCTAAATTTTGTATATTTTCCATTATTTGCTGTGCAGTATATAAAAGTCTAAACAAAGTTTTGTATAAGAGTTCCTGCTCTTATGGAATGGCGTTACTTTACGTTCAGGATTTTGCTAACACATACTTTTACATTATTCAAATGTTAGTCGCGGTACAAACCATCTTTTCGGAGTATTAGCTAAAGTAGAGCAGAGAGGAGTAAGGGGAAAATATTGCAAGTTATATGTCGAGAGAAATCAGGAAAATTTATATTTTTTATTTAAGAAACCGAATACTTCTCTTCACACTGGTATAATCGTCCACCGTTCTACTAACACCATTACGTCAGAGTGCAGTGATGACAGTTCCAAAGCTATTATACCGAAGACACGTCATGTCTTGTAGAAGCAATAGGAACGTTTGAATTTACACTACCTCTCATTTTGCCAAATATATGAGAAACATGCAAGATATAAACAATAAGACTTGCCCATACAATTCATGAAGAAAACACTACTCCAGGCGCGGCAGAACGGTAAACTGCAACACGAGTCACAGGACAAATGATGGGCGTACCAATTATACATTCGTTTCGATACTTCGCGCTGCACTCGCCACGCGTACGAAATACGAATGTGAATAAACTGCATTACGTGCCAATGCATCGTGACAGCCTATTTTATGCTAAAAGACAATAAATAGAATACTAACTGATAGCTTGACAGCAACGTTGAATTATGTAAAAGGTACATAATCTTCAACATTATCGCAGACGTGATAGGTTATCTTCGAAGACAATAAGTGGGGATACACCGTACCAGATGTGTGTAATGTCTATGTTAAAGCCTCCACTCACGTCTGTTTTGCTCCCGATCAGCTGGAAACGTTCCACAGGGCCTACAAATTGCCGTCTGAACAGTCAAGTTGGGTATTCCAACTTGAGGTAATTAATCGGAAGCCTGCGTATCGTGGCGACAGATTGGAGTAGCGTATAGGGGCTGTTATATGTTCGCACAGGCTGGCGTTCCCGACTCGACGCTTACTCATGGATCCATGCCAGACTGCTGGTGGCAAATCTCTTGCTACCTACCTATCTCAGTACCTACATTTATTAGTTATGAAGCGACTTAAAGATTAAGGTCAAGGAATGTTATTTAGAAGATGATTTAATGCGATGACGAATGATTGACGATTATTTAAAGCAATATTTTTAATGCGGTTAATTTATTACAAATCTCTATCAAATTGATACGAAGCGTTTACTATAAGGCTGAGCTTATGTATAAATAAGTAAGCTATATCTAATCATTAACTGATGCAGTAATGGGCTTACGATTTCTTTGACTTTTATGTAACTAACGTAGTTGGCATTCTGGAACGTTGTAGCTAAGAGTTATTCATATAACTCGATCCACTTGCACTTTTGCATATTCGTATGCAAAAGTGCAAGTGGACCGTAATCAGTATATTATTATTACTGACAATACGTTGCATATAGTAAGTTGCATAAATACACAGTTATGTTCGTTGATACAAGTGCTATTTAAATCCTTTTAAAGGTTCAAATGCCATGCCTTGATTTTATACCTTATTGATTACGTTATTTGCACCAGCTGCATATATGTTGTCGGCCTCGATGGCGTAGTGGTTAGGGTAACTGATTGCCACGCCTGAGGTCGCGGGTTCGATTCCCGCACAAGTCTAACATTTGTGTGCATGAACATGGATGTTTGTCTTGGTCTGGGTGTTTCTATGAATAATATGTATGTATTTACAAAAAAAAAGGTATCTATGTATGTTTATCCATCGTCTAGAACCCATAGTACAAGTTCTGCTTAGTTTGGGCTGGATGGTGTTGTGTGTATGTGGTAGAATATTATATTATATATTATTATTATAGCCATAGCTAGCCGTAGCTATCTATAACAAACCTTTTTATTAAAGACGCCTGCACATTTTGACACCAACCATCTCTAAAAAAATTTTAAAATATGACTGTCATATGGACATCTGTGACCACCGACATGGAGAGTCAATTCCTTCAAGATAGCTTGAAGGCTAATCTGAAAGCATTTAAGTACTAGCTAGTACTTAAATGGGGGTAGGTAGCTACCTATGAAACTACAGAGCACGGAATACTTCACTCCACATCTCTTAGACACGAAAGTATTACTACATTCGTGTCAATCTACGGACTACGCCGAGAGCAAGTAGACCGATAAGCTTGAAAATTTAAGTGTCATATTTACATCGCTTGTAAAGTTGTCACTAACACTCTTAGATGGTAACGAATATGACAAGTAGAGCTTTAATGGAAAAGCTAGCGTGTTCTGTAATCTGTGTGTGAAACGTAGGAGATGTTAGCATAAGTTTAGTAATCTATACATAGCTTATCAATGGGCCCTTGCGAGTACGACTCATACACGGAGAGTGCCGTACTATTGTACAAGATATAATACTATGTACTTTTTTATTATTTGCTGTTATACCAGCAATAGCAATACATGCTCGTTGAAAATTTCAACTGTCTACCTATTACGGTCCACGAGATACAACCCGCTAACAGACAGACGGACAGCGGAGGCTTGGTAATAACGTCCCGTTCGCAACCTTTAGGTACGGATACCTAAAAAGCATTGTGGCTGAGCCTTCGATCCCGAATCTTGGCAAAGAGAGTACACAGAAATGAAAAGAATCTTATAACGTGAAAAGAAATCAAATAAAAAAATTGATAATAATATTTGTAATGTATAAATTTTGATAATAAGTCAAGGCGTAGCATTTGTATAAAATGTTGTTTAAATAATTTTGCTTCTAGTCAACGACACTATGTTAAAAATAGCTAACATATTCCAATCTATGTCTTATTGTGTTCATTAAGAAAATGATGTCATGATAGCTGCTTAAACTAGTTCCGTTGCGTTTGCGCAACTAAAACTACGTCTTTAAAACATATGTTTTCTGACTTTCAAAACTAGTAAATCCAGTTACACCAGTTTTGGTCATCGTATTAGAAATACTTCTTTGAATTTTAAGGTATGCTCATATGAATTGTGACTTCGACTTGAGACTTCAGAAACATTTTGATGAAATGCCACAAAGGTAAGAATTACTTACTCCAAAGAGCATAATATAATGTTAGTAATGACTGCATGGATGTCGTAGTAGTGGTTATGTGGTCGTCTCGCTACTTTCAATGCGCCGCGTGTTGTGGGTTCGAGTCCCATATAGGACAAAAAATGGTGTAATCAACAAATAGTTCTTCCCAGTCTAGGTGATATTAAGTCTGCTGTTTAAGTGTCTGTAAAGATATAATCGTAGTGCGAAAGTTGACTTCTAAAATAAAACAATAAATTAGAAAAAAATGGCGGTATGTAACGACAGTGAATGAAGGATCAATTAAGTAGGTATGTCTCAATTGTAGTAAATGAAAAGTTGTATTCTCTACCTATCCCCATAAGAAACAATTGTAGATTCATGCATGAACATCAATCCCCTATGTCACAGGAGGTTTTTTAATAAGAATGATATCACTCGGACTCCAACCATAGTTTGTTTTGCCGTGATTTCATTTGCGTCAGTGAGGATCACTTCCGAGCGCGTAAGATTAATAATTAGTAAGATAAATGAAGTTAATTAATAATTGCCATGTAAAAGCCCTCGCTTTTACCCCTCGACCCCTCGGTTTTTTTGACGCCTCGGTCATGGTCACGAGAAGACATCTGTAAGAAACTTATTGCCGTTCTTTTGAAGATCGCGTTTTATATACAATTCTGATTGAACTCACTACACTAGTAATCAAAGGTGACAATTTAATATATTGTTTGTTTTATAGACAAAAAATATCCCCGTTTTCTTTGAGAATTTATGTATATTTTTATGAATCGCGGGAGATTTAACAAATATTCAAACACCCATACTAAGAAACTATTTGTGGGTCACATTATTTTTTGTCTCGTCACGCACCTCTGACTTTCGGAAGTTATATGACTTTTCGAATTATGTGCGTATTGATTGACAATTATCGCCTGCTCCGTGCCTCGGACAGCACGTTAAGCCGTCGGTTCCGGCTGCCATGAACATCTACGACAGTCGTTATTGGGAAACTCAGTACCCTCTAATATCCTGACACTGGTCTAGCCTTAGGGTATCGTTAGCCTTCGGGTTTCGGAGGTCAGGTGGCAGCCGCTCCGTGTAAAAACTGATATCCAGTCAAATCCGATTAGACCAGAAAAGCCGACCCCAAGTGACTTGAGAATAATAAAGGCTAAGAGAGAAGATTATTTTTTGTCTCGTGTGGAGATCGAAAACACTACACTCGGCGCAGTGTTAATGGCACAATTATGATTGAACTGTGACCATTGCGTTACTCGGTTAATTCGTACATGTAGTAGGTACTTTATGTACCGCAGTTAGTATATGTCTAATATCACAGTGAGCCTGCGAGAGACGTATGCCCGAGGGGTATGCGGCGGGCAACGCCGTCGGATGATCGATTCCCAACAACTTAGTGAACTTCATATCGCTAGTATTTTATTTACTTATACTAATACTTTTATATTGGATATCTTACTGTAAGTTTTTTTGTATTGAACTATCTACAGTTGCTCTCATTCGGTGAGAATTATGTAGGTAAGTCATGAGCTATCAAATTTGTGATAAATATGAGACTGCATGTTGATTATTTTGTTTTTAGAAAAGACTACTCCTTGGAATCTGAGACTCACTTGGAAAAATAATGTGTCGCAGAGGACTTCGCAGATATTCAAAAAGCGAACCCAAAGAACAACCAGACTCGGAACAACTACAAGATCAAGCAAATTTTTGACCCGTATGGGGATCGATTTATTCTACTCCTAACTCTTAGGGTAGTGACAATAGCTCGGCGACAATCGTGATGTTCATGTTCACTAGCTCAAAAATTAACAAACCACATTCCGATGAACCTTCAAAGTGTTGCATTGAAACAATCACAACACTTTACAGCTGAGTGCTGCATTTGCCGTCGCTGATCCAACGTTTTTATCATTATACAGTAGATATAGAAACCATGCTTGCAAGTTACACCTCTTCTCATTACCCTATGCCGCATTTGTAAGCACTCAGGATTCCTAACATGTCTTGGTTTGAAGTACAACTCGCATAAAGTAGGTTATGATTTATACGACACACAGAATCTCAACATTATACGCTAGTGAGCCTCACTGGCTTGAGCCAGTCATTGATGACTAAATGCTATGTAAAAATAACATGCTTAATTTTAATAAATAGCAGTTGTTATTTGCACTGCTATTTGAATAACATCATCATATTGGTTGTTATTAAGCACGTGCACATTATGCTAAGCTATATTGTTACTTAACCTTAACTTAATAGAGGAATAGTTTTTTGTACATTTCTATATCGAGTGAATAAACCAAATATACATATGTATAATCATTATGACCTAAGTATGATCTTTTACGATACTTCACTTACCTTAGCAAATTCCAAAGCAAAGCTCTTTTATATCTTCTGGATACAAAATATTAGTTTGAACTTATTACAGTAAAATATATAAATACGAATGACACGGTTTGACAAGCTCGCAAGTTCAAGTCTCGCTTTATGGATTGTCCTTTACCTCATTTACTATTGATATAAATACGAAGTTATAACATAAATACAATAGATTATATAGTTAATATAATCTATTAATATTTTGTATTAGCAATATCATATAAACGATTTTTAAATTGTCAAGAAAATAACGGCTAAAATTTTTCAATGTCAAGTTTACCATAAGACGTATTGTAACAACAGTACTACACTCATAAATAAAGAGTCCCACTATGTATTACTTTAAGTTTATAAAGCCACAACACAGAATTTACTCACGGATACTGTTTTTCATTCACTCCGTGTACTCCCCTAAATCCTATTTCACGACGCCCCCGAGAAAAGCAAGCCATCCATTCTCAGTCGGCGCCAAAAAGCAAAACCTAACATAAATAATTTAGATCTAAACAACGAACAAACACAAAGAAATATACCTATTTACCGCAAATCCGAGACAGAAGGAAAGAAGTTGAACAAAAAATAACACTACAAAATCCCATTCTTTAGGGCCCGAGTAGAAAGTAAATACAACATGAACTAGAGGTAAAGAAAATAATGAAGGACATCTACTACTCACAGCCGTTGGTCAGTGGCATTCGGGGACATAAGGGGATATTCGGGACATTCTCTTTGATTGCCATCTCGAGGGGACCCATTCACGTCATGGGACGTTTGGGAACATCAGTCTACCGTTTGATATGCGTTTCCGTCAGTCTTATTAAGTTACTACTGGCTTGTAAATATTTGTAATAGCAATAAGTGGAAATATAAGGACCACGTGTTAGACTTTTACTGCAAAAAAGGTGACGTAACAAAAACGAAATTTAAGTTTCGAATTACAACATTCGAATCTTATATTTAATTTGAATAGTGCGATTTAATGTTGCTCTGAATGTGAAAAATAACGACGCTGTATTAAAAAATATAGCAAAATAACGCTATTTTGCTATATTTTTTATAGGTTTGTATTAATCAGATCGTTAGATTATATATATATCACCATAAAAAAGTATTAACAAATATTTTAGCTGCTTTTCGTGATTTACCATGCATGAAAACATCGTTTAAACATTTAATATATGATTTACTACGTAAGAAGCTATATTATTTTTACTTTCACGATTCGCATGTGCAGTAATCACGACTTCACATTAAAATTAATAGGTTTTTTAATTAAATACTTCGATTTCAATTCATTTACGGTTCTAATCAAGAACACAAACAAAGTCCTAATCAATTCGGTCTTGAATTGACAATTAGGTACGTACATATTAAGTAGTTATTTTCGTGAGTTCAGTACCTAATAATGTTCCTATTGTGTTTTAATTCCGATATGCCAAAAATAAATCGGTTTTATTTAGAAATTATATTTAGTTTTACGACAGTAATTACAGTTGCTACAAAAACAGGTGAAGCATTGAGGTATATATATATATATATATATATATATATATTACGCCTGTACATGTTTAAATGCGTAAGCAGAAGAGCCGCAAACATAACATAAATCTAATACTACAGAGCTAATGAGGTAATTTAGTTTCAAACAAAATGGCGATAATATTTACCAAGTACTGACTAGTATCCGATGCAATAACTCACTTAAAAATTTTTGTCCGGCAACTGTAACTCTTCAAAGTGCATCGCAATCGGATGTACAAGAACGTGAATATTATAAACAAACAGACATTCATTTTTAAACACTGCCTCTGTGGCGTAGCGGTAGTTAACGCGACTGTTGTTCATGAGGTCTCAGGTTTAATCCCCGGGTCGAGCAAAGTATCATGTCACGTTTTCGGTCAAACAACTGTCAAGAGCAGCACGAAACTGTACCCGCTTAATGGCAATATACTGAAATATAATAATAATACCAGCCCCGTATTAAACTGTTTCACTGCTAGGCACGGGCCTCTTCTCACTGTGAGAAGGGTTAGGCCATAATCTACCACGCTGGCCCAGTGCGGGTTGGCAGACTTCAAATACATCTTCAAGAACATTATAGACATGCAGGTTTCCGCGTTAAAGCGAGCGATAATTTACTAATTAATACGCACATAACTTCGAAAAGTCAGAGATGTGTGCCTTGGGAACTCGAGACCTCTGCGTGACAGTCCAGCGGTCTCTGACTAGGGTATCGCTATACTTACATAATCTCTTAATAAAACAGACTTATCTCAATATTTTGGATTAAACAAATTTGAACTCTATTGCAATGATTTAACACAAACATAATATTAGAATTTAGCATATCCAATTAGAGTCCAAATTGCCTTACTTTCAAATTTCGAGTTAAGTCGCTGTTTTATTAAGAGTGCGATATGTGGGACTTAAAACTTCAGCAGGCGAAATTTTAGTATAACTAACCTGTATCTACTTTTTTAAGGATATAGTCGTGGGACTAGAAATATATGTTTGACTAATACTCTTAAATGTATAACTTACCCCCGATTTCTAATCAAAGTAGCTAATCTCAACTAAGTATTCCCAAATATTTTTTACCAGAATCGAATATATTCGCTTTCAACAGAGCATTTACTTAAATGTATGATGTTTAAAAACCCTTCTCAAATTTATTACTTTTAAAAAAACTTAATATAGAGACAAATAAAATGTTTTAGTTATACTTAAGTAGAGTTTGAGTTATTCTCAACATGTGATTCTCAATTCAGAAACGGCGGTTTAGAGTTACTGTTATAATGCATACTCACTCCTAAGCATGCAAAACGAAACCTTCAACACAACATCGACAATTTCCCGCAAGATAAACTGTCAGCACTATCAGTAAAATATGTGTGTTCCATTCATAGTGTTGTGACGATATCGATTCGCTCATCATATACACTAGAGCGTGCGGTTGCATCCGACCCACTCTTGTCTACCGTATTGCCGTCCCATATCGAACAATATAGCGTTGCGGTTGACGCACCGCCTGTCATAATGGAGTAACGTAATCAAGAGATTTAAACCTATCCCAGTTTGGTTTTAGCCTCTAACCGAGAGGCAGAAAACATTCGAACGTTACGAGTAGTAAACATAGATGTACATGTACGGATTTGCCTACGGATTTAGGCGGATAAAATTTATTTCTACGTCGAATGCAAATTTTGTTTTGTGACCAATATGCTGCGAAATTTGAAAAAGGAATGTTTGTGGGCTTATTTATGATAAAGGTTGCCAGTTATGACTGTACATTGCGCCTACAGATATTTGGCAGTATACTATCGGAATATAATCAATAGGACGAAAGTATGAGCGGCCATCCTAATTGGAAACACATAGAAAACTTCTTGTAAAATATACTGGCGACCAGGATTCATAAGATTGCACAAATCGCATCTCATCACTTAATTTGATCTATACATTTTTTAAAGATATCGATGTATTAATTAAAATATGTAAATAATATAATGGCTAAGTATAATCACGAGTTATTAAAACTCATGGCCAATAAAATTCTAAGATCAACGTGATGGCCAAACATTAGTTACAAGAAGTGTTAATTTCTGATGCAATCTTAAAAACATATCTTTAGCGGAAAAATTGTAGTCATACGGCTTAAGAATCATGATGAGGGCGCGTTATATGACCGCCAGTAATATGAAGAAACAAGTATATTTATCTAATTAATATAATATCGCAATTTATTGAGAGTTATTAATATTCATTGTCAATTCTCACATCAATTTGATGGGAAGCTTTTAAATTCAAGTAGGGTCGATTTCAGATCTCTTTTGATATCTTCAGAGGCGACCCATCTCCAAGAACTGATGCTCATACGGCCCATGATGATGGTGCATGACGGAATCCAGAGTAAATTATATTTCTTTGACGACATTCGAAACTATAAAACACAGCATTTTAGACTTGAAAGGTTAATTCCAAAGCGAAGTGCTTGTAATTTGACCAAAGTTGAATCGTTGAATCAACGGAAATTATTAAGTTCCCTATCTATACTACTGCTGCTTCTTTTACTATGATTTTATATTGATAATATTATGGTACTCATGTTTCAAACGATATAAAATACCGTATAGAACATTCAAAGTAAATACATACAACATAAAATTAGAACAAATATTGAAATTAAACTACTATATACGGATTTTATCGCGTTGTTTATTTGACACTTTATTACAAAATTTTGAAAATTATTATCCTACTACTACTATTAAACTTTACTAATTTTTAAGCTAATTAAATAATAAAGTTTAATAGTAGTAGTAGTGTAACAATTTTCAAAATTATGTAATAAAGTGTCAAATAAACAACGCGATAAAATCCGTATATAGTAGTTTAATTTCAATGAATAATATTCGCGTAAACAGAAGACAATATTATTAGAACAAATAGTTGCTTTCAGATTTAGTATCTGCACTTTCTATAACTTTCAAAACATAATCTTACTCTCAGACTGATTCACCAATATCTCAAGAACAACATAAGAGATTAATTTATCTGTTAAATAAACATCGAATATTAGAAATCTTAGCATACAGTGAACTGTGTAAATAGTTTAAACTTTGTCAAGCCTGTAACTGTAAATCACGGAAATACGATCGAATTGTATACGCTATTTCGGGTGAATTTATCGATTTCTTCGTCAACCTAATTAAATAAGCATTAAGATCAAATTTCAGCATGTACGGTATATATAAAACCCTAGAGATGCGATCCCTTTAATTTAGCAGTGTTATTTCAAATATACGAACATAAATAGTTCGTAACATCATTTGTTAGTACAATTAACGTAAGCGAGGTTTTAATTCAAATATGAATGAATGCATGATTGACGTGTGTTATGGAAAAATGACTCTTAACGCTTGTATTGTAGAGTTAATTCAAATTAATATGGTTGAACAAAGTCCCAGCGTGGAACGGACAATAGTGAATACAGTGAACACATCAGAATAGTGGCTCACTATTACTGGAATATGTAAAGCGTCCCGAGGGTGTCACCAACGGGTCGTCGCAAAACAATGTCGTTTTTATACCTACTTGTATTTACACGGCAACTAAAAATCATGTTTTGTATAATTCGCACAATAGTCATTATCACCGTACACGGAAGAGTGAATGTAATAAATCATGAGGAAAATTTATGGGTCTTTATTAATGTACGTAATGTCTGTCATGCATTTATTAGTGTCTCAATATTGCAGATACGACATTGAGTTGTTTCTTACTTTCTTTTTCATGTGAGTAGACCAAGTGTGTTAGGTGATTATTCTCTGTTGAAAACTAACTGGAAAAACACTTTACGAGTTTTCTAAAGTATTTCTGTAGTCAGTTGCAATACAACGGTGGAGTTCATTAAGTGACCTCTTTCTGAATGATTGATCACCTTGCTCTTCGTTACGTCATATAAAACAAATAATCGTTTTTGATAGCCAACTTCACAGCTTCACGTAATGATCATTTCGATTAAGACTGTGCCTGACCGTGGTAGTGAAAGAGACAATATCAGTGAGCAGTTATCCGGTTGCTCTATAAATTCATTGTTCTACTGAACTGTTTACAAAGCATAAAGGTAGTCCATGAGCCAGATAACAACATAGGGAAGATACTCTCGTCCCGGAGTAATGCACAGCCCCCTCGGGAGTTGAAACTGGACTAAACTCAAAGCAGAAGCTAGCGGAATATATATACAAACAGCTATTGTTTCCAACCATTACTTCTACTCGACCCTGAATACTTCGAATGGCTTTTGCATTCATTTTACATCCAATGCCAACGTAATTAGAGATCTAAGACGCTCAGGTTATTACCTCTGGCATTATAACAATAACGTAGAATTTCGGTAAGCATTACACTCGGGCGTAATTAGGTAAGTATACGTAAAGCCAATTACCGTAACTTATAGGTATTCGTTTGACACGCGTGTTTTGCGTTAATTTCGTAATAAGTTCGGATTTCGGCGTCTGGAACAAAAACGACAAAGTATCATGTGTGATAATTTACAGCCAATTACATGGATAAAAGGCCGATGGTTGTTGAAGATGAGGTTTTAATTGGAGTCGATCGCAAACTGATAACGTTGTCCGACAAACCTAAGACGACTTTTGCGGTGAAGAATATATTCCATTACTATTTATCTCTATAAATAGTAATGGAATTTACATTCTTCTTTAAAAGCATCTGAATATAGAATTGTTTATAGAACTCTTTCTTAATATATGGACTCTGAGAAAAGAGGTAGTTTTAAATGAGTGCCTGTAATGAAACTATTTATTTAACGTGCCAACATTATAAAATTTATATAAAATTTAATAACTATTAATAAGTCTTTGTAAAGAAGTCTTAATTGTCTTTATGGTAGAACCAAGATCCAAGAACAAAACCATGCAGAATACTTTCTTATCTACACAAACTTACCCTAAGCCCAAAACACTATAGAAGCTAGCCAAAATACTGGTTACGAAAATTGTTGATTAGATTTTTACTAAACTTAACTAGGTCCCTATTTGGTTCTAATTTGTAATAAGCAAAAGTGATTGCTAAATAGTTACTTTTATCCTCTAAATGGGCCGCAAGTCCATCCAACTCGGTCTACAATTACGTCCCTCAAACTCTGTACCCAAAGATCCTTACTTAAAATTACGACGTCTATACTTGTAACAGCAATTTATCGGACAATTTGTATTCATTAACAAAGTGAGAAAGGCTCAATAGGTGTTCGTAACCAGGATTTAACGTCTTAGTTCTCGCTGCAAGTGACGTCGGCTCCTATTCCGGGAATTTTCCCAAAACATTCCTGGGACAAATTCTCGAGTCGTGGAACGAAAGTTGGAGGGCCGCGCATCGCTTAAATAGGATGGTGATTGCATTCGTAGTTTCACATAAGTGTTAATTGTACTTTATTAATTTGTTAATTAGAAATAAGACATAAATACAGCACAGATATTTTATAATTGAGGTTAGAAATACAGGCCCCAGAAATCGTTTGTCACCACTCACTAAAGTAAAAATGTAATACAAGCAGTAAATTTTTCATAAACTCAAAGATTATATAAGCAAAATAAGTCAATAATGTAATGTAACACCCCAGAGGCTAAATATTTAGAACTTCTTATATATAATTTTTTTTGTATCTCATTATAAGTGGACTTATGAGAATAAAGCTCTTTAAACTTAAACCTAAATTTTTGGTAATGTGACAAGACCGGCGTACTTCTTTGTCTAGAAGTTATAAATACGTTGGCACTATAGTCACAAAGAGCATCCAGATGCAGGACAACTATATCTGGATAACCCAAATTTTTGGTAGGATCGAACATCGATTTGCATCAAGCTGATTGGACACTTCAATTAGATCACCGAGCCATACGTGCAGTTGATCTTCAACCTCAGTCTGGACGCAACTTGATTCCGTGATGTTATATATGCAGACGACTTGATGTTCAATCACGCAGTAAACGGCTGATGGAATTTCAATGAATTTTGTCGGACGGGACGTTTATTTATTAACATTTCCTGCATTTTACATTGCATAAGCTAATTTAACACCATGGATTATCGATATATATATATAGATATATCTTTATAACTTTGTGTGACACAGAAATAAGATTATAGATTAAATTGGTATTAATATGCGGAATTAGTAGATTATTATATTGTGTGGTAAAATGTTCCAATCTTTAAAACTGTTTAGAAGTTAGAGCTGTCTAACTAGTTTAGAATTCAACCAGGATTATTTATCATGAACTCGTAATTTTTGTGCGATCAGCGAGATTTGTTGTCAGCCAAACCGAATAATACCTACAAGGCTAATATATCCGTAGACTACAAAAGGATTAGCATATCCATATCAATTTTAGTAGATTTTATCAAACAACAATAGACGTTTCCGGATTCAGTAATCAATATAATTATATTTCTAGAGCAACGTTAATGAAATAAGCAGTATTATTTCAAACATCAGCACATTCCCATATAAATTCAAACAAACTAATTCCATAATCGTATTATATTAAGCCTCCTAATTTAATTATTCACTTATACCAAGTTCAACGCTCAGAGTTGGTAGTGTGGATACTTAAGTGGTATTCAATTCAAGCGTCCATAATTAAAGTTATTACCATGGTACAAAGCTATAATTATAGGAAAAACGCCATCGTTTTCCGTACATTACTGTATCTCGTTATTATTTGTCTGTGACTTGTGTGTTGCTATCCGACAAATTGCTCGGTATCCAGTTATTACTACACGCACTAAAAAAATTCACACCATATTTACACAGCTGGTGCTTCCCAAAAACAGTTTTTGGTTAAACTGGAGCAGATCAGTTAGGAATTCACCTAATGTACCCTACAGAAGTAACCAAACAACCTTGCGTTATGTGAGACTAGGAGACTAGTAATCTTACGCTGACAACAAGACATTGTTCAAATATATTTTAAAAAATTTATCGTCGTTTATCGCTCAGATAAAAGAACTAATGAAACAAGATAGAACCAAAACACTAAGCAAAAACTGTACCCATTATTATTTCAAGTTTGGCACATTTATCAAAATCATGGTATCTATTTCACTGAGTGTGTGACAATAATGATATAAGTCTTGGTGATTAAATCTGTGTTGATGTCGATCTGAATCAGGCAAGCATCACCGACCAAAAATACTCATGTTTATCCACTCTCACAGCTAGAGAAGCGTAACACTACGGATGCCGACCGTTAGATCATAAATTACAAAACAGGCAGCTTTAGTTTGTAAATAAATTAGCAAAGTGATTAAATATTACGTGTATTTTACTAGCCGACCTTCGTTAAATGTAACCCAGTAACCGTGGCCTCTCCAATGTCGTGCAAACGTACACGCAGTATGACATCAGCACGACAGTTTCCAACGCATCATCATTTAATTTATTAAACGGCATTCTTACCGAATGACCACTGATAGCCCAATGATTTCCTCAATCTTAAAGATCTGTTGAATTTGACTCAACACACATTGCGTGGCCACGTGTCCTTTCCAATCCATTTGCAAATTAGAAATTAATTACACATTGCTTCTATCGGCTACTCTACTTATTTCGGTCCTTGAGTCATGAGCTCAATACTGCCTAAGCTACGCCATCAATCTGGCACGGAAGTCATCGATGGGATTGGTTTCTGACGAGCTAATGCCTTTAGCCTCAGAATTTAGTTTTCGTTGAGTAGTGGTTTCACCACAGATACAATTTAGCGAGCAGAACATCTTTCACTCTGTCTATTGCAGTAACAGCAACCATCAACTTAAAAGCAACTGCTTCCTAAGTGCAGCTTCCAAAACCGAACTAAATAGACGGTGACCTGAATACCGACAACCTCGTATCGTGGGAATGTGATCATCAAACATAATATTCTTACCTAATTCTTAACAATAAACCATTGTCAAATGCGATTTCGAAGCTCGAAATTCCTTGAGCTGGGAGACAATACCAACAAAAATAGCGTTCTTATTAATTACCGTATTGACCCAATTAATTACATATATTTATACGAGGCGTGTGAATGGGACTGTCTTTATTTACAGCAGTAAATTCCGAACGGCGGTGGACATTGAAATAATTACGATATCAGACTAGTATTTATGTATTTCACAGCAAACTAGCGCTTGCAAACATGTATGTATGATTTTTGAAAGGCAACTCCCGCACTTAAAGTAGTTCCTGTGTCGCGGGCGACCTTACAATCATTCAAACAACGCACACAAAGAATACCCAGATTCTGAACAACTATTTGTGGACAACAAAAATTGTTTTTGTTGTCCACAAATGGTTTTCTGTGTAGAGATCGAACCCACAACACTCGGCCCGGCGGCAGTAGTGAGGTGATACACTGTAATTTGAAGAACACAGAAAGTATGAGAGATATAATTTACGGAATGATTAACTGTTGCTTATTATAGGAATAATAATAATTTAAACATTACAAGTTTTTATGAATCTCACCGTATAATTGCGTTCGCGTATAATGTAAATTATGTCATTCATGACTATCGTGTCTGACTACTTCAGTTCGAAACGATATAATAATAATAGCCCGGAGTATAGAAACAGTAAACTGCTTTTTACTTGACTATTAAAAAACCATCATCTAATTCGTGCGATCGTCTATTTTTGAACTCTGTTCAATGCTCATCCTACCTTAGCGGCATTGTAGTAGAAATGCTTATTTAGGTACAAAATTTAATATCGCGCACAAGGCATCGCAAAGCAATGAATCGCGCCGGTCCCACGACCGCCGCGCGCCCGCATTCAGATTCATTAACAAGGCTAACCATTGTTTATGATTCACAATCCATACACACATACTCTTTACCAACACAGTATTAAGTAAAAAGAGCTCTTTCAACGTATCATCGGAGATCATTAACTAAATAATTACGATATTGTTCGAATAATATATCTACTAAACATATTTTCATTAAAATTCTCAATACTTCAAAAAAGTTTTGAAGAGAAAGTGATGGGAATAACGAAAGATTTGTTTTCATAAAAGATGGTCTACTAATTGGCAGGAAACAGTTGAACTTCAAAGGTTTTATTTATTCAGTTATAGTAGGCCACATGAAAAGCTTGTACATCGACAGTGTAGAATTACAATTAATCATGTTACTGCTTCATTACAAACCATAAACTACCGGACTCATTTAAAACAAACTTTGTATCATTCTATATTTGAATATGATTTTCGAAGTAGGCAGCGGGGGTTTTTCTTTTTTGTAATAGCCTATTTTAGGTTACAGATCATTCTTGACATCCGCACATATATCAAGATTATGAGCATCGAGATAAATTTGTCACATATTGACATATTGACATATCGCACGTAGATAAATAATTCGGAACGCCTTCACTTGATATCTGCGATAAACCGGGATAACTAATACAGATAAGAGAATTCTGAAGTAGAATAAGCATTCACACTTTATGAGTTGCGGTCTCGTTTCTCTTTCGATACACACTTATTCATTCTGCATAAAAATTAAATTGTATTTCAAAATTCTAAAATAAACTAGCAACAGTAACTATCCAATGCAGAGATATATGATCATTTCCTGTTAACGATGGAGTAAATGTAATCGATTTTTGGAACAGATCCAATTTTTTTTGTCAGATTTCTTGCGGCTGGCACTAGTTATCACTGAATGATATTTGATTCCACATACAAAATTAATTCTAATTTTAGTACGTATACGCATTTTCTTAGTGTGACACGAAAAATATTGCTACATTAATAAAAAATTGTCGAATTTGTTTTCAACGATTGCGATGATGATTCGAAGCCATACTACATTTATACGACATATTTAATGCTGTCTGTCTGTGACATTTTTCAGCGATCACCAAGAAGCTTAGTTCTGTATTAATGAGACGCGAACGAAGAATACTTATAGAATGTGGCATACATAATACGTTGATAGTCGGTCCTCAGCGCGTTACAATAAGTAGTTTTAATAGCACTAGAGTTCTATATTTAGTAAGATTGAAGAGAAGAGTTGAGATTGTACAAGGTCACGGTCCGTCACATGGAGGCAGCAATTTTAGGGCATTAACCGATACGCTCCGTGGTACACACAGTTCGTGGTCCCTCACGTTATAAGTGATCTTGTTATGAAACTTTATGTGCCCGCCCCTACGTCCAAATACCGGCGGAGCGGATTTTAAATTAACGTTTTATGTACGAAAGCACTTCGCCAACATTACGTTGTTAATTTAGCCGCGAGATGTAAGAAAATATTCTAATGGAATTACAGAGAGATGTTGTGAATGTGGGGCGTACAAATATATCTGCAAGACTTAAGAAAGTGAGAATAAATACAAAATAAGACTATTACCAAGCAACCAACTCTTTAAATAAAAATGCAGGTAAATGAAAATTCTATGAGCAGGCCGCCATTTGCTTCTAGGGCATAAGTTTATTACCAATCACAAAGACCCGATTTTGGTTGCCAGTTTAGGCAGTGTTGTTGTGCGCAACGGCGTCTGGCAATGTTGCCGGTAGACAACACTAGGTTTTGATCTATTACGTCGGACCTACAAAATTGCTGACGAATTTTGAATCTAATACACTTCTAGGTAAGATTTAGTAAATAGACAAAATGAGGTTTAAACATAAGTCTACGCTTGTACGTTCTATAGAATAAACTACGTTGGTACTCTATTTTATAATTTGATAACGTATATTGTTAGTCGTGCATCGTAAAATTATAATTGCTTATATTGATAAGAATTATGACTATTTTGTAAGGAACGTTGTTTCAGTTTTAGTAAAAACGTTGTAACGTTTTTCTTTTTTTTAAATTAAATTTAAGCCTTGTTTCAAATGATACTGATTCTTTTCTTCTATACCTACATATAATGAAATTGAAACTGGTCAGTATAAATATTTAAGAAAATTGATAGTCACCTAATACAATTATCTTTTGGATATTTGTTTGTTTATTTTCCTGTATGTATAGAAGAAAAGAATCAGTAGGTACCATTTAAAACATGGCTTAAATTTAAATTCAAAACGTATTCGCGCATCACATCAAAACTACTGCACGAAATTGAATGCTATTTTCACAGTTGTATTCCTGGAGGTCTACCTTGAAATCTAGTGCGTATTTCACTTTTATACGCGTCCAAAAAGTCGGCTAACATATGTGTAGATCAGCAAATCAATCTGCTTACCTGTAAAGAAAGGAAAATATAGATGGGTTACTTACTTCCGAATTTCACGCAAACGCAGTTCCCAGTAGGTTAAAAATAAAGCTATCTAACATCACGCTACTTCTCTTAGGAGTGGAGCGGGCGAAATTATGGTGCTCAAGTTGTGTACCTATTTATATAATAATTAAATGAAAATGTCAAACGAAAGATTGATCTGTTAAGCCGAATATAGTGTTAAGTGTGTTCTAACTAGACGTGAGCCGTCGAAGTATCCGTTTAGTAGTTACTAACTAATTTACGAGTATGTACGTCAAGCGTCGCGACGCCGACACCGCGAGAGTAGGGCGCGCGTGAACTTGTGATCGCTACTTATTCGACCAATTATAACTTTCACCGCATTACATTTACACCCTCATTATTAACGAACGCTTTTAATGACTACCAAACAAATTAATACTCGGCAAGTTGGCGATTATAAAAATGGACGTTTCCAACGTTACTGAAAAACGGATGGGACTGTGTGATCATTAGGAACATCGCTGGATTAAGGTTGCCTACGTAATTTAGGATTTGGTTCGGGTCTAGTGGAGTGTGTGATCACATGTCATATGTAACTTCATACATATGCTCATGCCTGTGTATCTCTGATGTTGGTAGAAGCGTATTACTTTAGCTAAGTTTACAGTTAGAACGCGCAGACCACATTTTACAAGCTATTATAGGGCCGCGGTGGACTCTATAGAGTAAAGCTTGGGATATCATGTTGTCCCTAAAGATTTGATCCAATATGGTTGCGGATATCTACTTCAGTACTTTACAGCTGGTAGTAAAATACTTACTGCCTGTGTGCTTTTATTTGCAGCTGATCGTAACATTCGGAATTTGATCCCAGACAAACTATTATTGAATTTGAATTTATTATGTTTTTGAGCTGTTTGGGGTCGAAACGCTAAGGTCACGGTGTCCCAGTGCTCGTGCTTTCTATAGAGATATAGCAAAAAGGTTAATCGACGCTTCCCGTGACCAGAGGGCTGGCCTTTATTTTGCGGAAAGAATAAGCATTGCCATTCAACGTGGCAATGCTGCCAGTCTTCTGGGCACACTACCAGTCGACTGTGATGCGGAGGAATCCTATGACGCCTATTAGAGGGTTTTAGTTTTCTTTTTCTTTCTGTTTTATAACATTTTAGGTATAAGTTAGTTTTAAAGAATTGTGTTTATATGTACATAGTCAATAATTTACATCTTATTAGATTCTTCATAAATGTCTCAAATTGATTGCATTATGACAGTTCTATTATTAGCTATTATTGAGAATAAAATATATTTTAAGAAATTAATATAATAAAAATGTTATTTAATTTTCTTGTTAAAAATTTTTGTTTCTAGTTTCGTTTTCACGCCACAACTACTCGATCGACCATCATTTAATTTCGCATACACGTTATCTAGGATACAGAAAAGCACATACGGAACCATTCATCTAGAAAAAGAACTGTGCTGAGGAAAAAATAATTGACATATTAACCTACATTTACACGAGCGGGGCCGCGGGAAAAATCTAATATTTAATATTTTCAGATAGAACTCTCATCAGTAATTCATGGTAATACGTATACTCAACTAAAAATAAATTCCCAAGTGTATCTTACACAAGTCTATTATATATTTGCGCAACATAACCGTGAAACTGAAGCTAATTATAATTACAATCAAGTCTCTCGCAATAAAGTAAGGTTGTAACTAAGCAAATCCTATTACAGACGGCGGTGAGTAAATATTGATCTTATTATAGCAAGTACGGAAGGATTATGTTAAGAGCTTGCTAATTAGAACGATAACCTTCTTAACAATCCACCGATCCTATACAAACTTACCCAAGACTTAATAAACAATCAGTACTATCCAGTAAACGAAGATAAACCCGTATTACAGATATTCATTACTAGTCATAGTGCGTATGTTTATATAGCATTACTCTTTCATTTCAAAGAACAGACAGGTATTCTTAGTTCGTATATAACTGCCTTGGTCGCGCAGAGGTAGTGATGTGACAGCTGTGCATGAGGCTTTGAATCCTGAGTCGGGCCAACAAAAAGTTATTAGGTATTTCTAGCAAGAAATTCTCACACAGGGCTGGAGGGCCGGAGGGCCGGAGTTGGTAGTGTTACACACCCCGTGCCTCGGAAAGCAGGAAAAGCCGTTGGTCTGATCTCTCACTCCAATCGTATCGGATTAATTGTGTTCGCGCACACATTTACCACTTATAATATAGGAGATATTAGAGCACCGTTAAGATTGGCCGCCGAGACCGAAATTCGGGCTGGAGAACATTATTATTACTCAAGCCTATTGCTACACTGCTCTCATTTCATTACAAAACTACCTACTATATTATGGAAGCACAGGGTTAATCATCACGCGACTTGCTCCGCGTGGAATTAACAAAAATGTGTTTGTTCAGTTAGAAGAGATTTTTTCTAAAATAAAAGTAGCTGTAGTTACCCCTTATAACACCAGCTATCTGACAGTGAAATTCCTGTCAAAATCGGTCCAGCCGTTTCAAACAACAATAACAAAGAGACAGACCGACAAAAAATTTTAAAATTGGCTTTTGATATTAGTGGCGTATATACTTTGATATGCATTTAGTAAAAAGCTGTTATTTTCACATTACAAACAGACACTTCAATTTTATTTATTAATATAGATTTGCATTACAAGGCTTGTATTTTTCAAAGATCGTGTAGCGATCGCATATAGAAAAAGCAATGTTTAACAGGAACGGAAACTAAAAAAAAAACACAACATACCCAAGAAACTGAATGCTATGTAATTACCAATAAATCCATTGTATTTTTGTAACTGTGGTGGATTTTATCGAGCGTATAATTTGATACATTTGTTATATTACGTAGTATCGGCAGCTTACTGGGAAAGCAAAACCACATTAATATTTAAACAGGAGTATATTCCTCGTAGTATACATTGTTAGGTATGTTTGCGTTCCCTGAGTGTCAAGACTAAATACACTGAAGAAAATCGATGAAGCCAGCTTGAGCTTAATGGATATATAGGAATTAACTGAAATCATTATATCACCATGTAGCCTTATCTATACATACAAATAAATAAAATTGAAGTGTCTGTTTGTAGAGTCAAAATAACAGCTTTTTACTAAATGCATATGAAAGAATATACAGTACTTTTATAAGAAAAACATTTTTAAATATTTGTCTATCTCTCTGTTTGTTCCGGCTAATCTGTGAAACGGGCGAGCCGATTTTGACGGGACATTTACTGGCTGATAGGTGATGTTATAACTTAGGCTACTCTTATTTCAGAAAAAGCCACGGGTAACAGCTAATTTTATATATAATGGATTAAGGTCGTAAGCTTTATAATCATAGCTAACATGAGGCGAGCACTCGTCACAATTTTCTACTAGGACTATCCTCAAATAAAATCGCTATATCCGTTGACCCAGGAATCAAACCTAACCCAAACCATTAAGCCACAGAACCGAAGAGGAGTTTTTAAAGAATATTTCTGCAATATGTCTAATTCTTGTGTCGCGGGGGACTTTACAAACATTCAAACAACGGACACAAAGAACAACCAGACACAGAAAAACTGTTTGTGGATCACACAATTTTTTGTCACGTGTAGCGATCGAACCCACAACAATCGGCTCAGTGCCAGCGGCGAGGCGACCATTAAAACCACTACTCCATCCGTGCAGTTAAAGTTATGAATGTATTGACAAATTAAAAGGTAACTATGAATGGAAACTACTATATAATGCTACATTCAATAAAAGTCTTAGCAAATGCTAGGAGTGGTTTTACATCGTTACTGCTATGAATGGTTTCACGTCATTACTGCGATGAATGGGGATCAAATCCTTAATCATTCGACCGCAAGTTTGATGCCCTAAGCATTAGGCTATCGACAGTCAAATTGATAGATTGTGGCTAAACCCCGTACGTCCACTTGAATCGGTCGCTAGCACAGCTAGCAAGTTCATTACGCTAGACAATATCACTTGTCTGGTTTGTCCTTTGGTATGTCAGGTCTTGGTTCACTGCTATTGTCGCTGTCAAGTATCTGACCCAATTGACCAATGGCAATAGCCTTTCTGACAAGTCATCAGTTTTGTCTGTCTTTAACAAACTGTTTAATATTATATATTACCAATAATATAATGCTAACTGCACGAATGACGTCGATAAAATGGTCGCCTCTGAATAGCCAGTGCGCCGAGTGGAAAAAAAATGTGTGGTCCACAAATAGTTGTACCGAGTCCAGGTGTTCTTAGTCTGTTGCTTGAATGTTTGCAAAGTCCCCCACGACAAAGAAAGAAAGAAAGAAAGAAAAATGTTTTATTTAAATCTCCATACATACATAATTTTAAAAAACAATAATCAATACAATTTAAACAGAAAACGGTATATGGAGATCAAATAAGGCAACTGCATCAGCTATTGTTGCAGTATAGACTGCAACGCTGGTATTCTCGCAGGAGTAACATCAAGAGCGAGATTATTTATTTTAAATAATAACTGAATTGAGCACTAGTAAAATTTTAGATATACCTAGTTGATTGGTCGCCTTTAAAACCTACTCTTTGTAACATAACTACACAGACTGCCGGCTTTTCTCTACAAGACGGCTGTTGTAATGGCGTTCTGAGAACTAACCGAGCCCATAACGGCCTGTGAAACAAATTTATACTACAAATAATTGACAATAACATTGATGAGTTTATATCACACATCATTAACTTCCCAGTAAATATAACAAGAGTAAAAATATCGCTCTTATAAATGTCTGTACGCCAGAAAAGCTAGTGAAGCAGATCTTCAATCAAGCCAGAACTCGCCTCTTCCTCAGGGACACATCCGCGACATAAGTTATAGCACCATAAATGACAATTGCTCAATTTATAGACCATTATTTTGATGTTTAGCCAAATTGAAGTTACGCTCCATGTCCGGTGTGACGTCATCGAGGAAAAGTTGAAGAACTAACGTCATGTAGATCGAGTAATAATAGAACAAACGGAATGAACTATGAGTTGTGCTGTTCGAATGAACGTACACAATCAACAATGTATGTTCGTGTGTATGCGGTCATGTTCATTTCCTGACTAATGAGAGCTTTGTGCGTTTGAAGGTAGATCTACGATTGAATGTTTAACGTGCTAGCGATGAGTGACTTTGATGCAACGAGTGACAACGAACTAGTCAGTATCACACTTTTGACTGGAAGTCCTTGGTTGCCTGAAGACTATAAACCTCTTTTAAGGTCATGGCTTATACACACATAACCTTTTCAAGCATCAATATAGCATGAAGTGTAATAGAGCCCTTTTTGGGTTATTACGGTGTACATTTTTACACGACATCTAGTAGTTTCTGAATTCAGTGATGCCTTGTCTCATATAATTTAACCATCTTTTGGGCCTCTCACCTCTTCTACCCAAACCTCCAATATGAATGGGACGGTCGGTTTAAAGGGCAATCTTTTCCTACGTACCCTAAGCAGACGAGCATGTATGAATCATCAAAGTGGACCAGCACCCTAACTTCGGCCTTCTTGGGAAACAAACTTGCTTGTGGACATAGACAGAATATACCAGTACCGTGCAAAACACAACAGTATAGGTTACTGTTGCGTTGCGTTCGTTGAGTTAGATCGCCGTTGAATCATTCACCCCTCGGTACCCTACTTCTTTCCTTTCTAAAATTAATAATATAATATATTCTATCACATACACGCAACACCATCTAGCCCAAACGAAGCAGAGCTTGTACTATGGATACTAGACAATGGATAAACATACATATATACTTATTTTTTTGTAAATACTTATATATTATACATAGAAACACCCAGACCAAGACATACATCCATGTTCATGCATACAAATATTTGACTTGTGCGGGAATCGAACCCGCGACCTCAGGCGTGGCAGTCGGTTACAATAACCACTATGCCGTCGAGGCCGTCAAATATACGAAAAATACGAAAATGATGGGCAATTCTCTTCAATTCAGAAGGCAACGTGCATGTGTTGCCCTTGGTTTTGCATGCACATGGTTACTACTTAACATTAGGCAGGCCGAAGTCGTATGCTTGTAACTAGCTTCGTTGTGTTTTCTTAATATTACTTCTGTGATACCAAGAAAACATCGTCCATGAACGACGGTTAGCGCTTATCACCGCGTAGGCCATTGGCTTGTGTCACCAAAAGCAATAAAAATATCGATAAATAAGTCTTCATTTATAAAGCTTTGATAATCGTGTGTTTAAAGTGTTCATCAATAATAAACGTATTATTGATGAACACTTTAAACACACGATTATTATACATTAAACAAAAACGTTACGCATGATGATCTTGATAACATTTGGAAAATGACAGGTTGGTCACGCATTACCTGTCAACTGTAATAATCGTGTCATTCCGTCAAGTTACATGCGAATAAAATAATCTTTATGACTAATCTTTGAAAATATGTTATCTTTCGGCCTGGGTGAGCCGCCGCCTTGGGAACTTCATTGCGATTTTTTTGATATCTTACGATATGAGTTACGGGATCAGACTGGATGACTGAAGAGCGACTTATATTACACCTAGGCTAGGTGGCGCAGCGGTAGTGAATTCGACTGCTGTGGTTGAGTTTTTGAGTTCGGTTTCAGTGTCGGGTAAAGATGTAGTGATTTATGTTAAGAAACTCTCAGTACTGATGGAGTCTGAAATTGGGTACAAGCCTATTAAGCACAGTTACAGAACTGAAACCATAATAAACAAAACATGGATGTTATGCACCTCTCACCACCACCCCTTTGGGGATATATGCTTGAAACATTTTATTTTTCAGTTTGTACGTCATATAACCAACAACGTTTATCTTTTCTAAATGGGTTAGGTAGTAACAACTCGTTTTTTCTATAAGCTCAAGTATTAAAGCTTTCTGGGCACAAATCACGAGACCATGCTGCTTCTGATAATAGCACTAAACTAATTCAATAACCTAGCTCTGGATATCGGGATCGGCTGTTTTTTTGTACACGACGCAGCAGTTAGAAGAACTACGAATCTTATGCATCTTGTAAACGACGGATACAAAACACCCTCGTAAGTTACGCATAAATCTAATCCGTACATGTGCCCTACGTAACTGCATCGTGTATAAGCCTTTATGTTTAAAAGGACCGAGAAAGGAATGCAACTTTTGTGCCAAAGTGGTCATACACCTGCAGTCTCTACGAATCACGATCTGATGAAGGCCAAGCCGTAATATAGGAAATGTACTGGCGACACCAAAAGGAGAAGCTTGTGTCCTGTTCTCTAAAACATTATTTATTTAGGTATAAATAAATAATGTTTTAGAGAATATCTTATATTATTCTTATCTTATCTTAATAGAAATATCTTTAAGCTGCATATCTGAGAGAGAATTTTGTCGAAGATATGTGAAGTCTGCCAACACGCACTGGGTCAGCGCCGTGGACAATAACCTATACCTTCTGTCGCTATCAAAAAGCCCGTGCCCAGCAGTGGGATAGTTTCATACAAGGCTGACATTATTTATTTTTATTTATATCTTTGCAGTGCGTACTATTAGTGTAGGTACAGCCCTAGATGGGATGAGTAACGCTCTTCCTATATTGGTAGGTACCGAAGCTTAACACATCAAACACTCACCTAGTACCGGAATGCTAAGCAAATACCAATTAATTACTAATATTCATGTAATGCAAACAGATATCCGTTTTCCAACTCAAATATGACTAATCCTGTATTAGATAATCGTTTATCTAATATAATGATTAACTGGAACATGATCTCCAGTAGTTCTGATCTTGGAATAAAATTATGTAAGATATAATTCCACGCATAACTCCTATAAATTTATATATTAAGCAGGTGCAGCGCACTCAAATTTTCTCAACCATGTTTAGGTCTTATATTGTCCAAATATATTGAAAATTAGCGGTTGCCGAAAACAACGACACACTTTTGCTCTACCCGAAATTGGAACCCACAATTTTACAATTGGCAGCAGAAGTCTACTTGCATGTGTTCTAACACATTTATGGCACTGGACTTACAAGACTATGTCTCAAACAATATACTCCTGGAGATTTCCATTACTTTATAATTACATTAAAAGCCAGGTAAATAAAATCAGATGGTTAATAAAGGACAATAGTCGGCAGAAGCGAGCAAAAACCACAAGACGCTCTCGAACGACGAACAAATACTAAGAAAGAAAAAGGATATAAATATTAAAAACTACTGCACAATATTTCAAGAAAACCACAAGAAAGAGCTTTCGCTTAAAATGCGGAAAGCTCTGAATAGAAATTTAAAAGCCTTACTTACGTTTACAATTCTCGTACGGCGTATTGAAGTAAGTAGTTCTTTCAAAGGCGCATTGGTCCGGCGAAATTCTAATGTGAACCGGGATTTATGGGCGACGCGCAACATATCATGTGAATATGGCCTTAAAAGCCCCAGAGTGCAAACTTATCTGTAGTAAAACTATAGCACTTTAATGTGGTTGATGTGACCGCACTGATGCCGATACTCTTGGTATTCTCATAACTATAGTAAAAAGACGTTGAAGATTTTACGAACTGAAGAAGATTTTACTAAGCGCTGAGCAGATGTGGGATAACTTGAGAGTCAGGCAGTCTGACATCTAAGATCAAAAATTGTAAAAGGTACGGCAAAAGGGTGGAGACTTGGTTGGAAATGCTCCTTATGCGTATCCACTCGCCACAAGGGGAGGCGAGAGGGTTTTGTCAGGCTCTCCCAAGACTGCGGGCCTACCGACTAAAACTACCACGGTGTGCCAACTCGCTGCTTTGTATGGTGGCGTGGGTCGCTGGAACTGAAACTACATCAGTGACCCACCCAGCAGTGCCTAATGCAGAGATGTTGTGTCTGCGGGCCTCTATATAATATATATATGTATAATATAACCTTAGCAAAAGTCAAAATTAATAATGCCAGGAGAATTAATGAAGAATTAATGAAGTCGATTTTAAAACTATAAGGTAAATTCAGTGATACTACAGGGTAAAGACTTAAAATTGAATGATTTTATTTGACCTTGTTATCCTTTATAAAGCTATGATTATTATTATCCTTTCACAGTATTTTTCAATAAAATAGATTGACCAAGTGTAAAATGCTTTGTAAGATGAGCAGCAGTTTCTAACGAATACCCACCGCTTCGGATACTATATATACATTGACAACCAATAGCGAACGGCGACGCAACTTAGCTCGCAAAAAAATTGCTCGCGTAGCTTAGACCCAAATAAAAAATGCTGGTGGAATGTGGGTCGCCTACGCCTCAAGATGCCTTAGTACAGGGATGATTAAATTATGTAAGGATCTTGTCTCAATAGACAACTAACTCTATAGATACTAGATCTACGTTTACTAATACAAGAATGCCTGCCTTCAGCGTTACGAATGATATCAGTTCATCTTATATACCTATTGGCGTGCAAGCCATGTATCGATCGCAAATCGGATTTCTCAGCCGTCTCGATACCTGCATAAAGATGCCTCATATCCACCACGACGTTACCTGCAAAAGCGTTTGAGAAAGTCTAGCCTACGGAGATTGTCTCCTGCACTAACAAAACCTTGTTTCAGTGCCTATGCTCTACGAATAAAAGCGATCTGAATATATTATCGGGCGCATTACGTACGATTCGCTTGAGGCGCGTATCTACCCGGGGCTGCAGAATTCAGTTGCACACTTTTCCAACTTCATCCTCGCCTGCTACAAAGACATCTCTTTTATAGTGCAGCCAGTATTATCAGATCCCGAAATATTATACAAAATGTACTTTTCATTTTGCATGAGCGAGTAATGGCTTTGGGGCGTAGAAATAAAAGTTGATATTAAAACTGAAGCTGTAGTACGAAGATTTGGGTAGTCTGGTTATAGTTGGAGCCTCATCGAATGTCAAAACACGGGCTTAGGCAACTACGCTTAGTTGAGTTCAATCGGGTAAGCGGCATCGCGGGGGGAGGCCAAACCGTAATTAATTACCGCTGTCGCTGACAAGCGAAGGCTGCTAAGTACCTATCGTTTCATAAATAAACTGTACAGCTTTGTGTATACTACACAGGTATACTTACAACGTATTAATGGCACATTCCCGTACGTGATCACTCTGCATTATTGCAGCTCTTGTTCGATTTTCGATAGTAGTTTTTGCTGTTGCTCCTTTTAGTTGTATTTTGTGTTTAAAACTCAAAGCAGACTTTTGTTCAAAACCGAACATTTTTTGCGGCATGTTGTACCGTCGATGTAGAAGCAAAATAACATTTTTTAATATCAATGTATGTGTTTCCTAAAACATGTAAAAGTTGGACGGATATTTTTAACATTTACTTTTAAAAATACATTTTTGTGGTATTCTATATCGTGGATATAAAATGCACAACCGAAATATTATTTTGTTACATTTTTATCTATCACTTTATATACGTTTTAAGCGCCTATAATCTGAAGCATGTATTTTGACTGGCTAAGGGACATAACATATTAAGTAATAGAGCAGAACTCACAAAAATGTTATTACAATTGGATGGTATAATAATGCAAACATTACAAACGTACTTTCTCTTAAATTTATATATGGTGTAAATACTACGCGTATTTCAAGGCTCCATAAAACAGCAAGTTACGCAGGCTTCAGTGTAAATAATAACTTTATTATTTCTACAATAACCTATAGATATTGACATTTATATGGAGTAGATTGCGCAATGGTGTATATTATGCAAGTTCGATACCAGCTTGGAACAAAATTCTCTATCATCTACTGATTCAAAGAACACCTAGACAACACTTCATTGAAATAGAAAACAATTCATTGAAATTAAACTACTATATACGGATTTTATCGCGTTGTTTATTTTACACTTTATTACATAATTTAGTAACTGTTACACTACTACTAGATACTATTAATTTTTAAGCTAATTAAATTATTAAAACTATTTATATTTAAGTTTACACTTTCCCCGACGTTTCGGTTGCTTTTCAGCAGCCATGGTCACGGGGACAAAACAATTGTTACAAAACTTATAATATCTCGCGTCATCAGTATTATTTGTCAGATGTCGTTAATAGAAACGGGTAATTCAAGAAATAAATCAAAAAAGCCTCTGCCAGTCACAGGTCTTTCCCAATTTAGGTCACGATATCCCACTTTCATACAATTTATATCAACGTACGCCGCAAATAACTTTACAGCCTAAGCTAATAGTAAACTAAATCCCAGTATAATCCTGAGCACGAAGGCACGTAAGTGTATAAATATTCAAATATAGTTGATAAGGAACAATATCCATTCATCCGTACATGTCCCAAAAGATATAAATCACATTTGGAATAAGCACCGAAAGGTAAAACGCAAACACAGACGCTGGTCCTAACAAAATAAGGATTGTAAACACACACATAAATGTGGTTCAAGGTGACTCCCCAATATCTGATACTTTTTAGGGTTCCATGCCCGAGGGGTCCGGCGGAACCCTAATGGTCTCACACGGGTCTTCCGTCTATACCAGTAGTTCCCAAAATGGTCTAGGTGGATCCCTAGGGGTCCACAGGAGACTCGACGGGGGTCTACGTTAGCGTGACAATTTATTTGCTTTCGATAGTGAAAAACTAAAATGTTGGCTTGACTTCACCTATAAACGTCGATCGACGGATATTTTGAGGAGTTTAGCCAAGGAATATGGTAGAATTGTAGCTGAAAGGGATACACCGGAACCAGCTAAATTTTGAAAGTGGTCTATGAGTAAAATTCTGGGCACCTCTAGTCTATACTATCACCTCAGAGTGCTATTTAAATAGTACTTAAACATACTAAAATAATCTTATTATATACAATTAACCTTTTGCTGCGGATACATTTTGTAGTTATTGCGTACTAGCTTTTGCCCGCGGCATCGCTGGCGTAAAAGTAGATTAGGTTAGGTAATGTTTATAACAGTACTTTTTTTTAAATAAAGTATAATTCGGTGATAACGTAGCTTTCTAATGGTGAATGAATTAAACAAAAATTAAATCCTTCCTCTGTATAATATTAATTTATACTTATAACACCATATTGCCAAAACTGCACCTTCTTAAAAGTCTCAAATGCTATCTATTTATAATCTTTTTTTATAATGTAAGTAAACCAAAAACGAAAATTGCTTGACGACTTTTGAAACGACGTATTCAATATTTATTATTCAAACATCAAAGTTGTGTTTGAGTTGACACAGCACGAAATGTATGCATTCGACCGCACTTTAAAGTTTGTTTATATAGTGACTCTCTCCACCATTCATAGATACTTTATTCAAACTAGCACTAGACTAATATCAATTTATTCAAATCGCGCTATTCCTATTGATATGAAATATTTTCCCAGTGGTATCAGCTATAGCACCGGCCGAAGCCACCGCCGACCGACCACAAAAACTCAAGCATTTGAACGAGACTGAAAGTGGACTAGTTAGTTTATTCATGAATTCGGCCTCTACCGAAATCGAACATCAAGTAGGTACTTATACCTCGACAGAGTTTTAAAGCGACTAAGAACTTAAACATAGCTTATCTGCCCAAGTCACTGTAAGCTGAGCTGTATAAGTAATAACTAAATACATTATTCAGGTCCAATTTCTGGCCTTATTTACTTATTCATTATCTATTACGAGTAGCTCTGTTCCAATATTGAATGTCTTATTCGATCACCCTTATTCGTTTAATAACTGTTCGAGGAGCCTCATAATAACAGACTTAAACTACCTGCGCTGCACGCGCCGCGACCTCTATTATGAAAAAAAAAAGATTTTTGTCCCACTAACAAGTTTCGAAGCGACAGGGAGAGTTTTTTGCAGCCAGTTTTTGTGCTGTTTGACAATCATACATTTAAAGTTGATTAAAAAGATTATTTTTTGAAAATGTTTGGTCTCTAAACACTGTTCCTTATATCTAATGTGAGTAAAAACCGGTGTCAAGATCCACTTTAATCGATGACATCACCAAATAAATCTGTCCGTCTGCTGTCGGGGAATCGGATGGCGGGACTCGCCCGGATCCGGTTGTTAAGCTCAATCGAAACTACTATTTTTATTGCACACGATGCTGGCATAAAACTATTTTTAATTCTCATATCCAGTTGATGGCGCGTGCTTTTAAAAAAGCGGCAAATCTAAAAACTAAGACATTTTAAATATTTTTAAGTCATTCACTCGATGTTAGCTTTTAAGTCACATAGTTGAACATTGAAATCGTGTAAGTACAAAACCGTGTTCTTTTGTGAAGTCAACACTTTCTCGTATTAAACCATCAATTCATCCGGATTGTAGAGGAAAGGCCATCAATTTACCTAACGCAGACATATTCTGTTTTATAGCAATCGGTCTCCAGTTTCAACAAGTGTCAGAATTATGTTCGAGAGACCTTCCAAAAATGTGGATGAAAATGGCCACACGTGTGACAAATCGCTGTCTACTGTCCGACGCAATAATTCACCCCTTACCTTTCATTTCTCCTTGTTCCTTGACCTCAAACGTTGTAATACTTGTTTAGTATCTATTTCTATCTCTTTAGATAAGTTTCTGACACATCTCGCTTGGGCATACAAGTTATACAACTTCCTTACTCAAATGCATGCATTAAATCTGGTGCTGGAGGCTACGTAATCTATTATGCAACTGCATATTTCTGTCACTAAATAAACACACATTTTTGTCTATTTCCACGGCCGTGTTTTACAACTAAAATACAACAAAGTTTTGAAATATTAGCAAATATCGTAATTATTGTAAATCGGCCTACAACCGTTTAGACATTGCTAATGATATTTATTCAAAAGTCTCCGTCGTCTCCAAGTTATATTCATATTTCTTATGTTTTTTTAAACTCATATTTGGCTCAACTCAAACCTAGAAACTTTTCTCCATATAAACTGGATGCTTAAAGGAAACTTTACGCAATATAAGCAGCCTGAACTTTGAGTCGTACGGAGTCGGTATGACATTTGTTTTGGTTATGCACTCTCTAATGCACACGTTTTAAGTTTGTTCATAAATAACTTGAGTCGACTCCCGCAACTGACTTCTGACCTCGCCTCTGTAGAACTAGTGTTTCGTTGCGTTGTTTCGGAAATAATTATAAGGTAAGATTTTAAGCCCCCGATACATTTCGCAAGCCAACATTTGAAGAGTAATATGAAGGTCGTATTACGTACACATACTTTAACTCGCAATAATAATAAATAGTTTGAAGTTATATGCCAGCATTCCTTCGTAACAGATAATTTAAATTTTGTTAGTACTATCTGAGCGCAGATTGGATTTCCATCGTATTACTTTACCAAGACATGTTATGCATGATAATAACACAATTTATAAGTAATTTTAGTGTTTCCAATAGCAATATGTATGTTGCGTCAGCTTAAGGTGGAAGGTTTACTCCACACTCGTTTAAGTACCCAACTAACGAATAAAATACTTGACTAAACAAGCATTTGGTGCGATTAAGCAAGAGGCTTGTGTACACATGTTTGACAGAGTGAATGTTGTACAACTAGAATCAAGTACCGGAATGGAAGACTCAACTAGATTAACTGGTTATGCTAATAGAGGGTCGATGATGAGTAGCAAAGGTCAGATTTGACCACCGAAAGAAAAAAATCAAGTAACAAAAATCCGTGTTCATATTAATGGAGGTAGATCTTGTTATGTCTTCCGCGTTGTTACTAGGAGGTCGAAGCTTAAATAACGATTTAAATTCTCGAAGAATCTAATAGTCAGCGTATCATTTTACTATGACTAGTCTGACGCGAACGGTAGTACGTATTATAAGAGATAAAAAAATTAAATGCAGCGAAGAAAATTTAATTTCTTTAGAACAAGCAGCAAAATTGTTATTAATAATATTCGTAGGTCTGGAGAAACTTTAGCGATAAGAGTACACGGGATAGTCACAACAATTAGCTTTACGCAATCATCGCAAATATTTTCTTGTGTAACCAAAGGTTATGTAGAAGAGTGACGCAATATTTTAAGTATTTCTCACGTGTTACGACAGCTTAAGAATTGGCTGATGGACCATAGAGTCATAGGGCACGCAAGACTCACAACAATCAACAAAGAAGTGTCGTAACTTTATCTATTTCCTTTATTCTATAAGAACATCAACGATTGTCAATTTATTGCACGCTTATGCAGTACAGCATGAATTTATTGAATATTGGACGCTAGTTAGCAACGCTTGTAATTTTAATCCAGCGCTTTATTAATTCTAGTTCAATGTAGATTAGCCGCTAGCCTTTGGTGTTGAAAATGTTTAATTGATTTTCATGTATTGAAAGGAAACTTAGACTATAGAAAAGCTATCCCTATCCCTATCGTTATACGATCTTAGAATACTGATGACAGGATAATCTCTATCGAAAGCTATCCGCTGTCGGCCTTACCGTCTGATATAACTTGTTATCTAACGCTGTGTTCACACATATAGTTATACGAAATAGTTTGAAGGTACACTTTTAGTAGCATATGAAAATATAATTATGCTACATTCACATTTATATATTTATACCGAAGGCAGGTCGTCAATTTTTTAAAAGTTATATTCGGAAACAATCCTTGTAAACTTAATGTAAGCTTAATGTTAGGCAGTAATGCTTTGATGTAAGACTGCCTGTATTAAGCACAAGTTAAGACATTTACACGGTTTATATGTACTGCATAAGGGAAGGCAACGCGAGTCATCTGTAGAACTAACCATGATTAGCTCACGCAAGTAGCCTAAGCAAGTAGCTTGCTATGTGGCCCGCGAAAGTAGCTTGCATATGTAGCCCGAGCTTGCTAATTGCGTCGAGTAGAAGCACTGTAATGAGTATATATACCGTTACTCTCTAATGACAAATAGATTGTATTGATATCTATAAATCAGACGTTTAGTATTAAATAATTCATACAATTATCATCAACAAATACCAGATTCCTTAAATGGATTTGGTTTGAATTATATTATCAACACTAATTGTTTATACATTAATTGTTCATCAATAAAATCAATCTTGTAAGCTTTTTGATTCATTAATAAGTTTGCGTCCCAAATAAATGATGTGGGCGTACGATACTAATGAAAGAATGACAGGCTGAAACTCGGCTGTAATTAAAATTAATGTTTCATGTTATAGGGAAGAGTTAATTCATTATAAAGGAGAAATATGTAGGTATAGAACAATATAATTTTCACATTTTATGGAATATTAGCCTTTAATACGAAAAATATTTTGGAAAAGCCCGATACAGCTGAATTCTCATTTCATAAATGAGCTAAAAATATACCAATGGTACATGCTGTAAAACAATCAGAAGCTTCTTCTTATTCTTTTCGTGTGATTATGGCCAACCTGTTGTCAAGAGTTGTTCAAGCCGCTGTTGTCATTATCGGAAGCTTAAGTACCTACTGATAATGACATGCATACGCAATAAACTGTACATATTTAATGTCTTTGCTATTTAGAATTATGTACCTTCAAAGACATAAGCAAATATAGAGAAACATTTATTTTGGTTAAATATCCTGAAAATCTATAGGTTTTGTTTGGCTGACCGAACTTTACGATTACACCTTGTAGAAATTGATAAAAATCAGGAATAAGGTAGTAATTTTTCTTTAGAATTATTTTACATACGTGCATAAGTAATAGCCATAATAATGAAGGATTCGTTTTTAGTAGTCGTTTTACGTATAGCTACTAATCATACATAAGAACGTAACTACGTCCACGGTCCTACTGATAACACTTATAAAGTAATAAGATGAAGGAATAAATGAATGTTTCTGATAGCAGGATAATAAAAACCAAAGCTTAAACTGTTAGCTTGATGAGCTATGAGCTACAAAAGCGAAATGACAGCCTATTGTAAGCGAGATGTTCTTGAGCTCATATTGTTACACCTGATTCGATTTTCTGGACTATGGCCTAACCATTCTTTAGCTGAGAAGGTGCTATGCTCAGCAGTGAGTAAGTTTATATACTTATATACATATGTGTACATACATATATATTTTATATTTATTCTCAAGAGACCCAAATGCCAATATCACTGCTAAGGATAAAGCAAATACAGGATGGGAAACGTATAATCTATATTTTTATTTAAAAGGGTTCTAAAATTATTGGGCTAGCTATTCGAATAATGTATTCTGTGCCTAAAACTAATTTCGCTGCTGCGATATTCCGATCTTGCTGCATATATTATGCGCTTTGAAAAATACATGCAAATTTCATTTACTTTATAAATAAGTCTTTATTTATTCTTGTAGTAGAGCCTTGCTGATTTCAGCATGAATGGGCAGGCTCGACTGGGGAAGGACTACTCTCTCACAGAATATCGACGTAAAATAGCAGTATTCCTACTGTTGTGTTTCGTTCGGTGAGTAAGAGTGCCGGAGGCCCAATCACCCTTTTTCTGCCTTCCCTTGCCGCTCCTTCTCCTTCCCATTTCCATTCCTAATAGATCGGTAACGCGCAAGTGATGCCTCTGGTGTTCCAGGCGACTATAGGCTACGAGGACTACTTTCCATCCATCACGTTTGTATAAAAATAAACTATTTTATTTACCTATGACTATAAATTCCATATTTACATAATCTGCACTAAACTAAAATTAACTAACAAAAATATCTTACGTTCTACTAAACATAAAATATTCGTCAAACTTTTCTCGAATACCAATTCTTTAAAGTAAATCCTGCATAAATAGTATTCGAAGTTAGGCAGCGAAGCGTTATATTTGATCATCGTATTTCTGATAGTCTAGCAGTAAATTGGCAGGCGAACACAAGACGTAACCACATTATAGGTAGTCTGTTGTTTGGCCCAGCGTCAGCGCTACACTGCAAAAAGAATTTAAAAAAAATTACAAAATAAGGTTAATGTTCTCTTAGGATATTCTGAACTGTGACCTTGTAGTCACAGTTTAGAATATTTCAATAGAATGTATGTTTGCAGTGTTCATCTCAAAAAGATAACAGAATTTTTGGTCTGGCAACTTCAGATTTGATTCTCATGGCCGCAGGACTATGCCAGGTGAAGACACGTCCCCTATTACACAAGACATAAAACATAACTGAGGGATTGTAGGTATAATAGACCTTCGCTTACCTGTAAGGGAAATCGACACTAAAATCTTGAACTACGGTTTAAACCTTATTCCGAAAGGACGTCCGTACCAAATATAAATTTACTGACAGAAACAGGTCAAGTTGTCTTACGATTTCGCGAATATTATACATTGAAATTAAACTATTTTTACGTACTACATACGTTTATTTAAAAATACTCAATTTTGAAGCTAGTAAAATTTACAATTTCCTGACGTTTTGATTGCTTTTCAGCAGCCCTGCTTGCGGAAAGATTCAGATGGTGAACGTCGTACATTGCGACGTTCACTATCTGAATGCTGAATGGCTTGAAGCGTAATTACATTATTTAACTATTGGTATTAATACTGTCCAAGCAGGTAGTATATTCAAACTTTCTTCTCTATTTTAATTAATAAATCCAACCAAATAGAATGAAACTGATCACGTTCGTTACATAACATATGTATTTATATCCTAATATTTTAATTTAACCAACTAGTGTTGAACAATCTCAGAATACACTACACCTCTCTCAGGACTTTGCCTTGTACTAGCTCTTTATAGTAGTACAGTACTTTCGTACGTAAGTTGGGATAATACTTTCGACCGAGACTGTACGCGACGAGCGAGAGAACCAACAAATCTATTGGAGTATATTTGGCAACAGACAACAAACAAATATGGCAAGATTTTATACACAAACATTTCCTATACGTAACTATTTGTATGTTCAAGTTCATTTAACCCGGCAAGTAGATACAAAAGTAAATATATTTATAAAATTACCGTCAATATTTTGTATTATCCGTTTCCATAAAATGGTGTAAGCCGTAGCTTACGTATGTATGTGACGTGAGGTTTTAAGTTTGAGACTGGTAGTTTGCGCTTCTGTATGTTGCCGATCGTGAGCTCTCAAGTTCGATTTCCGGCCGGGTATAGTGTTCTCAGGTTTTATTGTGAGTGGCATGGAATCTAATAATATCGACAATACACTCGTTTCTTATTACTCGATATACAACATAGCCATAGATTCTCTCTGTCGTAATATTCCCCCAAGGTTAGGCAGAGCTCTACCCAGCGGTGTTTGATTCTAAACTTGAAATTCGAGCTTATCGTTGTCGATTAGGCACAGTTCCAGACAGTATACTGTTACTGAGAATTTCTCGACAGAAAATATCTAAAAAACGATACAACAATATCAGTTCAACATGAGCTACTTTTTATCTTGAGAAATGTACGTTTATAGTATTACGCGGATCAGTTGCACTATCTACATATTCGCTCTAATAGGTCACAACATACGAACTGCCAATAATTATTCGGACGGCCGTGTTCGGTCTCAACTAATTTTCGGCTATCGGCCAATATAAATTATTATTCGGTTGGCCATATTCGGTCACAACTCCTTTTCGGTTACCGACTAATGTGAATAATTATTCGGTTAGCCATACTAGGTCACAATTTCTTTCCGGCTACCGACTAATACCTATAGTTATTTTGCCATACTTAGTCACAACTTTTTTTCGGCTACCGTCTTATGTTAATTGCTATTCAGTTGGCTGCATTCGGTTACAACACGTTTTCAGCAACCAACGCCTGTAAATTCTGATTCAATTGACCGAATCCAGTTAAAACTGTTTTGGTCGGTACCATTTTAAATTGTAATAAGGTTAGGCAAGGTTACCGAATACCGCCAGTATTCGGTCACAAACCGGCAACGCCAATTCGATTGCCGTTATTACAAAATGCGGTTGACACTATCGGCGACCGACCAAATGTAAACTAACATATTCGTTCAATGAATTCAGTTAAACAAATTGCTGTTGATGCGTTCAGTTACTGCTCTAATGGAAGCGGGTTATATTATATTGGTCACGATACTTGAAAAAGTAGTCCTTCTTTTTACAATATGACAACCAGCATGCCTCTGAAAAGGACTGGTAGGAGATATCTACTAACATAGTGATTTGGAAATCCAAGGTAGAGGCCTAAAAGCTTATGAAAAAAAACAAAAAACGAAGCCAAAGCCTATATATTGACCTACTATAGTGTTCTATACATAAAATGGAAATCATAACTGTTATGCAGAGACTTTGTTGTCAATCTGTCTGTCCAGCTATCCATCTGACTGAATGTCTGTCAGAAGCTTTGTCTGTCTGTCACAAATGGCTCTGCGTAACTATTTCACGTAGATTATTCATTGACATAGTTGAATTTCGTTGCCTAAACAAAGACAAGGAGTTAACCTAAAATTAAAATCCTTACTAAAATTTTAAATACGAATGTTAGTTTGTTTGTCACGCTTTCACGGCCTTAACTACTCGACCGATCATTATGAAATTTTGCATACACATTGTTAGGAGAATAGAAAAGAAAATAGAGTCTTTAATAGATAACACAATAACATGCTCGTAGTTGTTAATACTTACCTATGTTAGGTGTGATCCTTTCTAAATCATTTTCAGTCGGCCTCGATGGCGTAGTGTTTAGTGTAATCTACTGCCACGCCTAAAGTCGTGAGTTCGATTTCCGTACAAGTCAAACATTTGTGCGCATGAACATGGATGTTTGTCTTGGTCTGGGTGTTTCTATGTACAATATGGAGGTATTTACAAAAAAAAAGTATATACATATGTATGTTTATCCATTGTCTAGTACCCCATAGTACAAGCTCTGCTTAGTTTGGGCTAGATGGTGTTGTCGCACTCTTAATAAAACAGCTACTTAACTCGAAATTTGAAAGTAAGGCAATTTGGACTCTGATTGTATATGCTAAATTCTAATATTATGTTTGTGTTAAATCATTGCAATAGATTTCAAATTTGTTTAATCCAAAATACGATACATACGAATGAGATAAGTCTCTGTTTTATTAAGAGTGCATTGTGTGTATGTGATAGCATATTATTATTACTCTTGTTGGTTATCGTACCTACATGGATTGACACCTGTATATGCACGAAGAAGTAGGTAAAGATGTATTACTATATTATTATTTTGGCAATCATGTCATTAGATCCCAGGTAATAAGGACGAGACTCTTGCCGGGTGCCGGAATTTTCCAGATTTGGTGCTGCTTCAATATTTCTTCCAAGTTTTATTTATGTTAGATTTGTCCACATACTTATCTTATCTTATGTGGGGGCCAGTCAGTGCAGACCGGCGACACTTCGACCCAGTGGGATCTTTTGTGTCGACACTCTCCCAATAACGACTGCCATAGATGTTCATGGCAGCCGGGACCGACGGCTTAACGTGCTCTCCGAGGCACGGAGCAGGCGATTACTTAATATAATATTAGTCAACGGGTTGTACGTATTTAAATGACATAAGAAATACCTATTGATCAACCCGTGACCACAATCAATAGGTATTTATCACTATCACTATTCACTATTCACTATCACTACATATTATAAAACAAAGTCCCCTGCCGCCGTCTGTCTGTCTGTTTGCAATAAACTCAAAAACTACTGAACTGATTTTCATGTGCTTTTCACCAATAGACAGCGATTCATGAGGAAGGTTTAAATGTATAATTTGTTAAGGTTTTGTGCTACCCGTGCGTGGGTCGCTAGTTATCTTTAAATACTTAATCGCGAGTAAGATCCGTTGTCTAATATTTTATTAAGTATTAGTATTTCTTATCAGAGAGGTCGAATAACACCTTGGCTGGTATCCAACCTGGGACTTTACGATCGGCAACCTAAACGCAAAACCTGTCTTGGCATTAAGAGTAAGTATATCGATTAAAAGGGAGTACATATGTGTATAATTTTATTAGTTGTTTTACAAATTAAGCATAAGTAAGTACATTGAAGTTAAAAGTGCGCTTGCGCAAGTATACTTGCTAGTCTGTTTAACAATAAAACTGCTTTAGATGCCATTCCTTTAATAAACGTGTTCATTATCTTCACAATAAAAATACCACACATGTATACAATAACTCTAGCTTAGACATAAATCTGTATGTTTGATAAGTCATTGCCTTATCAATGATTAATCACTGACTGCATGACTCGAGAGGCGCATGTTCCGTATATAAAACAAATTGTCATTAGGCTTCTGATCCGTTGTCCAGGGAATACGAACAATTATGCAGCTACCGAACATGAGGTCTTAAATTCGATGCTTGATTAAAGTCGATTAGTAACAAGGAATCTAGAAGCCAAGGCCATTCTGCATCGGCACGTAAAACACTCACAGAAACATCAAATTGTTATCACAACTAGACTGCTATCATAGGAGGTCAGTGGACTACTAGAACCCTATAAACCTTTACTAAACGAAATACGAAGACGTAACACAGAATAATCTCTACCATTTTAGCCCAGACATAATTCTCTGTCTTTATTTAGTTTCTAAAACATTTATCGAGCTCCCGAGGAAAATGCTCACCCCTTAACTTTTTGTGCCAATCCAACACGAACTGACACTGCCCGTCTACGAAGAGGCGTTTTTTTTTTGCTATAGAACTTTTTCTCTCACCAAAAACAACAGAGCATCGATTTTAACTTAGCACTCGATTCGAATGCAACGGCGACGGTCGTAGTCGAAATAAAATTAGGAATGTTTATGGAACGATCATGTATTCAAATACTTTTTTTTGCTTTTCTTATCCGCGTGGGCGATGAATCGAAAGTATATTTGCCTTTCTTTTTCTTTACATGTGTAGTTGGAAGCTGTTGAAGGATTGCTAAAGCCGTTTATACATTATAAGGGTGTTTTTTTTTATTTTTCGTTTTTTGGGGATTTATGGGTATAATATACATGACAGCCCTGAAAAGGTGGTTTGAAACGAGGTGTACGTGTGCTAAAAGACATTATTGATGTTTTGAATTTGTAGTGAATATCTTAGATATTCACTACAAATTCAAAACATCAATAATGGCTGAGCGATAGCTCAGTGGGGAGACCAACAGACTGCAACGCAGAGGGTCTCAGGTTCGAACCCACGTCACGCACCTCTGACTTTCGGAAGTTATATGATTTTTCGAAATTATGTGCGTATTGATTGACAATTATCGCTTGCTTCGTGCCTCGGAGAGCACGTTAAGCCGTTGTTCCCGGCTGCCATAAACATCTATGGCAGTCGTTATTGGGAAAGTCAGTACCCTCTAATATCATGACCCTGGTCTAGCCTTAGGGTATCGTTAGCCTTCGGGTTGCGGAGGTCAGGTGGCAGCCGCTCCGTGTAAAAACTGATATCCAGTCAAATCCAGTTAGACCAGAAAAGCCGACCCCATAAGAGAGAAGAAGATCTTAGAGATTACTAGTAATTTGGGTTACAAATTACTATGTTATTATTAGTCCTACCAACTAAGGTGTGGATCCACGATCGCAATGCTTTATCCAGTGGCTACCACTGATTTATATACTCGCGTCTGTTTATTATGCTAACGTCTGTTTAAATGCTTGCGTTTGACCATTAAGTCTCCAGTTCGAATCCCGAATTGAGCAGGGTTATTGGGTGGTTTTGTCAAACAATTCTCACTAGAAGCGCAAGGTCTGAAAATATACCAGGTGGACAGAAATAAGCTCGCGTATTACGTGGAATCTTAATACATATCTGGCTAAATACACTGTTACCTATACATATAATTATATATCTTGGACCTACTCTCATATTATGTTCTACATTTCATATCCAGATAGGTGACTGATGCCTTTTTTAACTGTAAAAATTACTAGCAATGACAACTGAACAAATTAAATGCTTTTGACTCAGTGTAAGCACTGTAAAAATAAAATGTGATCATATATTATTGTCGTATAACTACATGACTGACGTGAAACTTTCAAAAAATATAAATCATTCTAAGAAAGTATTACTAACTGCTATCCCCCATAAAGCCAGCGTGAAGGACAATGAACTATCCGCACCAATAAGCCCGTGCCCTAAAGTGGAACAATTCTCAAACAGGACTAATATTACCTATACTAATATTATAAAGCTGAAGAATTTGTTTGTTTGAACGCGCTAATCTCAGGAACTACTGGTTCGAATTGAAAAATTTTAAGTGTTGGATAGCCTATTTATCGAAGAAGGCTATAGGCTATATAAAATCACGCTACTACCCAAGTGAGCGACGCAATAACTATAAACACGGGTGAAACTGCGGGCACATCTAGTTATTTAATAAATAATGTCGAACGCCTCTTTGATCCCGTAGGTAAGTTTGCACTTATATTTGCATGCGATCGTGAGGTCTTGAGTTCGATTATTTATACAGTGTATTATTGGGTTTGCTTATTAGGAAATACTCAGTTTAGAAAACGATTAGTTATCATTAATCTTCTACTAGAAGTGCAACTCCTTTTGTGCAAGATTGTCGAACGCAGGAATGTTATCCTTGGTTTGTTAAGCGCCCATAGGTCAATGTTACCGATTATCAACAGCCAGGTCAAATGGTTGTTAGCAACCTTGATTACATAAAAAAATGGCCGTTGTTTTACGCGGCAATTGACTGTATCAATTTGTAGGCCTACCAAACGTAAATGTCGTAGTTTTGGTAGTATTGTTCGTGCTTTTTCTACCATGAAACATATATTATGAAGTAACGTGATGATCTTATACCAGTGGTCGGCAACCTTGTCAACCAAAAGAGCCAAATATAGATGATACAGAATTGCAATATTTCAAAGAGCTATTCTTTTAACTTAAGCTTTGCTTAAGCAGGAGACACAATTACGGCAATAATTAGGATTAAAAGAACACTCTCGGGCTTGCCTTTCTCAAATAAGTCTTAGTTTAACTAACAGTAAATAAAATAAAATTTGGTATAATACATATAAATTAAGTTAATAAATAATATTCCGTGCCTGTACTAAACATTTCGTGGCAGAGCCGCAGCCGAGGAGTCAAAGAGCCGCATGCGGCTCGCGAGCCTCGGGTTGCCGATCACTGTCGTGTACCATATCATGAAGTTGTCCGAACTACGGAATAATGTCACTTTTAAAGAAAGAAAGCCGGAGAAACTTCATAGGGGGTAGGCGTATTCTTAATATTTCGTTTGCCCCGAAGTGACGGATACACATATTCATTAGGTAGGTATATATATTTATAGATATTCATCGATTAGTTTACATCCATACTTTATTATGAGCGCTTCTTGTAGTAGCTAAGTACATAGGTACGTATAAACTAATTATATTGATGTCTATGAACATAAATTCATTTAGGTTCTCAGCTAACTAATAAATCGTATCGGGAATGGCCTGCTTTATGCATCTTAAAGAGGCATTGTTTATACTACGAACAACTATTATAGTTGCGTGCCTTCACTATAGCCTTTATTTATATAAGAACATTTAAATAAAGTTCGTAATTTACTAAGAATGTGTGCTTAGCAATAAAGTACAGTCACATACCAACCAACCAAAAATAAATTCGTTTTCGTGCCGCAGCTTCCAATACGAATGGCTTTTCGAAACGGGCGATAAAGCCTACATATACACAGCTACTTTAATTAAAATTATATTGATTAAACAACCAGACTAAGTCTTATTCAATTAGGTGCTTGAAAAGATTACATCTTTCTATTCAAATTTAATAAATACCAAAATAAAAGACCGTAGGTTTGGAGCTCGCGACATCAAACATTAGGTTGTTAATCGGATTTGCTCTTCGGACCATTCTTCAATTATTAAAGAGTGAGAGAGATGGCAGAGCTCGGAATTCTCCTGTGATGACGTCATCGAGGCATTAGATCTAATGAATAAAAGTTGAGTAAGTATAATAAAAAGAAACAAAATTCAAAGGGCCATAAGAGCGCCCGCGCCGTTCATTCGACATCCATACGAAGTTTTTTATGAAACACCTTTTATCGCACACCTGCAAACTGCACGTGTGTGCCTCATTGGTTCTAAACTACTTACTATTCAGAGTTCGTGATAAAAATATAAAATAACTACACGTAATAGCGAATAATAAAAAAAATATAATATTTATTTAACAACTCAAGTTGCAGATACTCCGATTGACAACTAGAAGAGTTCGCAAAGCAATGTGAATTACTACTCACCTTTGTAAAGAAGTTCCGTGCGCGCGCAGGTGTAAAACACCGAAATCCCACAGGTGAACGTTATCCTTGATTTAAAAATTTGAAAAAAGGTATTTGAAACGGTCAACCGGCTACGTCACGACGGGCTCCGGTAGACACTCGCTCGTGCGTTTCTGTTTAGCGACGCACCACGACACTACTAACAACACTGTCACAGTTTGTTTATAAAATTATGAACCACTTATTAATAATTTCGATGACCCGAACTGCGCATGCCCGTGCAACACGCGCCTTGTTCGAATAAGGTTATGTTTCAAGTTGTAAGCACTTCCTTTCGGCTAAACTTTACCGGCAACCGGCTCACGCACTTCACACTAGTTTCCCAGAAGAATCTTATTGGAGCGAATCCGTGCGAACTTTTTTTCCGATAACGCAAATCACTAGTAGGGCACTTTTAAAGTTGTTCTCACGGTAATTTTTATTTAGTATTACCAGAAACTGACACTGTTGCACCTTTACGACGATCCACCGACTCTACCTGCAGCAAGCGAAGGCCGTGTACGTATAATAAACACTTAAAAACTCCGGAACCGGTAATAATTTGATTCCGCACGTGAACGTGACACTGTCAAAATAAAATTTCGGTAAACACAGTAACACGATAAACTCACTCGTATACAGTGAAACATCCCATGTTTGAAGCGCCGTGAGGTCCGAGTGACAAATAAACGAATAGAAAAGAAAATAAACGAAGAATACTAAAGTCGTCGACTGTGAAGCCGAGCGTCCGACACTCCTGCTGAGCGCTGTACTAAACGCGAGAGGCCGCGCGACCCGCCCCGCCCCGCGGCCCGCGCGCGTCCCGCCCGCGCCCTGCGACCCGCGCTCATACACCGTATGAAAATAAAGTAACGTTGAAAAAATCACAAGTGCACAGGGGAGGAGCAGAGAGCACAGTTCATCCCTGTGCCGGTGCAACTTGTCCGATTGTTTGTTTGTTTAGTTAGTTTTTACGGTGGCGAGGAGCGAGCGTGGCGCGGCGCGGGGCGGGCTGGAGGCGGGCGGAAGGCATTCAATTAATCTGGTAACACGTGCGTGATGCACCCTCCATACTCCGAGGTTATCATCCAACTCATTGAGTAACGTCCTTACTGTTTTCGCGAACTTCTAAACAACTTTTGGGATACCTAAATAATTAATACAATATTAAAAGTTGATACCTTCTAAGGCTTGTGAATGAGTTGATGTGGATATAACGCGCATGCTCTCTGTTTATTAGGGTAGGTCGTGTCTGTAGAAGTTTGTTATCATTATCAGTGTTAAGTGTTAAACAAAGCTGCGAGACATCTGGCGCATTTTATTATATGTTTAATAAGCTATGATAAAGTTAGTAGGATATTAGTTATAACTGTTATAAGTTTATATTTATAAATAATTAGCCCATTTTATGTGTGTTTAATTTTCTTGTGTATTTTTAATATAATGAAATTATTATTCAAAGGCCTGCGGGAGTACCAGCGTTGTAGTCTATACTGCAAAAATAGCGGGCGCAGTTGCCTAATTTTATCTCAGTTACGATTATATGGAGATACAAATAAAACATGTTTCTTTCTTTCTTTTTTTCTTTCTTTCTATACATTTAAAAACTATAAAAAAGCCGTTTTTATTTTAGAGAATAGCAGTGATTATAAAATAGCAGATCAGACATATCCTGTGTATTTAAGTGCACGTGATTAAATAAATAGAGTCCACATCCATTCACTATATTATGTTATTTAAACAGCTGTTTGTTAAAATTATACTAGTGTATTATTGTGTGTTTTGAATCTCAACGTAAATAAAATAATTAACAGCTATACGTATGGCGCAGTGGTTTTAGCGGTCACCTCGCCACAAGCTATGCGTCAAATATTGCGGTTTGATCATAGCACGCGACAAAAAATAGTGTGATATTCTTTCTAAGTTATTGCGTTTGTTGTTTGATGGTTAATTTCTACGGACATTGAGGTTATAAATTTGAAAAGGTATTTTTCTGTGACACAAGTATAACCTAGTACAGGCGTTTAAAGTATTATATCCAGTTTTAACTATTTTAAGACCTATTGTTATTCATATTTGTACCAACTTAAACTGAATAAACTAGTATTCTTATTACTATTATAGAATAACTTATCCTAATCTAATATTATAATGCAAATATAAGTTTATTTGTTTGTTACGCTTTCACGCCTTAACTACTCGACCGATCATCATGAAATTTCGCATACTCGTCGTCAGGTTAACAATAAATGACATAGAGCAGAAACAGTACTGTTTTTATAAATTACCATTCATCCAGGAAAAAGTACTGTTTATAACCTAACCCAGTGGTTGGCAATCTTCTTATCCAAAAGAGCCAAATATGAACAATCCATAAGAGAAATCTATTAAAAGAGCCATTTTCATAACTTAAGCTTTGCTTTAGCAGGGGACATGATTACGAAAAAAATTTGGATTAAATGTTAAAAGTACACTCTCAAGCTTGCTTTTTTAAAGTTTCCTAGCAGTTTAATAACTCTTAATTTAACCAACAATAAATAAAATAAAATTTGGTATCATACTTATAAGGCAAGATAATTGGTAAGTAATATTACGTGCCTACACTAAACATCGTGGAAGAGCCACAGCCGAGGACTCAAAGAGCCGCATGCGGCTCGCAAGCCGCGGGTTGCTGTCCACTGACCTAACCTAATCTACATTTACTATAAGCGATAAAACTTATGACAATTATTTGTTTTGTTAACAACTTTTTATCAACATTCGCCCCTTTAAGTCAAGACATGCAAACATTACACAGTTTCCTTCGACCACGAATGTTTCAAAGTACCCTCAATATAGGGGAAACGGTCGATAAAACTTGTTCACTAAATAAACTGTGATAAAAATCACGTTGAAATTAAACAACTATTACGGATTTTATCGCGTTGTTCGGGGAAAGTGTAAAATTAAATCTAAATAGTTTTATAATTTAAATAGCTTGAATAGAAGTTAACAGTATCTAGTTAAAGTGTATAACAATAGTAGTTTACAGTTTCAAAATTATGTAATAATAGTGTTGTATAAAAAATAAACAACGCGATCAAATCCGTATAAATTTGTTTAATTTCAATGTATAACATTCGCGTAAACGTAAGACAATATTATAAAAATCACACATAACAAAACTATGAACAATAAGTTTACTTTATAGATTCACGCTTATATTACCAAAGGGATAAAAGCAGACATTTTTTTTTGTACAACTTAGTTGGCAGTCATGCATACGGCCCACCTGATGGTAAGTGGTCATCGTAGCCTATGGACGCCTGCAACACCAGAGGCATCACTTGCGCGTTTCCAACATTTTCGGAAAGGAAGTGGGAAGGACAAGGAGCGGAAAGGGGGAAAGGGGGTGATTGGGCCTCCGGCGCTCTCACTTATTGAACGAAATACAACAGTAGGAATACTGCTATTTCACGTCGATATTCTGTGAGAGGTTAGTTCTTCTCCAGTCGAGCCGGCCCATTCATGCTGAAATCAGCGAGGCTCGACTACTTATAAAATACATATATTTTAGCTACAATTTTAACCTTTTATAAGAGAGGTTTAAAATACCACCACGTAAATGCGTGGTTAAATATCATAATTCATAACTTAACAAAAGCGTAGAAAGTGATAAAACATATACTTACTTTAAATAAAATAGTGCTCTGGCAATATAATACTTTTGTACAAATTCAAATTCAAATTTATTTATTTGCCGAACAAAGGTGTACACAGATGTCAAATTAACAATATTGTACCTATGTAATCTTTACATATGGGCTTGTCAAAATACTTCTATGGTAAGCAAAGCTATTTATAAGACTTAGGTATTTATTGTGATGTCTGACAGTAGAACTGATTTTTTCTCAAACTTCTGAAGTATTTTCGGCCCTTGTCTTAAGAAAACCAGGATATAAAAATAAAAAATGTTATATTTAAATTTGTTTTTGTTTATAATTGCCTAGCTCTTCTTACACGGAGTAGAGGACCATTCCCAGTGGGACAGTTTAATACAAGGCTGATATTATTATTTATTTTGCTGTTATATTTTTGATGTAAGTAAGAATTGAACTAGTTCTTAGTTTAGGCCTTACAGTGCCTTACTGACTCCTGCAACGCAGTTGTAACTAGCGCAGAAATCAAAATATTATAAACTATGGTAATATTTTCTTTATGTCAATAAATAAACGTTTATGTTATGTTAGTTATATTCAATCTACAGTCAGTCATAAAGTTCCTGACTTCGTCAATAGATAAGTGATAAAATAAAAGATTTCCTAGGTGACAAGATTTTTGTTACAGAGGCTGCCTTTGCAAATTAAATAGTAAGGATACGAATGACGAGGCTCGCCTGTAGCATTGCTTGTAAGCCATGATGATTACGAGCAGCATATTTTTTATAAAATAATTTTATTTTTGAATGCCTTATAAATAAAACTAGCGGTCGCCTAGTGCTCGAAATTCGACCAAAGTTTGCCTGTAAGATATTGCTGATATAATATATCATTATATATTGTATATGTCGGCCTCGATGGTGTAGTGGTTAGTGTAACCGACTGCCACGCCTGAGGTCGCGGGTTCGATTCCCGCACAAGTCAACATTTGTGAGCATGAATATGGATGTTTGTCTTGGTCTGGGTGTTTCTATGTATAATATGTATGTATTTACGAATTTAATGTATTTCTAATGCATATTTTATATAAATATTAGTACTCACCCCTCCTCCATATAAACTTTAACTGTGCCAAATTGCATACTCCTCCGTCCGCGCAATTTTCGTAAAAAGGGGTACAAAGTTTTTGCTTCACGTATTAATATATAGATTGTTACTTTCTTACTAATGAATATAAACTAAAGTATTGTTCTGCAATTTTATACCTTATATTGAATGCACTAAGGCATAATATTGCTGAACAATATTTTTATTAATACTACGTGTAATTTGATTCCACGTTTATTAGTAAAGGGATTCATGTTTAAAGTTTACACAGTCATATTAAGATTGATGTATTATACTATCTCTTATACTCGTTATTAGAAATCTTAAGCGATTGTCGATAGCCACAAAGTTTTAACATCTTTGACGTTCATCTCGCTCGATTAACCACAGTATAAATTAATTACAGAAGTTAAAATCCTAAGTAATATTATAAATGCGTATATGAATTTGTTTGTTATGATTTCACGCCTTAACTACTCGACTTATCGTTATGAAATTTCGCATACATGTTGTCAGGGGTACAAAAAAGGACATAGAATACCTTTGATCCAGGTATCCAAAAGTACTGTTCCCATGAAATTTATTGACAAAATTTACATTAACGCCAAAAATCTAGTCTAAGAATAAATAAGAGAGACAAAAAATTTAAAAGTAGTAGACCGCGATAACGCGTGCCGTTTTTTGTGAAGTTTATTCTAGCTGGGAGACGAAATCTATGTCACAGGCAACTTCGTGAATAAAACAGTCAATATGCAATAATTTATATCTAATTTCAGAAGTCAAAAGCATTTTTCTTTAAATAAAAAAAGTAAAATAAATAACGTTTATTTCTTCATATACAAGGTTTTACATTAAATCGTATTGGACCCCCTTTTAAGCAATAATTTGCTTGTATTAGGGGAAAATTGAGCAATTAATTAATTAAACCTACTAAAAGGTTCAAATAATATTACTTGCTCACTAATTAAGCCTTGATACGGGCACTCAATTAAATGAAATACATACGGGTTAATTTAACAATGAACTTTTCTAGTGGAGAAAGAGACAGCGCTATCTACGTTGAAGTACTTCGCTCAATAATACTTATACGATAACAAACATTTGACAAGCACTTGTCTGATAAGATTAATTTGATGTGGGAATTTATATCAAACAACCTATTTTGGGCAATATGTAACAATTATTTAAATAATAGACGTTAAATAATAGTTGATCTATGATTTTTTTTGGTAACAGACAGTTAACAGACTATTTGAATGTTTATAAAGGCTCCCGCGATGTAATATTTCTGTAATATCATATATATCGTGGATGAACTCACCAAAGCATATTGAAGGCAAGCTCGAGTTAGACAGAGAGAGATAAAGAGATAGAGAGATGTCAAATTATGTTAGTAACAATACTTTTTAAAAATAAAATATAACCTACGTTACTCGGTGATAATATAGCTTTCTAATGGTGAAAGAATTTTTAAATCGGTTGAGTTGTTTTTGAGTTCAATCCTTACAAACAAACAAAAAATCAAATCTATCCTCTTAATAATATTAGTATAGATAGTACATACAAAGTCTACACAGTATTGTACAAAGTTATTCTACTGTTTTATTCCATTACACTGTCCCACCTACATAAGTTATATGAAGATCGATACCGTCAAAATAGTTGGGTTGCGAAGAATTTTAATCTCCTAAGATCGTTTACATCGCTTCGTATATAACCTGGGCTTAAGACTTTAAGCTTGTTTGTTGGTGGAATACCTTCATTGTATGTTGTGTACTTACATCGTCGCAGGGTTTGATGAAATATGAGTTTGTGAGTGACGTCACGGTTTCGGAATGATAAGTAATTATACGATAAACGTATTATTGAGATCAGTGGCTCGCAATCAGTTTTTCTTAGTTCTTTCGAGAAAAGTTGCGTATTGTTTTTGTCTGAAATGCTAGCGTTTATTTTTTATACGTTTAAGCGTGGCTCGAGCAACGTGCCACCTGATGGTAATCGGTAACCGTAACCTTTGGATGTTCACAACCAGGTGAAAACATTCCTTATGTTTTTCACCTGGTTGTGAACATCCTAAGGTTACGGTTACCGCTTACCATCAGGCGGCTAGGTTAGCCTCGCCTAGCTTTCAGTGCAAGGAACTTAAATAATAGGTATCCTGATTACAACACAGCTACTCCTTTAACCTCAATAGGTGAAAATAGCTGTAGAGTAGGAGCTCAAAAGTCGCAGCGGCATACCGGTGGCAAGACAGAATATATTTTTAATTATGTCTCGTATTCTAAGACCTGGCAGATTAAAAGGAACATCACAAGGTTATTTGGCTGGATGGACATCCGCTGTAAGTTTAAGCTAGCGAAGCCTTACTAGAAAAGTACTTAGAGTAGTAGAGCCTCGCTGATTTCAGCATGAATAGGTCGGCTCGACCGGGGAAGGACTACACTTCCACAGAATATCGACGTGAAATAGCAGTATTTCTACTGTTGTTTCGTTCAGTGAGTGAGAGTTCCGGAGGCCCAATCACCCTTTTTTTCCCCTTCCCACTCCTTTTCCTTCCCACCTCCTTTTTCTCTTCTTCCTTTCCTAAAGGGTGGGCAACGCGCAAGTGATTTATCTGGTGTTGCAGGCGTCCATAGGCTTCGGTGACCACTTGCCATCAGGTGGGCCGTATGCTTGCTCGCGATCTTAGATGTAAAAAAAATATTCTAGCCAAGCTTCTGCAGACTGAACTGGACTAAAGGCGTAGTGGTTTTAATCGTCGCTTTACCATTGCCATAACACCGAATGCTGTGGGTTCAACATGGTTCACATGGGACAATTGCGAGATCCACAAATATGTAATTGTTTCGGGTCTGGGTGTTCTTTGCGTTGTTTCAATATTTGTAAAAGACGCCGCAGCATTGGATTTATACCTAGACCGGGAGTAGTCAATTTAATATCGCCTCATATACGCTGTCGATATTACATGTTACCTAATTGCTTCCAGAAATTTCGGATCAAGTCGATTAAACGATAATTATCACATGTCGTCACTGCATGTATGAGAATGAGACAAAATATTTTAATACGCAATTGCTGGAATCAACACGCGTTTATGTGTGAGCAAATCCATTTTCTCACGTTGTATTGAACCGGTCTTTCTGTATCTTAATGACACCCGCAACAGAGAGCTATATGTCTAGCGCGGACTAGTCCTTTTAGATTCCTAGTTCCTTTTTGCTTTTAGGGAATCCGTATTAAGTTGGTTGAATAACAACTATAATATGTTGTCATGCGTGAGAACGAGACAAAACATTTTAATCCGTAATCGCTGGAGTAAGTACGTGTCTATGTGTGAGTAAATCTATTTTCTCATTTTGCATTGAATCGGTCTTTCTGTATCTTTTTGTGATGCTGTCACTTGTAACCTACCGAATCAATAAAGTTATCATACCTTAATAATATTAACTAATATTATTAGTGCGAACGTGAGTTTGTTAGTTATGCCTTAACTACTCGTCCGATCATTATGAAATTTCGCATACATGTTGTCAGGGGAACAGAAAAGAACCTTTCATCCACAAAAAACTTCTGTTACTTATTTAACCTAACCTACATTTACGCCAGCGAATCCACGGATGAAATCTAGTTAAACATAATTCTGTGAAAAAAAAACGTTGTTAGTTCTGACGTACAAACTATGCTAAGAGCAAACCAAATGTTTTATAAATATTTAAAAGCATAAATATTCAAATTAATGACTATTTTTAAAACAACTTGTGGTTGAACCGGTCCTTGGGTTGTAGTTATCGATTTGCAATTACGAAGTTTTATTAAAAGCTGTTGTAGAATTACCTCTTGATGTTTAAACGTATTAAATATTATTAATTGGGACTCTGAGAATTTTTGATCATCTATGATTAACGAGTTTCGAGATTGACGAGAATGGACAGAATTAGGAATGAATACGTAAGAGGTAGTCTGAAAGTGGTGCCCATAGACGAAAAGGTGAAAGAAAATCGTTTGGCTTGGAATGGACATGTTATGCGAAGAGATGATACGTATGTAGGTAAGCAAGTGATGAATATGAGGGTAGAGGGACGAAAAGGGAGAGGAAGGTCAAGGAAAAGATGCATGGACTGTGTAAGGATGGATATGAAAGGCAAAGGGGTAAATGATCAGATGACGAGTGACAGAGAAGTATGGAAGTGAAGGACATACTGCGCCGACCTCAAATAAATTGGAACCAGGGCAAGAGGATGATGATATGATTAACGAGTTTTATAGATACATTTTTATTAGATGGTTCGGATAAACAAGCAATAATTATGGTAAGCCTGATGACATAATCTGATAGTAATGAATACGACAGCTGCTTACTATTAGTATGACTAGATGTTTTTTTACCACCTTAGTTGTACGAAAGTAAAAGAACTGACATTTTATAATATGATATCAAATTCAAACCGACGAAGGTGATAAGTGATGGTCATATTTATATTGCAGTTGGCTAAACCAAATGCATTATCGCTGGTAGGGTTAATCAATAAAGTCGAACAAGTGTAATAGATATTTTAAACCTTAGACTCTAAGTAAGCTTTTCTCCGAAACTAACTAATTTTTTGTTATGGTTAGGTACTGTTATTTTAGGAGTTTTGTTAAGAAAACTAAACCAATAACAACCAAGTAAGTACTCGTTCACTAAGACCGAAAATATAACCGATGAATGATTTTGAAAAATAGTGATGTGCGATGATAGTTGTACAAAATTGCGGTTAAAATTCGATTTATTCGTTAGTCATGTCGATCATGCATCTCATCATTTGTATACCTAATCAAATGCTTGTAATCTTTTTTCGTGGTCTAAAGCACAGTGCGTGCCCCTATCTGAGTAAAACAATCTACTATTATTACCTATAGAACATCGAATATTATTCGATTAATAATAGCTAAGTGTATGTATGTTTAAATAACAATTTGCACTTTGACGTCGGGGAATCAAATTAATTATTGAGACCTGAATCATGGTAAGTGGACCCACAGCGGTCCCAAATAATACCAGAGGAAAATGTGTCTTTTACTTTTGATCGATGGAATAGTCCAGTAGTTAGCTAGCCTTTGTCCTAAATAAATATTAGCCAGCTTCACAAATAACAATACCTATTATGTAATATTTATCAAAGTTATCTGAACAAGACAAATCAAAAAAGAAAACTGGCGTCATATGTTTTTTAATGTCTAGTTTTATTATAAACATTGTAGTTATTTATTTTATTAGGTTGTTATGTTTTGGAACTGATTGGATCTTTTTCTTTTTCTTTTGTAAGTTCATCAACGATGTTTATCGGTTGTGTTAATGCTCTGACGCGATGAAAAGGTCGGTCATCCAAATATACCAAGTCTGCTCTATGTCTTTGTTGTTTATTTTATTAAGAAGCCTTTGATTCTCAGTTTTCATAATATTTTAGTATTACCTTCTATTTAATTGAGTAATAAAAAAACTACACGCTAGATGAGTGCTGCAATAAATTTCTGTGAGTTCTTCTGAAATGTGATAAGTCAAACTAAATGGATATTAGATATATTTGTATTAGAAGCTTAAGACCACTAAGCTATGTCTAAAATGATCAAAGTAAGAATTACGGTTCAAATGGACTTTTTCTTTTTTTGTAACGTGGGGCAATGCTTTGACGCATACCGCTCCGCAAGGGCAGCAGAGGGGTTATGTCGGCTCACCCGGGAAAAGATGGTGACCTACCGGTCCTACCGACTAAACCTACCACGGTGTTCCTTCCCGCAATCTGTGGCTGGGGCGCAGGGATCACTCGCGCATTCATCCTGCAGCCCCGGCAGATTTGGGCCGCCACTTGGTCGTGGCGGTCTTGTCACATTTTTGGAACACTACCCGCGCGCTCGGAGCGCTACCCACCGCCGTTTCGGGCCTGCTTCTACACGGACGTCAGACTGCCCTAGTCTGTCGCCCCAGGCCAGCGTTCATGGGGGCCGGAGATCATTTAGCACCCTTCAGCGCCCGGTGCGTCGACTGCGGGCCAGGAGGCTGGTGTTCGCCTCCCTTTCCCTTTCCGCCACCTCCTTAGCGAAAATTACTATCTCGCAGTAGGAGGCGGCGTCTACCCATGCGCTCTCGCTCGCGACCATAGACTCTACTATGGCCGGTAGCTAGAGATGTTCCACCCCGACTGCCGCGATGAGGTCGCGGCGCTTTCCGCCCAGGCTGGGCACTCGTCCAGCGTATGCTGCGTTGTGTCCTCGAGGCAGTCGCCACAGTGATGGCACCGGGACGTCTCTTCTCTTCCGATACGACACAGGTACTTCCCGAAGCACCCGTGCCCCGAGAGTACCTGTGTCAGCCGATATGATAGTGCACCATGTCGTCTCTCCAGCCACTCCTCCATGATGGGTCTTACCGCCGCTGTCGCGGCGTGCCCTGCGCTTGTTTGCACTAGTTGTGCTCACCAGTCCGCCACTAGGATCTGACGTAGTGCGCATTGCTGCATCTCGATTTCGCGTGATGGTAGGTGCAGGCCGCGACTCAGCGCCTACCCGCGCCATTATTGTAAAGACGCGAGGGCTCTCGCTTCCAGATCCCAGGGCGGAGTGCCGGCAAAGAGGCTCGCCGCTTCGAAGGAGATCGTGCGGTAACCTCTACGGTTCAAATGGACCTTGATTAACTACTACTAACCTTGATAAAATATTTGTGCAAGCGCAGTATTCATATTATGAAGCTTAAAATAAGTTTGTATTTCCTAGTATTTCGAAAGGCAGTGCTATTTCTGCAATTGCTATTTTAAAATAGCGTGTAGCCGAAAATAGCCCTTCGGCCAAAAACTACTTCTATAACATTTTTTAATCTTTTTGTCCATGGATTCGAAACATGCATTTATGTGCCGACTTAGTTTTTTATTTCTCAGTTACATATAAGACAAGTCAAACCTTATTTTGTTATAATTTTCTACGTCATTTTATAACAGTTAGGACATAGGACGGCAGCCTTTCCAAATTTAAATTTCCAGAAATGATCCGATATGCGAGTGGCAAGAGGGACAGAACGAACATTATAAGCGTTTCGGTGGCTACTGAACCCTTAAAAACCTGCTTCATACATCCTTTTGTTTTAACATTCATATTCGTATAAAACATCGCATAAAACATCAAATGCGACTTCAAATATAAGGAAAAAGACTCGATGTGCAAAGTTTGTACGAGCAGAACAACAAATGCACTAATGTTCGCCGGGGTTTTGCTTCTTTAAATTAATACTATTCTACGTCGCAGCGATATCGTCGCAAACAAACTTTAAATATGTTTATTGCTTTATTATTTTTACTATTATAGGTATTTTGTTTTTTGAGCTGTTATTCTAGTCTTATTTTAGCAGCATAAACGTAAGCGTATAATAATTGTTGATCGCGAAGTAGTGGGATCAATTAATGAATATCTACATAAAATGCTTATCTCTTACTTTATTTTGCCTGGGCTTCTCTCGGAAACAGTACAGTTTCTGGATGAAAGGTACCTTGTAAGTCCCTTTCAGTACCACTGCTAACGAGTATGCCTTTGGTGATGATTGGTCGAGTAGTTAAGGTCTGAAAGGGATAATAAGCAGCTGCTTATCATCAGGGTCGCTGCAAGCGACCACAGTTTACTGTAACTACCGTAAACCATGATCGCTTGCAGCACCACGCGTTTGTTGACCTTAGGAAAAGTAATTAAGACTGCGCCGAGCGAAATGTGCCAAAACAGGCGGTTACAGTTAAATGAATAAAATCAACACTTTTTGTTTAATACAAATATAAAATACACTTTTAACATAACAATGAATGTGTTTACAATTACTCCGTGTAAAAAACTTAAAATAATTAATATTTTCGCCCACAAAATTACGTAAATTTGCGTGTTACGTGATTTTTAGATTATAACAGTATAAATCTATCGTATTTTATAGCTTAAATGAAACATAAAATTACAATTTGTCCGTCCCAAATATTTAAGTTATTGGTCGACAATAAAGATACATATTTATCAAAAAAGCACTTCAAATCCTCCATACAATTTTACTATGGCGGCCGCGCGCCGATTTGAATATGCGCCGCACGAGCTCTGTCATTATCTGTCTTACGCTCGGCGCAGTCTTAAAGACAATAATCCTGTCATGAATTTGCCTCATTGTCCGTTTGTTATTGGTCTATTTGCTATGTCTGTTTCCACATAGGTATGTGTCTTAAAAATAACGTATATTAGGCAGATCTGTAGTAGATAAAACACGGTTGAGAAGTGAAATTGTACTATTCAAAGCCTTTTAAAAGGCTGCGATAGAAAAATAGTAGCTGAATGTCGAAATTTCTCTACAAAGCGGTGCCAAAATTTGAGCGCATTTTCAATGAAGCCTCTGTAGATCCTGCGAAGCCGGTCTCTGACTTAATTACTTCATGATTTATGACAGCGGACACTGTGTTAATATCATAGTATAGCATTACGGGTATACAGAACTGTAGAGATAGAGATGGATTACAAACAATTTTTGATAATTATGTGTATGTTTCCAAAACCACAATATAATTTTTAATTTTATAAGTTATCGGCGCGCACAAACACATAGACAAGTAAACAATAAACATAAGTAGGTACAATGTGTAGGTATAACTTGTTTTCTTTAATATTTATATTAAATGTAAGTATAAGTACAGACACGGCTCGTGTACGATTGTTTATTAATATAAACATTAAGAGTTATTAAAACCGGTTGAGTAGTTTTTTAATTAAATCCTCTCAAACAAAGACATATAAAAACAAACAAAAATCAATTTAGAATATTAGTACCTATATTATAAATAGATTTTTGTTTTGTTTTTATGTGTGTTTGTTTGTAAGGATTTAATTCAAAAACTACACAAACGGTTTTAAAAATTCTTTTACCGTTAGAAAGCTGTCTCGTCACCGATTAACAAAGGCAATTTGTTTTGATTTGTTTATTAAATTAAACTACTATATACGGATTTTATCGCGTTGTTAATTTGACACTTTATTACATAATTTTGAAAACTGTTACACTACTTTTACTTTTAAACTTTACTAATTTTTAAGCTAATTAAATTATTATTAAAACTATTAAAACTATTTCGATTTAATTTAATTTTACACATTTTTTTTTAAATACTCTTATTAACATAACCTAACCTACTTTTAGGCGAGCAAAGCCGGAGGCAAAAGCTAGTCTTTAATAAATATTAAATTTAAGTATAAGTACAGACACGGCTCGTTTACGATTGTATTAGATATGTGTATGTATAGATTGAATACTTATCTCACTCGTAGCTACGGTGTAGCGAAATGATAGTAAAATTAATATTATATGTATGTATTTCTTTTTACATGTAATGTCCTATTGTTAGCAAAACATTCTACTTATATAATTTGGGAGGATTACTCGGGAAGTCCAACGTGCAGTACCTACTCTGCATGTTGAATTCTTCGTGTAAGCCTGAAAGGAGAAATCTTAAGAGAGTTTTAATCTGTTTGTCTTTGTAATCTGTATTTAATATAGCAGGAATTTAGTAGAAAGCGACAGGATGCTCTCATAAACATTCAACAGGCTTTAAATTTCTGTAGATATTTTTAATAGCTGTAAAGTGGTTAAAATGTCACCATTGCCATTACTCTGTGAATTGAGATAACGGAACAAAAAACTTTTGATTCACAAATGCTTTTTCTGAGTCTAGCTATTCTTTGGGTCTAGCTTGTCTGTTGTTTCAATGATTATAAAGTTTGTCGCTATAAAGAAATAACATTATTTATAGTATTTGAGTTATAAGAACATTAGTAAAAATAATGAACTTTAATGACAATAGTTAAAAACAAATAAAGAAGTTATGTCTAAATAGCTTCAGCCGAAACAAGATTCAGAGCCGGCGCGGTGTTAGACGCGCGTATTAAAATTTGCATACATCACGGTTATAAACTGTATTTCTCTACAAAGTAAGCGAAGTGACAATTACTAAAGTAATGAACCCCTTTCGTTAACATTTAATATTGGCTCTTTATCTATGAAATTGACGCTTTGCATGGAGAAAGTCAGTAACGTTCTGGATTTCCTACTTACTCTGTATTTCACCAATATTTTTTATAGCAAATCCGAATCAAATTATATTTGTCGGCCTCGATGGCGTAGTGGTCAGTGTAACCGACTGCCACGCCTGAGTTCGCGGGTTCGATTCCCGCACAAGTCAAACATTTGTGTGTATGAACATGAATGTTTGTCTTGGTCTGGGTGTTTCTATTATACATAGAAAAATATGAATGTATTTACAAAAAAAAAGGATATAATATGTATGTTTATCTATTGCCTAGTACCCATACTGCCGTTCATTAACTAAAATGCCGTTAACCCACAAGCGCGCGATTATGACCTTTTAATGAAAAGTAATATAGTTTTGAATTCTATATTGGAATATAGATATAGATAGATAATCATATAGATAAATAGTTTTAAATTCTAGTAAAATTATAGACAGACAATTCAAAACTATTTTACTATCCATTAAAAAGTCATATTCGCGCGCTTGTGGGTTAACAGCATTTTAGTTAAGGGACGGCAGCATAGTGCAAGCTCTGCTTAGTTTGGGCTAAATGGTGTTGTGTGTATATGGTAGAATATTATTATTATTGTTTTACGCGTGTGTTTCCTTGACTTAAGAACACTCGTTCTTAAACTATATTTATGGTTTTGTATTAAATAATTAAAAACAGCAACTATCATGTAATTATGGCAAATTGAAGCAACTAATTCAGGCAGACACTAAGCTCGTTTAGTGTCTTCCTGGATTAGTTGCTTTAATTGAAAAAAACCATGAACGTATTTTTTATTAAAAATCTGGCGGGCCCGATAGACATTGTCCAGAATAGATCGGAGCGCGTCCGGGTCCGATTGTAAATTATTTTTCCCATGTTGGGACCAACCTAAACACTCACAAAAATTACATCAAAAAATCAGTTGCTTAGAAGTCCAATTCACGTACAGAAGAATTATATGTATAATGTATATAATGATGGATTGGTGTAGATTAATAATAAATATGAAGATCAATATGTATTATATATAACCTCGATCATCTTGAAATTATAAAAAATTCGATATCAAATGTAAAAGAAAACACTTTTATATGTGAATAAACTAAATTCATATATTTTAGATACTCAGTAGACGGCTTATATCTTGTACTGACTCTTGTCCTTAGTTGGCAAAATGTACGTGTATTTTCCCTTCGGGCAAGTGCAGGTGAAAGTAAATGTATGTAAAATAACGTTTATCTTGTGACCAAGTAAGTAATAAATAATGATCACATCGTTTAATAGTCCATAAATAAATAAGTACGGCGATTAATCATTTTCGGTATTCGTATGCGGCATTATATCGAACTCACCAAATGTAGCAAAAATGATGTGTAGCAGAGGGCGCGTAGGCAATATTGAACCTTCATAACCCATTTTCAAAATAAATATATACTATGAAATATCAATACTGTCGACAATCTAAAGACATTAAAAGTACTACAGTGCTGTCAAGTACCTAATATCTTACAATTGGACCAGGAGTAATTCTGAGAGAAGCCCTTTTTCTAGAATACAAACGAAATCGTATTTAAATTCATAGTTCTATCACGGTGGCCAAATTTGGTTTAACACATCTTCAAAAACATTAAGAAGAACTGGCAGATGCGCAGGATTTTACGTTTCACGATGTCTTTTTGATTGTCGTGCTTGATAAATAGACATTTATCAAGCACTTATTTTCGAAAGGTTGTAAAAAATATGTCGTCCGTTTAATTTCGTGAGCCTAAATAAGGGCTCGGTTATACTGCCTAATCCACAGAGCATGGGGCAGGCCCATAGCCATATCGCTGATGCAATCACAGTTGCAACGATCCACCCGCAGAAAAATCAGTGAGATAGCACTCCGTAAAATGTTTGTCGGTAGACCCAGACTTATCTGGGAGAGCATGACATAAACTATTCGTGACGCAAAGAGTTATTTTTTAAATTAACAAGGATCTTTGACGTGTATTTTATAGGTACTAACCTTTGCCGACGACTTCTTTTGCGTCGAGTACAGGCAGGCCGCGATGTCAATTATGTAGATCATACTGCGCACCTTATCTCCGGTTCTACAAAAGAGAATTAGATTTTAAATTGAACACGAACTTACTAAACCGTAGATATCATAATATGTAGAGTGATTTTTGCATAACGCAAAAAACAGTAAGAGAGAATGTTTTAAATTCAGAGCAATATATGTACATACATAGCCGACACGCTTAGTTTTTAAATTAATTATCTCTAATGCACAGAGAGCCTCGATACAGCTTAATATTTAATGAAGATTATGTTAAACATATCGAAAAAATCATAAGCATTATACTGTTATAAGCTTCTTAAGCTATTAAACTTAATAATCGTTAAATTATTAAGTGTCTATATAATAAGTGTGGAAAGAAGAACCCACCTCACATCTCGTCGCAATTATTTAAAAGACCGGTACCGCACTAGGTATAAATCTTTCCTCGCGCGGAACTTTACAAATATTCAAACAACGGACATAAAGGACTCTCAGACTCGGCACAACTATTACTATCACACAAATGTTTGTCCCGGGTTCCGTACCCACAACACTCGGCGCAATGGCACTGGCGATGCGCCCACTTAAATTCATCCGCCATCTGTGCAGGCGATTACAATGGATATCTTCCAAGTAACGCCTAATTCGCTCCTATAATTAAGTTTTATTGAATTGAAAGAAACAAAGAAAAACAAGTGAGAATCGGCAATGAATTGCCGTAAATCTTAGAGTTCAAAAAAATGGTTCAAGTAATATGCAAAGATCACGTGATACCACGTGACCTTGTGATCAGAGGTCAAAGATCATAGTCATTTCGGGGTATATCGACTATGCTGAGTCGAATGGCGTTGACCGTGAGTCTCTAGCTCTTACGGTTTTTGAGTTGAAAGTTGTATAACAGCCAGACGGACGGACGGACAAAGCTGATGTATAAGAGTTTTTTCGAACTCTAAAATGTTGATTGCAACTCCTTCTATGAATTATTATTTAATATTTTTATAACGTGCAGACTGGGTCCCAACATATCAAGTTTATTATTTTATTATCGATAAATTAAACCTTTAAATACCAAAGGTGTCCAAATATTAATCAATAACGATAAATACCAAACTAGATGAACTGCATTAACTTCTTGTTTGCTGACATTTTAGTCGCACACAAAAACATAAATAAGATATCTCTTGTTTATGTTTTTAGGCAGAGACTGTAGTCTCTTCTTAACTTCCACCTGTTACAAACCTTGCATAATATCTTATGCAAGGTTTGTAACAGGTGCAAGTTTGTAGTCTCTGCCTACTCTTTCAAAAAACAGGCATGGCATATAGGCTATTATTTTTCAATACATACATACATAGATTCACGCCTGATTCCCTGAGGGGTAGGCAGCGGGGTAGCATGCCTAAACAGCATAATAGATGTTATTACGAAAAAAAAAAAAAATAATAAAAATAATAGCAGCTCTGTATTAAACTGTCCCACTGCTGGGCACGGGCCTCTTCTCAGTATGAGAAGGGTTAGGCTATAGTCCACCACGCTCGGGCACGCCACGATCGTGGCGGTAAGTCCCGTGTTTGAGGAGTGGCTGGAGAGGCGCCATGGCGCCCTCACCTTCCGGCTGACACAGGTAATGACTGGCCACGGTTGTTTTGGCCAGTTCCTGTGTCGTATACGCCGGCAAGAGACGCCCGGTTGTCACCACTGCGGCGACTGCCGCGACGTAGTTGAGGACACGGCGCTGCACACTTTGGCGGTTTGCCCCGCCTGGGCATCGCAGCGCCGTGAATTGATCGCGGCAGTCGGATTGGTTGCCCTCTCGCTCCCGGCCGTAGTTCAGTCTATGGTCCGGAGTGAGAGGTCGTGGAACGCCGTCGCCTCCTTTTGTGAGGAAGTCATTTCCATCAAGGAGGCGGCGGAGCGGGAGAGGGAGCGTTTGAACCCTCTCCCCAACCGCAGTACCGGGCGCCGCAGGGCGCGGGACGACCTCCAGCCACCCTGAGGTTTGACCTGGGGGTGGCGGGCTTTGTGGGCCTGCCCGCCATCCGTTCAGCACCAGGTCCGAGAGGCGGCGTGCGTGTTCCCACGCGCGCCTCTGTGTTGAGTCCGTCTCCCCTCTAGGGGGGACAGTAGGGAGTGGTAGAAGTGCCTTTAGGGTAGGTCTTTCGTGTAGTGGCCTGCCGTTTCATACGGCGGGCTGAAACCTCGGCGGGGTCGCGACCGCATGCGAAAGTGATTCGCGCGGCCCCGTCGATAGTGGTTTTATCGAGGAACACCGTGGTAGGTTTAGTCGGTATTCCGGGAGGTACTTTATCATCTTAACATCTCATTTTACCCCGGCGAGTCCGACATAACCCCTCCGCCCGCCCCCGCGGAGGGGTATGCGTCATGCATTCCACCACGTAAAAAAAAAAAAAAAAAAAAAAAAAATAGTCCACCACGCTGTCCCAGTGCGGCTTGGCAGACTTCACATATCTTCGAGAACATTATGGAGAACTCTTATATATGCAGGTTTCCTCACCATGTTTTCCTTCACCGTTAAAGCAAGTGCTAATTAACTATTTAACAGGCATATAATTTCGAAAAGTCAGAGACCCAAAGCGCGCATCTCTGACTTTTCGAAGTTATATGCGTGTTAAATATTATGAATAAGAAAGTGAAAATGTTTTAAAGTTTCACTTGCGCTAAAAAGTGCTTGCAGTAACTTCTGCTGTTTTATAGTGTGATATATTAAAGTATAAATAATTTTTACTACCAAATTAAGCGAGTTTGGTGGTGAGATTTTACAGAATTGCATAGCAGAGGACAAAAAGTAACACGAACACATTGTTCTAAGTAGACAAAATTTAATAATATTTATTTATTTATTTTTTATTTTATTTATTTATTTCATAACATTTTTTACATTGTGTTGAAAGTATATGATTTAAAACAATGTTAATTACAGTACATAATTAGTGATGTGCTTTACATCACTATTTGCCATTTAGCAGTTTGGTTACCAATAATTTATTATAATTCTATGCGGGGATGTATGATCATATAATAACAATTTATATAAAACTATAATTTCTACTTTAAATATGTCATGCAAATAATAATACAATATGTCAGTAAAGATAATAATATGTCAGTGAATAATTAGATAAAAATTAGAAATTAGAATCATATGTCATACAAAATAATAATTTCAAATAAAATGTTTAATTAGTACATAGATTTAAAATATAACAACAATGTAATGTCATAAATATAAATTCTTCCATCTAATTATAATGGCTCACTGTTAGTAGTCGCTTAAAGAAAATAAGTTACTTGTATAAAAACAATAATCTCAATTCCATTTCCAGCTTAGATATCATTAATTGAGTATAATAAATTTGCTAGGAGTAATTCCTGTGTAGCAGAAGACAACAAACATTCAAACAACAGACGCAAAGACAACTCAGACAAGGAACAACTAATTTAGTATCATACAATATTTTATCCCATGTGGGATTGAACTCGCAACACTCGGCGCAGCGGCAGTGGCGAGGCGACCACTTAAACCACTGCGCCATCCGCACAGTCTACAAATCTTTTAATTATATACAAGTCTCTTTAATTAACCGAGAACAAATTTGTCGGACTGATAGTTTGAAACAGAGGTTCCCAACCTTTTTTCTCATAGACCACTTTCAAAATGTAGCGAGTTCCGGTGGACCCCCTGCAGCTACATTTCTACCATATTCCTTGGCACTGGTATTTTTTTTTAGAAATTCTTGGACTGAGAGTTGACTAGGGGAACATTTTTTTTAGAAATTCAAAAAACCATTTTCGTGCGTCGCCGCTTAGGAATTGTGGACTCCCATTTTCTGTCACGCCAACGTAGACCCCTGTCGAGTCTCCCGTGGACCCCTGGGGGTCCACGTGGACCACTTTGGGAATTAATAGTTTAAAAGATAAGTACATTCCAAAATTTCAAACATACAATCTCTAATTTCTACGCTACCAAATAAATGAATTGAATTTTATCATAATCGGCTCAACTATTATTGAGTTGAGTACACTTGACTGTAGATTAAACGTTTCCTCAAACATTTATAGAATTAGGTATATTTCAAGTACTTCCTTCAAAATAAAATGATCTCGTTTCACTTGTATAGAGTTACAGACAATGACATATGAGTTTAAATATATTAGGGTGGATAATGACGTCATAACTTTCGCGTTGTTATATAAGTGGCACAGCCTTTTCATATGGAAAATGTGGCTTTATGAACGGCGGCGCCTTGATTATACGGCTAAGTCTATATTGTTTTAAATGTTTTGTGTTTGAATATATGAGTCGTTTATGATGACAGGACTCCTAAAACTTCATAAGGAAAGCTAGAAAAACAGCGACAGTTTCAACATTTTTACCATCCGTCAAGTGCTAACTACCTTTACAAGATGCAGGGGTCTATAAAATAGATTGTGACTGCGGACTCTCATACATTGGTCAAACCAAGAGAAACATAGGCACCCGCATAAAAGAACACATAGCTGATGTAAAACACCAACGCTCGTTGAAGTCTGCTGTGTGTGAACATGTGCAACAGGGGACCAACCACTACCTGAGATTTGACAAACCACAGATTCTCGCTAAAGAACACCGATTCCTACCAAGGATGCTTCGCAAGGCTATTGAAATAAAAAAACATCCTAATTTTAATAGAGAAGATGGTTGGAATGTACCACCTGCTTGGGATCCAGTAATAAAAATAGTCAAACCCAAGAAGAAGCAAACCACAGCTTGACTTCATGATACTTTTAGCTCATTCTGCGTAAATAGAAACACCAATGATTAAATTATGTTCGGGTACTTTGAAATAACTACACTGGAACATTGAGACAACTGCCATCTTAGTGTCCCCGTGACCATGGCTGCTGAAAAGCAACCGAAACGTCGAGGAAAGTGTAAAAATAAATTAAATCTAAATAGTTTAATAATAATTTAATTAGCTTAAAAATTAGTAAAGTTTAATAGTAGTAGTAGAGTGAAAATTTACAAAATTTTGTAATAATGTGTCAAATAAACAACGCGATAAAATCCGTATATAGCAGTTTAATTTCAACAGCGACAGTAATTGTTTCAGGTTCTATCTTACTTAATATCCTCTATTCTCCTAGTTCCGATATTACTCCTATCGTACTTAGTACCTACTTATCGTGATCGTTGAAACGGGTCGTATTAGTAAAAGACCTAATAAAGAATATATGACCAATGTGACATGTTTTTTATCTCTGGACGCCAAAATCTGGGTATTACGAAGTAGAGAGTACTTCGTTCTACAACTTTATGGATTAAATTGTAAACGGACAAAGATTACACATACGAGTACTACTTAGATTCGCGAATGTTGTCTGAAGATGTAGGCAAACTAAGGATTTATACGAACTTGGATCCCAGCATATCCCTCTTGCTTCATTCAGTGGCATGAAGGATTTTCATCCTAACTGATATTATAAATGTGAATGTAAGTTTGTTTCTTTGTTACGCTTTCACATCTTAACTACTCAACCGATCATTATGCACTTTCACATACACCTTTGCTGGGGTACAGAAAAAGATATAGGGTTCCTATCATTTCAAAGTTTAAGTCAAAAATATTTATTTCCATAAAAATTTTCAAGCAATTCTTGGACACGTCAATTACTTAACTATTTTATTAATAATAATTAATGAAAAAAAATAGAAGGTAATATAAATTTAGTATTGAAAAAAGCGTGTTCGAGGAGAAAAGCATTTTTTTTTTTCTTTTTGCTCGTCGAAATGACCACACTCCGCCTGATGGTAAGCAGTCGTGTGGTCTAAGAGCAGTGGCCTCCACACCGTCCTCGTAGTAGCCAAGGCGATGCTGAAAGGTCTCTACTTTGATGGCCTGAGAAGGTGCTTTTTAACGCCCCGCTTAAAGGACCCAGGATTGAATTGAATTGGCTTTCGTGAGAAGAAGCAGGCAAGAAACTCATGGCCATCTTTTTCACTCGCCAAATGTTTATATCAATACAATTCAATGTTAGTTTATTTCCCTAATATGAGCTGCTGTGTGTAGTTGTTACAGTAATTAATTTCAATAAGATTTAAAAAGTAAACATTTGTTAAATCTAAGATACATATTAATAACAAATGAAATAATAGTCATAGCAACTCATATTACAGTTAACTTAATAATATGATTAGAAATAACCTGTGAGTGGAAGCAACTCAATCCCAAGCATTTTTATCTTCTATATATTCAGTGACTGAGTAATAACCTTTCGAATATAATTTATATTTTACAACTGTGTTCAGACCTAGAAACAATTCTGTTCTCGAAAGATAAAATTAATTTATTGACAAACTCTACATTATTGCAAGCGGGTAAAATCTAGTACATATTAAATTTGATTTGTATTATTTATATTGAAAACTTTCATCTTACTTACATTTTGTATTAACCTGTCTATTCTTAGAATACCAAGCATAATTGAAAACCTATTGTCACTAGCCCGGTATGCCGCTACGACTCAATGGATTAATTTTAGTTTGATACTCATGAGAATTAACAGACTTAAATTACTCTGGAACAGATAAAGAGAATTACAAAACCCTAACTAATATTGTGAATGCGTGATGCGTGATATGCGTGATATGCGTGATATGCGTGATATGCGTGAATGTTTAACTTTGTTTGTGTCTTACTCTTTCAAGCCATAACTTCTCGACCGATCATCATGAAATTTCGCATACACGTTGTCAGGGGTCAAAAAAAAGTACTGTTACTTAACCTAACCTACATTCACGCGAGCAAAGCCGCGGTCAAAATCTATTTATCGATAAATGCTTCCTTCAACTTAAAGACAAGAAACTCCAAGAAATATAGCGCTCTTTTCTTCGTTCAATGGCCTCAATATTTTAAGAGTCAGACCTATTCGACTTTTAAAAGCAAACTAAACTTTTTGACGACTGAACTGCTGAATGCTTCGGAATGAAGATAGCAACTAGCTTTTTTAAGAAGTTTATTTAAAACAAGTATGGCGATGCATTGCAAATTCTTAGCAAACCTTATATAGAAGTGCTTGCTTAATAAATTACTTGCTGTCACTTGTAAATTCTTTTGCTTTTATAAAGTCCTTTCTTTGAGGTTTAATCTATATTCATGCCAAATTTCATATGTTTTTAAATTACATAAGTCATCCAAATATTTTTGATGAACAGAAATTATCATTACCCGAAAAGAGAGGCAGGTGGAATAGAGATTTTAGTGTACCTATACATATATAGAAACACATACCTAATGGTACTTGTAAACGACTCAAGTAGATCACGCGGGCTGTATGCGCAAAATAAACCTCATGATAATATCGCGTGGGCCACATGCGCAAGGTACTTGCGTAGGCTTTATGCGCATGCTTCTTGCATAGGCTTCATGCGCTAGCTACTCACGAAGGTTACAAGTGCAAAGTATGCTGCGAATAGCTTTACTCATTTGTTTACCCGATGCATACAACCTGTTTAATTAAGACAGAGGTAAAATACCTCGTCTGGTAGAAATAACTACGCTAACATTTCTTATAAAAGACACGAGTTTGAACACTTTCTTAGAAGTTGTGCATAGAAAAAATTTATTAAAAACCACTGAACTCAATAATTTGTTATCTTTCTCAGAAATATAATACCAACTGACTATTTACTACTAGAATCAGGTTCATAGATGAATTAATTGACTGCACGGATAGTTAAAGTGCTTTAAACACATTTGACGCACCTAAAATTATCCTGTGTTGCGGCGGACTTTACCAACGTTCAAACGATGGACACGAAAAACACCCACACTCTTAGCAACTTTAAAAGCATTGCGTCTGGCTGTATCCTGCGATCCGAGGGTGGGAATGCTGGTGTCTGAGCGCTGAATGTTGTAGGTTCAACACACAAAATTTGATTTATAAATCTGTGTATTCTTTGAGGCAGTTGTTTCAATATTTATAAGATCCTCGTGGCACAAAGATTATTTAGAATACATAAATAATTAAAATTATAGAGAATTAATTAAAACAAATCCATAAAACAATATTATGTCTTTGTAATTTAAGTTAATGGCCACTAACCCGAACGACTACTAGTTTTAAAAAAAATAAAAAATTCATAAGCGCTTTAAATAGTATAATGATAAACTATATTTACACGGCACAAAGCGTTGTAGTATTTTCAATCTCTAGACAGTTTAATATCCAGTATGTTGTCTAACTTGTCATCCTCAGAGCATGATATTACAGAGTAGTTGTTCACAAAGAGTTTTATATCAGCTCATCACTTCACACAGCGTGTTTGGACGCGACCTAGCACGTATGAAAAGGCGTTTATGCCAGCAACATTATAAGCTCACATTTTCATACAGAGCGGTTCCTGCTTTATATGTATGTAGCAAAAACAAATTAGGTACATTAAAACGCTAAAAGTGTCTCTAGTATTATAAATAAAATAAATGTTATATGTGATTTGGTTTGTGTTGGGGCTGTAGTCTTCCCAACATGGAATGTTGTTGTGTTATATAGTAAAAGATAGATTATGTTTATGTAACGAATGTTTATTGTCCACTAAAAATATTACATATTGAACTCAATATATAACGCACGCAGGCGCCAAATTAGCGTACTCAGCATACATTATAATGTACGAGTTCGTACAGTTTGTCTTTTCTTTATGCATCTAGGTATCGACTTGATTTTTACATAGATATATTTTATGGACCGGTAAGTACCGGTAAGCTACTTCATATCCCAAAAATACGCTAACTTCCTATTGGATAGATTCTTAGAACTACGAGAATAAACTCTTGCAAAAGAAACTTCTACTATAAAGCAAAAAGTGACATCGTCGGTTTGTTGTGTTTTTAAGGGTAAACTGTACGTCACTGACTTGATGTTGACTAATTCTGTCCGACATAGAAATATCTCATATCATTTAAACTAAAAGCATATTCGAAAGTAGTAAGTTAAGTGGACGTTGTCATCCTAACTTGTTATACCTACAAGTACTAAGACCACAATACTAATGCTATATATGACTAGTATCAGGACGCAGGTCACTTAGCAAATGCAAAATATCTGTAATCTCTGGCAACCCCTCCCGGCATAAGGCGTGAGAGTATGCCTGTAATTTACCAGTTAGTTCGAGTTTTTACGATTTTGGCTTTTTACGGCAACATATGTAACAAACACCGAATATACGAATGTGAACTGCTATAATAAAACGAGATTATTACATAATAACTCCGTCTTTATTTTACTTTTTTACATTTAATTGATGTAGGCAATAAATTTTACATAAGCAGCAATCTTTTTTGATGTTTCTGCTATATTTTAAGGTTGTCTAGACTGTGCAATTATGTAAGTGATGTTGGTAGTATACCTAAGAGATGACGTATGGGCATTAATTCGGGTCCAATCTATCAGTGAGCAAACGACGGCCGACCGTAAAAGTCGTGTCACTCAAGAATATTACGCATCCAAGGACGTATGCCGGTGCCTCCATTTTTTTTACTTTCAAACTCTCGCGAAGGTGCTAAAGACTTGAGTGCTGACGCATATTTTAAGGTAGGAGTGCCAACTTCCTTCGTCATTTAAAAACGTGCCTACTTTTGCTGCTTGCTTGAAAACACCATAAAAACTTTAGGGTTTGTAATGAAATGGTGAAAGAGATGTAATTTGGATAGCAAATAAGTTGAAGAACTAGTATTATTAGTACTAAATCATTTCGAAAAATAATTATAACAATTTGTTTGAATTTTACTAATAATGTTAGCCATGCTTATAACCTATCGTTCTACTAAGCGGTCAGGCCTCTTTTTAGAAGGAGAAGAGCTAGGCCATAGTTCTCTACACTGGCTTATAGCCGGTTGTCAGAGTTCACATATCTTTGAAAAGATTATGTAGAAAAAAGAAAGAAGAAAGAACACATAGGCATGCAGATTTTCTCGCGAGTTTTCCTTAACTTTAAAAGCGAGTGATAATGAACTAAACTCTACACGCACAAAACTACGAAAAGATATTGTACGTAGCAGTCCATCAATCTCCGGCTAGGCTATCTCCGTTTATAGATACATTACATTGATCATTCTGTTATGGTATGGTATATTTCAAGACATTGAGAACATCACCTTAGTCCCTGTGTCCGTGGCTGCTGTAAAACAACTAAAACATCGTAGAAAGTGTAAACACATTTAACTTATTCTAAGGAGTTGTTAATAATTATAGAAGCAATTCTAGAATTTTAAGATATTATACATGATATAAAATGTGGAAGCTTTACTTTACCAAGTAAAGAAGATATCATCTTCATAGAAACGAACAGAGGATAAGTTAGCGTTAAATTTAAAGGTAACTGATGCAACATATCATTACGTCTACATTAACATTTAAATTTTCCATGTTATGACGTCAACCTAAGAATTCAATTACAGTCTTCTTGCTACTGCTTTCTTAACAAAACTACTTTAAAATTTCTGTCCGGCTTGGTTATCAAACTCGGTATTTCGCGATCGTTCGTAAGAGTAAGCGCAAGCATACGTCAGAGAATCAACGAGGCATTATTCCAAATATAATACAAATAATCGAATTTACACAAAGGAGCAAAATAAAGGTACTTCAAACAAAGTGATTTGTATAAGAGCGAACTATCTTAGGGACATCAAGATATGGGAGTTACGAAAAAGTTTTGTTACAAAGTAGGTTTTATCATAGATTTGGTTCACTGTAAGAGCGAACTGATAAGGACAAAAGTTACCTTCTCATCTTAAGATCTCGTAGTTTATTACTCAAATAAAAACAGTTACTTACTTTTCTAAAGGTGTGTGGAGTGTGTCCAAGTGTTTGTCAAAGACATATAACTTGTTCTGATTCATGTTAGAGTGTTGAATGGACTAACTTACTACATTTGCATTAAAAGTTCATTACTAGAGAAGCGGTAAACTAGTGGGAGACCGTTGAATTGCCACGCAGAGGTCTCAGAATCGACGACACCTCTGAGTTTTCGAAGTTATGTGCGTATTAATTCGTTAATTATAGCTTGCTTTAACGGTAATCACCGTAAGGAAACCTGCATGTCTAAGAGTTATTCATAATTTTCTCGGAGATGTTTAGTCAGCCAACCCGCACTGGGCCAGCATGGTGTGGTACAGCCCAAACCTTCTTACACTGAGAAGATGCCAGTGTCCAACAGTGGGACAGTTTATATGGTACCAGGGCTGATATTATTATGTTTCTTAAAAGACAGGTATTTTGTAACATTTTAAATTTAGCAAAAGATCTGACCCTTTGGGAGGCTTACACGGAGACATAGGTCCAACGTGAAGAAGTTCTTCGAGAGTTTTAATCTACTAAGGTGGGATGGAACTCGTACCGCGGCACTAGCTGCAGCAGGCGTAGGACTATTGCTACGTATGGATTCTAATATATATGGGTTATGGGGATGGGTGTTGATGGACCGATATAATGGCAACTATGGATGAAAAACGGCGTCTGCCCTGAATACTCTCATAGTATGAAGTGGAATGGGCAGATGGTGACTCGCCAACTCACTAGATGGGCCCCCTGAATAGCCACTATAATGATACAAGCCAGCAGCAGAGGGCAACAACAGTGCGAGCGGCTAGGGGTGTCGAGCGGTGCGGCGCCGGTTTCACCATCACGGGTCTCGTTAGTTATGCCCTTGAAAATTACATTATTATTATTATTATTGTACTTGAATAAGTAAATAGAAGCAAGCACAACTGGCTCCTTGCTTAACTTGGGATTTTACTCAAACTGAAGCAAGGTAGGATCCTCCACCCTACTAAAGATCCATGTGTTGTATTCCTGAGGAAACTGAATAGGAGGATAAGTGAGACTTCTAAAAGAAGCGCTGTTTGTAAACAAAAGCCGCGGGGTTTTCCTTAGCAACACATGGATGTTTTTTATAGGACGCAATACGAGTGTGCTGCTAAAATAAATAAAGACGTCGCGAGTTCAAGTGGGGTTAAGCCGGCAAAATGAGTGCCTAATGGCAAAGTACTGTACCGCTCGCAGTTTTGGCTAACCGCAATCAGGACTGTTCGTCTATTCTCAACTATGACGGTGCTAGCATACGTAGATAGCTGGTGCGGGTTACATGCACTGGGTACTTTCGCGGACTACATGCGCGAGTTAATCATACGGGCTACTTACGCGAGTAACTTGCGTCGGTCGTTTACACGATGCGTGTAGTCCATCACTCTTAAAGCCAAGTTGCGTATGTGTGTTTTGCAAATAAGTCCCCTTTTTAATTGTATTTTTACTAATTCACGCCCGTATCGCTGACCGAATGTTGATGATATTTGGCACGCGAGTATACTATAAGCATATATGCAATTGTTATTGGGTGTTTCTGTTTAACACTTGACATTGTCCGGGATTTGCAACTGCCCCAAAGACGTAACTTTTAATTTTTTAGAGTTCGCAGAAACTCTCTTACAACAGCTTTGTCCGTCCGTCTGTTATACAGCTTTCAACTCAAGAACCGTAAGAGCTAGAGACTCGCGGTCAACGCCATTCGACTCAGCATAGCCGATATAACCCGAAATTACTATGACCTTTGACCTCTGACCTCTGACCTCAAGGTCACGTGATAACTTTTTTCGAACTCTGAGATTTATGGCAGTTTATTGCCGTTTCTCACTTGTTTTAAATGACTTCTCCCGTGTCGCGAAATCTTTGAAAACATTCAAACACTGAAAACACGTGGCCTCCGAAAAACTTGAACTTGGCTCCAAGTTGTTCTGAGTCCAGGTGTTTTCTGTATCCGTTGTTTGAATGTTTTTAAAGCTATCGGCGCCATTCGCGCAGTCAATTCCAAATTCGCCTTGTAATACTTTGGACCTAAACATAGCTAGTAACAAATTGAAATGCTGCACCTCTACATGAAGGTGTACTACTACGCCAAAAAATTTTACTGTGTTACAATCGACAATTACAAAACTAAACCTACTATATTATGCAACACATATACAGACAGTATATGTCTACCAACATTTCTTAAAGTACAAGATCCAAGTCCCTCATTAGATGAAGGATCATCTAACTCAAGTATCCCGTAGCCATGTGATATCACCCGTCGAGCGTAATATGACGATTGAGAAACCAAATTGGCACTTTTGAACGCAATAAAAATGTCACCAGAATTCGTATTTAATTCACGCAAGATATACGATCGCATGTCCTATTTTATATAACATTATTTAACAAAATATTAGAGATTTATCGCCTTCGCATGTTTTAAGGTGTTCTATGTTGAATAGAATTCAGTGCTGATGTATTTTATTTAAACATATTACATCCTAATGTTATAAATGTGTTTGTTTGTTACGCTTTTACGCCTTAACTACACGACCGATCCTTATGAAATTTGGCATACACATTCTTAGGGGTACAGAAAAGAACATAGGATACCTTACATCCAGAAAAAAGTCATGTTGCCGAGGGATAGAAATGTATTGACAAATCTGAATTAACGCGAGTGAAGCCGCGGGCAAAATTTTGTTGAATAATGGTCCATATAGAGAGAAGCAGTTACTGTAGCTTATGTTCGCTTACACCAAGAATATCACTCGCGCGTTACCGATGTGAGAATAGAATGGGAGAGATGTCTACCGCATGTGAGTGCTCTCGAGCTCTTGCTTACCGGCATAAACGCAGTAACATGTAGTTTATTACAACAGTATGGCGCTTTAAAATAATTGGTAGCGGCGGCCACATTCACACAAAATTTCAAGTTTTATGATTTATATTTAAATGTAACTCTAGCATTCGTAACACATATTTGGTAGATATAGATTTGATATAGGTATAATATATTAGGTAACTAAAAAATGCTTGTGACCACGGCCAGTACATTTAGGCTGAAACATCAAGTTTAAAAATTTCAATACATACAATCAATTCAATACATACAATCAAGTTAATACTGAGCATATAATACCCATTTTCATTTATATAAATCCTGCAACGCGAAAGTATAAAAGTAATTATTTCAAAATTGTTTCTCGGGTGCCAAAGGTTCAGTTAAAGTAGTTCGTTGCTTAAAACAACACAGTCTAAAGTAAATTCATGTCAATAAAATTACGTTGTAACACGTTGTGACGAAAGGGAATCCGCTCTAACAAGCTATTTTGCAATAATCGATAAACGTAATATCGGTATCATTCGATTAAATTGATGAGATCACAATGTTAATATCTGTTCGCCATCAGCCATAACTTTAAGTATGAGGCCGTAACTTTATGTGCGCGCCTCGCGTCAAACTCTTGAACAATCTTGAGAACGCACGAGTGTTGGAACCTATAAATTATTTAGGTAACGTAGTTTAAGTTTTAGCGGGTTTACACATCAATAAATAATGCTCCCGAATGTGCTTACATACCAAGCAAACTTAATTTATATCCCCTGTTTCGGCGTTTCGGCTACATGACACCCGTAAGTCAGCACAATAACCAGAGTTACGATCCCCCGAGATCAAATTCGTTACCTGCGAAATTGTTTCCACTTTAAAACAATGCGATATCCCATTAAACTGTTCAAACACGCTGACAATTTCGATTCCATGCTATCTACGGGTGACATTATTGCCCAAATTAACGTAGCGATGCACTCGAATGCAACTGCATCAGCATGTGCCAGTGAAATCAGAGCGGGAATCAGCGGGATATTCATTACGCAATATTTCCCCCACCCCGGAGAGAATCGCGATGAAGCGTATATAGAGGGAAAAACGGCGAACTTCGTTTCACAAACAAAGCGCGCGCCAGAAAGGGGCCCTGTGAAAAAACATTTTCATTGTGTCCGCGAGTCGCTCGATTTTTAATCTTCCCCCGCGTCCCTCAGTAAGTTTATTGTGAACGTTGCGAATCAGTTGGCGTCCGTCACTGGAACCTACGTTTGTCATCGACTGGTGACTGCACCCGGCTGCCGGCACAGACTTCTTAGCAAACAATGTCAATGGAACTACACTGCGTGAAGTTGTTTGTTTGAAGATTGTGAGCCGGTTTGAAGCGTAGTTTTTTTAATCAGACTGCATTTTTGTCACTATTTCAAATATTATGTGGTTTTAAGGCAAAGGGTTGTTGACGTATTCAACTAAGTAAAGTTAAAATACGCGCGATCTGGAAGCAGTATGAACGAGTAAAATGGTTATCAGCGAAGTATTTTTTTTATAGTTACCCGTTTAAATAATACTTAGAATTCAAATTTTATGACACTCACTATGTATGATTGCCTCGGTGGCGCAGCGATAGTGAATGCGACTGTTGTGCATGAGGCCTCGGGTCCGAAACCCAGGTCGGCCTGCCAACAAAAAGATTTTGGATTTTACTGCCAAGAAATGTATGTATGTATCTTATGTGGGGGCCAGTCAGTGCAGACCGGCGACACTTCGACCCAGTGGGATCTTTTGTTTCGACACTCTCCCAATAACGACTGCCATAGATGTTCCTGGCAGCCAGGACCGACGGCTTAACGTGCTCTCCGAGGCACGGAGCAGACGATAATTGTCAATCAATACGCACATAATTTCGAAAAGTCATATAACTTCCGAAAGTCAGAGGTGCGTGACGTCGGTTCGAACCCGAGACCCTTTGCATTGCAGTCTGTTGGTCTCCCCACTGAGCTATCGCTGCTCTTTCAATAGTAACTCGAAAATTTTGCGGTGTTACACCCAGTGCATCGGCAATGATGTAAAGTTTTTAGTCCTGCGTCTGAACTGTCAGACAACCAAAAGCGTTACACCAAAAGCTTTACGTGCTTTTTGATCGTGTCGGTTTGTCATCTATGAGAGTGGGGAACAGAGAGTGCATTTGTATTTGCGCACACACTTGTGCAATACGATATCTCCTGCGCAGATGTTCAGTCTCCGTTAAGATTGGCCGCCGTGACCGAAATTCGGTCTGGATATATTTATTATGTAAAGGTATATATTCATATAGATATGTATATGCATCTATAGACACATGCTTGTATGCCGGAAGAAAAAATAGAGACTATAGATTGCTACTTGCTTCGTTCCTAGCACATTATATAGCCTCGCTATCTATAGATATAGGAGATGGCCATCTCCTATATCTATACTTAATAAACAATATTTTTGTTTTGTTTTGTTTTTCGTGTGGTTAGTGGCCAACCTGTTGCCAAGAGTTGTTCAAGCCGCCCGTAGGCCTCTGACATGGCTTAACGACTACTGTCAATTTGACAGCAACCGGGACCGACTTTTTACGTAACAATATTATAATGGCGGCATATAACCGATCAGTGGTGTAAAATACATCGAACTGGTGATGATGCGATACTACATGGGAACTTATAACGCAGTAAGTGGTACTTAATTGCCGCCTTCCAACGAAGACTGTGAGAATTGTTTGATAGAGAAACAACTTCTATTAACTTTCTAATATAAATTGCAGAGGCATATTACTGATTTAAAAAACATATTATTATAATAAAATGTAAACTATCCCACAGTGAGTTTATAATTAAAACGTGTAAGGCAAACTGGGCTTCACTATTACATTGGCCTTTTCACTTTATAATAGTAAATAATACACATAAGTAATGTATTATTTTCTATCAGCTATTACCCACGGCTTCGTTCGCTCGGGAACAATACAATTTCTGAATAAAAGTTTATATGGCCTTTTCTGTACCTCTGACAATGTGTATGCGAAATTTCATGATGATCGGTCAAGTAATTAAGGCTTGAAAGCGTTACAAACAAACAAATAAAATCACATTCGCAAGCGTAATATTAGTTAGGATTTAATTAAAAATTAGAAGTGATAGAACAATTGAGAATTTATGGTCGTAGAGTCTAACAACGCGAGAAGTGTCAGAAAAATTACGTTTGCTTGTTAGTTCCGGCAAGTTATATTTGACCCTGAATTTTCATATATCGCTAACACGTGTATTGACTATTGTTTACATAAAAGAGTTTCAATCTGAGATAAGTTCTAAAATTAGCAAATGTACGTGAAGAATCTATGCTTGCCACTACATCCATTTTATTTAAAAAGTTATTTTACGTTTTTATTCTTTGGCCTGTAGATCCTACCATGCAAATGTCTTTCCGAAATCTCGGACACGACAACAAAATCTTATATTGATTTTGTTTGGAATTCTTTCCCTCAAAATGACTTTTTCCGTTGTTCTGCTAACTGCTTCATGAAAGTGTTTAGGACAATCAAGAGGTTACTGAAATTCAGGACGAATTTCAGTAATAAATGTGTTTGACGATAATAAATAGTTGACCAGCAACTCTGACATTTCCGTTTCGTAATTTTTCCTAGAACGCCTACAGGTTACAATCAATAAGTGGTCAACTAATCAATTTGGGTCTAGGCTTTCAACTATCATTTCGTACTGCCTCCGCTTTTAGAGGATTCTTATTGCCACCAGTATATCAAGATCTATACCAACCGCAGAGATTCTCTTGCAATATCATAATGTATAGAGGGAGCGGGGGACGGGGTGGTCTTTCTTTACTGGTCGTTACATGTGTGAAAGCCAAGGATCCACATGATGTCCGCTATGTTTTATTCATAGTATTCAAGACAACGATGCTGTGACGTGAACACGCCTACGAGATACAGTCATGCATTGATCAGTGTTGTGGCGAATTGTTTGGATAAACAATACATATTGTGAGTTTTGAAAGCGTACATGTTCAACGGAGGCTCGCACACTATTGTTAGAGCATCGGCATAATACACGGCGTTAATAAAGAAATTCTTCATCGATTACAGATTTTCATTTCCTCAGAATATTGTACAGTTAAGCATTATAAAAGAAAATGCATTATGCAAAAACCTTATTACTATGGAGTCCGATAGCTTAACTACAAATTATAACTTAAATATTCTCAGAAGAATGTTTAATTTTGCATTTGTTGTATAATTAATAACTATATTGCGTGTTGAGTGCGGCGATGCATATATTGTGTAGAAAGGGGGTCAAGAAAAGTGACATTAGTGAAGTAATTTGTTACACTGCAGCAACAAAACTACCTTTTCACTACGTTTACGGTTAATAAAAACCTTTATAACAGTGAGAAACAAATAGCAGCATTATAAAGTCAGTAAAAAACGTAATTTACGTACAGTTAGCAACAAAATTATTATGACACAACGTTTATTTAAGCATGATTAAGTACATAGTACTTAGCCTAGTAAGTATATGTAAATGATGAGTGTATAGAATCACTACTCCATGAAAGCTATTACTCAAATTAAATCGCATAATATAAACGTTTTAAGAAATAAATTTCGCCCAGTAGCACTCCGGCGAGTCAAGAATTATGAATAAAACATAGCACACTTCTTAGGACGAGCGGCTATCTGTCTTGCGCTGTGAGGCACCTATCCATTATACAAGGTGTTATTGTACTTCCTGCCTTATGGCACATCATTCTGGGGACCCGAGAGGGCCATTGAAAGAGGATTGAGTGTATTGTTAGTGTTTTGGTTTATTGTTTCCTTAAGAACCGCGCTTAACAAAGACTGACATCAGGTGACCCACTCTCACAAATGTACGTATATTTTCGCCTCAGGCCCGTTTTTATTTGCGTGCCTTCACGTCGCGTGGATAATTTATACTATACTTAATATAGAATGCGGTCTGAGGATCGTTGCGAACACCACTTTTTAATTGACTCACTGAATAGGTGGAGAAAAATATTTTATCATCTGCCGTATTCATTTGAACAGGAATATTATTATTTTAATTTATCGGTAATTTTTGCGTGTGTGGAATTATGTATTGGGCATGAAGTCGTGGGTCCTTTAACTAAAAGACTATGCCGTATTATGTCGGAAAAGGTTGCAGTATTTAAAATAAAAAATCATTTTAAATATTGTAAACCACCTTCTTTACTATCTTCTGTACGCGTCAATCTATCAAGATAAAAGTTATATTTGCTAATTCAGAACATTGATACACAGACCAACCAAAATAATTAAAAAATTTATAATGCTGTACATAAACGAACATCCAAACATCTTCAAAAATATTTATTTATAGTTTTATATATACATTTATAATATTAGTAGGATAGCAAGATAATTTAAATGATGACATTTTAGAGAAGTTCTCATCCATTTTGACTGGCAACAAAGCAAATTCAAAAATGCTCTATCCGTTATGGCTTTATACTTCGTAGCTATATATATAATATATACATAATACCTTTGTCCAGCTGTGAGCAGGCAATAAGTTCACGATGATGAATATAATATAATCAAGAACAGGAGGCACGGGGCACTTAGATAAGTGCTTGGTTGCTCCATCTAATATTGATACTATAAAATAGACATATTGGGTTTTATGCTAGCCGTAAAAGTAGAGAATGGTTTCGACACTGAATGTAGATATTTTTTGTGTTCTGCATATTGTACTTTTGGTTACTGTCTGCGTACCAGATAATTGTGAGGTTATTAAAAAAGTAGTTGACGTGGTCAACTCATATTCACTTAAGTAGTAAGAAAAAGATTGAGTGGGCTCTGAATCCGAAATAAGGACTTTAGTAATTCTCGTGTCAGTTCGTCTGTTTGTTCCGCCTTTACACAAAACTACTGAGTGGATTTCTTTGTAGTTTCATCATTTCTGTAGCTAGGAATTCAATTATAAAACACTTATATATAGATAGGATAATCGAAGATACAGTTCTCAGTTAGATAAAAGTATGCGAAGCCATGACCTGACTAGACGAGATGAAATAGTTGTCACTCATCTAAAATAATAACAATAATTGGATACCTCAGCAAACGTAATCAGGGTATTATAATATAAAACAGGCAGGGTCTTGTATGGTTTCTATCACATTGGGAAACAAGCATAGCTACGTATCTACTGATGATACAGTTATCACCACGGTTACTACAACGCGAAGAACTTCTAGGTATAGGCTTCGGCATATTGAAGCTTTTTGTATGACAGATGTCACTTAAGGCCCTTCTAAAGACGCAACATATTAATGTGGCTACAATATCTTTTATTCCCGGCCAACTCTAAAACGTTTAAATGCACCAGCCGTTCTGAACATAAATTTTTGCATAGCTATATACAAAACCTAGACATCGGCTAGTATATTGTAGACACACATTGCAATAAAAATAATGATCTTTTGGAAGCCCCTTTAGGAATTGAACATCATTAGATATAAATAGTTATTTTGCTGTCAGTGCAAGAACTACAAATGGCGTGCAAACGTAACTTTACGTCTGTCTGTCCGTCTATCTGCCACAGCAACTTATCCGACAACTACTAACACCATAGACTTGAAATTCAATTCAATATGCGGATGGTATTCAAGAGTTTCTAATAAAATGCGTAAAAATAAGTAAGTCATTACTTATAAGAAATTACCAGTCTCAAAACAATCAAAGAAAACGTTTTGAACAGATGATTTTATTGATAGTAGTTGCGCTGCGCCCGAATAAAATTTGAATGTGTAAAAGGAATAATATCATCTCATTTTCCTCTTTCCTTCCTCATAAATAAACCGATTTTAATATTATTTCTGCAACAATATGAGAAGGAGTATGGCTATATCTCCATGATTTTATAAATAAATAGTGTCTGTTATAAATAAATAATTTGTTTGATGAATCGTTGAAGACAGCAGTAGAACCGAACGAATTTTGTCACTTATGTCGTAGACGTAATAATAATTAAATTATGATAAATCCAACAACATGCGCGTATAGCAGTGGTAGATATAAATTATATCTGTCATCTTTGTAGCTCTAGTGTCGTTATTCAGAGAGAAAACGATAAAATACGTTTATGTGGACAAAACAGCCCGCAATTTCACCTAACTTCTTAAAAGATTACAATTGCGGAGCAATATTTTAGCTCAACAATATGTTTCCAATAGTGTTGACCTACAAAGGCACGTTAAAATATTCACCGGCATCACATACATGGTTGTCGAATCTATTTACGGGTAAACACATCAGCAGGCAGAGGCATCGAAACCACAACACCATTACAAATAGAATTACTTCGAAACAACGAAACTACGGGTTCAAACGCGACGGTTTAATTTAATTTTGATACAGGCAATAACAATATATATTTAGGGTTACGTACGGTTATGAATAGGATACTGGTTCGGTAGTGTAGCAGTACTGATGGGGTTGCTGAGCATGAGGTCTCGGGTTTGAATCTCGTGTCGGGCCCGGTGTTATTAGGTTTATCTGTAAAGAAATGATATGTAATGCTTTAACTAATAATAATAAGTTTATTGCCAAAGATTCCAAACACATACAGAACATTTCAAAAATATAAATGTTTTTAATGTAATTATGTAAGGGTGTAACTATCTATGCATCCCAGGCACCTAAACATAAACAATAATTTTTTGTAAACTAAATCAGTATTATACAAATTAAAATGAGCAGCGATAGCTCAGTGGGGAGACCAACAGACTGCAACGCAGAGGGTCTCGGGTTCGAGCCCACGTCGCGCACCTCTGACTTTCGGAAGTTATATGACTTTTCGAAATTATGTGCGTATTGATTGACAATAATTATCGCCTGCTCCGTGCCTCGGAGAGCACGTTAAGCCGTCGGTCCCGGTTGCCATGAACATCTATGGCATTCGTTATTGGGAGAGTGTCGATACAAAAGATCCCACTGAGTCGAAGTGTCGCCGGTCTGTACTGACTGGCCCCCACATAAGATACATACATTATACAAATTAAACAAAAATAATCAAATAACCAAAACAAAAAGAGCAGGAAAGAGGAAAGTAAAAAGAATAAGCGGCATTGCTAAACCAAAGTAAGGCTGTGTAATAGTTCTCGTGTTGCGAAGTTTTTGACTCATAATTAATATTTAGGTACATAATTATGGGAACTTCTCGACATTAAGCACAATAGCACACCCACCATTGAGAAAAACCGTCTTAGGCGCAAATTCTCCAATCTGCCGTTTGATTAGGATGGCAAATGAATACAGCAGCTCGCTGGATATATTCAATATTTCTTTGTCACGATTTCGTCGAATTCTTAAAAAAAATATTAATAACTAGTTTAAATTAGTACTAATAAAAACTTATAAAATATTACCTGTCTAGTTCTTAATTTAGATGTCTATATAATTAAAATAATAAGTTAGTTCTGTCTTAGTTTTAGTTTAGTTTTTATGTATTGTAAAACAAATATAATTTGTGAAAGTTGTGTTTGCTTCAACGTGGTTGTGCATTAGCTTATAATCCTTATGTATGTCATTAGATTAAGTAATAATGTAATAACTGTAAGCAATCCTTAAATAAATAAATAAATAAATAGCACAGCCCAACTCGAAAATTGAACCGGAGATCTTACAGTACAGCAAACTCATTCAGTATCACCGTGCCAGGTTACGATGAGAAATTAATAAAAATATATCATATCTCTCTCTTTTTAGTCCAAAGTCAACAAAGTAAAATAAATCCTAACTAATATTATAAATGGGAATGTTTGTTTGTTACGCTTTCACGCCTGAACTATTCGAACGATCATTATGAGATTTGGCATACACTTTGTCCGGGGTACAGAAAAGGACATGGGATACTTTTCATCCAGAATAAAGAACTGTTCTCGAACAAAACCGCGGGCAAAAGCTAGTATAAAATACTTACAAGTCATAATTATTGATAGGGATTAAAGATGTACAGATTACATGGAAATACTGATAGAAATATTACAGAAAATATATTACAAATAAGTTTAGCTGTTGTGCTCAGTATTCAAGTGATGCAAAACGATTTGTATAACTATGTGCTTGACTCTCTTGAAGTATATTCACTCCTTTGATTTGATGCAATCATCTACTTAAATAATTTAAAGAATTTCCTGCTATGGACCCTCGATGTGTGAGGTCGACTTACACTTGACCGATTTTTATAACGTTTATTGTATTCAAATTTCGAATTGAATTAATTTTAAATGGAAATTCGATAATGCAACGTTTCTGTATAGATGTTCCTGTGTTGTGACATGTGCTATATTTAATACTAGAATTTTCCCGCGGCTTTACTCGCGTAAAAGGTTAGGTTATATTAGTAACAGTTTTTTTTTCTAAATAAAAGGTACCCTATATCCTTTTCTGGGGAAACGTAAGGCATAGGCACTTGGGTACTTATACCGTACCGTAATTTATATACGAAAAATATTTAATTAAATGCAAACACAAAACTTGTCTGTGTGGAAGTCCTTGGGGGAGGCCTATGTCCAGCAGTGGACGTCATTCGGCTGAGATGATAAACACAAAACTTCAAATTTACGCTTTAGAATAGTATGCTATTATGCCTAACAATTATTATGCTTATAGTAATTATGCTTAAAAAATTTGTACCTAAACAGTTACGCCAAATGAATATTGTGCGTAACTATTATTAGGATAAGTAAAAGTATGCCATGTTAAATTATGACATTTATGACATATAATTTTATGCGAATAAATAGGGAACCTAAACATTCACTATTGTTGCGCAAATGAATTTCAGTTCCTGTATTATGAAACTACAAAGCCTGAAGAAAGCGCCAAGCACACACAATACAACACAAAGTTGTGTGACGCAACTATTTGCGTTGTCATAACACCAGGATGCCGAGTGCGAGTTGTTTTTACGTTACGCGTTAACGCGTTAAACGTTTACCGCGATTGGTTTTCTGATTGGTTAAGTGCTTGGAGCGGGCCAATCGGAGCGCCGAATGTCATAAACGTGTCGATCGCGTTAACGTATAACACTTAGAACTTCACATAGTGAAGCTAACTTTCACTAATACGACATGTGTGGTGTCGCAAATCTTTTGTAAAAGTAAATTACTTGACTGCAAGGCGAATTATCACTGCGTCGAAGCTAGGATATTTTTTTTAAGCACTTCTTGACATCGTGTAATTTTTTTACAAACATTCATACAACGGACTTAAAGCACAACCGGACTCGGCACAATCATTTCTGGATCTCAAAAACTATTGTCCCGTTTACGGATCGAATCTAAACACTCGGTACAATGGCAGTGATCAAGGCGAAACACTTAACAATAACGCTATCCGGGCAGAAATGTTTCGGTACCCAGCACCGAAATTTGTGTGACCCATGAATAGTTCTAGTGTGTTTATACACACTACCGAATCTACCAAAGAACATACACAACATAATAGTATAACCGCCACATTTATTTATAAATTTATATATTTCCTCTTCTAACACTGTTCTTTCTTGTCATATAATTCTTATAATTCAATTTTGTTCTGTTTTACATTGTTAATATTTTTTAAATTGGTCATGCTTATAATTTCTGTCAAACTATTACCACATACATATATGTATATTTGTCAACCTATTGGTATATACTGCGAATGCCTTAATGCTATATATATAGACTTATATAAGAACGATGTCATATTATAAGATTTATAAACAATGATGTACGAGTATAATGTATACTGTTGGTGTGTATATAATAAATTAATAAATTCGCCACTGAAGACCATTTATATGTGATCAGTACTGTACATATTCAGAATTTATGTAGTAGTGTTTATAATCTAATAGAACAAGACTTATTTATAAAAACTGATTGATTTCTGGTCAAGAATCAGTATGAAAAGGTTTAGGCCGTAGTCCATCACGCAATCCCCGTGCGAGTTGGCAGCCTAAACACATATAAGAACATTATAGAGAACTCTCAGACATGCAGCTGGCCTTACAATGTTATTATTTACCGTTAAAGTGAGGGAGAAATAACTATTTAATACTAGTCTTTGTCCGCGTCTTCGCTCGCGTTAATGTTGAATTTCAATTCAATTTCTGTCCCACGCGAACAATACTTTTTTCTGGATGAAAGGTGCACTGGCTTTTCTGTGCCCCTGACAACGTCTAAACGAAATTCCATAATTATTGTTCAAGTAGTTAAGGCGTGAAAGCGTTACAAACAAACTCACATTCACTTTTATAATTATTTAGGATATGCATAGCTTCGAAAAGTCAATGATATTATTTACTATTTATAAGATGCCTCATTATCTTATGAATGGTTTAAAATAATCATTGATTTAAACTTACGTAGCAAGATTAAGCTCACTATTTGTTTAAGTCAAGGTTTGCCGAAGTCCGTCGGACCGCTGCGTATTGGATATAATGCTCAGTGACCGCGTTCCAAACTACACTCCACGAGGTGCCGTACAGTGGCCAATAAGTCTACCTAACTGAAGGGATTGGGCGGAACAAATTTGTCGAATGCTACCGGTGACGTGAGAAAAGGTCGGCAAGAAACACTTTCTAAAAATATTAAAGAAGGGTTGGTAGAAAAGGTGAAGGAAAAGATTTGAGGACAATTCCCGAGACTCGACTATAGGTGGACAAAAAACAAAACGTAACAAAATGCGTCGATTTGCAGAAATATTTTGCTAGTTAGGGGCGAACTTATGAAAATTTATTAGCCACAGATTGTAACTTCTTGTTTTCGTTGGACTTTTCGTGAAGAATATACCGGTTTCTTTTCTACAATCTGTCTCTTTGACGTTACATACGTGTATACATAGGCGTGAGGCCTTTGTCGCCAAAGGTTGGCAAAGGTATACTCCATATTGCATATATACGTGTCATATAGTAGAGCCGAGAGCCAAATGCCATCTATTGGACATAGCTTTAGATTCCGTGTAGCTAAAAATAATTTTCTTACATAATAACTCTATAACATACCTACCCGGCAAATTAATCCGAAACCTTATGCAGAGCCGTCATATCTGCTACCGCTATGCCACCGAAGCGATTAACAATATAATATTTACTTACAAAAACTTAAATTATGACGGATCGATATATGTATATATATATCAAAAATGTCTTTTCGAAACTTTGTAAGTAGCGGTAACTTAAAGATGTGGACGCACTAAGCGGAACTACACAACGAAGATATATGAGATAGACTACGCGGCAGCAGAACATTAAGAGCAAGAACATCATACACCCGCGTCTTACCACGTCATTTCACTGCTACACACCAATACTCCTTACTACGAAAGCACCTATCAATATTATGGAAGCACTGAGCTAATCATAGTGATTCAACTCATTGGGCGGAACAAGGAAAACGCCATACGTAAGCAACGTAAAGTACTTCTAGTTCTACCGCGAAAGGTGATAACCGAACATCGCCGTCGCTGCAGTACTGCCAGGAGTACTGCTACGTGAGTAAATTGCTTCTTTACGTAGTTATCCTAACTGATATTATAATATACATGTAAATGTAATGTTGTTTGTTGTTTTTACGCTTTCAATCCTTTACTACTCGACCGATTATCATGAAATTCTGCATACACGTTGACAGGGTACAGAAATGACATAGAAATATATATACATACATGTAGCAAAAAGTATTGTTTACGAGGGAATATTTTTATTGACAAAATCTATATTAACGCGAGCGTAGCCAGGGGCAATATCTAGTAGTTATTATTCCTCGATATTTGTGCAGTTTAGCTTAGTACCTTACCTTTAAAATTAACATATGATTTTGAAATTACGTTTATTTAGTGACTCGGAGTTGAGCGATGATGCCATTTGCTGTATTTCTACATCCGTTTTTCAAGCTCGATTGCGATAAACAAATACTTAAGATCGTCGTCGATATTGTTTAAGCGGTGACTCTAAATAAATATCGCTTCCACGTCTTACTTGAATTTACTAGCGAGGTCATTTTGTCTTATTATTGAAAGTATTTTGCGTCTATGGATGTTTAAACTAATAATAATGTATAAACTATCTCGCTACCATTTTTAAATAAAGTTGGTTTAGCAGCTTAATCGTAAAATGTAACGAACAGACAAAGATACGAGCTTAGTGTTACAATAACTTTTACACGCGATACGGCACTAAAATTAGGATATATAAATATATCTAAATGTATATATAAAATAGGATTACGGTTGCTTTTTCTAATATTTCCAATTTGCAGGGTTCCGGGTTCGTTGCCAGACTGGGCAAAGTGCTGTTGCAAAGCAGCACGATATCTGGAAATGTGGAACTTAATATCAGAAGGGCAGACATACAGCACATAAGCGGCTACAATATAGTCGATGACCTATATGCTTATTACATCTTAAAAACAGCATATATGCTTACCTCCTTAGAAACAAGCATAAAGTCACCAAAACAAGATGACGACGTCGCTAACTCATTCGATTCAATAATGCAATCGATTCCAAAAAGTGGCAATACTGTAAAACACCATTTATATGCAATTGCAAATTCGCCGAGCATCAATGCTTAGCAGCATATCAGCCTCGGTTCTAACCTAAGCCGGTGGCGACAGCTAATAATATTAAATTTCCTTTTCACCGTGCGACATAATTTTAAAAGTACCCTATTTTATACGGAATCCAAATCTTTTACTCGAGCTTGAAAAGATTGAAATATATTTTCTTTACGATGGTTGAGATAGTTTTCAGTCTCATTTTTCACAGTCCGGTAGTTATACCTTTTTCAAAAGATGTAATAATAAACATAATCTTTTAATTTACACTTTTCATATTTTGGTTTAAAAACTTAAATCTAACGGAAATACATTTCGTAACGACGAGCAAAAACAAGGGCATAACTGCAGGAAAGACTTTGAATTTCCTGTACAGTCGGTGTCAATCTTGTGTTCGCTTTCCGGTTCTGGTTACGTGGTTATCTATTGAGAAATTCTCAGTAGCTACCGAAGTCTGGAGATGTACTCAGTAGACGACAAAACATAGTTAGTGGAATGAACAAACCTATATAACACACCTCAGTCAGGACCTTTGGCAACACAAGTACGACTATAAATATATGCATAATATGTATATTATATAGCAGCCACTGATTGACCCTGTCCGTCACGGAAAAGTCAGCAGCTATAAGCACTCGTTATTGCCCACTAGATAATCGTTGCACTTTTAAGTGCACCTCACACTTACAAATCACTTTCTCGACAAATAGCTTAGGACCGCCCAGTGACTCATTGCAAGAAGAAGCATATCTAGTATAGTTTTTCAGTTATAAAAGTACTCACATAAGTTGGATGCATATTAGTCTGTAACACATTTCGTTGACAAACCTTTGACGTGTTTAGAGCTGTTTTGTTTATTAATGAATTTATTTTTCGCTACTTATATGTACGTACTGTCATGTTAAAAAAAACTATTTACTACGTAAGAATATCTCGTTTACATTATTTACGTAACATAATTTGATACGACGCCGTCGTATCGCGTAATGTCAGCTTGTCAGCCAATTGCAGTACTGTAAGTGCGTATGTACGAGTGGTCCAGCCAACATGAGATGGGCTAATTCATAGTTTGATACGTGCCGTCTGTGTATTCTGTAGTTATTTACATCATATTATCATAATATTATGAACCTAAACTTCCCCTTTTTTAATCAACATCCCAGGTATAAGCAGCCAAACTAATCAACATTACGATGGATATCATCTACCCTATTCTCGCAACGCTAAGTAGAGAACAGGCAGCCTATCGTCTATGACGGAATAATAATGTAAGTAGGTAACCTATTTCTGCAGACAATCTGCCGAGATGATACGGCCTTATTACGTCTCGTGGGCTTCAAACATTTTTCTACTCTATATCCGTGTGGATTTCTTCAAAAGCATTCGAAATACCTGAACCGTGATAATAATGAGACGATCTTTTTACTTACTGTTTTTATTTTGAGTTGAGAAACTATTTACGTTGATGTTACAACTAGGGTTGCTAGGGATTTGATAGTTAAAATGTAGGTAATACAAATACTTTTTAACAATTATGTTGTTCTAGTAGTTTTTCCGCGGTTTCACCCGCGTAAGTCCCGTTCCCGTGTGAATATCGGGTTTCACCCCTTTCACCCCCTTCACGGTGGAATTTCCAAAAATCCTCTCTTAGTGCTCCCCTACACTCTCCAAGGAACAATAATGCCAAATTTCAGCTTCTTGCGTTCAGTAGTTTCGGCTGTGCGTTGTCTGTCAGTCACTCACTAACGGAAGAGTTTAATATATATAGATTAGCAAGCGTGTAAAGATGCAAGATTAAAATGACCATAGATCATTTTTATTTGAAAGAAAAAATATGTGTGACCACAGTGCAAGTGCACACAAATTTGATCAAGATCAGATGTAGGCTTTTGGAGATAATTAATAAAACTACTCACTGGTTAACAAAAAATGTATAACGTATAGTGCTTAGCATGCGTTTAATACTATATCTATCTATACTAATATTATAAAGCTGAAGTATTTGTTTGGTTGTATGGTTGAACGCGCTAATCTCAGGAACTACTAATTCGAGTTAAAACATTATTTTAGTGTTGGATAGCCTTTTTATCGGGGAAGGCTATAGGCTATATAACATTACACTACAACCCACAGGGGAGGCGCAGTAACCATAAATGCGGGTGAAACCACAGGCACAATTAGTTTAATATAATATACATTACGTAGTCTCACGTCTATTTTCCGAAGAGGTAGGCAGTGGTATATTACATTTACATTTTGACAGCTATTTGTTCCACGTTATAGGATGTGAGCCTACTACCGTCTGCCTGACCTGCGAACTGCATTCTGTAGACAGGTGATCGGAGGCCGATTACCTAGATATAGCAGAAGTCGTGGGCAATCTAAACATAAATTATGATAATTATTAATGAGTAGAAGAGCCTCGCTAAATTCAGCATGAATGTGCCGGCTCGATCGGGGAAGGACTCGACGTGAAATAGCAGTATTCCTACTGTTGTGTTTCGTTCGGTGAGTGAGAGTGCCGGAGGCCCAATCACCCTCTTTCCCCCATCCCGCTCCTTCTACTTTCCACTTCCTTTCCTAAAGGATCGGCAACGCGCAAGTGATGCCTATGGTGTTGCAGGCGTCCATAGGCTACGGTGACCACTTACCATCAGGTGAGCCGTATGTCTGTTTGCCACCTTAGTAATATACAAAAATAAATTTCGTATTAATTGTTATGGATTCGCATATTTCGTTTTAAAGTGGTTTTGGCTTAATTTTGTTTAAAATAGTGTCATTTTATATTACAATTCTTTATCAAAAAGGGCCCGTGCATGTGCTTTTGATAGAGACATCTGACAAGTTTAATCAGGCACTGGTTAGTTAATTCCAGTTAACATTATAGATCAAATCATAATAAGAGTACACCTACCATGAATTATGCCTTTTCTCAATGTGACATTGCTCCGTTATTTAAATCACTTCATAATAGAGTTTAGGACGGTCAAAGCGCTATTCCATGTATTTCATGGCACGAATATCCTGAACAATCAGGCCAAAACTTAAACATTTAGTTTTCATGGTACTGCTTCATGAATTGTCTTTATTCCCCTGAGAAATGTTCAACATTTCTTAATACACTGTTAACTCTTTAAGCCCATCTCCAGTAAACGATGAGTAATAAAACAAGGGCTGCCAACATTACAATATCGTGTAAATAACTACATTACAGAAAACCACATTACTTAAGCCAGACTTTGCCAGCAATAAACAAATGAGCCGATCTATTTTCATTTGCTCGTATTTTGCAAAATACACAAAGAATGTTCCGTTAACACTTTTATTTCTAAGTATTGATTAATATTTATTGTAGGCGAGAGAGGCAATTCGCACGGGACAAGGTAATTTACGGCGTCGGCGGCCCACCCGACAATACCTTATTTACGATTAAATAAAATACGATCATTGGGATTATTGATAAAAAACCTAAACCGCTTTTTATATTCACAATACATTTTTTGTTGAATAACAAAGAATAATAGTGGGTACTTTAGTAAATAACTTATTCGGGCTACAGGTTCTTTTGATGCTTGCTTTTATATATGTCACCAGAATATTTTATGAAACGTTAGTTCATACATCTTCTCTCTTAGCCTTTATTATTCCCAAGTCACTTGGGGTCGGCTTTCTGGTCTAACCGGATTTGACTGGATATCAGTTTTATACACGGAGCGGCTGCCACCTGACCTCCGCAACCCGAAGTCTAACGATACCCTAAGGCTAGACCAGTGTCAGGATATTAGAGGGTACTGACTTTCCCAATAACGACTGCCATAGATGTTCATGGCAGCCGGGACCGACGGCTTAACGTGCTCGCCGAGGCACGGAGCAGGCGATAATTGTCAATCAATACGCACATAATTTCGAAAAGTCCTATAACTTCCGAAAGTCGGATGTGCGCGACGTGGGTTCGAACCCGAGACCCTCTGCATTGCAGTCTGTTGGTCTCCCCACTGAGCTATCGCTGCTCGTTAGTTCATACATAATATAGTTAAATAGTCAGATTGTAAAATAACGTCATATGCATTGAGTCAACAGTTTTACTAGTTTGAATATAAGCTGACGGTTCTTTTGGTGTCAAATACTTTTCTACGACAATTTCTCTCTTATTTACATAGAATTAAATAACATATGCTACGCGGTGTGGCATAGTGACAGTTACTATTTCAACTATTGCGCCATACGTCGATGTCAATATACTGCTTTGTTTTAAAATGGCTATTTAGATTTACTGCCACTCACGAGATCCGGGATGTAATATCGAGTCAATTTCTCAGGGTTTTCTCTACGAAAACAGTAAAAACCTACATATCATGCATTTCTACTGTATAGAATACTCCTCCCTTTATTATATTGTAATAATCGATGTAAATGGATACATGTATACTGTATATACCTACGCATGGATTGTACAACTAACATATATATATCCCCAAAGATGTAAGCAGATGTGCGCCAGCTATGGTATAAGGTCTCACTTAATAGAGTTGGCCTCGATGGCGTAGTGGTTAGTGTAACCGACTGCCACGCCTGAGGTCGCTGGTTCGATTCCCGCACAAGTCAAGCATTTGTGTGCATGAACATGGATGTTTTCTTGGTCTGGGTATTTCTATGTATAATATGTATGTATTTACAAAAAATAGTATATACATATGTATGTTTATCCATTGTCTAGTACCCATAGTACAAGCTCTGCTTAGTTTGGGCTAGATGGTGTTGTGTCTATGTGATATAATAGAATAGAATAAAAGGCAAGACTACTACCTACCAAATTCTGTACTGTTTTTGGGAATTCTTGATAGATGACAAAACCTATACCAGGAATCGAAGCCGAAACCCTACAGTACAGCAGCCTTATTTACTATTACTACGCCAGTGAGGCTATTTGTATACTAGTAATCTTATTAAAAACATCGGTTTACTGTTTCACATTAACTGCATGAATTTTAATATGCAGTAATTTTCATGTAAATTAGCAACGACTTCAACATTTATTGGAATCTGGTTGTAAATTAATTTAATTATTGGCAGTTTAATTAATTAACCGTCACGTTCCAGTAAGCCTTTAAAAATTATCTGGTAAGAAATCAAGAGCCGTTCTCTTAAAGTCGGATAGCTACTTATGTACGTATTACTCTTTTTAGCTTGTAGCAAAAGGCAATGCCTACGCATAAATAAAAGGTTTTAAAACTACATACGACCATATATTATAAAATTACCTACATATCGACGGTGGACAAGAATATTGTTGTATCTCAAAAAGAGAGTGAATTGAAAAAAACATATCTTGTAACTGTAAGGGATATTTTTGGAATGCCATGACAAGCCATTTTGTAATGAATATCTGCCAAATTTAAAGTCATTATGCGCAATCGTCTAAACCATTAGTTCCCAAAGTGATCCAGGTGGACCCCCAGGGGTCTACGGGAGACTCGACGGGGATCTACTTTGGCGTGACAAAAAAATGGGGATCACGATTCGTCAGCGGGGGTCCACGAAAATTATTATTTTAAGAAGCTCAGCGATTTAAAATAAAAATATCACTGCCCCTAAAAACAAAGAAATATCACCCCGTAGAGATTTTATCAAATATAAATATGAATGCCAAGGAACATGGTAGAAATGTAGCTGCAGGGGGTCCATCGGAACCTGCTAAATTATGAGTGGTCTATGACAAAAAATTGTCTGGGAACCTCTAGTCTAAACCGTTATAATAATATATATCGTAATAGACTGCACCGATGACGTAGTGGTCTCAATAGTCACCTAGCCGCTGCTACTGCGCCGAGTGTTATGGGTTCGATCTCCATACGGGACATAATTTTGTGGGATTACAAATTTTAGTACCGAGTCTGGGTATTTTTTGTGTCCGATCTTTGAATGTTTGTAAAGTCCTCCACGACACGGGATTTATTCCTAGTTCAGTAAAAACATTTTTATTTTATTTGTTTCAGTCATACTCAGGCTGTAACAAGATACCGCCAAGGGAGTCGTATTTGCCTTTTTAATTATTAAAAATGCGTTCATAATTACATAAATACTTAAACTCAAACATCATTTCAGATAAGAGCGCAGACTAGCTTATCTTATTCACCGCGTCATGGTTTCAAATGCATTACCTATTAATTTCTCGCTTTTACCGTCGCAATCTACACAACATGATCATTTTTAATCTACCTTCGATAGGAACTGTGAGCGTACGTCATTTTAAACTGTAGATAACGGTAATCACGGCTGTTTTCCGGAGAGGTTGGCAATTATACTTACCAGGAAGGGTCTATAACCATTACAACATGTACCGTTACAAGGCAGTTTAATGTCATACCAACACACGTCACAAAGTAATACATTGACATATAATACAAAAGACCTTTAGAAATGCCTGAATCTCTAGTAACTTAAACTACTAATAATTCAAGTAACCAATGTCATATTCTAAAAACTTCATACAAGTGTGCTGATTTTATTTCCTACTACTATAACGAAGACACTAGGCCAATCATCGGTGGGCTTAGCTCATCGAGATGACAAACACAACGCTATATGTATGCAATTTATACTTAAAGATAACTCTCGCATTAGGATAAAAGCCTGTGTGGCGGAGGACTTTATAAACAATCAAACAATGAACCGAAAGTACACCCAGATTCAGAACAACTATTCTATAAAACACACAACGCTTGACGTCGTGGCAGTGACAAGGTTACCATTTACACCGCTACGCCATCCATGAACTATAAGTTCTCGTTCGCGTAAGAGCACTGCTATTAGTATAAAACCTGAACCGCAGTAATGCCAGTTGTACTGCTACATGTTTAATGTTATAGTTGTATATAGTAATAGTTGTTATTCATTGTTAAGACTGCGCCGAGCGAAATGTGCCAAAACAGGCGGTCACAGTTAAATGAATAAAATCAACACTTTTTGTTTAATACAAATATAAAATATACATTTACCATGACAATGAATGTGTTTACAATAACTCTGTGAAAAAAACTTTAAATAATTAATATTTTCGCCTACAAAATTACGTAAATTTGCACGAAAAATGCAAAAACGTAAGCTCGTGTTACGTGATTTTTAGATTATAACAGTAGAAATCTATCCTATATTACAGCTTAAAAGAAACATAAATAGTTATATTACAATTTGTTCATCCCAAATATTTAAGTTATTGGTTGACAATAAAGATACATATTTATCAAAAAAAGCACTTCAAATCCTCCATACAATTTTACTATGGCGACCGCGTGCCAATTTAAATATGCGCCGCACGAGCTCTGTCATTATCTGTCTTACGCTCGGCGCAGTCTTAATGTTACGAGTTTTCAATATGGCGCACGGGACATAATTCTCCGTTAGTATAAATTAAAACACATCTTTGACCCTACAAGTATTCAGACAGAGATTTGACCTTATAAGTAATCATATTATTTTATTTTATTAAGTTTAGTTTATTAATCTTGTTATTTATATGTTTTTCTTTGTGTCGTTGCCATAACACGCATGCTGGTTATTCCGTAATTGGCAAATGTATCAGCCATATTATTCACCAAACATGATTTATACATCAATCTGTAATGCATTTGCTGTGGATAAACCTAAATAAATAAACAAGTAACAAAGTAAAGCACATAAAACATTACTTTAGTCCCTGTCGACTCACACAATAGACTATTGGCAAACATTTCTAGACATAAAAAACCAACTAGTCTAAAAGTACACCCTAAGTGCGTACTATATTATCTAAGTTACTGTTATTACTCTTTCGACGATAATATAGTACATGTACTGTAATTTTAACTTGTAAGAAATGAGACAAAACATAGCAATAAGTAGAAATCTTGAGGGAAACGGCCATAGTATCACTGTTCTCGAGTCATTTGTTCAGCTCGGTTGACTTTTACAATTACGCGTTGAGATAAGCGCCGATTAATTCTACTTTTTCTTCCATTCATTCGTTGTTTAAATGAAAATATAATGAAAGAAACGAACAAGCTTGATTTTTGATGTCATATATGCTTGAGAAAAGGTTTTGGTGAACGTTGGGAACTCTGGGCAAAGGCAATCTACTTGAAAGGATATAGGATTGATTGATTGATTTAAGAAATAATGTGTTATAAAGGTATGCGTAGTAAATATGTCAGCAGCTGTGCATGAAGTCTGTTCTATGCAATATGATATCGAGTCTTTTTATTAAGAAATTATTAGAAACAGCACAGAGTCTGCAAATGCGGTTGATAGACGGTAAAAGGCTCACATCCTATGAAAATTAAAATCAGAGCTGGTGAAATATGGCTGTAATACACCTCAATTCTTTATTTGGTCGGGTATAGGTGTGAGATTACATATACAACATGTAAAAATAGTGGTCAACAGTAAGTAAACAATCCTAACTAATATTGTAAATGCGAATGTGGGTTTGTTTATTTGTTTGTTACGTTTTCACGCTGTAACTACTCCACTGATCATCATAAAACTTCGCATACACGTTGTCAGAAGAACAGAAAAGGTCATAAATTTCATCCAGACTACTGTTACTAACCTAACCTAAATTTACGCGAGCAAAACCGCGGGCAAAATCTGGTAGCTTATAAACATGAGTAATATATTTATAGTAAACTTATGAGATTAACTGGAACCGACAAGTGTTCTTGAAGAATATAATGATAATGAATTAAGAGTAAGTCAGATAATGACAGAGCTCATGCAGCGCATTTTCAAATCGGCGCACGGCCGCCACCATAGTAAAATTGTATGGAGGATTTGAAGTACTTTTTTGATAAATATGCTTGGCGCAGTCTTGAGCAAGAGAGATATGGTTGGATCGTCGCAAGTGGAAATCCGCAGTTTCAGCCTATCTGGTCATAGGCGTCATTTATGTTAGTATGTATTAGGGCACCGATAGAGCAGTGGTAGCTCAGTGGGGAGACCAACAGACTGCAATGCAGAGGGTCTTGGGTTCGAACCCACGGCGCGCACCTCTGACTTTCGGAAGTTATATGACTTTTCTAAATTATGTGCGTATTGATTGACAATAATTATCGCCTGCTCCCTGCCTCGGAGAGCACGTTAAGCGATCGGTCCCGGCTGCCATGGACATCTATGGCAGTCGTTATTGGGAGAGTATCGACACAAAAGATCCCACTGGGTCGAAGTGTCGCCGGTCTGCACTGACTGGCCCCCACATAATATACAAGATACAAGATAGGGCACCATTTATTCTAACTAATACTATAATTGCGTATGTGAGTTTGTTTGTTTGTTATGTTTTCACGCTTTAACTACTCGATCATCGTCAGAAAATTTCGAATACACGTTGTCTTTTGATGAAAGATATTTAAGAAAAATAATTTAGTAAATAGTACTTTTCCCGAAGTACAGTTATTTTTTTTAAATATTTAAGGTGGCAAACAAGCATACGGCCGACCTGATGGTAAGTGGTCACCATGGCCTATGGACGCCTGCAACACCAGAGGCATCACTTGCGCGTTGCCGACCCTTTAAGAAAGGAAGAAGAGAAAAAGGAAGTAGGAAGGAGAAGGAGCGAGTAGGGAGAAAGAGGATGATTGGGCCCCTGGGACTCTCACTTACCGAACGAAACAACAGTAGGAATACTGCTATTTCACATCGATATTCTGTGCCTGTGTCCTTTCCCGGTCAAGCCGGCCCATTCATTCACACTAAATAAGTAGTTTTAACAATAAAAACACTGATAGAAGAAAACTGCCGCTTACAGAAGTAAGGAACGTTGGCAAAGATAAAAGTTTTCTATTTTGAAACGTGTTTTGAAGTTTCTCACTTCATAAGGAGAATAAAATCTTTTAACACCACTCTTGTGAGATGTAAGTAGAGCATTTTCTTAGAAATGCTTTTATGTTAAAAGTTTAAAATTTGATGATGGTAGATTTTAAAATGCTTAGGTACAGTCAGCGATATACAGATGAACATTGAACAATGTTCTTAATCATGAATATAGGTAAATAATAATAATAATATTCTACCACATACACACAACACTATCTAGCCCAAACTAAGCAGAGCTTGTACTATGGGTACTAGACAATGGATAAACATACATATATACTTTTTTTTTTTGTAAATACATACATATTATACATAGAAACACCCAGACCAAGACAAACATCCATGTTCATGCACACAAATGTTTGACTTGTGCGGGAATCGAACCCGCGACCTCAGGCGTGGCAGTCGGTTACACTTACCACTACGCCATAGAGGCCGACATTGATATGTTAAAATTATTATTTTGTAGTTATAAATGAGTAAGTTAATTATGCAAAGGTTCAGGTACGTCGCTGACTTACATCTTCTCATAATACACAAATTCATATTGACTTCATAATGTATTTTTACGCAAGATGTGCTAACTTAATTATCTTCTTCTGGTTTAGTCTCTAAATTGTATTTAATTTAAAAATAAAATGATGCTACTATTAACTTAGGATTATCTCAAACAAGCCAGTAGCTAGTAATTGTAACCTTTTTACGCTGCGAAATTATCGATACTGTGAATTTCTTAACAGAATATCTCAATAACACTGTCGTATCAGGCAATCGAACTGACGTTCTTACAATTAGACGCATAACCTAACTAATATTATAAATGCTAATGTGAGTTTGTTTTTTAGGTCTTAACGCCTTAGCTACTCGATCGATCATCGTGAAATTTCGCATACTCGTTGTTAGAATAGGACATACGATACCTTTTATCCAGAAAAAAAGTAGTGTTACCGAGGGACGGAAATTTATTGATGAAATCACAAACAAATTGTAGTATATAACCATAAACTAAGCATCAGATTGCGCTTATGCTTGTACGAACGCAATCGTCCTATTCACATTTTACTTAATCGTAATGTATTTTAGACTACACTAGTTCCTTATAAACTTTCACATATTCCTGTAGAGAGAAAGAAAGAAAGAAAGAAATCGTGTTTATGTCGTACAGAGCACACACAATTAGTTAAAACAAAATAAAAATAAAATATCGAGTTGTTTTCATAGTATTGCGTGCTACCGACAGTGTGTTTGCATGTTTGTTACGCTGTCACGCTTTAACTACTCGACCGATCATCATGAAATTTCGCATACACGTCAGGGTACAGAATAGGACATACGATATCTTTTATCCAGAAAAAGTACTGTTCCCGAGAATAGAAATTGATTGTTAAAATCTAACACACACACATCACATTGAAGGTCTCGATGGCGTAGTGATTAGTGTAACCGACTGCCACGCCTGAGGTCTCAGGTTCGACTCCCGCACAAGTCAAACATTTGTGTGCATGAACATGGATGTTTGTCTTGGTCTGGGTGTTTCTATGTATAATATGTATGTATTTACAAAAATAAAGTATATATGTATGTTCATCCATTGTCTAGTACTCATAGTACAAGCTTTGCTTATTTTGGGCTAGATGGTGTTGTGTGTATGTGATAGAATATTATTATTATTCTATTATTATCTAGATTAAATTTTGCATCAGATTGCGTATATGCTTGTATGAACCTAATCGCCCGAATCACATTTTAGATAATCGCGAAGTATTTTAGACGACACAATTTCCATAATTATAAAGTTCCATTTCCATCGAATTTTTTTCTTGGTATTGCGTGGTACCAACACTTAAAGAATAGTGGCAGTTAGAACTATGTTCATAGCGAGACCAGCACGGCTGTTAACGTGAATTTCTAATGAGTACAAATGGTAGAACTCTGAAAGGTATTGCAATTATACAAAGTTTCACGGGCCGAACTTAGGTACTGGCAATTCTCGCCAGCTAATTGATCGGATCTATTATTCAACGTAGAAACTTCTCGAAGATATTCAGTTTCGTGCTGTCACTGGTCTATGAATAATCAATCATCTTTATTATTTAAATAATAATACTTTCCCATTATATTGGTTGAAAACAGAGCTGTGTTTGCCTTGTTTAAGTACGCTTTAGAATAATCAATTATGGTTTGGAAATATTTGTAAACATTCTATAATAATATTTTATTTCTAGTATGATTGAATGAAATGAAATTGAATGATTAATATAATTCTAGTAAATAACCTGAGTTTTTAAGGCACGGTATCTATTATCGTGTCTTTAAAACTCAGGTTTTAAACTCGCTCAATTGTATGACCCATAGATTTATTTTACGGGCTATGGGGGGCTGGGGATTTATGCTAGTAGTCTTTGTGTGAATGCACTAGAGATTCTTCCCGTGACTGCCTGGCTACTGGACCACCGGGTCTAAAATCCTACCAATATCATAAATGTGAAGGTTTGTGAGGATAGCGATAGATGGATGTTTGTTACTTTTTCACGCAATAACTACTGAATCGATTGCGATGAAACTTGGTATGTAGTAGATATATATGGAGACCTGGATTAACAGATACGCTACTTTTTATTCCGATTTTCCCACGGTATGGAGACCTACGCGGTTGAATTCGCTGGGCGCAGGTAGTAAGCAATATAAGCACTATCAGGAATCTGTAACAACGAATAATTTAAACTGTCACACACAGATACATATAATGATTGCTTTTTAACTAAATAATATAAAGTAATTTTTAAAATACATTTCTGTATATTTTTAATTATATTTGTTGATCTCGAGTTGGCATAAGACGTGTCCTTATGTTTACGGTTAATCATGACGTCTTAGGCACGATTCACGGTTCCGGAAAAGTGTATTAAGCTAGCTTGTAGGAAATTCTAAACATCCCAGAGTTTCATTGTGCCTGGTAGGCGATGATGGGATACTCTTATCGATGTCCAATGGTGTTTCGAATAATCAACTACATTTTTCAAAATTTTTGAAGTGACTACTTCTACTCTAGGAGTAATTCCTGTGTCGCGGGGGACTTTACAAACATTCAAACAACGGATATAACGAAAGAAAGAAAGAAAGAAAGAAAAGTAATTTATTACACACACCAATAAAAACATAACATATTAACATGGTAACAGTAGGTACAATTGTTTACTATTTCTAAAATATGATGAACACCCAGACTCGGAAGAACCATTTGTGGATTACACAAAGTTTTGTCCCGCGTGGGATTCGAACCCACAACACTCGGCGCAGTGGCAGTGGCGAGGCGACCACTAAACACACGCATTCGAATAATAATTACTTAAACTACTCGACCGACAATCGAATGAATTTTACAAGCAGTCCATTTTTTCTGTAGTAATCGCGCGTATATCACTTTGTACTTAATCCTATTCCTACCTATGGCCGACGATCGGCTACAGTACATCCGACGGTCCGCTCGTCCGGTTCGCATCCGGCTTCCACTCGCTCCGGTATTATAAAAATATTTCCATTAGCACCGATCCGCTTTGCCTATATCTGCTGCAGAAAATGAGCCTTTCCATATCCATTAGGATTACATACCTGTTATGGGATTGTTAACTTAGTAATCTGTTTGAAATAGCACATCTAATTTTGACATAACTGTAGGTACTGCATTCAGGCCATTATGTTTAGACTTCGAATTGGGGATTTTTGGTTTGAAATGTGCCATTAGTTCATCGTGTTATGTTTTTAGTTAATCCTGGATAATATTTATATAACTAGCTTCATAATACATATACAGATGGTATTAAATAATATTATTTTTGAGGATATTAAAAGCGTATAGGTTATTGTGATAATATTGCCGGAGCCTGCGATTAAAGCGGGTTTGCTCTTTGACTATGATTAAATATGTTGTGATCTTTTAATACTTGTTGCAAGTCTGGACATCTTTTAAGTCTTAGGTATATAGTATTGTTTCCATATTTATCTTTTTTTTTGTAAAATCTTTAAATGTTTTTTGTTGATCTAGTAGCTCCGTTGCATACTGTTAGTTAGCTTAATCATTTTTATTAACATATATCAACATCTAAACCAAGACAAAAAGAAAATGATAAGGCCAGGAACAGCTTCTTTATCTTTGCCCCGCGCGGCGAGAAAACCCCCAAATGTTTGTACTGCACATTGGCATTGGCCACTGCACCTTCCGTACCGTTAAATTAATGCTAAATCTAGTAAAGTACTCAATGATTTTAGTCCATAGAGCAGAAGGCTCGACTTTTTTACATGAGCCGCGAATACACTTTTCATAAATATGTATAGTTCCAAATACAAATTTTTATTAATTTCATGTGGCCATACAAGGTGCTAGAAATGTTGTTTTATAATACATAAAAGCCTGTATGTTCTGCATAATCTATATAAAGACAATGCTATGTCATGTTGTAAAACATTTTAATTATATAGGCAGATTTATGCCCATATCCGCGGTATCGTAGGTAGAGTTGTATCACACCCAAATTTTATCACCTATATTCTAAGTCTTACGTAATAGCGTTTTAATACTGAAAAGATGATAGATACTTTATTAGTCGAGCCGGCTCATATGTGCTGTCGTTATCGTCATCAATTAATTGGCACCCAAGAAATATAATGGCCAGTTTAATAATACACGTGAGTCAAGGCGAAAGTGTAAAGAAAGTTGTTGAAAGTAAGTTCACCGAAATGAAGTGTAAACGGGTAAACATTGTGGAAACTGAATCTTCGTTGACATTATACTCGCGTTCAAAGACAAACAGCCAATGCATACCCTCCATTCTCGAGCGCACACATAACGTAGAGCAATATTCGTTTGTTAGATGAATTTAGATTTGATACTGTACTAGCGCAGCGTTAGGGTATGTGACTGCTGTCATAATATGATGGCTTGGGTTTGATTACTGCGTCGGGCAAAGTATAATTGGTATTTTCTGCAATAGGCCCGCCCTCTATTACGTCAGATTTAAGGAATTATTTAATAGCTAGGGAATGTAACTGTCATACAGCTATGCAGGCTGAGGATAGAGGCGTAATACTATGTATGTATCTTTGGCTCACGGGTTAGTCCACCTAAATTATAATGCCCTTTATCTACAGGTTTTTTGTTTGGTTCTATAAACAAGGATAGGGTAAAACTAAGCTTTAGATTCCAAACTACCAAACAGTGATTATGCAAACCGCATCTAAATACGTTCAGCGTTTTTTTCTTTTCTTTTTATGATTCGAGCTAAACAGACATGCTAGCAATTACCCTAAAAACCATTTTCCTATTCAAGCCGCTGTACATAATCATTGGGTGCCAATAAGTATTTACTATAAATATTATAAAACTACTAAACTATAATACGACTAAAATGAAAATTTACAATAATATTTTGATTATAAGCGTCAAAGTGCATCAGAGAGTCACTAGTATAGTTCTAATGTCTTTGGGATAGGTATATCTACTTTCTCAAAGACGAATAATGTTTCTACGTACGTTTCATCTGTTCACTATATATGTACTCTCACGATGATTCGACGGCTATTAATCGCTACGAAGTCGTCTTGAAGGTGCCTTCAAGCGAAGTATTGCTTTTAACTCTCCTGACTAACTTTAGAGAAGTCGGTATCCATACGTAGGTACATAATATGTACGCTCATGTCTTTATACCTGGGGCAAAGGCAGAAGCGTATTGTAGAGATATTCTCTTCCTATGTTTTTAAAAGATGTATGTTAGATGTCATGGAGTATCAAAGAGGAAAATGTTAGGAAACTTGATACGACATGACACTTTATGAAGACAATCTTAGAAGGGAAAATAGAAGGAAGAAGAGGCAGGGTAGACCAAGGAGATATTTCGTAGATCAGATAAGGGAACAAGTGAAAGTCATATCATATCAAAAAGTCAAAATAATGTCAGGAATAGAGAGAGATTGAAGAGGCTAAGCCGACAACAGCAAGGCTCTTAAATTAAATAGTTAAAACAGTAAGTTTAGTTATAAATAAGTATAATCTCAATTTTATAATTTAACTAGCTTACATAGGAGTAAACAGTAACTAGTAAAAGTATTTGACAACAGTAGTTTAAAGTTTCAAAATTATGTTATAATAGTGTTTTATAAAAAAGTAAATAAAGCGATAAAATTTGAAAAAGTGCTTAATTTCGATAATTGTTTGATGTTTTAAAAACCACAAGAAGAAGAAGTCTTACGTATGTCTTCTGGCAACGTACCCCATAAACGATAGTAGGCCCTATCCCTAGTAATAATAATAATATTCTACCACATATACATTACACCATCTAGTCCAAACTAAGCAGAGCTTGTACTATGGGTACTAGACAATGGATAAACATCCTTATATACTATTTTTTTGTACGTCGTTACAACGTCGTCGTGTCGTTACGACTTTAGGCCTAGAGAGACTTATGTCGTATATTGAGCTAATAATGTAAATTTCGAGCTGCTTTCTAGAATTTCCGCACACTATGTCCAAAAGCAGGCATCGGGACCTCTCGATCAGTCATAAGCGAACTTATGATTTTGAATTAACAAGACATACGATTTATCTGAACTATTATTATACGGTTTGGAAGGACAGGAACCAGTGATACATATCTCTTCTTAATAATTATTATGGAACAAGTGGTACAATTACAATATATAATACAATGTTGCATAGTTATTATAGGCATTATAATATGTGATATGTCGTACGGTTCATGGTAGACAAACTAATTACACCAAGCCTAAAGTAATTAGGCAAGAATAGACGCGGCGCCTGCCCTGTTTACGAGTTCAGTCCTAAAATGTTGATTTTCAAATAGGTTACTATAGAAAGTTATAACTTTTAAATTATTATAAACTATTCAAGCCTTAAATAAGATTCTAATTTCAAATCAAAGTTACTGATTTAAAAATAAAAAGATTACCAGGTACTTTTAAATTAAGAATGCTTTAGTTTTTATTTTAAACTGACTATTTCGAGATAAGTATAAGTTTTAGTTGGTAACTATAAAATAAGAGAAAGCATAAGGTTAACAGCGTTTGCTTTATTACTTCAATTTCCGTTTAACATCTCTGCATAAATATTCCTTTACTTTATTATAACTTAAATAATGTTTTTTTTATTCGTCTAAGAAGGTGGTATGCTAAATAATTGGGATTCAAATATGAAGTTGCCGGTAACGTTGTGGTTCTCATACAATTTAATCGATACTTTTTTAATAGCTTATGCGAATACTATGCTTGCTTGTATTTAGGCCACAATGGTTTGTCTTAAATAAGCAAAAACATCAACCATCATGTAATTATGGCGAATTGAAACAACGAGTATGGGCAGCTACTAAGCGATATAACTTTAAATATAAATCGCAAAAAGTGTATTGATATTGATTATTATTAATACGTGTTATCAATAATATATATAGACTATTCCTGAAATATGATGTTTTTTTAAATAACTACTGCATTTTGTACAGGTACCACGATATTAGATGTAGGAAATTTCATAGCTAAATATCTGATATTAGTAGGTATTGTTTTAACCTCTCCAGCCAAGCTAAATATTTATTTTAATAGTTCCCACCGATACAGCAAAGCGAGGAGATCAAATACACTATTTTATACTTGGAAATTAATTAATAAATCTAAATAGATTTTATAATTTAAATAGCTTAAATAAAAGTAAACAGTAACTAGTAAAAGTGTTTAACAATAGTAGATCAAAGTTTACAAATTATGAAATAATATTGTTTTATAAAAAAATAACAACGCGATAAAATACGTAAGTGTAAAATTGTTTAATTTCAATATACATATAACATACGCGTAAACGTAAGATAATATTATTATTATACTTACTAAAATTTTCGAATATGAAGTCCAACATTACGCTAGAATAATACACACCCGACACGAACTGACAACAATTGCAATCAATCAACACGTCACTGACACAGAGCCTTACAAATTACAAGTAGCAACACATCATCATGAAGTAATAAATAAATTAACAAATACATGAAGCTACAAATGGCGCGAATACTGGAATGCTCACCACGCAACTTAAGCAACTGCTTCTGATAGAGGTGTGACTAAATGATAATAAATCTATTTATATATATTGAAATGATTAATCGATTAGAAAATATTCGATTAAAAATCAGTTAATGACAGCTATTATAGATAAATAATGAGCGATTGTCTAAATTAATAGAATAGAATAGAATAGAATTTCTTTATTTCGGACACACAAATATCCATATGGTGTTAGTAACATACAAAAAATAACTTATTGCCTAGTGTTAGTAACAATCAACCTCCGAACAAACTGCTGTACAATCGGAGAGCTGAAGCTCTCGGCTACAGTTTTCAGGATGCTGTTCTGACTGCCCCTCACTCTCCTCAGAAGCGACGCGGTTTTTTTGCGTACAATTGCATAGAAGCCGTCGGTGCGGGCTTGCGCAAACATATTCGACGCGCTACAGTATCGAGGCAGCCTCAACAACATCCTGAAAGCATTGTTATATTGGACACGTATAACACAAATTAATGTCTCGTACCTAATCACTATATTTGAAAAGATCAACTTTTAATAATGAATGTTTAATAAGAACTTTTTAGAAAATATAGGTATATTTATAGTTTGTCATCTATGTTCCTGAAAGGATTGTCAGAGGTAGACATTTCACTAGCTATGATCAGATATACAAAAAAAATAATTTAAAATATATATGAAAGGCAACATTTACAAAATAACTTACTGCTATATGTCTTTATTCTTGTCGGCCTCGATGGCGTAGTGGTTAGTGTAACCGACTGCCACGCCTGAGGTCGCGGGTTCGATTCCCGCACAAGTCAAACATTTGTGTGCATGAACATGGATGTTTGTCTTGGTCTGGGTCTTTCTATGTACAATATATATGTATTAACTACAAAAAAAAAAGTATATATGTATGTTTATCCATTGTCCATTACCCATAGTACAAGCTCTGCTTAGTTTGGGCTAGATGGTGTTGTGTGTATGTGGTAGAATATTATTAAAAATATTATTATTTATTGTATAAACCTATTTTATTAGAATACCCCAATTTTTCGTACATATTATATGAACATGATATTTCGAAAATTATATTTCTCAGATTATCTATTTAAAACTCGCATAATTAGACCGCTCGTACAAGTATAGACCTTTAAGCGAAACACAAATATAGGATACAGTTCAAACAGACGATGTATAATGAAGGTCTGGGAGAGTCAACCGTTTGCGGTTAAATCGTAAGTAACATAGAAAAGATAAATATATTGCGTTTAAAGTCCCAACTAAAATATATTGACGAAAAGCTTTGAAATTAATCTGTTTTGGACCATCCGTAACGCTCTTTGTTGCCTTATTTATCTATGTGGGGGCCAGTCAGTGCCGACCGCCGACACTTCGACCCAGTGGCATCTTTTGTGTCGACACTCTCCCAATAACGACTGCCATAGATGTTCATGGCAGCCGGCACCGACGGCTTAACGTGCTCTCCGAGGCACGGACCAGGCGATAATTGTCAATGAATACGCGCATAATTTCGAAACGTCATATAACTTCCGAAAGTCAGAGGTGTGCGACGTGGGTTCGAACCCGAGACCCTCTGCATTGCAGTCTGTCGGTCTCCCCACTGAGCTATCGCTACTTTTTTGTTGCATTACTTCAAACCATTGAATTGATATGTGGAATACAAGAGATTGCTTTGGCGGTGCCTCGGTGAATGTGACTGCTGTGCGAGGTCTCGGGTTCGATTCCCAGGTAAGTAACAAAGAGCTATTAGTATTAATCATTTATAAACTTTCGCGTCTCATGATATAATTATGTAATGCGTAACTACGTCAGTCAGCTTGTAACTACGGCCTATGTAACTTGTCGAAAAATAACCATTCGATTATATGCATGATCGCGTTAATACTCGTGACGTATTATATAGTTATAAGTATTTTCTGACGAGTAATTCTCAAAAGCAGCTCGGATTACGGCTGTAGTCTTACTGGGCTACGCTAAACCGCAATAGTGCTTGCAGATAGCATACGTGGGCCTAAAATCCACAGCTGCCGAAATGTGCAACTCACCTATGCCGACTCCAATGGAGAATAAAACTATGTACAATTTTTTATCCGGTGTAAAGATTGAACCCCACGATAATTACTGAACTTAGACAATTGCTAGGCAATTACTTAACCCACTACGATAACTGATTATTATCATACATTCTATTATAAAATTAAGTTGTATAGGTATAAAAATGTCAAGTAATGAAAAGTGCACTTTTATATTATAGATGTGTCCATTTTTAATTTGCATATTCACATAAACACGCCTGTTTCCCGGTGGGACGTGCAGGGACTATCAAATCTCACTTAGAATTCGTGTATATATTCTAAGTTATATTGTAAGCAGGTGTTAAAATAACACACCAATATCCAAGAAGGGGTATGCAGAAACATATTACACACATTCTGCAATGATTTCTTTTTTATATTTTAGGATAAGCTTGGGTGAAAGAAGACTGTTTATTTTAAAGCATATGTATATCTAAAACGCAAATGGTGTAGGTATACATGTTTGCACATATCAAATCGCGAAAATAGCACGCGTTTTCAAAATTGGACCAGCCGGCACATTCTAAGCACCACTAGCGGACACATTGGTGAGATGACATAAAAGTATGACAAGTTATACAGACTAGTTACTGTTTACTTCTATTTAAGCTATTTAAATTATAAAAACTACACAGATTTAATTTAGCGATAAAATCCGTATAAAGTTGTTCAATTTCAATCTATAACATTTGCATAAACAAATTTAATATTACGTCATACAGACTATAATCATGTTTTACCTATTGAGTCGCGGCAACTCGGTAGCCAGTCACAATAGTTTTTTAATTATGTCTATCAGACATAATTACAATTTATTTCTAGAATATATTCTAGAAATTAACAGATTAAGGTGTGAAAATCAAAAGAAAACTTATAGTAGACCGTCAGAATATAAACACGAACCAGTACGAAGCGAGTAGAACTCGTAGCTAGCAAATACTAACAATTAGTGACGTCATCCAAACAGCTCTGTAATTATTTCTATTGTGTGCGAATACAATGCTTATCTACAAGTATTGATAAAAAACGAACGGAAATAAGTTTACGATCTTTTATGCAAATTTTGTATACAATAAGGTCGGTGGCATCGAAAATTGCATAGCGATTCGTAGTACAATGAAAACTAATAAAGTTCAATGGTACTCTAGCGACTTCTACATAGACCAAGAAGTTTCGCCGTACGATAAAGAGATGGCGTTGTACAATTCTCAATCGCGCAAGTTAAGTTTACACGGCATACTATATACAAGTTCCCGACATCCACCGTCAGGCCGCATCGGCGTCGAGTCAACCCTAAAGTATTTGGGTCTCTTGCTCGACAGCCGATGGGACTTTACAGCCCATTTTCATCGTCTGGCCCCCATTCTTCTGGGCGCTGCAGGCGCGCTCTCACGCCTGCTGCCCAACCTTGGGGGGCCAAACACCTCCTGCCGGAGGCTCCACGAGGGGGTCGTGCGGTCCATGGCACTGTACGGGGCCCCAGTTTGGGCGGACAGCCTGACGGCCCGAAACATTCCGGCGCTTCGTGCGCCACAGCGCGCCATGGCCGTCAGGTTGATAAGAGGTTACCGCACGATCTCGTTCGAGGCTGCGAGCCTCCTCGCCGGATCGATGCCATGGGACCTGGAAGCGGCGCTCCTGGCGTCGCTTTATCGTTGGCGCCAGGAGACGCTTGCTCGGGGCGAAGGACCTGTTTTTCCTGCTGTCGAGGCGGCAAGGTCCGAGTTCCGCCAGGTCCTAGTGGAGAAGTGGAAGGAGCGACTTGTGCACCCCAGTGCCGGGCACGCCACCATCGTGGCGGTAAGTCCCGTGTTTGAGGAGTGGCTGGAGAGGCGGCATGGCGCCCTCACCTTCCGGCTGACACAGGTAATGACTGGCCACGGTTGTTTTGGCCAGTTCCTGTGTCGTATACGCCGGCAAGAGACGCCCGGTTGTCACCACTGCGGCGAGTGCCGCGGCGTAGTTGAGGACACGGCGCTGCACACTTTGGCGGTTTGCCCCGCCTGGGTATCGCAGCACCGTGAGTTGATCGCGGCAGTCGGATTGGTTGCCCTCTCGCTCCCGGCCGTAGTTCAGTCTATGGTCCGGAGTGAGAGGTCGTGGAACGCCGTCGCCTCCTTCTGTGAGGAAGTAATTTCCATCAAGGAGGCGGCGGAGCGGGAGAGGGAGCGTTTAAACCCTCTCCCCAACCGCAGAGCCGGGCGCCGGAGGGCGCGAGACGACCTCCAGCCACCCTGAGGTTTGACCTGGGGGTGGCGGGCTTTGTGGGCCTGCCCGCCATCCGTTCAGCACCAGGTCCGAGAGGCGGCGTGCGTGTTCCCACGCGCGCCTCTGTTTCGAGTCCGTCTCCCCTCTAGGGGGAAACAGTAGGGTTTGGGGGAGTTTTGCCTAAAAGGTAGGCCTCTTCGTGTAGGGGCCTGCCGTTTCATACGGCGGGCCGAAACCTCGGCGGGGTCGCGACCGCAAGTGCAAGTGATTCGCGCGGCCCCGTCGATAGTGGTTTTGTCGAGGAACACGGTGGTAGGTTTAGTCGGTATTCCGGGAGGTACATTATTCTTATTCCATCTTCCTTTTACCCCGGCGAGTCCGACATAACCCCTCCGCCCGCCCCCGCAGAGGGGTATGCGTCATGCACTCCAGACGTAAAAAAAAAAATTGTTTTAGTGGTTGTATTGTGTTTGTTTACATGCAGCGATAGCTCAGTGGGGAGACCAACAGACTGCAATGCAGAGGGTCTCGGCTTCGAACCCACGTCGCGCACCTCTGACTTTCGTAAGTTATATGACTTTTCGAAATTATGTGCGTATTGATTGACAATTATCGCCTGCTCCGTGCCTCGGAGAGCACGTTAAGCCGTCGGTCCCGGCTGCCATGAACATCTATGGCAGTCGTTATTGGGAAAGTCAGTACCCTTTAATATCCTGACACTGGTCTAGCCTTAGGGTATCGTTAGCCTTCGGGTTGCGTAGGTCAGGTGGCAGCCGCTCCCGTATAAAATCTGATATCCAGTCAAATCCGGTTAGACTAGAAAAGCCGACCCCAAGTGAGTTGGGAATAATAAAGGCTAATAATAAAGAAAGCTAATAATAATAAAGAGAGAAGATTGTGTTTGTTTTCATTAAGGTTTTGGTGGTGAAGTGGTTTAAGGTTTACGTGGTCGCCTCGCCATTGACGCCGAGTTGAGTGCTGGAAGTTTGATTGCTAAATGGGACAAAAGTTATTTAAAATCTGGGTATTTTTTGGAGATAGTTGTTTAAATGTTTGCAGAGTATTGCTGGTGCTGTATATATTTTAATAAACCGTTTTGACATAAATCTGGCGATTCAGAACGTTTAGATAACTAATGGAATGATTCGATACACGATTGTTACCGTGTTGTCGATATCGTTTCCAGCTACTGCAAACATTCTGACTATCATTCAAAACGACAATTTATTTAGTTCATATTACCAGCTATCGTGAATTGTCTAACGCCATAACTCAGTACCCAGGACTTTAAGACTGTCTTTTACCGTTTTACGCACGAAATAATTATCTACTGCACGGCATTAGGTGCCACAAGTGCGAACCTTTTGCTGTCTACGAGGCACAGCTGCAATCTTCGTGGAACTACTGAGAATTTCTTAACAAAAAAAATCAAAACATTTTGCACGATCCGGAAATCAAATCCTACGCCATTGAGGTAGCTCTATTACGTTATATCTAAAACATAGCCGGCGATATGTAGTTATGATGCATTCGTGCTTACGCTTTCGGGAATATACCGACTTGGATGAATTAATGTATGCGTTATAAATCGGAGAAATTAAGCTGCATTCACGATGATATTGTGTAAAAAGTTGAGTTAATACCTACCCTATTTGGTAGGATATAAACTTGGATAATGTACCTATCACCCACATGATTGATCGACAAGTGGAGCATATTTGTTGGCTGAAATGATATGACATCACAAGCATTTGTGAGACCAATTTCACAACCAATAACGCTTCAGGTGTGTTCAAGAGGCCCTCTCTCAATGCCTATACGAATGCTATTGTAGAATAGAATAGAAAACAGGCATTGATATGCTTACAATAGGAATATTTATTGCGGTTTATTATGGGACGTAAATCTAAAGGAAAATCTCTCGGATATTGAAAATATTTCTTGTGTACCTTCTTTTTTAAACGTGAATTACCTATACATATGGTTCAGGTTTTGAATATTATATGTGAGTATTCTTCGTATTCTAGTAGGTAGTCAATGATTCGTAATACAAAGCATTGAGTTAAGAGTTCTACAATATTTCTCTCTCAATGTTACGAAGTTATATGATGTATTTATTGGTTCTTTGGCGTAAATACGCTATGGTTTCCAGATGGGATAAGGTGTTCTTGCTGATTTCTATGCCGATAATTGTATGACGTCATCTAAGGCCGAACTTGTTGAATATTATTTTTTGTAAATTTGAGTGCTATACATTTAAGGAGTCTGGCTATGTGTCTCGTAGGCTGCAGTAGGCTCCTCCCCTATTACGTTGGACCTTAGTAAATCAGATGAAGTGTACAATACTGCGAGCAATTAAAAGTTGGAATCGAATATTTATAGTTATTCGGATGATAGGCATGGTGACAAATAAATCGAAACTCCAATGTTTATCTAATAACCTTAAAACATAAAGGTTTTGCCCGCGTATATGTAAACGTCATGTGCTTTTTCTGGACGAAAGGTAACCTATGTCCTTTTCGGTATCGCCGACGAAGTGTATGCGAAATTTCATGATGATCGGTCGAGTATTTAAGGCGTACAAGCGTAACAAACAAACAAATACACTCACATTCGCATTTATAATATTACTCAGGATTTAAATCTTAGGCCTTTGCCTCAACGTGCTACATTTTTCTTTAGTGACATGATTTTCAGCAGATATTATGCGTGCCCGATCCACATTTTAGCCTGGAATGTTTATTTTATTAATGTTGCTATTCTTAACATTAACGTTACCGTCAAGGGTTTACCTTTACGAAAAGTAAACAATGGGAAAAGTTAGCAAGAATAAAAAGTGTCAAAACTTTTAATTAGTTGGCGGTAAATTTTTCGGCATGGCACAACTGTTTACCATCGATATCTAGTCTATCTGTTCGTTCTATTGGCCGAAGTACTATTAAAAGCTTTGGCTTTTCATGGGGTGAACTAAAAAGTGTCAGTCATAAATTAATTGTACCAAAATCTCATTAAATGTGAATTTTATTGTGCTGTATATTACGCCTATTTCTCCAATTGTTTTTGCACGACGGCTTTTTCGATTTGTTTATAATTTTTGAACTATGAATGTAGCAAATTCAACTGTATTCCTAATAATATGGGGTAATCACTGATTAAAGACTATGTTAAGTTTAAGCAAAAGCTGGTAATATTTTAGTCTACAATTTACGCTTACACAGTTATTCGTTTTCGCAAGTCGTACTTTTTGTTTTTAATATAATTTGTAAGGTTTTCTTCAAAGCGTGTGCATTTCTGATAAAAGTTAATTATAATTCAACTAAGAAATTAAAAATATAATTAAACCTAGTCATTTTCAACCGAAAGTATTGGATTGGCAAATATATACCTATTAGTATACTTTCTTTTAATTTGCATTGTATTAGGCTTTCCCTTATATGAGTAACTAATTATGCCCGCGGTTTCACCGGCGTTTATAGTTACTGCGTCGCCTCCGTGGGTCGTAGCGTGATGTTATATAGCCTCTTCTTCTCTCTTAGCCTTTATTATTCCCAAGTCACTTGGGGACGGCTTTTCTGGTCTAACCGGATTTGACTGGATATCAGTTTTTACACGGAGTGGCTGCCACCTGACCTCTGCAACTCGAAGGCTAACGATACCCTAAGGCTAGACCAGTGTCAGGATATTAGAGGGTACTGACTTTCCCAATAACGACTGCCATAGATGTTCATGGCAGCCGGGACCGACGGCTTAACGTGCTCTCCGAAGCACGGAGCAGGCGATAATTGTCAATCAATACGCACATAATTTCGAAAAGTCATATAACTTCCGAAAGTCACAGGTGCGCGACGTGGGTTCGAACCCGAGACCCTCTGCATTGCAGTCTGTTGGTCTCCCCACTGAGCTATCGCTGCTAATGATGTGTTATATAGCCTATAGCCTTAATATTGTCTTCTGTTTATATATACCTATAGCCTTCCTCGATAAATAGGCTATCCAAAACTAAAAGAATTTTTCAATTTGAACTATTAGTTTCTGAAATTATCACGAATTTACACACATGAAAAAACACACGAAATTCTTCAGCGTTATAATATTAGTATAGATATTATAATCACTTAACTAAGAACTTAACTTAACACAGACACTTTTTAAGCATAAATCTAGTGATTTTAGATTACATTGATTATTGACTATGACCATAAATTATTTCCTTACACTCCTTTTAAACACACAACCACGATTCCCGTAATCCCTTTTATATAATCACAAAGTAAACAAAACAAAAGTTCACGTGGAACAGATTCACAATCAGCTTTGATCAGTGATGAATTAATATTTAAAAACTTAACAGTTGTTTCGACTCCATTTATTATGAATGCCGGGACCGCTATAAACAATTCATAAGACAAAGCCAATCGTGCACGGATAGGTACATGACTCTTGTATTACAAAGAAAATGTAATTATTCAACATTTTATTATGTTAGGGGCACGGTTATTTCGGATTTAATCCAAGGTGGGCTTGCCTCGTTTGTCCCTTGGTATAAAGTTGCAAGTCAGGCCATATATTTATACATCCGAAAACGGGTATTAATGCCGTCATACTCAGTACGTACATTACACCTTCGAAAAACTTGACGTTTCGGCCAGGTTGCATTAAACGTGGTCACGAGCTACAACTTGTGGCCATGTACTACCTATAGGGTTGTTTAGTTCGGCAATTCTTAAAGTAGTAGTAATAAGTAGTAAGTAGGTAAGGTAGCATGGAGTCGGTTTGGTCAATGACGGATTTAACATATAGCTGACAAAATGTGGACATTATACTACCTGCCTACCCCATCGGGAATATACGGCGTGAGTCTACGTATAAAGATACAATGTAGTAACAGTTGAACCTAAAGCAGTATGACTGGGTTAACTATAGTACTCCACACAATAATACATAAGTAAAAGTGTTTTTTTTGTACGACTAAGATGGCAAACAAACATACGGCCCACCTGATGGTGTGTGGTCACCTTAGCCTATGGACGCTTGCAAAACCAGAGGCATCACTTGCGCGTTGCCAACCCTTTAGAAAAGGAAGTAGGAAGGAGAAGGAGCGGGAAGGGGGAAAGAGGGTGATTGGGCCTCCGGCACTCTCACTCACCGAACGAAACACAACAGTAGAAATACTGCTATTTTAAGTCGATATTCTGTGAGAGGGTAGTCCTAGCCTACTACTCATATAGAATATTAACATTGCTTGTATTGTTCCTAAACCATATGTTGTCACATTTAGAAGCTTCTAATGCAGAAAGCATTAGAAGCTTCTAAAGGTGACGCTGTGCTGTGAACAGAAAGACCAGCGTCTTTGTTCCTAGAGCTCTCAATTAGCGTCTTATACCTATTTGTATTTATACTGACCAGTTGCATTTTCTAGCAATATATTTAGCAATTAGGTGTCGATTAAGTAATCGAATTATTCGAATCTTAAAACAAGTCGAAATATTCGAACCTTTGACGAATATTACTGAAGATAGATAAATAATTTACATGCGTGTATGTATGGAAGCTCATACATGTATGTGAGTGTGTGCGTATGTGCTGTGTAGGAGTGGGGTAGGATGCATACGCTTTAATACTTACAAGGATAATAGCCAGGCCTACGGAGGCCATAGAAAACATGGCCATCGTCCGCTACTGTGAGTCGGCCTTAAACTCACAATTATAAACAGCTTTAGCTTGTTTCACAAACAAAGTATCAGATTTCACCGTTGTTTCACTACGGCTTATATAATTACGTTTAATAGCAACAATTAACGGGTGGTTAACAAGTTAAACTATGTATTTGTCGGAGCTTTCGTTTCACAGCAATTATTTGTTTGGCTACTTTTTACTTTTGGTAATACGAAGCCGACGTTCAAATTGTTTGTCGGCGCGTCGCTAAGGACTTATTGAACATTATCTCGCTCCTTATTTCACTGATTACCTGCCATTAAAGATATTAATTCCTCGGTCCTTTGACAAAATTGTTGAACAAAATTCAAATCTCTGTAGTGTTGTTTGGTGTTACTCGAAATACTTAGCTTCGTTTAGCAGAAACATATTGTCCCTTTTCAAAATAGGAGACGTGGACAATATTTTCCAAGTTCCTTAGGTTTAGCTGATAACTTTTCATATTCCCATTCACTATTTTAAGATAAGTATAAGAACTACCGCACTACCTACATATAATCCACATGTCACGAAGGACTTTACAAACATTCTAACAACGTACACACAGAATACACGGAACAACCATATGTGGGATGTATAGGATTCGAATCTACAGCCGCGTAGAAGCAGTAGCGAATTGATCATTTCCGTTCACTATGCTGTCTGTACAGTTAAAATTATCAGACACCTTTATTCCGAACGACGGTTTCCTGCACCATCACAGCGAGCTTAACAATTAATTAATTATTTATATATTGATAATAACAACATTGATTCTTTTACTCGTTTAGGCTTTGTGACGATAATCGCCTAGACGCCCGGCGAACGCGGGCGCACGTCACTAGCCACCTCTCGCGACCGGTGGTGCGACACTATATAAGGACGGACGGCGTCAGTCGCAGTCTCCTTGCGGCCCGGCTTCACACTCCCAGCTAAGTGTCCTGATTATACAAGGACCACGAAGCAAGTCTTTAGCGAACCACGCCCTGACTATAGTTCTATAAGTAAAGATTGTCTCTTTTAATTGTATCTTAATTCATTAACCTCTTGTATGCCGGAATACCAGACATAATAGAAAAAGCATTGTGTCTCGCGCAGATCCACGTTCCGGCATACCAGAGGTTAAAAGTGTATTTGTTATACCTTCTCTCATTGTACTTCCTAATTATTCTACAGTTCTCCTAAAGTAAACCCTAAAGGTTACAGCTTACAATCTACTAATTACGCATTAATATATAAAAATAAAAATATTAATATGGATTTACAAAATCAAAACTTACTCACGTCTGTCTGGTATGCACGCTTTCATTCCTAAAGTAGTGAACCGATTTTAATGTTTGCCAAGAAGACAGATTATATCCCAGGGAAGGTCGTATGCTACTTTAGATCGATCGCGGTTCGAGTCCCGGTTAGAAAAGTATTAATGGGTGAAACGCTAAGGCAGTAGTGGAACCTAGCAGACTGCAATATTCTCTCCCTCTGCTATGTAGTACCCTAAACAATAGACGAACCTCTGCCTACCCTTGTTGATGGATGTTCTGTGCATATACACTTTATAGGCGTCAGCATAATATTACGACTATAGTATCCTACTAAAACACCTTTTGCACAATAAGACGTGCAATCCTGCATATGTCATTGAATAAAGCTTAACATTATTCAGTACTTGATATTACCCACCCCTTCGCTCGCGATAATCTAGTTTAGTTAATAAATGTATATCCCCGGAAAAAGTACTTTTTCCTAGAGAAAAGGTACTCTATATCCTTTTCTATACCCTCACAACGTGTATGCGAAATTTCATGATGATCGGTCGATTAGTTAAGGCGTGAAAGCGTAACAAACAAACAAACTCACATTCACATTTATAATTTAATGTTATAAATATGAATGTGAGTTTGTTTGTTAGGCATTTAGCATATTCAATTCATTTTGACTCGCAAGCACATTGCAAGATCATGCAATCGAGAGCTTTCCCGTTTGACGACAGATAGTCCTTTGATCGACATCGCGTTTACCTCCAGTAACTACATCACCAACGGATAGTTCACTTCACTTCATGTCCTGTATGAATTTAGTCATACAAATGGAACCGTTTATAAAGGAATTTAGAAGTCTTGTGAGTATCAAAGTGACATTCTTTAGTGATCGCTCAAAGGCAATTCTTAAATTTACGTGAGAGATGGATTTATATATGGAATATTGTAGCAATTTCGATGGATAGGGCGTTATTTGTTATCTATAATTAATTTTTTTAATTGACGTTAATCACTTCTTAATTTTTAGTAGTTACATGTTTCTGACACACAATCAGAATTATTCCTGTGTATGGGGATATAAAGGCGTATTAAACATACATTCGCATTTGCGTATACAGTACTATGTTTTAGGGGACGATGCTTGCCATTCACTACGGCTCTAGCCGGACTCTATGCTATTATTTAAAATGTTCCAACAGAATAACGAATAACACTTCGCTCGACCTGCGAATGAAAGTCGGTACCTCGTAATCAGCTGCAAACATACGACTCGGGCCTAGGCAGTACAATTGAATTTTAGTCCTGTTTATAAACTATCCCACTGCTGGACACGGGCCTCTTCCCAACAAAAAAAGGATCAGACCATAGTCCACCTCGCTGACCCAGAGCGGGTTGGTTGACTTCGTCACCTTAGAGAACATTATGTAGAACTCTCAGACCTGTAGGCTTTCTAACGATGTTTTCCTTCACTGTTAAAGCGAGCTATAATTAACTATTTAATGTGCACATAACTTCGAAAAGTCAGAAGTCGTCAGAGCCCCAAATTAATAGATACTTTTTTAAACTGTAGTGATGCAGCGATAGCCTGGAGGTTTCTAGTGTGGTCCCAATGCGCGCATCTCTAACTACATATATGAAGTTATATGCATATTAAATAGTTTATTATCTCTTCCTTTAAAGGTAAAGGGAAAATTTTTGAGGTAACCTAGCTCACATTATTATTTTAGCCATAGCGTACTCATAGATATAACTTATAATATTACTTGACTTGAAATGTAAAAACGGGAAAATAGAAGAATTACTTCATATCCATGATCTAACTTAGTTCGCTTGAATTGTGTTCCAACACGGCATATTCGATTCTCATATTATTTAAGCGATTTTCGGGCGTACGTGTCATGATTTTATTGGCGCTAAAAATAAAATTTCATGGAATTATTTATAAGTGAACCGTGATACTTGAAGTACCTCCTTGGTATGGTATCGACCCGTAAATCTTTGTATTATTTATAGACGACTTATTTGCTTACCAAGCCTTTCTCAAGTATTTGTTTATCTTCGTTGAATAGCTGTCGTCCAGGTCACTTCCCCGCCCGCGCCTCACACGGTGCCCATTCTGTAAATAACCAATCTTCAATCGGCTTATCGGCTCTAATAGAAATATTCTCAAAAATTCGTTTATTTATTTGTTAAGCTTTATAAACAAAATAAAGGAAAATGTGCTTAGGAAGATTTATTTACTTTTGCTAATAGGCATTATCTATGACAACGCAGTCAATGTTTGCAACGAGAAATTAAGTAAATGAATAATAAAAATACTCTTTTTAACACGCTTTTATTACGCATTCGGCTCTGTGAGACGCTTTCTTGACATTCATGACAGATGTAACTTAATATGATCATGGCGTCAGCCTCTCAACTATAAGCGGCGTTCGGATACACATTACATTGTTCCTTTGTTTTTTTTTCATTTTTTTATTATTTTAAGTGTCATTTTCACATGCATTGTTTTGTAGTACATCATAAGGTTATATTACACAATCTTTTTAATTTTTTTATATGCTTCTTTATATAAATATATATGTAGACATATATACATATATATATATAAATATAAATATACACTTTTACGTATGCATATAGTATAGATATATTGTAATAAGTTTATATTTATTACTTTCATCCTATTTTTTTGTATGTTTTATTTTCTTATGCATTAGTGTGTAAATTATTGTTAGTAGGCCTGCGAGAATACCAGTGTTGCAGTCTATACTGCAACAATAGCTGACGCAGTTGCCTATTTTGATCTTCATGTACCGTTTTCTGTCTAAATTGTATTCATTATTGTTTACTAAAATTATGTATGTATGGAGATTCAAATAAAACATTTTTCTTCTTTCTTCTTCTTCTTTCTTGATATGTATCTATGAATCTATGTAACGGAATCTTTGAACGTGATTTTGACCTTTTCAAACCAAGGAATATATATATATAAACGAAAAATTTAGAAATAAATATAAAATAGATATAATAGAAAATAAAGAATAGTTACTATTAGTTAGTTAGATAACTTTCTAAGATATTTTGATAACCCCACCCCGCGCTGTTTTACATTAAAATTATTAAATTATTTTCTACGTTTTAAAGCGTGTTTTTTAATTTTTTTAAACAATTTTTTATTTAAACGACATTTCACGCTCTGGTTTCCCCCTACCCCCGACCCAGTCATTATGACTGACTATTCAACGAACGGAATTTACAAAAATTCAAACAGCAGACTCAAAGAACACCCAGTTTCGGAGCAAACATTTGTTAGTCACATAGTTTTTTATTCTGTGCGGTGTTTGAAAGCATATTACTCGGCGCAATGACAATGTCGAGGCGTCCACTTAAACCTACACCATACGGGCAGTCCAATTACACTATTCTATCGTTTGATGTTGAGCTATGGGATGAGCCAATACCTCTATAGGTATTATTGCTATAGCCCAGATTTATTACGTTTTATATGTAGCAACCTGAGAATACCATGATCTTCGGTAGTTGTCCCGTTCTATCTTAGGCAATGTCTCTAAACTAAATTATGCCTGACCAAAAATCGCCGGGTATTACTAACGGTAAATGTTATATTACTACCAGTGAAACATACCACCATAGACTTTTCTATGCTAACAACATAAACCTATCATGACTGAAGAAAATTCCCCAATTAAACTGCTTTATTGGTTTAGAAGAAATATTTTTTAATGGACTTACCTTATATCTAGCTTATTTTTTAAATTGCGTATGTAATATATTATACACCATTGCCTTTTATGCCCAACTAGCGACCTGCCCCGGCTTCCCACGGATAGCACAAAACCTTTACAAATTATATACCTAAACATTACTCATGAATCACTCTGTCTATTGGTGAAAACCGCATGAAAATCCGTTGAGTAATGTTTGAGTGTATTACTAACAGACGGACAGATGCGGCGGGGGACTTTGTTTGAGGGTAGTATCTAACTGTTCCTCAATTGTTTGCCTTTGTTCTACCAAAAATACTAATTGCACAGCAAAATATGCTTACTAAAATATTTTGAAGAGATCAAACTAAGTTGACGGAGCCCCATTTCGTGGGGCTCCTATTTTTGGGTGGGCTGAAGAAGGAACCTAACATAACCTAACCCTTCCGAAACGGAATGCAGTGATTTGAGGCGTATAGGTGCTCGTTGTGATATATTTTAGTAAGCATATTTTATTTTATTATTATATTATTATTTTAAACGTAAATAGAAGACAATATTAAGCATATTTTGCTGTGCAATTAGTATTTTCGATGGTCATTATATTTAATCCCTGGTCATTAAGTATATAAGTATGTAGTGAGTGTGACGAAGTCTTTAAAGATAAAATACGTACGACCTAAGTATGTATAAATATTTAGTTATTTACAATTTCGCACTGCTTCCTCGTTCCCATGATATAATGTTGTGCTTATGTAAACGGCCGAGTGTGTGGTTCCTGCTTCGATGCCCAGGTTAGACAAAATAATACTTAATATTCTTGCAATAATCTTGTCTCTCTTTGATGCATATTTCTAAAATAAAATACGTTGGTTACTGAAAATGTGACGAAACTCGCGAGTACTGCCTAACCATTCCACGACGGGAGAGATAAAAGGAAATATGCTTCGCTATTAGGACAGGCATGTCAAGAACAAAAACAAATTACTGCTTACCAGAATAGCTTAGTTAACGGTTTGTCCAGGTTGCAGGTTCAAAATACTGCTGTATAGATTGTCTTTTTGCTCTGTTATAACTTACCTTTTACCTTAGCAAGCCAATTGCTTATAAATCTATACTAATATAATATTATAAAGCTGAAGTTGATTTAGTTTTATATATATTATTAGTTGGTTGTTGAGTTTATTTGTTTGTTTGGTTGAACGCGGGCACTCAGGAACTACTATTCATTAATTGAAAAATTATTTTAGTGTTGGATCGCCTATTTATCGAGGAAGGTTATAGGCTATATAACATCACGCAACAACCTACGGGAACGGCGCAGTAATCATAGACGCGGGTGAAACAGCGAACACATCTAGTCTTAATATATAAGGTATTAGATTTTGCCCGCGGCTTCATTCGCGTAAATGTAGGTTAGGTTAGTAAATAGTAACAGTATTCTTTTCTGGATGAAAGTTATGTCCCTTTTTGTTCTCCTTACAACATATGTATGTATATGCGAATATGATGATCGGTTGAGTATTTAAGACGTTAAAGCGTAACAAACAAACAAACTCACATTCGCATTTATAATTTCAGTCTATACTAATATTATAAAGAGGAAAGATTTGGTTTCTTGTTTGTTTGTAAGGATTTAACTCAAAAACTACTTAATCGATATTAAAAATTCTTTCGCCATTAGAAAGATATATTATCTTATCACCAAGCCATATTTTATTTTTAAAAAGTTCTTTTAATATCATAACCTAACCTACTTTTACGCGACTCAAGCCACGGGAAAAAGTTAGTTAGGATATATAATATATAATAAAACCATGTATAGCTTACTTGGCAAAGTGATGACACGATTTGTCGAGGTCGCAGGTTCACGTACTGTTTATTTTCTTGTTTTATTGTCCTTTTTCTCAATTATAAGGGCGCGGGCGTTATAAAGTTTTTACAAGGTCGGCAACGCGCAAGCGATGACTCTGGTGTTGCAGGCGTCCATAGGCTACGGTGACCACTTACCATCAGGTAGGCCGCATGCTTGTTTGCAACATTAGTAGTATAAAAAAAAAGTTATAATTTACAAACTAAATTTGGTAACAACTTTTTCTAATACTTTTTTTTACGCGATTTGTACAAATAACACAATATTAGACAACGGGTCTTAATCGCGTTGGTATTCAAAGATATAAATACCTATTTATTTTCAGACGTTTCGACCAACACGCATCGATCGTGGTCACGGTTAGACTGGCGTTTGACAGCGGTGACTTCGTTAAGTGCGGGTTTCTGCAACTACCCTCACTTGGTAATTTTTATGAACTATCACACTGTCGGTACTTCGACGTATAACACTAACGACGTTTACACACTAATGAATCGAGTTACTACATTTACGCTAACTGAAGACCGCATTACAAAATTTAAAAAAATTGCTACTGAATTTCTGGCTGATCAATAACGATACTTTTTTAATTATCTTGCTACAATATAATTTTGGAACACCAAGAGGAACACCTAGGCGGACGCTTCTCGATCAGATCGGAGGCGTTCTGGACAAAGGCCAGGTTAAGAGCACCTTGAACCGACGGGCGTGTATGAGGAATGTGATGAAAGTGAATGAAGTCAGAAAAGTGTGTCAGGATCGTAGCAAATGGAAATCCGTAGTCTTTGCCTACCCCTCTGGGAAACAGGCGTAAATCTATGTATGTATGTATGTAATATAATTTTCTATTTTTTATGCATAATCTCGTCCGTTATTTGTCTACTGCACTTGTAATTTCGTGGACAATAGTGTGGGTTATACGCTTTTGATATTTAAATGTTAAATTATTTGTAAAGAATATAAAGTATAACTGTTTTGTACCCAAATAAAAATTATAAGAGACTAAAAATACAAACGTTATAATATATCTATTTATCGTTTGTTTTTAATCTGTTGTAATGTTATTGCTGGGTTAAAATGAAGGTTTTTTTAATTTAAAGCACTCAGCCTATTATCCTGAGGATCCTTTAGAATGTTACCTGTCAAACGTCACTATTAAGCGACGTTTGGTGGATAAGACGCGTGGTTAGTGCTATCCAGTGGTTTATTCTAGACTCCAGAAAATGATCGGCTATATCAATTTGTTTATTTGATATTTTTACTGTATCAATGTGTGTTTGTTTGGTCTGGCCGATACAGGAACCACCACTCTTGCAATCCACCTTCTAGACACTAGCTTTTCATCCTGACGTCTACAGCTGCCTCAGCAAGTGTAAACACAGTGACTCAATCTCACTCGTCAGTGTGTAGTGTCAAAGTAATAACAGTGCGATTGTTCATAAAAACAACCAAGTGAGGGTAGTTGCCGAAAGCCACACTTCAAGATGGCGCCCCTGAGCTCACACTAGTCTAGACCAATGCGTGGCAGTCGAAAAGGCGGAAAATAAATAGGTATTTTTATTTTTAAATACTTACTAGCGTGATTAACAATGTATTTGATTATTATTAAAAATTTTCCTTATAGTAATCCCGATTCTGACATTATCCAGCATACTTTGTTATGTGAAAACAATGTATTCTAAAATAACTAAACCTACACTTTTACTCACGTTTATTATAATCTAACCTTTTTTAAGCATATTGTAGCCGTGGGTTATGGGCCTACATGGATTGTGAGATTTGATATAGTTAATGTTTATAGAAAGAAAAACGCAGAAAGCAGAATTCTACTTTTAAATTTTTGAATTTCGAACTCTCTTTATTAAAAATATATGATATTTGTGTTGACGTGAACATAATATGAGTTTACTTTTTAAGTACGCGTTTAGTCAATCAACTAATTAAGTAAGCAGAAAAATACTTCGAACAAAGTGCTCATAAAATAAAAAGGTGAAGCTAAATTGATAATATATTTGGCGCCCCTGTACGGTGCTTAGAAAATTCGTGTATATTGCGTGTTCTACATCTGTAATGTGGCTTACAATAGCGCTATGTATTCAGGTAGCGAGCAGGGGAGCAGAATAACCTCTCGTGATTTCTCAGGAGATGTGTGTAGTGAATGGCGGTCTTTGGGCCAATGTGCGGCCGAGTGGTGTGGAGACGGACTGCATTTGTTATTTTACATATGGTTTTTGGTAATACATTTTTAGATATCAAAATTAATCAAATTTTTATTGGCTCTCAGCCGCAAGTTCGTAAGCGAGAATTTAAAAGCATGCTTTATAGTATGATAATTTTCTCCTTACATTTTAATCACGTATTAGTTTCAATAGGGTGGGTTCGGCCATTCCAAAGATAAGCCGTATAGATAGATCGACTGGAAAATGTTCAAAAATGTTTGTCTATTTCTGATTCTAATAGAAGGTCCACGTTAAAGACAAACACTGCGAGTTAATATGAGTAGGTATAGATAAAAATATAATTATCTTATATTCCATATTAATATCACTAGCAATAATACATTCGATTGTTGGTTATATAATATACCATTTGGAATAACTAAATGCGACAGTTTTCCGTCTGATTGTCGGTTTTCATCACATAACTGTTGAAATGATTCTGATAACATTTTTGTATGGGCAGCATATGTTGTACGCTGAGAAAAAAGAACTTAAACCCTTAAAATAATTAGATTATTTTATTCATGTTTATATTTTTGGTTATTACAAAATATACCAGAAATATGTTAACACCTATTTCTACGTGTTTACCTTTTTCTGGTATATTTTGTAAAAACCTATTTCGATTCATGGCGATCCTTACAGTTGCAAAATAGAATATGCTACATAAAGGTATAGTCTAGTATTTCTTATTTTATTTTTTGTAGGCACTTTGTTCAGAAACATATACGTATGTATATACTAAACTATAGCCTACGGTTAGTGTGTAAAGTGTTCGCCGCGCCAACTACCAATTTGATTCCCACACGGAATAAAATTTAGTGTAATACCCCGATTGTCGTTTACCGAACTGCATATGTTTCGTGTCCCAGATTTTTAGCGCAATATCGTTTATTCCGAAAATATTCAAAAATAAAAATACTTATGACGCTTAAATATTTAAAAAGACCCCATTCCACAGTAACTGTCGTCTTTGAGCCGAAGTTCTCCGACTTCTTTATAAAACCTCAGGTATTAAAGGAAGCCTCTATCAGACAATTAATTTTATACCGAATTCACGAAATTTCATTACATTAATGAAGTGAAATGCGTTTATCTCGACACAAGAGTGAGGCCTCCATTCAGCCGAAGTTCATTTACTCGAAAATACGTTTTTGATGTTCATTTGGAATCAACATTGGAGCTTACGTAACGCCAAGCACTGAAGCACCTCACTATTTACATTAATATAATACCGACTATGTACGAAGATTGTTTAAGTAAATAGAGATACAAAATATTGGGTTAGTAATGTTATCACAACCATGGTATCTATACTATACTAATATTATAAAGCTGAAGAGTTTGTTTGTTAATTTGGTTGAACGCGTTAATCACAGGCACTACAGGTTCGATATCTTTTTATTTTTTAAATATTTTACCACAAACACACAACACCATCTAACCCAAACTAAACAGAGCTTGTACTATGGGTACTAGACAATGCATAAACATACATATATATACTTTTTTTGTAAATACATACATATCATACATAGAAACACCCAGACCAAGACAAACATCCATGTTCTTGCACACAAATGCTTGACTTGTGCGGGAATCGAACCAGCGACCTCAGGCGTGGCAGTCGGTTACACTAACCACTACGCCATCGAGGCCAACTCTATTAAGTGAGACCTTATACCATAGCTGGCGCACATCTGCTTACATCTTTGGGGATATATATATGTTAGTTGTACAATCCATGCGTAGGTATATACAGTATACATGTATCCATTTACATCGATTATTACAATCAAAACATTACTTGTCGGTCTCGATAGTGTAGTGGTTAGTGTAACCGACTGCTACGACTGAGGTCGCGGGTTCAATTCCCGCATATGTGTATTACTTTTAGAATAACAGTATTGCGTTGGTCACTCTTACACAGCCAGCCCAACGGTAGCTATGCGTATGCATAATTGTATTACAAATTACGTATACACTTATAATGTATTATAAATTTTCATTACCTACTAGCATTCTTGGCTTTTATGTATGTTAGATAGTAAAAGCGATACCTCAGTGGGGAGATCAACAGACTGCAATGCAGGGGGTCTCGGGTTCGAACCCACGTTGCGCACCTCTGACTTTCGGAAGTTATATGACTTTTCGAAATTATGTGCGTATTGGTTGACAATTATCGCCTGCTCCGTGCCTCGGAGAGCACGTTAAGCCGTTGGTCCCGGCTGCCATGAACATCTATGGCAGTTGTTATTGGGAAAGTCAGTACCCTCTAATATCCTGACACTGGTCTAGCCTTAGGGTATCGTTAGCCTTCGGGTTGCGGAGGTCAGGTGGCAGCCGCTCCGTGTAAAAACTGATATCCAGTCAAATCTGGTTAGACCAGAAAAGCCGACCACAAGTGACTTGGGAATAATAAAGGCTAAGAGAGAAGAAAAGAGAAGGTTTTGTTAATTCTGACCATGTTGCCCTCATTGCATGGGATTTAAAAACATAATTTACGAAATGTGGATGTAGTAACTCTACCTGCTTCTTCGTCAAACTATGTGAAGAAAAACTAAGAAGACTTGAAACTCAATGAGATTTTAAAGAAAACAATTGTCATGTTCACTTCACGCTAGAATCATGTTGGTATTACTAACTCCAAACATCGAGGATCGAGTTGTTGTACGTCCCAGTAAATAATCATTTCCATGAATATTCACAGTGAACGAGCTTATGAATCATTCCTTTACTTTGTCGGCGATTTACTTATACCGGAAATCTGTTTTCCGTTGGTTTAGCTTGGATCATAGACTTTGGTCTGCGGCAGACGTGCTTTGAGCAGAAACTAATTGCAAGAGAGCCATACAACACGGATGTGGAACTTCTAGAAGAGTGCTGTGCTAATCTCATATATCATTATAATTCTACTTTTAATTCGCATAGGGTGAATCGCGTAGCGTTTTTATCTTAAGGCGAATGAAGCCGCGAGATTGTTTGACTTAAAACAATTAACAAAAATCACGAAAGTTTACAAGAGGTTATTTCCATGTGTCCTATATCCTAACAATTATTATAAATGCGAATGTGAGTTTTTTGTTTGTTACGTGTTCATGCCTTTACTACTCAACCGATCATCATGAAAGAACAATGGCAGAATTTCGTCTAGTGTTTTTTTGACGTCCATAGATTTCATTTATAGCAAAGAAATTAAATTAATTTACTAAGATTTATCAAATATTCATTCATCTTTCTAAAAGTCGTAAAACTTATTTATGTTAATATAAGTATTTTAAATGACGTATGTACAAATTACGAATTACCTTCAAAATGTCAACCATACAAATAGGGGTGTAAGTACATGTAGTATTCTATAGTTATCTGTATCGACTAAATTAAACGAATGATCGATATGGATTAATTGACTTCGTTGAATCTTTATTAATATGCACTGTAATTATTCTATTTTTAATTAAACTGATGGTAAAAAATGTTTGTTTGATTATTACGACAATTGTTGTATTCGTACACAGTTCGAAACCTAAACAATTCAAACCACAATATCTAATTTTTTCGGCTTTCCCAAGTGAAAATAGTTTCACTTATAGAGTCTGGAACTAACGCCGAATCTATTAACATGTTTTCCATTACAGGACGCTGCCATTTGATCCCAAACATTTTTTTGTATGGAGACCTGCCATTGTTCTTTCGCACATACGTTGTCAAGGTTACCAAAAAAGACATCAGGTACCCTTCATCCAGAAAAAGTACTGTTTCCGAGCGGTCGAAGCTGCGGGCAAAAGCTATTCTCATATAAAATATTATTTTACTTTATTAAAGGGTTTTACTTTTAACTTAGTTTTCTGTTTGATAATATTTTAGATATAAGTTAGTTCTAGAGAATAGTTTAATAAGACCTTTAACAATTAAACAGATATTTTATCAGTAAAAATAATCGTACTTTTAATTTACATATGAGGAAAGCATAAAAAATAATTAACAAAAATTACAAAAGTTTACATGCCAGTGTATAAGAATAGTTTCCCAGTAACCAAATTATAAATAAAATATCTGCAATCTTTTGAATAACTAATTTTATTACGTAATATAAATTGATATATTCTTTAAAAAAAAAGATAAACATTTTATTAAATAATATCTATACATGAAAATGTAAACCAATAATATTCTACTTCGTTTCGACAGGATAATTCAGCTATTTGTTGTCTAATATAGTTAATTAATTATACTGCACCGGTTGATTTGAATACATAATATGTACTTAACTAAATCACCTCCATTCTGTGTCAGGCATAATGAATTTGTCGTCAAGACATTAGAATAAAAAAGTTATTTAATCAATTTTAAAAATAGAATTTGTTTATAGACGAGAACACTACATTGTTTTGACATTGAGAACATTGTATTTTTGATATACAATAAATAAATCTAATAAATTTGACTGCACTGTGGTTTAAATGGTCACCTCGCCATTGGCACTGCGCGATATTGTAGGTTCGATCCCACCACGGAACAAAATTTCTTTGATCCACAATTAAATGTTCCAAGTCTGGGTGTTCTTTGTGTTCGTTGTTTGAAACACACAATATCCTGAAGAGTATTGGCCGAAAATAGTGTAAAATCACTAATATAACTTTAACTTATTTGAATGAGGTTTATGTGAAGGTTTTAATGTCTTTGCTACACGCATTACGATGCGTGTGTGCTTCTGCTTTCCCGCATAGTATTTATCCAGTCTTCTGTATACATCAATCTTAGTTCATACTTAGCTCTGATGCACATTATGTTACTAGTCTACTCTTAATAGAAAGTTGTTTGTTTAAGTAGCCATCTCACCTTCAGTGATATTTAGGATATACAATATTTGTTGATGGAGCGTATAAGGAATAGGAATGAAAGAGAATCCCTTATAAAAGAATTTAATTTGAATATATGGGAAGCCGTTGGACTGCTATGCAAAGGTCTCGAGTTCGATCCAAAGGTGTTTTAATTACCTTTCGAAGTTACGTGCGTATTAATTAGTTAATTATCGCCTGCTTTAATGGTGAAGAAAAAACATTGTGGGTACAACTGAATGTCGGAGAGTTCTTTATAACGTTCTCGGAGATAATATGTGAAGTATCCCAAGTCGCACTGTGCCAGCGTGGAGGACTATGACCGAAACTTTCTCATACTGAAAATAGATCAGTGCCCAACAGTAGGACAGTTCATACAGAAGACTGATTACTTACATTGGACGTTAAACTGATGATGGCACGTATACTAGTCTACTAATTAAGACAAAATCTCCTAATTATAATAAACGTAATAAAAATACATTCACCAAAGAGCCGAGTATTACCGTCCAGTATTCCTTCTTTTTTCTAACGTAAATGTTTAGTAAATTTAGTCTAAAATCCTAAACAAATAATGACACTACTGAAGACCTCGGATGTCCCCAAAATCTCATTTGCAATATATCAAGCAAGTGGCAACTAGTAAATATACGTTTGGTCATCCATCATCTGTAACAGTTCTTAACAGCCATGCTTATGGATGACACCGAACAATAAATAGGTACTCTATTGTCTGCAATGCGGCTTCTATGATAATAATATTCATATGACTTTTCGTTAATTTTTACTCAGCTGTTTCCAAAGAAGGGTAATGTTTTTCGTGTGTATGGTGTCTGTTTATCTGGCATGCTTTCTAGCCTACACTGCTTGATGAATTTTATGAGATGAGTTCTGATTAGATTTGTTTTAATAGTGAGAATGACACAGGGTACATTAATTTGGATATAAATATTTACAGCCGCTGTTATTATTAGTAAATATATACAAAAAGAACTGCTTGAAAGTAGTAGTAGTAACTTTCTACTTTCAAGTAGTTCTTTTGTGTTTTCAATCTATTCTAATATTTTTCTTCTTCTTTCTTTTCGTTTGGTTAGTGGCCAACCTGTTGTCTAGAGTTGTTCAAGCCGCCTGTAAGCCTCTGATATGGCTTAACGACTGCTGTCAATTTAACAACAACCAGGACCGACTTTTTACGTGCCCTCCGAATCACGGAGACGCTCAGATGAAATACCACTAAGCGGTCACCCATCTATAGACTGACCGCATCCAACGTTGCTTAACCTCGCTAATCGTTTACCGATCAGTGATACTAGCCGTGCAACTGGCTATGAGTATGAGTATTCTAATATTAAAAATGAGATATTGTTTCGCAAATCTCTGAAACTATCAGACAGATTGAAATTAAACTACTATATACGGATTTTATCGCGTTAAACAACGCGATAAAATCCGTTTGACACTTTATTACATAATTTAGAAACTACTACTATTAAACTTTACAAATTTTTAAGCTAATTAAATTATTAAGACTATTAAAACTATTTCTATTTATAACGTCGGGGTAAGTGTAAATTTAATATAATAAGTGTTTTAATTTCAATGAATAACATTCGCGTAAACAGAAGACAATATTATCGGACAGATTTTAAAATTATTTTTGTACTGGTTTTTGCCCGCGGCTTCGCTCGAGTAAATATAGGTTAAGTTGGGTTAGATAAGTAAAATTAGTATTTTCTGGATCGGGCACGCCACGATCGTGGCGGTAAGTCCCGTTTTTGAGGAGTGGCTGGAGATGTGGCATGGCGCCCTCGCCTTCCGGCTGACACAGGTAATGACTGGCCACGGTTGTTTTTGCCAGTTCCTGTGTCGTGGCCAGCAGGCGACGCCCGGATGTCATCACTGCGGCGACTGCCGTGATGTTGTTGTGGACACGGCGCTGCACACTTTGGCGGATTGCCCTGCCTGGGCAGCGCCGTGAGTTGATCGCGGCAGTCGGACTGGTTGCCCTCTCACTCCCGGCCGTGGTTCAGTCTATGGTGCGGAGTGAGAGATCGTGGAACGCCTCGCCTCTTTCTGTGAGGAAGTAATTTCCATCAAGGAGGCGGCGGAGCGGGAGAGGGAGCGCTTAAGCCCTCTCCCCAACCGCAGAACCAGGCGCCGGAGGGCGCGAGATGACCTCCAGCCACCCTGAGGATTGACCTGGGGGTGGTGGGCTGCGTGGGCCTCCTCGCCACCCGATCAGCACTAAGTCTGAGAGGCGGCGTGCGTGTTCCCACGTGCGCCTCTGTGTCATGTCTTTATTCCCCCCGGGGGGATGGTGGAGGATTTTTTTTTTGTGTAGTGTCGTGTCGTTTCACACTGTGGGCCGAAACCACGGCGGGGTTGCAATTGCATGTGAAAGCGATTCGCGCGGCCTCGCCGTCTATGGTTATGTCGAGGAACACCGTGGTAGGTTTAGTCGGTATTACCGGGGTATCTTTTCCTCGATGAGCCCGACATAACCTCTCCATCGCCCCGCAGAGAGGTAGGCGTCAAAGTATTCCAACATGTAAAAAAAAAAATACTGGATTATAGGCACCCTATGTACCTATACACGTTGTCGGAGTATTAGAAAAGGTTATGTTCCCCTGACAACGTGCATGCGAAATTTCATGATGATCGGTCGAGTAGTAAAGGTGAGAAAGTGTAACAAACAAACAAACACCCATTAGCATTTATTATATTAGTTAGGATTCAGCAAGGCTTACTATACCGAATATTTCAGAAATTACAGTCTTTACAAATATCTTTATATTCTTCTATCAGTTTATCGCCGCTTCGTAAGCCCTTGTCGATTCCAGCTCTCTAATTCCACGCCTGGGTCCCCTGGATTAAAGCCAACGAAGATGTTTGGTGTAGTCCTGAATAACTAGACGTTGCTAGTATTCCGTTTGCAATAATACCGAAATACGTGGTCGTTGGTGGCCGGCTACTCGTGATTACACTTCCAAGAGATCACATAAACAATTGTGCTAATTCTGTAGTACATTGTACCGTTATAATCTTTGTACGTCATTCTCTATAATATGCTGTAGGAATAAGGATTATTTTCTAATAGATATTGCTAGATCTTCTAGATTTCATCAATAAATTACTATCCTTTTGGAACTGTACTTTTTTCTGGATGAAAGGTATCCTATGTTCTATTCTGTACCCCTGACAACATGTATGCGAAATTTTATAATGATCGGGGCATGAAAGCGTAACTAAAAAAGCAAACCCACAATTGCATTTTTAATGTTAATTAGGATTTACTTAAATATTGAACTATTGAATTAATACTGTTTGTTACGCTTTTATCTCATCGTGAGACAATTTGCTTGTCTGAAAGTTCTCCATAGTTTTCTCGAAAATGTATGAAATATAAAAATTGGCATAACCTACATTTATGCGAGCGGAGCCGCGGTCGAAATCTAGTATATTTTATACCATGATTTTTCGAATTGTGTATACATAGGAATTATTTAGCAACAAAACCTTTTCAATTTCAATAACGTATCTAATAGTCGGTAATCTTCTTCTCCCTAGCCTTTTTATTCCCAAGTAACTTGGGGTCGGCTTTTCTGGATTTAACTGGATATCAGTTTTTACACGGAGCGGCTGCCACCTGACCTCCGCAACCCGAAGGCTAACGATATCCTAAGGCTAAGCCAATGTCAGGATATTATAGGGCACTGACTTCCTAATAACGACTGCCATAGATGTCCATGGCAGCCGGGACCGACGGCTTAACGTGCTCTCCGAAGCACGGAGCAGGCAATAATTGTCAATCAATACGCACATAATTTTAAAATGTCATATAACTGCCACTGCAAAGTTTGTGATGCGAAACCGAGACCCTCTGCATTGCAGTCTGTTGGTCTCCCCACTGAGATATCGCTAATCTATAATAGTCGGTAATACTAACACATAAATATCTAATATTTCTTAAACTACATACCTAATATTAAATATTAAACATAATTATCAGTAGAATAACATTAATAAAGTTCTAAGTCACGAAACAATTTAATGATGTATATTGGGTCCATAAGGTGACCGGTGTTTAGTGCTTCACAGACCCACAGACGGAATACCTACTGTGTGCTCTGGGGTACCCAGGTTATAGATAAAAACTTTGCAGCCACAAAAATAGTGTTCAAAATTACCTCTATTGACTTAATTTAAAGTGTTATACAGTGTAATAAGCGTAGTAGAGCCTCGATGATTTCAGTATGAATGGACCGGCTCGACCAGGGAAGAACTATCCTCTCACAGAATATCGACGTGAAACAGCAGTATACCCACTGTTGTGTTTCGTTCGGTGAGTGAGAGTGCCGGAGGTCCATTCACCCTCTTTCTCCCTTCATTCTTTCTTCTTCCTTTCCTAAAGGGTCGACAACGCGCAAGTGATGCGTCTGGTGTTGCAGGCGTCCATAGGCTACGGTGACCACTTACCATCAGGTGGATCTTATGCTTGTTTGCCACCTTAGTTACATTAAAAACAATAATCTGGTAATAATAGATTACAGAAAAAAGTTTCATGGTAAAACTAGGATTTACCTTTAAAACTCTTTTCTAAACTCTGTTTCCAATCGTTACGTCTTATTTGAGAGAGGTATACGTGCGGGAAAACACAAAAATAAAACATGGCCATCTATACGCGTATATTGTAGAATTTAAATTTAGCCATAGCCAGTGTCCAGGACTTCACATATGATACTTTTTATCCCAGTATACGTTATTATGGGGTTCACGCAGGCAAAACCGCAGGCAGAAACAAGTTTATAGTATTTGTATGCATGTATGGATAGCAAATATCCTGAAACTCGCGTACGCTGCGGTGACCAACCCGACGTGGCGCCCTACTGAGCCGAGTTGAGCTTGCAATTACAAATCACGTGGGAACAAATCTCTTATACAAGCTCCATATAATGGGAATTGCTCTAATATGCTACTACTTGTTCAATGTGTTCGCAACAACCAGTCGATTTAGTAGTTATGTTTAGCTCATATTTTCTATGTGACCAAATCATCTAATTCGATATTTGAATGGACATTTGTTTTTTTTTTAGTGTCACTGTGTGTAAATGGCGATAACTAAAATAAATTTGAATTATTTAAACATTCGAATAACTATTAATAATATAAATATATTCGAATTATTTAAACATTCGAATGGAGATCAATAGCTCGAATATGTTTGAATAAATTGAACAATCGGGTAATTCGAATTATTTTAACCGTTGCATGTCGCTGGACGACAACGGGTGCAAGCACTACAACTTCTTTAGAATAAAGATTTTAATTTGTAATTTTTGATAAGCCGTCACACTGTAGTATCCGCCCTAAAAAGGGACCTGTCCCAATATAAAAAATAATCCATTGTCTATTATTATGTTGGCCTCGTGCAAGTAGCACAGATCGTCGGGACCATTATGGGGAAACCGACAATTGTCAGATATACAGGTTTTCTCACCATATTTGTCTTTACCGTTAAAGCAATAGAAAAATTACTATTGATTCTCTTTTAAAAGAGTCTTCCAAAATTTGTAATTTCTAAACTACATTTTGTATGACAATGAGTTACTAAATTTTGCCTGCGGTTTCGCTCACGTTAGCCTAGATTTTGTCAAAATATTTTTCATCCGCGGGAACGGGAAACTTAGTTGATAATAAAAAAAAATTGTATGGTGCTTTTTCAGAATTTTTTTTTGCGACTAACTTCGCAAACACTCGTACAGCCCACCTAATGGTAAGTGGTCACCGTAGCCTATGGATGCCTGCAACAACAGAGGCATCACTTGCGCGTTGCTGACTCTTTAGGAAAGGAAGTGGGAATGAGAAGGAGCGGGAAGGGAGAAAGAGGGTGATTGGGCCACTGCTATTTATGTCCCGTACCCCTGACAACGTGTATGCGAAATTTAATGATGATCGGTCAAGTAGTTAAGGCGTGAAAGCGTAACAAACAAACTCACATTCGCTTTTATAATATTACTTACAGAGTTCATGAATACTGCCCGCTTTTACTATTTAGTTTAGTTGTAACTTTGTAAGATGCGTGAATGAAGAATGCGTCTTTTTATAGTAGCTAAGTTATACATAAATCATGTGTTTCATCCTTAATGAACATGTAAAATGTAGCATATGCTCGGTCTTCAAAACAATAAAGGATCTTAGTACCATGAAACACCATCGATTCTCATACATCAACAAATGCATGTAGGTAATAAAATCCAAGTACAGTCAGCTACGTAAATTGATCAATACTTATAATTTATACCTACGAATTGTCAATTCTTTTTAAAAATTAAATAACAATTATCTATAAGCGCAAATTGCTGGTATTCTTGTTTCGGAAACCCGCTCCTAACAGAAGTATATATTTTTCATATTTTCGGGCAACTTAACTAAACAAGACACTTTGTTATGCATTTGTGACAAAAATATGGCCAATTACAAGTTTTAATATAGATACATATGTGTATTGGAAAAGACAACATGAGAAAAGCTACTACATGACAGTATTCTACCTTAGTTACAGAAGAGCTAAGCTAGAACACTTGTGTTTGAAATAGTTTTGGTAGTGCATAGGATGTGATTCGAACCCACTTCTTGGATTATATAATGTCATAACATATTTTGGATCAGCGGTATACCAATGGGAACATAATCTGACGGCCAGTCAGAATTTTTTAGAGCAAGCACTTACTCATTACAAAAACATATGTTTATAAAAATATAAGTGCGTAGGTATTCAATAGTAATAAATAAGGTATTAGTTATTTACCTATCGTTGTCATTTTTTTTATTGTATTCTTGGCAAACAAGCTTGATGATAAGCGATTACCGCCATCCATGGACTACCAGTGCAGTCACAAGTGCGTTGCTAGTCTTTTATATTGCCACTGCCCTCATAGGGGGGCAGCGGGTGGGCCTCCGGTACCCTCCCTCACTCGACGAAACACAACGCAAGCGCTATTTCACGCCGGTTTTCTGTGACGCCGTGGTATCACTCCGGTCGAACTGGCCCATTCGTGCCGAAGCGTGGCTCTCCCACGGTCTTGACTTTTAGAAACCTAAATGTCTGACAGTTGTCTAGCCCGCATTGTGCCAACGTGGTGAACTATGACCTAATCAAGCCCATACTAATCAAAAGCCCAGCAATAAAACAATTTCTTGATAAGTCTGATGCTTCTTATATTTGTAAAGATATTTAGATGCTCATTAACTCAATCACGCATAAACCGCTAAACGGATTTGGATTAAACTTGACACAGATGCCCCGGATTAAAACATAGGATATTTTGTGTCCTGGTATACCTTCCTTTGAGATTTACGCAAACTAAGTCACGGTTAGAAACTAGTATTATATACATATAAACACTTTTGAAACTTTGTTTAATGCTGAAGCACTTATGTTGCTGACCGTACTCGTACGAAACGTAATAAAGAGACACAAAACGGTTGTGGTTGATTAGTTTAAATATTTAGTGGGGCTTGCACAAAACCGTCACCTAATTCAATACTCCTATCACGAGTGGCTGTGTAGTCATCGATAGGCATTATAGTAAAATTGTATTATCTGGTTAGACTAGATGTTGGAATATTTGAGGGAACGTTTTTGAATACGGAGATTTAGTCATTGTTGGAGATATACATGACAGTCTGAACTAACAGACTTTTGTGATCGCAAAGGCAGGGGAGGGGAGAACTGTTATTGATTGGTAGCTCATCTTTGAGCATCTACTCAACTAACTCAAGTTAAGTTTGCGTGATTCCGAATTCCATTCCGAGGTCAGACAAAGTATAACTGCTTTTTTAAGAATTTTTTAGTAACAGCACGGAATCTGGTAATGTGGTATGATAGATGTAAAAGGATGAAAAGTCGCTCCCTAGAACATAGGATTAATAAATATAGCATGCAAAATGTAAAATAAATTTATTATTATGCCGGTGATATACACTTAGTCTACCTCTACAGTCATATATAAGCGTGAGTCTATATATACAAATATAGTCCCATAACTCTATTCCAAATTTAAAAAAATTAATTGAGTAGGCAGTGTTGTATTATACTCACATTTCGCTAGCTGTAATTTTAAAGGGTCTTAAAAGGGTCCATGGCTATTGCCGTACGAAGCACCAGAGGCTACGTACCCGTTGGATCTCCAAGTTTGGACCTCATCAACTAATATGATCCTTTGGACCTCTACATTTGTAATAGGGTCTAATCTTGAAGGTCCAACGGGTACGCAACCGCACCAGACTGCAATGTCGCTAATAAATTGCTGTAACCGAAAAACCCATTACCACTTTGCAACATAAGCAATCGCATTCATTACCTATGCGCCATCAAAGTAATCATATAATTATTTTATAAATGTACAATACCTCCTAAAATAAGCAGAGATAGCCTAGTGGGTGACCGTTGGACAGGCACGCAAAGGTCTTGAGTTTGGTTCCAAGGCCACCTCCAACTTTGAAGTTATATGCGTATTAATTAGTTAATTATCGCTTACTTAAACGGTGTAGGGAAACATCGTGAGGAAATCTGCATGTCTGAGAGTTCTTGATAATGTTCTCGAAGATATCTAAAGTCTGCCAGCTAGCACTGGGCCAGCGTGGTGGACTACGGCCTAACCGTTCTCACGTTAAGAAAAAGCCCGTGCCCAGCAGTGAAACAGTTTATATACAGGCTGATATTATTTTAACTACAATAGTAAATGTGTTTCAAACACATGGTAGCTACTTGTAGATCACAAAACAGCTCGCCACATGCAGTGGTCAGTATCTATGTGTGGGTAATATAGGTCGACCACCACAACGCAAAGGTTTGTTTACACGTTTAGATCCAACCGATAATGTCATTACTAGACTAGTACCAGAACAAATAGTTTAATGTAATCTGGATTAACTAAATTATGTGATTTAATTACCACATTAGTGAAGATCGATTAAATCTGATTGAAACATTTATGGTAGGGAATTTCATATTGTCGATTTTTATTGTAACCTCAGCTGGCGTAGTGCTGACCTGACCCCTGAGTATGTGCTGAATGTTGTGGGTTCGATACCCGCGTGGAAAAATCTCTTTCATCTCTTCAGAGAGCAAGGTATACCTAAGATTTTTTTTGGTCGTCCGAAGTACCACACTCCGCCTGATGGCAAGCAATCATGTGCTCCAAGAGCAGTAGCTTCCACACCATTCTCATTGGAGCTGAGGCGATGTTGAGGTCCCTACTTTCACGGCATGAGAAGGTGCTTTTTCACACCCCGCTTAAAGGACCCAGGTTTGAAAGAAGTAGGAAACACGTGCCTTGGCAGAATATTCCATGCCTTGCTCGTTCGGCAGAGGTATGAGGACCCAAACTTGTTGGTGCGCGCTCTAATCGACTTTACCGTGTAACTGTAGAAGTGTATATGGTGTACGCAAAGCAATCATGATGTTTATAATTGGAAGTGTCTAAGCATTTCCAATGATACTATATATATAGATATATATATAGATGATTATATAGATACTATATAAACAACTACCTATTTTTACTTTGTCTATTTCGGACAGTGGTACTGAAAGAGACTGATATGCATAAGATCTCGAGTTTGATTCTCGGGTCGATCAACCTGCAATTGAATCTTTGTGTCCAGAAATTCTAAGTAGTAGCGCGGGGTCGGTAACTATAACACTTATGAGCATAGCTAGCAAAATGCGAATGTAATACAGCTCTGTCTACCTCTTCGGTGACATATACGTGAGACTACATATGTATGTTATATTGTCTTAAGCTTACGCGAATGTTATACATTGAAATTTAACAGCTTTATACATTTAAAGCAACAAAGTAGTTCGTATCTTTTATTTCCTCACAAATCCTCTTCATCTCTACATTATTTACTTTACTATTCTATCACATTACATAACCTCACATATTAAAAAAAGAGCGGCACATCCCAACCAGAAAGCACATGGTATCAAAAATTCAGCACACCACTGCCAACGCATAGCGCGAAAAATTGCTGGATTCACAACACGTTTTAAGTGCTAGAGTCAGGCAGTCGGGGTAACATGTCACACAAAGCCAGCTGAGAGGTGTAATTGGTAGCTAATCCTCGCCTTCGCCGCTAGTACGACGGATTGCTGGCAACACAGGCGGTATAACATATTGGGTTGCTACGTTAACGTGGCGAAATTTACCGAAAAATAAGGTAATTTTGCGGCAGTTGTGTTGAAATTGACATCTCTTTCACATATTAGGAAACACTTGCGTTTCTTTTCATTTGGATGTGTTCATGTAGGTACTGCAATAGCTAGGGTTCAAAGCTACAACGTCTCTATTGTTAGCCAATATTATTTAACCATTGATTGGCACCGCTTTTATTTGTGATTGTCTTCAGTAATGTCAGTTTAAATGGAATTTCTAAGATGTATACTCCCAATATAGACAGACAATAGACAAACATTTTCCATATAGAGATTTCGCAATAAACACTAATAAAGACGTGAAAGTCCTAACATTACATACATGAAATATTACCAGACTCATTTGTCAACCGAGTATATTAGTAGAATGATTAAAAACAAAACAATGTAGGTTAAAAAACGAACACATTCAATAGATGGCGATAAATAAATATCTCTATATAACACCATTAAAGGAATCGCAATAAATACTAATAAAGACGTGAAAGTCTTAACATTACATACACGAAATATTACCAGACTCATTTGTCAACCGAGTATATAGAATGACTAAAAACAAAACAATGTAGGTTAAAAAACGAACACATTCAATAGATGCTGATTGGCAATCGCGTGAAATGAATTTTTAAAATCGTGGCGACAGGAATGTTTAGAATTTTATCACAGTTATGACGCTCGTGCCTATTTCAAAATTCTTTTATAGCTTCCTTCTTTTTACTGTCTGCAGTAAAATGAGAATGTTTTTGATGATAGCTGGAATGTTATGTTTCTACATTGTCTGAATATACAAGGGGAGACGGCTAAAACACTATTATTCCTAGTCTTATTTATAAATGTGGACATCATACATACACATAGTACAGGCATATCTATATATTTCCTAAGGAGTTGGTAGAAGTGCATTAAACTCACATTTTCTTTCGACTAAGGGACGAGCCTATCGCAGTCAAATAGGGATATGCCAGCCTTTATACTACAGAAAATTTCCTAACAGATAATCCCAATCAGACGATTGACTCTCATTGGCTTTTTATGTCATTGGCGTGCTGATAAAAAGCTTATCTATAGCTACATTGTCTGAACACATATCTAACAGGTCTGAGAAACAATCGATATTCGATACGAGTTGAATCGAGAGCAAAATAATCGATTCTCGATATAATCGAGTATAGGAAGATCGTAAAGCGTGCTGACTGAAGACACATTAAAATAAAATGTATATCAGGGGATGTTATTGCGTGACGAAACTTGTGTTGCTATTTGCACAAAATAAGGTATGATTCGTACTTATTTTTCTAAATAAAAGGAATTGGTGTTTCTATTTATCGATCTCATTCGTCGCTATACTTATTTGTCGAATAATACCAATGGTGTTTGTTCAAATATTCCATTAAAAAGCGTCATATATTGATAGCTCTAACGTACAAACATGTAGTTGATTTTTAACCAATTAAACAATCAATATAATCGAAATGTTGTGCTAAATTTGGATATAGATAGTCAAATACTTGATGCCATCAAAGTACATCAATTAATACTTAACTAAATCAAGGAATAATTCTGATTAGCATAGAAAAATATCTACTATATAAATCTACAATTATGTAAAAGCGGTTTGTTATTAAAGTGTTTTATTTTTATTTTTCCCGCGCCCTTGGCGCTATAACATACGCGGTCACCTCGCCCCTATCCCACACTGAATGTTGTGGGTCTGACGCCAGATAAAAAAATATATTGTTATCCATAAATAGTTGTTACAAGTTTGTGTGTGTTTTTGTACCTGCTTTTTAATGTTTGTAAAGTCCTACAAGCCACCTACAGGTGGAAGCGACGTTTTTTAAGAAGTATGCAGCTTTGCTCTATGTATGTAACTTCTATGCATGGATCAAACGTGAAGCTTGATTGATTGATTAAACTTTCGGCGTGATTAAACCCAAACCACAAGAAATACACATGTTCTTTATTTTCCCTATCAGCAAGGACTATTTATCAGCAACCTACCTCGTATTAGGGTAAAACAGAATACTGGCAACCCTCTCTGCACACATTGTTTGTGTATTCTTGCGGTATTACATATGTATATGTTTATGAAGTGCGTTGATTCAAGTGCTCGGAATGCACAGAGTAAATCTCCCGTTTACTGCGGATTTCGCTATAATCCGCTCTTCTTTAAGACTCCTGTATTTGCTCAGATTCGCGAAATATTATGCTTGCTTTGGGTACAAGATAAATAGCAGTGACGAGGTAATATCTTAGCTAGTAAGCATTAGTTACTGCTACACTGCTATTAAGCAGTGATGCGTTTTATTTATGTTTCATATTAAACCGGGTTATAATAGAAAAGTGTGATTGATGTGATGTGATCAAGATAGATATATATAGATAAAGTACAGGCATTGTTATAAGTAGCTGAACATAAATCAAATTTGTAGCATTTTTTAATGAATTAAACTTACTTATTAATGCCCTTTAGTAATAAACTGTGATTAAGTAAACTATCCCTTAATTGTTACTGCAGTAAAAGATGAGGAATTACCGTTATTGTGTATGATAGAGCGCTTTATAATTTCGGAAATGTATTGTACTTACTTGTATACGATGTACATGAGAAGAAGGGGATACATGCTCGATTTAATCATACGGATATATGATGCCTATATAGCTCGCGTAATTGTTTCAAATTGTGCATGTTACCCGCGTCATGTACTAGCTATCAATTTCGACTTAGCTGTTGCTTAGGTTAAGATTAGTGTATCGTTTCAAGCCTGTTGTTTGGTCTTGTTTTGTATCTATGTTTAAGACTGCGCCAAACGTAAGACGCGGTTGGACTGAATGACAGAGCTCGATATTCAAATCGGCGCGCGGCCGCCATTGTAAAATTGTATGGAGGATTTGAAGTGCTTGTTTGATAAATATGTATCTTTATTGTCAACCAATAACTTAAATATTTGGGGCGGACAAATTGTAATATAACTATCTATGTTTTGTTTAAGCTGTAAAATAAGACATATTTCTACTGTTATAATCTAAAAATCACGTAACACGTGTTTACGTTTTTTCATTTTTCGTGCAAATTTATGTAATTTTGTAGGCGAAAATATTCATTATTTTAAGTTTTTCACACGGAGTAATTGTAAACACATTCATTGTTATGGTAAATGTATATTTTATATTTGTATTAAACAAAAAGTATTGATTTTATCAACTTAACTGTGACCGCCTGTTTTGGCAGATTTCGCTCGGCGCAGTCTTAAGTATGTCACACTTCTACTTCGCTTGCTATGTTCTCATCGCGCGTTTCCAAACGCCGTGTTATGGAAAATTTACTAACAGAACAGCACAATACGATACTGAGCTTATGTATCGCACACAGACATATGCATAAACTTATTCCACGTGACCATCGAAATTGTCCATTTGACTTCCCTCCCCTGTCTCTCTCTCCCTCAATCCTAAACCATGGTGCGTCCTTTCCCCAAAGACTATTGATTGGAGACGCCCTTAACTTCAAGCCTACCCTGACCTGACTGATTCCTCAGACAAAATAAATACTAACATTACGAAACACGTAATTTAACTGATCATTGATAATTCCAATTCAGTGAATATTCTTCTCGTATCTTAGACTAACGGAGTAGTTATTCCAAAATTCGATTTGTAGTAAAAACATTCTGAGCTCACAAATGGTTTGGAACACAATTTGAAGAGTTTGATTACAAGTATAGCGAAATGGAACATCTTATACAGTACCTAATAAGAGTAAAAAGATATTGATTAAGTCCTGGGCATCTTTGTTTGATGTTTAGTTTTTTAATTAAAAATATTATAGCTTCAACCGATTTCTAAAATAAAAAGTGGTGATATTCTAAGCATAAATATCCATACTTAGTCTTAAGCCTATATATTGCTGAAGTGGTCCACATTTCGCCATCTTTAGTTTTAGGTTACGAGCTTGTTGGCACAGTATTAGATTCTTTGCTCTTACTGAATAAAAAATAACAGAAATTACCTAAAATACAATTCTCGAACAAGTTATCAAAACCCGAGGCTTCATGCGCTACATTCGCATTCAGCCACACCATCGACGCTGTATAAAATAATGTCTAATAGTAGTCGTGTTTATAAAAAGTGTCAGTATCCATACTGACAATTTTTTCGTATAAACGCTTTATTTTATTATAGCTGACCCGCATATCTTCGTCTGCTTCACATAAGAGAATTTTCCCGATTTTTGCGACATATTTCTCTGATGTTCCGCTCCTAATGGTCATAGCGTGATGTTATATAGCCTATAGCCTTCCTCGATAAATGGGCTATCCAACACTAAAATAATTTTTCTATTCAAACCAGTAGTTCCTGAGATTAGCGCGTTCAACCAAACAAGCAAACACACTCGTCAGCTTTATAATATTAGTATAAATTGGAAGGGTATAATACTATTAATATAAACAACATTTTGATATTGTGCTAATATAGCCTTATGCGAAAATGCTGATAAACTAATATAAAACTGAGGATAATGTTTCGAAACATTCGATACCCTATATTGCGTATGTTTTTAAATAACTAATCTCTGCATAAACCTAGCCATAGAATCACAATTGCTGCGATTATTTGGAATTAGAGCGGCTTACGTGCAACCATCTCGTATCCTCGTTTTCTGCTGTTACAAAGTGTATGCTATAACTGCCGCAGCGGCAGTAACAGTCCTGTGAATAAAATATACGTAGATATACTGCGGTTAGAGGAGCCAGGGGTCTTAGGTAACTACAACTGAATGGTCTTTATCGATCCTATACAACTAAGAACCTCTCTTATAAACTTAAATATTTTATAGAGGGTCTACATGATTTTTAGAGATATATGTGATGGTTTTATACATTTTGATTAGTTCGCCAATATTGCTGCACGTGGCCCTTTTTACTTTAAAGCGTGTGGTTCGCGCTTTTTACTTTAAAGCGAGGGAATATGTATGGAAATGCATAGCAGTAATCAAACCTGAGTAGGTGCGTCGGCTTTGAAACTAATGGTACACCCTCAGGATACCTATAACGCGTATCCTGGGCATCATAAATTTACGTAATCAAAGCATGTCTTGCCATTAACTGCACGAATGGCGGCGTGGTTTAAGTGGCTGCCTCGTCACTCTCGCTACGTCGAGTGCTGTCGGTTCGATCCCCACACGGAACAAAAATTTGTGTGATCCACGAATAGTTATTCCGAGTCTGGGTATTTTTTGTGTCCATTGGTTGAATGTTTGTAAAGCTTCCCACTACACATGATTGATTCCTAGTGCGGGAGTTGTCTTTTAAAACAAAAAAATAATAATTTACCTGGTACAGCTGTAGACTCAATGCTATTACTGAGAATTTCTTGACAGGAAACCTCAATAAAACTTTCCCTGGCCTGGAAATTTTACCCGACACCCCATGCAAAGTAGTCACTTACAATACCACTACGCCACTAAGGCAGTCAGATATTCTCCTTTTGTAAAATATTGTCTCTCACAAACTTGTAAAACTGTCTAAAGTATATTAAGGTGACCTTAATAAATACTTATCACCTCAAGTTTAAGATGAAATTAGGTACTTGGTATGAATACATAATTTGGAATTAATACAGTTAATAACTTAAATAGTTGCGAATAAATTGGATTTATTTTGGAGCGACAGTCGTTCATTTAAGAATATTCCAGACGACTTGCTACTTTGAGTTTAAGAATAACTGCTATCTGATGACAAGTCCAAAGGGCTCCAAGATTCGACCACACGTTATAATATCGGGATGCCTAGTGAGAGTTTGTTATACGTTAACGCGATCGAAACGTTTATGACGTTCGGCGCTCCGATTGGCCCGCTCCAAGCTGTTAACCAATCAGAGAGCCAATCGCGGTAAACGTTTCGGTAAAAACAACACGCACTAGTCACCCAGATGACTGGTTCTTCTTTTTGGAAAAACAACTCGCGCGCTTTGAATAGTTCCTGTATCACGGACGCTTTACAAACATTCAAACAACTAACACAAAGAACCCAGGAGAGCCATTCGTGTATCACACACATTTTCCTCATGACTATTCATATCGAGTGTTAATGGTTTTTTATAATAACATGTTAGCCAGTCCCTTAACATGGTTTCTAGTGCACGGATCTTTTGCCTTATTCTATATTGTTTTATATTTTAACGTTCTGCACTCATTCTTCATATTAACTATTTTAAATTTAAAACCTCTTCCCTGCGCGTAATATATTTAAAAGAGGGTACAAAATATTCTCTTCACTTATTACCTCGCTTTTAACTTAATCTTTACCCAAGATTTAATCTGAGACCCTAAACATAGCTCGTACTCGTATTTAGTATCGCTGCACCACCAAATTACTTCAAATATTTTATTACATTAATAAATACATTCAAGATTACGTCATGAATGAAGTGCTGTGTAACCGTTATTGCAAGCAGACAACAGCGTCGTCAAATTCTATATTAAATGCAGCGCATTGTAGAAGTACTGAAAAGATGGTCCGCTCACTGAATACATTCAGATCACAAAAGGATGACGTCACTATAGTCGATCTATCATAGAAGTAAAGTTAGCAAAAGCAATACCTCAGCGAGTCTAAAGTGAAGTTTCAAGTTTAAGTTTTGGTTGTTCTACCTTTATTATTAAACGACGAGATTTTGCTCTTGAAATCTTTCAGTGTGGTTGCATAAGACTTTAATGAGAAACCAAGAAGAATTAATATATAATATTAGCTTTTCCCTCAGCTTCGCTCTTGCTTATGTAGAATTTGTCAATCAATTTCTATCCCGCGGTAACTATGGCCTTTTCTGTATACCTGACTACGTGTATGCGAAATTTTATGATGATCGGTCGAGTTGTTAAGGCGTGAAAGCGTAATAAACAAACAAACTCACATTCGCATTTATTATATTAATTAGGATATGACCTTTCATATTTAAGAAGTAATTTGATCTTTTTTGTGAATTTGTGTCTTTATTTATAAATTGTTGCAGAGTATAAAATAATTAATGTTACTTGCAACTTCGTTCGTGTTTCTTTAAAAAGTATTCTATGACTTTTTAAACTTTCAAGCTGTCTCTATAACAAGTTGTTTTTAATATCTGTCCACTGTTTAAGTTGTGAAGAACTGGTTTAAAGAACATTTTCTTTACTTTTATTATTTGGTAAGCAAATGAACTTAATAAAAAATCATTCAGTTACTGCTTTCAGACTCTATTCTATTCGTCCTCTTATTGATAAAGATGACAAAAAAAGAAAGATAATACATAAAGATGTGTATCTATACTGTCTATGTACATATTGTTTGTAACTACCAGCGTGCTATATATGTTTAATACATAAGGTAAGAATAAAATATGGACTATAGATATGTGTTTTAGTTGGTTATTATAACAAATATACAGGGGTAATTTCGAATTCATAGTATTAGGATAACAGCAGCGATAGCAGATAATATTGTTCTCGAGACCTCTACGTGGCAGATTAACGGTCACCCGTTCAAAGCCAAGGCGCGTACCTCTAGCTTTTCAAAGTTACGTGTGTATTAAATAGTTAATTATCGCTCGCTTTAACGGTGAAGGAAAAATATCATAGAGCAGCCTGCATGTCTGAGAGTTTTCTATTATGTTCTCGAAGATATGTAAATTCTGTCATTCCGCACTGGGCCGGCGTGGTAGACTATAGTATAACCCTTTTCGTCTTGAGAATAGGGACAGTTTATATACAGCTGATATTATATTACCTTTAAAGCGCGTTACGTCAATAGACAATTTTCTAAAGAAAGTTATTTGTTTAAATAGCAATCTCACCATAACATATGCGTTGTGTGCTACCGTCCAGATTTCTTCTTATTTCATACGTAAAATTTACGTATGAAATAAGAAGAAATCTGGACGGTAAATTTTCAGTGAGTATTGCCTCAAATCCTAAACAAATAATTACATTTCTATGCCAGAGACCACGGTGTATAACTAAAATTTCATTTGTAATATATCAAGCAAGTGAAACTAGTAAATACGTTTAGTCATTATTTTACTTATATTATATTACGATGAAAGCATGGATACAACGATTATACGGTGGTCTAAGTACTCTAAGAACTGATCGAGGTATCATTTGCGGTAGCGCATTATCATACAAGGAACCACTTCGAACACGATAGGCGATCACTTGATATCGCTAGCCGCGCGCCTGAGCGGTATCATATAGCTCGATAGCCTTTCACACTGGCTGGCGGTTGTTGATACCGAACTCATGAATGGCCATATTTATCACAGCGTTTAATTGGGAGCAGTACTTTTTTCTGGGTGAAAGGTCCCTATGTCTATATGTCCTGACCACATGTATGCGAAAATTTCATCGGTCGAGTATTTGAGACGCGAAAGTGTAACAAAAGGAGAAAGAAGAAAGGAGATTATTATAAAACTAAACGAAGACTGTCTGGATGTCGCAGCGGTAGTTAAGCGCAATACACACCAAAGTCGCCGACCCGCCGACACAGCCCGCCGACACAACCCGGCGGCCTATATGAATAGAATCATGTCGGCAACATGTGCCCGCGCGTGTTGCCCGCCGACATGCTGGCGGCATGTCAGCGGCCTACGTACGCAAGCCCTCAGTTGCCCGGCATCATTCGAGCAATAGTGACGTGCTAGTATTTAAACTCAGTCTAATCCAACAGCTTCGTTCCCTTTGAAGGCATCCAGCAATAATAATTCCACAAGCTGCTATCAACAGATCACTGTCATCGTCCATGATTTATAATTTATTTACTTAATTATCCTTGAGATACAGCACACAAATTATAAGACACAACCTTTTTCGACACGCGGCAATCTCTAACTGCCAAATAAATTTCTCATGACGAGCCGCCGACATGCCGCCGACAAAGTTTTCCGACTTGCAATGAATGAAATCGCCCGCCGACAAAAAGTTGTCGACATAGGTCGGCGGGTCGGCGACTTTGGTGTGTATTGCGCTTTAGAGTGACTTCTATGCATGAGATCCCGTAGTCGATTCCGAGAATCGGGCAAAGTGGTATTGGGTTCTTCTGTCATAAAATCCTCAGTATTGCATGTCGTAAATGTTGAGACCTCGCGTCGTTTCGTTAATATTTTACCACCTACTACTCAGTTATAAGCCAGGGAGATTCGCTATGGAACAAAAATATTAATTTTAAATCATTATGGTATATATCAGAGGTTCCCAGACTTTTTTTCTCATAGACCACTTTCATAATATAGCAGGTTCCAGTGGACCCCCTGCAGCTACATTTCTACCATATTCCTTGGCATTCTTATTTATATTGGTGAAGAATCAAAGAAGTTCATACAATAAAAAGAAATTATCAAACCTCTAGGGGCTGAACTTTTTTTTTTAGAAGTACTCTTTACTAAGAGTTAACTAGGGGACTGAGATTTTTTTTTTAGAAATTCTCTACCGAAAAGTCGGTAGGTGTGACCACTGGTACTGAATATGGAATATGCAAGGTTTTACATGTAACGTCGCTCAGCTTCATAAAATATTATCTGCCTACAATGATAGGTGAAGTCTAGCCAACATTTTAGTTCTTCACTATAGAAAGCAAATAAACTTTCGTGGAACCCCATTTCTTTGTCACGCCAACGTAGACCCCCGTCGAGTCTCCCGTGGACCCCTGGGTGTCCACCTGGACCACTTTGGGTACAAACGGTATGTATGATATTCTAAATTTGAACCTTTCTTCAGGGTGATGCTTCATATCGATTGTCATAGATATTCATAACGACGAGATGAGAAGTTTGATTACGTGTATACTGACGCACATACATATAAATGTAGCTTATTGTAAATAGTTATCCATTTACTGTCACGACGGAAGCAACGTTGCTTAACCTTACAGATCAATCGATATCAGGGTTAGCAACTGCATCACGGGACTGGTAAAAATATTTCAGTAACACAAGAATAATAAAACCATTTATATTTTTGGACAGAATAGTAATCCATACAAATGGCGTGGGCCAAAGTTACCCCATTTACAACACAAACTTTTTCTTAAAACAGCAACAGGAAGACATTAATTTAAGTGAAAAACCTTAGTCATATATTTCCATGATGATATTACTTTTGTTCCACGCACTTGGCATAAATATGAGTTAAGGCTCGCATCCTGACACATGCGGGGTATAATTCACAAGGACTTTAGAACGAGGCTATAATAAGCAATAAATCTAAATAATCACGAAACGGATTTGTTTATCACGCTCTCAAATAAGAACGTTCACTTGAAGTTATCAAATTATATAAAGTCGAAGTTTGTCATTTTTGTTTTCAAAGTAATTAAAAGTTCTCTTTCTGTAACGAAATAAGTTGATGGCTATCACGTCGGCGCAGATATTATTTATCTGTCTGAGCTCCGTCGTTTAGGACTTATATCTAATATTCTGAAGATTATGAAGAAATAAGGATCGCGAGGACGCTTGTTTTTCTTTATAATTGTGTACTTCAATCAAGAAATTTAGGATCAGAACCGAATTTTGTAGCATTTATTAAAGTGTCGTTGACCTTCTTAAGCATTAGTACTGACCTTCAACTGCCTGATATCCGTGACGACGAAAAGGTAAACCTGTCGTTTAATAGATTGGCAACTGTCGATTACACTTCAAGTTTACCTTTTTATTATTTACACAAGATTCAAACTAATCTTACTAATGTAATCATACACTGCCTCTTAAACCTAAATAATAATAAAATAATATCAATACCATACTTTTATACTCTTCTCGACGTAGGTAACATCTCTGTCTAAGCCTTTGCAGATAAAGACCATATGAAATGAATATCAAAACAATAGTTTTGTTTTAGGTACAAGATTTTGCCCGTGGCTTCCCTCGCAATAACGTAGATTTCATCATCGTCAAGAAATATCTATCCCTCGTGAACAGGACATTTTTCTAAATGAAATATATCTTATGTCCTTATATGTACCCCTGACAACGTGTATGCGCAATTACATGAAGATCGGTCAAGTAGTTAAGACGTAATAGCGTAACAAACAAACTCACAGTCACATTTATAATATTAGTTAGGACCAAATAAAAAAGTATAAGAGCGCAATCATCTGCCTGTCTAACAAACAAGTTACAAAAAGAGGGCATGTGGGAAGAATGGACGACGAAAGATTTACTAAAAAGTAGACAAAGCAATAGTGAATAGGACTGTTAAAAAAGAAAAACCTAGTCAACCGTTTTGTGACCAGGTCGAAGACATTCTAAAGAAAGGCTAGCGTAAGTGTACACTAAACTGACGGGTGAGAACGAAGAATTTATTGTGAGTAAATAAATCAAGAAACATATATTATGACAGGCACGTAGCAAGTCGAAAAGCGTTGTCTCTGTCTGTCTTTACGGGTAAAAGCGTAAGTACGTTCATATGTATGTATCTGTAAGTAACGAAATTGCCAAAGGATTATAATAAGTATACAATAATGTCAGCCCTGTATATAAACCGACCCACTGCTGGGCACAGGCCTCTTCTCAGTGTGAGAAGGTTAAGACTGTAGTCCACCACGTTGGCCCAGTGCGAGTTGGCAGACTTCACACATCTTTAAAAACATTAAGAAGAATTCTCAGTCATGCAGGTTTCTGTACGATATTTACCTTCACCGTTAAAGCTATCGATAATTAAGTATTGAATACCCACATAACTATGAAAACTCAGATGTGTGTGGCAGTCCAATAGTTTCATACTAGACTATTTCTTCCATCTGCCAAGGAATGATTGAAGAAAATACATTGCGAAATCGGTTCTCATGCATACTGCGGATGATGTAATTCCATCAAAACATAGCTTACGTAAAGCCAGTTAAAAAACATACTTACAGATCATCAACACGAATGAATACTCATGAAATCTGTACAAGATACCCATCTTACACAAACAAAGCATATCATCAAGAAATATTCCGTGAATTTTATCAAATGGTGACGCAATTTGGGCCGCGCTAATGTTCTTTTTACGATTTGTTGTGTAAAACACTTTTGATGTGGACCCAGCTGCACCGTATATACGTATCTGTGTATTGATATACAGAAATAGAATCCCATTGATGTATTGACGTACAACCTGGTGGTAAATTACTCTTTTAATCGGTTTATTTTGCAATGGTTATGGCTTGTAATCTTTGGACATGGCCACCTGTATTCGATGGGTGTAATGATTTATTTGTTTTACAATACTGCTAGTGTTATTGTTGTTGGTTTGATTTATGTTTATTGCTGTGCGTTACAGCAAGCGTTTTGTAAGAAACTGCAACACATATATAATAAGGTATCTAACTGTCAGTTAGGAAAAAGAAGCAATGTATTTTATTCAGTAAATCGTAAAACACGTCATTCACAGAGAGTCTTTATCTCCGAAGGTTTGGGCAGAAGTATGTTGTAGCAGTTTTTTTTAAATTAACCCCTTTTTTTGGCATCTAACCTATGTACAAGCAGCGATAGCTTAGTGGCGAGACCAACAGACTGCAATGCAGAGGGTTTTGGGTTCGAACCCACGTCGCGCACCTCTGACTTTCGGAAGTTATATGACTTTTCGAAATTATGTGCATATTCATTGACAATTATCGCCTGCTCCGTGCCTCGGAGAGCACGTTAAGCCGTCGGTCCCGGCTCCCATGAACATCTATGGCAGTCGTTATTGGGAAAGTCAGTACCCTCTAATATCCTGACACTGGTCTAACTGGTCAGGTGGCAGCCGATCCGTGTAAAAACTGATATCCAGTCGAATCCGGTTAGACTAGAAAAGCCAACCCCAAGTGACTTGAGAATAATAAAGGCTAAGGGAGAAGATTTTGGAAACAAACCGATATAATAATCATTAAATATAAATAACAAGCAAAAAAAGGACTCTTATGTATCTGACGTAATGACGCCACTTAGTGAACTAGCTCTTGCACTAGTCGTGAATCGAAAATTCCGTCGAAGAATCAAAGGTACTAAAATTATATGTATATTGATTGTAGAATCCCAAGTAAAATGAATTCGTCCCAAGCCATGATTTAACCCACAAAAGCTGGTGCATTGACAATGATGACTAATGCGCTAACCGAGCAATTAATTCTAAGGCTCAGTTCATGTATTTAAGAAACGTATCATGTTACCTACGGGCCTTTAACTTTTGTCACATATGCTATGTAAAATATGTCAATTTTCACTGCCTATATAAAACGACTCTTTTTAAATATCGGAACCGAGACTAAAGGAAATTCAAGCAAAATGAATTTTGTTTTTATTGGACTCTTATTGTCACAACAAACAAGCAGCCATATTTCCTATCTACGCAGACATAGACAGAAACTTTCGCTTTGAGAACAAAGAAACAGTACTTTATATTATAAACATAGTCTCATGTTTAATCCTGAAATGATAAGCACACTTGCATTTCGCTGAACGTCCTACGTAATAGACATACAATATAAACTTAAAAAGATATTATTCTTCAGATAACCCGAACGGGCCAAAGTAACCCGAACTAGTCATGTTAACACTCTTTTCTTAAGTTTTCGTTTAACTTTGCCAATGTTATTTTATTAGACAAACAGAGATTCTGTCGGCAAGTCGTCGTTTGTCATACGGGTAACCATGACAGGTTTCAATTACCCCTTCCTCTTAGAGGACAGACGTTCGGACCCGGAACGTCTTATATCTAAGACATTTTTTTTTATTTGTGCCTATGTTATTTCGATACATTTCTGGTGATTTTAATGGGTGACTCGTCGAGGCTGCAGTAAAGAATTTATTTAATTTCTTAAAAAAGTTATCTTTTCTAATGCGAGAAAATAATTATTTATTTTCGCGCATTAGATAAGAATGCTGTGTCACGGGGAGCCTTACAAACATTCAAACAACGGACACAAAGATGACCCAGACTTGAAATAACTATCTTTTTGTGGATCACACATATTGCCGTCCCCTGTGGTGATCAAACCATCACACTTGAAGTGACACCTTTCATCACTACGCCATCTAAGTAGACAAAGAATTAGTTAATGCGACTGTTGCACCACCAAGGTAACCAGTCGTCCAAAGTGTTAGTTGGTTTCTCTATCAGGAAATTCTTCGTAGCAGGACGGAGTCTTAAACGGAACTCGGTTATCAGATTTATACTTTCCGCGTAGCACTTAACGGAAAACGGGCAATGATGGCTTGCCCCCTACTTAAGGCTGCCTGTCCATTGAAGCGGAGCGAGGCTGCGGAGCGGAGAAACGAAGCAATATTAACCAATAGGATTGCATAAAATCTCGCCTCTGCTCCAGTATGGAATCCTAAATTTAAAGGACAGGCAGCCTTATGGGACCTAAAGCCATATAGCCGAAAGTGGGTGTATTGTTCCTGTGCCTCTCAGTTCAGGTATGTAACCGTGAAAGCACTAACTATTTACTAAAGCTAGAAAGCTACATTTTTGAACTATGTAATTAAATAAGATTAGGGAAAAATTCTGATCTAAGTTTTATAAAATCTTAGGTTTAGATTTTTAGAGTTAATTTACTATACTTCAGTAAACATTGATTTATTTCAAGTAATTTGTCCAAATATATATTACAAAATAATAAATTATTCAAAGAAAAGTTGTATTAAACATACTTAGTCACACCTTTAATGCCCGAATTGTAGGCAGAGTTGTATTGCCAACATTTCACCAACTTCGGTTATAGGTCCCATGTCATAATAATAAGCTATTGATCTAAACAAATAAATAAAAGCCGAACCTATTGCCTTTTACTAGGCATATGTATGTAATTCATGACTCTGTGCTGTTATTATCTATATAAAAGTATTTTTTTTAAATTATATTTTACTATGTCTAGGAGTCTGTTAAACAGAAGCCATATTTAAAAGCTAGTGTGCTCGCTATTAAATATGGGTAGTGTGTACTCTCCTACACACTAATTTAACCCTCAATATTACTCTATATAACAGCGATAGCCCAATAGAAAATTCTTGGACCGCTACGCAGAGGTCTCGAGTTCACAGAGGTACTTCCAATACTAACTATATAACTTCGAAAAGTTCTTTTTTTTTCTCGTGATATGCGAATTAACCTGTCAATTATTTCAATTCCAGACATAATTCAAAATCTCTTTTATATGGCCGCCTGTGTGCCGCTGTATATCTCAATAGCTTCATTAATTACCGCTCGCTAAAATGGTGAAGGCTAAACATTATGAGGAAAACTGCATGTCGGAGAGTTCTCCATGATATTCCCCAAGATATGTGAAGTCTGCCAACCCGCACTAGGCCAGCATGGTGTTCTATGGCCTAATCATTATAATTAAATTTAAAAACAACAACCATAAAAGCTCACAATACAGTATATAAATTGCCTTTAATCCGTAAATAACGCCATCATCTGGGACACGCAAGTCCTGGACTACGGGACAAATATAAATATTAATTCTGCGCATTCTTGGAACTGCTCTCCTGTCATTTGTCATCCGTAGATACCGTAGCCGGGATACTTCACGTTTATTACGAGTTTTAACAAAAAAAAGTTTAATGATATTTCATTTTGCAAGTGTATATTCATTGGATAGATAAATAAGTGTTGTTTGTTTCACAATTTATGTGGAGTTACTTCAGAGTAATTGTTATAGTCTGGAATGGTTCTTTTGTGCAAATTTGATTTCATAAATTGTAATTGCTTAACGTTTCTTCTGTCATCTTGGTGGTTACTTATATAATAGAACCAATAAGCTATAAACACATACATACACATCTATAAACTCACAAAGGATAAATGCAAAATAAAAGTTGACCGATTGGCTATTGACATTAAACTATGATGATACTGAAAAAATAAGTACTATTGTGGCTTAATATTAACCTAATATTATCTTCTGTTTACGCGAATGTTATTCATTGAAATTAAACTACTATATACGGATTTTATCGCGTTATTTATTTTACACTTAACCGCTCTCACGTACGCATGCACGCACGCACGCACGCACTCACGCACGCAAGCACGCAAGTACGCACGCACGCACGCACAAACGCACGCACGCACGCAAGCACGCACGCACGCACGCACATACACATATACTGACATGCATACATGCTCTCACTTATGTTGTAAACCGAATTTTGTAATATTTTGTAATACTGTTTATATGTATAATATGTGTTGTGGTGAGAAAATAAATGTTATTATTATTATTATTATTATTCTGTGGCGTAGCGGTATAAATTGCGACTTGGTTGAGGGTTCGATTCCCAGATCAAGCAATGAGTTATTGGGTTTTTCTCTTCATATATCTGTAGAAGAATGAACAAATTCTGGAACTGTGTACGGTTAACTTTATTAAGCTCGCTTCCTATTACGTGTGACTTCAAATCATACTGAAATATACCAAAATTTCGCTAACTATGATTGGTGAAATGTTGTTTTGTTACATCTCTGCTTTTCCGTTCAGGGATAGAGGCGTGATACTATGTATGAAATATAAAATGCTGTCTCCTTGGTCCTAAAGCATAAATGCTGCTTATGTCTGCAGCCAATCATAAAATCCTAGTTTTGATTCTCAGGTCAGGTTATTAAGTTTTTCTGTCAGGTCATTTCCCGTACCAACACAAAGCCTACAAAAGTGAACAGCAAAAGACAATAAGCTCGCTACCATAAAATAGAGTTGATGAAATGTACTTGTGAAACACCACAGCCCATCGTTTTGGGGTTATACATAGACCCAGCTATGTATATATTAAATAAGTTTTCTTTATAGGTATCCACATACTCTACTTTTTTTATATTATAGAAAGTAATTAACAAAATATATACATTTAGATAATTTACAATAGTTATTTTACGTTCCTAATACGAACCCTTCATATTTATAAGCCATTACATAGAAAGGATATGAGACCTCATGTCCTTATTCCTCTGCATATTACCCCTCATACATAACGTGTTTTAATATAAAAACAAAAATAAAACAGCCTGCATAAATACAACTGGAAAACTGAATAAGCTGTATTATAACTCTACTTTAATACATATTATTTAAATGCAAGACTATGAAACCACTTGGTATTCTCTTGTATAGTTTTGAAGCACCTCTACCAGCCGTATCCCTACTTCGCCATTAAGTAAGTGTTAATGCAGATCTCCACATTGAATAAGCCGGTTGCATTTAAACGTGAATTATTCTTAAATGTTTTTTATTCATTCAAGTATGAATAAGAGATGCGGGTTAATTAATGGAACGTGAAATGACGATGGCTTGTTTTTAAATAAATTATTGAATAGCTCTGCGTACTTCGCTTTCGTTTGCTAAAGCTTTAATGAGGGGTTTTTTATATAGTCAGCGACATAATAATAATAATATATTTATTTCTCTCACAAGGTACAATGGATTAACTACTTAAAAACTAAAACAATATACAGAGTTCCTTGTTGAGAGCTGGTCTGTACTATGCGCGATAAGATGATAAACAATAATTGTGATATTTTGAATTGCTTTATCTATACTAATATTATAAAGCTGAAGAGTTTGTTTGTTTGAACGCACTAATCTCAAGAACTACTGGTTCGAATTGACAAATTCTTTCAGTGTTGGATAGCCCATTTATCGAGGAAGGCTATAGGCTATATTACATTACGCTACAACCAATAGGAGTGGCGCAGCAATGAAAAATGTTGCAAGAACGGGAAATTTTCTCTTATACGAAGGAGACGAAGTTGCGCTGGTCAGCTAGTTATACATAAAATCCAGGTTTTATTTTTACCTTGTAAACACCCCGTACTAGGAATAATTCCCGTTACGTTTCTTTACAGACATTCATAGAATGCACACAAAAATATCCAGATTCGAAACATTTTTTATCTCGCGTTGGAAGCGAACACACAGCTCTCGGCGCAGTGGCAGTGGAAAGGTTTTTCTCAGCATTAACTATCATTATAGATAAAGGTCAATTATTTATTACTACATTACTTTCATTACATTTATTTATAAAATACTGTTAAAACTTTTTTTTATGGTTGGCTCCTTATATCTCTGAATGATGAAAATGTTAACAGGCGTACTTTGGTGTCAAACTAGCATTATGTAGACAAATCCTCTCCCCAACCACAGAACCGGGCGCCGGCGGGTGCAAGATGACCTTCAGCCACCCTGAGGTTTGACCTGGGGGGTGGTGGGCTTCGTAGGCCTGCCCACCACCCGTTCAGCACCATGTCCGAGAGACGGCGTGCACGCGCGTCTCTGTGTCGAGTCTGTGTCGAGTGAGAAGTGCCTATAGGGGAGGTCTTATCGCGTAGTGACCTGCCGTTTCATGATTTTGAACAAACAGACTATATCTATTTATTAAGGGTAAAGAGATAAACAACAATATCTAAAATAAAGTATTAGTATCCTGCTATTTTGTTTCCACGTTGCTTGTTGCTTCTAACAACATCTAACGAATATTTATTATCAAGAAACATCTTAACCGCATCTTTACAATCTACGTTAATATTAACATAGATAAATGTATCGTATTTTTTTAAATTAAGATAATCTGTTGCAATGCTTTTGTTTTTTTTAAGTTAACTATTTAATACAAACTGTAAAAGTAAACATAGCCAAAAAAAATATTTTGACGTACTTTATTGTCCGCATAAAGTATAATGAACACAAACACAATCTTCTCTCTTAGCCTTTATTATTCCCAAGTTACTTGGGGTCGGCTTTTCTAGTCTAACCGGCTTTGACTGGATATCAGTTTTTACACGGAGCGGCTGCCACCTGACCTCCGCAACCCGAAGGCTAACGATACCCTAAAGCTAGACCAGTGTCAGAATATTAGAGGGTACTGACTTTCCCAATAACGACTGCCATAGATGTTCATGGCAGCCGGGACCGACGGCATAACGTGCTCTCCGAGGCACGGAGTAGGCAATAATTGTCAATCAATACGCACATCATTTCGAAAAGTCATATAATTTCCGAAAGTCAGAAGTGCGCGACGTGGGTTGAACCCGAGACCCTCTGCATTGCAGTCTGTTGGTCTTCCCACTGAGCTATGGCAATAACGTACAATACTTTATTATAAAGTACGGTTGGCAACCCTATTTGCGTTTTGTCGACCCAGGTGTTAGCGCGAGAAAAAAAAGTATTGGTCTCTATTTTAACAGGCCTGTTCCACTGTGGTCTATCTCTTTTAGATATATCGCGCACTCTACTGCATAGTAAACCTATATAAAGAAGATTGTCATTTGTGATTAGTTGATTTTCGATAGGTTGTTCAGTCCCAGCAAAAATGCACAGTTACGTTTCAGTAGCCCGATGCAGCGTTTAAATACTTAAGCCAATTAAACAGTCGCTTTATGATGTAGGCTTGTTACGTCTGCTTAAACACAATTAATACAATTATTTAGCAACTGAATATCCCCAAAGGGGTGGTATTCCATATCGCATTACATTACATCCACATTTTGCACGAAATAGGCAGCGAGTGTATATGTTATATCGCAGATAGTTATAGTCGCAAAAGTTTAATATTAGATTGATTCAGCTGCATAATAAAATTATACACTAATAAAACTAGCATGTTTAGCATGTAGAAGATCGTTGGACTGCCACGCAGAGGTCTCGAGTCCGATCCCAAAACGCGTATCTCTGACTTAGACTTATCTAGACGTTATATGCGGATTATCTATATATTAATACGTGAAGCAAAAACTTTGTACCCCTTTTTACAAAAATTGCGCGGACGGAGTAGTATGAAATTTGGCACAGTTAAAGTTTATATGAAGAAGGAGAGGCGAATCCTAGTATTTTTATAAAATATGCATTAGAAATACCTTAAATTAATGAAAAACACTACAGGCACACAACCATGCATTTGGCACACGCAGTCGAATCGCGTTCGTAGTATTTCGGCACTGTTCGTTTGACGTCGTACAATTCTTTGTAACTATGGTTACCTATACCTTATTTATAGGTGTGTAATAAAGAAAAAAGAAAACAAAGTAGCAAGCTTAGGAATATCGTCAATGAAACATTATAGTTAAGTAAATAATAATTTGTTTGAAAAAGATAGGTAAATTAATGTTGTAAACTTAAATATAAATAGTTTTAATATTTTTAATAATTTAATTAGCTTAAACATTAGTAAACTTTAATAGTAGTAGTTTCTAAATTATGTAAAAAATTGTCAAATAAACAATGCGATAAAAGCCGTATATAGTAGTTTAATTTCAATAACCTGTAGGTATAGCCTTGGCGAAATTTAAATGAAATGTGATTGTAAGGGTAAAGTTATAACCAAAAAACCCTTAATAACGATCGAACTTAAATTTTAAATCAATTATGGTCGAATTTTGAGCACTAGGCGACCGCTAGTATAGTTAATTATCGCTTGCTTTAATGGTGAAGGAAAACATCGCGAGGAAACCTGCATGTCTGCGAGTTTTCCATAATGTTCTCAAAGATACTAGACCGTACTAGGCCAGCGTTGCGAACTATGGCCTAACCCTTCTCATATCGAAAAGAGATCAGTGCCCAGCGGTGGGACAGTTTAATAAAAGGCTGATATTGTACGTCTAGCATCTCATACGATAAGGAGTAATCTCAAATCATCAAAACAATAATCAATAAACCGATTTATACAAATAATCAGCTAAAATAACAACAAAACGACGTAACAAAAGTTACTAAACCGTCGCGCGCCATCAAATCTGACCTTTTAACAACATCAATGTTATATAAAAGAAATTTTAACAATTTGATCTAAAATCTGGCAGTAATTACAATAATCCCCGTTACATTAGCGTTACAATGCTCATTGTTTGAAGCAATGTTGTTCAAGTAGCAAAGAAAACTTTTAATAGGTATGAAGTTACGGCGAATTGAATAGAACTCTGGTAATTGTTATATCAAACCTGTTTCTGAGGTAATAGCATCGTAAAATATTCCGCTTAATATTATTTTGGGGAGATTTTTGCTTGAAACTTATACAATTTCGCCACTGATATAATTACCTTTAGGGAAGTAGGTACTTCTTTGTAAGTTGTTGCCTTCTTACCTACAACTTTTTAGTTCAATAAAAGGTAATGCTTGGTTTGATTTAGTGTTTTAGGTTGAAGTTTAATATTCAAAGCCTGAGTTTTCGTTGCCCAAGCCTTTTCAGCAAAAAGCGTAATTTATTATTGAAGCACACTTAACTACTCAAAGTATTATTTTCACTTTTTACAGACGCCTACTTTAAGCTTAAATCCTTGTATCGTAAAAAGAGTATATCCCCCCAAGAAGACCCCCACCTAAAATAGTTATCTTCTTTTAACAATAATGATGATTAGCGGTTACGGGTACCTATAACCATTTGTAATGCAGCCTGTCGGTTGAATCGAATCTGAGTCGTCACGATCCAGTTGCAAATAAGAGCACACCTGTGCGTCAGGCCCAATAAGGCAATATATAAACTACATCATGAAATTGGATTTTGAAAGAGGTATAATAATTTCGTAGACTATTAATATACATATAATGCGAAATATATGCACAACGCGATAAAATCCGTATAAATAATATAATATCAGTCCTGTATTAAACTGTCCCACTGACTGGGCACGGACCTCTTCTCACTGTGAAAAGGGTTAGGCCATAGTCCACCACGCTGGCCTAGTGCGGGTTGGCAGACTTCACGTATCTTCGAGAACATTATGGAGAACTCTCAGACATGCAGGTTTCCTCACGATGTTTTCCTCTAAAATCCGTATAAAATAGTTTAATTTTAATGTGTAACATTCACGTCAACGTAAGACAATATTATATTCGTCAACAATTTTAAAATAATAAATATACGAAATGAATGTTCCAGCGCATTTTTTTTATACCACTAATGTGGCAAACAAGCGTGGCCCACCTGATGGTAAGTGGTCATCATAGCCTATGGACCCTGCAACACCAGAGGCATCCCTTGCGTGTTGCCGACACTTTAAGAGAAAAAGAAAGTGGGAAGGAGAAGTAGCAATGACTACTAAGTCGTGTTTCGCGGGGGACTTTATAAACATTAACGGCGACAAAGTAAACCCACACTCATAACACTCATTTGTGGATCACATAAATAATTATCTTGTGTGGGATTTGAATACATAACAGTCAGGCTGGAGGCAATGACTAGGCGAAGCCATCCGTGCTGTCATATTCGGAGAGACATTATGTTTAGCTGTGGATTAGAAATAGCTGATAATTAATAGATAAGCAAATAACAAAAACGACATAACCATTTCAGTATTATTCAGATTCCTCTCAATGACCTTTCTCATCCCTTCCTTCTTCTTGATTCCTCTAAATAAATGTTGACAAAGAAACTAATTAGTTGTAAGTAGCATCAACACTTCGTCAACAGCTCTTTAGATATGTCATATTTACTAACGAATTGCCATCTTAGCTCACTCATGCCTTCAGAATATAATAATATGGCTTGTGGGCGTTTTGTGCTTTGTTTCTCATCATGTTTTAATATTTTATTACTGTTTGGAATAAGATATAAATTTCGATTTAGTTTATCGAGTCATATGAAATCAACGTATCTGGACTATTTGCTAATTTTACTCAAAGGACAGGCCTTTGTGAAAATACCTCTTCTTACCTGGCGCCTTTGGTTTGCAATTCCAAAATCAAACCGCATAAAATTAAAAAGAAATCTTAGTCTTATCTTCTTCATTATTGTCATTTACCGGACACATAACCTGGGCTAGACAAAGACGGAGACTAGACTTGACTTTGACTTAGGCTTACTAGTCTAAGCGTTATGTGGTTTCGACTTAAGATTCAAATATTGAAACGAATAACTCAAAGAATACCCAGACGTTCCTGTAGCCAATGTAGAAATAATCACTAGAGTCAGAATTTTATAGAGAAAAATAGCGTGCCATCCAGACGTCTTACCCACACCACTACCGACTGTAGACGTAAATTAAAGTGTATCACGGGATCAACAAAACACAACATATTACGAGAACAACGAAATCATTTGTCTCCCATCACTCAAATACAACTTGTATCTTACAGTAGTCTAATCATTTACAATAATAACATATTCTATTTGGCAGTTCGCGCCTCGCACTCTGGGGCTTAAGTGTATGTGACTCAGAATAAATAATGAATACGAGAGTAGAGTGAAGCACGCTCATTCCAACGTATGAAGGTTTATAACTGGAGTATAATATCTTGCGGGATATAGGAGACAACGTATAATTATACGTTGGATATGGAGCGTAACTGACACGGTGGTGCAGCGCTAGTAGCGATGTGCATATGGTCTCGGGTTCAAGTCAGATAAAGTGTTCTTGAATTTTCTCTCAGAAAATTAGTAAAAGCAGTAGTAATATGCAATTTTAAACTGCTCTGTGGAAAGAAAGTAATTGACTCGCTCTCTATTGATTTGAAATATTTAGCACATCTAAGCTCGGAACATCTATTTGTATATCACGTAAATTTTTAACCCGTGTGCGAATCGAACCCACAACATAAGATGCAGCAGCGAGGCGTCTGCTTAAATCACTACGCGATCCGTATTATCAAATTACATGTGATTTCACATCTAGGGCCAAATATGGGAGTAACCCTTTTCGAAAGCATATCGTAAGATAAATGCAATCATATTTCTATATTTAAAATGTATAATTTCTGTACGATAACACGAATGCTACACGTTGAAATCAAACAACTTTTCCGAGTTCCATCATAACATTTCAAAGTATTTCTTTCGAAATATAGCTGTCGGTAACAATGTCTGCCCTGAGTGAGCCGAGCGCATCGCGCCTATCCGAGCATGCACTATAAACATTTTATTCACTCGTTGCACGGCGTGCACTTCAATGAGACAGGTGCATACACATATTCATTCTACCATTCACTGATTATTATCATAGAATATACGGTCTCCATTTCTTTAGGTACAATATACCAAGCAAGCCTTTGAGTCTTGTTTTCTGTATTCTTCTGTAGTAAGCTTTATTTACATCTAGTTTAAGCTTGCAGTTACTTAAAAAACTAGTTATATGAAGTTTAATGAATGTCATAACTTGCTTCGAAACATCTTTGTAAACATTTAAGTTAGCAAACTTGTAATAATTTAACTTTTATTACGCATAGCGCAATCTAGTGAGTAAAAGTTGTATACAAAAAAAAGGAAGGGCGCAGGCACTATTAGTTCTTTATCAATTGCATAGATGGCGTTCATCACAAATACGAATTAGTTACCATTCGTGCAAATTGTTTTGTTTTTAATCCAATTCCCATACGTATTAGCCTTAATTATTCTGTTCATGGATTTGTACATTCTGGCTTAATCAACGGTTATGATACCCGTTGGTATTTATCCCATAGATTTAGTAAAAGATTGTCAGCAAAGCAAGGACCTCCTAACTTTAAATTTGTGAAACAATAATACCTACGGCAGATATTTGTCATGGGTGCTTTAGCAAGAGCACATAAATATTATTTTTACATTTGCACCTTGTACGATAATTGCCAATACTAAATGATTTCTGAAATCCCATATATACATAAGATCTCACTGCATCTATATACCTACCTATATATTTACAAATCTAGATATTGATACGTTTTCGGTTCCAACTCAAGCATAATTTTGGCCCACGTGATATTATCGCAGCCAAGTTAATTGTCTGGAATGTTAGTCATACTTAAGCTTAATCTTAAGACTAGACTAAACGAGGGCCTAGGAACGAATTAAACTAGTCCATGGCGCGTTACTACGTTTAAACCAAACCAGAGGATGTACTATAATTTCCCATAGTTCTTAATTCACCTCGATATGTTTCAACAGTAGCAGTCTTTAATACATGTTGATTAGTTCAGCAGTTTCGCCGCTAGGAGCGCTTCTCGAAAATGTATAGAATGACATAATTATATGTAGGTATGAATGCGGCCGATCAAAGCTTTGATGTCATAAGTGATGAAAATTTATGGTAGGCCAGAGGGTTGAATAGATGTTAAAATACTCAAGTATAAAGATCAATTGACACACATGTAGAGATTGAACCCACAATACGAAGTTCGTATGCAAGGTGACTTGGTTTTATAGTACAGGTTTACTTACTTGGATTGCTCGTTAGGCCCGTGGCTCAAGCTTACGTTTATGTTTATCAGCGATTGTGAGGTCCCGGGTTTGATACCCGGGCCGAGCAAAACATTATAAGTTTCTTCTTATAGGGAGGTATTTCTTACTAGTATCACGGTGTCTGGTAATAAGTAGATGGCAATAAGTTCGTTCCTTATAACAAAAGGACATAATTATGTATATTACAGATTTTCTTAATTATCCACTATTAATATGAAGATTTACACATATGTACATACATCACGCCTACATATCTCCGAAGGCGTAAGCTGAGATGTTTCACACCTACATATTGAGAGCTATGTTTTAGGTCGCACAATACGAGTACAGGTCAAGCCTATTGCCGCTTACTAGTCACAATTCCAGACTTCGTGCTCTAACTGATCCGGGAGTCAAACCCGAGACCTTATGCACAGCAGTCGCATCGACTACCGCTGCATTACTGATATACATTGCGATGGGATTCACAAAGCCGCGGGTAGAAACTATGGCCACACATAGGAAGCCGACATTATTTTATAAATTTGTAAGATATAGAGTTCTTGAAAGGCCAGACAAACAGACTGCGGAAGGAATCTTAGTAATATACGTATGGCATCTTAAAAACTACGTATGTTACAATTGACATATTCGATCATGATTTTATGTCTCCTCGTGAACATGGCTGCTGTAAAGCAACCAAAACGTCGGTGCAAAGTGTAAACTTAAATATAAATAGTTTTAATTAGGTAATTTAAATAGCTTAAATTCTAGAAAAGTTCAATAATAGTAGTGTTAAGTTCAAAATAAATTAAAAATAAAAGTTTTAAAATAAACAACGCGACAAAACCCGTATATAGTAGATTTATTTCAATGTTTGTACCAGTTATGTACGTTTCTTGACCATACCGGGGACGTTCTGGACCCCTCTCGCTCCCGGCCGTAGTTCAGTCTATGGTCCGGAGTGAGAGGTCGTGGAACGCCGTCGCCTCCTTCTGTGAGGAAGTAATTTCCATCAAGGAGGCGGCGGAGCGGGAGAGGGAGCGTTTAAACCCTCTCCCCAACCGCAGAGCCGGGAGCCGGAGGGCGCGAGACGACCTCCAGCCACCCTGAGGTTTGACCTGGGGGTGGCGGGCTTTGTGGGCCTGCCCGCCATCCGTTCAGCACCAGGTCTGAGAGGCGGCGTGCGTGTTCCCACGCGCGCCTCTGTTTCGAGTCCGTCTCCCCTCTAGGGGGGACAGTAGGGATAATTTGTGAGGAGTGCCTTTGGGTAGGTCTTTCGTGTAGTGGCCTGCCGTTTCATACGGCGGGCCGAAACCTTGGCGGGGTCGCGACAGCATGCGAAAGTGATTCGCGCGGCCCCGTCGATAGTGGTTGTGTCGAGGAACACCGTAGTAGGTTTAGTCGGTATTCCGGGAGGTCCTTTATCTTTTCAACATCTTATTTTACCCCGGCGAGTCCGACATAACCCCTCCGCCCGCCCCCGCGGAGGGGTAACGTCATGCATTCCCCCAGGTAAAAAAAAAAAAAAAAAAAAAAGACTTTCTGGACAAAGGCCAGATTAAGAGCACCTTAAACCGGCGAGCGTCTATGAGGAATGTGATGAAAGTGAATGAAGCCAGGGAAGTGTGTCAGGATTGTAGCAAATGGAAATCCGTAGTCTCTGCCTACCCCTCTGGGAAACAGGCGTGAATCTATGTATGTTTGTATGTACCAGTTTACTTGGAAGAGCAAATTGGAAGAAAACTAAATATTACATACAACTTAGGTATAAGAAATTGTAAAAGAGCGACATTTGGGTGTTACAGGTCTGTCTACTCCTTCAAAGACCGTTTATGTATCTTATGCATACAGTCTATTGACTATTGCACGTAACAATCGTCCTGCGGTACAAGCCAGGTAAGGCAGTAACCGTCATCTCTCTACGATCGTTAACAGCCCTTAACATACTATGCTCTTTTGTTCTTGTTATATAAGTATTTAAATCATAGTTTTAAGTTACCTTAGACTAAATAAATCATTAGTATTATTATATACTGTGCACTGTTTATATTACTAGATATTTCCCGCGGTTTCGCTCACGTTAATTTAGAAATTGTCAATAAATTCCTGTCCCTCGCCTTGGAAACAATTCTTCTGTGTTGGGTGCAAGGTACGCTATCTCCTTTTCTATACCTCTGATAAAGTACATACCAAGTTTCATGATGATCGGTCGAATATATAAAGCCTGAACGCGTAACAAATAAACAAACATACATTCACACCACATTTAAAGCAAATAAATAAATAATTATTACTTTTATCATTTATAATATTTGTCAAGCAGTTAGCAGAGTTTCGACGCATAATCAGTCTTGCTATCCAGCAACACTAATCAGTCTAGAATTATGACGCATAATCACGCGTCATAACTCTAATGGTTTACAGAAAATTCTATGTTTTAAAGATTACCAGCAGTTTGGATTACAATTTACTAGTACCTATATATTTGTTAGCGCCCAAGCTTGTACAAAGTTGACAGTGCAATGGCTGGGATGCGAACTCAACTATCAATCGCAAATCTGATGATGTCTAATGGGCTAAAGCCACATTTCTTATTATAAATACTTACACTAAAAGTAGTCACACCCCAAAGTACCACCAACAAAAACTATCCATTACTCCGATCTCAATATAAGCAAAATTTCTTTAACAAAAAGGGGATTAAAAAATTGCGGAACCATGTTCGCGCCAAGACCTCCCAGTTAAAGTTGGCGTTGAGTGCGGGGAAAAATTCACTCTAGAATTGCAAAGATCGATTTGGCGCTTAGCAAGTCGAGGTCACTCACATAAGCCACTTAAAACGAAAGCCTGAACGGGTGGCTAATATTTTATAAAAGTTCTACTGAAGTCCGGTGTGCAGTCTGCATTTTATTTCTTCAGGATAACAATGTGGCGGTCGACATTGACAGATCACGTCCCCGCAGCCACTCGCTGCAGCCCGTCCAACTATTTATAAAGGTGTTTTAGCAATATGATGGAGCTGCTTTTTGTTAATTTTGTAATATAGTACTTGCTTGTTTGGCATCGATAGCCTTGTGGAAGACCGTTGGCTCGAGTTCGAGCAGAACACACATGTCTGAATTTCAAACTTAAGTACCTATTGAGTCACAGCAACACACCGATGGCCAGACACAATAGATATTTAATTATGTCTGATACGCGATTTGACATATTAAATAGTTAATTATCACTCGCTGTAACGGTGAAGAAAACGTCGTAAGTAAACCTGCAGGTCAGAGTTCTACATAATCTTCTCAAAATTGTGTGAAGTCTACTAACTTGGTCAGCGTGGTGGATTGTGCCTAAACCTTCTCAAACTGAGAAGAGGCTCGTGCCCAGCAGTGGGAAGGATTATAAACAGGACTGCTAAGTGTTATCTATTATAATATACTAGCTGACCCGCGCAACTTCGTCTGCTTCACATAAGAGAATTTTCCTCGTTTTGGCAATATTTCTCATTGATACTCCGCTTCTATTGGTCGTAGCGTGATATTATATAGCCTATAGCCTTCCTCGTTAAACGGGCTACCTAACACTAAAATATTTTTCAAATTCGAGCCAGTAGTTCCTGTGATTAGCGCATTCAATCAAACAAACAAACTAACTCTTCAACTTTATAATATTAGTAGGTATAGATGTATATCCTTGCTGTTCATAATAACAACAGCTGGTGATTCCTTTCCTTATGTCGTGTTCGTACATGACCGTTTTACCTATGTTTATATGTATGATATCATGACACGTGTATGAGATTAGATGTGTTGGGCGAACGGCCACCCTCGGTATAGGCTAACAATACACAACTTAATTTCGCATACCGTGTTTTCACTTATTGTCTACCTCGGTGGCGTACAGTTGTTGTTAGGTTTTACTGTCAAGAATTGCAGCCTTTAGGAGTTGGCGGTATTGCACACCAATGGGGGTGTGCAAAAGGCACGCAAAGCCGTTGATCCTGTGCCTGACCTCCCCCGGTTGCGACGGATTGCCGTAGCCTATGATAGTGAAGGAATACAGAGTGCAACTGTGTTTGCACACACACTTGCGCACTAAAATATCTCCTACACAGATAGAACTAGCGACCAATTAAGCCCCCTGTGGCGTGCGGTATGTGCCACTGTTCATTTTAATGATGATATCATCATTTGCCTGCGAGGATTGGGCCAATAAGTTATATTAACTTATATACCTCGTAAGTTGTTCAGAGTCTCCGCCTAGATTAGCCGCCGTGACCGAGATTCGGACACGATAACATTTTCATTTATTGTCACTAATGATTTCTACACTTTCATTACTTGATAAGTAGAATAGGCATGACGCGTTACCTTAAAAAGCGACCAAAATAAAGTCGTGTCCCAGTTCCCGTGTAACTTAGACTAAAATATTATATTGCACGAATGCGGCAGTAGTTCCAAGCGGTCACCGCAACTGCCAATTCATAGAATATTATAGGGTTTGATTGCATCTGCACCATATTATTATGTACCATCAAGCAATAATTGTTAACTTGATTGTAGGTACTATGCATTGTATAACACGTGCAAACTTTTGCTACGGGCAGTGGCTTGCAGGGATTTCGAATAATTCAAGTCTGTAATATTAGATCCTTCTCACTGATATAAAAGTATACAAAGTCTCACGCATATATCCTCGAAGAGGAAGGCAAAGGTTTATAATAGACCTATAATACTGCACCTTGATTTTTGGTGCACCGTAGTACGTGTCTATTGCGGTTTTCCGATCAGATTCCGTATAGCTACCGAGAATCTCTTGACTGAACCACCCAATAACACGTAGCCTGACCCAGAAATCGAAAATGAGACTTCACGTAGAGTAGTTGCATTGCCATATTATAATATGAAGATACCACAAGACTACTGGGTATGAAATCCTTATCGAGCAATTTATTTTTATACTCGTGATTTCTGCTTAAGCATTGCGCCGTAGGGGACTTTGCAAATATTATTAAGGAATATAAAGGACACCAGGACTCAAAACAATAATTTGTGGATCACAGAAATAATAACTGTCCCATTTGCGATTCAAACCCAAAACATTTCTAAATTTTGCCAATAAACAATCCCTCGGAAACAGTCTTTTTTGTGGATGATCCCCGACAACGTGTATGTGAAATTCCATGATGATGATCACAGAGTTAAAACAAGAAAGCATAAGGAACAAACAAAACCCACATTCTTATAACAGTAGTCAGGATATAGTCCGAAAATTATAAATACATCACTTAACTAGCGGGCTTTTAAAAACAAATTGTAGGGTCCCTTTCATAACTAAAGGTAATCTGGGACTGGAAGAAACCGTCGTGTCTGGTGCTGCTTCTCGCAGTAAGCCGCTTATTACGTACCTCCTTGTTATGTGGTCAGAGACAACTCTGAAAGTGTAGTTAATATTTATGCCTTTAAATAAATGTTTAGCTTTTACTTTAACGGAAATATGAACGATCGTCAACAAAGAAATACCAAATGATTTGAAATATGTACGGTTCGATAGTTGTCTATACAAACATAAGTAGTCTCTCGCTTTACTTCTGAAGGGGTAGTCAGAAACTTCTGGGTATGTGGGTGTGTAACTACACACCCACATTAAACTTACAAGTTGGCTTCAAAAGCTGTCATACGAAGATACCGAAAAGGTTCTTATCATTAACTCATAGACTCATTGATACATACTGATAGTCTTATAAAAATATATGTATATACACACAAACGCTCGTCACGCATATATACTCACGTCACACACGCAAACACACTCAAAAACACACACACACACACACACACACACACAAACGCACACAGGCAACTTTTATAATACACTTACCTCAAAATTCTTATTATTGTATTGCTCAAACGTTAGTACGTAATTATTAGGCACAACTGTAATTCGGAGCAGAGACCTGGTGACCTATAACACATGTTTCTACCTAGCTTAGGCACCAGTCCTCCACAATATTGTCTTGTGTAACTATATTACTAAATACCTGAAATATTGTGGTGAGAAAATAAACATATTTTATTATTATTTTATTATTTTTATTATTATTATTCAAAAACATTTGCGAAGTTTTTTTTTGGTGCCACGAAATTACACATTAATGCTTATTATGTTTTGATTATCTAAACATGCGCGATCGACAACAAGGGATATTAAGTGGTTTGAAAATAAAAAGATCCAACAATCGTTTGTTAATTAATTGCATGTTACAAATTATGCTTTATATGTACTTATAATTAATCATAGATGAGTTCTACTACGGTTAAATAAGGACACCTTACTCGACATTAATTGGTCATCTGACAAACCATGCCAACATGACATCTGAATCATTATCACGGTCACTATCTCATCGAAAATACTACACTGTCGTCCTCTATGAAACAAATGTAATGTGTGAGCTCACTTTTCTTAGTGATTACTTTTTCGTTCCATTTAGGCACCGTGAAGGCATATCTATTATTAAAATTTCTTTTAATTATAGTTATAACTAGATTTTCCCGCGGTTTTGCTCGCGTAAATGTAGGTTATGGCAATTTTCTATCCCTCGGTAACAGTACTTTTACCTGGATGAAAGGTATCCTCCTATGTCCTTTTCTGCACCCCTGACAATGTGTATGCGAAATTGCACGATGATCGGTCTAGTAATTAAGGCGTGAAAGCATAACAAACAAATATACAAACAAACTCACATTCGCATTTGATAAATTAATTAAGATATCAACTTGGTAGGTACAGATTTTTAAATATGTATTTAAAACATAATTTTATTGGGCACGGATTTCTCGAAGCTAGCAAAATAAATCTAGAATACAGTATAGCTCACTCCTCGCTGGCTAAGTGCGGAGTAGAAGCCTACACGCCTTTGAGAAAATTTAGCAGCTCTGAGGCGTGCAGGCACAATTGCGTACAATTATTAACATTTTAATACGTCCATAAATTTGGAAATTAATGGTGTGCATCGTAAATTTTAAACAGAGACCTAAAACTTAGCGATATAGCAGTCTTAAAACTAAGCTATAACGTTTTTATATATTATAGACATTTATTTTTATATATCACTAGCTTTAGACAGCACTTTTATTAAGTAATATATAGCCTAAGTTACTCGGCGATAATAAAGCTTTCTAATGGTGAAAGCATTTTTAAAATCGGGTGCGTACTTTTTGAATTAAATACTTACAAACAAACATACAATTAAATCTTTCCTCTACATACTAATATTATAATATTAGTATAAATAATGATAGTTATACACAGTTGTGTCGATATTTTTTGCTGTCATTCATCCAATATATCATCTGGATTGACCGGATGGCGTAGTGGTTTACGTTCTTTATGTCCGTTGATTTAATGTTTTTAAAGGTTTTATGTTTAACTTATCACCGTAGTAAAATATAACAGTCAAAAATAGTAAATGATCAACAAAATGAAAACCGCATTATATTTAAAAAGATCAAAATAAGTCGACGGAGCCCCGCTTTGCGGGGCTCCTATTTTGGGTGGGTTTAAGAAGGAACCTAACATAACCTAACCCTTCCGAGACGGAATGCAGTGATTTGAAGCGTATAGGTGCTCGTTATGATATACTTCAGTAAGCATATTTTGCTGCGCAATTAGTATTTTTGGTGGTCATTATATTTAATCCCTTTTTAAAGTCCACCGTGACACAAGAATAATATATTTTCATAGAGGTCACCTATGTTATGTTGTGTTGAACTGGAAGCTTACTAAATTGTATCAGATAATAATATAAGTATAATATCAACCATGTTTTATGCTGAACCTCTCCTGGACGAAGGTCTCCTCATAGAATGAAAAAACATAGGCGATGGACTACCACGCTACACTTACAGTGGGCGTTGACAGACATCACACTGCTAGCAACATTATAGAGAGGTCTTAGACATATAGGTTACTTACCATTGTATAACAGAGTGAATTGTAATAAAGCAATCGAGGAGAACATCTTCAGTAAAAAGGTAGCTTATGCCATGATCTGTACCCATGTTGTTATACAACATAGAAGGGAAAATACTCTTCAAACCACCTTTTTTTACCTGATGCATAACCCTTGCCACAAGGAGAGGCGAGACGGTTATTTCGGGCTCTTCCAAGACTACAGGCCTACAGAACTCTACAAACCACCTAGGATAACCAAAAAAACTAAAAAGGCTACTGCCGCAGAAAAATTGTTCAGGTATGACAAACAAAAATATATAACTATACAGATCCTGTCGCATCGCGGACGACAGTCAAAGATGCTATGATACAAAAGTGTGTTTGTTTCTTTGTCCTTCCTTCATGTTAAAACTAGGACAAAAAGTACCGTTTTTACTTAAAGATAGGCAAGGTAGGCAAAGGAATGACAGTCAATAATAGTTTTTATAGTAAATATTTTATTTTATAGGTGACATGAAAAGAGCTGAAAGCTTGCAAACTCTTTGTATCAGATAAATATTTTATCGGTAAAATGTATTTTCTTAGTGCTCCAAAAACTAGAATTGCATAGATACATAGTATCTCACATATGTATCTGATGGCCTATTGCCATCTGGTTTCAGCCCTAGCAGATTGAGCTCACCCCTTATTAAGTAGAATCCCACGTAATAAAAAGTGAGTTTATTACCATCTGAAAGAAAGGCTGACTGTTACTAATATTTTCTTGACAGAAAACCCGATAACATTTTGGTCAAACCAAAAATCAAACTTGAGACTTACACAGTACTCGTATCACTACCGGTGCGTCATAGAGGCAGTCCTACAAATATGACCCATTGATAAATATAGACAACCGAGCACAACTTATTCTAAGACAAATATTATCTAAATCTAATTGTAAACCAACAAAAGCAAAATAAGTCAATGCAATCGGTTTGCAACAAATAGCGTTTTTGTGTCGCCCCAGGCCGCCGGCCGGCGCGGTTACACGCTAAACGGTTGACTCGATTGCCTCCGCCGAAGCCTTAGCCCCCTCTCCCCTCCATCCGCATACCCTTCTGGTTTACTAATGGCTCCATTTGTTCTTATAGTTAGAGAAAATGTTTTGAGTACTATTATATAACAGTTTAGACGTTCTAACTTTACAAATATTTAGGTGATCTGTCAATTGGTGAAGTGTCTGACGTAATTGAATAACAAATATGCCGGAAAGTAGCTGCATTTAATGAAGTTAACAGTAAAAAGAAAGTCACGCATACTTAAAAAAGTTTGTACTTTTTAAAGGAAATATTACACAATTACATGATGGGTAAACTGAGCACTGACTGACTCTAATTAAGAGCGTTAACGCCTTGCGGCCTGTTCCGAATGGCAACGTCGCAAATAAGTGAAATATTTTGAGATATTTCAATGTAAATTAATATAATAATAATGTAAATTAATATAATAATTACGTAAATCAATATTTGAACTATATTTTCAAAATGCACTCTATATAGAGTAAGGTAGAAAAGAGTGGTGCGTGAGTCGTTTTGTTACGCATATCACGCATGGACAACTTTCGACCCAATATCTACATAGTAAAAGGACTAGAAATATAATTATAGGGCGTATTAAATACATTCTGGAAATAAAGCTTAAATAAATTTAATATGAATAATAAATATGACCACACCTTTCTGTTACACTCTATATATGTCTGAGTATGTCACTTATTTATGATGTTACCGTTCCGAAAAGGCCGTAAAAGGGCCATATAAGGGCGTAAATGCTCTTAAATATAGAATTTTGTTTAACCTATGACAGTCCAAATGATGAGGTTGTGTTTTAAGTAGCGAGTACGGTTTCCACACTCCTTAGGAATACGGTCTACTTCGGCTGGCTGCGAGCTTCCGAAGCAAGCAGTCATTCTACTAGCAACTGGCACAGAGAGTCCTATTTTAAAATGGCATCATTGCAACGCCCCCGCTTACCTCTGTGCAAACTTATGCCATTAGACCAAGGGAACACTCTATTTTGTTTGATTAATTAATGCATTGTAGAATTGATGAATAGACGGAAAGTTACGGTTTTAAATGTTAATTTAACTTTACATTTCATTATGTTTACATCAATTGCATTGCGGCAAAGACTTTTATGCCTGCCTAGTCGAAGTTTTCCATTAGACAAGCATAAGGTATGACAGAAATTTCGTTTTTAAAGACGTCTGTAGTTTTGATCCGTAAATTACTTTATTATTGCAAAATTCAGTTATGTTGACTTCTAGATAGTTTTTAATCCTAAAACAAATAACAGAAATTATCCGTATACAATAAAACAGTGCTAGACCAAGCAACTGCAAAAACAATCTACCGCAGCACGCAAATAAATACGGTAAACAAATCAACACAATCCTTTATTTTACTCAATAAGCATTTTCTTTCGAGTCGCATTCGAGTACCACTGATAGAGCCTTATAGTTTTCCCACTGGAACTTTTCAATCGCCAGATAAGAAGCTTGCGGCGACATTTCGATATTTATTTACCGCCAAGCGGCAAAGAACCTTACTCGCTTTGTCGTCACAAAATTGACTCGGTTTAATATTGAATTGTCCTTCCCTTTCATTTTAAATACGAGTTAATGAGCTTAGTGATTTTTGCGGTGATATTTTCGTTAAAATTTTCTTTCTGCTTACAAAGTTTTTGACCCATGTTGAACAAAGTCTGCGAAGTTATGTTTCAAATAATAGGGATCCTGTATCGGAATATTTGATCGTCATTAACAAGCTTGTTGTCTTGCCCCGTTTGAGTAGAAGGTTGCATTAAATATATTTTATGTGATAATTAATAAAATTACTAGAAATACGGTTATGAACAACTCTAGAAAACGTCAGTTTCAGTCAGCCAGCTTCGTGATACTGTGGCATAACCAGATCAAATTATATGTTTTTAGGTATGTTACGAGTTCCTCAGCAGCAGAATGCATTTATAGTGACATAATAAAGAGACCTAATATTCTAACAATATGTATGACATGGCAAAGACTCAGTCCTATATATCCTCAAAGAAATAGCCTGAGTTATATTACACTCTTGTTGTCTCAGCTGTGGTCGAACCTATTCCTGTTAACCAGGCGCAGCTCTAGACTCCTAACTACAAAGAACTATGTGACAAAGACAACAAAACAACTTGTTATCGAATGTGTCTCGTATGATAAAAGAGCTCAGTTTATAATTTGTTCCATTTGAACCAGAGTTCAGCTAGAATACTATGAAACATACCATATGTATAATATAATAATAATAATATGCTCCAGACCGATTTCGGCCACGGCGGCCAGGCTTAACGGAGACTGGCCAATTACGCAGGCGATATTATAGTGCACAAGTGTATGCGCAAACACAAGTGCACTCTCTGGTCCCTAACTCTCATGATCCGATGGGACGGTAATCCGACACGACCGGAGAGAGATCAGGCGCAGGACCAACGGCTTTACGTGCTTTCCGAGGCACGGGCATGTCTTACACCGACACCGCCAACTTCCTAACTCCGGGCTGTTATTGAGTTATTCTTAACTGAAAAACCCAATAACTGTTTGTTGGCCCAACCCGGAATTTGAACCCGTGACCTCATGCACAGCAGTCGCATTCACTACCGCTGCGTCACGGAGGCAGATAATATACAAACATATGTACAATATAATATTATAGCTGTATCACAGTCTGCTGTGATACAGCTAAAATATTACATTATACAATAATTCAATTCAATTAATTCAAGAGAATAATATAGTAATTTAGTTGGAAATTACATTTTTGAGCCGTTTGGGGTGGAAACCCTAGGTTCATGGGGTCCGAGCGCTCGTATTTTGTACAGGGAGATCGCAAAACGCCTGATCGACGTTTCGCGTGATCAGAAGGCTGGTCTTTTCTTAGCCCAAAGAATCAGCATTGCCATTCAACGTGGCAATGCTGCCAGTCTTCTGGGCACGTTACCAGTTGACAGCGATGCTGAAGAATTCTACGATGCCTAAACCATTTTTATAAAATTTAGTATTATAATTATTTGTGTTTTTGTAATTATGTTATCTTTTTCAATAGTTTGTAAACTTCAAGAGTGATTGTGATTAATAGCTATTAAGATTAGCTTTTGCTATTGTAGAAAAGTTTTTTTTTGGAATATTGTATTATGTGATTGACATTGTCATTATTTTGTACAAAAATTCCATTCCTAACAATAAATTTAAAAAAACTTGTTCCCCTTTGTCATCAAACCCTACACCTAACGATCAGCAGTTACATGCGTTCACACATGATATACTGGACCATCGAGCAATGCTGGATTATCTGAAAATATTAATGTGCACGTTCTATACTGTATAGCAGCGATAGCTCAGTGGGGAGATCAACAGACTGCAATGCAGAGGGTCTCGGGTTCGAACCCACGTCGCGCACCTCTGACTTTCGGAAGTTATATGACTTTTCGAAATTATGTGCGTATTGATTGACAATTATCGCCTGCTCCGTGCCTCGGAGAGGAGGAACACCTATGGCAGTCGTTATTGGGAAAGTCAGTACCCTCTAATATCCTGACACTGGTCTAGCCTTAGGGTATCGTTAGCCTTCGGGTTGCGGAGGTCAGGTGGCAGCCGCTCCGTGTAAAAACTGATGTCCAGTCAAATCCGGTTAGACCAGAAAAGATGATCCCAATTGACTTGGGAATAATAAAGGCTAAGAGAGAAGACGTTCTATACTGTCTGTTCAATATGGTTTCATATTTTATTCACAACTATTAATGGCGTCCGTTCAGCTCAAACTAGTGCCTAATTTCAATAACAATAAGGCTTACTAAACTATAAGAATTATTAATAAGTGTTTTAATGGCCGGGTTACACAAATAATACTATGATTAAACCGTAGCTTTGTCCATAATTCTGTCTGCTATTTGAATACTTGAAGAGACATAGGCAAGCCGATACGTATGGAAGATCAAATAAATTCAACGCATGGAAAATTACATATAAGTATAAACAAGTGCGTAGCCCAATTTAATTCCAATTAACCTTTGAAACCACCACAGCACACCGGTGGCCAGAAACAATAGATATTTAATTATGTATGGCATTCTAAGACTTGGACGGACGGACGCTCTGGTTGTGGAATGAACCCTGCCCAGGTTTTCCCACAAGACTAGAATATGGGGTTCTTCAAAAAGGGCGTTAAAAGGTTTTTACAAGATCGGCAACGTGCAAGTGATGCCTTTGGTCTTGCAGGCGTCCATAGGCTACGGTAATAACTTACCACCAGGTAATGTATGTATGTCGTATGCTTGTTTGTCATTTTAGTAGTATAAAACCAAAAAAAACTTGATAGAATAACCAGTACCTTGTTGAAGTGCCAGACGTAATTGAAAACTTTTTGTGTATGGCCGCCGGTGTGCCGCTGTGACTCACGATTTGAGAACCTTCTTGCAGGATTTCCGATAGTTATATTCTAAATCGACGACACATTTGTCACAAAAGACGTAGGCACTTATTCGAATCCAATTCATAAGTCATTTATGTGTTATTAAGATTTCTGACCTTGAATTATAATAGCAGCACAGATTCTGGAACTGTGCCCAGTAAAACGGAAAATAGGCGCCAACTATGTGGGACCCAAATACATAGCGAAATGTGGTGTGTGTTACAAATGTGCATGTATTTCTTAAATACACTCATATGTATATAATATAATAATATTCTATCACATACACATAACACCATCTAGCCCAAACTAAGCAGAGCTTGTACTATGGATACTAGACAATGGATAAACATACATATATACTTTTTTTTTGTAAAAAAATACATATTATACGTAGAAACACCCAGACCAAGACAAACATCCATGTCCATGCACACAAATGTTTGACTTGTGCGGAAATCGAACCCGCGACCTCAGGCGTGGCAGTATATCTCACTACATAAGTATTTATTCATAACTGTCGGTATAAATAGACGTATGTTCTCTTTGAGACAGAAACATTTAGAGTTGACCTTTCTAGATTCAACTCTATATGTGCTGAAATCTCTAATCTCATTATCGCTAGAAATACTTACAATAATTATACTTAACTGTATATACCTAATACCTGACTAGAACAAACTGGGCCGAAGAGTTCAGAATGACAATGTACCTATTGGTGCACTGTTAAATATTAATAGCAATGAATAATGCAGGTCCCTTGTAAGCGCATGAAATTATGGGAGACGAGGGCATTATGACGTCACTTCGCTTCAACAAAGAGAGACCTACAATGACCAGATTGATCCAGACGCTCCGATATTTAATTACTATTCGCTTCGGACGACGCCTCTGCATCTAATTAATCGCGCATGGAGTCAATCACAATCGCAAACAACCATCAATCAATGCGATTGAATTGCCAAATTCTAAGCTCATATTTGTAACAAAGTAAAGCACAGCGAGTTATAGTTTTATTAGTTATTAAAGCCAGGCTTGCAACCGCATAAAGTGCCTCCACAATTTTACGCGTTACAATATTAAAACGTTTCTATTGCGCCTTTTACGATGAGGTCGAAATTTTAAACGCGTCGGCCCAGCCGCGGTGTAAATGCTTTATGTTGTATTTTATTGTTCGTGTCGCCACCTAGCGTTTATAGACGGTATATTATTCGCATTTATTCTGCCAAGATAAGCGCTTTTTGAAGTTTCTTTTTTGTCGTTGCCAAGTTAATGTTTTGTTTTGTTTTTGAGGTAAGGCTGTATAGCCGAATACTTGAATATGAAAAATGAAAAAATGAAAATGTCTTTTATTTCTTTTTCTACATTGGTTTAGAATATAGCTTGGGATAGAGGTATCCTTTTAAGTATTTATAAATACCTGTGTTAGGATACCCTCCTCTTCCATAACAAAGGTTTTGTAAATGCACATAGTGTTATAAAATAGACATTTAAGCAAAACAAATTAATTAATAATTACAGATACTATACTAAGATGTGCATGTGTGTCTGAATGTGTGTGTGCGCATGCGTGTGTGTGTGTGTGTGTGCGTGTGTGTGTGTGTGTGTGTGTGTGTGTGTGTGTGTCGGTGTGTTTGTGTGTGTGTGTGTGTGTGTGTCGGTGTGTTTGTGTGTGTGTGAGTGTGTGTGTATGTGTGTGTGTGTGTGTGTGTGTGTGTGTGTGTGTCGGTGTGTTTGTGTGTGTGTGTGTGTGTGTGTGTGTGTGTGTGTGTGTGTGTGAGTGTGTTTGTGTGTGTGTGTGTGTCTTTTGGCAAAACTACTGTTTACTCTAACAATGGGAACTACTGTGTATTTACGCCTGTTATTAAGGAGTTCAGGGTTATAGTGTAGGGCTTTGTGTTTCTTCAACATAGTTTGCAGTATGTACAACTTCCTAACTGTGAGAAGGTCACTGAGTGAGTATAGTTCGCTAGTGGGAAATCTGTAGGGTTTGGAGTACATAACCTTGATTAATAATCTTTGTGCCCGTTCCAATTCCAAAGCTTTCATTTTTGTGGCTCCACCCCAAACGGGAATACAATATGTTAGGACAGATTGGCCTAGTGAGATATATATATTGTTTAAGAGATTGTTTGGGGCGACATGTCTCAGTGTTTTAAAAGTCCACACCAGTTTTCTGAGTCTTCCCATCATCATTTCCAAATGATCATGCCAGGTTAAATGTTGGTCTACAACGATTCCCAAGTATTTAGTTATTTTTACTTTAGTTATTATTTTGCAAGCACAAATAGGGTCACAATTGTTGTGTGTGTGTATTTTTATTTCAAAATTTCTTGCTGGTTGGGTTGTTACATATTTAGTAAAAGTTATGTAATTTGTTTTTGTGATGTTTAAAGTAAGTAAATTAGTATTTAGCCAATTAGCAATCCTGGAAAGACCCCTTTCAGTTGTAATCTTTACGGCATCCCAAGTGTCACCACAGAAAACTACAGCAGTGTCATCCGCATAGGAAAATAGGTGTCCGTTTAACTCTTTCATGTTACAGAGACTGTTTATATACAGTAAAAACAATGTAGGCCCCAGAACACTGCCTTGTGGCACGCCATAAGTAACGGTCGTCTCATCACTGGTGTAAATTTCGACTTTAGTGCTTTGTTTACGATCACTTAGGTAGTCTGTTAGTAAAGCAAGGGGAATACCTCTAATTCCAGCATGTTCTAACCTCTTTACAAGAGTTTTAACCGAGACGGTATCGAACGCCTTTTTTATGTCAAGGAACACTGTTATACATTTCTTATTTGAATCAACACTTTTAGTAATAAGGGACATAAGTGCACTTATAGCATCTTCTGTAGATCTGTTACGTCTAAAACCATATTGTGAATTCGATAGTAAATTATATTTTTCAAAGTATTTTAATAAGCGAATATTAATTAATTTCTCTAAAACTTTAGATATCGACGGTAAAACAGAAATAGGCCTATAGTTCGAGGGTTCGTCTCGGCTACCACCCTTATATATAGGCGTGACTATAGCTCGCTTTAAACATGAAGGGAACTTACCCTGAGTAAAGCAAAGGTTAACTAAATGGGCAATAACGGGAACAAGTATGTTACCAGCTAATTTCAAAAATTTAGTCGGAATATTGTCCCAGCCCGGGGCACTGTCAGTTTTTAGTTGAGTTATTACAGAGTGAACTTCATATATATCTGTTTCAGTAAGCACAAAGGATGATAGTTGTGTATCGTGTGTATCGGTTTGGGAATGTTGTGGGTACATATTTGAGACTACATCTTCAGCTAGGGATTTTCCAATGTTGGCAAAATAGTTATTCACTGAATTTACTGATTCTTCAGGACTGATTTTAATGTTTAATAATTCTGAACTTTGAGTTTTGTTAGGTGTTCTATGTGTTATATTATTTATTGTTTGCCAAAGCTTTTTTGGATATTTAATTGAGTTTTGTAGTTGTTGTCTATTGTATTTCCGTTTTAGTTTTTTAATAAGATTATTGCAATGATTACGGTATCTCCTATATGTGATGTTTAATATATCATTTCCCGGTTCTAATTGTAATTTCTTTTGCATCATATTCCTATTCCTAATACAGCGTAATATGCCTGGCGTAATCCATGGTTTAATTATACGCTGCCTGCACGGTATTACTGATATAACTGTATTCTGTAGCAGACAATCTCTTAAATGTTTTAGTAATTCTTCTGATAAAACATTTGGTTCATTAGATGATAATAATTTTTTTATAAGTTCCTGATTGATACAATTTAAAGCTTTTTCAAAATCAGTTTTAGTTTTTGTCCTATTGCTTGAACTTTTGTGTCCTACATTAGCCAATTTTAGGCATATCATGAAGTGGTCAGTGATGGTGATGTGTATAACATATACTGTGGGACTTATTTTATCTTTTTTTATTTTTAACATGAAATGATCCAAACAAGTTTGGTCACGTGTAGGCAAAGTATGACCAGGTGATAGTCCATGCAACGCTAGCATGTTTAAATAGCTAAGTCTATTAGTCCGTTGATTATTTGGTTCATTTAACTTTGGAGCAATGTTGATATTTATATCTCCAGTTATAATTATATGTGGTCATCAATTGAGAGTTTCTAAGTAATAATTAAGTGAATTTATAAAATTTTCGGCATTAATAGTTGATGGAGAGCGGTATATACCAAGCACTATTAGATGGCACAAGGAAATTTGTAGACAAGATGCACCACTTAGATTTAGTTCCTTAACGTTCACGTTATGTGATTTTTTGACGTAAAGGACTACTCCGTCACATTGATTTATATGATTTGTTGTGGAGTACGACACATAGTTTTGGAGTTGCGGGATAGGCTTATTAGGGTTTAATCTACATTCGCTCAAGACAATCAGATCGATTTCACAATTTATGTTTGTTAGTGTGATGTATAGATCATCTATGTTGCTATATATGCTCCTTATATTCTGTGAAATTATAGTTATATCGTTACTTTGTGTGGTAATCAAATTGGAAAAGTTTTCAATCGAGCATTCCTGTGATTTTGCAGTTTCTGTTTTATCTAATTCCTGCATAATTGTAAGAGTGTTATCCATTAAATAGGTACAGTATACTGTTCAGCAGTTGTAACTAGGAAAGTTTGATACATGTTTGAGTATGTTAACCATTTAGAGATAAATATTAAATTGTAATAATATTTGTTAATTATTAGGATTATAATGTCAACATAAACATAAGCATTGCAATTAGGTTCGATCACAATTGTTTGTTTACTTTTTTCGGATATGTAATACTAATAAAATTAGTATTAAGTAGTAGGTGGACAATGTATAAATAAATGGTATTATATATAATAAAAGCATTCATAGTATGGCAAAAGATCATTTTACGTGTTAAATTGGACCTGACGTCGAGAATATGATATATTTCTGTACATTCTGTGTGTTGTGAGATTGATAGACTGTGATTGGTGGGTGAAAGGTGTGTAAAAGTGTATGAGCTGTACGTGTGTTGTATAAATTTTTGAGCGTAACTGATAGTGAGTAAGTATATGAGGATGACTTCATAGTTGAGAAAACGTGTAAGTATTTGAATGTGATTGGGCATGTTTGTGTGTATAAAATAATTAAAATGAGACATTACAGTAATCAAACAAAGAAAGTATGTTAACAATAGAGTACAAAGCCGTATGTACTTTACTTTTCTAATACTGATCATACCTAGTCAGATTGCTTGCATCAGGCCATGTACTTGAGCTTCATTTTCAATAAGAATGATTGGTGAGTCATCCGCTCTCCTCACATAAACTCGTCCGTAGGCTGTCCAACAGTATTTGTATAACTTCGTTTTGGCAAGGTCTCGCGCAACAAAATATAGACGAGCTCCCTTCGCCGTTAACTGTTCCGAGACGAAGAAAGACGGGGTATCTTCGTTTTTTGTGAGGCCAAGGTGTTTAGCACATAATTTTTCTTTGTGTTTGACGTTGAAGTTCTTGCACATTTTCAGGAAGTGAGTTCTTAGTATAGTTGATGAAGTTTCCAGGATTATGGGTGGGTTTGATTGTCTGGCATCTTTTTTCCCTTTCACTCTATATATATCCCTGATGTCAAAGTCCTGAATCGTACAGTCTATGGTCTTAGATAAACATGACACCATATTTATAAGGTCCTCTTTCGTTTCTTTATTCAGTTTTGGCACATTTTTTATCTCAATATTTGTCTTACGACTAGTACGCTGCATATCCTCCATTCTATTTTCGAGAAAAACTATGTACTCCCTGTCTTTTTTATTTTGAGCCTCCAATTGTTCCAATTTTTTTGTAAGCTCAGTGTTTTGTGCGGTCAGAAACGCTATGGAGCTCTCAATATTACAATTCGTTTCTTTTATATCTTTTAGAAATCTAAAGTCAAAAGTGAATTTATATAATTAAAATACATAATACCACTTTTTATAATGTTGGACACGTTTGCAATAACAAAGGAAATATGGAAAATTGTAACGTTACGCGTGGTTTCTCATAGAACCACATACAGAGCAAAATATCAATCAAGGTCCCAATTGACTATGTTTTTTCTTCAATTCATTTACAATCACGCATTTCATTATGTACATAATGTATTTACTACATTTTTCTTACACATTGTTAGAGTCATCGATCACTGACAATAAGAAACAAATTGAATGGTAAACAAATCATGCTTTATTTCTATGCAAGGATTAAGATCCGGCCATTGTCAAGATTCACAACACAGCCTCATCAAATCAACACGTAACAAACTTGACGTACGATCGACAACCCAACAGATGCAAATAAATCTGACGTTAACACATTCAATTTTTTATTTATCAGTTTATACGCACGTCAGACAAGGTTCTATGTATAAAATATAGCCACCATTAGCTTTAGCAAAAGGTTTATTCGGGATGATCCGAGTTTTGGAAGAAGCAATTAACGCTTCTGAATCATTGAGTAGGCAGCGAGGCTTAGTTAAGCTTTCAGACGAACCTTTCAACTTGTGTCTGTAGGTACACGTCTAATACGTATACTATAACGCATTTGAATCTATCAATTTTATATACGCTCGAATTGTAAACATGAATACGGGTAAATAAAAATACAGTTCTTATATACCATTTTGTTCGTGTAAGCTTATATGTACTGAGAAGTTTTGAACACAGTTTTTTAAACCTTTTCAGCTAAATTATGCTGCGAGTGAACTCACTTGGTAGTGCCTTAGATGGGATCGAAACCACGGCGCTACGACCGCAAGTGTGATGGTAAGACTTTTGGGCCGCAGTCGCTTATCTATTTAGTTAAGAAACATAATGCACTTTAGTTCTGACTAGTTAAACGTATCTTACAGATAAGCGTGTGTGAAGAATAATATTATGATGAAGGTGAATGAAGAAATGACGCTCATTCAAGTTCGCAGCATGTGGCATTACTTAGTCATTAGTAGTAGCATATTAATTTGTAGATTAACAACTAGATTGCCAGTTTAAAAAGTAAATAAACAAATAGGTTTCTATAATATAGCTATTATGATTAAATAGGTAAATCCAATTATACCGTAACCAAAGCATTTAGCTTAACATAGTTTCTAGATACATATATTGAATTAAATTAGGCATTACTTGACGGAAGTCTATTGAGACGCATATTTTGAGTTTGAAGCGGAATACTGCTAGTTGGAGTACACCTGGATTCCCCGACGCGGCTGTCCCTAACCAGACGAGTTACTGTAGGTACTGTCCATCTTTTCCTATTGCAATTGTTGGGGTCGGCAATACGAGAGTGCGTAGCTGGTTCCTCTTTTCACAATTATTTTATTTGTAGACATATAGGTAAACTCTTTGATTTAATTTAAGAGCACTTCATTAATAATTTACCTTACCGCAATATGATCGACAATTTTGTAAAGCACTAAAATCTCTATAAGAATGTTCGTACCCTAAATAATTAAAGTGCAAAATTGTCTTAGAATCGCTTGACGATTGATTATTGATATCGATGACATCTCGACGTGAACGCCTTCATCTCATTAATAATGTATCCACTTGTATAATTAACATAATTAGAAGCTAATTATACACTTTGTGTGACATGATACTAATGCAAATAGTTTTAATGAGCTTTGAAACTCCAATGGCGTGCAATTTTTAATGATAAAATTATAGTTAAAATATAAACCTACTAGCTTCTAACCCCTGGGAACAGTATTTATTCCTGGATGAAAGGTCTATGTCCTTTTCTGTACCTTGACTGTATGTGAAAATTCATGATAAATAATCAAGGAATTAAGTTGTGAAAGCGTAACAAACAAACTCACATTCGCATTTATAATATTAGTAACTATGACGTCGATGGCACAGATAGTATATGAGTCGGTAAGATCCGTATAATATCTCCTGTGACTTTCTCTATACAAAAAACCATGTTGCTCTATTGCTATGTTAGAGAAATAGAAGTCCAAAAGTACATTTTAATACTTTATTTTGCCCGTGGCTTCGCTCGCGTAAATGTAGGCTTAGTTAGGTTAGATTAGTAACAGTGTTCCCCCGGGTACGCCACGACCGTGGCGGTAAGTCCCGCTTTTGAGAAGTGGCTGGAGACGTGGCATGGCACCCTCACCTGCCGGCTGATTGGTAATGACTGGCACGGTTGCTTTGACCAGTTCCTGTATCGCATAGGTCGGCAAGAAACGCCCGGTTGTCATCACTGCGGCGACTGCCGCGATGTCGTTGAAGACACAGCGCTGCACACTTTGGCGGGTTGCCCCGCCTGAGCATCACAGCGCCGTGCGTTGATCGCGGCAGTCGCCATCTTTTACCGCGTGAGTCCGACGTAGCGATTTGGAGCATCCCCGCCTTCGCAAGCATGTTTCAAAGCATTCCCCACGTAAAAAGTAACCATACTTTTTCTAAATTAAAGGTACCCCATATCCTTTTCTGTTTCTTTGACAACGTGTACCTATGCGAAATTTCATGATGATCGTTCGACTAGTTGAGGCGTGAAAGTGTAACAAGCAAACAAATAAACTCACTTTTGCGTTTATAATATTAGTTAGGATAGTGAGGATTAATGCCCATAAGAAATCCGTAAAAATGCCGGCTAATTGAAAATTGTTATTGCAAAATCATTGTATCTACAAGCCTTTTATTTACTACATTCGTATTACTGTGAAATTTACCATTTAATTCGGCAAATTTACTTTTGAAGAATGAAAATCGAGATCCTTAGTTCAACACTAATTGGAGGTGCTATAAGCACTTTCAATCATTTACTATTAATTGAAACTATTATTTTAGTGTGCGGCGTTGCGTATCATGAAGAACTCTCAGAGTTCTCCATAATGTTCTCGAAGATGTGTGAATTCCACCATTTCGTGAACCAGCGTGATACAAAACAGAATACTTTATCATAGGTACTGAGAAGAAACTGACCAGCAATGGTACCTTTTATAAAAAGGAATTCTATATAATCGATCGATCGATATATTATAATTGATCTAGTTAGATACCTATTCGACCTACTACGATACGTACCTATGTACGTACCTCGTACCTATTACGATGAACATCCGGACTTTGGTTATTGTAATTATATTCAGTTATAATTATATTCGGTTCTACTTTTGCAAAGGGTTCTGGTTCAAAATAAACGCAGTATAATTAATAATAATAAATATAATTTATTATTATTAATTATATTACTACTACTGTCCATTCGATTGATGCTATTAGAGTATTCAGGGCAAACGCCGTTTTATCATCCATAGTTACCAATATACCGGTCCATCAAACACCCATACCCGTAGACCATATATTAGAATCCATACGTAGCAATAGTCCTACGCCTGCTGCGGCTAGTGCCGCTGTAGGTGATCCATCCCACCTTCGATTAAAACTCTCGAAGGACCTCTTCACGTTGGACCCATGTCTCCGTGTAAGCCTCCCAAAGGGCCGGGTATTTTCCTAACGTATTAGGGGAATAACCGTGAAAGAGAAACAAATAAATATAATAATAAAGGCTATGGCCTAACCCTTCTCACACTGAGAAGAGGCCCGTGCCCAGCAGTGGAACAGTTTAATATAGAGCTTGTTTTATTATTATTTATAAGTATTTTTAAATTGTCAGCATATCTGATACCAGCTTTCTAAATGAACAATATTGTGCATTGAATAAACATAAAATATAACTGTTCAGTGCCGCGGTTGTATAGCGGTAGCAAGAGCGGCTGGGTGAGCCTTCGAGTTCGATTCCCAAGTAAGGAAATGTGTTATTGGATTATTCCGTCAGGCAATTCTCAGTAACAGCACAGAGCCTGGAGCCGTGCCCAGTAGATGACAATAGGTTAGTTACCTATTACTTAAGTAGGAACCCACCACTTTGGGCATATGTAGGCTCGAGACCAATGAAACTTTCTTTTTTTTATAAAATGGTCGCCCACACTAAGCACAATTCTTGTATCGCGGAGGACTTTACAAACATTCAAACAACGGACATAAAGAACATCCAGATTCAGAACAAGCATTTATGGATCACACAAATTTTACGGCGCAGTGGGAGGTCGAGACGAGTACTTAAGCCAGTACGCCATCCGTCATTACCTACATCAATATTTGAGACTATGTATCTTTATGTTTCAGGAGTAATTAGGTATAATTTGAACTAAGCGAACATATCGAAAAGTATCCCAACCTCCCGTTTTTCAAATCAAATTATGAAATAAACCGCACACGCTCTCAATACATTACGTTTTGGCTTCCCCACCTCCTCTTATCCACTCGAGTCGTCATGAATAATCATCCGAATTACGCTAATGCATCAGTTAATAGCCTATTCTACGTATATATGTAGCTAATCGAATAATGGATATTAATCGTCTCGAATATTATCGCTCACGGAGCATATTTCCTATTGTACGAGGATATATATGGCTGAACTTTACAAAGTTCCAAATTCAGGTATCTAAAGTCGATACCATAGAGATTTATGCTTGTCCGGTAGGATCATCAGAAATTACATGTTTGGTTGAATAAGTGTGTGTTTTGCAAGTCCATAGACTCCAACGTACGAAATCAAATGGCTTAAGCCAAATTTTCTATGACTAAATTCCACTGTACATATAAGAGTAGTAATGCATATAAGATTAGTACGGCCTCGATGGCGTAGCGATTAGTGTAACCGACTGCCACGCCTGAGATCGCGGGTTCGATTCCACACGTCAAACATTTATGAGCATGGACATGGATGTTTGTCTTGGTCTGGGTGTTTCTATGTATAATATGTATGTATTTACAAAATAAAAGTATATATGTATGTTTATCCGTTGTCTAGTACCCATAGTACAAGCTCTGCTTAATTTGGGCCAGATAGTGTTGTATGTATGTGATAGAGTATTATTATAATAGAATATTATTATTTATTATTAAAATAGTCATACTGTTGTACAACATGTGTGTTTATATGTAATCTTTATATCTTTCACAAGAATATAAACAACAACATCAATCTATGTTACCTAATTTGAAAAACATTCGGTGGAGGAGCTCTTGAGGACATGGATTCGATTCCCAGATCGGGCAAACTGTTAATACATTCGGGATTTGTTGTAAATATATTTTCTCAGTGACCAACGAAGAATAAAAACGAATGTGACTATAATCCAGAAGAAATAAGCTGAAGTGTATTACAGGTACATTTCGCTTGCTACGGTGTTAAGTTTCACGTAACCTATTGCCGTAGCCGTGCCGTAGCACTGGGCAAAAGTGCCGTAGAAAAAGGAAGTGGGAAGGAAAAGAAGCGGGAAGGGGATAAGAGGGTGATAGGGCCTCCGACACTCTCACTCACTGAATGAAACACAACAGCAGGAACTATATGTTGCTATTTCACGTCGATATTCTGTGGGAGCCTTCCCCGGTCGAGCCGGCCCATTCATGATGAAATCAGCGAGGCTCTACTACATAAAAAAACACCTGAACCAGGCATCAAACTTGAGACTTATAAGTTGGAATTATCATATTTCACAAACAAAAGAACGCGACTATAACTGTCGCTCCTAGAAGGTCTATTAATTTTTTATATTTATAAAGTTTTGCCATTTCGCTATTGTACACTTGTCTGGCTAAGAGTTTGTCACCTAGCGGTGGTCATTTGTAACCCGAATGTCTCTTTCTTCGTAGTTTCAGACATGTTGTGCACCGGTATAATTGTTTCATCCTAAGGCATACGTTGTATGAAAGATAACGAGTGTTTTTTAAGTCTTTTAGTGAAAAAGCTCGCAATTGCTAATGATTTGGTGACGATATGATAAATGAATCGGCTTGCTCAATTAAGTTACTACTCAGTAAACGATTCCTGAATAGTACTTCAAATCCGTATATACAATACCACACAGAAAATCGGCCTAAAAGTAATGGCACAATACTGCATATTATCCAGTAAATCAAATCTTCGAAGACTTTCATACTGGTCAATAAAAGGAAAATAATGGGAGAGCTCATACCTTTCCTTTCATTCATTCTATGCTATAATTTTTCTGTTTAAAGTCAGATCAGTACGTACGATTGATACTTCAGGTACCATCAAGCGTAAGGATATTTACGACCATTGTTTTGTAAAAGAAACATACACAAATGAAGTAGTATTAACAAATATATGTTTCTAGCCTTGATGTTATTTGTGTTCGAAAAGATCACCCCGTGTATCTTAAGAGTATATCTATTGATTAAGTTCATGGGACAGAGTTGTCTCGTATCCATATTTTACCAGCTATGTGGTACAACCTAAGACCGTGGACTTAATGCCAGTATTGCGAAAATAACTGACAAAGGAGAGATTTGTTCCATTATATAATCAACCCAGGTAGGCAATTGACAACAAATATGCCACGAATCATTGAATCAACAAGGCAATCGTCAACAAAGCAATGTTCCAATAATACAAAAAAACTACTCAACAATTCCATACATCTCGCATGTCGGTATTAAAAATTATAATTTTCAGTATTAAACTCCACAGTACGGCACACAGCGTATTTAGTTTATGAAATTCAATATTACCATTGAGTAACAATTCGAAAAGTTTGCAATTTCATAAAGCTTTGTGTGTATTTTGAATTACGAAGTATCGTTGGAACATTTCATCAGGTCTGTACACAGAACATTGTATTGCTTTATTACAATGGCGTTTTGTTCGTTGTAGTCGGTTAAAAAACCTCTATAGATTGGAGGGATATCAACAAAACACAAATAAACGTTCGGCTGTAGATGAACGGATGCCTCGAAGCCTGAGGGCTACTCCGAACAAGCGTCAGATTTCGTGGAAATAAACTCAATATCGAGTTCGCTAAGTAATATCGTGTTTTGCTGTAAACGTAACTCGCTTATATTACCTAAAAATTTTATGCCTATATAAGTGCCATACGAATGTTTTAAGCAATTAAAGTGATAGATACTGGAAAAAATATGCCTAAGGGGAAAACTCGACGGATAAAATCAGTGAAACGGATAAATTCGCTAAATCGCTGAATTTTTCTCATTCAAGGCTTATTTCGTGGTTAAAATGTTTAGTAAAATTTTTTTTTAAGCACGGCTTTGACTGTCTATAAGCTTGATCTCTGTAGCACACCGGCATTAGAAAATATGTTGGTCTTCTGCTTTATATGGTACCTAGCATAACAAGCGAAATGCCTTTCACCGCCCGAAAAACAGGTTAATGTATAGGTCAAATTAATAATCAATCCAATCCTAACTCTTGGAATAAAGATTGGTAATTTCAAATACTAAAGTTCATTTATATGTATTAGTACTAATAAGCGGCAGACAGCTGTAGCAGTTAGTATAAGTACTACATAAACACTATGACTATCTGAAAGATTTAGATTATTATTTCATGTTTAGACTGCAACGGCTCATTGATTTAGATGGTCGGTTTGTCGCTGCCAATAGCAAGTTATTATTGTTTCGATTCCACTGTGGGAATGGAAACAATGTTGTGTGATCAACAACTAGTTGTTTCGAGACTGGGTATTGATTTTGTACATTATTTTAAACGTTTCTAAAGTTCCTGTGGATCTTAGATCATTAGGTACAAATGCAGGTTACTTCTAAAATAGATGGTATTAATAACAGTAGTATGAGACCGATTTACTTTTTCTTACAAATGTAGTTTGCAATGTTAGGATGTTTGTTACTCAATCACACAACAAAATATTGCATAAAACTTGGGATAATAACTGACCATTTAATAGACTAAACGATGTTTTTTATACGATCATGTGGGACTCACATGGCACATCATAATATATATAGACATAATGCATGTACATATTTGCACAGCCGTGGAGCGAAGCTGGCATGATACATTCTTAGGGCTTGACTATGTCTTAATTTATTTAGTCCCTACACATTCTTAAAGTTCGGTCTTTAACTCACATAACCTTTTAAAAAAGAGACAGAGTAAATCTATTTGATTCAGTGGTTGAACGTTGGCTAAGATTATCTACCTCAAATTTAAATAATTCGAACTTACTTTATTTATTTTCTCCGTCAATATATTATCGTTACTTGTTGCCATATTAACAAATCGACCAGTATGTTAAATATACACACAATTGAAGACCAACAAATAAAAAGCAAGGTAAATTAATGAATAACATTAACAAATTAAGAGTATGTACTCAAAATATAATTAACAAATTGTGCATTTAAACAAATTGCCGTCACCGATACAGCTTTTAGCGTAATTAACGTCACATCAGCCGGTCGTCGCTGCTCCATTGTTCACGTGAACCGTTTTAATTTTCGGCAGGGAGGGAATCACCGAAGTGAGCGTTGGCAACACCGGCCCGATATGCTTCCGGGCGTGTTTACCCGACGCAAATAACCGGGCCGGCCAATTCCGTCCATTGTTAGAAATATAGCAATTGTTTGTTAGCCGCAGAGAGTTCACTCCGACGAACTGCCAACAATGAACACGCTAATAAGAGACGTTCGATTGTTAATTGATTAGTGCGTCACTGATAACATACTTGGGTTTCTAGGCTTGCTTAGAAGCCAGCATCGCTTCGCAGAGAACAGTTGAATGGTTTTTAAAAAGAAAACATATACACACCTATAAAATATTTTTAATCCGGTTAAAGCCTTGAAGTATTTATTCATGCGTTGTCGACTTTTTATAATAATAATAAAGTGCTTCATTGTTATCGAAAGGCACATAATCGGCTTGTTATTAATAGAGCAGGCGGCGCCTGCATCGCTTATATCTTGCAGGAATACAACATGTTTATTGGTTGGGAAATGCCGTAGCATGGATGTGACGTAGGCGCAGATGTTACCTTCAGTATATTGTTATTTATGTTAAGAATAAAATATGTGTAAGAGCAGCGATAGCTCAGTGGTGAGGCCAACAGACTGCAATGCAGTGTTCAGTGGGGAGACCAACAGACTGCAATCTCGGGTTCGAACCCACGTCGCGCACCTCTGACTTTCAGAAGTTAGAAGACTTTTCGAAATTATTTGCGTATTGATTGGCAATTATCGCCTGCTCCGTGCCTCGGAGAGCACGTTAAGCCGTCGGTCCCGGCTGCCATGAACATCTATGGCAGTCGTTATTGGGAGAGTGTCGACACAAAAGAAGAATATATATAATATGAATAAGAAATTCTAGATAATTGTCTCCGTTGAGATTCTCCGGTAAGAAGTGTGGTCCAATCACATGTCTTCCAATTACACCAGCCCGAGTTTGGGCTGGTGTGATTGGAATAATTTGGATGAACCATTTTTAATTTCATGGCCAATAAAACCTTAATTACTATGGTAGGTATAAAATAGAAGAATGGTAGGTTAGTTACATGCGCAGAAGTGAGATATTTTTGTTTTTACGTGGGGGAATGCTTTGACACATATCCCTCCGCGGGGGCGGGCGGAGGGGCTATGTCGGGCTCACCGGGGAAAAAGAGAGATGGTAATGATAATAAGAATGGACCTACCGGTAATACCGACTAAACCTACCACGATGTTCCTCGACAGAACCGCAATCGGCGGAGCTGCGCGAATCATTTTCACATACAGTCGCGACCCCACCGAGGTTTCGGCCCGCCGTATGAAACGGCAGGCCACTACACAAATAGACCCTGTATATATTACCAATAGCCAATAGCCAATAGGCCCTTTGGTCACCACTACTTTTAAAATCCCTACTGTCCCCTAGAGGGGAGACGGACACGACACAGAGGCGCGCGTGGGAACACGCACGCTGCCTCTCGGACCTAGTGCTGCTCGGATGGCGGGCAGGCCCACGAAGTCCGCCACCCCCAGGTCAAACCTCATGGTGGCTGGAGGTCGTCTCGCGCCCTCCGGCGCCCGGTTCTGCGGTTGGGGAGAGGGTTTGAGCGCTCCCTCTCCCGCTCCGCCGCCTCCTTGACGGAAATTACTTCCTCACAGAAGGAGGCGACGGCGTTCCACGACCTCTCACTCTGAACCATGGACTGAACCACGGCCGGGAGCGAGAGGGCAACCATACCGACTGCCGCGATCCACTCACGGCGCTGCGATGCCCAGGCGGGGCAGTCAGCCAAAGTGTGAAGCGCTGAGTCCTTAACAAAGAAGTGAGATAATCGCCCAAGTTATCCAAGAGAAAATAATTATACCATACATTGAATTCTGCCTGATTCACTAAATTTGTGTCATCATCATCATCATCGGGCTATAATAGTCCACTGCTGGACATAGCCCTCCCCTAATAAGCGCCATAGCGCCCTGTCTTCGGCTGTGTGTACATGACACAAATTTAATAATTTAGTAAAATAATTCACTATTTACTATAGCATATTGCATATCGCTAGAAAGTAAATAGAATAGATATTTTTTATACAAAATGGAAGATCGCGATCGCTTTTACTTATTTTTTTATCGCGATGTAAAGTTGACTCATAAGTAAAATTTTACCGTTTACCAAACTTTGTCAGTAAATAAAAAGGTGAGTTCGTGTTATTTGCAAGTAATTCTAAATTGTATTGAGATATATAACAGTAAACATAAAAACTAGAACAAAATATGTAGGCTGTATCATCAATTTTCTTTTAAGTTAGGTTAGCAAGTTTAAAAACTGTGTATAGTAATTTTTCAAAACATATGTGCTTGTTATTAAAAAAATATCTCGTGGCGTGAAATGTTGTTTAGGGTGCTTAAACTATAGCAAGTGATACTCCCTTTCAGCCAATTCAATTTGGCAAACGATGTTCCAAACAACCTGTATAACTTCCGAAAGTCAGAGGTGCGCGACGTGCATTGCATTGCAGTCTGTTGATCTCCCCACTGAGCTATCGCTGCTTTTTTTATAACCTTAACTACTAAGGTTCATCATAAAATTTTGCATGCATGTTCTCAGGCGTACACAAAAGGTGATAGGGTTTCCTTTCATCCAGAAAAACGTACTGTTTCCGAGGTATAGTAATTTATAGACAAAATTAACGCAGGCAAAATGTAATATTTAATAAATTCTAAACCAAAGTAGACCTATCTCAAGATTAGTATAAACTGCTAGGTAGATACCCACTTATCAGGCCTAACGTCTAAATAATAAATTTGATCGCATAACACCTTTCACTTAATATGTCACCATTTCAGATCATCCCGCTTTAGTCCTCGGCCCGAATGACACCGGCCGGCAGTCGCCCAACTTTTCGCCTGACTTGTATACTTTTGAACTCCGTGATAACAACGCGGACCGGAGGCTTAACCTGATTTCTAATATGGCGAAGTGTGCTATATAATATGTGTATCAAGTAACTGCTAGTATTAAATGTCTAGATAAAAGGACATGTGAACATTTGAATTGTATAATTGTATTGAGATACCTGCCGACGCTGGTCCGTCATTTCAGGGATAGACTTAGACCGCGTATAGTTATTTCCACTATTCACCGAATCATTTCATCGTTTCAGAAATAATAATAATCTTTAATAGAGCCTAGGCGAACGTTTCTCGATTAGATTGGAGGCGTTCTGGACAAAGGCCAGGTTAAGAGCACCTTAAACCGAAGAGCGTGTATGAGGAATGTGATGAAAGGGAATGAAGCCAGAGAAGTGTGTCAGGATCGTAGCAAATGGAAATCCGTAGTCTCTGCCTACCCCTCTGGGAAACAGGCGTGAATCTATGTATGTATGTATGTAATAAATAATTATTATTGTTTTTATAGTGTTACAGTTTTACAAAAAATTGTGATAGGAGTCTCCTTTTAAGCAAGAGATGCCTGTATTAGGAGCCTCCGGTCCTCCACAACATGTTTACTACGCAACAATATGTATCGCTCAATTATTATTAAATAAAAATACTTCAAGATAAAAAGAGAACAATAAATAAAAATAGAATAAAAATTAAAAGATATACAAACACTTAAAATTATAATTTGCATGCGTTTGTGGTATGTGTATGTGTGGTGTGTGTATGTGTGGTTTGTGTGGGTGTGCGTGTATGTGTGCGAAGAAAAAGGAAAAAAGAAATAGGTGAAGTCGTAATCTTTATATATTATAACATACATATACATCCTAATGCGTATATCCCGTAATGGCCTCGGGTTTAGATCAAGCCTCTACCGACCACTGTTCCAGACTCCGTGCTGCTTTTGAGCGTGTCTGGTTAGAAAAACCCCAATAACATTTTGTCCGACCCGGATATTGAACCCAGGACCCCATGCACAGCAGTCGCATGCACTACACTTGCACCACTATTAAGAAAACGTTGCAGTAGATTAATTAAGTTAGAACAACAAAAGTAACATTAAGAAAATTTATTTACCAGAAACGTGGTTAACAAGTGATAAGAATTGGATTAAATAGTCATTTCAAGAAGTATTTAAATCACGCACTGCTTAAAACATCTTAAATAGATGAAAAGGCCAAATAGAGAGGTTAACAACACAACAAGGTTGTAAGTACTATCGACTGGAGCGACGGTCGACCATTTCAGAAAAAATTTCGCTTGCACATGTTGACTTTAAGTGACTCCGCTCTCCTCCCGACCAAGTGTTGGCCTGCTATGCGATTTTAACCTTAGGAGTGGTCATCCGTCGCTCAAGTTGATAGTACATTTAATATTTCAGAACAGCATGTCTCACCGAACAATCGGTATGATTTGAGATACTTGAGATATTTGAGATACCCACATTTGTAAATAATAATAGGTAATATACGAATTAAGTTAATCACACATATATTTATACATAGTAATAAGTATATACAATATACATGTAGGTCAATGAATGAATTACCTTACTTTAATACGCATTCATTACCGCGTAATAAATTAAATCTATTAAGAGTATTTTGTATTCTGCGAAAGACTGCAGACAGATGCTGGATGCGGCATGAAGACAAGGCGCTATGGCGTTCATTAGGGGAAGGCTATGTCCAGCAGTGGACTATTATAGCCTGATGATGAAGAGTATTTTGTACCTGCCATGATAATTCCAATTCATTGCTTAAAATTATAGGATGAATGTATGGCTACTAATTCTCGCTATCATAATATACATCGCGTTGATATAATCTATACATAGTATGTCATTGTACGATGACATGCGACTGCACAGAGACTAATGAGAATGCAAGTGAATAGATTATAATAGTTATCAACGATGAATTGACCACTTGAGGCCAATTCTGCGCGAGTGATCCGTGCAATGCTTTGTCGCTCGAATGGATAATCTTACCTCCCCTTGGTTAGTGACTACACCTATACATATAATACAATTGTAACTAATCGATAGGTCTGTACATAGAAGATATTAAGAAATGAATGTGAAGAATCTTTATAAGAGCAATAGAAAACAAAACAATTATTTTTAGAATTCTTGTATGTCTTTATGTTTGTACGAGCATCATGCAAAAATTACTGCACGAAACTGAATGCTGTTTTTATTGTTGTATAGCAATACAACAGTAAGAACAGCATTTAGTCAACATAGCGGCAACTGCGTCAACACACAGCGCACTGTTGTGCATGTGTCATCTTGATACACCGCCTAAAAGTCGAATATTATGTGTATAAATCAGCTCTATCTTATATGCAAAGAAAGAAAAATATAAATAGGCTGCCTTCTTTTAAATTACAAGCGTGCGAAGTCACGGACAAAAGCTAGTGTAAAGATAAATGTGAACATTTGGTTCTAGAATAAATAAAATTTAAAATTAAAATTTTTGTATTATTAGTTGGGTTTTGATTGTTAGTTAAGAAGATCTGTCAGATATATCTTTTTAACTTATATGTCAATAATTTACGTTAAAAAGTATGACACGATTGATACAGAGACATTTTAACTGAATTAAATTAATATTGTTTGCATTACATTTATATACAATAGTTAATTAAAAATGATAATATATTATGTTTATACATTTTATGTAAAGTATATGTCTTTTATATACACGCACCTATTAAACTTTTAAACTATAGGTACAATGATTAATTTATTCTTTTTACCTATCTATAATTAAATTGTTTACCTATAATATAGATTGTTGTATATCAATAATATAATAACTAGGTAATTATTTTTGAGTCTCTTCTTCTAGGCTTTGTCTAGACTATTCGAATTCGTATTTTAATGTTTTTGATTAGGTTTTTGATTAAGTTTTATATACAATAAAACTAATCAAAAACATTAAAATGAGTACATTTCAATCTCATGGACCTCAGTCTCACCTTGTATTTCTTATTTCATTTTGTCAGCAACTTTTAATGAATTATTAAATTGGTTTGATTTTATTGATTACTTTAGCTGGGTATTACCTAACAATACCGAAGAGGCCCATGCAAAACAGTTGGACTCACAAGGCTTTTATTTTTTTCGTCATTAATTACTTACTGTAGACACGGCTACACATCAAGTTAGACACCCTATATACGCATAACTACATTACATACAAAATAGAGAATTGTCGGAAAGGGACAGTGCATAGTGGTGTTGATGTTATAGTAAGGATAGAGCGTAACAAAAATATAACGCACTCTCATGCACGATTCGCAGCGTTCAACTTCTTATAGTTCAAAGTCCAAACAGTCTAAGTTGATGTGTCGCTGTGTGTACAAGATGAATTTGAATTCATGATGCCTCGAAATGATGCAGTCCAGACATACCTAAATATATTTACACAAAGCAAATTGCCCGTTTTGTTATTGTTTCATTGTATTACACAGAGTTTACATAAGTTTGATATTCAATAACAACCAACAATTACAACAACTATTGCTATTCTAACGTACAAAAACATTCACCAACATGGACGCCATCAAAATATGATATTTTAATTAAAACAATATATGTACAGCGTGTAATTGGAATGTGCAATAGGTTTGTTTGTGCAAATTTGAATATTGTATGATTCGCTTAGTGTAATTCGAATCATAATCGATTATTCGAAACTGATGCATTCGATTATAGCACGATTTTAGGTCTTACGCCAGTTATAAAAATGAGTGATGTATGTGGTTGAATAACACATTGCCTACCCTTTTTAGCGCTGATCCCAATTAAAATAACCTTTTGATGAAATCTTTAATTGCTGTCCGTCGACGAGATACTTTGACTTTTGAGATAAGTGTGTTATTTTGTGATATTGTAATAGCTTAGACCACAACGCCATAGACTCGACACCGTGCTGCTACTCAAAATGTCTTACAGATAAAATAATATAAAGTTTAAAACTATAATAATAATAATCTTTAATAATACTATAACCCGACCACGTAAAAAAGGGAATCTAAAAACGAATTTAAAATTTATATAGCCTAAATCTCCCGGGCTTTAGGCTTTTAGATTACCAATCTATGACTATGACACCTCATTCATTAAAATCGGTTTAGTAGTTTAGGCGCTACGGTGGAACATACAAACATACATAGGTACATATATAGACTGCCAAAATCATTACCCTTCCTTTTGGCTTCGCCGTAGTCGGGTAAAAACTCCAATGACATTTGGCTCGTCTCGGAAATAGAACGCGAGGTATCATGCAAAGCAGTCACATTCATTAGCCCTGCTATCAAGGCAGTCAACAAATATATTTTGTTTTTCAGGTCAAACTGTATAACCTTAATTAAATACAACTTCATATTTCTATTACACGCTGTATAAACTAACCGAAATCAGTGGCAACGCATTAAAACAACAACAGTTTCAAACTTCGTGGCCAAATATGTTATTTCAAATATATATTTCAATTAACCGAGTTTACTTTTGAAACGTAAGTTAAATTCACAAAGCACTCTGTTCGAGGTGTATAGCCCGAGGGATAACAGGGTCCAACCCTGGCCTTGCAAACTAAACTAGTTACGGCCGTCTATCACAACGTTGTGAAACGGTATAACAATAAAATAGGAACAGACCTATACAAATAGGACGTAGTAATACAATACGGGATTTCTAACTGCTACATTTACATTTAAGTAAATCTATGTATCTTATGTGGGGCCCAGTCAGTGCAGACTGGTGACACTTCGACCCAGTGGTATCTTTTGTGTCGACACTCTCCCAATAACGACTGCCATAGATGTTCATGGCAGCCGGGACCGACAGCTTAACGTGCTCTCCGAGGCACGGAGCAGGCGATAATTGTCAATCAATACGCACATAATTTCGAAAAGTCATATAACTTCCAAAAGTCAGAGGTGCGCGACGTGGGTTCGAACCTGAGACCCTCTGCATTGCAGTCTGTTGGTCTCCCCACTGAGCTATCGCTAAGTAAATGTAACACATACATAGCTTTATGTCACTATCCCTGAAGAGGAATGCAGAGGTATATTAAACCCAGAATTCAACAACAATAATTCTAGGTCCTAAGTAATAGTGGAGCCTATGTCGTGGGATCTAAAATTATAGTATTACGTGGGATACTATTATATCCCTATTACGTGTGCACTAAAATTTTAGTTGACAAAGCGTATCTCTATTACGTGGGACCTAAAATTATAGTTGGAGATATAACAATAAAATAGGAACAGACCTATACAAATAGGACATAATAGAATACAATCGGACTTTCTAACTGCTAAATTTACATTTAAGTAAATGTGATAAATACATAGTCTCACGTCGCTATCTCAAAAGGGTAGGTAGACGTGAGATATTACACCCAGAATTAATCAACAATAAAATTAGGTCCTAAGTAATAGTGTAGCCTAACATGATAGTAGGTATTACGTGGGATACTATTACGTGGGATCCTATTACGTGGGATCCTATTACGTGGGATCTTAATTTGTAGCCTCACCCCTCTTACTTCGCAGGCGTAGGCAGGCGTGTATTACACCCAGAATTTACCAACTATAATATTAGGTCTTATTTAATAGGGGGCGAGTCTATTACGTGGGACCAAAAATTATAGTAATGTATCCCTATTACGTGTGCACTAAAATTATAGTTAGAGCTGTAAATCTTTATAACAATAAAATAGGAACAGATCTATACAAATAGGACGTAGTAGAATACAAATAAGAATTTAAGTAAATGTAACACATACGTAGATTACGCCGAGATCCGCGAAAAAGTAGACAAAGATGTTTTACATCCAGATTTTACTTAATTTGAGGTCCTATATAATAGGAAGCAAAATGTATCTTTATAAGGTGTAACCTAAAATTAAAGTTGACAAAACGTATCTCTGTCGGTTCTATGAGCGCAAGACTATTACGTGGGACCTAACATTATAGTTGCCAAATGTATCTCTATAACATGGCACCTAAAGTTATAGTTCGCAAAATGTATTCCTATTTCGTGGGACCTATAATATACGATAGCCTAGTGCAAAACCGTTGGACTGCCACACAGAGGTCTCGAGTTCGATCCCAAGGCGCGCATCTCTGATGTGCGTATTAAATACTTAACAATCGCTTGCTTTAACGGTGAAGGAAAACATCATGAGGAAACCTGCACGTCTAAGAGTTCTCAATAATGATGTCAAAGATATGTGAAGTCTGCCAACCCGCACTGGGCCAGCGTGGTGGACTATGGCCTAACCCTTCTCACACTGAAAAGAGGCCCGTGCCCAGCAGTGAGACAGTTTAATACAGACCTGATATTATTATTATATATAATTATAGTTACCGAAATGTATTCCTATTACGTCGAAGCCAAAATTGAAGGTAAAGTGTTGTAGTCTGTGTTAGACAGGATGCGTAAGGTTTGTGGTTTGCGATCAACAACTACCAGACTGTCAGGGGATATTAACTTGCCCAGTATCATGAAACACGATATTAGACGAAGTCAAAACTAAACCTGTGAATTAAACTAACCTTTGCAAATTGAACCCTTTTATAAAGTAACTTTTTTTGCTGGAGATTTATTTCAAGAAACGAATTCTTTAAATGGACTGTTTGGTGACAATAAAATTGACAAAATTGTTTCTTTTTAAATCTGTTATTGTATTTGCAGTATATTTTCAGCAGATATGTTCCCTGTTCTAAATAATGCCACATAAAGTCACAAGACTTTACTAACTCGACATTTTTGTACCTTAAAATGTAAAAAAAGACAACCATAGTACAAACTGCTAAAAAGTTACTATTCAAAAGGTCTCCACAATTAACCCGAACTGAATTTCAACTCAAAGTAATTATGTCTGGTGAATCCGTAACCCACAGGAGTCCCCAGTGGCTGCTATAAGAACAAAGACTCATAATTGTAAGCATGTGTTAATAAAGTTTAAAGCACCAACTTCAAGTTCACTCACACATATATATCGTATGTCGTTATCATAATTAATGAGGCCTCAGAAAATATCTGGCTGAAACGATAGCACCAGTTTTTATTTAATGGTAATGTATTGCTTAAGAATATTATTAGTTGAGGGATAGTGAGACAATCATTTTAAAATAGTATAGTATAGTAAAGTTAAAATTGAAACTAAGTTGTAAATCATTTCAGGCGGTGTACCATGTGCTTTTACAACTCTCGAAGCACGTGGATACATTTAATTACATGATTTCTATAGATTAATTTTGATTCGTTTATTGACGTTACGGCTAGAGGCCATATATAACTAGGTACCCGCCTCGGCTTCGAATGGCTCCCTAAGTGTTGATACGCTCACAACTTATTATTTTATTCCGCGTAATTTTAAATGTGTCATGTCTACTAAATTAATTATTTAAATGATATGAAGTAAATGGCAGTTTTAATCTATGAAAAATTTTTAAACTTACTAACACATTTAACTGGGTAAAGATCTATTTTGGCCATAATAGGCTTTTTTTAAACCTTTAATTCTTACTACATTATTTTAATGTATCTTATAAGGTTTACATAGCCTACGTTATGTTAGCGCCCGAAGATATATTCCTTTTTGATGATTTGGTTATGAATACATAGATCATAACATTTTCTGTTTTATTTATAAATGTAATTATAATGTAAGTAAGTGTCATTAATACATATGAACCTTTCGAATGCAATTATCGAAATAATATTGACAAGAGTAATTAAAATTAAAATTTATTGCTAAGTTAATTACCTACTTATAGCGAAGAAGAAAACAAAGAAATGTGTAAATAATTAAAGACAGTACAGCTTTTAAAACTTAATAATAGACCCATAAAAACACTGATATTTTTTTTGATAAAATACTTCTTAGCAACGTATAAATTAGTCAATTATAGCGATAGCTCAGTGGGGAGACCAACAGACTGCAATACAGAGGGTCTCGAACCAACGTCGCGCACCTCTGACTTTCGGAATTTATATGACTTTTCGAAATTATGTGCGTATTGATTGACAATTATCGCCTGCTCCGTGCCTCGGAGAGCACGTTAAGCCGTCGATCCCGGTTGCCATGAACATCTGTGGCAGTCGTTATTGGGAAAGTCAGTACCCTCTAATATCACTGGTCTAGCCTTAGGGTATCGTTAGCCTTCGGGTTGCGGAGGTCAGGTGGCAGCCGCTTCCTGTAAAAACTGATAACCCGTCAAATCCGGTTAGACCAGAAAAGCCGACCCCAAGTGACTTAGGAATAATAAAGGCAAAGAGGGAAGACATTAGTCAATTATTACGTAACTTAAAATTTTCAGGATACATGTCCCTTCTCTTATAAAATGATGATCAAAGCGATAGTTACATAAGTTTCGCAAGCTCGTCCACTGCACTAAGCTCCTGTAAATATACAATGATGTAGTTGCAAGACTTGGAGTTTCACAAGTCGACTAAGTTGTCTATCAAACGAAGTATAAGCCGATGAAGAGACGTCGTTTCTCGTCTCTTAATTATTAAAGCAACACATAATGGGACGCTTCATAAATAATAAGAACGTTCGGAGACTTTGGCGTTGGCGACGTGTAAGAGACTATGAATTAATTCTGCATACGATGTGGTGAAAACGACTCATTTTGTACCATTCTGTATTTATGAACGACGAGCTAATCTTCTTTGAGGTATTGATTGACGAGATTTTATGGTCATTAATCACATACAGATGAACATCCTTGTCTGAATAAATATAATAAAGAGGAAAGTTTTGATTTATGTTTGTTTGTAAGGATTTTATAAAAAAATCTTGTTGGCCGATTTAAAAATATATTTCACCATTAGAATGTTATATGATCACCGAGTAACATAGGCCATATTTTATTTAAAAATAAAAGTTCTGTTACTAACATAACTTAACCTACTTTTTCGCGAGCGAAGCCGCGGGTAAAATCTAGTATACTTATATAATGAAATGGTAAATATAGAAATTTGAATGCAGAACTGATAAAAAATCTTTTGCTAAAATACTACGCGAAGAAAACTGCGCTGTACTTTATACATCCCTTCTTCTTTTCGTGTGGTTAGTGGCCAACCTGTTGTCAAAATTGTTCAAGCCACCCGTAGGCCTCTGACATGGCTTAACGACTGCTGTCAATTTGACAACAACCGGGAGCGACTTTTTACGTGCCCTCTGAAGCACGGAGACACTCAGATGAAATACCACTAAGCGGTCACCCATCTATGGACTGACGGCACCCAACATTGCTTAACCTCGCTAATCGTTTACCAATCAGTGAGTGCAACTGGCTATGAGCGCCCTGTCCTTAAACATATACATATGTATATGGTGTTATCATAATTGAGAGACACATATTGTAACACTGCAGGTAATTTGTGCCAAATGCTAAGATTCCCATTTATTTTCCTCTTTTTGAAGGAACTAGGTTATTATATCAATATCAGACTGCATTTAGTTAGATCAACTAAAACATAATATATCCTATATGAAGAATTTCGCAGTACCACGAAAGTTAGAATTCTTTATTATAAATATAAGTGTAGCTAACTGTACCAACATTATAAAACTGAAGAGTTTGTTTGTTTGTTTGAACGCGCTAATCTCAGGAGCTACAGGTTCGATTTGAAAAATTATTTTAGTGTTGGATAGCCTATTTATCGAGGAAGGCTATAGGCTATATAACACCATGCTACAACCCACGCGGGCAGCGCAGTAACCATTAACGCGAGTGAATCCGCGGGCACATCTAGTCAATCATAAAGTGAACAGATTTTTCATAATTTTCAAAAACCTAATCATTAATACTCGACTTATAAATATTATTACCATATTTCATGATCTATATTTTTGTAAAGCATAGAATTTTCATGTACCAAATTATTTAAGATACTCGCCTATACGTCTTATATAAAGCGATACATTTATTTATGTTCAGAAGTAAATGTACAGTAATTTCAAGAAGCATATTTCGATTAAATGAACCGAGACCTAAATAAGCAGAACACTAAATTAAATCCAAACAGCAAATAACAGTAGAATAAACACAACGGTTTGAACAACGGACCGGAGTTACTTATCTGTGGTACTGTACTTGGTTTATTTTTCAGTTTTATTCATTATAGACTGTTTTATGATGATAAGCGTGGTTCCGTTTTGTATATTACTTCCTTTTATTTTTAAATTAGTTGCTGTCTTTGGCTTTGCTCTCTAAATGCAATATTATTTGGCATGGCGTCTTGGTATTTATTGATGTTTTTAAAACAGTTACTCACCTATAATAATAAAAAATATATACACCTACCTCTGATGTAAATACAGCTGTAAAATATATTTTACTTGTATCTTATAAAGTAATTAGTTTTTAGTTTAAACACAATTGTAATTGTGACATTTTGCTCGACAATTCTATTAGTTAAAACTTCATGACTTTCAAACTTACGAAAAAAGGTGCCTTTTTGTAACAGTTCCAAAAAAAGATGTAGCATTATATTCTAACTTTAACCATGTGCTATGGATTGCCATGACTAATGGTAATACGCATGATGTCACGACGAGATCGGTCAACCGTCTGCACATAGGCCACCTGTCAAGATGATTCTTCTATTAAATTATGGCAAGAGGAAACCGTATTATAGCCGTATTCTAGAAACCGTATTTCTAGAACTACTAATTTCACTAGTCTCTAAAAGCTTAGTATCTCCGTACTTCTGAAAATTGGTACCATACCCATGTTTAGCAGTTAGCAACACAATGCTAATGGGAAATAAGTTGGCCACTTCCCTGCTAATTTCATTTGCATTTCCATTAATGCAATTAGGTCGATTCCGTGTGTCTAGTATTTAGGATTATAATAATATGCAAGCTGCAAGCACTTTCATTACCCATCAAAATGTTGGGTAGCTTAAGTATTTTGATTGTTTTTTTCGTATATCTACACATAGGTACATATATTGTACTAGCAAATATAATATATTAACTATTATAATAATAATTCCTATTGCGAACGATTGCGGGAAACAAAGTGAATGGAGCTCTACGCGCTTTTATGAACAGTCGAAATGTTTCCAAAAAGGCACGTTTGCCTGTTCATAGAGGACTATTAGTGCCCACACTTATGTATGGAAGTGAAAGTAGGGTATGGCAAAAGAAGCATGAGAGCAGAATAAATGCTGTAGAAATGAGAGCGCTGAGAAATATATGTGGTGTGACTCTGAAAGATAGAATAAGGCATAGTGTGATTAGAGAGAGATGCGGCATGAAAGTTGATATAGTGACAAGAATAGAAAAGGGTATGTTAAGCTGGTTTGGGCATGTAGAAAGAATGGACGAGGAAAGACTGACTAAGAAAGTTTATAAGGCTAGTGTGAATGGAACAGTCGCAAGAGGAAGACCTAGGCGAACGTTTCTTGATCAGATCGGAGGCATTCTGGACAAAGGCCAGGTTAAGAGCACCTTGAACCGACGGGCGTGTATGAGGAATGTTATGAAAGTGAATGAAGCCAGAGAAGTGTGTCAGGATCGTAGCAAATGGAAATCCGTAGTCTCTGCCTACCCCTCTGGGAAACAGGCGTGAATCTATGTATGTATGTATGTATAATAATAATAATAATAATATTCTGTCACATACACACAACACCATCTAGCCCAAACTAAGCAGAGCTTGTACTATGGGTACTAGGCAATGGATAAACATACATATATACCTTTTTTTGTAAATACATACTTAATATACATAGAAACACCCAGACCAAGACAAACATCCATGTTCATGCATACAAATGTTTGACTTGTGCGGGAATCGAACCCGCGACCTAAGGCGTGGCAGCCGGTTACACTAACTACCACGCCATCGAAGCCGCCAGTATTAATTACACTATAGCAAGTATTGGAGATCAATTTAATAAACTAATAAGTATCTACTACATATCGCATCCTTAATAAAACAGAGACTTATCTCAGTATTTTTGATTAAACAAATTTGAACTCTATTGAAAAGATTTAACACAAATATAATATTAGAATTTGGCTTACTTTCAAATTTCGAGTTAAGTCGCTGTTTTATTAAGAATGCGATATGTATTTGTGGATTGTCGATGTGTGTGTCTGATTTGACCCCTAAATCCAGAACAATAAATAAAATATTTTTTTACTCCGAACGGATGAAGTAGTGTGCAAAGGCTAGATATTACTTACAGGTACTTAAGCCGATACAGATTTTTTTTTAATTTTAATGCGTTCATTATTTTCTTTTGTTTTTACATACACAAACAATGCGATAATTAAAAAAATAGCCCTTTGTTTGTGTATGTAAAAACAATAGAACAATAGTAAATATATGATGCATTGTATTGAAATGAAACTACTATATACGGATTTTATCGTGTTATTTATTTTACACTTTATTACAAAATTTTGAAACTGTCACACTACTACTAGATACTATTGAACTTTACAAATTTTTAAGCTAATTAATTAATAAAATTATTAAAGCTATTTATATTTTAGTTTACACTTTCCCCGACGTGTTGTAATAAAGTGTAAAATAAATAACGCGATAAAATTCGTATATAGTAGTTTAATTTCAATAAAAAACATTCGCGTAAACAGAAGACAATATTATGATGCATTATAATTAATATATTAATGGCTGCAATTAAACATGTCCTTGAGTAACATTTAGGCATTAAATATTTCTTAAATATTACTTTACACAAATAGCGCAATAGCTTAACTGTTCACCTCGCCGCTAACCAGCAACAAATGTGATTTTGATTCCACTAGGGACAAAAAACTTGTGTTACAAATTATTGATCCAAGTGAGCGTATTTCCTATGCCAATTGATACAAAAAATCTAGTGTGTGAGTTGTCTTTTTGAGGAAATAAAGAGAACGAAAATATCGATACCTTTTTTTTTTACTCAGTTTATTCTTGAGTTCCACTATACCCCAACTCTAAATAAAACCAGTCATTCATTACTAACTGTATAACAACTGCTACATAGTCATATAACTTCACGAGCCTGAATCAACGTTTAGTAAAACAAAGCCAACCTTTGTTATAACTACGCCATAATTACTTTGTTTCATTATTTCTACTAGAACGCTAACGAAAGACGCACCTTTTACATTGAATTATTAAAATTAAACCGTTTCGCATGCCCGTCTGGCAGACTCAAAGTCGTTGGCGCAAGAAAGTTGTTGAAATCCATCACAAAGGATAAAGGATTGAGACCGCGGGCCATTTGCTCACTGTACGTATTTGTTCTCGCCTAATTAAACATGAAACGGTGGAAGTACCCGTGTATCAAGGGAATTAAGGGATGCAGTGTAGGTTTTAACCTATTGTGCGTTTCCACGAGGCGCCTTTCGTTTGTTCGTTGTGTGTGTAATCTCTAAAGCAGGTTTGAGTGCGCCTGCTGTTTTCTTTAAACCTATTTTTTGAAGTTTATAAATAAATATATATGTGCAGATACATATGCACGTATATTGCGGCAGGAAGCCAATTACACTACATTAAACCATTTATGTTTTAATATTCTACGAAATAAAGGGTGCGGCTTTCAGCTTCTGCTGTGCATATTTTAGAGTTCATGCTACCTCTAATTTTCTACCAGAAAATCCGAATTAAACTTTAACCCAGCTTGCGACCCCGCCAGTATAAAAAAATATTTGAGATCATCTTAAACAATTTTTATACTGGCTTTAGATTTGTAGGTCTAACAAAATTAGAGGTACACTTTAAATATTTATCGGACTCAATTCCAGACACAGTGATACTACCTACTGTATATTTTTTAACGTTGTACATGGCATCTACCCGACCCAAAATTCGATCCCAAAATATCACTATGTACAGTAAGCAGAAACATAAACAAATGCAAAAAAACACACAAACACACATAAACAAAAAAAATATTTGAGTAATACGGACGCAAATATAAATTGGACGTACTCAAAAGACTGCTCTACTTGTGACTACGGCCAATGCAATCTAGTTGAAATGACAGGCGTTCCAAAAAGGTATTTATGTACAGACCATTTTCTTACTTGTATTATTTGATAATCAAAATGTCATTATAAAATCGTTCAGTTACGGCCATGAAACTACATTCGTTCTCTAATAAATAGTGATGACAAAAACAAAGCATAGATATGGGAATCTATGTATTGTCTCTAGCTATCAGTACGCTATATAAAAAGACAAGTATACAATTTTTTATTACAAATTTAGTATGATCATCTGAAACACCGTTCGTATTACAAAAATCAAGCAACGAGAAAGTACAAAATTAGTTAGTCCCAACAATATCAGTGCAAACGTACTTAAGAAGAATTCTACTAAAACATTTCGTTTCAAAAACATTCTGTACTATTCTCTCTAAAGAACATTAAAAGTAGGTACATTCTATTAAGCTCAACCCACGCTTTAATACCTCTCTTTGGTGAAAGCCAACAGGCTCTTTGTCCATTTCAAGCCCCTGTTCTATCCGAGCGAAATAGCTACCAGTTATATCGCGACCTCATTCCGTTAATGAGAGCAATCCACAAACATTTGCATATGTGCTGTTTATCAGCTAACTGCGAACACTTTGCAATCAGTTCCAATGCCCAATATTAGTATGTACCCAAGTGAAAATTGATATTGCGAGCTTAGAGCCGAATTCGACGGTGCGCGTGGCAATTTATTGTTATGGAGGGTACTTAATGATATTGAGAATTGCATCATTAGTGCGGTGGCGGAAGAGCTACGTCAGAGCCTACTTTGATTGCATGATATGTTATGGTGTGTGTTGTTTTACGCTATTAATGTTATTTTACGTAACTTTTCTATCCTTCTGGAATAGTATTTTTCTGGAAGAAATATGTCCTTTTTGGTACTCCTGACAACATGTATGCGAAAGGGAACTGTCCACTCTGTATGGGGGTTTTGGCTTGGAATGGACAGTCACTGAGAATATTAATTATATATTAATTAAGAAGCATTAACCAGTAGGAATTAGAAAAATAACAAAGATTTGTGTCCAGGTGTTCCTAATTCGTTTGTTGTGGTGGTTTATATAAAGGTATTTTAAATAAAAATCATTGTTTTTATGTAATTTTTTATTATTATTCTGATTCATATATTACTAAAATATTATCTAGGATCTGGGCTGGTGGATTTAAATTGTTAAATCTTGCCCAACTCAAAAACCAAATAATTGTCATTATATGGGCGCAGCAACCTACTGTCCGTCGACCATAGGATCGTCGTTAATTGTTTTTATGTATGAATTCTGTACGCTAAGTGTACACTTAGCGTACAGGGAACTGTCCATTATTAGCTTAGAGTACGCTAAGCTAATAATGGACAGTTCCCTTTCATGATGATCGGTTAGAGTAGTTAAGGCGTGAAAGCGTAACAAACAAACTTACATTCGCATTTATAATATTAGTTAGGATTACTCGTAATTTATTAATGAACATGTTTCCCTGCGTTTTTGCCGTGACGTGAAGTTTTCTTACTTAGCGTACAGGGAACTGTCCATTATTAGCTTAGAGTACGCTAAGCTAATAATGGACAGTTCCCTTTCATGATGATCGGTTAGAGTAGTTAAGGCGTGAAAGCGTAACAAACAAACTTACATTCGCATTTATAATATTAGTTAGGATTACTCGTAATTTATTAATGAACATGTTTCCCTGCGTTTTTGCCGTGACGTGAAGTTTTGTTTTTTTCAGACGATCGTTAGGGCTCGACTTCTATGTATGGTCTGGCAAGGTGTTATTGCATTTTCCTGTCTTAAATTCTCACGTACCCTTATGGTGTACATTTTTAATCTGTTGTCTGTTACTGTACCTATTTAATAAAAATAATAAAAAATATTTTTTTTTACCTACGATGGTACGGTACGGTACGGTACGGTACTATCAACCTATTGTTGATTGTACCGTTTTCTTCCTGTACAGCCATCCAAATTTAGTTGTTTTTTAACTGTCAACTTACTTGCTTGTTATATCATGCATGAATTTAAAATATTTTTTGCCAGTTGTTCAATATGTCAACTACCTCCGTGGCGCAGCGGTAGTGAATGCGACTACTGTGCATGAGGTCTCGGGTTCGAATCCCGGGTCGGGCCAAGAAAAAAGTTATTGGGTTTTTCTGTTAAGATATCTCAATAGCAGCTCGGAGTTAGGAAGTTGGCGGTGTTAGACACCCCCGTGCCACGGAAAACACGTAAAGCCGTTGGTCCTGCGCCTGATATCTCTCCGGCCGTGTCGGATTGTCGTCCCATCGGATCGTGACCGTTAAGGAACAGAGATTGCACTTGTATTTGCGCACATACTTGTGCACTATAATGTCTCCTGCGCAGATCGCCAGTCTCCGTTAAGACTGGCCGACATGATCGAAATTCGGTCTGGAGGACATTATTATACATTAATATGTCAACATAATGCAATTATTAATGAAATCTAGGCAATAGATAAAAATACCATGGCGTCCTTGTGACTTCTGCTGCATTAGGTATACATTTTACAGACTTTACAAACATTGTAACAACACGACACAAAGAAAGCTCAGATTCAATGCAACTACTTGCGGATCTCAAAAACGTATTTCGTCTGAGAATAGAACCCAAACTGTTCTGTACAATAGCAGTGTCGAGGCAACCACTGAATCCTGCGTCACCAGTGCAGTCAAATCAGACATCATATACTACCGAAACTAATTAAATTCCTTTTATAACACAGACATTTCTTACGAAAGGTTTAATTAAGCTCGAAAACAGAAACCAAATGTGGAATTATATTTATTTTGATAATTAAGCGCTTTTATGTTCCAATAGACACACATCATCGGATCCATCCTAAAACTAATTCCATACTTTCTGTACAATATTCGCGAAAATAAATCCGCTTAACCACAGAGAGACTGGCGAAATAAAATATTCTATTAGCAAAATCCGTTGGCTCATAATTCACTCAGAGAGGTGCGCACCGCGAGCATGGCAGGTGGTCTTAATAAATACGAAAATGGCCTATCGCCGGGTTAGTAATAAATTCAAAAGGCAATCAACGCCACGGGGGCGGGTAAAAATATTAATAGCCGAGAAATAATTATGTATTCATGACTTCCAGCGTCGGGATGGAGTGGAGCCGAAGCATCGGGGAAACTAAATCCGGTGAGGATTGGGCGAAGCGTACGGCTAACGGCGCTTCGCTGCGGCCGGCCGGCCCGGCGCGGCGCGGGCGCCCGTACCCTCAACCCGACCGACCGATCTCACGCTTTTACTGAAGTTCTCGGATCATTGGGAATTAGGTTGTTGACTACCGTTCTACACGGTTTACGGTTTATTTATTAGTACATTATGGCTCATGCTTCAACCGTTCGTGTTGTACATGGGATTAAAAACAGGCAGAAATTATAACGCCATCTTGCAGATATTAACTTGAAATATTTTATGACATCATAATTTTTTTTAGTTTGTTACTTATTTGTATCCCAAATGACTTGTAGATGTTTCTTGTCAACTCCTCTAGCTAAGCTAATATGCTAGTATTAGAAGTGGGATCACATCGGTAGTGCATTGGCATGTTTCTACAGAATATACTACGGGGAGTACTCTGAAGAGTTATTCCACCTTATCCCGCCCTCCCCTTTCCTATCCAGAACAACGCGTGCTGGGCTCAGATGCCATCCTTACACGGTAGAGTCGACTAGAGTGCGTACCAACAAGTTTGGGTCCTCAAACCTCTGCCAAACGATCAAGGCATGGAATTTTCTGCCGTGTTTCCTTCTTCCTTCAATCCTGGGTCCTTTAAGCGGGGTGTGAAAAAGCACCTTCTCAGGCCGTCAAAGTAGAGAGCTCAACATCGCCTCGGCTCCTATGAGGACGGTGTGGAGGTCACTGCTTTTAGACCACACGACTGACTACCATCAGGCGGAGTGAGGTCATTTTGACGAGCAAAGAAAAAAGGTTGGATACGATACCACAGACTTTCGATCGCGATTCCGATGCCTAATTTGATTGTGCTATTGCCGCTTATTTATATAACCGTAATACTGATAGCATAAATGAAATTATTGAATTAATTTTACATTTAAATTATGGACTAATCTTATTTAAATGAAGTAAAGTAATATAAATCCTAATCTTAACTAATATTTATTATAAAAGCGAATGTGAGTTTGTTTGTTTGTTTGTTACGCTTTAACTATTCGACTTATCATCATTAAATTTCGCATACACGTTGTCTTTGGTACAGAATAGGTCATAGGGTACCTTTCATCCACAAAAAAGTACTGTTAGTAACTTAACCTAACATAACCTACAATTACGCGAGCACAGCCGCGGGCGAAATCTAGTAAAAATAAGTGTATGTCTGTAATATCGGTTTAAATGCCTTCTAGTTTCATTTAGTCATTTTCGTGCTACAAAACAATAAACAATTATTGTTTACGTCCGTCTATACATACTAATTGGCATGGGAAAATCGATTGTAAATAAACTTTACAGTTTACACACACATGCAAAGGTTTATGTGAGAAGGGACGCTATCGATTGTTCATAGCCTACAATATTATACAGGCTGTCCCAGAAGTCGATGTCAAGCCGGAATCAGGTAACAGGTTAAGTTATAATCTCGAATAATGCTTCTTTAAGCTCCCGATTTTGTACGATTATTCGAGATTACATAACAAATAAAATAATTCAATAAGTAAATATCTGTAGTAACAGAAATGAAAAGACCGTCACAGGGTATAGATTTCTGTCTTTTTTAAAATGCCTATAATTTTTGAAATACGTAAAGCAGATTTTTTTATATTTTTCTGATAGCTATTATAACTCAGCTTGTTACCTGATTCCGACTTAACGTCGACTTCTGGGACACCCTGTATTGTTTGTAATTTTTGCCTAATATGTAGGCCAACATTGATTTATACGCTTAAGTTCTCGAAGGAGTCAGCAAAGACGTATTACATCTACATTTCGCCAGCTGTGGTTTTTTTATACAACTAAGGTGGCAAACAAGCATACGGCTCACCGGATGATAAGTGGTCACCGTAGCCTATGGACGCCTGCAACACCAGAGGCATCACTTGCGGGTGGCCAACCCTGTAAAAACCTTTTAACACCCATTTTGAAGAACCCCATACTGTAGTCTTGTGGGTAAACCTTGGCAGGCAATTCGTTCCAAAACCTGAGCGGCCGCGGGAGAAAATTCCTTTGTAACGAATGGTGCGGCACCAATTAGGTTGTAAAGTGTGAGAATGAAATCCCTGCCGATGGCGAGCGGTGCGATGATAAAAAGTATGAGAGGGCATCATCTCAAATAAGTCCACAAAACATAATGCATTATATAAGCGGTAGAACACACAAACGAAGGCAAAGTCCCTACTGGGACTTAGTGGCTGAATACCGCCTGTGAGTTTGGTTTTTGTCCCATGTAATAGGGAGTGAGTTAGTTAGTTAGTTGGACGTGTGTTATCCGCACTTAGTCCCACAATTCGGATACTGTGCGTAAGTGACCGATGCGACAAGTTGTTCGGTTACCCATACCATCAGGGACCGATTGTTTATCTAAACTCCTTACTGATACTCAGAATATCTTGACAGAAAACCACATAACACTGACTGCTCGATCCAGGTATTGGCCATGAGACCTTAAGCATGACGGTAGACACATATTCAACCACTGTGCCATCAATCAATACAGTATATCAATTAGGATATTACCTATTGAGTCGCAGTGGCATACCGGTGGCCAGACACAATAGATTTTTAAATATTTATTTAAAAACTTCATGCACAAAACAATACATTGGCGGACTTAATGCCAAGGGCATTCTCTACCAGTCAACCGTAGGGTGATGCAGAGATAAAAAGAAGTAGGTGCATACACATACAATAGCATTATAAATATACATGTATTTAAACTAAAGAATAACACATAAGTAATTATATTTACATAAATTATGTCTCGTATTCTAAGACTTGATTGTGGGGTATCTGTACCCCACATCATTCATATTTGAAACGTAATCTAGTCTCAACGAATAATAAAGTTGAGTACAGGCCTAACAAAATATTGTTGGAAATAACGATGTGAAATTATAACTGCCTACTCAAGACCCACTATCCGCCCACATCGTGTATTAAAAAGAAATATATTTTATGATTATTATATTTTAAATCGTTAGATATAAACGCCTACCTGCAACACAGAAGCCTCGAGTGCGATCCCAAGCGCGCACCTCTAACTTAATTATCGCTTGCTTTGACGGTAAAACAAAACATCGTGAGGAACTGCATGTCTGGCAGTTCTCCATATTGTTCTTATAGTTAAATATATAAAATCTGCCAACCCGCGCTGGGCCAGCGTAGTAGACTATCGCCTAACCGTTCTCACATTGAGAAGAGGCCCGTGCCCAGCAGTGGGACAGTTTAATAGAAGGCTGTTAGTATAATATTTATACATATAGATTACAAGTAGGATAAAGTAAAATATTAACAAATTAGAAATGTCTGTTATGTGAATAAAATAGTTCAATTGTTTTACTTACTTATTCTTCTTCTTCAATTTAAGAGCCAAGCTCTTGTCAGTGGAGTCTCTTCCATAATGTCCTATTTTCAGCCTGCGCTTTGACTTTTTGATATGACGTAAGTTTTACCTTTTCTTTCACTTGAGCTATGAACGTCCTCCTTGGCCTTCCTCTTTCTTATTCTGTCAAACTATAATTAATATAATGGACTAAATTTATCTGATAATTGAATAATCAGCCCTTCATTATTTTCGATACAAATAGTAAGTATTATATATTATGCTCATAGTATTATATATACTATGAGCATAATATATATTTAATAATTATAAGAGCAGCGATAGCTCAATGGGGAGACCAACAGACTGCAATGCAGAGGGTCTCGGGTTCGAACCCACGTCGCGCACCTCTGACTTTCGGAAGTTATATGACTTTTCGAAATTATGTGTGTATTGATTGACAATTATCGCTTGCTCCGTGCCTCGGAGAGCACGTTAAGCCGTCGGTCCCGGCTGCCATGAACATCTATGGCAGTCGTTATTGGGAGAGTGTCGGCACAAAAGATCCCACTGGGTCGAAGTGTCGCCGGTCTGCACTGACTGGCCCCCATAAGATACATACATACGTTATATATTTGACAGTCTCGTTCATTGAGTGGTATAAGATTTTCTTAATGTTAGCTTGCGATTATGGGGTACCGGGTACGATTGCTTTTTTTCTGTTAGGAAAATCTCAATAGCAGCAAAGCCGTGTCTGAAAATGCCATGGGCGACTACCAGCTCGACCACTAATTACGTCAGACTTAAAAACGGCCGGTTGATTCATTTTTCTAACCATGCTGCTCCAGTTTGAGGTAAAACTCAGGTTTAAGTGACTGTCTCGCTGCTATATTTACCTTTGTATAAACTAGCAATGCACCTAATTGCATTGATTGGTATTTGAATGACAACTTCTTTTGCCTGTCCCTTCGGGAATAAACAGGTATAAGATCTGTGGGTGTAAGACTATGTACGAAGCATTTGCTTAAGATAAAAAGTAGCCATTGTCAGTGATAATTTATTTCAAATATTATCAAAATCGCTATAAGATTTAAGTTTAAAAGCATGTGGATACTTTTAAACATCAGCATGTATTGCCATACCATTTCTGATACCGCCTCTAGCGGCAACGACGATGAACTAATCAAAAACATGGAGACAAGACGCGGTAAAATGTGAAGGTGCGTCCAGTACTATGAAAACTCTTGATCAATTTTGTCTTGTTTCTCCTATAACTTTTTAATGTGATTTTTCTTTACTTAAGTAAAGAAAAGTCATATTAAAAAGTTATCAATGGTTATAATGTTTGTAAGCAAACGTTACAGCTATTTGTTTTAGTTTCTCTGCTACTATGCTCTGGTTCAGACATTTTGTGCCTTACTTTTTATTTTTTTATTTCTTACTTTTATTTTGGAATATAATTATGCTGATATTCGAATATCATTCCTCCATCCTAGTGTTCAGCTTCAAAGACACTGCCCGCGCAATTATGTAAAGTGTACATATGTACATTAAACATTAAAGTATCAATCAATGCAATTATGTGCAATGCTAGTTTATATAAAGATTAACACAGCTGTGAGACCGTCAATTAAACCTGAGTTTTGCCTCAAACTGGAGCAGCATGGATAAGAAAATTAATCAACCCTTCTGAAAATTGGAGCCATACATTGTGTTGTTTTCCTCCAATGGATAGGATTCCCGTAAAGGATGCGCTATGCTGTGAGTAAGTGTCTAAAACAATCTGTATTTTGCGTTGCTGGGACTACGACTACATCTCCTTATTGTTGCTCTCTGGAATTGTAAACGTCCATAGGCAATAATTCCTGCTTTTTAATCATCAGTTAGTAAGAGGGCTGCTTCCCTAGTAGGTTAAATAAAAAAGAGCGCTGAATGGTTGTCAGTTGTTAGCTACGTGGTAGATGACCAATTCTTTATTATTAGAACATGCACGCCTGTTCAATGTTTGTAGTATGTTTACACGATTTTTCTCCGATTTCGTAGGTCACATGTTTGCGTTTGACGCCAATCACTGATAGCTTGATTTCAGAATCGATTACAAGACAGTTGGGTTGTGATTTTTGTAAAATCTTCATCGAATCCCGGTAAATAAACTCGGTCCCTATTACGTGAGTCATAAATATAGATAGAAGCGAAATTTTAGGACGCGATCTTTTTAAGATATAAGATAATATAATATAAATGCATGTATTTTGACTCTTTCTTGGCATCAATGATTGAAATTGTAAATTAAAACGAAATTATTTGCAATTGCGAACAATTTTGTTTTCAGTTAGCAACATCAGCGCTTAACATATAATTCAAAAGCCACCTGTACGCGTTTATTAATCCACAGTGACTGAAAACAAAACAAGGCAAATCAGCTTTTCTGTGCAAGCCATCAATCAATCGTTAATCCACGGCGCAATATCCATAAAATGGATCGCGGGAGCGGGTTCGAGGCGTGCAGGCTTGCGTGGTACGTGGTACGTAATTCTGGCGGAGCGAGCCGACGACAATGCCGCAATCGGACCAGCAATCTGCATAATGGATTGGTCGGCCGAACGCGCCTCGTCCGGTCGCCCGCTCATTCAATTGTCGCGGTCGCCAATGTGTCGCACCGTTATTACGGAATACGGAATTAATAATTTCATGGCGTATGCGAAGGTTCACGCCTCCCGTGTTAGAAGTTATGACTTAGTTCTTGGTAACGCTTTTTTTTTAATTAGCTGTTTCCCCGACTCCTATTTTTTACTGGTGGTATCCTTAATATTTGTGACTCTTAGTTGATGAGCAAGCTTTAGTACTTTCGGCAACGAGAAGCTTTTATATTAATTATTTTGATTAAAAAGAAAACTCCATTTCAAAGGATAAACCTTGTATCGCGGAGACCTCAAATATTAAAAGAACGAACATAAAAAATACTCACACTAATTTTTGTTTAAACCAACACTCCGTGCGGCGGCAATAAGTGACCACTAAAAATAATGTCATGATCTTCTGAGCTAATTACTTGTAAGCTATTACAACCACAAGGCCTATAATCTTAACCATTTTGTCTTGGGCTTATTTGCTTAATACCTGAAACCTAAGAGCAATTTACATAACCAACTCTCTTTAATTCACTTCATAAATGCCTACAATCAAGACTGACCGCTCATTGACAAAGTTTCCTCCTGGTACCTGAACGAACCGCTTTGATAGACCCGTAAAGCAGATATCACAATAGGCAGTAGTATTTAAGCTTCCTCTACACCAATGACGTCATACGAATACAAAAGACATAAAGAGTAAACAAGGTACCTACCATACCAAAATTCAAACAAACAAATTGCTATTGTTTTTGTTCACGAACCGTATTTCCAACAGTCACGTACACATAAGTATTTTATAAACGCTAGCAAACAATGTTATTAAAATCCAGCGGCACGTGAAACAGTATTCATAATATTGAAACGTTGCAAATGTATGTACACTAAATTGTGCAAGTTAGTAATTTTGAATTTGTAATGCAAAATATGAAGTGACAGTACAGATACGGAGCTCACTGCAACATGTCCCATTGGGAATCTTTGCATATTTGACAAACTGTTTTGTCAAATTCTAATCATTTATTCAGAGATTATAGAATAGGGTTGTGATGGCTACCTACATCCGTATTCATAAAAATATTTTAGGTTATTATAATATTACATATTACAGATACTCGCAACTGCATTTAAAAAAAACCCTCGTGAAGATTAGGTTGGATAAGAATATTATTATTTAAATTAATGTAATAAAAATTACCTACTTTTAATAGCGTCGTACTTACATCGATATCCCAATACTTTTAAAGAGAATGAAGTAATGCTTTAATCGCACAAATTTCAAGAATTTATAATTAGTGTAAGACCTTTCTTATTTTAATTACTACCTACTACTACATGAGAGTTATCATAGAACTGTCCCATAAGATATATTTAACGTACCAACAATGCAGGCTGCTTGCGGTCATGTACAGGTGTTACAAAAATACACAATCCTGTAACTTCTGTGGGCCTGATACCTATTGTATAACATACAGTATACCTACGACACGGACTTCTGAAAGCCTTCCAAAAATCTTCTACCGTAACAACGCAATGTTATTATCAATCAGGCATAACAAAAATAATTAAAAAGGTACGTCATATTTCTAGTAGAGCCGCGGTTATCCTTAAAACGATGTAGACCACAGTCAGGAATAATTTGTGCTAATTTCAGCAGTACCTTCAGGACGATTAGGGTTTCCAGAGGTGCTTAGAAAGATAGTCCACTGCCTTAACCTCTCTCGGCTGAAATAAAGTCCTTACTTGTATTAGCAACACAGCGTTCCCAACTTCCAAAGACGGTAACGCAAAAGGAGGATCCATATTCCCATCCCCAAACTTATCATTTACATCCTCATCCGTTAAAAAACATCGGTTGCAACTCTAGTATGGGCAACAGAGGGCTCTAATCCATTGATGAACTTCCACTCGCTGACGTGGCTGCTGCGTCAGGCGCTGATGATGTCGTGCGATTTTTCTAAATTGCTATTGAATATAATATTAACAGCCTATTAATTACCAACGTTAATATGTTAAATAAACCACTAAGTGACTTCCTTTTGCTGAGTTCATCGCCTCCTTTGCCTTTTAGGATGCAGACAATAAAAACCTTATTTGTATCAGCAGTGCAGCGTCTCCTAGAACCATAGCCGATTACGTAAAAGGAGCATCCTAAAATCCTTAGTCCCATCCTTGAACTTATCATTTACATCCTCATCGGTCAAAAGACATCGGTTACACCTCTAGCATGGACAACAGAGGGCTCTAATCCATTGATGCACTTCCACTTGCTGACGTGGCAGCTGCGTCAGGCGCTGATGATGCAGTGCGATTGTTCTAAATTGCGATTGAATAGAATATTAACAGCCTATTAATTACCAACGTTAATATGTTACATAAATTACATATGTAGTGACTTCTAAATTGTTACGTCACTTGATTTAATTATTGCTTTTGGTTTGTGATATTATATTATAAAGCATAATACAAATGACACATTTGTAATATATTGTACTGTATTGTTGTCTCCACGGATGACTTTAATGGTTTGAATGGTTGCCTCGCTACTGTCACTGTGGCGTGTGTGGTTCGAATCCCACACCGGACAAAAAATTGTGTGATTCACGAAAAAATTGTGTGTTTTTCTGTCCTTTGTTTAGTGTCTATATGTGTATGTAATGTTAGTAGAGTCACCCGCTATACAGGCATTATTCGTAGTGCGATGGTCTTATTAGAAGAGAAAGGGAGATAAACTGTCTTTCACAGTCGGTGACTCATAAATATGTGAATTTTATCTTCTTTTCTTATGCTTTGCTCACATGTCAACTGTATTAATATTTTACAAATTTTAACCATGTATATGTTATGTATGAAAAGGGGTACATATAAAGTCCGAATAGATCGAAAATGTCCATTATAAGAGGGCAGTATGATAACAATGTAAAAATACAATGGATTTCGCTAATTCATTCTTCTTCTATAAGGTATACACTCAAGTCATCCCACGTCATAAGTGTCAGCCTGTAACCATCTACCAAACACATTTTCAGAGTCTGTGCTGCTAAGAAGGAAATTAAAAGCCCAATAGCACTTTGCCCGAACGGGAAATTTTCGCTCGGAACTTATGATCACACCCAAACTTATGCCACATGACGGATGACGCAGACTATAAATTGTAAGATTATAACTTCTGCCTGCGGCTTCAAAAGAAACGCCGAAAACGTTCCGAGATATTTTTATCTCGGTACGTTTCCGGAACTGGTTTTTGAACCAGAACATATTTTACCTGTATGCCAATTTCATTCAAATCCGTCCAATGGTCTACGCGTGATTAAATAACAAGCATCAAAATATATTCAAAAACTTACTCATTTACATTATCAGCAGGATAAGTAAGCATACAACAAAATTATACATATTAACTTCTATAATTATCAACCAATGACCAAAAGACCAACCTTCAAACCACCGAATACAAACATCAGACACCCAACACGCATAGTAACAACATATTGGCTTACAGTGGCGGCAAGCCGAGACGTTTTCCGACATCGTCACAAGCTTGCAAGATGTACGGCTCAATAACGGCTCTTAATCTAAAGCCAGGCTTTCAACAGACACCAGAGATTTACTGCTCACATATTATATGTGTAGTGAAAACCAGAACAATAGGAGGGATATTGATTTAAAGTATGATATAGCACGGCAACATCTTGATGTCAAGTGAGATATATGGCGAGTGGAGATAAGGAAGGGTTGTACTGTGTTTTCCTGTGTCGAGTCATGGTTTTAGTTTTGGTTGTTTATAATTGGAGTTATCCTAATAATATTAATGAATGTGTGTGAAGTAAGTAAGTGAAAAATAGTTTATTACTACTAAAAGATACAGAGGTGGAACGCTATAAAAGGAAAACATAAATACTTATATTAGTGCCTGTGGCCCAGAATAATTAATAATAATAATTATAATAATAATAATAATAAACGCGTTAGGTGGCTGGATCAAGTCCTTGATGCAAAAGGCAGTACTACTCGACACGGCGCGTATTGTGAGGAGATTCCTCTCTCTGGGGCCCTAACCACCGGCAGCTTGGACCCTGTTCCCGATGTCGGTGGGTCATTTCAGTTTTTATATTTTTAAATATGTATAGATTTTATATTTATATTTAAAAATGTAATTATTAGAAAAAAAAAAGTAATAAAGAGAATAATAATAACATTCAATAAGCAGCTATATTAAACACATGTAGAATAGTACGAAAATTTATGCAGAGTGATGAGACCGAACCGCATAAATTCATCGAAATAATAAACGCATCGAAAGGATTCGAAGAAAACTAAATAGTATTCATTACACTGTGTATTTTAATCTCGTTCAGTATTAATTAACGAGTTATTTGTAGCTTATACTGTCAGTAACAAGTCGGTTCTTAGAAAATAAATAGAACGTACATTTATTTATTTATTTCATTTTATAAAAGACAACACCCGCACTAATAATAATTACTGTATCGCGGAGGACTTTACAAACATTCAAACAACGGACATAAAGAACATTCAGACTCGGAACAACCATTTGCGGAACACACAATTTTTGTCCCTGTGGGATTCGAACCCACAACACGCGGCGCAGTGCCAGTGGCGAGGTGACCATTTAGACTTCTACGCCACCCGTGCAGTTAGTTTAGTATCATATCATATGTATAAGTTAATGGAACAATGTTAATATTCTCTGATGACATCAGAGGTATTCTGAAGAATGGCCAGTTTAGATAGAGTACCTGAAGCTGTCGGGTTTGCATGAAGAATATAATAAAAGTGAATGAAGCAAGAATGTCAGGATCGTAGTAAGTAGAAAGCAGTCTCTGCCTACCCTCCGGAAAATAGATGTGAGTCTTTGTATGTATGTATAAGTTAAAGAAACTTAAATATCACTAAAACTGCTGGGTGTCTTAAGTATTGCATCTTTTGGTCCCTAGATATAATAAATACGCCTTATTTTTAATTTGTATTATGCTAGTTTCTATCCACGGTTTCGCCTATATAATTCCCACGGGAACATTATACCTGGATAAAAAGTAACCTATGTGTTAAACCAGGATGACGTCTAGTTTTTTACATAGTTTCCCTCAAATCCGTTCAACGATTTACACGTGATTGAGTAACATACGTCGAAACATCTGATCCCACTTTCACAATAATAATCCATACTAATATTATAAAGCTAAAGAGTTTGTTTGTTTATTTGTTTGTTTGGTTGAACGCGCTAATCTCAGGAACTACTGGTTCGAATTGAAAAATTATTTCAGTGTTGGATAGCCCATTTATCTAGGAAGGCTATTTAACATCACGCTACTACCAATAGGAGTAGAGCATAAATGAAAAACGTTGCAATAACGGGGAAAATACTCTTCTGTGAACCAGACGAAGTTGCGCGGGTCAGCTAGTATTACTATGTCAAGGATTGTTATGTATATATTACTGTAAATAGTAAATAAGCATATAGCGTGATGATAGTAAAACTATACCCTAAAATTGTTTTAGGTGTCAACGGTATCAATAGCGCATTGCCGATACTAGGAAAATAGAATTAAAGGTACTAGACTGAGATAGGCTGCAGATCGCAAGCTGCAGTCGCAAACTGCAAACGACACCACTGGTTTCTATGAATCTCTATGAAATTGATTCCAAGTGCGGCAACACTGCGGCCTGCAGCCGCGGCGCGCAGCGACCGCAGACTGCAGCACCAGTGGTGTCGCGAACTGCAGAGAGTTCACACACACAAAAATAACGACATTTTAGGTAGGTCTTATCTTATCTTATGTGGGGGCCAGTCAGTTCAGACCGGCGACACTTCGACCCAGTGGGATCTTTTGTGTCGACATTCTCCCAATAACGACTGCCATAGATGTTTATGGCAGCCGGGACCGACGGCTTAACGTGCTCTGCGAGGCACGGAGCACGCGATAATTGTCAATAAATACGCACATAATTTCGAAATGTCATATAAATTCCAAAATTTAGAGGTGCGCGACGTGGGTTCGAACCCGAGACCTTCTGCATTGCAGTCTGTTGGTCTCCCCACTGAGCTATCGCTGCTTACAAACTCGGTGGATGATGAAGAAAGAGAAATTAATTAACTTGCTGCTCATCCAGTCCTTTACGATACAAATCTTCTAACAACAGACACATTAGTAAACTATCGGTGGTGTTGTCCGACATTCTGTTTCGCACGTTCTATGCATTGTGCAGCCGCAGCATGCTGCCGCACTTAGAATAGAAGTAACTGCGACCGCAGGTAGTACTGCGGTCAACCGCAGCCACTAGCCACAGTGACGCCTGTGGTAACAGTTTGCAGCCCATCTCGGACTTGTACCTTTAACATGGAATGAAAGGAAAGACGTAACCAACGCAGTATGAGACTCCGGCATTTCTACTCCCAAAATCGAAACGCAATAACACATTTTCTACTCTTACCATGGTTTTCCGTAAGAGTATTAACAGCCTTAATGTTCACCTTCCATGGTGGCCTGTATTATAGATTCGAATCTACGACATATCTTTCAATATCAAAACATCTTTAGTCTTTATATAGACTTCGACTTGCCTTCAGGTATCCATACGTCACAATCAACATGAAGAAACGTTACTGCTTCATACCAATTCAACTTTACGAGAAACTATCTTACGCCTCAACTTCAAGTAAACGGATTGCTGCTAAATCTGAATAATAACAAAACTACTCGAAGGATATGATAAGATCGATGGTACATTGGTTTGAGTAGCCGCTTCGCCATTACCTAATGTGAATATTGACATGGGACACATGAGTCATAAGATTTATTTCTAAGGAAGAAGTATTGCGACCAAGGCCGCAATCAAATAAGTGAAGTAAAATAATATGCATGATCGGGGTAATCCACGTTACGACTTATATATGTATAAATATGTACGTATACAATAACGTACAAAATCAAATTATGCAATTCCGACAGTTTTATTATTCTTTTGTACATAATACACTTGTGTGTATTGCTTATAGGCTTGCCACTATATTTTCTGTAGTCCCATAAACACACACTAGACAAATAATTGCCATCTCTCACCACGCTGACATGAGCGTCGTACCTATACCATGTCCCAATTCTGAGGAGCACAGAGATGCATTTACCAAATCGATTGGTACACGTTCATGCTGTTCATCCCCTTCAGGTAATCCATCAGTGCCTTCACGATATATGAAGTGATGGTTTATTCGGAGTCAAGAACATGGCTTGTTAAACCAAGCAGAAAATCAAAGGCTTAAGCTGTGGACGCACTGACGAGCGACAGCGAGTGTTGGTAATTAATATTATTAAGAATTTTTCGACGGTAAACTCAATTTAAGAGACAAGATTTCTTGCCGAAACAAATATATGACGGATAATAAAAATTTAAAACAGTAAAATATACTCAATAAAAAATATCCTCAATCTTTCAAAAAGAAATATTACCTTTATTTATTGACTGAACCCAGTCAAATTCAGAAAACATATGTATATCCATTTAAAATAACCCTGAAAAATTTGATATAAAATGAGATTAGCAAGAAAATATGTACACTATTTGCACCAATTTTACTAAAACATTTACAAGTGAAATAAAAAACATTAAGCATAACTGTAATATAACATTTTTAGATAGAAACAAATATATTAATCCTAGTTTAGTCAGTTTTAGGTATAAAAAAGTCAGTTCCTTGGATATAGAAAAAATAATAAATACATTATCACTTGAAAAAGCGCCTGGTGTAGATAAAATAAGAGTTAAAGATGTAAAATATTTATGTAAAACTTTGAGCCCAATATTAGCAAATTTTGTCAATATGTGTATAAGTCAAACTGTCTATCCGGATCAATTGAAATATGCAATTATACGACCTATATATAAGTCTGGGAATCACCAGGAATATACGAACTATAGACCTATTGCAATACTCCCAGTTGTTGATAAAATCGTAGAAAAAGTAATTGTCGGTCAAGTAAATAAGTTTTTAGAATGTCATAACATCTTGTCGGACGTACAGTACGGCTTCAGAAAGGGTCGCAGTACAGCCACGGCACTGACTCGGTTTGCGGACTATGTCAACGAGAGTCTCAACTCAGGTAAGCAGGTTCTAGTACTTTTTATAGATTATAAAAAAGCTTTCGATACGCTGGACCATAATTTGTTGCTTCAAGCTATGGAGGAGTACAGTATTCGTGGACCCACGAACGATTGGTTCAAAAACTATCTTACCAACAGAAAGATTCGTACGGAGGTAAATGGAGTCGCGGGGGCAGAGTCTCTCGTTGATCATGGTGTGCCGACCGGGTCAGTGTTTGGGCCGGTTGGCTACATAATGCACGTGAACAGCGTTACTAATGTTGTAAACAAGTGCCGGGTGTATATGTATGCAGATGACATGTGCTTACTATGTGCATCTAAAGATATATCCGAGAACAAAGCAAATATACAAAGTGACTTTGAAAGTATAACGCAGTGGGCGCACGACAATGGTATTATTTTAAATTTAGTTAAAACTAAATACATGCATATATGTACATTCGCCCTACAACCAGTGTGCTAAATCTATTAATAAAAGCGAAATAATAATTATAGGCCACACATATGATTGTTTACATAGCAATAAGATAAACTGCCGCTGTACTAACATAGAATCAGTTAATACATATACATATTTAGGACTGACTGTAGATAGAAATTTCAATTGGAAACCACATGTTAATGACGTCTGCGAGAGGCTTAGATCAGTACTAGGTAAATTTTACCATCTGAAGAACGTTATTAACAAACATACAATGTTAATGGTTTATTATGCTCTTGCAGACTCAATACTCAGCTACGGTCTTAGTGTATATGGACGTACATTTACAACATACACTAGAGAGATAAAATGTATTCAAACGAGACTTATTAAATATTTAGTTAGTGAAAAAGTAAAATCAATGTGCAATAAAGACTATGAAAAACTGTATCCTATATGTAAAATATTACCGGTAGGTTTAAAAGTAAATTTCTTAATAGCCATGGAACATTATTATACTGATGATTATAAAGTTAGGATTGACAACCCATATAACACAAGAAATGTAAGGAAAGGAAAGCTGCTTAAACCAAAAATTAAAAACTATTATGGAGCGAGAATGACTGAATATCTAGTCCCAAAAATAAATAACGAGATAGAATTATTAAGAACACAACCTAAAATAAGCAAAACATTGTTAAAAGCAAAGCTAAAGAGTCTACTGCTTAGCGTTGTTGACATTACTATTAGTGAGGTCCACTCCCGCGATGCAGTCGATACAAAAAAAATTAGTATTGTATTGTATATATATATATTTAATGATAATTATTTTTAAGGTTTAATAAATAATTGTTAACGAGCGCATCTCGCCAACAAGCTGTGTAGCTTGGCGAGGAAATTTATGTGTTGTACTATTATTATTACAAGAGAATAAACGACAAAAAAAAAAATTTAATTTTTTGAGACAAATTGTTTAAATCTTTATATCCAACGTCATTCAGCGCTACAAATACAGTACATATTATTTATATTTCGAGCTCTTGCGAAATATGCAAAATGTAATTTCGTTAAGCCGTCTTTTCATGTTTTAAGTTAAGCGCCTCTCATTCCACTTCCTTCTTTCAAATTCCAATAAGTATTTAAAAGAAAGAAGTGCTGTTATGCTGGTAATTCTTTGAAAGAAAGAACATTGTGTTCAATCCGGAAATCAAACCTAAGATCTACGATCTTTTTACACAAGCATACACTTACATCCATAAACCCACAAGCAGTTACATATCCAAACATCCAAGCAAACCACACGAGATGCGCCGCAAGCCTTACATACTAAACATATACAGGTAAACAATTAGCAGTGTTGTCATCAACAATCAAGTACGAGGTACTAATTACCTGTTATAACGAGATTAGGTTACTATGTAACATTAATAATTAATTAGATGCTGGTATCTACTTACATACGCCATTAAGTAATACAGTCAAAGCATATTGTGCGCACAACTATGATAATTGATTAATTTGTGATATTGGATTGTGACGACAGATAGCAATTGGAAATAGATTTGTATCGGATTTATGGGAACAGATGAACCTTTAGATAAGCTTGATTAGGGCGAACGAAAATTGTTTTGTTAGTATAGACAGCTAGCTTATTATGCTTGTGTTAGAAGTAGGTTCACGTCGGCAGCGTAACGGGTGAGATTTGAACCCACGATGTCTCAATCGAAAATCCGCTGCCTCCATTGTGCTTTTATAGAAACTGATTAATCTTTATAATCTTTTTTTTTTATAGATTAAATCTTGCAATATTGTAATCAGGTCATTACTAAATCGAAACATTTAGGCTACAATAAGTATATGTTGTGATTTCTATGAGAATTATTCTTTGCATTATTTTTATTCGTTCATTACCTACACAATATCAGTACGAGCCCAAGCATAAAGCCAACTTTTCACTAAAAGCGATCCAATTAAAATAAAACGTAATCCAAGCCGTAACGGCTAGAGTCTCTATTAAAATAACTAATCCAGCAATTTCAGTTACAACGTCAGTACTGTAATTGAAATCCATGAACAGAGACGCCATTTCTCGTATGAGCAGACGGTCGATAGAAAAACACAATGGCCCCGACACAATAGGTCTATTCAATGGTCTTAAACGGTCGCAACCAAATGGAAATTTTAGAGCTCGTGAAACTATCCCGATGTAACTTGATTTTTTCTGCATGTCGAACTATATTTGGAGTGTTTTCAGTGAGAGTTCTATGGGATAATATCGTGCATTCAAATTATACTCATATTACCAAAGTATTCATACAATTTGGTTTATAGACCTTGCAGACAGGGGGTGATTCAGTCATTGCCGTATCTCACAGGAGAAGAGATTGGGTTATGTGAAGGTCTTACTGCGCCAACGAGGAATCACGAGATATCCTAGAGAACGAGCGCACTGGAGTCTCTCACCGATCTGGGATCACTCACCTGTTTGGCAGCCCTGCTCGCAGTAGCTCATCTGCTACCTAAAATATGTTTTGGTAACCCTCGTATCCAGATAAATTCTTTGGTCACCTCTTACGATGGGCAAGGGTATACCGCAGTACTATGCTCTACTCTAAATCTAGATCTGAATCGATCGGCAAATGTATTGAAATCTATGAAATTTTTGGGTGAGCCCACTAGTATTCATGTATCATCAATTGATGTAGCAACATTAATTCCACTTAGATCTACGACCTTATCTCATTTTCCTTCAACTTCATCAGTTGTTCTATACCTACCCTTGTATGTAATAATTCTAAAAGATCTAAAGTATCCTTTGATATCATTGTTTGTGATGTCCCCAAAGACAGAGCTTTTGTTTAATATTAGTAAGATAATAGGCAAGCATACGGCTCTGGTAATGGTAAGTGGCTATCGTAGTCTATGGTCACTTGCAACACCATTACCCGCGCGACGCCATACGTCAAAAAAGGGGTTTATTAGGTTTATTATTAAGATAACAATTTTTCTGGTCACCTGTTGACAGCCCAGAACCTCCTTAAGAAACCTATAAACATTAGCTAATGCAGTATTACAAAACCAGGAATTAATTAAAATACAGAAAAGGAAATAATGACAAAACTGAATGGCAAAAGTAGGAACTTAACTAGGTATATGAGCCTCCAGAAGGGAAGATGTCACTGAATGACAAAAATACTTAACTAAGTATATTAACGTCTTAGACGCGTCGCCCACTGGTAAGTCGAGGCACGGTCGCGGTGGGTGGCGTCGCGGCACGGTCGAGGCGTGGCGTTTATGTAGAATCAAGGCGAGGGCGGCTATGCTTCCTTTACACATCCACATCCACACATTCACACATCCTTTATTCATTCGTACAATTTTAATTAATTTTACGTTGGTTTCAAAATCGTCACGCATGTTTGAAGTGCAAACACGTCTACGCACGAAACAAAATGACAAAGTAGCGGTGGAGTCACGGCGCGGTCGAGCACACCATCCCCGCCGCGCCGCCGCTCCGCCTACGCCTCGACTCCACCTCGCCTGTGACGTGACTCTAGTGTGTGAGCGCACTGCCATTTATTACTGAAAGAAACATAGAAGCGGCGCGCCGCGCCGCTCGTGTGCCCGCGCTTCGATGCCACCTTGACTCCAGCTCGTGTGGACGACGGGCCTTAAACTCCGGACGAAACGCAGTTTTACTATTCTTTCGCCGATTTCTTGTAAAATAAATACTTTTCTGAACGATCCACTGCTTTATTCGCTATGACTGCACTTCACCTCACCATGGCACTGCACTGCGGCGAATGTTGTAGAGTACTCGGGACAAACATTTGTGTGATTCACAGATAATTGTTACAAGTCTGAGTGTTCTTGCTGTCCGTTGATAGATTGTTTTTTAAGATCTCCGCGACATAGGATTTATTCCAGGAGCGTCTTTCTTTTTTAAGTAAGTAGAAACACTAATTGGCCTGGCAACGGCGAGCTCTTCACACTCAAAAATACAACTAGATGAAGATATCTTTTATAACATGGCAGGTATTGTAATGGCAATATACCGCAGAAGCACTTACAATAGATGGCCTACATATAAATATATCTTGTATCAAATATCGATCTGCGAGAGTCTTTAATTGCCTTTAGCTCGAATCAAAGCTGTAGGCTTTATAGATGTAAATGGACGTTCACAAACCGATATGGTTGTTAAATTCAGTTGAGTGCACAACTTTATCGGTTTCAGAATACATCCAAAGACATACAGAATGAAACAATACAAAAACGGCAAACAAAATCACTTAAAAATATGTTGTGGTTTTCAACAACATATAAATTGTTCAATTTCTATGGATACGTATTACGCAGTATATACAAAATCAAAACAAATGAAAAGTGACTTATAGTCTACGTTGAAAGCTGGATATTAGATACTCTTCCCCACTATATAGGCTATAAAATGCAAAAAGAATTTGTTTAATCTGACTGGCAGTTCCAGAGATTATAGTTCTTTCAAATAAACCAGACATAACAACTCTTTAGCTGTATAATCTTCATGTATGTCACTAAACTCCTCCTGATAAAATATTGTGTATGTTTGAATGTATCCCTGGGTGGCTTAGATTCACAATTGGACTTGGAAGGTAGCGCTGCGATCGAGTAGCAAGCCGTTTAGGCAGGACAACGTCTTATCAAGTCCACTAGTATAAATAAAGATATTATATAATATATGGATTACTTTTATTTTTTATTTATTACTTAAAAACAATCATACCTCTCCTCTTAGTCAGAGAGGAGAGGTGAGGCTTTGTATATTATAATTTAATTACCGCCACGTAATTATAACTCACACTATTCAAATATCACATAAAAACATACCAAAATAATACTCGTCAAACGCCACGAGGGTCATTTCACTACGGCTTGTGTTATTTTAGTTACAATACTGATTTAGTTCAGGATGAGGACTCTTCCAATCTAAATTAAAGAATAATACACTGTTATTGTAATATTAACTCGTTTATTCTACTCTACAAGTTATAAAAGCCAACCGAACATTTACAATTAATTTAGTAGCTGTTTCATTGTATTTATTATACCCAGCTTTAATGTTTTGTAACTAACTTAGTGTATTGAAGCTTTACATTTGTTTTCAATACAAACTTTGTAATTCCGGCCTGCTATTGAATTTTTTGTCAGTACATCTCTTTCGTTTTCAAAGCAGTCGTCGCCCCGCCGTTGATTCAATAACAAATGTTGTGAGTTCGAGGCGAGACGTCACCAAAATTTGTATAATCCACAAAGACAGTCAGGCAGGTCCTCTGTAAACAGCACGGGGCCTTATGGATCCTACAACAAATGACTTAGAAAAGCACAGTAAACCTGGTGCTTGCCAAAATCATTTTTTTTAGGCTTCTACAAAAGCGATGCCGTAATGTATTTAAAATACCTCTGGCCATAAATTTCTGGGCCGCAAGAGAATTTAATAAACTCCCGGAGAGCAGTGATAGCTCAGTGGGGAGAGCAACAGACTGCAATGCAGAGTGTCTCGGATGAACATCTATGGCAGTCGTTATTGGAAGAGTGTCGACACAAAAGATCCCACTGGGTCGAAGTGTCGCCGGTCTGCACTGACTGGCTCCCACATAAGATACATACATACATACCTCCGAAACCCATATGCTCATATAGTGATTATCATATACAACTTATATTTAAGTAAAAAAAAACAGTTTAACAATTACATCCTACAGTCTTTGATAGTTCTCTGAGAATGTATGTATGAAGATCCAGGGATATATTGCATCGGACTATAGTTTGTTATTGTATGATACATGCTTCATTGTTATGAATGAAGCATGCATGATGCAATAACATACAATAATCTAGACAATATTGTATGAGCCTCGAGCCGCAGCTACATTAGATAATAATGGAGTATCCTTCGGACTACCTGCGGATGTTAGCCGTAGATTTAGTAACTCTCTCAGATAGAACCATATTATTTGTTTGTTTTGAAGTGTGTCTCATGTGGCTAAAAACAACATAAACAAAAATAAGCAATACCTACTCAAAAATTAAGAAAAATGGACGTCTACTTAAATCTAAGATTTCGCACCAGTATGTGTATTCCACCTAAGGAGGGATCCTCCACACTACAAAATACCTAGTTTATAGTCGCTTTTCAGATATTCAATATACCAAGTAAAAGCATACTTTTAATATTAGCGATCTAGGTGGATTTTATTCAAATTCGACACAGCTATAGCGCATAAATTTGTCTACTGTAGGCAAATTTAACATACATACGTCACTATTTCTGTGACCTAAATTAATAAAGTCTTTAAATCACTCCACATGCACATGTATTCATGTGTTCTAGTCACGAAAGTTAACAAAAGGAAGCTTTACTTTGCATGAATATTTTGCCACGTGTACGAGGTTCATAAGCCTATTTTTTGAGGCTAGTGGTAGTAGTAGTAGTAGTAGTGCGGGAGGGTAACGAGGCAACCGTAACATATCATTTGGCGAGTGTGAAACTCGAATGCTTCATCTTGTGGCTGGCAACAACGAGATTTCATTGTTTGCACACTTATTGCTTTCTCGTAGCCTCTTAGTAACGAATGCATATCATTTTGTGGTGTACATTCTGATATGTTATTATTATATATACTGTAAATGAACGCAGATTAACCTGTCAAGTCTTAGAATACCAGACATAATTAAAAACCTATTGTGCGACGACAATAGGTTTAGGTAAAGATTACATTATTAAACAGAGGGTAACTTAACCTCTTACCTTCAAGCATGGTACATGTTTTTTGTCAACTTGGTACTATAAAAAGTATACAGCATATAAAATCACGATTACTGACATCAATTTTGTGTACACTAGATTATACCCGCAATTCTGTCCGCGTAGACTACAGTTCGCCTAGGCCGTCAATAACGCGGACAATACATTCATTAGCTTTCTTAGATGTACTTGTCATCAGGAATCCTGATCATACTTTGAGCCACACTGTGTATAGGAAAAAGACCCATACAAATAGGTACTTAAACGGTGAATCTCACCACCATCCTAAACAGTTAGTTACCGTGGGAATGTCTTTGTTTCAGAGAGCCCACGGGATCTGTGACAAGAAAACCTGGACGCCGAGCTTCAACATGTCAAGCAAGTACTGCAAGACAACAAGCTCCAACAGCCGCGCCGCTGTCACAGATCCCGACAAAAGCCAGCCACAGTCGAGCGCCAGCCTGCTATACTGCCTTATGTAAGGAGTGTCACTGACAAGATTGGCTACATCTTGAAGCGAGCTTCAATCAACACATACTTCAAGCCGCCAACGAAGATAATTCAATTTTTACCATCCGTCAAGTGCCAACTACCTTCACAAGATGCAGGGGTCTATAAAATAGATTGTGACAGCGGACTCTCATACATTGGTCAAACCAAGAGAAGCATAGGCACCCGCATAAAAGAACACATAGCTGATATAAACACCAACGCTCGTTGAAGTCTGCTGTGTGTGAACATCTGCAATAGGGGACTAACCACTACCTGAGATTTGACAAACCACAGACTCTCGCTAAAGAATACCGATTGCTGCGATGCTTCGCGAGGCTATTGCAATCAAAAAACATCTTAATTTTAATAGAGAAGATGGTTGGAATGTACCCACTAGCTTGGGATCCAGTAATTCAAATAGTCAAACCCAAGAAGAAGCAAACCACAGCTAGACTTCATGATACTTTGAGCTCATTCTGTGTAAATAGAAACACCAATGATTAAATTATGTTCGGATACTTTAAAATAACTACACTGGAACATTGAGACAACTACCATCTTAGTCTCCCCGTGACCATGGCTGCTGAAAAGCAACGGAAACGTCGGGGAAAGTGTAAACTTGAATAGAAATAGTTTTAATTTTAATAATTTAATTAGCTTAAAAATTTGTAAAGTTTAATAGTAGTAGTTTCTAAATTATATAATAAAGTGTAAAATAAACAACGCTATAAAATCCGCATAAAGTAGTTTAATTTCAATGAATAACATTCGCGTTAACAGAAGACAATATAATACACCATAATTTCGATTCTACTAAATGCAATTAGATGAACGAATTAAATTGAACCTCTAAGCTACTAAACTGTGCAAACGGTATAATTCGCTCAGTGATTAATCTGTGAAGTTTGGATAAAGACACAGAGAAAACCTTAATTAGTGATCTGAGTTAGTTTTATTAATATAATTTATATACATACACAGTATCTTTACAGTTCTATCAATATCACAACAAACATAGTCACGTTTAAATGTACACATATGAAATATATTTATTTCTTGAAAATTAGAATCAATATATCATAATAATATCAGCTCTGTATAAGGAATTTGTATAAGGAATTTTACTCCAGTCTCTTATTTGGTTTATCTGGTATTCTATAATATCCGGCCGGACTAATAGCCAGTAATACATTGAAAATAAAAAAAGGCCATAATTATTCTTTACTCATTTGTATTTTATATGTCTACGGCAATATTCAGTGATCATTGACCAATTACGTAAATGTGACGGGTAATAATTTATTAGTATAGGGTAGTCTGTAATTAGGTATTCTTCATTTTTAAATATACAATGGTAGGTTCCCTTACAAAAAAATATCACTTAATTACTCACGTATTACTACTATCTGTTTCCCGCGGTTGTGCCCGCGTTTATGATTATGCTTTGACCCCGTGGGTCGTAGCGTGATGATTTTTTATTTTTCTATTTTATTTATTTGGTTCACCAACATTTGTTTACACTAATTATACTCAATAAAAGGAGAACGAACAATAACAATAGTGTAACAAACACTCATAGGCAAACACCACATCTGATTTTTATGGGTGTGGTAATCAACATTCAGCATTTACAAAAGTGACAATGTATGAATGTGTGACATGAATATTACAAGTTTATAATATATGTATTATGTATGTACAATAATAATGTTAATTAGGCAGCTGTTTGATCAGTATTCTTCTTGTCTGGCAACAGAGTCGCAGTGTAAGTCTATACAATCACTGTAGCCATTGATTAACTTACACATTCTCGCGTAAGGGGAATTAGCGCCTAATACCGTCCTTAGTGGTGGGCAAAGTGGAGTGATACTGCTGCGCGGTATCCTGGATGGTGTTGATGTTATATAGCTTATATTACTTTTTAAGTAACTTTCTATTAGTGCAAGAATTATCAAAATCAGTTCTGTAGAATCACAGTTTACCGATTACTAACAAATCTATAATTTTATAAAATTTTTAAAATATAGATTTGCATAATACTTGCTTTTTAACAGGTTCCCTGTCTGATAAATCAAATATGATACATAACAATAGATTTTCTATTGTGTCTATCACGGGACAGCGAGAAGGTTAATTAAAAAAATATGTTCATATTTGATACGGGTAAGACAGAGTGTATTAGGTACGCCCACATTTTACTAGCTATGGCTTTAGGTACCACATAATAGGAGGCAAGCTGTATGCCATCTACCGTCCACTATTACAGAGTCTACGCTCTTACTAAGAATTTCTTCACAGAAAAGCCCAATAACCTTTTGACCGACCCAGGAATCGAATCTGAAACCTCATGCGCAGCAGTGGTATTCACTACAACTTTCAGTGGCGCAGTTCTGTATTCAATATAATTTCACATTTGACTAATAATTAGATAATTATACGTTATTTAAACGACTGATAAATAATTCTCTGACCTAACTTACCAAATTGATTATTAAAAAGTAACAGCTCAGTAATCATTGAGACTTCGATCACACAACCGCTTTTGATACAAAGTTCAACATGAAGGAGGGAAAAATACAACCATTCGAGTCTTTCACCATTGTATACAAAGTATTAGTCTGGGCCGGATATTTCAAACTATTAAATAAACCAAAAAGTAAATTTATATGGTTATGCCACCAAATATACAGACTACTTGCATTTACATTGATCGTTGTATTTAATTTGCAGCATATAGTATTTGTGGTTCTGGTAAGAATACATGTATATATTGTAGTTAGAGAATGGTGACTGAACATGTGGTGAACATTATATCTACAAATAACTAAATTACCATCATTGGACCATATATTAAAAATGAAATGATTATTCTAGTACTATCTAATGTACTTAACAATGCTGCAAATTTAATTGCAAAGTAAAAATTAGGAATTAAAACCATATTTTTGAGTCATTTGTTCAATATAACATACCTACTTACAATGTTATATTATGCTCATTAAGTGGACTGTAATGTTCTTAGAGTAATAATAAGGTCACTAAACCTATATAACTATTGCACCATGCATAAGCAGCTTTAACTACTGTGCATCAAAATTCTCACAAACTCGCTACCACAGTAACACTGATAGACCGAGCTCCGGCTCCGATAGGCTCTATTAGTGCCGTGATCCTATTCTCTTGCCTAAACAAATGGTTGATACGTTACGGAACGTAGGTTAGTCTTTCTGCTTAGTGATGATAAGCAAGCCAGTGTGTTTAACAATTATTTAGTATATGACAGGCAGCCGGTTGATTATAGTCTCTTGGCATTTCTTCTGCAATACCAAGAAGATCAGCCATATTCATAAGCGATGATTACCATAATTTATTATTTAGTTACCCTTTGGTCTGTCCAATAACAGCAATGAAAGGTTTTGGTTTCATTGTTGTTGTTGGAAACAGCAGCTCTTCTGCAGTGCAATTCTGTTAAATATCACTACCAAACTCATGTCTGAGCCGGCTGTTATAATTGGAGTTTTTTACAGTAACCATAGAATTAACAGTCAGTTCTATGGTAACTGGCAAGACGACAATCGTGTTCGATTTAATTATGTTATATCAGAATAGTGCGACTGCTAATATGTTATTTCATACTTGTATGTTACATTGCAGAGACGTGATAGCCTGGAGGATGTGTTCGATTCTTTGATGATAGAAGTACCGCAGCTGAATTTGCTCGTGAAATACCTCACATTAAACTTGCAAATACCTCGGATTGATCAAATTAATCAACTTATCAACGGTATTGTTTTAAATATTTCCGTTTAGATAAAATAGTAGGTAGAAATTGTAAATAAATTTAAATGCGCCTAGATGAAGTTATTTTATATATTATTGTTTGTCTTTAAAGTAAGTCTATACTATTGTAAAAACTAAACGCAATTATTTTAATTTACTCCGTAAATGGTGTAGCATAAGATTAATGACTACGTGAATGGTGCATTGGTATAAGTAGTCACTCAGCCACCGCAATACTTTATTGGCGGTGTGCCGAGTGTTGTGCATATAAACCTCAAAGGGAACAAAAAAAATGTAATCCACAAACAACAGTTTCCGTGCCTTGTTCCAAATTAAGTAATATAAGATAGAGAAGAAGATACTATAACTTTATTTATTATAAATATGACTATGATTTGCCAAACATTTACCATCTTCTTGCAATAAACCATTCTAACAACCATACACAGCAGCTTATATAAGAAAAAAAATAAATTGTTTTTAAGAAACTTAGCGTAACCATTTGGCGTTTGAAAAAGTGGCCATGAGATTCAGATGAGATCATTTTTAGAGCTGGTGTGTTGTCTTTAATAAAAAGATTAGTGACGTTGACAAATTTTCGGAATTGCTTTTATTTTAAAGATCGACGCTTATTTACCGTTAAAAAAAAATTGGAAAATGTATGTATAAATGTATGTATAGATAAGAAAATATACAAAAATAGAGGAATATTATTTTTCCCGCTAAAACACTCTTACAGCTGTCACGTAAGTACATACGTCAATAACAGCGAGACATTGTCCGCGATTCAACAAATTCAAATTCGACAAATTCTCATGAATATTATGAATGAATGTATATATTATTCATGAGAATTTGTCGAATTTATGTGTTTTCTTCATATAAAAGTGAATACAAACAATCAAAATGAACACAATTTTTTAAAAATGCTGTGCAGTATCCATGTGTTCATAATTACTACACCGGAAAAATTGTTTCTCCATGTACCAGAAGATAAGCAAATCAGGAGAAAGTGGTTAAGACTTGCTAGAAGAGATATAGCAGTATTAACAACAATAAGTGCCAACTATTTTTGTGAGGATCACTTCAATGTAAGTTTTGATTACTTACCTATATACAAAATATCAGAGTATCTATATAGATTGGGTACTCTATGAATACATATTATCTTTTTATTTAATCTACCCTAAAATAATTCTTATTTCAGCTAAAAAATGAAATAGAAAATTATTAAAACACTGATTTAAACGAAGTTCTAAACACGATAAAATAGATATAAAACGTATAGAATCATCTATTACTTGACTATTATTTAAGTATTAGTAGATTGTCAAAAAGTATCAAACCTATAATTGTACTTACAAATATGTTTTCACGTTCCTGAATTCTGAAGCACAAAAGTCTTTGTTTCTTGCAAAAAAGTTTGCCACCATCAAAGAATCTATCTTTGGTATGTTGGAACTATTTCCTTTGATGAATCCAGTTTCCATCGTCGTATTAATATTAAGTAATTTACAGTTATTTCATCGGTATGAACACTAACCAAGAAAAAACAGAGAAGTAAACAGCCTTTGCGGCTTTTTAGCGGTTAAGCGACTGCTCTGTTTGAGGCCGCGAGCTGGATACCTGGCTCAGATATACTGTTTTGTGTTTTTAAATTCTCAGTAACAGCACGGAGTCTCGAACGTTACGCAGAAGAGAACAATAGACCTATTACGTAGGACCTAAAACTGTAGTTGGTGAAACGTGATTGTAATACGCCTCTACTTATCTCTTCTTGTGTATAGACGTGATAACATGTACATACATATGTATCGCAAACTTAAATTAAATAATCTTTCTACGCGCCTACATTATCTCTTTCAGATGATATTTTCAGCGACAACAGCAAGGAAGATAAGGAACTTCTAGTAAAAAATAAAACAGCAATGCATCGCTTAATTAAACTTATTTTGATGGGGGTTGCACTTACTGCAATTTTTTGGCCTGGCTCACACTTTATGAGGCGATATCAGGATGTGACTGCTGTAGTGCCTTCTTATGTACCATTCGCTACAGATACTTGGGGCAAGTGAGTATTCATAGCTTCGAATAATCAGACCAACCAGTTGGATACTAGTGAAAACCAGCTTTGTGAGCATATATGTAGATACATTATGATTAGATTTCATTCGAATCCACAGCAAAATCTGTTCTTGATTAAATCTTGCATTGGAAATGAACTTTAAATTAATCGAATATAATGAATAGTACTTGAGATCGATTCTTACTTTTAGGTAATCCAAACTTGATTGCCAATCAATTTAGTGAATCGATACAGCGGGTTTTAACCTATCTTGAAATTGGTATCTTATCCATATAAAATAATCTATTTAATGATTAATTAATTTCAGACCGACTTATGTAGCTGAATAAGACGAAGTAGGATAAACCTTTACTTTTTTATAATTCATAAACTTATTGCGAAATGCATTTATTTGCAATGCTTAGTGCTTAGCTTTTAGTAAAAGTCGGTCAGCTGTTAATAGTTTATTCCGATGGATACCGGAGCTCTCATTAAAACAATAATCATTCAAATGTTTTAATCGGTTAGTTGGAAATCTTACATAAAATAAAATATATATACGCCTCCAATATAAAAACTCACACCTTTTTAATATCGTTTCATATATTAAAATAACAATGTAACGTGAATTTATAGTTTTAATATACTGATTTATTTAGTAGAATCGTATATTAACAATATTTAGAAATTGATTTATCTAATTGTTAACCTATACTAAAATTAAATGTTTTTGAACGCCTTACACCCGGTTCCTATATTCCAGACACGAGTTGTTATAGCTACGGACAGTTAGACATAATTATGTTTCATAGAATAATATGTGTCAAAAAATAACTGATTGTCCTATCAGTAAAACAAATCGTTTCTTGATATGGGAACCGGAGCCTAGTAATCTGAAAGTGCCGGAAAGTTCACAACGACCAACTCTAGCTAAGAACAATCATACAACTTTAATCCATATCTGTTATATATTGATTTCGTTAACCATTGTCAACAGATTCTCATTATCAGTGGCGTTGGAAGTGGTCCCTATGTTCTGGGTGGGCTTCGGGCACATATCTCTCGACTGCCTCGTATCCACATATTACGCGCAAGCGGAAGTCCAATTGAAGATAATCAAGCACAATTTAGAGCATTTGTTCGATACAGACGTTGCAATTGAAACGAGTTACCAATACAAGGATGAGATTGACGAAGATTTGAAGAAGCGATTTGTATACTATGTGCAGCGTTTTGAGAAGTTAGCATGGTATGTCGTACCTATTAAAGTAGATTACTAATTGCTATTTAAAATAATTTCCAACTAAGGATCTACACATTTAACGACACGACTTATTTGTGCCCATAAAGCAAAACCATGCAAAGTATTCTGCAATTAAAAAAAAAGGATACCGTTGCTATTTCTCTAAAATATTTTGTCTAGACATGTTTAATTCGATTCGAATCGAGGCCAAAGAATCGATGCTCGATTAAATCGAGAAGATCAACATTCGATTATTCGCATTGAAGATCAATGTGTACAGCTGATTAGAAAGACATTAAAAGAAATGTGTTAGCTAAAAATCAGTCATATTCGGCCGTATAATGAAAGAAAATTTAATATCTATCAGGTTGATTAAATTTACGTACTTTCATCCGAAATAAATGACATCATTTACTACTGTAGTGTATTGTAATATAATTTAAATATGGTAAATTTACAGGTATACAAAAGAGGTAACTGATATATTCAACCCTGCTATGTCTTTTCAATTCTTCACATCTTCTTTAACCTTGTGCATGGTGGTGTATAGAATGAGTTCTGTGAGTAAAATATTTTATAAACATACTAATAAAACAGACTTTAGAGAGACCTTTATACGTGACCGACATGATTTAAGCAATGTAAAAGTATTTTTTGTTTGGTGTATAGATGTGGTTAACTTGATTATAATTATATAATTTGTTAACAAATGTTTACAAATTTAAAACATGTGAGTGACAATTGTTTTCCTGCTACGGTGCGCGCTATAACTAATCGCACTTTTGATAATAATAGTGTTATGTTTGATTAATCAATATAATAATGATAAGAAGTTTTTATACCCTTCTAGATTTAGGTTAGATAACCTACCCTATATTTACGCAAGCGAAGCCGCGGGCAAAATAATCTTATTAACAGTACGTTGAAACGTTACTGGATGAAAAGTATCCTATGTCGATTTTGTACCGCTGACAACGTGTACGCGAAGTTTCTTGATAACCGGTTGAGAAGTTGAGGTGTGAAAGCGTAACAAACAAACAAACTCACATTCGCATTTATAATATTAGTAAGAATAAGGATAATAATAATAATACTCAATACTTGCCGTATAGTTCGTAAGTTTTTGTAGGACGAGCCCTTTTAATAAATAATGCCCCAAATGAACCTCACTAGGTCTAGACCCGTGGTTTTCATTAAATACCGAATTTTATTTCGAGGAAAAACAAATGAAGCCAACCAAAATAATAATACATTTATTTAATTACACAAATTATTACTATTATAATTACAAAACATTACAAATAATTTTACAGTTTTGTACATTAGTAAATAGAGTTTTGGCCATATAATTGTTAAACCCTGTCTCCTAAACTAGGCCAACAGGTCTGTATCTTAGGAGACATTAAGGAAGTAAGGATACATAACATTAATTAAGTTAAGTATGTTACATCAGTAGGATGTGTGGATAATGTCATGATAGTGCATAGCTAGTCATAAGTGTCATAAAACTTCACTTCGTCACAAAATTTCCCGTATTATTTCTTTATACCAATTTGATATGCCTATTAATATTATAATATTTTATTTTCAGATGCCAGTAGCATCCGTGCCGTTTGTATTTTTATGCGTGTTGATTCTCCTATTATCCATTCAAGTATTTATTTATTGTTATTTTGGAAACTGCGTGCAACATGAAGTAAGTGCCCAATAAAAAATTTTTTTTTCTTACCTGGGGCAATATTTTGACGCATAGACCCCCGCGGGGGCGGACGGTAGGGTTATATCGGACTCACCGGTAGAGAGGAGGAGGTAGTAAAATGGTAACGATGATAATGGACCTCTCGGAAATACCGACTAAACCTACCACGGTGTTCCTCGACAAAACCGCAATCGGCGGAGCCGCGCGAATCATTTTCACATGCAGGCGCTACCCCGCCGAGATTCCGGCCTACTGTGTACTGTCCCCCCTCTAGGGGGGAACGGACACACGACACGGAGGCGCGCGTGTCTAGGGGGAACGGACACACGACAGGGAGGCGCGCGTGTTCCCACACGCAACGCCTCTTGGACCTGGTGCTGATCGGGTGGCGGGAAAGCCATCAGCAATCACATAACTAAGTGCATAATTTCATAATTTATAAAACTCTCCTCTCGGGAAACGTTTAGTGCACTACATGCTGGCAATAGTATTTATTTTCTTTTTCTTTTTAAAAACACGACTAGTTACAAATCCTATTTCACGGAGGACTTTAGTGGCTATAGGGTGGTGACCACATGAACCACTACGCCATCCGGCCAATCAAAGTGTAGTTTATGTAAGCTTTCCACGGCACGGATAATGTAATGTTTAAATTACCTACACTTTGCCACACAACATCGATTATATACAAGGTGTACCAGAATATGTGAATCATATTGTAATGGGAGATTCCTTAGGTAAGGACCTTTCAAATGTACTAAATAATAAAATTAAATTGAAATTTATGTAAAAATATAAAAAAAACAAAGAAGCTTTTCTTTGGTGCAAACAAAATACAACAAAATAATGCTGCGATTTCAAAACTACGTCAGTTTAAAAAAAACCCTTTGTAGTTTGACGAATCAATACTTCACAAATAATAATAGTGAAAAAAAAATTGGCACAAATGAAGCACCTGTTGTAGAAAGTCCGAAAGTCGTACTTTTTTAAAAACTTAGATATTTTTATTCTTACACGAAGGTCATATTTTTATTTTTTTTATTTAGCACCTTTGAAAGGTCTTTACCTAAGGAATCTCCCGTTTCAATTTGATTCACATGTTCTGTGACACCCTGTATATTACACATAATATTTTATTACATTTACAGCTGTTATCTTAGTGTAAAATACATATTATATTGTTACAGAGTCAGTCAGTAGTAAACTCGTTATATCTGAGCGAGTGGTTGACAGTGTCGCCGAAGTTTCGTCGTCTATTGCTGATCGCAATGCTGCGTTGGTCGCGAACACTCTCTCCCACAATATCGGGCATTATACCGCTGTCACTCAACACTTTTGTTTCGGTAATATACATATAGTACTTATCTATACACGCACCTAGATGGTTCTGTAAAGTTGAGTATAAAACGGTTCGAGCCGGTATGCCACTTACTATTAAGCTTATAACTAAACTAAAGAAAAATCATATTTTCTTATCCTTTTACTACTATTTCAACTATCCATATTTAATGTAATACATATATACATAGATAGATTCACGCCTGTTTCCCAGAGGGGTAGGCAGAGACTACGGATTTGCATTTGCTACGATCCTGACACACTTCCCTGGCTTCATTCACTTTCATCACATTCCTCATACACGCTCGCCGGTTTAAGGTGCTCTTAACCTGGCCTTTGTCCAAAACGTCTCCGATGTGGTCAAGAAACGTTCGCTTAGGTCTGCCTCTTACGACTGTTCCATTCACACTAGCCTTATAAACTTTCTTAGTCAGTCTTTTCTTGTCCATTCTTTCTACATGCCCAAGCCAGTTTAACATACCCTTTTCTATTCTTGTCACTATATCCTGTCATATTTATTTGTAATTCAATTACAAATAAATATAACAATTTGCTCGAAACATCATTATCTCGTGTGATGTCGCAGGAGCGTTGGACACAACTTTAAAGAATAACCACCTACTTTGTCTCTCTGCTTTCCCAAAAGGTTGACTGGTAGATAATGCCTATTGATATTCAGTTCGCCAATGCGCATTGTATTTTCATCGTGCATAAAGTGTAATAGATAAATTAACCGACGGCACACCGGCGTCAAGACACAATAGGTTTTCAATTATGTCTAGCATTCCAAGAATTGACAGGTGAGAAACGATGCTAGTTTACCCTGCGCTACACTTCATGGAAAGCGGTAACAGATGCTCGTGGTTACGGCTATGCTTTCTTGATATCCCAGAAGCTATGCCAAGGCGACATCATCGCGTGTGTGCACTTGCAATATCGAGGGCACCACAGGCTCCTTGCTACCTAAAATCAAGGGGAAAGGAAACCCACTGCAAGTCACGCACTACGATTTTGAAACTGCGGCGTTCTGTTGGGATAACTTATTTGCACAGTCAACCTCTATCAGTATGTTTGCGTGAAAATAATTTATATATTGTATAAGTTCTTCCTTTTTTTTTTTTGATAATGCTACAATATCGCTTTGGGTGAATCCTGTTAAGATATTAGTATGGCTGTAAATAAATAAAAAAAATAAAAAAAAAAAAAAAAATTCTCGCAAACGTACTGATAGAGGCTGAATGTCTTGTTCAATTATTCATTGTCTACGCAACACGGACATGGCATAATATACACAACTTACCTTTTATTCTGTATTCCAGATATTTCGGTCTGCCTATAGCCTGTATGCAGTATTGGGTACAAGACAATAATAACTGAAATATTTCAATCGCGAATAGTAGGTATTTGTTTAGAACAATAAAGTTTATGAGTATGCTTAATGTTCTTTATTATCATGTTTAATCAAAGACCTTGTTAAAAATACGTTATACCTAATAACCGGACAATTTCCAAGCTGATGGACCGTTTTGAAAAGCTGCAAGTACTAAAACTAATTTTGCAAAATGGCTTCTCTTGCAAAGCTTTTAGGAGTAATTGAGCCTCGCTGATTTCAGCATGAATGGGCTGGCTCGATCGGGGAAGGACTCACAGAATATCGACGTGAAATAGCAGTATTCCTACTGTTGTGTTTCGTCCGGTGAATGAGAGTGCCGGAGGCCCAATTACCCTCTTTCCCCCTTCCCGCTCCTTCTCCTTCCCACTTCCTTTTCCTCTCCTTCCATTCCTAAAGGGTCGGCAACGCACAAGTGACACCACTGATGTTGCAGGCGTCCATAGGCTACGGTGACCACTTACCATCAGGTGGGCCGTATGCTTGTTTGCCACCTCAGTTGCATAAAAAAAAAACCGAGTAGATATGCAGTTGTTTTTTTAACTACATATTACGTAATATTTGTATGACTACAAGTCAGCAAAAACAAATGGATAGGTGCATGACCAATTTTGTACTATTTAGTCTTATTGCACTGTTGTAGACCATGTAGATTATGTAAAGTTAAAATCATTTATGTAGATAATTGTCGCCCTAGCGAAGCATAGTCTATATCTACTCACAATTTGGCTGCCTGTCCATTGAAGCGAAGCGAGGCAGCCTCGCTCCGCTTCAATGGACAGGCTTAGTTACCCACATTAGAACAATATCAGCCTGTAAATATTGAAATCGTAATTAGATAATTAGAAGTGGAGCCGCATAATTAGTGCGTACGCATTATGCTATGGGTTTAGTTAATTATGCTTTTTAATGATACGTCATTCAAGTTCAAGTTTATTAACCTGTGACTATGTTATTATGGTAAATAGCAGTCTACGTAAACCAGTGTGTTATTACAATTGTTATTATATGTTAGACATGATGTTATAATGTTAATTAGACTGATGATGTGACTGCCAAGTGCCTAACTATAGTTTATTAGGCAATTGTAAGACAAAAAAGCTAGCAAAGTGTACCTAATTGCCTTCCTTAAGCAAAATCTTTGTAAACTGGCAGCTTCTTGCTTTTCTATACTAAATATATGCATACATAGTCTCATAACATCAACATACTTAAAAGGGTAGACAGAAGTATTAAACACATTTCGCGCTCTATGATTATAGGTTATAGTTACGGAATCGTGGGCGAGTCTATTGCTTTCTACCGGGCACAGATAGTTCAGTGCTGGTACTGATAATTACTTAACTGGAAAACCTAATAAGTGACATTTTGCACAGACCAGGTATCAAACCCGAGACCTCATGGCAGCAGTCACATTCGATACCTTTGTGGCACTGAGGTAGAAAGCTAAATAATTTATAAACTGGGCATTAGTGTCATGATCAACCAATAAAAATAAAAATAAAAATAAAAATATTTATGACGTGTGATATTAAGCTGACTAAACTGGATCATGCAGTATGGTAATGTTATCTTTAGGTAGAGTTCTGTGCATCTTATTATATAAAGCCCCATTTTTGCGTCGTTTATATAAAACCAATAAAAATATTTTTCTTTCTTATATCTTTAACAGAACACGTATTGGCCCACAATAACTCAGATTATTGCAGTCCACTGCTGCATATAAGCCTTATTATCTCATTAACCTTAATACGCTAGCAAATCGATTTGTATTTATAACAGAAACCGAACTATGCTGAAACTGTTTAAACAAAAGTCGTGTATTAAAGCCCCTTTACACAAGGCAAGCTTTTTGAAGCAAGTGTCACGCTATCTTCGTTCTATTCGCTAAAATAAAAATAGCATTACACTTGCTTCATGAAACTATTATCATTTCAACAAACAAACAAACTCACATTCGCATTTATAATACTAGTTAGGATTGTGTCTACTGTGTACCGTTTAAAGTGATAAGTAATTAATTGAGCATAATGCCACTGTTAATTTGGAACAGTGGTATGATCTTATCTTATGTGGGGGCCAGTCAGTGCAGACCGGCGACACTTCAACCCAGTGGGATCTTTTGTGTCGACACTCTCCCAATAACGACTGCCATAGATGTTAATGGCAGCCGGGACCGACGGCTTAACGTGCTCTCCGAGGCACGGAGCAGACGATAATTGTCAATCAATACGCACATAATTTCGAAAAGTCATATAACTTCCGAAAGTCAGAGGTGCGCGACGTGGGTTCGAACCAGAGACCCTCTGCAATGCAGTCTGTTGGTCTCCCCACTGAGCTATCGCTGCTCTAAATGATCTTAAGATGGGTTTCAATATACCAAAAAGTTTTAGCTAGGGACAATTAAATTTTGACATATTTTTAATGACGTTCATAAGTGTCACTTTATGACATAAACGAATAACGATATTTTGATTTTAAATAGAATATGTGTCAAAAATTAACTGACTGTAGGTGAAACGATCATTTTTTGTTATTTAAATGGTCAAGTAACAATATAATGAAATAAAAGTCAACAATATTACAGTAAGCATTTATTCCTCTATCTAACAAGTAGAGCTTATATCTAAGAGTTGAACACATTAAAAGGGCGGCAGCCACACTTGGAAGTGCGGGCCGAAGTCAACGAGCTTCTCTCGTAGCGCGGCCTCGAAGACAGCGTCGCGTGCAGCGTCGCGCGGCGCCGCGCCGTCGCGTGCGCATTCGCGCGACACCTCGCGCGCGGCGCGCACCAGCTTTGACACCTGCGCTACGCTCTCACGCACGTCCTCCATTGGCAACTACAAGCAAAACTATTACTCACCAGCTGTCCCCTGCGGTTTTATCCACGTTTATGAATACTGCATCGCTCTCCCTCGTAGCTTGATGTTATAATAAGTATAGATTCTCGTCTGTTGAACACACGCGTTCATCTCAAGCTGACGTGAAGTGACTCTTTAACATGGCTACTATTATAGTATAGTGTTATCGAGTGCTTGAAAGTTCTATTAGCTTCCCACATGGTGTAGCTATTATTTTTACGTGAGCGCAACTATCAATGGACATGCACGCAGCAACCACGATACACGTTCGCCACGTGTACGCGAGCTGAACGCTCATAAAAGTGAACCCTCAACAGCACAAAATGAACGACGCCTAAGGCTACGGACACGAAGTCAGCGAGCGTAGGGCGGCGGCGGCGACGGCGCGGGATTCGGCGCGTAGGTATAGGTCATAGCACACATATCAACTCAGAAACGGATCGTCATCGTATCAACTCGAGCCATGCAGTATTCTTTATATGAAACTCCCTACTGCAACACCCACTAATCGAAATCGTATCAATGCATAGATTTATTATGGAACTGTCCTCGAAGGTAGCGGTGCGGATAACGGCGGCAAGCGGCGCAAGAGAGATGCGCACCAATCTAGTGGTGCCTGCATTGATCTAGTATTGTGTATTTTATTTTTTGCTTTTCAGCGACAGACGTTTGTGTCAAAAAGATGTTGTCGTCGCAGTTTAAGACATTTCGTTCGCGAACAAAGACACATTTCTCATAACACAACACTACGCCGCTCTAGGGCCGTGCGATCTGCCCATTGGCTTCGAGACCGGGTATGCGTTGCCGCGCCGCTCCCAGCGCCTTTACCGCTCCCGCCCCGCAATCGCTGACTTCAAGCCCGAGGCCTAACTGCTGACGCACACAAAACTTCCGTCAATGAACTTTGCAATCATATATACATCGGCAATTCTCTCATCCTTAAGCAGAATTTGCGTATCCATCTAGATTCAATATCCTGTACTAGGCTAGCTTGATTTGATTTTCCATTGTATTTTACCATTATCTCCTTATCTGAGTCTTCTGAGTTCTTATTAGAGATACTCAATATCATAATCAGAATCACCATAGACGTCGAGTACTTAACAAGCGTATAACTTACATCGTCACCCGTAGGCAGGCTATGCGGGTATATCCGGACCCAGTGGCCCACTCTCCCCGTGGCTTGGTTCCACCTGACGCCGTTGCCCCACTGGCACGCGGTCATGGCGCGGCGGCGCGAGGCGGCGGTCGAGTAACCGCCGCGCCACGACTCGTCCACACTCTCCGCTGATTGTATGGACACACTTGACGTCGACTGAAATATTAAATTTAAGACGATATTGCTTAGTGACGTGGCATCATTAATTTTAAGGTTAAACTTATTTCTATTTTTTGTTTTTTTTTTTGTTTATTGCTTAAACATACGTCAATCCACACAGGTGAAGCTGACTTGGTTTAAGATGTATCTTTTAAAAATGTGATGTTCTTACCTATGTTTTCGATAAAATCTATTGTATCTAGTGATATTCACTGAAAAGAAGCAGATATGTTGACTTAAAAACATCCCAATTGGAAAGCTTTTCCATTGGCCTCAAATAATCGGTTCTACATCATTATTTGCAAAAATTATAGGAAAATATTTTAGGAGCAAAATATTTTCGAATGATGGCTATCTTTATCATGTAATTCGTCGTCCCTTTCCTTATTTCCATCTTTTATCTATTGCGTCAAATATTAGTGTAAGTTATCAATACAAAAATTAAAAATTATCAACGAACTTATTAATAACATAAAAGTCTGGGAACCAGATCGACAACGTTTATTACTATGAAAGTAACAAATATTAAAGTTAAAAATATTATTGAATATATAATAATATCACAAACTTATTCAGGTCATTAAAATAAATAATGTTAGACGTAAAGATAAAGTTTGCAAATAAATACCACTTAGACATATGTATTTTATAAATAAATTTCAATGCTCTCAAGACCTAAGCTGTACAATAAATTAAGCATAACCTTTTATATTATATTGATTACACATACACGACGATATGTTAAAATTTTATTGTTATTTACGACTCACATAATTATATGCGTGCCTGCAATTAAATTTAACACATTTTATACATTATTGATATGCGCATAGATTGATATAAATGAATTCTTAACTCGGATTTATAAATTAATAGTATTCTAGTATGGCATTTATAGAACAAAATACTGAAATGTTCGTAAAAAAAGGAAAATTAACAATTACTGTAGCACTCTCGAACTTATTTCCACAATATGTTTCCTAATAAAAATTATCTATACGTAAAATAAGTAAAAGGTAATTTTTAAATAGGTACTGAGAAAATTTTGCTAATTTGCTGTGTTCATTGACTAAGTATAAAACTGAACTATAATTAATCTGTAACTGTAACTGTAATTAAGACTGCGCCGAGCGAAATATGTCAAAACAGGCTGTGTTGATTTTATTCACAGTTAAGTGAATAAAATCAACACTTTTTGTTTAATACAAATATAAAATATATATTTACCATAACAATGAATGTGTCTACAATTACTTCGTGTGAAAAACTTAAAAGAATTAATATTTTCGTCTACAAAATTACGTGAATTTGCACGACCGATGCAAAAACGTAAGCACGTGTTACGTGATTTTTAGATTATAACAGTAGAAATCTATCTTATTTTATAGCTTAAACGAAACATAAATAGTTATATTACAATTTGTCCGTCCCAAATATTTAAGTTATTGATTAACAATAAAGATACATATTTATCAAAAAAGCACTTCAAATCCTCCATACAATTTTACTATGGCGGCCGCGCGCCGCTTTCAATATGCGCCGCACGAGCTCTGTCATTATCTGTCTTACGCTCGGCGCAGTCTTAATCTATATGTGATAAGTAATATACAATATTGTGTCACTATGAAATTGTCGTTCTAGATACAGGCTCAGTCTAATCTTTAATTTTTTTTTTTTTTTTCTCTGGGGAATGCTTGAAGCATACCCCTTCGCGGGGGCGGGCGGAGGGGTTATGTCGGACTCGCCGGGGTAACAGAAAGATGTTAAGAAGATAATGTACCTCCCGGAATACCGACTAAACCTACCACGGTTTTCCTCGACAAAACCACTATCGACGGGGCCGCGCGAATCACTTGCACATGCGGTCGCGACCCCGCCGAGATTTCGGCCCGCCGTATGAAACGGCAGGCCACTACACGAACAGACCTACCCAAAGGCACTTCTCACAAATTATCCCTACTGTCCCCCCTAGAGGGGAGACGGACTCGACACAGAGGCGCGCGTGGGAACACGCACGCCGCCTCTCGGACCTGGTGCTGAATGGCGGGCAGGCCCACAAAGCCCGCCACCCCCAGATCAATCCTCAGGGTGGCTGGAGGTCATCTCGCGCCTTCCGGCGCCCGGTTCTGCGGTTGGGGAGAGGGTTTAAACGCTCCCTTTCCCGCTCCGCCGCCTCCTTGATGGAAATGACTTCCTCACAAAAGGAGGCGACGGCGTTCCACGACCTCTCACTCCGGACCATAGACTGCGAGCGAGAGGGCAACCAATCCGACTGCCGCGATCAACTCACGGCGCTGCGATGCCCAGGCGGGGCAATCCGCCAAAGTGTGCAGCGCCGTGTCCACAACAACGTCGCGGCAGTCGCCGCAGTGGTGACAACCGGGCGTCTCTTGCCGGCGTATACGACACAAGAACTGGCCAAAACAACCGTGGCCAGTCATTACCTGTGTCAGCCGGAAGGTGAGGGCGCCATGCCGCCTCTCCAGCCACTCCTCAAACACGGGACTTACCGCCACGATGGTGGCGTGCCCGGCACTGGGGTGCACAAGTCGCTCCTTCCACTTCTCCATTAGGACCTGGCGGAACTCGGACCTTGCCGCCTCGACAGCAGGAAGAACAGGTCCTTCGCCCCGAGCAAGCGTCTCCTGGCGCCAACGATAGAGCGACCCCAGGAGCGCCGTTTCCAGGTCTCATGGCATCGATCCGGCGGGGAGGCTCGCAGCCTCGAACGAGATCGTGCGGTAACCTCTTATCAACCTGACGGCCATGGCGCGCTGTGGCGCACGAAGCGCCGAAATGTTTCGGGCCGTCAGGCTGTCCGCCCAAACTGGGGCCCCGTACAGTGCCATGGACCGCACGAGCCCCTCGTAGAGCCTCCGGCAGGAGGTGTTTGGCCCCCCAAGGTTGGGCAGCAGGCGTGAGAGCGCGCCTGCAGCGCCCAGAAGAATGGGGGCCAGACGATGAAAATGGGCTGTAAAGTCCCATCGGCTGTCGAGCAAGAGACCCAAATACTTTAGGGTTGACTCGACGCCGATGCGGACCCCTCCTACCATGATATGGACCCCTGGAGGTGGCCAGTCTAATCTTTACTAGGCTGAGCCTGTATCTCGGACGGCAATTTCATGCAGTGTTCGACGACCCTAAAATTAACATTACTGTGAGTACAATAATTTGTTATATGTAAGTTGCGAAGGTATAGAAATAATTATAACTAGTAAATAATCTTAATAAACGTGACACCTAACATATCGCCGAGGGGTATGTTGAACAGATTTCAACTTGCTACTAAACTCACATTATTTTTGACACAACCACCCGGTCATACAAATATTAATAATAATATCAGCCCCTGTATATGAACTGACTCCACTACCCGGCAGTGTGTTTTGTACAATGCTCATATTAAATCAAATCAAATCAAATCAAAATCATTTATTGCTGAACATAGGTACATAATTTTTTTACATTGCAGGTTGTTGAGTGAATGCGCAGTTCACTATGTTCTACCACTATAGGCATGCAAAATTTTTAATAAAATTAAATTAATAAAATTAAAATCGATCTATCTGTGGGAAAACAATGTCATGAGTTGAATAGGTACATAAAATAAGAATTCACCAAAAAATTAAAAATAACAAATGGAATTATCTATAATATTATTATCATTTAAATATTCGTTAATTGAGTAATATGTCTTATTTATTAGTATGTCATTTACCTGTTTTTTAAATATTTTTACATCGTTAGTTTCTAGTACACATGATGGTAGTCTATTATATATTTTGGGTGCCATGCCTAAAAAGTTCCTATTATAAACTGATTTTTTATGTGGTCTGAACCGTATCTTATTTCTATGACGTGCGCTACTAAGCGTGTCAAATAAATTAAAATTGTTTTTTATAAATAAGACTACCTCTAATGTATAAAGGCAAGGCACTGTCAATATACCTAGACTCTTAAAATATGGTTTACAGCTGTCGGTGTTTTTTATGCCGCATAAAGCTCTTAAACATCTTTTTTGAGACCTAAAGACAATGTCCACATTTGTGGAGTTGCCCCAAAATATCAAGCCGTAGCGTAAAGTAGATGTGACATATGCGTGATATGCTGTAATTAATGTTGTTTGGTTTACTTTTTGTGATAGTTTACGTAGAGCATATGAATATTGACTTAAACGTTTACATACACTATCAGTGTGGCTTTTCCAAGAGAAGTCTCTATTAAGTTCGAGCCCTAAAAATTTTGTAGACGAGGTTTCTAAAATTATTTTGTTGCCGTATCGAATGTCAAGTTTACCATGGTTAGTTTTTTGTTCAAATGTCATGATTTTTGTTTTGTCAAAATTAATTTTTAACTTATTGGATTTCATCCAGTCTATTAATAGTCCTAGGCACTTGTTTATTTCTCTTTCGAACGTCATGATATCATTGTTACCACAAAAAATTACAGTGCTGTCATCCGCAAATAGGACCATTTGATGATTTGTCACTATAGGCATGTCATTGATATAAACAAGGAACAACAAAGGTCCTATTATGCTCCCTTGCGGTACGCCGTACTTAGTAGACCTTTGAGGAGATACATAATTTTGCTCTGTTTTTGAGTGAACACAAAGTTTAGTTATTTTTGTAACTTGTTTCCTGTCTGTCAAGTAAGATTGAACAAGTTTGAGCGCATTCCCTCTAATCCCATACCTTTCCAATTTATTTAAAAGTATTGAGCGATCCACGAAATCAAAAGCTTTACTCATGTCCATAAATAAAGCTGCTACAGGACATCGTCTATCAACACATGAAATAACTTTTTCATATAACTGAAAAATAGCCATGTTGATGTTCTTATTCTTTCTAAAACCATACTGTTCCTCGGTAAAAATATTCTTTTGCTCAAAAAATGAGTTTAGTGAATTATAAATTACTTTCTCTATTATTTTGGAAAATATAGAAAGCAAGGCAATTGGTCGATAGTTACCAGGTTCCTGTTTGGTTCCTTTTTTATGTAGAGGCTTTATGACAGAAAGTTTAAGCCGTTCCGGAAATATACCTGTCTCTATGCTCAGATTAATAATGTAACTCAGCACTGGTGCAATGCTAACTGCTACTGTTTTAATTATACCTGTCGAAATGTCATCAAAACCAGAACTACTGGTATTATTTAATGAGCGGATAATTTTAATAATGTCATCGGGAATTGTCGGATTTATAAATAGGGAATCACGATTTATGTCAAACTTTAAATTATTATTAATATTATTAATACTATTTGATTCAATTTCGTCAATAAAAAAATCATTAAATATTTGAGCGATTTCATTTGGATTAGTTATAATTTTATTTTCGTTGATAATTGACTCTATGCCTTCTACCGGCTTATTTCTTTTGCATTCATTTATTATTTGCCATGTAGCTTTATTCTTATTTGTAGCATTATTTATAAAGTTATTATTCTGAGATTTCTGGGTTAGTCGAATTATTGTTTTTAGTCTGTTTGAATATGTTTTGAATATTTTTTTATTTTCATGACTAGGGTTTTTACGGAATTGCCATAACATTTGACGTTTTCGTTTACAGCATAATTTTATTCCCTTGCTAATCCATTTAGCCTTTTTAGATGCTTGCACTTTAATTTTATTATTTGGAAAACATAAGTCATAATATAGTTTGAAGCTGTCATGGAATTCATTAAATGCGTCATTGGGGTCACTAGAAGAATAAATATCATTAAATGTCAAATTTTGTAAGCATTCCTTGAATTTGTCTATATTTTCATTACAATAATTACGCCTAAATACAAACTAGTAGGGGAGTATACAGGTCTTTTTTACAGGGCATTTAAGCAGTTGAGCAGTATGATCTGACATTGCAAGCTCTGCAATTTCACATTTACTGCCTCTAACATTATGAATTATATTATCGATACAGGTGCCGCTACAAAGTCGGGTTGGTGTCCGTACACCCATATTTAAATTATAGCTATGTAGTAGATTTTCAAAGCATAGGGTGCTGTAGGTTTTTTTTAAGATGTCTATATTAAAATCCCCGCATAAAACAACTTTCTTTTTATTCCTTAGACATAATTCGTTTAAAATAAGATCTAAACCACTTAGAAACGCATTTACAGATAGTTTATCATATTTAGGTGGTCTATATATACATATAACTATCATTGAAAAACTTTGAAGCTCCACTGCGCAACACTCTATGAGGTTGGGCTTGCAAAATTTCATTAAATCTATTTTTTGTCCCTTAATACTACTTTTAAGCAATATACAACAGCCTCCATTTCTACCATCTCTAGCAAAATACGTGTGAAGAGTATAATTTGATAAAGATAAATGTATGTGATCCCCCTTTTTCATGTTTGTTTCTGTTACACAAACAACATCTATGGATTTACCTTCATCTAAAAAATGATTTAGGTGAATGCTTAGTAAGTCTGATTTATTGATTAGGCCATTAATATTTTGGTGCAATACACAAATATGTTCACAGACGAAAAAGATCGTGACGTGTGATAGAACTTTGATTACAGTTTGGTACAGATAGTAGTCCTTCATTATTTATCGTCAAAGTGGTATGATTATCGAGTGGTTTAAAAAAATCTAGTATTGTTTTCTGATGATAACCCTTTTTTCGAATCTCTGGATTGTTTTGTTTATTATACGATTTACATTGCCAATGTCTACTATTAAGAAAATTTTGCTTATATTTTAAATAATCAATTTCAATATTCAATTTAAAACTAAGTTGATTCAAATAAGTTCTATTATATCGTTGATAAGAGCTTTTACAACTATAAAAATCATTTGTGTCAATAAATTTACAGTTTGTGAAAGTTTGAGCTAAAACTTTAAGGTTTTGATTTAACATATTTTCATTTAAATGTTGGTTACTTTGAACACTGAGTAAATAAATTTGTTGACACATTTTCAAGTTATTGAGTGCTACACATAATTCCTTATGCAAATAAGAAGGGTTTTTATCATTTGTTCCAACGGACAGAATAACTATGTCTTGATCGTTAATTGATTCAAATGTTTCTGTACTACTGCATAGGATTTGTGAAGATGGCGCGCCAGGTTTGACTAGCGCCGAAACAGAGTAACAATCATTCCAAGTGCTCTTCCTTCCATTTATTAAGACTTCTGAAAGTCCTCGAACTTGCTCATCTCCTAGAATTATGATATTCGGTTGATTGGGCACCGTATATGCTATATCACTGTTTGTTGAGGGTAGTTGTTGATTATCTATATTAGTGTTGCCTTCTTTTATGTTATTATTATTCGTCAGTGACGTTTGCGGTAGGTTTTCATTAGTCTGAGCTGTTTCTGACTTGGATTCCTTAATTCCGGCATCACTATCCTCATTTTCAAAGTCCAATGTTTTCCTGCATTGCTTTTTGTTCCTTTTTCTACGCGAAGAATTAGTTTGAGGAGTGCTTGTACATATAGTTTTTAAATATGTAATTTTTTTCTGCTGTTCTTGGGTCAGTTTACTAAGTGAGCTATTTTCAAGTAATAATTCGTCGATTTGTTGGTGAGCGCTATCTAGTTGGTCAGTGAGTGACTTTATTTGTTCCCGTAAGACTGTTTCATAGTCGTTGTCATAGTGTATGTCTTGCTCAGGTAACGTATCTGCAATTGATTCATCTGATGACGAATTACTTGACAAACATAGCCGGTCACTTGATATTGCTGACTTGTTTTTCTGGCGGAATGTAACATTATCGGAACTCATTTTAAATGAGGAAATAAATCTTCTAAATGAAAATTATTTTTGTAGATTGGTATACTGTATTATTTATTTCCTTAATTCTACCGAAAGAAAAATATTGGTCTGGTATCCCTGATGAAAGATATTAGTTCAGCTATTCACCACGTGTAGTAAAAATGGCGTTTTAATTACTACTTTCGGCCGCTTGGTGTGAAAATGGAAGTAGTTGTGCTTAGTTTCACGTATTTAGTGTGATAGCTATTGACCGCTTGGGGCAATAGTGGCACTAGTTGTATGATTTTAAATCAAATTATTTTCTTAACGTTTCACTTTTAATAAGTTCACTGTTTAATTGTGTGTTACTAGGTATGTTAAGTATTTACCGCTTTTGATGGTTAGCACTGTATTGTCCTCGCACAAATTAGTTCACAAATTGATTGTTTATATTGGTTTTGCATGGATTATTTCGTCAATGATCATTGCGTAGCAAAATTGTCATAACTTTGTTTATCGTTCTTGAAACAAGCCACCAACAATATCACATAGAGTTCACAGTTTTAGCACTTATTCTATCCACTTTAAGTATCGTATATCACTTTATTTACTATAATTAGGAATTTAAATCACCGCGCTAATGTAAACAGGTTCAGTGTTGCCACAGGAATTATTACATATATTATCTATTCTAAATCCCTCAGTTGAGAGTGGAATGTATGAATTTGTATATGTTATGTGTTATGTGTACATGGTTAAGTATATCGATTTGAAGCTAAGACATTTCAACCCTTAAGTTTTAATTGCTGGTTTGCTGTAATTGTGAAATATTTCTAAATTAATGTATATCGTTTCTTAATTAATTAATTTAATCATAGCACACACATACAATGAAAAATGCGTTGTGTCCGGGTGCGGGCGTCCGATACTCTACGTAGGAATTATGATGTGGGTTCGATCAACACACGGGACCAACATTTATGTGATCTACGTCTGTAATTATATAGTTGTTCTTTGTGTCCGTTGTTTAAATATTTGTAAAGTCTCCCGCGTCATAGGAACCATTCCCAGAGCAAAAGCCGTCTCCAAAAAAAAACAATTGAAATGGTGCCTAAGACTCAGAAACAATTTTATGTCTAGACAGATATATCAAGGTACATTTCTCAAACAAATAGTGGTAATTTCGATTAGTTCAAACACAAAGGAAAAATGGAAAAATGTCTAAAATATGACAGAGATACATTAAGCTCCAAATTACTTCATAATACGAAATAATGTTTGAAGTAACAATGCCACTAAATATCGTGTACCCAACAATTCAATGTCATTCACTAAGCGATCGAGTCACGTAAGGTTCTGCTTATTTTTCTACCGAACCGACTGTTCTATTTTAAGCTTTCAATGTTTTTGAATAATTAGCTATGCCGTGTCCTTGTACTCTGAACTACAAGGTACTATCCGTAGCAACAACCTTGAAACATTGACTTAAATGAAAAGTTTTGATATCCTAACTATCAGAAAGTCTCAATAGTCATATTAATATCATGGAATTCTTTTAATAGTACACAATTTAATGTATGTTAAAAGTTTACTACAATAGCATACTAAATTCACATTTTTTTTTATTATCGAAGACAATTATTCATTACCATACTCTAAAATACAAATAATATCTGAAATCTACATTAATAAAATTAAGGCAATAAGCTCTTCAAATATGGTAGCAGGGTTATTTGTCAAATGACAGAAAAAGCATCCACGATATATATGTATTTGCTTTATGAGATATTGTTAACTCAAATTCGTATATTTATTTAGATTTCAATGATGATCGTCAGCGTTTTATATTTATATAATACAAAGATATACTTTTACAAGTAGTAGGCACTAGCAAATCAAAGGACCGAGCTTTTTATAGTTCCAGTGAAAACGATTCAACTCTGCCACATGGTAAGCATTATAGTACAGACGTTAGTTAAAGATACCACCAGCTCAATCGACGAGATCGCTAAAATGGCATAAATAGTTCATATTAACACGCTTAATACAAACTTCTTCAGGCCCGCTCTTTAAGGCCCCAGAATTGAAATAAGCAGGCAAAAAGGGTGCGTTGGAAAAGCATTCCAGATTTATATCCAAAGCTTTCACAGTTTATGAAAATTTACGGCTGCTTTCTAGTTTCCAGCTAGTTACTTTAACTTTTTAACTTCGCAAAGTGCCGTATGAAACATTAAATAGTCTGTTAAATAATCTCTAGTCGCTTTAGCATTTCAACAACTTGTACCTACACACTATTATACAGTGGGAAATACTTATAATACAAATGGATTAGCACGCCTGCTGTCGTCGTTACTACAACAATGTCCACACCTCACCACCATAGCTACGCGTATATTTACGGTAACACATGAGTTGTCAGATATGAGATCAAACTTTAAGTCGTTTGTTATCGAAACTAGTCGCAACAACACACACACCGCTATCCTATATCTTGAGAAAATGTTATGCTATTTTTATTAAGTAGGTATAGACATTTTCTCCGGAAAAATAGATACATTAGTCTAGTTTAGTATAATTTAGTCTTTAATTGCCTTTAATGCCTTAATTTTCTTGTGTAGTTTATATAACTTAGAAATTAAATTTTAACCTTACATATATGTATACTTTAGATATAGTTAATGCTGTGGTCACCTTTAATTTAAAAGCATACACAGATATATTTGTATGAATGTTTTCATGTAAATGCTTAGTATGTATTTTAGTTAGTAAGCCTTATGTTAAATAAATAAATAAATGATTTCAGTTTTATGTGTATGCAATCTATGAGTAAACCTTTGCAACTTTCTATCCCTTTTTAAGCATATTGTGCGTACAAAGGAGTGTGAGTTTTGACATAGTAAAATTTATATGGAAAAGGACAAGAGAAAGCAAAAATTAATAAAGACGACTTTACATATTTGAGGAATAGCTGGTGAATTTCGAACACTATGCGATCACTCATATACTATTACTTAAGAGTTATGTGCTCTTTATGACCTATAGATTAGATTTCGAATTATTGTAAATACAGAGCATTGTCCACGATGGAGAATGTATTAGAATTTCTATCAGAGGAACCTAAGTAACTTAATACTTTGAAATTAAACTACTATATACGGATTTTATCGCGTTGCTTATTTATAATATACATAATTTAGAAACTACTACTATTAAACTTTTCTAATTTTCAAGCTAATTAAATTATTAAAGCTATTAAAACGTTTCGGTTGCTTTTCAGCAGCCATGGTCACGGGGAGACTGTCTCCTAAAGTTTAATAGGAGTAGTTTCTAAATGATGTAATAAAGTGTCAAATAAACAACGCGATACAATCCGTATAGAGTAGTTTAATTTCAATGAATAACATTCGCGTAAACAGAAGACAATATAACTTAATACTTTATTAAACTGAATACAGGAAGCGAGTTCTTGTGGATACGCAATAGCGTACTCGCTTCCTGTATTCAGTTGTAAATAGAGAATTATTTTTATTAACATTGGTTTCGTTTCCTAGGTGGAGCAAAAAGCCTGGTCGCATTGTTAAAACATCTAGCAATTCAGTTTACATAGCTTTTACATAAAATCTTTGATTCTGGCTGCATCAATCAGATCTTTTTAATTAAGTAATTATAGATAATACCGCGTGGCATTCTCATAACAGTTTGGCAACGATTGAAGAATCTGAGCTAAGGATGCTGAGATGAAACACGTGTTGATTTTGTTTGAAGCGGAATATTGCAAGTTTAAGTACGTCTGGATATCACGACGTGGTTGTTCATTATCAGAGAAGTTCCATCTTGTCAATAATTTCTATACTACAGATGTGGTAGCAAATTTGGGTGCGTAGCAAGTTTCTCTCTTCGCACCTATTTATTAATATTTATTTATATTTTGTTTTAGTGAAAATCTGGTATTGTTATACTATTAAGACTTACCTAATATATTTTATCGATACCAAGCTAAGATAACGGAGGCTATATAATAATATATAACTATAACCATTACCTGTGTATCAGCATTGTCCCCAGTTTCGTTAGTTTTGTATCGTCCACTGTTCGGCTCGTTGCTTTTTTCTGACGACTCCTGTTTTGGGTGGAGCAGTGTTAATAAATGTAATTTAATAGCCAATCGTGTTAAGCTTAAAAGTTCGAAGCAATTTAGAAAAACGTGTTTGACTGTGTGTTCTGAAGGGAATAATTATATTATGTATATTCGATTTGACGTTCAGTGCTCTTGCAATATTAACATAATGGAAATGGACATTACCGACATATGGAGTTGGTTTTTATTCAACCAATGTAATGGTGCAGTATTTGCTTAAAACTATTATAGAAATGTTTTGCTTAAGTTCTGTATTTTTGGAGTATTATCGACTTCATTTTACATACTTATGCCACGAAACATTTTCTTTTTCTGCTGTGCGAAAAGGGTGTAAAGGAACTTTATTAATCCCTTAAGCTGACAGAAGGTGACTAATTTTTTTTAAAAGAACAAAGGTCTTTGCGTTTTTGTTTAACTATTTGAACATTAGCTGTAGCAATTTACGGTTGCAAGTCATGAGTCGCTTAGTCAGCTAAGCGGTGTCGCGGATTTGCAAGTCTACTTCATCTACATTATTTTCAGTTTTGCAGCAAGCACGTTAGCAGGCCAAGACCGAGGTCCTCTTGATTATAATTATAGGTTTATATTCATGAAATGTAAAGAAATAACAGCGATAAGAGAAATATTTAGTAAATTTATCGATATATAAATCGATTATTAAGCTTTTACTGTTAGGCATACCAAAGTGCTATTATTTATACAAGATTATAGGATTTACTCTTCGTTATGATAGGTGACTGTCACAAACGGTATCTTATCCATGTATCATTTCAATACGTTTATATTGAATGTTACGGATTGAAGTCATTGGCCGTGTCTCAGCGACGTGTAGGCTTGCTTGCAGTAGCAGATACTTACGTTGGCCTTGTCTGGTGTGGGCTGTGGGGCAGGCTGCGCGGCGGGCTGCGAGCCGGGCGCCTGCAGCGTCACGCAGTGCAGCGGCAGCGCGCGGCGCCGGCGCCAGCGCCCGCCGCGCCGCGCCGCCGCCGTGCGCGCGCGCCCGCCGGCCCCTGCGCCCGCCGCCCCCGCACCGGCCCCGCCACCCCCACCGCTCTCGTCCTCTGAACTGCAACTGACCAATAAACTATTGTTATATAGCAAAAGAAAATACTAATTAATAAAAAGAGAGATCCGCAAAGGAACAAAAAACCATCATTGATTCGCAGATCTTATAGAACCCGTCAGTTCCCCAAATGACGGTATCTCTCCCATATTACTTAATAGTGTATATTACTTTAAATATATGGTACTTAATTAAGCCTCTAGACCAGGCCTATCCAGTGACGGCAGAGAACGGTGTCATCATCGACAGCATGCGGACAACACATCAAAAATTTGGAAGGATCTACTATGATTATGGATGCTTAAGTGATGCTTCTTGGCGCAACAGTCCTTAGATAAATGTTCTCACGTTCTTTAACCGTATGCCAGAGGCATATGCTTTACGAATATGACGAATTCGGCAACTATGAAAATGTGGTTGAAGTTATTAATGATGAATACGAAGCAACTTGTACCTGTTAGATGTTTCTACCAGGTTGGACCGGCCGTAGTCGCGAGCTATGGTTGAGTATAACTGACGCACCCAAAGGCATAATATGGATGATCGGGTGAAAGTTTACCTCCGTCAAATGAAAAATTTCCATAATGCCACATCATGGAATTTGCATTATGGAATATGGAACTGCAAGGAATTAAAATTTGTCTAAAGAAGTTGAAAACCAAAGTTACTGAACGACAAATGCTCAAAGCCTTTCTAAATAATAAATTTCTGAATAAGTTGATACTACAGCGAATAAAAAGAATCTACGTAGCTGCATGTTTAGTTTAGTGTGTTTACTATGTTTAAGTAGTAAATAAGGTAATATTGTACGAATTTATGAGTAGAAACAACAAGACAACAATCTTCAGCTACAGCTACACACAAATTCTTGACCTTGTTTTAACTAATGTTTCACTGAACAGGCTGATTATGTCAGATAACCCATTGTGTAACGTGGATTTATATCATCCACCTCTTGAATTTAACTTCCTTTGTAACATATGCGCGGACACCTTGGGCCCTAATCATGAACCAAAAGTTTCAGTTCCACAAGCCAGATTATTGTAAAATTATTCAGGAACTAAAAGACATTTCATGGCAGGATATTTTTCTCGATGCGACAATGTCAACAGTATGGTTGGCTTATTCTATGAAAATATTTATAGAGTGATAACAATGTATGTACCCAAGTCAAAGCCAAACTCTCGTAGATATCCGACATGGTTCCGTAGGGATATCATTCGTCTACTACAGGAAAAAAACAAATACCGTATTCGTTATTTGAAATATCAAAACCCGATGGATAATATTTCATACAAGCTGCTTAAAGATAGGATTAATAAATTGACACAGCTTACATATAAAAAATATATAAGTTCTATAGAATCTTGCATCACTTCCAACCCTAAGTTATTTTGGTCATTTTTGAAGCAAAAACGTTATGGCAATAGTTCATATCCCATCCACTATGCTCGAAGGAGATAAAAAACCTAGTGGAGGGAAAGACATTTGTTTTTTGCTTCTTGTTTTTCTACAGTTTACGATCCAGGGCCTGGTGGTAGTGTTAGTCATCCATATAACACAGTTAAGGAAACTCAATGCATCCAGGTTTTACAACAACTGAAATTTTCAAAGGACTCTGTTATAAGTGCTTTAAAAAGACTTGACCCTCGTAAAGGAGCGGGACCCGACGGGCTGCCTTACTTATTTGTTTTTAAATGTGGCGAGACCTTGGGGGAGCCTCTTTCTAAGATTTTAAATATGTCCCTATGTACAGGCTGCTTCCCAAAGTTATAGAAGGAGGCTTTAGTTGTGCCGATATACAAGTCCAGTGACAAGTCTCTTGCGAAAAACTATAAACCCGTGGCTATATTATGTGTTTGGCAAGGAGTTCGAACGCATAATTTACCTCTTTATTTCGTGGCATGTTAGACATATATTAACGCTTGAGCAACATGGTTTTATAAAGTCTAGGTCAACGGCGACCAATCTTACATGCTTTGTGTCGGATGTGGTGAATGCTTTAGATCGTGGATCTCCTGTGAACGTCATTTATACCGATTTCAGCCGGGCATTTGATAAAGTGGATCATGCAATATTGTTAAGCAAATTGTATTATTGTGGTGTAACAGGAAACTTATTACAGTGGTGTGAGTCTTATCTTGTCAATCAATCCTCGAGAGTGGTAGTTAATGGTTTCACATCTAAGTCATACGAGATTACATCAGGAGTACCACAGGGATCTCATTTAGGCCCACTTTTCTTTAATATTTTTATCAATGACGTAGCATCTTGTTTCTCTTACTCTCATATATATTTATATGCAGATGACTTCAAAATTGTAAAACGTATTGACAATGATTGTGATACGCACAGACTGCAAGAAGACCTTGATAATCTTTCCGAATGATGTCTCGATAACAAGATGTTACTTAACGTTGACAAGTGTTACCATATGCACATTTCTAGCAAAAGGAGCCTTATTTTAAAAATTATATAGTTTACAATTGCAAATGTCGGGAAAGGGATGCCATTCGTGATTTTGGTATTCATATCGATAACAGGCTGCGTTTTCACTCATGTCGATAACATAGACTCAAAGGGTTTTAGCTACTTGGTTTCGTATTGCGTAACAGTAGGGAGTTCAAACATACCTCAAGCAAAATATCCATCTTTAACTCTCTGGTCAGATCGGGTTTAGAATATTGTAGTGTTGTTTGGACTCCCTACTACGAAATCCATAAGCGTCGTTTGGAATCCGTTCAAGAAAGATTCCTGTGGCATTTGTCTTACCAGTGCAACATGGCTAAATAATAGTTATCGTCCTATGCAACTCGTTTGAAATACTTTAAACTATGACCTTGGAGATTCGTCGACAGATTTTAGACCATCTCTTCTTGTATAAAATTTATAATAGCCAAATGATTGCTCTCATTTACTTGATCAAATAAATATGAATGTGCCATATAAACTTGCTCGGTCGTCTAGATACCAGCCTTTCAACGCCAAAACCTCTTGGACAAATCTAGGGCATTTCTCATCTATCAACAGAATGCAAGTGCAATGCAGTCGCCAGTCAGGCCTACCTGATATGGATATAGATTTATCCTACTCCTTGCCCAAGTTTAAATCCATATTGGTCGATAAGTTTATGTGGAATTGAATTCATTTATTAATTTAATTTAATTTATTTTATTCCAATTTATTTCAATTATCTTTAATTAAATAATAATTATTATTATATTATGACATTATTTGATGATAATTTCTGTAAGCATTTTAAGATTTTAAGTATTTTTTCAGTTTTATAATAATTAATAACTTACTATCATATCAATTATAATTATAATTTATATGTAGACACTATGCAATTTGTATTGAATATTAGTTTCTTTTTTTATTTAAATGCCATTATTTGTTTGTATTTTGCTTAATGTAAATAATGTCACTATCGTAATTTCTCAAACAAGCATTAATATATATACTTTTATATTGTTAATGCATGCCGTGGCAGCCTGTAAGTAAGGCAGCACTACGTAATGTTTATGTTTATGTGTTATCACAATGTTTTTAATTAGTGTATGCTTTGTTGGTTGTCCATAAATAATAAAATAAATACACGGATTAAAACTATATGCTAAGTGCCCTATAACTAGTTTTACCGATGATCAAGTTCATAGATGACTTTTAAGTCCAGCTATAACGACAGATACAAACTGCAAGCACTTAATGATAACGATTATAGACTACCCATTATTAAGAACGTATTATATGGAGTACATCTTTCCAAATATAAAAGTAATCAACTGTATTGACCTAATGTTAATAACTTTGTACCTATTCTGAGATGCTAAGGGCATTGAAGGCGCCTTTAGTTTAGCGAGTCCAGTGTGCTTCATGGGCATGCCGAGGAGGTCGAACAGTTCGTGCAGCATCGGCTGTTTAACGACGATGTCTGCCTCGCAGTCTGTAGCCAGCGCCGGGGAAAGGTTTACCTGGAACATTTAATGTAACTCCGTCCATTCTATTTATTACTAGTTTTTTCCCGTAGCTCCTACGTCGTAAATCTCACAAAAAGTGTGATATGTGACAATCCAGGACTATGGTTGAATAGTTCATGCGTGATTGAAAATCTTACATATTTATTGCATTTTAAGCTAGCTAAAAATAAAGTAACTGGTCTTGGCAAAATAATAACAAGTACCATGGCTTATTATTACTGAAACTAAAGCTGTTTGAACCTGAAACTCTACAAAACCTTTAACTTGTATCACCAATAAGAAAGAACGCTAAACAACTGTTACGTAATTTTGGTGCAGGGGTAAGGTGTCAAATATATTAGCGATACCTTTAGTGTTAAGTATATTAACTAAGAGTATGTGCGAGGATTTAACTAGAATAGATAGTAAATGCCTTTAAAGTTAAAATACCTCTAACAGCCATGGTCTCAACGCATCATCCAGCAACACATCAAATCCGTAGAACTCGAAGCAGTTTCTGGCAGGCGGTGTACCAGCTGCTTGTGCCAACAACGTCAGCGTCACCAAAGCACGGATGCGTTGCCACATCACCCACTCTGCGGCACCCCAGCGCCCGATCAGAGCTTTTCGAACCTGAGTCAACGTCCATTTGCACCCTGCAAGTTTAGAGAAAGGTCTCATGTAATTCTTGAAACCTTGATTACCAGATTCGGTTCTTAAGATCAAGCAACAGACCAAAAAGTCTTCTATGAATAATGCTACCTCAATAAACACCGTAAGTGGCCGAATCTGGATATTATATATGTATTTGGTAGACTCAAAGCTCTGGCATTATTTAAGCACATTCAGCTTCAAAACTTTCAATACACTCAAGTCAAGCATATAGCTACATCGATCTATTCATCTATCTACACTGTTACACATTCTCATGCACTCTATAAGGCAACGGCAGAACTCAATCGAAGAAAGAGCCTTTTCATATCAAGCACACATACATTTTGGGAATTTAGAAACCGATGGCGGCACGTGGAGACTTTAAGTAACAATATGGGCGGGCTACGATATAAGACCTTTAACGGTAGTAGATATTACAGTCGCATTGTCAATTTCTTTTCTTAGTCCTTAGCTCTATATTTGGCTTGCAAGGCCAACATTTCAGCGTTGATATTTGTTATGCTACACACAATATGCTCGGGGTTTCCTTGCGAGATCGAATCAGAAATGAGGAAATACGCAGGAAAACCAAAGTAGCGGTCATAGCTCGCCGGATAGCCAAGCTGTAGTGGCAGTAGGCAGGGCATATAGCGCGCAGAACCCAAGGCAGTTGGAGCAGAAAGGTTCTGAAAGGGTGGCCATGCACCGGAAGACGCAGCAGGGGAGGCGCCCACAAGGTGGACCGACGACCCGTTAAGAGTGGCGGGCGGCGGTTGGATGCGGGTGGCCCAATTCCGGTCTGTGTTGAAAACTTTAGGGCTTAGGGGAAGGAACCCAGCAGAGGACGTCTTTCGGCTGAGATGATGACACACCACAGTATTACATCGTAGGAGTCTCTCGCAATGGTAGGATCTATTGAAGCGAAAATCACATTATGAAGCTTGAAGAGTCGCTATTTGGTGCTGTCTTTGCTTTAGTCAGTTCACTAAGACTAAAGCTTCTGCTACGTTCTCCACTCGTGCACACAAGACGCCTGGTATTGTCTAGCGCCAGGCGTCTGTAAGAACATCTTAACACTCACCACTACCAATACGGTCCTTACATTCAGCGTATCGGGGGCCCGACTTGTTGAGTGATGAGTTCGTCAGGTGCCGGTACGGGTTGTGGATATCCGACAGCGTGTATTTGTCCGTGCCTAGAAGTTTAACAGAAATATGTATGTATGTGGTAATATTTACGTAGTACTAGCACCTCCATGTATGTAGATGTAGTGTGTATAATAAAAAAATAAACCTGAAGATAATAATTGAATGAAATTTGCGACAATATTTTTGTAGTACCTTCTACGAAACTCTGTGAGTGTTTGGCAATTTCGAACATAACGTTATCTAGTAATCTTCACTTGAATTCAGATTTTTATAAAACGTTTTGCGATACGAGTAATCTCAATTTTCATGCAATCACAACACAGGTTAGCCAATCACAAAACACAATACCTAAAATTATATCATTGCATTACGACAGTTAATTTTATCACTAAATGTTTCATTTACGTATATATCTCGTCTATTTAAAAATACGTAAACGAAACTTTATAAATAGCTTATAATAGCTTTAAAGAAATCAGTCGCATTGAAAGAAGTAAAAAAATACTTTTACCACCTAACTAATATTATAAATGCGAATGTGAGCTTGTTTGTTACGCTTTCATGCATTAACTATTTGATCGATCATCGTGCAATATTGCATACACGTTTTTAGGACTACAAAAAAGGAAAATAGGAGTGCCTTTCAACCAGAAAAAAGTACAGTTTGCGAGCAAAGAAAGGCTTAAATAAAAAGGAAAAATTGTTTCTTCTTTTTATCTAGTAAATCGAGACTTCTAATAATCAATATGACTTGCCAGATAGTATTACAAGTAAACTATGTACCGAATCTAGCGAGTCCCTCAGCGTACATGTAGGCAGTGAGCGGTCGGTAGCCAGGCACACACACGTACAGGCGCAGGTCGAACTTGTACCCAGCGATAAGAAGCGGTCTCTCGACGTAGCGCTGCACCACCGCTGAAGTACCGCAGTTCATTTCACACACGCTCTGAAATCAATATTGTCGTACACAGATATAAAAAAATTAAACAATATACCAATAAGTTAATTAAAGATGGATCAAACTACAGATATTCTTATAACCATTTTTTTTATATATATGTATTTAGCGTTCTAGGTATAATTCCTGTGTCACGGGGTACTTTACAAACATTCAAACAATGGACACAAAGAACACCCAGACTCAGAAAAACTATTTGTGGCTCGAACAAATTTTCAAATTTTTGTGTCGCCTATGGGTCGGCAAAGACGATGCGACCACTTAACTACAACATACGTTATACGACCACTACGACATACGTTATCAAAAAAAAATGGTAGTGCAATGTATTTAGCACAAGTATTATCAGTCTACATTAAATGTTATCAACTTTTAAGTTTCTGCTATTAGAAAAAGAATGGCCATGAACTTCTCGTCCGATTCCAATCATTAAAGTTGCTTTACAATTTCTTTCTCAGAATTCAATAATAGCAGCGTTTTACCTGAAAGAAAACGCATATTAAAATACTTACCTCACTGGAAGCTTTATATTGAGATAGCATATCCGTTTCCGTCGATTTCCTACCAGTTACAGTACCTATTTTGACTTCATTTCCTGTGTCCAGTGGCGACACCTGGCGTTCGCGCGCCATTTTGTTTCGTAAAATGCGTCGAGCGACTTTTGCTTCATTGGCTCGAATTCACCAGGCAGAAATAAAGTGAAAGCTTCCAGTGAGGTAAGTATTTTAATATGCGTTTTCTTTCAGGTAAAACGCTGCTATTAAAACACTTGACCGTCACTGGAAGCTTTATATTGAGAGCCTGTTTGTTATCGCCTGGTGACGCCACTATAATTAATTAACGCCAATGTGATAATATAGGACATAATAAATAACAATTGGTATATTTCAATAATTTACTTTGACCAAAAAATTAATTCATAACATTTAATTATTATTTAAATAGGCTAATTTATCGGATTAAATAACTGTGTGACATTTGAACCAGAATCACCATGAGTTCGTAGTATTTCTCGTCTGTAAAAGTTTTGGAATGTATTGGCCGATTGCCAATTTCCACGAGATAGGATTTCATCAAGAGGATGATTATGAAGCCAACTTTTTGAAGCTACCGCTGATCGAGTACTTCCAGGCGAATCAGTAATATCAGCTTCTTTGAACAACGTTTTTATCCAGCCTGCTATCACTGTACGTGAGGCGGGTTTAGCCACACCCCGAACTGTAATAAACAGATTAAAGCATTTTGCAGCATTACGTCTTTCATTTAATAAAGTTATTGTTCTTTCTATCCAAAAAATAGGGTTTAGGTTACGGTTATTGGCATTAAACAGTAGTTTCCATCCAGACTGTCTGTAATTACTGCAGTCAGTTTTTGAGCCGAATTGAGGCCAAAATATGATACTATCTACAGACTTTATGTAATGGTCAGAATCGATTCTAAGTAGTGTCAGGTCATGTACACGTCTACCTGAGCATAGCAATAACAAAATTGCAGTATGACGTGATGTTTGAAAAATATTATTTACGTTTATGTTACAGTTGGTTAAAAATAAAATTAATTTACTAACATCCCAGATCGGTGGCTTGGAAGCTTTTGGATTTTGTAAAGAAATTGATTTCAAAATATGCTTCACAAGAACGTGTGAACTCAAATGACTTGAGGTTTCAACGTTACACAATGTGGAAACCACAGATTTATGTAGAAGAATTGTATTATACGATAACTTATTAATTAAATATAAATCTGATAAAAATTGTGCTAACTGAGAACCAGTGGGATTTTTCATGTCAATATTTTTAGACCTACACCATGAAGTCCAACGTTTCCAAGCCACTTCGTAGGTCTTTAAAGTAGATTTTCGCCAGGAAGTTTTAAGTAGTGATAGCTGTTCAGTGTTCCATGTTTCTATTGCCTCGGACCACCCCCACATCTCCATACCTCGAGAACGAGGTTCTCGACCTGTGGTGGTGGACGTCCTGTCGATGTGTCGACTAGCTTTTTCTGCAGACCTCTCAGAGTTAACGGCGCTGCTAGAGCTCTTGCTTTGAGATCCGCGCGCCAGAATACCTTCTCCCAACGAGGTACTACTATTAAATATATACCCGTTGCCTGATTTAGGTGTATCAGGACTTTCGGGACAAGAAACGGTGGTGGAAATACCCACGCGAGCGGGTAGTTCCATGAAACACTGAACGCGTCGTGAAATAGGGCTCGACGGTCTTTCAGGTCTCGCGATACGTAATTGTATACTACGTGGGCTGTCGCAGAGGCAAACAGATCTATTACAGGGGTTCCCCACTTTGCAAACACCATTTCTACACAGGCTGGCTTTATATGCCATTCTGGAGGTTGGCGATAACGCGACAAGTGATCGGCATGATTGTTGTACTTGCCTGGGAGGTGGTGTATGCTGAAGTGAATTTGATGATGATCTAATAAATTCAAAATTTTGTAAGTGATTTCTATTAAAGGTAAAGATTTCGTACCTCCTTCCTTCCGTAGGTAAGTGACAGCTGTCCTGTTGTCGCACTGAATGAGGATACAGCTGTTTCGCAGTAGATGGGCCCGCTCCTGGAGAGCGTGTAATATGGCCAACATCTCTTTTTGGTTGCAATGCAATTTTTGTTCTTTTTGCGACCAAGTCCCTGAAAGGGCCAAATTGTCCAATTGTGCTCCCCAACCTTGGTCCGATGCGTCTGTTGTCAGGAAATGCATCGCAGGAGGATAATGTAGAGGTGTTGATGACTGGCAGTTCTGAATCCACCAGTTCAGTTCGTGGCACACGTTTTGAGGTAGAGGGTAAGCTTTCGGTGATGAGTCTGGTAGTGAGCTCTTGAACATTAACAATTGTCGATGATTGAGCCGCCCTCGAGGGACAACAAAGCTTGCAAAGTTCAGGAGTCCTATTATCTTCTGTAATTCTTTTACAGTGATATTTCTTTGATCTAGGACTCGAGTTACTTTTTTGATTATTGTAACAGTCTTTTCTTTTGGCAGAGATTTTAGATTGTCCCAAGGGTTCCAAAGAACACCTAAATAGGTTATGCTCTTTTGAGGAGAAAGTATCGATTTTTCGAAGTTTATTTGCCACCCTAGACCCTGTAATGTTTTTACTGTGAGCTGGGCATGATCGCGAAGTACGTGTTTGCTTTGATGTACTATCAGATAATCGTCGAGGTAAACAATGATTCGTACATTCCACCTTTCTCGTAATATTTGAGCCACCCAATTGGTGAGTATAGAAAACGTTTTGGGGGCCGTGCATAGGCCGAACGGAAGACAAGTCATCTCTAAAAGCTCTTGTTTGTATATTAGGCGTAGGAAGCGCCTGTGTGACTTTGCTATTTTCAAATGAAAGTAGGCTTGAGATAGATCGATTTTGCACATCCAGTCTCGTGTTTGCAGGAAGTTGGGAACGCGAAACATGTTTATTTAAGTGGAATGGTTCTATTTTCACAAAGTTGTTTAATGCTTTTAGGTTGAAAATTGGACGGGCTGATCCGTCTGGTTTTGGCACCAAAAATAGAGGAGAAATAAAGCTCGGTGTCAGTTGTGCAACTTCTAGAATGCCCTGTAATTTCATTTTGTCTACAATTGCAGACATTTTTTTTTTTTTCTGAAATTGGAGTTTGAAAGGAGCTTTTGATTACATTTGGGTAAACAAGTGGAGGTTTTCTGAAAAGAGGTATGCGATACCCTTGAATTAATTTTAATATTATTTCTGGCGCTCCCATTTCTTTCCACCGAGACTGGTAGTGTGCCAATTGACCTGCTTGAAAATGTTTCAAGTCATTGTTGTGTACCTCTTTTTTTGGGTTCCTCTAGAACCTCTTGAAGGAGCGTTGGAGCGTCCTCGGTTATTTCCTCCACGGTTAGGCCGCGAGCCTCGGTTGTGAAATGAACCTCTACCAACGATGTTGTAATCATCGTACTGACAGTTTGAGCGTTTACCTTGATTTTTGTATGTGCAGTTAGCATATTGATATCCACCCCGCGAGGGTGGGTCATTGCAAGTATGCATGTACCTTGGTAAGCCTGGTTCATGAAAAGTACACTGAGTTCCACGCGATGGAACTGCTGGTTTATATACGCCTTGCCCCCGCGAGGGGCGGCGATTAGACAGACTGTATTTTGTTTGAGAATTAGTACTAGACTTTGCAGGCCAAAAAACTTTACGTACACCACCAGCCTTTTCCAAAACTGATGTAAAACGGGTAGAATCAAAAATGCAAGTTGATGATGGCGGTATCTTATTTAAGGATGATTTTACTAAAGGATCTCGAACCTGGCTAGTTATGGTCTCTCGTCTCATTTCTATAGCTTCGGCTCGATGGCCGCAAACTATTTGTAATAAATCTGAGGAGATCTTATTGAACTCGCCCTTTTGAAATAATTCATCAACTTTGTCACTCAGATTATTAAAATTTACATCTGTATTTTTAGCCCAAGAAAGAAGCATACAAATACTATCCTGTAAGGATTCTTTTTGTTTTAAAATGCAGTATGTTAAAGCAGCATACGACTTTTCTGCATGAGCCAGGTGACGTACTGTATCATAACTTTTTACCTCATCATTTGTCTCTAGGTCAATGAAGCCTGGCGTATGATTATATAATTTTTGTGTTTCGGCATATCTCACATCTGACCAATTCGTGCTACCCAAGCGCTGAACATCTAGTAACATTCTTAGATAGCTGTCGGAGGTTTTCGGAACTGATGGTTCCTTCAGCTTGGTTTCAATATTAAATATAAAAGCGGGGTTGGAATTTTGACATTCGTCCCCAGGATACTGATCGCTAGCCACATTGTTTTCATATAGTTCTCCACTAACCTCAGAACAAATTGACACATTGTCATGGCAAACAGACTGAATATTATTTGAAAAAACATATTTGCGGAGCTCACCCACTTCCTTAAACAGCTTTTCCATCATCTTGTCCGAACGTCGGGCGCGCTTACTTTTCTTTCTGCGAGAATGACGGGATCGCCTTCTTTTATTCGAGGAGCATGATGCACTTGAAGAGCTGCTACTGTTGCTGCTACTACTAGAACTTCGTTTCCGCTTGTACGCATTACTCGGCCCAGCCACAGCTAGTGGCTTAGCGTTTGAGTTGTTTTCACAATCCATTACTATAAGGTGATTCATGTTAGATTGCACAAAATGCACAAATAAAAACAACTATAATTAGAAATGTTCAACTTCCACAACAAAAAGGTAGGTACTAACTACTGGTATTTTAAACTATAAGTAGTGACCCGAACGGAAAAACCGTTAAATATAATGGTCATTACTCATTAGGTAGTCAAATGTAATATTACTTACAGTCTCCACACTCAATTTTTGGCCAGATTTTATAAAGTTCACTTATTCACTTATAATCGCACAGTTTTTAAGTTTGGTAACGAACACTATTTAAACTGCGTATTTCAAAATAAATTATATATTTTATACTATTGCAACTGTCCTCGGGACAGTTGCTGCTGACAAGTTGTTTCGACGGAATACGAAACGCCAATGAAGCAAAAGTCGCTCGACGCATTTTACGAAACAAAATGGCGCGCGAACGCCAGGTGTCGCCACTGGACACAGGAAATGAAGTCAAAATAGGTACTGTAACTGGTAGGAAATCGACGGAAACGGATATGCTATCTCAATATAAAGCTTCCAGTGACGGTCAAGTGTTTTAATGCTATTTTACTCTTAAATTTTCCGTGAAATAAAACTATTTTATCCAATTAAATTACTTGTATTTTAAATATTTTAAAGTTAACAGATCAATATTCTTTGCAGTAACTCCACATCAAAACTATAATTTATTTGGAAGTCGATATTTCTTTAATTTGTTTTGTGGTATTCTTACGGATAGGCCGTCCAAAGACTTGTAAACCAGTTCCAAATAGTTGTACGCTATCACCAAGGTTTCGGTAAAGTTGCATCAAGAGATAAACGCAGACATCATTAGCTTTTAAATCTATAATAGCCAAGCCCTATATCACTATTCACTATTAATCAAACTTACTGTAAAATGGGCGAGAACTAAAAATGAGAACTAAAAATTCAATATCTAGATTTTGGGGTAAGACTCCTTAATCTTACCCTTGTACATTTTATAAGACTCTTTTTAATTGCTTCTTGAGAGACAGTGCGATGAATGAAAGGCTGAAGAGTTTGTTTGTTTGGTTAAACGCGCTAATCTCAGGAACTTTAGTAAATTATTTTAGTGTTGAAAAGCCTATTTATCGAGGAAGGTTATAGGCAATATAACATCACGCTACGACCCACGGGGCGGCGCATTAATCATAAACGCGGGTGAAACCGCGGGCACAACTAGTTACTATATACATATATTCAGATTAAATAAACTTTAAGGCCAATTTAAATCTACGGTCTACGTGACTGAAACCATGTCAGTTGATCAATGAAATTTATGACCGCAAATTATACCTTCCAGTTTCAAAGAGTACAGTCAATTAGATCTTGCTATATCAAACAAGTCGATTTGTAAGTTAGGTCTTGAATTATACATGTCTTTTCTTTATACTTAGACTCCTGAATATTTCCGAAGGGCTAGGCTGAGATACATCGCATTCAAATATTGCCTGTTATGTATTAGGAACTATGTTCTACTTGGCAAGCTTATTACCGTGTACATTCCACAATACATTACCCGAACAGGCAATGGAGTAGTTCTCTCCATATTTTATTATTTAATTCGAATACTCTAAGATACGAAACATTTTAAGGTGCAAGTTTCTGATCTGGTAATAGGTGTAAATGAAAGAAAAAGGACGCACGACACAAACTGCGACGTAAGCGCTATGTAAATGCAATTGTCCGAGGGAGATAGTGAGATATGCCCACTACACCCCACTTTTACTTAAATAAAATAATATTACTTCCTTATTTTGTAACCAATTGTGATACTACTTGCACAAAAAGGTTTATTTTGACTGTCATTTGTTCTTGTGTGTAAAACAATGTATAAAATGTACCTTATTGATCTCTAGTTATCGGCTATAGCCGTCAGCATGATGTTCGACAAGACTAAGCAGAATTACAACTATGCAAACTTTAGGTTGAAAATAAATGCGCGAATTAATCTTTCGTATAATTTGCACGGGTGGCTAGCGTCAGTCATGAATGTCATGATGCATACAAAGTCCAAAAAATTAAGTGCTTTAATATATGCATGTTACTTGCATCGTGAACGAGAGCGATTTTATTACAATGCTTAACATTTTTTAACCCTCTTAGTCTGCCGTATTCTACTGTTACTGTGCTTTGTGACACAGTATAACAATTCCTGAAAACACGTACCTGCCTCTCTTTTTCCTTACTCCCTCTATCTTAAATCATTTTCCCTAGAGTCAGCAACGCGTGAGTGATACCCCTGTTATTGCAATAGTTAACTATAATAACCGCTTACCATCAGTCAAGCCATATGCTTTTATGCCACATTTGTTTGAGTTGGATTCGCCATCTTGATTTTATATTATTTGTTGTTCAACCGGCAATAAAAATACACATTCTGTAACACTCTCTACCTATTAAAGTACATGAGATGATAGAAAGATGGACGAACAGAGGAGGCTTGGTAATAGATTCCCGTTGTCAACCTATGAGTACGAAACACTAAAAACAAATAATATAGAAGCGTCTAAAATAAAACAAAATGCTGTAGGAGCTATAGTAATATAATATTGATACATACTCGAAACAGGAAAATTCCTCTGCCTTGACTCTGTGCGACGGGTTTGTGTATCCACACAACGTTAGCGCCGGCTTCTTCATCTCTCCTCAGTCTTGAGCACTCCGACACTAGCTTCGCGTACTCCAACGGTAAATGGTAGCACGGTGGACTGGAGAATACAGTATTATTATTGGACCAGCACGCAAAGACCTCGAGTTTGATCTAGTCATTTATATTGCAACCAGCATGTCTGAGAGTTCTATGTAATGTTCCCGAAGCTATGTGAAGACTGCCAACCCGCACAGCAATCACCCACAAGCGTGGTGGATTATGGCTTAATTCTTCTCACACTGAGAAGAGGCCCGTGTCCAGTACTGGGAAAGTCTAATACAGAGCTGATATACGAATTAAGTATTCCTTCTTTTTGATTTCATAATTTTCGTAATTATTGATATATGACAACTATGCTAGTTACTACTCAGAATATCGGCTATATACTTTTTCATTTGATTGTACATTTTGTGCTGATAATTTGTGATTGTATCACGATATTTTCGTGCAGGGCATGTCAGTTCTTCTTAGTTTCATTGTAATTTATGTCATGGAAATGATTATATATTTGAAAGCCTTTGTATATCTTCTATCTTCTATATATATAAACTTTCCCAGTGCTGGACACTGTGGGTGATTGCTGTGCGGGTTGGCAGTCTTCACATATCTTCGGGAACATTTTTCAAAAATTCGTGTGTAATATATGTATATGTATAAAAATCAATTGCTGTGTTTGTCTCGCTAAAACTCGAGAACGGCTGGGCCGATTTAGCTGATTTTGGTTATGAAATGTTTGTCGTAGTCCAGGGAAGGTTTAAACGGTGAGAAAATATGAAAAATTGCGAGTCAGATAGTAAAAATCTAAACGGATGATTACAAATGATAATGATGATTGATGTTTTTATTTAACGATGGGAGAAGTACACGGGGTCATCTAGTAACGAATAATTATCGGACAATATTATAATACTACATAATTATCTGTTACTAGATGACCCGGTGTAAGACATCAATCATCATCATCATTTGTAATCATCCGTTTAGGTTTTTACTATCTTCACATTTCCTTTCCATCCTCGCAATTTTTTCATATTTTCTCACCGTTTAAACATTCCCTGGACTACGACAAACATTTCAAAACCAAAATTAACTAAATCGGCTCGGCTGTTCTCGAGTTTTAGCGAGACAAACGAACAGCAATTGATTTTTATATATATAGAAGAAGAAGATGGAAGATAGAAGATTATAATACTGTCCGAATGATTTTATCATAGATTAAGATAAGGTTGCGTTGGACCAAAGTCACTGCTTAAGAAGCTATATTTCGTGAGAAATATTGCTTCTAGAGAGCCCAAATTCATAAATGAAAGAGCGCATTACAGAGTAGTGTCTAACTTTACAGCGTCTACAATTCAAAGCACGGTACGAATTATCATTGTATGTATATGTATGTATCGTTGTTGTCAAATAAACAACGCAATAAAATCCGTATATAGTAGTTTAATTTCAATCGATAATATTCGCGTAAACAGAAGACAATATTATCATTTTATGATTTTATTAGCGGATATTATTAAAAACAGACAGAAGAACATAGAAAAGGAAAGGGTAGACTAAGGAGAAGTTACATAGATCAGATAAAAAGTCATCTTGTACCAAGATGTCTAGTAATTGCAGGGAATAGAGAGACATGAAAGAGGCTTCACTGACGAGACCAAGACTCTTAAATTGATTGATTGATTAGTGTACGTACACATGTTTCTGTTTTCCGCATATAAATCTTTCGGCATATCGGCCGTAATATCATCCTAAAATTACAGTATGACTACAAATTTATAAAAGAAATTCTTCTGTAGAGCATATGGGTTTTACGTTTAAATATCAAAATGAGATTACATATTTTTACGACCGGTAGTTAGACAACAAGGTATAAAATAACCAGCACAGTGCACGTGACACGTCCATGGCATCGTGCAGATAATAGCCGCAAGTAACATATATGCACATATTGGTGAGGTGGTTTAACACCATAAAATTTCGCCACCCATCATTGGCGATATGAATTTACAAGCACATACATATATGGATGTTCACAACTTGGGAAACACCTGCCATACAATAAAACAGCGACCATCATTTTTTCACGTAAACTCCATGCATGAAGATAAGAGAACTCAATACACGCAATACAATCATAATTTGGAACAATACGCGCATTTCTAGCATCAAATTCAATGGCTGATCGTAAATATCTATTTTAGTATTCAAAAGCAAACGTACTTTTACAACAACTCGACGTTACATAAAGGTAAACAATGGACAAACTTATTTGTACCAAATGTCGTTGTTACATCGAGGCATAAAGTTCATTCAGTCTTGTTGTTTGTATTCAAAAAGTGTCGCCGTCGAACGTCAAACTGATCGATTTTCTGGAAACGTCCAAACGCTACGAGTCATTTCAATTTCACTACCGACTTTTGTTTGTATCGAATACAAGCATTACTTTTTCACTACCCCAAGTTATTCATCCATTTAATTTTTACTACTTGCTCTATCTCTTTCGAACCAACGGTCCCCTATATAAATGAAAGCATAAATGTTTGGGGTGATCCAGTCAGTTTTGTGGTTCCAGCAATGAATACTAATATCTAAAACAAAACAAAACTATGACATTGATTCCTTTTTCTTTGTGCAATCGTCACGCGATCTCATCGGTACCACTTGGGGGTAATTGCTGGAAGCACCACTCATTAATATTCAAAACAATAATTTGATATTACCGTGAACTTTCACCTTCCGACACGGTGCAGGAATTTTTAATATGACCTTTGGAAACTTGGCACTGTTCTACCCCACCAGCCTCTAAACGTGTCTGATGTCTACCTATGCAACAATGTCTAGAAGGTCTTCTTTAATTGTCTTCGAAGAAAACACCAACTATGTGCTTACAAGTTTAAATTTAACTTTCTATTTCATATTTAAATTAATTGCAATACGATTTACGATGACAGTAATAAAAAGCTTTTAATGTCTTAACATTTAACTTTTACATGCAATAGCTCTTTTAAATTAAGTAATTTGTTGTTGTAATAAATGAAAAGTAAGTTTAATTATCTACTAAGTGCTGTCTTAACTGTAAAGAAGGGAACATAAAATATATAACTTTGTAAATCGGAAGCCAGACAAAATAAATTAGGTATTTTTAGACCTTTCATGCAAACAATGTTAGTCAGTTAAGGTCCAATTGTTCCGGAAATCTGCAAAATCACAATAAAGTCATCTGTTCATTTTCTCGCATTAACTTACACACAGTAAATGTTTCGGCGCAAATTCTTTTTTTTATCGGCGTATCGCAATAAATATACCTAATGCAAGGTAATGCCGTGCGACACGCGAGCGAGCGCGTGGGTTCATTCAAATAACCGATGACGCGAAGCGATTGACTCGTGACCCGGGTACACGACAATCAACAAACCTTCATATACCAAGTGCTTGAGACATAGATACCTACACTAATGAGAAATAGATTTACTATTAGCAATAGTAAATCAAAATAAAGCAGCGATAGCTCAGTGGAGACCAACAGACTGCGATGCAGAGGGTCTCTGGTTCGAACCCACGTCACGCACGTCTGACTTTCGGAAGTTATATGACTTTTCGAAATTATGTGCGTATTGATTGACAATTATCGCCTGCTCCGTGCCTCGGAGAGCACGTTAAGCCGTCGGTCCCGGCTGCCATGAACATCTATGGCAGTCGTTATTGGGAGAGTGACGACACCAAAGATCCCACTGGGTCGTAGTGTCGCCGGTCTGCACTGACTGGCCCCCACATAAGATACATACATACTATTAGCAATTGTAAACAACTGGTGCTAAAATCAATACTTTTTTAAAACTGTACCGAGCCCGAGCCTGACTGACATTTTCTTTTTTAAACTTAGAAGTTTCTCTGTCTGTGGCTTAGTAATGTCAATTGGATGATACTGGCATCATCTAATTTGTATCCTACAATTTTTTTATTGGGTTCTTTAGATTTTAACTCATTAGAGACGAGGCGGTCATACGATCAGATGGTTGGAACCTGCAAAATTTTAAATGGTATGATCGAGGCACCGATTCTTCACGACAAATGTTGCAGATTGTTTGTGCTTAACAACTATTGTCGTGGTAGAAAGCACCGATTGCTGGCGGTTCCAGTGTGTCGTACTGTGGCACGCTTTAACTCACCCATACCTCGGTCACTAAAGCAGCTTAATGCCCTCTTGGACTCTAACCCAGTAGTTGATATTTTTGCGGATGAATGTAAGCAGAATGCGTGAAAGCTACATTTTTTAAATTTATATGATATTATTAAATAAATAATTGTTAAATAGTGTAATTGGCGCAAGTCGTTCTATTTGATGTAAAATAAATAAATAAATAATAATGACCTAAAGTTACGGATTTTAAGCAGTTTTAACAATTTAATAGCATAATATGGATAAACTAGGGATTGGCATACGGATATTCTAAGGATCTAAGCTACATATCATCTAATTTGTTCAACTCGTAGTCACCCAAAATTATTTTTTTTATGTTCTGGTCGGCAACCGTGCTGATGGAGCGCCTGATGGTAAGCGATTACCACCGCCCATGACTTATAATCTAGTCGAAGCCTAATACTTACCTTTAATTACAAATACCTCTCTAAGATATTTTTATTGAATAAATGTTTGTACAACTTAACAGGGCCTTTAAATTTATCGTAACGTTCGATTACATTACACTACTAAATTAATTATTGCCTGTATACTTATTGATGATAAATGTTGTGACGCCTAGTTAAATAAGTAAATAAAGTTACCGAAATACGCATGCGACAAAAATACAATCGTGTCAACAACTATTTTCGTCCATCATTTCTATGTATATCGATCTGAACAACCCCAAACAAATAGATATATTAAAAGTCCATATGCGGGTTCCACAAACCGTCTGCCCGTATTAAGCCAATGATTGGAGGTAACTTTTATGATTGATGGATAGACTTGGATAATTTATTTCAACGTTCCTCACGTTATATGAGTTCTCAAACAACGGTGAATTTGTCAAAATTCTTTTCGTAACGTCACTGCCGTATTGGCTGGACTATAAATCAAGAATTGCATTTGCGTAACTTCGATAAAAGTTAGCATTCTTATAGTACAATAAAAGAGAAAATACACATTTTTATTAGATCAATTTGCGATGTTGTAAAAGTTGTCAAATGAGGAAAAGTAAACAAATAATATATAATAGGATACAATATTTTACGGCAGATTAAAATCAATTTTTGTAAACAACACGAGTCCCGCTGTTAATTCCTATTAGGATAAAATTACAATTCAGAAGCTCGCAACGTCATGAACTCGCGTGTACAAAAATTGCATTTTCCCCCTTTATATCGGTTAAAATTTGTAAAAACGGTAAGATATTAAATTGTTTTCATTATATCGTGAACGACAAAATAGGCTTTCTCTGTTTCGAAATAATCATGCGGCAAATATACGCACGACTTTTGTTAGGAATTTGTTGCTCAGAAATCAAAGGGTAAACGACAATTGAGAAGCAATTGATCCAATTATGTGGCTATATATAAATGATTACTTTTTTATGAACATTTGTAACAACGCAATAAAACCGGAAGTAATATAAATATATCAATGATTAGCTTTTGCCCGCGGCTTCACTCGCGTAATAGTCGGTAAGGTTAGGTTATGTTGGTAACAGTACTTTTTTAACTAAAATATAGCCTATGTGACTCGGTGATAATATGGCTTTCTGATGATGAAAGAGTTTTCAAAATCGGTTGATTAGTTTTAGAGTTAATACCTTACCAAACAGACACACAAAACAAACTTTATAATATTACTATAGATGCACACATATTTTGCTGTAGCATCACTAACTACTAGTATTTATTCTTTTTCCGTAATTTCTGGAATGTTCTAATCAATTACAATGGTAATTCATTATTCTTGGAATCATGCAAACGGTGCCAATTAGATTTCTTAGAAATAATGAATAACTTAATTATCCCCAATAAACTTGACTATACACCATCGCGGAATCATTTATCTGTTGATTTTCTGTAAATAATGATCTACACATATTAAAATCGTAAACAGAATAGTAATATAGTTTTGTCTGTCTGTGTGTTCGTGCACGCTAATTGCTACCATCGGTTTGGATGTAGTTTTCATTGATGAGATGAGATAAGCTTAGACCATTAGTTCCCAAAGTGGTCCAGGTGGATTCCCAGGGTCCACAGGAGACTCGACGAGGGTCTACGTCGGCGTGAAAAATAATGGGAGTCCACAATTCGTAAGCGGACGCGCACGAAAATTTATTTGCTTTCGATAGTGAAGAACGAAAATGTTGGCTTGACTTCACCTATCAATGTAGGCAGATAATGTTTAAGAAGCTCAGCAACTTTTACTTGTAAGAGATTTGATCAAATATAAATACGAATGCCAAGGAATATGGTAGAAATGTAGCTGCATGAGGTCCACCGGAACCTGCTAAATTTTGAAAGTGGTCTGTGAGAAAAAATGTCTGGGAACCTTTGGCTTAGACTAATAGTGCTTATTCCTTTTGAATCAGATGACAAATAATAAAGATGATTATATCAATTTCAAAGTGCTTAAAGATAGGTACGTAGATACATGTCCGCGCGTAAAAAGTCGCGGTCACAACTATACGTATGTACAAAAATTTCAATACACGTAAATTCAAAATGTATAGAAAATTATATATATGAAATTAAGTAGTACACGAAATAACGAATATGTTTACGTTGTTAATTAACCTGCATATTATACATGTACCTACCTACTGTAGAAATATTAGTTTTGCTTAAATTACTTAGGTCTAAAGGCTCTGGAAACACGCTATGTTTAATTATGTAAAAAACACCAACTGAATTCTAATTTTAAACTGTCAAGATTTTAAGATTAATTTTATAAAAACTCAAGTAATCGATAACAGACAATAAACGACTTCGTAAATTAAACTACGATTGATTATAAAAGCTCAAGTCGATAAACCAAAGAAAAATAGTGCTGTAGTCACGTCGCCGTTTTGCCCTTCGATATGAATAAAATATTAATAATTCAAAGTCATTTAATGTCCTCGAATTCCCCTAAATTGTGACACTGGCAATAGTGAATTAGTATACCGCCCGTCAGGTTTATATAGTACATGCTATCAGCATATAAGGCAATAACTATTAGGAACCAGTATCATAAACAGGGATTTTTTGTAGCAGAAAGGGAAAAATATTCGCTTGAGGGTTGCCAATAAATCGCTTAAACCATGGCAACAGGACGAGTAATGATGTATAGCGTGTATTTTCATTATCTTTGATCAGCAAAGATCGTAAATCATAATGCCTTGTATAAGAGATGCATTGTTTTCATTTATTTTTTAATGACTGTGGCGTGATTGTTGTTTTTTTTTTATGACAATGTAAATATGAAATTATTTTGTGACAGGTTGCACTGTATTAAATGACAGTCGCGTGACTATTTATTGCCAAAAAATGCTATTGATGACGAAATGAACAAAAGGTATTTTTTTAATCAAATGGTAGAACTTGTGAACATTTGCTAGACAAGTAGACAACAGAGGTCGTAGCTGTGAAGTTCTTAACAAGACCACAAGTTCACCAATTGAACAGAATGTAATTGGCCACACGACGAAGCCTTACTAACGTCATATTGTGCAAACATGATAGTATCTCAACAATGGAATTACATATAGGTACTGTAGTTATCTTAATAGCTGTTTATGAACTGCATAAAATACAGTTTAATGATATAATATTAAATAATAGTGATATTTGTTATTCTATCCGAGTATGCGTTTGACCGGTATCACCTTAGCCGTGGCGCAATCGTTCTTGTATTGTTTTAATCCCTAGATTATTGTTGATATATTTTATTAATCTAGGTATCAACTTAAAGCGGCATCGCTATCTGAATAACATCCGAGCTAAATTAACGTGTTACCATAATATAAAGTAGTAGCAATAAGCCAAGCGAAAAAACTCATAAGGAAGCAAATCATTTACCTTGAACAGGATAAATATTAAGACATAGGTTAGTAGCTCTAAAATCAAGCGTTAATATACAAACATTTTATATGGCTAGGTGTTGGATATTGTTGAAATCGCAAATTAGTTGAGAACGCACATGTCAAGCCATCGTTATCGAATATCATAAATACCGTTGACTGTCGACATAAGACAATAAACATATGTGTACTACTTTAACCAAATAAAATTGACTTCAAGTATCCAGTATTCATAAATCATAAAATACATTCCAACTTTACCTGAACTCGTATATTGCTCCGTAAATCCTCTTCATGCATCGAAGGAGACGTGATAGATTGTCTTTTCTGCATATCGACCCGCCTTTCGGTATGTGATTCATGAACTGAAATAAAACACAAGATTCAAATACAGCTCTGTAATGCACAAGTGGCCTCCAATCATCAGTTAGGAAACCAGACACAATAGAAAAAGCATTGTGTCTGGTATTTGGGCCCGGGGTCCAAGTGTGAGCCAAGATTAATTCTCATATAGACTTACAATACACGATTGCATTGCATGGGTAGGATTTCAAAGCTGATTAAATGTTGTTTCTACATACATCCTCTCTCTTTGCGTATATAAAGGAGACAATATCCATAGATTTGGTATACATGGCATATCCTATCATATCCCTAGTATAAAGAATATTACAAATAAAATTAAAATAAACATCCAAAATATATTTTGGACCGGCGCGGCGCAGGTAGAATTATACAAATGTACACAACATTTGAATAATTCTTGCTTTTTTGACAACTATACCAGAAAGTTATAAGTTATGGCTTTTTACAAGTTAAGCTATATCCGAAGTTTCATACTTGATAACAAAAATATATATAGTTAGTATAGAGGTTGTGTATATTTGGTGTACATGCATAAGCCATGAGACACGTCCCACATAGTATAAAGAATAACCCAATATGCTCAGTATAATAAATATTAAGTTAAAACCGATATAAGCAATATATATTTTACCTTTGTACTGAGTTTTAATTATTACTCGTTAGCCTTCGGGTTGCAGAGGTCAGGTGGCAGCCGCTCCGTGTAAAAACTGATATCCAGTCAAATCCGGTTAGACTAGAAAAGCCGACCCCAAGTGACTTGGGAATAATAAAGGCTAAGGGAGAAGACTGACTTTCAATGTAATGTTCAATTTAGAAGATTATATGTGTATTTGAAAGATATCATATTTCATAGACTATCAATTTCGCATACCTATGTTTGAAAACTATTTTTGTACAGACGTTCATGACCATAAAATAAATTGACAAATTCAGACATGTTCTATGAAATTCAGTAAGTAGAAAATATTGAATATAAGTCTCTCTTTGCCTCATTGCAGGTTATACATAGCTTTTGATCCAAAAAGTACTACAAAAAGTATCTAGTCCAAGTGGAAAGTTTGTAAACTAGTTATGCGGTCATAAAAACTGAAGCAGCCACCAGTTTTGATGAGTAGCTTTCACTCACAGAAGCAATTAATATTGTTAATACTTGCCAAAACTGAGGATAGGGGAGTATTATGCTTATGAAATTTTATTTAAGAGAATACCCATTGTCTATTTCGTGTATTCTAGTGAAGTTTCCTATGATGAACAAATGCTTTTGATTGTCTTATATACTGGTAATTTAACCGAAACGATGAGTTATTAATGGAAGCTGCCATCGACGCACTTAATACGATCATGACATTTAAATTCTCTTACTTGCTACTGAAGCATGACAAAGCTTTAAAGATAATACAGTAATGATTCGAGTAGCTTTTCTAGAAAGGTATCTTTCGCTGCAAAAATAAATTCTTTATCGTGTTTGCGATTTCTGCATCGTTGAATTGTCGTTAAAGTTACTTTTATTTGGCACCATTTATTTTTATTCACTCACTTACCTGCCAGTCTCCTAATATCTTGTAGCTAACCGATGATAATATTGTAGACTCCGTAGAACAATACAACAGGAGTGACGGTAACGACAGTTCGACGCTGCACAAATGGTTCTTACCATTTCTTTTGTATTTTTACTATTTATTTTTCTTCAGCCACTAACCTGCCAGTCTCCTAATGTCTTGTAGCTGGCCGATGGAAAGGCGCTCGTTTTCCACCAGAGATTCCATCGCTCCTCCAGACCAGTACCTTGGTACATACGCCAGCCTCGCTCCGCGCACACCTTATATATGATATGATAATTAGAATATATGGGGTTTAAAACATATGGTCATGTTAATCTTAGTGACGTATAGAACCTTTAGCATATTATGCGACTATATTATATATCCAATCTAAGAAAGTGATTTTAGTTAGATCAAACTGACTAAAAATGTATGCTACTATCTGCACATCCAGTTGTGATCTGGATCACAGATAGCACTTATCGCATCCAGTTGTGATCTGGATCACAAGTAGCACATATCGCACCCCAGTGCAATAAAAGACGTAAGTACAATTACGCAATTTTTTTTTTATTGCATATTCTAATATTTCAAGTGCAAGCATACAAGCTCAATTATATTCGTATTGATTTGAAAAAAAAATAAAGGGCTTATACCAAAAAATTTATTTGTCGCGTCATAATAAATTTAATATTTTTCAATCATAGAAGACTATAAACTTACTAAAATACTTAATAAAATTTAATGTTATGTCTTTGTTTCACTAAATTAAACAGAAGATTATAAAAGTACTTTCTATAATAAATATATTAGACCAAGCAGTTTTTTTCACTAAAATTAGCATATTCTTTTTACGCCTTCATTCCACTGAGGGTTTATTATTATAAACCTGTAACGAATTTATGTCTGTACAATGGGCTATTTTCGAAAAACAAACCGGGGTAAACTATTTATAATGTAACTTAACCTAAAACAACGGGTTTTAGAATATTTGTCAGCTTGTCCATCTTTCTGTTTCTCTGTTTGTTCCAGCATCACGTAAAAGTCACTAAACGAATTTAGCTGCGGTATCAGTAATTGTTTGCTCAAAATTATAAATTATTGGCTCAAATTTAAACCATCTAATCCATCTCATTTAATTATATTTCGTAGGATTAAAGATATTGTAAGCCCCGTAGATAAATGTCGTCGCAGGCTACGTGTAGTTGAATACATGCTATACAAAATGTGCCACGTTTTTTTGACGCACATTGAGATTGTGGCATCCAGAACCTAAAATTATCGTAAGGAGAACATGGTTATGCACATCCGCGGCATTTTACTTGTTTATACTCTAAGAGCATTAATATTTTTATTCTAATTTGGCAAAGAACCATACTGCCCACCTGATGGTAAGTGGTCACCGTAGCGTATGGACGACTGCAACACCAGAGGCATTACTTGCGCGTTGCTGACCCTTTAGGAAAGGAAGTGGGAAGGAGTAGGAGCGGTAATAGGGAAAAGGGGGTGATTGGGCCTCCGGCACTCTCACTCACCGAACGAAACACAACAGTAGGAATACTGGTATTTCACGTCAATATTCTGTGAGAGGGTAGTCCTTCCCCAGTCGAGCCGGCCCGTTCATGCTGATCGAATTATGCCTTTTAGTAGGTATATGTTCCAAAAACGTGTCGATAATGTAGTCCCATTACACTTTACAAGCAGCTCGAGTTTATCATTGTCTGTTCAAATAATATCATCTCAACTGCAAAATGCCTGCTTATGGCGCCCAGAAACGTTCCTACAAAGATCTATTTTGTAAAACTCTGCTAGCAATCTACTTATCTATTCAATCGATTTTAAATTGTTCGCAGCATCTAGGATTATCTAACGGTTATCCTAATTAGATTATCCTATCTTCTAAAAATAAATCCTACTTGCTACAACATTAAAGTTAGAATACATCTACTTTAATTTTATTATTTTAATTTTTCTTTTTACTGAGGTTCCTATAATCACCACTAACACAGTAAACATAATCATGAATATTTCAAATCATCTTACAGACATACCAAGCTAATTTATTAGAGCTCTGTTTCACAATCTTAAAATTGTAGTTATTTATTTTACACTTTATTACATAATTTTCAAACTGTTACACTACTACTAGATAGTATTAAACTTTACAAATTTTTAAGCTAATTAAATTATTAAAACTATTAATACTATTTATATTTAAGTGCCTTCTTCTACTTCTACCTAGCCTTTATTATTCCCAAGTCACTTGCGGTCGGCTTTTCTGGTCTAACCGGATTTGACTGGATATCAGTTTTTACACGGAGCGGCTGCCACCTGACCTCCGCAACCTGAAGGCTAACGATACCCTAAGGCTAGACCAGTGTCAGGATATTAGAGGGTACTGACTTTCCCAATAACGACTGCCATAGATGTTCATGGCAGCCGGGACCAACGGCTTAACGTGCTCTCCGAGGCAAGGAGCAGGCGATAATTGTCAATCAAGACGCACATAATTTCGAAAAGTCATATAACTTCCGAAAGTCAGTGGTGCGCGACGTGTGTTCGAACCCGAGACCCTCTGCATTGCAGTCTGTTGGTCTCCCCACTGAGCTATCGCTGCTACTATTTATATTTAAGTGTAATAGTGTAAAATAAACAACGCGATAAAATCCGTATATAGTAGTTTAATTTCAATGAATAACATTCGCGTAAACAGAAGACAATATTATTTAGTAGTTATTCATAAGTTAACAGTTTCGCTATTACTCTTGTAAGGGACAAGTGATAAACAGCATACGCTTTATATTTAGGCTAACTTTTCTCGGGTATTATGAAACAGACCATGAACCTTTAAAACTCAAATGCTATGAAATTTTTATTGCAAAGACTTTTAGTTTATAGCTTTTGCTAGGTAAAATATAGGTTTTGACATATTTCTATCCCTCGGAAACAGTACTTTTTCCGGATGAAAGGTGCGTCTATTTCTGTACCCCTGATGTGTATGCGAAATTGTATAATGATTGGTCGAGTAGTTAAGGCGTGAAAGTGTAACAAACAAACAACCTCACATTCGCATTTATAATATAAGTTAAGATTTAAGTTTAAAATAAATAGTATTATGTAGTATGTAATCATGTCATATTGAGTCTAATAAAATAAAAGCTTCGCGCCCGAAGTCGGAGCGCCCTCCATTTAAGCTTTGGGAGGTTTTGATAAAGTTTGAAGCAGCGCTCGTCGTAACTGTTGGGTGTACGCTCATATAAAAGGCTTTTCAACTAATTTTATTACATGTTTGAATGTCATAACACTTGGTAAACATACACGAACTTTTTAGAGTATTTTAGATGACTTATATCAAAACAATCGCTTGACCTATATCTATAGTGCAAATCTTATAAATTGAGAAGATAACCACAAATTTGTTTGTGATTTTATATAAATATTAGTTTTACTATAGTAGTACACAATAAGTAAGCCTTCCGAATCTACGCATAGGTATTTACTAAAGTCGTCTACTTTTAAACTTATGATTAAGATTAAAATTATGATTTATTAATTATTTATATGTTGTTATATGTGTACCTCTAGTACCCATAGTACAAGCTCTGCTTAGTTTGGGCTAGATGGTGTTGTGTGTATGTGATATAATATTATTATTTATTATCTGGTTCACAATATAGAGTCCTTTAAAAAGTCGGAGATACAAACATACAGACAGAGAGACGATGGCAGCTTATTAACAGGGGTAGGCAACCAGAAATTAAAACTGAAACCGAAATATCCGAAATACGAAACCCCAAAAAAGCATTGTCTGGGCTCGGCGACCGAACTTCAACTTATGAATTAAAAAACCAAATGTGAATATAATATACAGATGTAGTTTTTACATCTAACTATAAATATTTGGACTACCTAAGTCTGTTCAATAAAAAACAAGTCTATAATAAATATTAAAAATTGTTTTAAATAAATAATACTTAATAAATAAAGTCTCTACTCTTCGTGTGATAACTAGAATGGACAGTCAACGTGCATAAATACGAGTACATAATAGATACTCCTAATCATAGAATCAAATGTATGCTCCTAATGTTTATTTTATTCATTGATCACAGCATTTTAAATTTAATTACAGTAATAAATAACTACAAGTCTTTAATTTATAGAATCTATCATAGAATCTTATTCATTGATCGCATCATTTTAAATTTAATTACAGTAATAAATATTAACAAATATTTAATTTAAAGAATCTATGATAGAACCTTATTTATTCAATTAACAGCAAGGCCGGCGTAGATTTACGACAAACATTTATTTCAAACTAGATAGAGATGATGTACCTATAGACAGATCTCATAATGAACTTGCCTTAATGAAATATAAAATACTAGTAGTTTTCCCGCGGTTTCATCTGTGTAAGTCCCGTTCCCGTGTGAATATCGGGTTTCACCCCTTTCACCCCCTTCGGGGTGGAATTTCCAAAAATCCTCTCTTAGTGCTCCCCTACACTCTCCAAGAAACAAACATGCCAAATTTCAGCTTCTTGCGTTCAGTAGTTTCGGCTGTGCGTTGTCTGTCAGTCACTCAGTAACGGAAGTGTTTTATATAGGTATATAGATTAGCTATTAAATATTGACAATTTAATATTGTCCATTATGTAGTTGTTACACCAACAACAAGACACATCGATTCATTATTTAAGTTAGACCTTCAGCGATACAATTCGAAAAACCGCATTGAATTACACGTAGTAGTTCTTGCCTGATGCGCGTACTAACATACAGACAGACAAAAATCCTAAAAATAAATATTATTTTGGTTTCTATAGTTATATATATATATATGTATAAAGACCCCTGGCATTAGTTCTATCTTAATATCGTCTATCTACAGACATCGACCAGTTTAATTTTTTTATATGTACACACAGAGACAACAAGCTATCAATTAATAATATTGTCAACTTATCGTGGTGCTCACCTTACTGATGCAGAGGATTTATGAGACAAAGAAATGCTGCCATAAATAAAAAACGATTAAACAATTATATCCTAAATATCTACAACTATCATGAATTTTATGATTACTAAAGATATTTTCCTACATCCTTGGACAATTTACCATATTGTATTGCATATTATCTAACATACTTGTACTGGTAAAACCCATAACTTCAATCCAAAACCGAAATACTGATTAACAGTATCCACTAACTCTCATATAAAATAATTATATACATAAAAGTAAACAGCATTTTATGTCTAAAATATATTTTCCTTATAAATGGGCAGTAATGTAATAAAGTTAATGCCTAATTATATCTTAGATATATGTAATTAGAGGCTATCTAGAATTGTGGTTTGCTTGTTTTTACGACTGCAATTCTAATACATATATATTGCAATCTTAATTAATGTATTTAATTAAACCAATAGTAATCTACATCATATTTTATTGTCTGTCTTCATATATATTGATAATAACTAAACATTGAACTAACTAATATCTATGCAACTACCAGTGCGAGAGGCCTTGCTACATTAAATTCTAAAACTTCGCACTACGCATATTTTGTTTAGTATACCTTGACCAACAGGCTGGGTCCTGATCCGTTATCATTGAGCCTGAATATAAAAGGCTCGTCATCATCAAAGCTGACGTCCATCACTTCAAAATTATCCTGCAAACATGCCTCTTTTATCTTTCAAAACTGAAAACGGTGTAACCGAAACCGCTACATTACTCTTCAGAATACATCTTCAGTTGTTTGAATGGAATGTATTCGTATATGCGAACGCGTGAATCGCATGTCAGCTTATCATTGCAATCGTAATATTCGTTTCGATATCGTCGGCAACAGCACGTTAGTTCGTACGAAGTTTCGGCGCGGGTCGACTGACGCGGTCGGCCGCCCGCCCGGTACTGTCTTCGTTTAGTATAAACTTTCTTACGCTGCAAGCTGATGCCCAACCCCTAGTGATTTATAGCTCCCTTCGTGACACGAGTCTCCTGTAAAAAGCAACGTAACAACGATAATGCATTCTGTTAGTCTAATGACGCGACGCTTTTTATATTTAGCCGAGCCTAAGAATAGAATAGATATCGAATTTAGTACGGTGGTACCATTTTGAATCAAGTAGTTAAACAGCAAATACCTACGTCAATATATGGTGTAATTTTCAAACTGTAACGTTAATAACTTATAATTATTTAGATGACATAACGACCTCAGCGTAAGCCGGGACGTATTTTCCTGTCTTAACATAGATCTTGATTTAATGGTATGTAGTTTGTCGCAATTTATTTAACTGCCCAGTAAATGCCTCTAATAATATGTCAATATTGTTGGAATAGTATATTTACATTACTGTATTTAATGACAACAAATAAAAGTTAATAAGACCTATTTTAAAGAACTCTTCCCATTTGGTTGCCAATCCGTGTGGCAATGGATATTACAAACATAAAATTACTGGACAATTGTTCGTGGATCACTCAAATAATTGTCCTGTGTGGTATTCAAACTCTCAATATTTGATGCGGCGGCAACGGTAAAGCGAATGCTTGGCCGCTAAGCCATCCGGGAGTTTCATCTAGAAATCAAATCGGTCTTCAGTGGATTGGAGTCACTTCAGAGGCACAGGTTCACGTATTCGATGAACAGTTCAGACAATTTGTATGATTGTAGGTTATCTGACAAAAAATCTGTCTCAGCATCGCATTCGAAGCTGTACTCGATAAACAACAATACTCTAATCGACTATTATGTGACCATTCAGGAGCTGGCTCCACCCACCACTAACATAGCCTTCAGGATTATATTTTCATTGAATAGGTTCATTTAATTTCAAAGTCGATATAAAAAGGCTGCACGCTATTGCGCCCTAAATTACAATATTCCTCTCGCGCACAAAATCTTCCTATATTTTCTTAAGATTACAGTCATTTTTAGAAACAACAAAACTGAAGAGAATATGTTTTTATGAATCTATCTATTTTAACTTCTTTGTCAAAAATAATTCTCAAACAAAGACTAAACAGGTAGTGGTACTAAACAAAGAACAGTATTATACAACAAATTGACACTATTAAATCATTATCACTGGCGTGGCACGCTTATAATTAAATCTCCTCGCATAAACTTTAAATTGAAACTCCTCCCGCACTTCCTGTAACCTAGTTTTGTATAAACAGTTCGCGTGTTATCCGATGTAACAATATAAAATGGCCTCTTTAAAAACGAACAAACCAACGTCAGTTGTCATTCAATACCAAATCTATATAAAAAAGGAAAAATATTTCATTAGTTAAGTTCCCGAGGCAGATTGCGTGCACGCCTTTGCTTATCATTATACATTTTAAAAATGTATGTAGGTCTATCGAGTTTTAAATCGTGATCGATGGTTAAGATAACCGCCGCTTCATCACTTTCAATGGGTTTGATACTGGGTTGTTGGCAGGTATTTTAGATTTTGGGTAGGAATATATTTTATTATTTTTATCAACGTAAGTTATTAGTTATTAATACGAAAATAATTCAGAAACACAATTGTTTCAATATATCTGCTAAATGTTTATATGATATATACAAGCAACTTTGTTCGATAAAAATATTAGTTTTACAGATAAACAAAACCTTTTAGCTTGACCACTATTTAAATACAAAATATTTTAACAACTTCTATTTAATTCCCCCTCTCTCTCTCTCTATAAACTTTATAATTCCAGGTAGATAAATAAAAAAATTGCTTATTTTTGTAATTAAATACATGACTATGTCATATTTTGAGCATACATATAATTTTTTAAACTTGACTTTTATTTCTCTCATCCCTCGAACCTTTCTGTGAAATACATGCAAAGACCAGTAGACTTGTATCTTATGCTGGCAGCGCAGTTATTAGTCTCTAATGGGTCGGTAGCGCGCGAAATCAATCGAATTCATGCTAGACTAAGATCCCATTGCCCATGGACCTGTCATTAAGCACAGCTAAAACTTACACAGTAAATGAGTTATATTTTTATTAACATCGTAGTAATACTCGCTGGTTTGTGAGTAGAGTCGTATTTTAAATAAAATCGAAAATCGTACTTATGGGGATGTGTTTTTAAGACCGCGGAATGGAGTGGATGGGAGTTAGTGATGGGAATATTTTTAGCCGTCACGTATTTTGTGTTTCATTATTAGTATAAGTACTAAGTTTTATCTTAATTGGGTCATTAGTTTTTGAACTATCGCCAATCAAGCAACTCAATCGGTAAGAAAACTGAAAACATGGAGAAAATCGAACAACGCGCCGTTATAAAGGTCCTGATGGAACAAGGGAAGTCTGTTCAAAAAATTATGGAAGAGGTGTCATTGGTTTGCGGAGAATCTTGCCCCGGGAAAACAATGATTTATAAGTGACATGAACTTTGCAAGCAAGGCAGTGGCATGAACTTTTTTATTTGAAGACGACCCACGGCCGAGGCGGCCTATTAATGTGACCACTCCGGAACTTGTTAAAAAAGTAGAAAACTTATACTAGAAGATGCTCGGCTGAAGAAGAAACAAATCGCAAAAATGGCTGGAGTATCCGATACAATCATTTTTAAAATCCTGCGTGATCATCTTGGCATGACAAAGGTCAGTGCAAGATGGATGCCGAGAATGCTCGCGCCACCGCAAAAACAACAGCGCGTCGTATGTTCACGTGCTTTTTTTAGACCTCTGTAGCGAAGATAAGGATGGTTTATTGACCCGGATTATTACTGGGGATGAAACTGAGTCTAAGAAAGACTCGATACAGTGGCATAAAAAGGGACACCACCGCCCAAGAAGTTTAAGGTGACACAATCAGCTGGAAAACTCATGGCAACGATCTTTTGGGATTCAGAAGGAATATTATTTATTGATTATAAAGATAAAGGTGTCTCTATAGCGGGAGAATATTAGACTTCAATATTAGAACAGTTAAAAGAAGCAATCAAAGAAAAAGAAGAAGAATATTGACGAAAGGTGTGTTGCTCCTGAATGACAATGCTCCAGTTCACAAGAGTTGTCTTGGGGTTGGCTGCCCTGCACAAAGTAGGCTTTGATATTATAAATCATCCACCCTAGAGTCCAGACCTGGCCCCAAGGAATCATTACCTGTACCACAAAATTAAAAAAGAACTTCGTGGAAAGAAATTTACAAGCAATGATAACGTGAAAGAAGTAATTTCAGCGTATTTTTCGAAAAAAGATTCAATATATTTTTATGAAGGTATAAACAAATTAATTGATAGATCTGATCTGAGAAGTGTACTAGGGTCGCATGTGAATATATTGAAAAAGAAAAATAATATTTTATTTGCTATCCTTGTCCTCCATTCCGCGAACTTAAAAACGACCCCTCGTATCTACGTCATAGTAGCATGTTTTTCACGAAGTTCTATTACAAACCAACATTCATTATTTCTAGACTCTTTCCCTGGGCCATTGCTTTATTCGTTTCTTAACAACATATTATAATAATAATAATAATAATAATAATAATAATTTATTTATTTTCTCACAACAATACATAGATGTTTTAAAAAACTCGGTATTAACTAGGTGACATAATAAATCAAGTATATATATTGTAGGAGACTGGTGCCTAAGCTAGGCTCGGAGCCTGTGTTTCAGGACACTTTCAGGACTTACTCATTTACTTTCAAAATCTTAGCTATGGTAAACTGACGTAGGTCTTGGAACTCTGTGATCTTGTACTATACGATGATAGCTTGCTAACAGGCGCTCCGTATGCTTGCGTGCTACGATTGTTGTATAAAAACATACTATGCCTCATTCTTTCACGTATCATGTATCTACAACCAATTTCGTATGATTATCGCAACGAGCACAATACAAAGTACGAAATTGTCTAGACAAATCAATTTACCTAGGTGATTTTCATTTTATTACACTTCTAAAATATATCAATGGCAAACTAAACTCAATATTTAAAACTTACAAACCACATAAAAAGGTTAGGATTAACTTTCTAACAAAAACAACTTTGCATAAAAATCGCATCTTATAGCTTAGTTCTATGTGCAATTACTTCTCGTGCAATGGCTTTTTGTCATTAAAATAAATGGTTGTGAAGTTCGAAGGTCGAGTAAAAATATTTTAAACATGGCTGTTTGACGTAGGGCTTTGTGTACACTGCTATTACTTCTCCAGTACATGCTGTTTGCTGTTGTTAGTCTAGAGGCAATTTATCCTTTGTGGAGTATGGAGAACCAATATAGGTTGCGAGAACCATTGCCAATTATTTAGTGACGGCATAAATGAGCCTTATTTGAGTAAATACCTGCTACTCTTTTACAGAAAACTGGCAAAAGAGTAGCAACACTGTGTCGGCGTGTCGCCCGTTGAGCAAAAGTTCATATATTCATATGTTCATAGTCACTTACGACCCTATTCCTTTCCTATCATCCCATATTTAAATCCTTTTCCCAAAAGAGAATTTTCATTTATTTTCCTAACGACCATCAGCCTACGGTAACAGCCGAATTGTATGCTTGTATTTTTGGCTTAAGTTAATTTAAAATCCAAGTCTAGTTTGATCTGATTCTGTCCGAATAATTTTAAATAATTGTTTTTCTTATGATTTACTATAAAAAAATCATGTCAAATAAAATATGTCACAAACACATGTATGCATTAACAAAGACTAATTACATGAAAACGGACTAATTTAATACTGAGCATGTTCTGTTTTGTGGTCACCATTAAAGAACATTTGTCTTTACCTACATTGTGAGGATAATATTTATTTCTATAAATAGGATCACTATAATTTATGTTAAGATTATAATATAATATTACGACCTTCTTATGGATAAAACAAGCATAAATTATTTCATAAGTGGAACAATATTATTTAGTCATAACATCCACCGCAGCAATTGTGTTTAAACGGATATTGCCATAATTATATTTTAGCAGACATTTTTACACGTTTAGTTCTCTAGTGAAAATAAATATTTAAGTATATCGGACGTGAATTGTTGAGGGCCTTTTTGGTTACAATAGTATCAAAATGTTTTAGTATTTTTTAAACTTGAAATTTCGGTGATACGTTAAATACCTACATTATCAAAAGACCAACGAACAAATATTAGTTACCTACACAAGTAATAATACCCCAAAAACGTTGTTGGTTAGTTAGTTAGTTGGACGTGTGTTATCTGCACTTAGTCCCACAATTGACCCATTGTGCGTAAGTAACCGACGCGAAATATTGTTCGGTAACCACCTCAGCTCCATCCAGAAAGATAATAGGGGACCGATATTGTGCAGTACCTCCTTCATCGTTTCTGGACTGTTTAGAAGTTTCGTCCGTTGGTTGCTCACGTTTTTACAATGTAGGAACACGTGAGCTGGTGTCTCCTCGGTCACCATGCAGCCCCTACATAAGAGACTGTCAGTGATGCCGATGTTGAATTGGTGTTTGTTGAGTGAGCAGTGGCCTGTTATTATACCCACTAGGTAGTGTATGTTTTGCCTTGTGGAACGTAGCAGTTTGCGTGACAAATGTTTGTCTAAGGATGGAAGGGCTTCCTTCGTCTGTCTACATTCCTTTGTTTCTATCCACTGTTTTTCGTGTAGTTTCGTGGTTCTATCGCAGAACCATGTTTTGAGTTGGCAGAAGGGTATCGGGACAATTGATTCAGGTCCTACCATTTTGGTGTTCGATCCTCTCTTTGCCAGTTGATCTGCTGCATCATTGCCAGAAGAGACAGTTGACCTTGATGGTAAATACGAATATAAAAAAATATGTGTCAATTAATAAAGTGGATGAAATGATTACCAGGTTCAATGAATGTATTCACAGAAAAGACAGCTAGTTAAAGTTTTCAAACATATGATTGCTACATTTATATTTGTAACATTAACATTGTTTTAGGCTGATAAGACTATTTATCATTATTATTTATTTATTACTACTATACTTTATTATTTATTTATTATTATTTATTTATTACTACTTTACGAGAAGTTCACCAAAATATCTGCCGTTTACTCTACTAGATATTAGTCGACGATTGCTGGTTATCGAGCACAAATTAAAGCGCCATGTTATTACGAAAATCTCTGACCAAAAACTTTAACAATATTAAATCGAACCCGGCACTTTACGATCGCTAGTCACGCATACGCTTACCAACTAAAGCGTTCTACCAAAATTAAATAATGATTATGATATTCTATTAACCGTCTTTACACGGCAAGATTATGGGTTATTTTCATTGATATTTTTATTACATCAATGGTTATTTTAGGTAGAATTAAAACTATATGAACTATAGATATTAGGTATGCTTATCGATTAATCGTCTGAATTCGCTAATAAAATGCACTATTTTTATACAGTGTGAAAACAGCTTTCACAGTAATAATAACGAACTACGTAATTCGTAATGACTGCCGTAATAGATGCTAGGGACGCACGATCATCGGGAAAGTGCAAGGTCGTCATGCATACAGCTTAGTTAGGTAATTGCAGGCATTATAGCTCTGCTATATAGCAAATGAGGCTAGTTAGCTTACCTGATCCATGTAATTAACTACTTATCTCTTAAAATCTACTTTTCACTGTGTTTGTTTCATTTGGAAATGGCTTGTTTCTGCGATTGTTCAAGTATTTTCTGCGAGTTCATTTCTTAAAAGAAATGTGACGGCAAAGGCACTTAAATTATTTTTAAATTGAAATACTGGGTATGACATTTACTAAAGAGGATAGTTACCTTATCTATGGTATTTAGATAATTGGAAGATATGCTATATGATTATACTTACATTGGTCGTTGCAATCCGAAAAAGAACCTGATAATATACCAGTATATTATAAATTCGACATAGCCTTTCATACTGTAACAACTAATGCCTGACTTTATTTATATCCATATCTTTGTGACTTTAAAATATGGACTAACATAATGTACCCACTGCTTTCAATGTGAATAATTAATTCTATTGTGTGCAAATAAATAATCTTTTTTTTCTATTTCCCTTTTCTGCGTCAATTTAAAGCGTGAAGTTCTTAAAAAAAAGAAATATTAGCGTTGGACATCCGGTTGCTAAATTTGGGAAAATTGCTTTGTTTAAGTATTGATTTGCAATGAATCTGAATATAAAAAAAAAATTATATATATATATGTATATATATAACTATAGGCCTAGGCTTACATTGCACTCCATAATGTATATTAAGTTGTTAGTGTCTTCCTGGGACAATATTTTTCTTGCTTCTACCGTAAGTTAGTACTTGAAGGTGAACGAACGAAAACTTGGGAAAGTTGGATAAATTAAACAAGTCACGCTATTATTTTTGGTTTAATGTAATTAGTAATTAATTTGATGTGTATTATTATTTTTTATTATTCGAAATTGAATTGTCGGAGTTAAAATACTCTTCAATATACATAGTTGATAGATCATTACAACAAAATAATATAAATAATTACAGACAATTACATATTTTTGTAAATATCCCATAGCGCTTCATCATAACAATAAATTATTATTTTGAGGCTATGAAGGACGATCGATTAGCACAGATTAAAACAAAGGTCAATTTTCCAGCGCAATCACCGACTGTCACGTTGAAACATTTTGTCTTTTTTCTAAAGCGACTTGGTATCCATCGACTGCCTTCATCATGATGTCAAGTTTGACTCTAATGTGAGGTACTGGTCCATTTTCTCTGTCTGCTACAACTTTATACCGACGTAGAATTGTAGATAACGCTGTTTTTATCGACATTAACGCGTATTGGTATCCTGAAGAACAAAAATTTTTTATGTATTATATTATATTTAAAGCAATGACTTTAATAAAAATTTAAATAATAATCTAATATAAACTATATCTACGTGTTTATAAAAACATATTTGCTGGCTGTTTAGTATATATCACATTTGTAGATGGTAGGTTTCCGTGGAAAGGCAACAATCCCGGTCTATTGGGAATGGCTACAAGCTTATCTATACGGGTGCACCTAGCGGAAAGAACGGGGTGGCCGTGGTGCTGTCTGACGAGTTGCAGGACGACGTCTTGGTGGTGAACTGAACTGCGTTAGCGACAGGCTAATAAAGGCGCTTATCTATGGGGTTATAACCCACCTGATAAGTGCCTACGCCCCACAGACCGGTTGTAGTGACGCCGAAAAGACGTCGTTCTGGAATCAGCTTAATGGACTGCTTCACTGTATCTCGTTGTCACGGGAGATCGTTTTGGGTGGCGATTTGAACGGTCACGTGGGAGAAGAGAGTGAAGGGTTTTAACGTGTTTACGGTGGCTTTGGGTACGGTAGATGCAATGAAGAAGGGGAGAATATCCTAAGAACGTGTGTGGCTGCCGACCTTGCGATCGTGAACACATACTTCAAAAAGAAACCGGAGCACTTCATCAGCTACCGAAGTGGTCGATGCGCTAACTAGATCGATTTCCTGCTCACTAGGAGACACCACATCGGCAAGGTAGCCAACTGCAAGGTCATACCCGGTGAGAGTTTCAATGCGCAACATCGTCTCTTTGTCATGGATCTCTGCGTAAAGCCCCGATGTAGACGTGTAGAGCATTGCCGGCGTCAAATCCAGTGGTGGTTGTTTGACAAAGTCAAGTCCAAGGTGTTCGCCTCGGTTATTGGCGACAGATGCGCTGGTACCGATGGCGCACCAGCCCAAGACCAATGGGACAGAATTCAGGCAACCATCACTGGAGCGGCGCGGGCGGTGCTGGGCGTCTCAAAGGGCAACCGCAAATGTGACAAAGAGACATAGTGGTGGAACGACACAGTCTAGAGGGAGATAAGGGTGAAGAAAGCCCTCTACAATAGTGGCAAGCGACCAGATCTCCTGAAGATCACGATACATACAGAGCTGCCAAACGTGCCACTAAGAGAGCTGTAGCCGGAGTCAGGCGGGACCACTTGGAACCTCTTTATGAGAAGCTGGAATCGTCTGAGGGGCAGGAGCTCATATATAAGTTGGCACGTTCCAGGATAAAAGCGGCACAGGACATCTCCAAGTGCTGCTGTCTGAAAGATCCTGGGGGCAACCTGCTATGTGAGGACCTCGCGGTAAAGGAGAGATAGCGCACGTACTTCCACGAGCTGCTGAATAAGCAGCACCAAGAGGTGCAGACACCATACCTCCCTCCGAACCTAAGACTAGTGCCCGCGATAGCGCCTGAGGAAGTCCAGACGGCCCTTCGCCACATGAAGAATCGGAAAGCCGATGTCGGAGCCGATGGAGTCCCCATCGAGGCCTGGAAGGCGATAGATCCTTCAGTGTGCGCATTCTAACAAACCTTTTAACCGCATGCTCCTGACCGGAAAACTCCAGAACCAATAGAGACTGAGTATCATCACTCCAGTCTTCAAAGATAAGGGCTCGGTGTAGGAGTGTGGTAATTACCGCGGAATATAGGTTATGTCCCACACCATCAAGATCTTTGAAAGAATTATTGACGCCCGGATCCGACAGGAGTGCACTGTCTCGGAGTGTCAATTTGGGATTCCCTCTGGATGCGGCACCATGGACCCTATTTTTGCCCTAAGGATTACTATGGAAAGATACAGATCGAAGAATACGCCTCTGCATATGCTCTTTTTAAATATGCAGATGGCCTTCGACTGTGTCCTTCGCGTGGTGAAAAGAAACCTATGTTCACATCATTTGAGACATGTACCTAAATTCCGATTCCGTTGTCAGGACCGCTGTTGGCGATACACAACTCTTCCCCATCACCGTAGGAGTTCACCAGGGATCCGTCCGTAGCCCGTTTACGTTTAGCGTGATATTGGGCGTCTTGTCGGACAGCATCAGAGACTCACATGAGCAACCTCCCTGGTTGATCATGTATGCTAACGACATCGCGCTAGCGGATACGGACAAGGCTCGATTAGTGCGACGGATGAACGTGTGGAAGGAGTAGCTTGAGAACGGCGGTCTTAAACTTAACGTGGCGAAGACCGAGTATCTGACCTGCAATACCACAGACCCCACGTCTGTCCGCATAGGTGGTGACATGGTCGAGCACACAGACCAATTCACATATTTGGGGTCTGTACTCCACGCGTCTAGTGACATTGACTGCGACGTCAAGGTACGTATTTCGGCAGCTTGGGCAAAATGGCGTGAGGTGATGGGCGTCATTTGTGACCCTATGATGCCGGTAAAGTTGAAGGATCAAGTCTATAAGACCACTATTAGGCCTGTCCTTTTATATGGCAGTGAGACGTGGCCAATGCTTGAACGCCACAAGCAGGAACTGCGTGTCACGGAAATGAATATGTTGCGCTGGATATGTGGAGTAACGTGGAAGGACCGTATAAGAAACGCCCGCATCCGTGGTAGTCTTCATGTCCGTGACATAGCAAATAAGCTGCAAGAGAGTCGCCTACGCTGGTACGGCCACGTTTTACGAAAACCGACATGTTATGTGGGGAACAAATGTCTTGCTATGCCACCTCCGCCTGGCCCGAGTAAACGGGGCAGACCCAAGAAATGCTGGCTTGACGTCGTAAGAAATAACATGCGTGCCAACAACCTCACACCACAGGATGCTTAAGATCGTGCGAAATGGAGGAGACTTAGCGGGAAGCGGATCCTGGGTTCCAACGCCAACGCCGCGGATGCAACCGGGATAAACGCTAAGATGAAGAAGAAGAAGAGGTTTCCTACTCTTCTTACTTAATTTACCCTATACTCTCGTCACATTATTCCTGCACGCTAGTCAAAGTATGGTATTTCTAGATAGGCCATTTCCCAGGACATAAAAGGCATCATCCATATTCATGACGCCTTCTCCTTTCATCTGTCCCATTCATATTAAAACCTAAATACGTATTGGAACACATTGTCGTCCTGCACCATAAACACGTGAGCCTAACTCCTATTGAGTGTTACTGTTTAAAAATTCTCAGTAGATACCTACTCAGTAGCAAAAAGTCTAATAATGGTTGTTGGTTGAACTTGGTGGACGTCAATGCTTTCGAGCCCATTACGTAGTAACCAAATCTAGCTAGCGAAAGATGAATTTAATACATATATGCGTACTCTTTCGGGTATATGCAGATGAGTCCATTTGTATGTAGATGTATCAAGAATCCAATAATATCCTACCTAATATTATAAATGCGAATGTGAGTTTGTTTGTTTGTTACGCTTTCAACTACTCTACCGATCATCATAAAATTTCGCATACACGTTGTCGGGCGAACAGAAAAGGACATACATGGTACCTTTTATACAGAAAAAAGTACTAATACTAACCTAACCTACAATTACGCGAGCGAAGCCACGGGCAAAATCTAGTATCTATATATACAGGGTTACTGGTAACTCGACGTATTCCCGGCAGTAATAGATATAGGAACTAAAATACAATAAATTTAACCGCCATATGTATGCCGGAAAGTTAACCGTTTTCGAGATACGCTGCAATTAAAGTATTTTTTTAAATATCCATTTTTCTACTCTTACGAAATAATAAAAAAAATTGGCTCATTGGATGTCTTTTTACATTATTTTAATTTATAAAGAACCTAGTAATAAATCGTAATAAGTTAAAAAATACCCATAAATGTGTAATAAATAATAACCATGACTAAAATGTTTTTAATCTAATTGATAATTTTACCGTTGCTCGAGTTAAAGTGCTTCGTAAAATTAAATGAAAATAAATTAAATTAAATTAATTTCTTCGGTTACATTTATTGCATTTTAGTTCCTCTATCTATTATTGCCGGGAATACGTCGAGTTACCAGTAACCCTGTATATTACAAATGTTACAGATTGTGCAAATGGATGCTTTTTACTCAATCTCGTGTAAACCGTTAATCGGATAATATTAAAACTTCTTAAAGTAAAAAGAATATTATTTGTTAACTACGATACTTTTTACATCGGTTTACTTTCCCACGTGGGATTAATGCGAAGGAAGCCACGATAGAAACTTGCCATCGATATTTATGATCTGGAATGACTGCCTATCAAACAGGAATAAGTGACTTTAATAATGGATCTCTAATGTCTTGGCCGCTGGAATGTTGCTCAACTTGCATGGTCACTCAGTCTTTGCAACCAGGATAACTTGATAAACAAGACAACGCCGTCTTCCATAATAGGGATCTGTACCTATGTGTAGGACGCCTATTCCAAATAGAGCACAAGGTATATTAGTACGAAAACTCTTCCTAATATTGAAATTAAACTGCTATATACGGATTTTATCGCGTTGTTTATTTGACACTTTATTACAAAATTTTGAAAATTGTTACACTACTACTACTATTAAACTTTACTAATTTTTAAGCTAATTAAATTATTATTAAACTATTCAGATTTAATTTATTTTTACACTTTCCCCGACGTTTCGGCTGTTTTTCAGCAGCCATGGTCACGGGGAGACTAAGATGGCAGTTGTCTCAATGTTCCAGTGTAGTTATTTCAAAGTACCCGAACATAATTTAATCATTGGTGTTTCTATTTACGCAGAATGAGCTCAAAGTATTATGAAGTCTAGCTGTGGTTTGCTTCTTCTTGGGTTTGACTATTTTTATTACTGGATCCCAAGCTAGTGGTACATCTCTCTTCCTAATACTTAGATCGATCATCTTCCTTATTGCCTCCATTGAAGACAACGCACCGCAATTTTTTCATTACAATCGTTAATTATCGCCGTAGCTTTTCTTGCACGGTAGACTGTATTTTACAAGCTTTATATAATACATTTATTGCCAAACGAACACGTCTCTACCGTCCCTACTAATATTATTACTACGAATAATATTATTACTACTATTATCAGCATAGCTAAAAATTGGTAACTAAGGAAAAATAAAAATCGATGTAGTATAAGCTAGTGTCAAAAATAAAAATAACGTTAACGAATCTAAAATATCACGAAGACCGTAAATATGTATAAATAAAGTAAAAGTGCTAAACAAAATAAACAATACGTGCACATTTGTAACATTTTTTAGCCTCATCTTATTCTAACAAAGATGAGTTTTGTAACAAATTCTAAGTAATAACTTAGAATTTTAGCCTCAGTGGCCACAAGTCCAGACTTAATGTGGGTACTAAAAAATGCCCATTTACACTTCGCCTACACGGAAGCCGAATAACTTATCTAACCCTATATCACTTGCGGTTACGCTCGGCCAAACAACGCGAATTATAAACAGTTATGACAGGAAGATCGCGGACATTACGTCCGGAAATCCCTTTTACGTTCAAGAAAATGATGGGTAACACGTGCCCACGTAATAATAATTGACAGGTAATTGTCCAACATTACCGCCAAGTCGATGCAGTAACTAGACCTAGATAATTACTATTATTTACGCCACGATTGTCTTAAACTGCCTTTTATGTCAATATCTTAGAAACACAGGTGATTTGTTAGGTACTGTGTAAGGCGAGTTTATAAATATTTGCATCAACTTTATAACTTGTATTTATACAGTGGCTTTTATTACAATTATATACATGTTAATTAGAAACACCTTTTATTAAGTGCTCATAGTCGTAATAAAATAATGCTTAAAGACTTATGTTGCATCGAAATGTCGTAAATGCACGTTTATTAATAAAACTAGTTGTCCTACTCGGCTTCACCCATGTTTTTAATTACTGCTCCACTCCCATGGCTAGAAGCGTGATGTTATATAACCTATTTGATTACTGGACGAGAGAATTTTTGAATTCGGTCCATTCGTTTTTAAGTTTATTCATTATAAATAAACATACAAAAGTAAATTTTTCTTTGTATTGTATACGTGTAAATTATTTTGATTTGATAATATACTTTTGTACTTTATAAGTGTAGAATTATTCATTTGACTAACTATAAAAAAAATACATAAAATTTACTAACGCTGGCGTAAATAAATATAAATAAATAAAATAAAAAAAATATATTCAACATAAAGATAATAATCAAAAAATTAAATATTTTTTTGGGTAATAGGGTTAATGGATACCTTTGGAAAAATATCAAACTACTTACCAACACAATTTCTTGGACCGTTACTGAACGGCATGTAACTACAGGCATGTTTCAAATTGAAACGTTCGGGTAGGAATCTGTCTGGGTCGAATTCCTCCGCGTTCGGACCCCAATATTTAGGGTCGCGGTGGATACCCCAGATTGAACACACTACGCCTGACCCAGCTGGTAACACTCGACCAGACGCTAAGGAAATAAAAAAGTTGTATAAAAATTAAGCGCGCGACTTAAAATTTGTTAATCGTTAAACTGATATAATAAACTTAGGTATTGACAACCAAATCAGAGTAGGATTTTAAATGCATGCACGATTTCGATTCGCAGTTTTCTTTTAGAAAACTCTCAATAGCATCATGGAGCTTGAACATGTGTACGGAAATAAGGAGCAAGTTTATACACCGGCAAAAAAGTTACCTGCAGCATATAAACTTCAATGGCCAACCTAGAAGGCACTAAATAGGTTACGTACACAGGATGGCAGATCTAAAGACAATATGTCAGAGTGGGGTTATATCGACCCAAGTGCAAGCAAGTGCGACTGCGGTGCTTTCCCACAAACAATGGGTCATTTGCTGACGTGCCCCACGAGCCCAGAATTGTGCACGCTTGATGAGATATACCAAGCAATGCCTAATGCGATGCCGAGTACTGGGCTAAAATCATTTAAAAACTGTTGCCATTGATACAATAAGAATAAGACATTGGAACGTTTATTATTTGGAAGCATATGTTTAAGTTTGATTGCACAATTTAATTTTATATAATTATTTATTTTTTGTTAAATGCATATTTAACTTAGTGGACTCTATGGGACGATGTATTCTCTAAGCGAAAAAGTCCTATTATAATAAAATATTATCACAATAACTTACGTAATTTAATATCTTCTAAGACCTTTCTTATAATTAGAGGCACGGGAGGGAATAACCTCAACGATTCCTTCACCACTCGCTCTAAATACTTCAATTTCATCAGATCTTCCTTTACTAAAGGACGGTCCGAGTCACCAAACACATCGTACAACCTGTAAAAAACGAGTTATCTAAATAAAAGTAATATTATAATATTTTATTACAACAAAGTGGTTTTAATCTCTTGCACTGACAGCATGGAGAGTCCATTCTTTATGTGTAGACTCGGTAAACTTTCGGTTTTGAGAACGTCGTAATACACAGTAATTTTTATCAAGCGGGCGTGACCTTTCTTTTTTCCCTTAATATGCATAGAAATAAGTAAATTGCTATGACAAAAATATGCGCGTCCGACATGCTGGATACTAGCACCAGGCCAGTACCTATCGTCGACAGGGCCTTCGCGCCCTTCACATGTACCTACGTAAAAAAGTATCTATGAACGCCGCATGTAATAAAGAAATGTTTATTGAGGTGATTATATACGGATCCTCTTTTTTTTGTTTGGTTGTTTGGTTGCTTACACTGAACGCTGATCGTATTGATAAAATCTCGTGTCCAAATCCCAAATCCACTTAAAATATGTATTACAGTACTATTTTGTTAAGAAGCTTTACAGTTTAGTTTATGTGCTTAATCAACCATTCAATCAACAACTTGCAGTCCATTATTGGACCAAAACCATCTTTATTTTACGCTACAACTTTCGATCTTCTTTCGTATTCAGTCCAAATATGCAATCTGTAAGCACTAAAAAGGTGCTCTTGATGATCGGCTCGAAACATAACTGGCAGAATATGTTTCTAATATAGCTCTGCCTACCCCTTTAGTGATAACTGTGATAAGGCACAATGCTAAGGTATGTTAGTTATGTGAATAATATGTAACTAGACATCTACACACAATATCCTGTTACATTACTTGTCACATTATGAGTGTGTATGGCGTGCAATAAAATGTAGGTAAATGACAAACGTATACAATTACTTTAAACGTCCTTTATAGTTATGTAACGTATACAGCGCGTGTCATTAACTGTAGTGATTTATAAGTTTGGTGTTGTGTAAACCATGAAGAAGGTACATGCCAAAATTCACGTGTAGAGTCGACGCGTATTGTAAGGAAAATCTTTGTACAAATTCACATCTTCAATATAAAAAAGCTTTTTAGATAATACGATTGCCGGAAGTTATTACCTCGACGATTTTGCTCACAATAACACCTAGTTCGAAGAAGCACATCACAATTTGTCAATAAATGTCTTTAAACAAATAACAATCTTTTGGACACCGGACCCTGTGATCCAATAACAATGCTTTTAACTGGTTGCCAGCTGAATGGTGTTCTAAGACAGAAACTATTTAAAAGTTATATGAGTAATTATGTAGCATGCAATGACTTACACGACAATAATACTTATTAATAATAATATACTTATACAGAAAGCTATGGTCATATTTAATGTGTATGACATTACGATCCTTTATATATGACTATAGTTATCTGTTACCTCATGCCTATGATATACATTTAATGCGCTAATGAGAATTAGTTAACAAAAATGCCAATACCCACTTTTGTCCGACCCGGGCATTTATACCAGCATCTGTCCATCATCAGTTACGCAGCCAGAAGAGCAGCGATAGCTCAGTGGGGAGACCAACAGACTGCAATGCAGAAGGTTTCGGGTTCTAACCCACGTCGCGCACCTCTGACTTTCGGAAGTTATATGACTTTTCGAAATTATGTGAGTATTGATTGACAATTATCGCTTGCTCCGTGCCTCGGAGAGCACGTTAAGCCGTCGGTCCCGGCTGCCATGAACATCTATGGCAGTCGTTATTGGGAGAGTGTCGACACAAAAGATCCCACTGGGTCGAAGTGTCGCCGGTCTGCACTGACTGGCCCCCACATAAGATACATACATACGCAGCTAGAATCTATAGATACTCTCTCACTATCCGTTTGTTACGTTTTAGTAGCTAAACTAATATTATAAGGTTACTTAACCTAAAAAATGGAAAAGGATCTCTGCTATTGAAAATGACAAAGCTTTAGAGTTATAAGTACTATTACATTACAAACTTACTCTTCATAAGTCTTCTCTTGTATTTCAGGATACTTCGCCAACAGTTGTATAGTGTACCCCATAGCAACCGCCGAGGTATCAGTCCCAGCTATCGTCAAAGTCAATGTTTCTTCCCTCAGCTCAATGTTCGTGAAGCCGTTTTCACCGCCAGACAACTTTATCAATAAATCTAAAAACGTCGTGTTTCTGTACACACCTAGATCTGAAAAATAACAATTGCTCTTAGGGCTGGTATTTCTAAGATGAATTAATGTCATAATATCATTTGTCAGGTATAGCATTGTATTTAGGTTTCAGATTAGGCATTTACTTCCGGTCGCTTACTAAATAGATTTGTGTTCAAAATTCTTTATCTCAGTATGAGACAGGAAAAACATAACGTCATCATTGTATTTTTACCGTCTGGCAAACTTTTATTATTCTATAATTACAGAGAGATAATAAGCAGCGATAGCTCAGTGGGGAGACCAACAGACTGCAATGCAGAGGGTCTCGGGTTCGAACCCACGTCGCGCACCTCTGACTCTCGGAAGTTATATGACTTTTCGCAATTATGTGCGTATTGATTGACAATTATCGCCTGCTCCGTGCCTCGGAGAGCACGTTAAGCCGTTGGTCCCGGCTGCCATGAACATCAATGGCAGTCGTTATTGGGAAAGTCAGTACCCTCTAATATCCTGACACTGGTCTAGCCTTAGGGTATCGTTAGCCTTCGGGTTGCGGAGGTCAGGTGGCAGCCGCTCTGTGTAAAAACTGATATCCACTCAAATCCGGTTAGACTAGAAAAGCCGACCCCAAGTGACTTTGGAATAATAAAGGCTAACGAAGAAGAAGAATTACAGAGAGATATAATATTAATTTATATTATGTCCAGCATGTCCTATATCCTGCACAAGAGCCGACCTCAACATCGCCACTGCTGCAGCCATAGCGGTCGCCAATTTCTGGGCCAAGACCATTTGACCGCAAAAGGGGACAAGAGCATTGACTCGAAAAGAAGAAGAATCATTTATATTATTTTTCATTTATATGCTAAATAAATATTATTGGGGCTTGTCGCTCGCTCGCCCGATCTCTCTTTCTGCATATTCAAAAATAGTACTGGAAAACACCTTTTTTTACAATTTAGGCGACTTTACTGGTAATTTATTAGATATATTACTCATTTTCAAAAATAGAAGCTCCTTCTTAATCAATTTAGCGATAACATTATGTACCGCACTAATACATAAAGTTTAAAATCCATAACTAATATTGTTATTGCCTTTCCGATCTTTGATTTCTTATTGCCTGTTTTCAATTTTCATCTGGTATCTAACTCAATAATTCCCTCATAAATAACACTAAAGATACATATTTAGTTCAACTAAACCTTACTATGACGCACCCTTTGAATTCGCGTCATTTTTGCATAGACAAACTACATCTTTATTAATTAACGATAATAGGTTTCGTTACACAGACTCGGTCGCAACGATTAATCACGCGATAGCTTACAAACCATTACGGTGACACTATTATATAATTCGATTACAGCATCGTATATGGTATATAATTATACAAAGTACTAGCTTTTGCCAGCGGCTTCGCTCGCGTAAAATTAGATTAGGTTAGGCTATGTTAGTAACAGTATTCTTTTTAGCCTATGTTACTGACTGACTGTTATCTGATAATATAGGTCCAATGACGAAAGAATTTGAAATCAGTTGCGTAGTTTTTAAGTTAAATTTTACAAATAAACAAACAAACAAAATACTCCTTCCCCCAGACCGAATTTCGGCCACGGCGGCCAGTCTTAACGTAGACTGGCCATCTGCGCAGGAGATTTTATAGTGCACAAGTGTGTGCACAAACACAAGTGCACTCTCTGTTTCCTAACTCTCATGATCCGATGGGACGGCAATCCGACACGACCGGAGAGAGATCAAGTGCAGGACCAACGGCTTTACGTGCTTTCCGAGGCACAGGGGTGTTTAACACCGCCAACTTTCTAAGCCTGGGCTGCTATTGAGATTTCTTTACAAAAAAACCCAATAACTTTTTGCTGGCCCGACCCAGGATTCGAACCCGAGATTACATGCACAGCAGTCGCATTCACTACCGCTGCGCCAAGGAGGCAGTTCAAGTATTAGTATAGGTAGTATAAATATAGGCCGCCCCAAGACAAGGTGGAAATATGTAGTGTTGTAAGCAAGAAATGCAAGCTGTCCGACAAAGATGTCAAGGATAAAGCGAAGTGGAGAGCTAAAGTAAAGAATGCTGACCACCATGTAGGATACCCAGGCTAGGAAGAGAGAGAGAAACGAATATGGTAAACAGCAATAAGCTTGCAGATTGATATTATATTTCTAAGCTTACATTCCATCCAAATAAATATTTCTATTCTATTCTATTCAGCTATTGCGTGGGCCATTATATATAGCTGGCGATGTGTGGGTGGAAGACACCTTCCCCTTTGAGAATACAGGCGTAAGAATATTCATTTGTAATTTAACTGGCTGCACATATGGCGCAACGAGCATGCTGTCAACCCGCCGCGGTGCTGAGTATTGTGGAGTTGAATCCCGTACGAGAGAATTATTTGGTTGCTCCACGAATAATTGTTCCTAACCTGGGTGTATGTTCTGTCCATTAATTATATGTTAAAGAAGACTTTTGCGACGCAAGGCTTAAACCCAAGTTAGAGGGAAGCTTAAAAAAAGTAACGATATCTTACCAAATTCATGGTCAACTTCTGTTTTTGAATCCTTTTCCTTTCTTATTTCTTCTCTTTTCTTCCTGATTACCTGTTAAAACAAGCAATTAAATATTACATCGATTAGGTATTAACTTTGTCACTTTGTCAATTATTACTAATGGATATTTAGCTAATTTGTATTATTAGAGTGTGGTAGAATAGATGGTCATACTTCTAATTATAAACTTTCAATCGTCTCTGAAGTAGTTTTCGTTTGTTGACAATAGGTTTGCCCTCTTTTGCGTAGGACTTAGAACGTGGTTAATCAAATGTGTTACATCCTCATTAACACACATCTATTTTACTTCTTCTGGAATATAAAGACAAAAGTCTACGTATGTGTGTATGAATTCCAACACTTAATAAATTAAAAAAAACCTTAACCTAATAAATTTAATTTACAGTATTGTAATTATATGTGACGATGTAGGTTTGCTTTTCGGGGAAAGCAATGTGTTGTTATAGGGTTGTTTCGTTTGAATTAGTAATACTAAGCATTGCATTGCTAAGCAATGCACAACAAACGTACCTACTTAAGACGCCTTCTACACGGTCGGGTTAAACGCCCAACCACCGTGATCTTCTTTGAGTCAACCAAAGCTGCTCGGAGGTTCTACACCATCGCGTGGTTGGAAACAACTTCAGTTTTAACATGAGCGGCGAGCAGTATGCACGTCGATGGCACCCCTTTCAAATACGCAATACAGTACCCATACTGTCTATCTACCTAATAAAAAGATTGTCTATAAAAACCTTCATTTAATAAATACCTACTTACATAATCTATTATGTAGGTACTATATAATAATATTAATTTTACCTACCTTCTTCGCTTTCTTTTTATAAGCGGTACGCATTTATGTTCTATACGTTTTTTTGTGACGTGCGTACTGCTCGCCGCTCACGTTAGAACTAAAGTTGTTTACCAACCACGCGATAGTGTAGAACCGCCGAGCAGTTTGGTTGACTTAAGTAAGGTCACGGTGGTTGGGCGTTTCACCCGACCGTGTAGAATAGGTTTTACGTATAGTGTTATTCGCTACCATTAATGGTAGCGAATAACACTATACGTAAGTGTGTTCGCTAGTCAGACTATTCGATGTAGCTAGATATCTACTGACACTATGTGTAGACTAAATGTGGGTGAAAACCGTTCTATGTCTGTGTGTGTCTATCCTTTCGTCACACAAGCTGCTACGCTATTTTAATAATTACCTCATCGGTGAAACTGTGCATCAATCCTATACATGCTTGATGATCCTTATACCGAGGAAACAATCGGTACAGCCAGTCGGGTTGCAGCCAGAGATGGAATATTCTCTGACATATCATGTTTAGAACGCGACACATCGCGTTGAGGAACGGTGACTCTGGGTTGTCTTGCGCGTTTATTTTTACTCCTATCGTGGTTTCTGTTCAAGTATAAAAATATGTTAGTACATATTGAGTGTCTGTATATTCAATAAGATACCTAGACACACAAAATCTTTAATTTCTATATTAGTAAAAATAAAAGTATGCAAATAGCTAAATGTCACTAATTATTATAATATAAACGATTTTTTACAAATGAAACGCTAATGTTACTTTTAGTAACGTTGAATTCTTTTGCATGCTTATCGTAGTAGCAAAACATGTATCATCTATATTTTACCGCAACATCTAGTTACACCGTGTTTTATGCAAATATTTATTATTATTATTAACAAAATAATAAAGGTCGTCTCGCTTAAATACTTAATTTTAACGAGAGGATTGAGATTTTGAAAGTTAAATTTAAGTTAAGAACGTCAAAATACATATTATATAGGTTGTTTGTGGTGATTTTGCTAAGTTACTGAAGCTACATTTAAGTTAGTTGCTAGGTTTAGGTAAAGGGCTGATGAGAAACTCGCAAGCCAACCTATAATATATAAAGTTTCTCATTTTGTAATAGATACGGACTCAGTTTTGTGATCAATAATTCCCTTGATAACGTCATTTCTCCAAACATGGTTTAGGATTTTTAGCAACTGTCTACTTGTATCCATAAATAGATACGAGTATAAGAAAACTTTGTACAAATTGAGCCTAAACTAAAATTGTCTTGCGTGTGGAAATAATTATATCATGACGAATGGAAGATGGGGCATGTGCTTCCTGCGATAAACGACTTTGTTTATTAACTGTCATTAATCTTTATTATTCAATTAAGGTAGTTTAGCGAAATCATATTTATTTCTATGCTTATTTGAGAATCAAATAGATTTGCAAATAAAAAAATCTTCATTCAAAGTACATAAAATACTTTTTTTAAATGGAATGGTCTCTGGTCTGGCTATATTTCCTTTTCATATGGTATTCTGCTCCCTTGCTATGACCAGTGTCTGATTAGGCCAGCCCAGGGCCCATAGCAAAACACATCAATAAGCTACACAAAAAACACAATTAGAAATACTCTTTTGAAAATGATTGTGTCGTGATGGACAATATTCTTTTCGCTTGAATCCTATGCATGTAGCATTTGCTGCTTCTGCTACATGCCTAAAATCCAGCAAGCACAAAGTGTACATAATAATATAGATACTTTTGTTAACTTACCACAGACTGAATCCAAAGTATATGTACTCAACAACGGCCACATACTAATTTTCCCCTTGCCCGTATAACTGGCAAGCTTATTGGTCAGCTTTTGACTTTGTTCAGCAAACACCTCCACGAAATTCTCTACTACCCTAGGACTGAATACAGGCACCAGGATTTTCCGACGACGTCTCCAGATCTGAACTGTTTAAAACGACATTACATTAGGCAACCCATATTGCACACATAAAATTATTCAATAGATAAAACATTATAATAAATGCGAATGTGAGTTCGTTTGTTTGTTACGGTTTCACGTCGTAACTACTTGAACGATCGTCACGAAATTTTGTATACAAGTAATCAAGGGAACAGAAAAGGCCATAGGGTACCTTTTATCCAGAAAAAGAATTGTTATTAACCTAACGTAACCTACGCGAGCGAAACCGCAGGCAAAATCCAGAATATACATAAATACGTTTACGCTCAAACCTGCAATCTTACCAATCCGTATTATCGTTTGGCCGACTAAGCTAATCTGGTCCTACGTCAGAGAATAAAATTATGCCTCTGTATAATCATCTGAGGCAATGCTTATGCTAATTCCTGCGGCAGGAACATGAATAGTTTTTACTTAGCATGCGAAATGCTTCAGAACTCTTTCTTAATAACTCATTATTAACTCACCCTTCACTTATACATAAAGGTAACGCCCCCGTTCGAAAGTCTGGGGTATAAATTCAATAGTAATTTACCAAAATAATCCTGGGATCAAAACCACGGCGTTAACTTTCTTTTGCATCTCAGTAACACGGCAAGAAGTCAACATTTAAAATCGAATAAATACTTCCTTCATTTGTCCCGCTTCTAAAATTGTTATGAGTTCTCGAAACACTGTTTGAGTCACGCAGTTAACCTCGAATTTTCAAATGTAAGTTAGTTTATTAGCCAACATTTTTCCTGATACTACAACGAGCTAAGCGGTCTTATTTTAAGCTTAAATGGAAATTGTAACTCCAATAAATGTATATTTTTGAAATGCCAGTCATAATAAAAAACGTATGTGGCTGACCGCCGGTGTGTTGTTATGACTTAAAAGGTAAATTTGTATTGGGTTAATGAATATAATAAACAGATAAGTGCAATTGAAAAATAATTTAGCAAGAGCGATTTTCGAGTGCCAACGTCGTTAAGTGATATATTATGGGGTTTTAAATGCAATTATATAACTTAGGATTTTTACTAACTCTAAAGACCTATGTGAAAAGTGTGTCATATAACTGATGCTGATACTGTAGTCGTTTTACTATGTAATGAGTCGGAAATTACAATTGCGTAATATGCGTAGTAAAAACTTCAAATATATTATATCTGTCATCTACATATGTATACACGTTTTACCACAGTCTTTAGTATTAATTAAACATTTTAGAAAAAGCCAATCTTTCTGATTACTTTTAAAATTTTCAAAATATTACACTCAATTGCCACCTTTATTAATGCCAGGCCTGTCCATCTGGCTTTTTAATAAAGTTCCAAAATAAAAATAAAATTAAAAAGAATTTCAGCACTGTATTAAACTGTCCCACTGCAAACAAAAATAAATTTTTAAAATTATAGCTTTTAGCAAATCTCACTTAATGCAGTCGTTTTTTTTTATTTTTATTTAGGCACTATACTTGATATGATGCGCCGTAAAACTCGAAATAGTTTGTGTTTGCATCACAAAAATTTAATTGTAAATTGTATTATTTAAGTAGAGAATAAATTTAAAAAAAAATCCCTATATCAACATCAAAATATAAATTTGTGTGATTAGTAGTTACAATACGTGTATTATAAATACCAATCACACAAATCTATATTTTAATATTGATTATCAACACACTGTTGCGCGTACAAAGCGAAAATTCTTTAAAGAAAATGCAGTCAAACCGTACATCAAAAGTTTATGCAAGTATCGTTTCGTGTCGACGTGCATAGTTTACAGGTGTCGTGCCAATTTCTTTGTGTCAAACCAAGGCGGTACTACTGTAACGACAGTCATAAGACAAGGAAACCAGGCCACGATCCAAGGCAGTTACTGTACTTAAACGGCAGAAGCATCCACGATTTTGTTGATAGCATGATATAATGCAACATAATACACATTTTACCTTGCATTGATATATTTTTATATGCCGTTCGACTGAGTTACGGAATACTCTGCTGTTATTGCATGCGTGTCATGCTATTTTCCTTATCGTCGAACCTCCAAATTACTCGAATTCGCTCACTTTTGTTGTTAAAGACACTTTTATACGTACGTGACATGGAGTTATATTGATACATTTGCATTAAACATTGTTACAATTCGCGAGCGAAATTTAAGGCATTACATAGAGAAGCCTCGGCGAAGGTCAGTGTGTCACTTATATGTTTAAATTGCCTGACACGTCAAGTTTACTGTTTTTTCTGGAGATAGATTATCTTCAGAAACGCTTGCCTTGTGCGAAATTATCTAATTAAATATAATTTATTGGTTGCATGGTTATTCTGGTGACCTATGAATTTAGTAGGTTCTAAATTATAATCAAAGTCTTAACAAGGTATACTATTAGGATATTTAATTTACGCACTTTAGAATCATTTTCACAATCATCATGACACGGTTTATGAAGATTCAATATTGAGTCAATAAGCAACTAAATACTTAATGCATAAGGAAAAGGAGAAAACACAGATAATGCATGTAGTTACCTGGAGCAAATATTCCGCCGCAGCCAATGACTTTTCTGATAAACCTGTGCAGATCATCTTTCTCAAGACAAGTCTTCAGCACATGTTCCATGTCCACAGGATCTACTAAAACTGGGGCAAACATACAACATTTACAATTTGGGTTATGTGATCTAGTTAAAAATAATTACATTAAATTTTTGCGTAAAAGCTAAGGGATTTATCAAATCAACTTTATATGCCTTATAAGTACCTATAGCTTAATTGCTGTTTTCTTTGTTACAAGTTGTATATTATATTTTCTAGATATTAATAAGCGTGTTCCATTTCTATGCGATATCTTTAAAAAAATACAATCTTAATGTGTTTAAAATTTTGTTGGCTTTTTAATGTTTGGTTGTTTGAATTGATTGTATATGACTTTGGCTTGACTGGCAGACAAACCAGCGGCACACCGAAGTACGCGGTAAGGGTCGTGTCGTTATACATAATATAGCTATAATTCCTTAGTAAGGCAACATCGAACAAGAAATTTTAAGAAAGCCTGAATATGGCCAAATTGTGCCATTCATGAGGTTAAATTATACCTAGGTAACATATTAAACATCGCCAACTGACTCCTTGCCCAACAATCATGATAATGCAATTGTAGTCCATTAGATAATAGTTAGTTCATTATATAAGAATAATCATATTTAAATTACATGCAGAGGTCGAGTTGCTATGAATTTATGTGCATAAGACATGACCATTGAAAATTGTTTTTATGTAGGTTGTTAAATGGCAGTCAATAAAAAAATGATAAAAAAACGTGTAAAATTGTTCATGCATTCCAAAACCAAATTGTAATAGTTCCAAATATGAAATGCAACAAACGCGCGCAGTGCACTCTTTGTGTTACATTTACCCACTCACGCATAGTCTATAGTAATCGTTTAGCATAAGACGGGCTTTAAGCTTGTTTGCTTCATAGCTGGTATAAAAAAAAACAAAATTTGCTGTGTACATAAAATTATTAAAAAGATTGGTAGTCAATAGAAAAAGCAACCGTGGCCAATTCGCCAATCTCTTACTCCCGTATACCACAGAAATATAGAGAATATTCGTGTCGGGTTACATCATAGTATGGTAGCAGTTAGTATTCTAAGTAGTAATTTAGGCGATAATAACTATATTATTAGGCATCAAGAAGGCTCAATCCCAGCAATGGCGACACAGGCTGTCAATAATGGTGATGTGGTGTACATGCTATTACTATAAATAAAATTATTGCTTACTTATGTAAAGTACGTGTCCAAGCCAGCCCCTCACAAGGCCATCGTGTTTCATACTCATATAACTAAACTTCTGAAGTCTCGCCATAATAGCTGAAAATTGCACATATTTGTATAAACAATTGTATATTATATACATTAAAGTAGGACTCAGCCAGGTGGAGTGATGATTAAGAAATAAAAAGTTATGTTGTATATGACAGAGTGGATGTAGTATCGTGAAATGGAAAAGTCTTATGTCCAGCAGTGGAATGCTATTCTCCGAATAATCGTAATTTTAAAATACACTATATCCTATTTTGCGTGTCTATAATACATTAAATGGATCATGCCAGCATCCTTACTGACTAGTCTATTACCAGCATTTTAGATTTTCAAATAAATTACTTACTATTACCACAAAATAAATAGGTACAGAAGTCAAACTACACAGAAAGCGCGCTCGAGCAACGCACACATAGACACCGCTCACGGACACGATATCTCGGAGCCGTTGGGAACAATGCGAGCGCGAGTGTCATCCGCTTAAGAAATCGTGTCTGTAAAGTTTTTGTGCAAAGATGGAGCAACAAAAAAAAGTTATTATAACTGTACCGTGGACGGTTGTTTAAATTCAACGTTAGAAGGTGAATTGTCGTATTTTAAGCTACCAGTTGTTTCAGAGAAGTAAGTAGGTATTTGCTTGTATTTCGATGATTCGTTTTAACGTAACACAGAATATTGAGGTAGGTAAGCGCCTCAGCCGCGCGGCCCCCGGAGAATATGTTGTAAGGTGGCTATCTAAGCTCGATTTATATAATAGTTTCCTATTTTGAATCAGTAATAAACGAAGTAACAACATTTTTGTAATGTAAATTATTCACGCCACCAAATAATATTAATAATAATATAATATTCTACCACATACACACAACACCATCTAGCCCAAACTAATCAGAGCTTGTACTATGGGTACTAGACAATGGATAAACATACATATATACTTTTTTTTTTGTAAATACATACCTATTATACATAGAAACACCCAGACCAAGACAAACATCCATGTGCATGCACACAAATGTTTGACTTGTGCGGGGATCGAACCCGCAACCTCAGGCGTGGCAGTCGGTTATACTAACCACTACGCCATCGAGGCCAGACAATATTAGCCCTGCATATACTATAACTATCCCACTGTTGGGCACAGGCCTCTTCTTAGTATGAAAAGGATTAGGCCATATCACCACGCTAGCCCAGTGTGGATTGGATGATATTATTGGATATTCTAACAATTTGTCTACAAATATGTTTTCCGTGGATATATACAATTCTAGACACCATATATTATGTTACTATATCAATTTAGTACTTAGCTTCTGATTTTTATGCTCGGTAATTGCCGAAGAAATTCCAACATAATATCAGCATTCTTAGAGTCAGTGCCTACAGTTTATTCCAACCAGCTGGTCTGGTGAGTAATTCAATATATCAATACTTTTAAATAATAATATAATAGAACAGAATCATATTTAAAATTAATAGATATTTAAAATATCTATTAATTTTAAATATGATTCTGTATAAAAAATATATGATATTCATCAAATTAAGAGTTAGGCGTTCGCCACTGGATGCACAATAAGACCATTAAGTATGCAGTCCCAATGCTACACGCTGTATATGTATGTAAATGAAATTTGTCGTAATATATCTTAGAGCTACCTATAGAGCTTATTTTGAAATTATAATGAAACCGGAGACAATAACAGTTTTATAGAGGTGAGTCGTTAAAACGTGTACAAGTCTTACGAGTACGAGTACGTGTAAATACTAGTTCCATAGACTAGCTCCACGAGTATTTAGAGGTACGAGTTGCAGTGTCACCAAAAACGAAATTGATAAAATACAGGATACCGAATTTTCATGAGTAGGGCTGAATATTTGTGTATAGGTTTAATCAAAAATGTTTAAATGAAAGTAATAGCAGTATTAACTATTGAAAACTTGGCGTCATACTTTTACAGGCTTTGGACTGACAGCTTTTTAATGAGTGATTTTTTAAGTTATAAGGTCTATTGCTATTGTCATTGGATATCTATTGTCTGTGATTCGATTAATTTCACACACTCACACACGTGTACGTCGAACGAGTATGCGTTCGCGTCTTGGCTTAGCAATCTTTTATTACGACTTACAAGTTCGGAAACGGGTGCTTCTGTTTGTGTAGGTGACTTTGCGACTCGGTCCTCATACGTCTTTGATGAAACCTAGTATTAAAACCTGTTGAAGTAAATACGCCTCATCTCTACAGATTTAATAAAAAGTTAAGGTGGAAATGACATTTAAATTAGGTAAGCATACAAGTATTATGATGTAACTAAAAGCATATCATAAGTATATTATTGAACATACCTACTATGATTTTTTTTTATATTATCCATTTAGATATCAAATTAATTCAGTAAATAATTAATATATTTACATTAAATATCTACATTAGGGCAAGTTTAATGGTGCTAAATATCGTTTGTTAAAGCTTTCGGTACATTTAAACTAAACTTAACATAATTTTATATTTACAGAAAACATAAATATCCTAAAGTTACCTGTAAGAAACTACTTTCAGCGATATAGACGATCTACATAAATGTATATTAACAACATGCATCTCTACAACAACTTCTTATTAGTGTATAACAAAGAGTATCCCTTCTATTTGACGCGGCGTTAGCTCAATCAAGTAGGCATTGGACTTGCAATCGCTCGATTGCAAGTCGTCGTCTTGGGTTTGATTGCACTACCGACTTAAAGCATTTGGGTTGCCTCGAGAGGTTAACAAACATAGATACTGATGATTGCAACCCAAATTGCAAGTAATCTTCTTTTATGCTTTTAAATATTTAATAAAAACACACTTACACTCAGTATCACCAACTAACTGATGTGAGATGCCTATAAATGGTAAATGTCCATCCAGAGCCGGTAGTTTCGCAGCTAATCGGTACATGTTCCTTCTTCTATACCAAAAACTCAAAGTCCACACAACGAAGGCGATTAATAATAACCACACTAACATTTTGACTTTACACTTCAAAACTGGAATATCCTCGAGTTCTCAGAGAAAGAATTTCTATATAAATGTTTATTTTTATGGAGTATTAGCCCGAAAGCATTGGTTGTCTGCGTGTTTCTTCGCGTGTAGACCCAAAGAAAATGCGCGGCAATTTATATGGACATTTTCCTCGGACCGGCCGTCACATATCGCACTAATTCTACTCTAGTAAACACCGGGTCGCAGAGTTCATGGTGTGGTTAACACAACCTTCGCTCCACGAGGAAGCGACAATTATAATATAATATTTAAAACTGACGCGTCCACGGCGTGATGAGAATGCATGTTAGTTATTATATTATATTACCGGAGTGAGGACTTAACCTCGAAATATACTGGCAATGAATTAGAATAGATCTTTTTGTTTTATTGACCATAGAATATTTCCCCTTAGTTATATTTAAATTAGAGCAGCGATAGCTCAGTGGGAAGACCAACAGACTGCAATGCAGAGGATCTCGGGTTCGAACCCACGTCGCGCACCTCTGACTTTCGGAAGTTATATGACTTTTCGAAATTATGTGCGTATTGATTAGCAATTATCGCCTGCTCCGTGCCTCGGAGAGCACGTTAAGCCGTCGGTCCCGGCTGCCATGAACATCTATGGCAGTCGTTATTGGGAAAGTGTCGACACAAAAGATCCCACTGGGTCGAAATGTCGCCGGTCTGCACTGACTGGCCCCCACATAAGATATATATATATATATTTAAATTGCTGTTGCTAACTTACGTAATGGAATAACGTATTATAATAGGTTTGTAAACCTTTCAAAGAAAGTAAGTTAAGCCCTTATCTCAGGTCTTGTGCGTAATATAATAATATCACACCTGTGTATAACTGTTCCAATCCTTCGCTCCAAATACAAAAATGCAAATTCTTGCAATGCGAAATTACGGCTTCGATAGATCTTAATTCGTGCGACGACGCTGTCTATAGCAATTCCCATGGCAGGTCCCTGCGACGAATCGTCGCATTGTAAAAATTCGCATTCTTGTGTGTTGACCACACAAGTAGGTACCACGCTGCTAGTGCAGTTTAGAAGACTTCACATATCTTCGAATAGATTATGAAGAACTCACAGACATGCAAGTTAGCTTAGGATCTCTTGCTTACCCTTTTAAACGGCTGTTTAACAATTTATAACCTAAAAAAGAAAATAGTGGTATTGATAGATCCAACTCAAGATTTCTGCGTGTCTAATGGTCTCGCCACTAGACTGTTACAGCTATAGTATTTAAACTATATAATATAGTTAAGTAGTACATAGATTTTAATAGCATTTTAATAGTATAGTACGTAGTCTATTTCCTGTCTTTCCTAAAAGCCGCTGTCTTACATAACTGTATTAGGTACACCAATATTTTGCAAATTATGGTTTTAAGTCTCACAGTCCCAAGACGAAACTATAGCTGTCTAGCGGAGACAGTTCAAGACTTCGTACTACTGAGGATTTGATTCAAGAAACAATTTGTTATATCTGGGAATCATGCACAGTCGCATTCATTACAGCTACATCACCGAACCACTCGAGACGCTATATAAATGCTACGCCATACATAATATTTAAATTAGAAACGTTTTCACCGTATATAGCGTGTGTTGCCAACAGACATTTACGTAACAGATAAATCTTAATAATGCCTACCTTTAAGACTAGCTCAGACATCCTCACACACATCCTACCTACTCTGTTACATCACTCAGATTAGATGGTAATACACGCTGGAATTCCTAGCCTTGCGCTTACCACTTATGTACGTTACACATCACAAGTGAAAACGCACCTTAAGTCAGAACTTAATATCTTAATATGAATATGAAAAACTGTGTATATAAATAATGTAGGTACTATCTCGCCTATATATATCTAAAAAACTAAAAACATGTATACATTATACACAACATCAAGTTTCTGGAAGTGGAAAATATCTATACTTCATAATGGTTAAAAAAACTTCTCAACAACAGCCTAAACGCATTTGACATCCTTAAGGTCTTACTTAAGGGCCTTGCTGTTATATGCTAATCGCACAGTGACTCCTTTTTTTACACACACAATTATTCTGACACCTAAATCCCCGAAAGGGTGTTAAGTGGAGTATATTACACCCACATTTCGCTAGCTATAGGTATTATAGGATTTAGGTCCAACGCAATAGATTCTTAAAAGGTTAAATTCCTCTGAGAAGCTACTATAAGTTCTATAATCGCTTCCACATAACGTTAATTGCTTCTCAAGTGAGCCAAACGAAATTTTCCTGCCTCCATATCATATCTGTATTATTGTTTTAAAATACCAGGCCACTCAAAAAGTATTGCGATAAAAAGTTTTTATGTATAAGAGATATGTACGTTTCTACGTAACTATTCTATGTATTCTTACATAGAATAGTTACGTACCATTTTTTAAATTTCCCTCCACATTTTTTGCAAGCTAATTTGAATAATCACGTCTCATAAAAAAATGGATCTGCGCCGGAAACATTTTCGCGCTTTGATTTTTTACAATTTCAAGGGTCGCCTGAAACCGGACGAATCGTACGATAAACTTCAAATGGCATTCAGGGATGAAGGCCCTTTCAAGGCAACCATGTATCGTTGGTATAACGAATTCAAGTCGTCGCCCTTTGACGGCTTTTACGGAAGAAAACGTGCTAGCAGTGAAAATATAATCCAAGATAATAGGCGAGTTACGTATCAGGAGATTTAGCACATACTACAGTTTGGATCGGGTAGCCTTCACGAGATTCTACACGTGCATCTTTACGTGAGGAGGATAGTTTCACGCTGGGTGCCGCACAACCTCACCGATGCTCAGAAACAGGCCCGAGTGGAATGGTGCCGTGATATAATAAACAAATTTGAAGCGGGTTCATCTCGGCTTGTTTACATCATTACAGGTGATGAGCCCTGGATTTATCAATTCGATCCAGAAACGAAGCGTCAGTTGACAGTTTAGATGTTCCAAAATGAATCAACATCTACCAGTGAAGTGAAACGATCTAGAAGCGGGGATCAGATTTTGATCGCAAACTTATTCATTTTGACTGGCTACTTGGTGTCAATTACTTTACGAAACCAAAGTACGCGAATCATCAACGCCGAACTATATATACTACCAAATGCTTGGCAAAAGTTTTCCTGTTGTGAGCAACAACAAGGCTCCGCGGGCTACAGCTCCACCACGACAACGCACCTGGGCCCACCGCTCTCAAAACAAGGGACTTCCTGGACAGCACGCCGGTCAAACTCCTGGGTTACCTTCCTTACAGGCCTGAATTAGCACTGTGTGACTTACGTCTATTCCCTAATAAAAAATCAGCTCAAAGTGATACAATTTTCGTCGCCGGAAGATGCGCTGACAGCGTTCGAGCAGGCAGTAAATAAAATGTCTGCGGCGGACTGGAAAAGTGTTTCGAAAACTGGTTCAGTCGCATGCAACTCTGTTTAGACGCTGATGAAAAGTACTTTGTAAAGATTTAATAAGAAAACATTTACCTATAGAACACTTTTTCATTTACGCAATACTTTCTGAGTGTCCCACGTATATATGTATATAATGAATCCCTAATAACATGAATGAACACTTACGCCAAGGGAGTTAAATAAGGATTTCGATAATTTTAAAAATTACGCTGGTTTGTGTGTGTGATAAACAAACATCACAGTCTCCCTGACAAGATAAATCTTCTACGCAGGCGAACACAAAGAAAAGTAATACTTTTCTGCCCAACCTTAACTTGAGACTATACCCATATACGCAGGTAACGTAATAGTGCACAAATATTCGAGAATTTCTTGGCGGATAAACCCCAACTACTTTTTACTAGCCCGACCCCACAGCGCACCCGAGACTCACGCACAGCGATCGCAATAACCACCGCTGCGCCACCGAGGCAGTTACCGTGTGCAACGTCGTAAAGCACATGGCGCTGACGCCATAGTACCTGGAGTTGCCGAAGGTTGCCTAATGGCTTTATACACAAGACTGAGCCTCTCCAATATATTATCCAGTGCCACTGGTTAATTAAAACTAACCATATGAACGATAGCGAAAATAATTTTTCCCCAATTTTCTTCTCCCATTCCATGGAAAATGATGGCTGAGTTATAAATTTATATGAAAGCCTTCCAATATTTTTATGAAGTCGACGCCCCTGTAGAACAATGACAGGGTTTGCCCTGTTAATAAGCACATCCTTGTACATAAATACTTATAATTGTTGATAATGTATTACAGTATTTACACTAATTACAGACATTACAGCTAAGTCGTCATTATACTGGTAGGTTAGTCGAACCGCAAGGGTCAACGGGGACAAAAATATGTGGTTACTCTATCTATTGTGTTATACATACATCTCATTAATTAGATTCTACCTTGCTAACTTCTAACTGCTATGGTGGTGTAGAGGTAGTGAATGCGGCTGCTGTGTATAAGTTAGATCTTCTCGATTCCTGGGTCAGTCAAAATATGATTAAGTTTTGTCAGTCAAAATACGATTGGGTTTTGTCAGTCAAAATATGATTGGATTGTGTCAGTCAAAATATGATTGGGTTCTGTCAGTCAAAATATGATTGGGTTTTGTCAGTCAAAATACGATTGGGTTTTGTCAGTCAAAATACGATTGAGATTAGTCAGTCAAAATATGAATAAGTTTTGTCAGTCAAAAATTTTCAACAGGAGCACAAAGTCTGTAACTGTGCCCGGTAGAGGTCCATACACTGGCCTCCTATTGCGTGCGACCTACAGCCACACTTGTAGAAATGTGGGTATAATATACCTTTGGATACCCTTTCGAGGTGTGAGACTATGTATGTACATACGTCCTTTACCTATGGTTGTTAGTAGAAAGAAGTATAGTATATATGTATACATATGTATATAGATATAATTTGTAACGGGATGTTTACCTTATTAATGCTTGACGTTTCGACCAGATTAAACCGATCATGGTCACAAACCGACAGTCCAACTTGTGACCTCTATATCATGCGAAAGTTTAAAAGTTAGGTTAAATAATAAAATCAGCTCTGTATATAAAGTTTTTTTTCTACGTTTTTTACGTTTTCTTTCACCTTTAAACCAATTGCTACATAACTGATATCGTCCAGATCTAACCCGATAGTCATAGCAGTGGCGTAACGTAGTTGGGGCGGCAGGAGCTACCCGCCCAGGTCGGCACTTTTAAGGGGCGGCAAAATTTCACAAAGCAATAGTAACATCTTGTTAATATTTGAACAATTTCATGACGAACGAGAGGAATTGGTAGATGTATAATACATATTTAATTATGACTGTCAATGCCGAAAATTTATTTAGAGTTACTGTACTATTTTAAATTGAAATACCTAAATAAGACGGTGGCAAAATTTTCTTCCGCCCCGGGCGGCTGACACCCACACTACGCCACTGAGTCATAGGTCATCTCTAATAGTCTGGTAAATTTTACGTATACAATACTTAATAGCATAATTGACACCTTTGTTAAACACTGTCATTTAACTAATTGCACAAATAAATCATGAGGAGATACCTATTATCGTCACAATGTAACATAATATTTATTTTACTGGTACTAGGTGTTAAATTGTCTCGTTAGCTGGTTATTAAATACTTGTCACTAACAATAAAATAGAGTAGAGTGAGAGTTCCCTCATGCTTTACACCTCGTAAAGCATGAGGGAACTCTAATGGAAGGGAAAATCCGGGGAAGCCCGACCAATGCAATATAAAATTTTTATTTCATTTATATTTAATTTATTTTAAATATCGCCGATAAGGCATTGTTTGTATCTATAGATATTGTTTTTCATGGCTGTCTTATTTTGAAAACAAACAAACTAGTTATAACATTTTTCAGTAACTCCTTTCAAACTATATTTGTTCTCTGTTAATAGAGATGAATAATAAAAACAATATATACAGATGGCTCTCTATGTATTTGTAGAGACAAATATAATGTAACCGTATGTCATATTATGTATCATACTATACTTCTCTAAGAGAGAAGTATAGTAATAGAGGGGGTTTATGGGTTATTAGAGGGTACTGACTTTCCCAATAACGACTGCCATAGATGTTTATGGCAGCCGGGACCGACGGCTTAACGTGCTCTCCGAGGCACGGAGCAGGCGATAATTGTCAATCAATACGCACATAATTTCGAAAAGTTATATAACTTCCGAAAGTCAGAGGTGCGCGACGTGGGTTCGAACCCGAGACCCTCTGCATTGCAGTCTATTGGTCTCCCCACTGAGCTATCGCTGCTCTTTATTACTATACATAGTATAATAATAATATCCTATCAAATACACACAACACCATCTAGCCCAAACTAAGCAGAGCTTGTACTATGGGTACTAGACAATGCATAAACATACATATATATATTTTTTTTGTAAATACGTACATATTATATATAGAAACACCCTGACTAAGACAAACATCCATGTCCATGCACACAAATGTTTGACTTGTGCGGGAATCGAACCCGCGACCTCAGGCGTGGCAGTCGGTTACATTTTCTATCCGTTATTATACATACATAAATATATAGGTCTTTCTTTCCTACAGAGTCCTATTTATGCTATCGAGTTAGCGAACAAGCATTCGTACCAACTTCAATCGCGATCGTGATGCCATCACTCACTTGTTACCGATACTAGGGAAAGGAAATTAAAGATGGGAAGGGATGAAATAAAATTATTGGATGAGGTTGCTATGTGAGCTTTAAAACTCTTACTAATGTACCGAAACTCTCCGAATGTTTAGTAACAGTGTAAAGACTCTTCGGCCATTTTCCTGTAAGAAGGTACTCCAGCGAGTTCATTCTAAGCGTTACCAAATTGTAATAATTGACAGCGTTCTTTTCCCAATATTTCACTGCTGACTTACCTACAACTAATGTTATTTAGTAAGGTCATCTCACTATATAGATTAGACGTTACACTCAGCGATCTTCCTCGTTCCTTAACACCACAACCATTGGTCAAACACGCATAAAATAAAATTCTTGGAATAAACACACGCTAAATTGATGGCTATTTTTCTTTTAAGAAAATTCTTATTGAACGTAGTACAGGTCAAGCTACACTAAGGGTGTTTTATATTTAATTGCTTAAATTAAAATAAATTATAGTTCAGAATAATTATTTAAGCACTTAATACCTACTGGTTCTAGGAAATAGAAGTAAATATATACTGTCGTGCATGACATTCTGTAGTAGGTACTAATCATACCAAACTAATAACTGATAAGTATTTATTTAATATAATTAAAGTTGTTTTATGGATGGAAGATATTGAACTTTAGGTCTGTAACTATTAATAGCCATACTCCTATATAATTATGAGTTTGTTATCAGGATCAAGCAGAGGTGTAAGGACCTATACATATATAGCATATAATTTTTTTTCAGTGATACTTAGGTTATCTATGTAACAAGACCATTGAAGTATATAAAAGAGCCAGGTGGCCCACCTGGCCCTTTTATACAATAGGGGTTAAAGTATGAAGTTGCCGTTGTAAGTAATACATAGATACTTTGAATTGACATAAAACCTTCATGGTGTGAGATATTCGAGTGAAACTTCTTTCACATGATACCTATAAGATTCATCTTGTTAAAAAATGTGCAACATTCGATTTTCGACGTTCAATTGTTTTTTTATTCAGCTTAGACGGGAAAGATGGATACTTCGAAAATCCGAGTCATTTTTGAATACGAGTTCCGACGCGGAACTAACGCGGCAGCAACGGCTCGCAATATCAAAGCTGCGTTTGGAGAGGAGACTGCTAATGAACTCACAGTGCGTTTTTGGTTTAAACGCGTTCGTAATGGAAACTTCGACTTGAAGAACGAACCACGTGCAAGACCGTCCACACAGGTGAGTAACGCTGAATTGAAGGAGATGGTGGAAGCCGATCCGAGTCAAACTACCCAGGAATTAGCGGCATGGTTTAACGTTACCCTACCTACAATATCGGCACATTTGCATCAAATGAATAAGTTAAAACATGAAAAATGGGTGCATCATGATTTGACTTTTGCAGAAGAAAACTGCGTGTTGAAACTTGTGTTGCCTTGTTGCATCGGTACAGAAATGAAGAAATATTGTATCGAATTGAGACATGTGACGAAAAGTGGATTCTTTACGATAAGCGTAAGCGAAAAATGCAATGGTTGACCCTAGGTCAAACGCCGCAACAGTGCCCTAAAGCAAAGCTTACCAATAAAAAGCTAATGGTAACTGTTTGGTAGTCTCTTCATGGTGTTATTCACTAAGTATAGCTTTCTCAGGTCTGGTCAAGCTATAACAACAGATGTTTACTGAACCAAACTTTGAACAATGATGGCGAAACTGGCAGTGACACAGTCGTGACTCGTGAATCGAACTTCACCATTATTACTCCATGATAACGCAAGGCCTCACACTACCCGACAAACCGTTGTAACTCTATAGGAGCTGCAGTTAGAAACCATACATCATTCTCCGTACTTGCCAGACCTTGCTCCAACGGACTACCATTTTCTTCATGATCTGGACAATTTTCTACGTGATAAAAAATTTTCTTCCCAGGAGGCAGTACAAAGTGCTTTCACACAGTTTGTCGAATCTAGATCCCCGGTGTTCTATCGTAAAGGCATAAATGAACTTCCGTTTAGATGGCAGTAATGTATAGATAATGATGGTAAATATTTCGATTAATTAAATATGGTACATCTTAGAAAAAAACGAGTCAATTTTTCAGTACAAATTGGCAATTTCATACTTTAACCCCTAATACTTCAATGGCCACCGCGGAATGTCTGGTGTCCACCTCAAGATGTTAGGTATCAATCCAAAATTCTAGGATATGTAGACCATCGCTATTTACAAAATGTTTCCATCTCGGAAAATAACCTTAGATACGCCAATGAACAAGGGGCAAACCTAATGCCGCTTACCGAGCACATTTCAAAACTGCGGCTACGAGCCCGTACGCCCCTTGACTTTCGCCACTTTCATAGAGAATTTAAAGTTACTCTCACTTATGTAACAGGGCCAGCGATAATTATACGATGATGACGATTGCTGTGTGTCAACTTACACTTACAACAAAAATATATAGGACATGGCATAATTTTAACAGAGTTGAAATCTTTAGTCTTTTCTTGTTTGGTAACAATAAAAAAAAAAGATTGTGTTACGTAATTATTTTTTATTGTGCTTTTATATCTATGTAGTCTAGTACCCTAAAAGTGATCTCAATTAATACAACATTGGTCGAAAGGTACCTAAAATGCACATACTTACGCTTTATTTTCTTTCATAAAGTATATCAAACGGATCGATTCCAGTATATCAACGAATAAAAGTATGTATATTGTCGTCTGCGGCATGTAGGTAAAATCGAAGACAGTGACTTACATAGCTGTCATGTGCATGGCATTGAGCTGGCCACATGACCAGCTTACGAAACTTTGGATTACATGCCAATAATATAGATGTTTATAAAGAATTAAAAGAATGTACTGGCTTAGCTTTTTCTGCAGCAAGATAATGGGACATATCGGCAAATTGTTTTATTGTATTGCCAACAATAAAAGTTTTGATTTAGAATTGGCAGATTTCAGCGTCACTGGATAACGTAATTACTATGTAGGTACTACAACCAGTGTCGCTAAAGTACAGACAATTACATAAGTTGCTAAACATACTTGCTACTTTTAATTCTACTATCATTTAAAGTAGCCATCGGTCTCATGAATTTACAACATTCAAAGAACAGTGAATTTAATTAAATTTATTATATACCTACGTTATAATAATAAGATAGTACTAATTTATAAACTAACGTTAAAAATTAATTCAATGTTTGGCTACTTACGTCGCTGATTGTACTAACACTACCAACTAATGAAATGCTGCAACTAAAATCAGTGGCTAAACAAAGGTTATAACACCATCCGTGCAATTAAGTTAAGATTAGATAATAACTTGATATATTATTTAATAAAACTTATTTAAAATCACGCGCGGTGTTTAAAGTACACAAATTACAATGGATTATAACAATATTAGGTACATTGATGTATAAAAACTTGATTTTTATATATCAATGATTAGGTATTATATTATCTTCATAGCATCAAATAGGCGCTTATTCTAGAAGAAAATAGTGGTGATTTTGTCCTACGTTAAGTTAGCATCGGTTACAAACTGCAGAAGTATAACTAAATATGTTGACACGGATCGTGCTCCCTGTAACAAAAATAAAAAAAAATTATAGTAGATTGTGTGACGTCACGCAGATGATTCTAAAAAAGATAATTGTCATTCAAACGTACCCGAAATTGGAGAGAGATAGCTTCAGTCACGGTAAAAGATCTTATCAAAGAATACTGAAGGCATGCTACTGCTAGATTATATACCTTGAAGTCCGGTATCTAAGCGGCTAATCATCGACGTGTCAAAATCAAAGTTAGGTGTGTCAATTGACTTGATTGCTTATTGCTTATTCAATCGGTCAATCCCAGCACTTCACATACGTTTGAAAGTCTGTTAACTAACATTTTTATTGCTCTGCTTTTCAGAATTCCGGTGTAAGTTAGTTATTTAAGTAAGGCGATCTGGTCTTTAGAAATGATTTGAAAGTAGGTTTCGCCGCTGTAGCAGCTTCCATTGCATTTATGCAATATGCAATATGCATATCATATTTATAAATTAATCATATTAATAAATAAATAAATTTTATTGAGCATATTGTTTGACAAGCGCCTTCTCTTATAGATATGTAAAAAAGCTTACCTCTTCAAATAGCGCATAATTGAGCTTGTAAAGCCCGTACGCAGTGAGCACGGGCCTCTGGTGTAGAAGCTGCAGTGACAACTGCATGGCCTACAATAATCCACGAGAACTTAGAATGCAGAAGTACGAGCAAAAATATTCCCTTACATATGAAATATTATTAGAGAAGCAAGTTAAAAATATTCGTACTGAAGTCCCATATTATGTACAATTAAAGTAAGCTCTCAACTTAAACGGGCTTAGGCCAAGCTTCCCTACACTACAATTTTGACCTCGGGAAAGATAAAGGACCAATTCAATACAACTCGCTTTGTGGAGTAAATTTTGAAACAATTAGTCAGTCTCAGTTTAAAAGGAAACATATTTATTGTTCTTAGACTTTGATCAGGGGCCTAAGCATCGCTAATAGTATTGTTACTGTAAACACGAGATCGAGACAGCGCATTAGTGGTTATTTTGTATTGTTCTCGCGTATGCTATTGTCGTAACAATGCTTTCGTGGCAAGGCTCAAGCCGTTAAATAAGTTTTAGTAGTTATAAAAATATTATCAATTTATTTTCGGAATGTTAATCGGTAGGACTCAATCAGAGATGAATCATTAAATCAGTTTCATGTCGGTACGTTAACATATTTACCTAATTGTTTGTTAATGTTGTGTTTTACTGCTGAACCAAGTTCTGTTCTCACTTATTATACGTTTGTTACACTAGGGACGTTTCCATTGATTTAGTACGTTCAAAGGTAGGTAAGTCCAAAACTATATTTTTCGTCTCCGAACTTACCTCGGCGGTAACCTGGGGGCTCAAATCACTGCTCATAATCTCGTGTAGTATATACGATGTCTCTCTAGCCTGCCAATAACAAAAACATCAGATATCTGATCAACATCCAAAAAACCTCACATTAGTAATTAAACATAAAACTCTTACCTCACGCATTAAGCACTCACAAAAATACACAATCAAATACAAAATGCCAATAGCATAACCGGCCTGCCAGAACACATAGATAGAGAAATCTATATATTTCGCTAGATCGTGAAACAAGCCAGCCGCCGTCGCTTCCATGAAGTAAAACAAGTAGAGAATCACGTATATTAATGATACGAGCATAGTCATCACCAATATTAAACCAAATGTATCGTTTATAGCGACCACCGCCTTATACAGCATACCATATATTTTAGCGCAGCACCTAATTTTATCACTTAAATACTTGTCTTGAAGACTACCTGCCTTTTGCACATTCGAAGGCATTTTCCCTCGAACGAATAATTTGTACTCCCAAGACTTCCGAGTATTTATTTCCAGAAGCACTTTATTCGCGTATCGATATCTGAATTTGACAACTATTAAAAAGTAACAGTAATACGCCGTCACAATAAGTGCTAGAGTATCAGAAAACACTACTTGGTACATTCTCTCTGCCGGCATAACAACATTCAGATTCTTTAGAGTTAACCAAATGGAGAACAAACGAGCTAAGTACACGACTATCTGACCGAATGAAATAGCCGATGCTCCAAATGCGTCTCTGTTGTAATCTATCTTCTCTCCTAAGTGCTCTAGAGATTTATCCACGTTGATTATAATCTGCATAACACTTTTGTTGCCACTTAAACAAAACGGTATCTTCCACATAGCTAGGAGAACGTATACGATCGAGGTGATTCTCTCGCTGTCATCGCCGTACCGTTGTACTCTAGTATTGTACATGCTCCGAAGAATAGTCTGATCTTCAACGCTAGCCTTGTATGAACAATAGAAATACAAGGAATACCATATCAAGAAAAATATAAATCCTAACATGCTGAAATTGCTTACGATCCCATCGTCTGTATTCTCTATGTCAATTACTAATATTCCAGACAATTTCCTTACAAATTTAGAAACGCACAGTGCTTCTATTAAGTTATCGTATTTTCTTATCTTCAACGATTTCTCGAAGCACTCCCTAAACTTTTTGGCGCGAATTTTGGACGAGACGACACTGACGAAGTCCATTGTTGCTGGTATGGACGCTGCTGTCCGAACAGTACGTTCGATATGCTACAAAACTCTGAAATTATTCCCTTATATTAATTTTCATTAGCCGAGTAGTTCCTAATTCGTCATAAACTTGAATACATAATGAAGGCTGAAAGTGAGTAAATGAAACAAAATGTTGGTATTCGCAGTATATCCACCGGATATTTAGTAATTTATTTCTCCTGAACGTTCACATTTACAGTGATAATCTACATTATGAACATCGTAGGCGTTATATTGTCATAAACAATAAAGAAAATAGGCATGTTATGTACAAAGGGATATTAAGGTCAATAAAAATTATCATTTGGAACTATTTATAAGCACTATACAATTTTACATGATGAGAAATTACAAGCACATTGGTATACTACTATTATAGTATAATAGCTTCGCTGCCTCGCAATAATAGTTCTATGTAATCGCTATACTTTGATAAATAGCTAACTAATAATGTACACAAAAAAATAAATTGTGCTCTTCCGTAATCCTTACAACAAATATCATGTATATACGGGAATATCGAGAGCTTATTCTTCCTGTTCCTATCCTACAGTGTACCGACCTCGCACCGTATCATCTAACCATTCAGAAGCATTCTAAAACAAATCTTCGTACCTAGCAACTAAACCTATGATAAAGATTGTGAAAAAAATACAGTACAACAAACAAGATCTTGACTGCATCAGTAAGAAGTTATTGTTAGGTATATGTTAATATTTATGGCACAAATATAGGTTTCATTACGGTAACATTGATATACAAATATACTTCTTTTTATTTGCGTCCCGTATGTTTAAAAGCATGTGGTACCTAAACATTTATGTTTGTGGTTGCGGTATTGAAGACACCAATGAGTGTTCACTCACTCGCACCTTCATTTCACACAAGTCTATCACCGATTGGGTAACCATTTGAACTGTTGCATTGTCGAGTCTTACCGCGACATATAAGCAGACCTATATCTCTTATTCGTATAATTATTCCAATACTTCAACATAAAATTATATATATACATAGATTCGTAAACTGGAGAATATACTATCCTTGCTCATACTTTAAACTGCATACCAATTAGGCGAAACTTTCGATTTTGAGATCAAGACAAAACGTATTAGTACTGTTAGTGAACCAGATAACCAGTCGCGGCCATTAGTAGAGTATTTAAAAAATAGACAAATATTCTTAAAAAACAACGTAACAAAATATAAAGCTGCCTCTGATTACTGAAATCTACGATTCGATCATATATATTTCATTCACCCGAGGCAGTATAATACAATATATTCATTGTAAACCTTGTCCAGACATGCATGATTGCACACAACTATTATTATTGCCTCCAAAATGAGATTTTATACATGCTTTTACTTATAAATAAATTACATTGCATTTACATAAACATTAAATACGTTCGACAGATCTGGAAATAGTCTCTGTTGCTGCCACGCAAAGGTACTACATTAAAACCCTGACGTCGATATTTACACATAATATGTGACTAAATACGACACTTATAAACAAAACAGGGCTTAATAGAAAACCCCAACTGAACACTCGGGGTATCCTCCTACATGGAATTACAATTGTGACAGTTAATTAATACAAAATAATATATAATAGTTTCGGCTGCCATTATTAGACTTAATTAAATAATCTATTTATTGCGACATCATAAAGTATAAGTAGTCTTCGTAATAGAGGCTTGTAGATTGTAATTAAAGTCTCTTAGACAAAAGTATTGCAACAAGCTATAAGAATTAACATTCTACGAACTGGGACTTTGGACTAACTATTTTTGCATAGCAATATGATATTTTAGGGAGGTTTAAAAGTTTTTAAATTCAAGTATATTAAAACTACGGACTTTCTATTAAAAGAACATCTAGGCATACTTATGTTAGCATCAAAAATAATATCAACTTATCGGTAGTAATAAAATCGTGGTGACAAAACTGAAGATAAAATTAGGTGTATGTTATAATAAAATCATTTATAGTTGCACATTCTACTTATCTAAATATAAAATTGAATATATGCATCAAAAGTAATTTTGTATAAAAAATACTACAGAAAATAATGCAATACGAGGAACCAATCGATAAACTTATAAACCTAATAAATTGGACAGAAATTAACTGTGAAAGACGTAGGTTTGAATAAAATTATAGCGATAATCACAAACCGTGCCAATAGGAATCTTTTATTATTATATTTCCATTAAGCTTGTCTAATTTAAAGCTGCCTTTTAAATTCACCTATTCTAAAATAGTAACTTTATAACTGACATATTATCTTTCGTTCGATCAGTAAAGGAACTGTGGGTGCCTAGGCGAAGTTAGTAAGCATATCTTCACGTGTGGGCACAGGTAACAGTTTGTACGAACGCGAGTACTGTGTAGCTCCACAGAGGTACTACAGTAGCTCTATCAAGTTTGTGACTCCAGATCAACTTATACTACAGTGAGTGACTTACATAGTGAAAATAAATGCGTATTGTGGTCGTAATTTGGTAAAATGTAAATTATACTTCAACGTTTTCATTATTAACTAAACAATAACAATATAATTGTGATAAAATGTACTATTCGTCTAATAATACCACTAAAATACGGTTGATAATAAAGTATTGAAGTTGAAGTACAGTAATTTACTGTTAATACACTAGTCGCTCGATGAAATGTTTAATAAATAACGTGTACAAGCTTTTATGCGAGAATTACTTCTTGTATCATGTATTTAATTATTCTAAGAGAATCGAGATGTGTCATTCTTTGAACCGTATGACCACTACGTATCATTACAAATATTTTACTCTAATATATATTATTCATAATATATATTTCTTTACGTAAAAATGTACTCCTTAAATTTCTTTTATTAATTCATAGTTTCGAATAAGCACGTATAACACTGGCACTCTCAAGTCAACATACAGTAATTATATTTAATTCAAGTTAAGTAAGTTTAAGTAGTAACCACACGGTCCATATCTAAGGTGCCTTGTTTAGTATGTAGAGCACCATATATTCGAGTTATATATCGTCAACATCTTGCAAAACACATAAACATAATGGTACACATAAAACCGTTCACTCGCCTCCCACACTAAACAATATTCGTAAACCAATAACTCATAAAACAATCGCGCAGCCATACCAATAACAAATTCTTCCCAAATACATTGCAAATACATTTTCGTAAAGCTCAAGTCTAATATAATTAAAATCACATCTCATTAAATATCTTTGGGTACAACCAAATAAAATTATTCATTTACAGCGTACAAAAATACAAAAAATATACAAGAATGTCAAATATACGTAATTAATAAAGGGAAGTAGACGGAGTTTGGATGTATACCGCACAGCGGGTATCTCCACAGACCACTCAATGGGACACACGGACTAGACGCGTCAACTGATTCAACGAATACGGTATACACGCAACTTCCTGCAATTATGATATACGTCTCACACTTCGGTCTCACTCGGTCGGAGAACGTTCCCTTCGAGCGTCGAACGTTAGCTGCTAGAAGTCAGTCAACGATTCGGAAGCGACGTTGTTATTGCAGTAGCTGAGATTCATCGGTCACAGCAGATCTTGGACGTGAGATGTGTCGAGGTTGGTGATGAGAGTCTTGAGGAAGGTCATTTCTTTCCGCGCGTTCTCGAGTATGACGCGCGGGTCCTGCGACGTGCAGCGGAGGCAGTTGGGCGCGAATACCATCGCGAGGTTGGCAGAATCCATTTTGGTTTGACTCACTACTTCGGGCGCCGTGAATTGTTGGAGGAAACTTATTAAATATGTGAGTACCTGAAATATAAAACACGTTCTTTAGACCTTGTTAACAGTCACTACATAATAAAGACTAATCTGGACCATTTTTAGGCAAAGTAAAAACGAAACCACCCGCGAAATACTAGTCTAAAGTTAAAGGTGCTCCTTATTACTTATAAAATAATTTAAATCAATATCAGATCAATATATATTTAAATAAAATTACCAAGTTGCGAATAGCCGAGAGTTTTGGCCAAAAGTCAAAAGGTCTATTGCGCATTAGTGGATCTGGAAAAGGCTTATGATAAAGTGATGAGGAATGAACTTTGGTTGGTATTGTCCATGTATGAAGTGAATATCAACCTCACGCGAGCTCTGAAATCTCTTTATGATGATTTCAGAGCTTGTGTTAGGATAAATGGGACCTACATAGAATGGTTTAGCATCGAAAAAGGTGTTAGACAAGGATGTGTAGCGTCACCTTGGCTGTTTAACCTATATATAGACAATTGTTTAAAAGATTTAAAAGATTGTGAATGGGAATTAAGAATGAATGAGTTACTTGTCAAATGTCTTCTTTATGCCGATGACCAAGTAATACTTGCGTCATCAGCAAAAGAGTTGCAGGCGATGGTAACTATTATACATAGTGCTTTTGAGAGTAAAGGAATGAAAATAAATGTAAACAAGACGAAAATAATGGTATTTAAAAAGGAAGGGTGCGTAACGATGTGTAATATTATGATTGATGGAAAAAAGGTGGAGCAAGTGAAAGAGTTTGTATATTTGGGTACTTTGTTTACAAGGGATGGTAAACATGAGGGAGATATTGAAAGGAGAACGATTGCTGGCAACAAAGTGAATGGAGCTCTACGCACTTTTATGAATAGTCGAAATGTATCCGAAAAGGCACGTTAGGCTGTTCATAGAGGACTGTTAGTGCCCACACTTATGTATGGAAGTGAAAGTTGGGTATGACAAAAGAAGCATGAGAGCAGAATAAATGCTATAGAAATGAGAGCGCTGAGAAGCATATGTGGTGTGACTCTGAAAGATAGAATAAGGAATAGTGTGATTAGAGAGAGATGCGGCATGAAAGTGGATATAGTGACAAGAATAGAAAAGGGTATTTTAAGCAGGTTTGGGCATGTAGAAAGAATGGACGAGGAAAGACAGACTAAGAAAGTTTATAAGGCTAGTACGAATAGAACAGTCGCAAGAGGAAGACCTAGGCGAACGTTTCTCGGTCAGTTCGGAGGCGTTCTGGACAAAGGCCAGGTTGAGAGTAACCTTGAACCGACGGGCGTGTATGAGGTATGTGATGAAAGTGAATGAAGCCAGAGAAGTGTGTCAGGATCGTAGCAAATGGAAATCCGTAGTGTCTGCCTACCCCTCTGGGAAACAGGCGTGAATCTATGTATATATATCAAGTTGCGGTCACGCACATATATTACTATACGCACATATATTATATTACTGTTGTTATAATGTACGTTAAAAAGGGGCATGTGTTAAACCACAATATGTCCAGATTGGCGTTACATCATTTGGTAAACAAGCGTATGGACCGCCTGATGGTAATCTTTTCTGTCGCTTGTGGGTGCTTACAACACAAAAGGTCACATTTGGATATTGCCAAAAGGGAGTTGCTGTGTTACCTGTACAACATACAAATATTACACCAGTTCATTTAATATACACCATCTTCTCAAGTAGTCTAGTAATTTAACTTTTTGCAAAGAGCTCGCTGAGGTCCTACGTAGGGCGACTGTTTTTTCTTGTTATAACATTTGACTATTAAATATTTGCTGCTGTATCGAAACTTGTTATGCAACCTGGTCAATGATATTGTCGCGTTATTGCACGACTGCACGGTTGGCGTAGTTGTCGCCTCGCCACTGCCACTGCGCCGAGTGTTGTGGGATCGAATGCCACAAGGGACAAATCTTTGTGTGATCCACAAATGGTAGTTCCGAGTTTGGATGTTCTTTGTGTCCGTTGTTTGGATGTTTGTAAAGTCCCCCGCGACACAGAATTTAATAATACCGTCCAGACTGTATTCGGCCACGGCGACTTGGAACTGATTATTGAGAGCTTCGTTGGTGTGCTCTCAGGTTGTTGCCGTGAACGTGCACACGATCCACAATCACTGCAATACAGGAAGGAAGGAAGGAAGTCGGTGCCGGCCGCCACGCACGCCGCGTACAGCGCGTCCGGGATCAGCGGCTAGTACAGCTCGCGGTACCACAGTAATATGTAGGTGTAAGTGGTGAAGCTGAAGGTGAGGTATACTAACGAGCCTGTTGATGGGCGGCAGGCGCAGCAGCGCGCGCGAGCACTGCGCGAAGTCGGTGCCGGCCGCCACGCACGCCGCGTACAGCGCGTCCGGGATCAGCGGCTAGTACAGCTCGCGGTACCACAGTAATATGTAGGTGTAAGTGGTGAAGCTGAAGGTGAGGTATACTAACGAGCCTGTTGATGGGCGGCAGGCGCAGCAGCGCGCGCGAGCACTGCGCGAAGTCGGTGCCGGCCGCCACGCACGCCGCGTACAGCGCGTCCGGGATCAGCGGCTAGTACAGCTCGCGGTACCACAGTAATATGTAGGTGTAAGTGGTGAAGCTGAAGGTGAGGTATACTAACGAGCCTGTTGATGGGCGGCAGGCGCAGCAGCGCGCGCGAGCACTGCGCGAAGTCGGTGCCGGCCGCCACGCACGCCGCGTACAGCGCGTCCGGGATCAGCGGCTAGTACAGCTCGCGGTACCACAGTAATATGTAGGTGTAAGTGGTGAAGCTGAAGGTGAGGTATACTAACGAGCCTGTTGATGGGCGGCAGGCGCAGCAGCGCGCGCGAGCACTGCGCGAAGTCGGTGCCGGCCGCCACGCACGCCGCGTACAGCGCGTCCGGGATCAGCGGCTAGTACAGCTCGCGGTACCACAGTAATATGTAGGTGTAAGTGGTGAAGCTGAAGGTGAGGTATACTAACGAGCCTGTTGATGGGCGGCAGGCGCAGCAGCGCGCGCGAGCACTGCGCGAAGTCGGTGCCGGCCGCCACGCACGCCGCGTACAGCGCGTCCGGGATCAGCGGCTCGTACAGCTCGCGGTACCACAGCTTCAGCAGGCTGGCGGGCGCGTGCGCATCTGTAAAGTACACACGGGATCAGATATGTTCAACGTGACAGGAATTAAATACGATTGTATATAGGTAGATACTAGCAGTGCACGTTAGGTTTAAGGCCTTAGCCCAGGGCCCCAAAAAACAGCACAAACTCACTCATCATAACAGCACCACTCCAGCGCAGCAACGTCACTAACCGCTAGATGCCAACACACTGCCCGCTAAGTGGTAGGTTGCTGGTCGCGCGCAGCTTGTTAGCTAACATTTTTGTGGGTAATCTTGCTTGTGAAACACGCATCTATCTATAGATAGACGCGTGATTTACAAGCATAACATATATGTTATGGTTCAGGGTACCTAGTGCAATTTGCTTTTCGTTAACGCGATCGAAACATTTACCGCGATTGGCTCCCTGATTAGTTAAGAGCTTGGAGCGGGCCAATCGGAGCACCGAACGTCATAAACGTGTCGATCGCGTTTACTTAAAACAAAATCACACTAGGCGAAAAGTTTCGAACAAATAAAGAATAAGGTGATATTAGGTGCACAGCATGAGAGACGGGGACAGCGCGCAGGCGTCGCGGCGTCGGCTAACACACTCAGGCTTCACGATATGTGTGGAGAAAACTGCCCTCAACTATTTTACCTTGTCATTTTAAAATCAACTCTGACGCACACGACATGAAGCTGTAATCTCAATTTGAAGTTATGTGCTGTGTCGGAGCGGTGATGTTACGATGAGTTAATCTTTAAACCTTTAATGCATATCCTTTATGAGTCGTGGTACCATTACAAGCGATGTAAATCGCTGCGTGAGTTCTTAATTTAACCAAGTATACTTCTAGTAACGCATTTAGTAGTATTGTGTATAAAACAAAATTAATACAAGAACACTCACCAGTCAAAGTCGAAGCATCTGGTAGTTCCCAGTTATCGATCTTCGTCTTCAACGCATTCACCTCGTCTACATCAGCAGACACTCTGAATATACCCTCCGTTTCTCTTCCGTTGAGTGCCAGCACTTGTTGTGACAGAGCCACTTGTACCCAGGGCAGCTGACGGTTCGGAAACCGTTCTTTTTGTAACGTCATCACTTCTGAGAGCGTGTTGCCGAACATTGATTGGCGGAAAATTTGTATCTGTATCAAAAAAAAATGTGTGATGATTTAGGGCGAACATAATAATCATAATTTGGCATAGAAACCGTAGTAAAACCGAAGAAGGTTTGGCTCACATTGGCGCAGTCCAACCAGCCGAGATTCGTCAAAAATCGCAGCCAAACAATCTTGTGTTATATTTCTGCAGTGGAAAGGGTTTCTGAATTTCTTAAGAGGAGCTATGCTATCAGTTCTAAGTAAGGAAGTTCTAGTATATTTGCTTAAGGCGGTAGTAGCACCGCAACTACTTTATAGAAGACCCGATAGCGCTGGAAAGAGAATATCGTAGTGTTGGGAGTCCAGATGCTATGTTATTCGCTTATCATCGGGCTGGCCATATGTTTGCCATCTTAGTGCAATAAACTAAAGAAATAAACTTATTAATTACTCACCCTAGCTTGATCAATATCATCTGTGGTAGGTTTTCTCGGTTGCCGCTTGCCACCGAAACCAATTCTTTCTAATCTTTTACATGCCACGCCCGCGTAATGCGAGACTTGGACATGGATAGGCCACTTGCCAACCTGTAAAAATGACTAATGCTTACTGTTTTGTACACTGCCGTTGTTACTACTAGAAGAGAAAAACATTTGTTTTTTATAATTATACCATTATTTTTATTAACATGTCTACATTAGCTGTCTATATGGCGTATTATGAATTATCGATATACAAAATAATTGACAATAGATACATAGATCGAAGTTGCGTTAGCAACCCTCTTACCACCGGTTGCTAAAAGGCTATTTTTTGGGTTAATGTCAACTCAAAAATTATTTAACCACGTTCAAACGCATGCCAAACGCATGTCAACTGCTGTGATTGGCTGACGGAATTTAGCGAAGCCAATCAAAACTCTTGATATGAGTTTTATTGACACGTCGTTGATGAGACTATAGTGAAAGCTACGATTGCGTGGTAAGAGTGCTTTTTTATTTGATCATCAAGACAGTATTTATAATACAATATCAAGCATCTGTGAGCATACACATACACAAACATGGAAACAGAAATATGTATAAGTAAAAACATTGAATTATAAGTACACTAATTGCGGTCGTAGGTACGTTTAAAATATTAAGGTGACAAAGTTGCAATGTGCCTACAAGACTTTCAAAAATCGGTTATTAGACTTGCTGTACATAATATACTCACCTCAGGGAACGCATCAGCGAAGGCCGGATCTCGATGTCTATTCACATAATTGGTAAGCGCAGGTTGGAACGCGGACGAAGGTGGGACGAATGCTAAACAGACGGCTAACAGCTCCCAACCACGGAGCAAGGAATCCCGGAGTGGATTCTCTGTTGTCTGTCTGCATAGCTGCACGTAGAGTTCGTCGCGTAATCTATAGACAAAGTAGACAAAAATTATATTTTAATTAATATATCAAATCCAAATTTATTTATTGTGTGTACAAAAAGCTCTTAAAATAGAAATGCACGCAAATTATATTGTTCGTTATCCAAAATCTTCCCTTTGGCTAGCACAAGCGTGAGTTATAGAATATACAAACATTGCCAAAAGTAATACAGGCAAAACAGAGACACATAATATGTCAGATTTTAAAAGGAGACTTATTTATAAGAGATAATAGTAGTATGTCAATAATATTATATATTTATTTGGTAAAAAATAAAATATTACAACAAAAAATTTTATTCATATTAATAGGTTTCATTTGTTGCTAAGCAGTTAGATTAAATAATCAATGTTTGATTATTGGAATGAGCTATCGAATTATTCGAATTTAAGTAATATCAAAATGTTAGTAATGGCATATGGCTAAAAAAAAGAAGGTGTTATGAGCAGTGGTGTTTCGAATGTGTAGTAAGCACATACTTGTTGTTAGTGGCCACATGGCACGTAAGAAATGTCTTTCAGATCTTTTAAATCCTGTGTTATGATGAGCAATGGTGTCTTGAAAACACTCAATGTGTAGTAAGTCCGTTCTTGTCGTTAGCGGCCACATGGCATTTAAGAAATGTCTTTCAGATCTTTAAAATTCCATGGTGTTATGGGCAATGGAGTATTGAAATGTGTAGTAAGTCCATACTTGTCGTTGGCGAAGGTGGCGTGCAGGATGTCCTGCGCGACGGAGTTGAGCGTCATGCCGGGGCGCGCCTTGCGGTCGCCCATGTAGATCTGCACGAGGCGGAACAGGTCCGTGGCCGCCTTCTTGTGCGCCTTGTCCCACTCCGCGCCCACCATCGGCGCGCTGATCGACGACGACGTCCACGACAGCATGTCGCGGACTGACGCCTGCGCAGTTCAAATATATTGTAAGTGGGTAATACTTATACTGGGTGTAAGTGACGGCGTACCGAAAGCTGAAATAGTAGATTCAGACCATTATTCAGAGTTTAAAAACGTTGGAATTTTCTTTAGGAAAAAATTGTTTTTCTGTCTGTGAATCATAACATAATGTAGAAACCATCCATTATATTAAATAAATACAAAGAATACCACATTTTACTAAATATAGCAATGTAATTAAATCGTCGTGATTTAAATAGATCAGCTGTTCCTCGCGCGCGGAGCGCAGAGGTCATTCCCCGCTGGCGCCGCGCGGCAGCTCGAGCGTTGCTTTGTATTGGTAGCAATCTATTGCGTACCGCGTAATAATGTTAATCAATATAAAATCTTAATCTTGCGTTTTAGAGTTCGGAAAAATTCTTATACAACAACTTTGTCCGTCCGTCCGTCTGTCTGTTATACAACTTTCAACTCAAGAATCGTAAGAGCTAGAGACTCGCGGTCAACGCCATTCGACTCAGCATAGTCAATATAACCGGAAATGACTACGACCTTTGACCTCTGACTTTAAGGTCACGTGATAACATTTCACGGCAATTCATGGCCGTTTCTCACTTGTTTATGATTAATACAAGTTTGCGACTAGATAAGCACCTATAAAAAAACGTCTTGCTCAAGTTTTCGGTACGCCGCCGCCGTCCCTCACACCCAGTATATTACATACTCGATACTTACTTAAAAAATATATTTGCTGCAATATGCAGTGAGTATATGGATATAAGTGTATGGATTAACGCAGTATCTAATATATTACAAGCTACAATTTAAGTGAAGCATACATGAATCTTCTTTTATCTTATGCTTCACTTAAAACTTTCACTACAGTTAGATGGTGTTTGCACGTCGATGTTGGTTCAAAAACGTTTTAAATTAGGATGCAAGGAAATCGCGTCATAAATAAATTACATTATATACGATTTAATAAAAGATATAGAAGAAGCTTGTTGGTTAGAAAAAAAAATATTATTTATCATGGACGAAAAACAATTACTTGTTAAAGTATTACTGATTATTATTTGATTATTATATAATCAACACCATTGTCCACGGATTAACAATGGAAAATGAAAGTGATGGTGAAAACAATTGACAATTTTTAACAAATAAAATCTAAAATGAAACGTTGTACTTAACCTAAAGTGATTTAAACAATTCAATAGCTTTTCGTTTGAATTGTTGATGAGTGAGAGAAAATATGTCCAGCTGAATAAGATGAGTATTGCTTCAACAAGTCTACGAAGAGGCGCACGCTCTCCTCGTCGAATGACAGTTCTAGGAACTATATAAGATATTTTAATTGTTATCTCAATCCAGTCAAATCTGTTGTTGCATAAATCCTGCAGCATCATGGTGCCCAAAAGTAAGCGCCTGGACTCCAAGCTTAGAATCCCATACCGATTAAGTAAATCTTTATAAGGTATGCTAGAGCGATGGTATTAGTAGTTCATAGAACGCAAAAACTTTTTTGTACCATTTCTAGTTTAGACTTGTAAGTTTCATAGTAGGGGTGCCAAATAGGAACTGCGTATTCTAGCTGAGATCGTATCAAACTTTTGTTTAGAAGCAAGAACGTAGAGGTCTGTACAAAGTCACGGGAGGATCTCGTTACAAAACCAAACATTTGAAAGGCCTTATTAATAACATTATCAATATGTACATCAAAGTATAAACAAGAGTCCAACGTAACGCCAAGATCACGGACTAAATCAGTCTAATTCAAACACACACCTTTAATGGAATAAACAAATTTGATCCTATTTTTGCCTTTGGTAAATGTGATTGAGTGGCATTTAGGTAAACTGGGAAAGAGTTTATTTTGAATACAATACGAGTGAAGTCTATTAAGATCGTCTTGAAGTAGTAAACAGTCATGAGTATTTTTGCAGGTTCTGTAAATTTTTATGTCTTCGGCATATAATAAAAAGTGTGAATTTATAAAGCAATTTTTAATATCATTGATAAATTAAATAAATAAAAGCGGTCCTAATATGGATCCCTGCGGAACTCCTGATGTTACCAATATAGAGTCGGATTCATAACCTTTAATGACAACTATTTGCGACCTATTAGAAATATACGGAGCATACCATCTAAGCAGATTACCGCGTATACCATTAAAAGCAATTTTCTCCATAAGCAGCGCGTGATCAACCTTGTCGAAAGCTTTCTGAAAGTCTGTATACACAGTATCTACCTGAATTCGTCGATCCATATTCTCAAACAAGTAATTATTAAATATCATAAGATTAATCGTAGTTATCGGCGTTTGACAAAGCCATATTGTTCGGGTATGATAATTTGGTGGATCTGAGGATATAATAATATAGTACCATGTACAAGACACTCAAAGACCTTGGATAATGTTGATAAGATGGAGATGGGGCGATAATTCTTAACATTTGCCTTATCGTCTTTCTTGTATACAGGAGTAATGCATGCACGCTTCCAGATTATCGGAAAGTTGCCTTCACATGCCTAGACATTTATTTAATATTATATGTAAGGCAGTGCACAAGTGTTAAGAAATATTTATAAAAAATGCTGGGTGGTAGGCCATCAGGTCCAGCACTCTTAGACGAATCTAATGATTTTAATTGTGAGCAAATGAGTTCTTCAGACAGGTAAATATCAGATAAGTAGGATGCCTTATTCACATAAACATTATAGGGTAACCATTTGGTAGGATCGAAAATGTACCAGTTGTGTATACTTTCCAAGAGAAACTAAAGATGCCGTTTAATGCTAACCATAGAAAGATTTACAAAAAAAAATTCTAGGACCACAACAGCAAGCGGAATCAGAATAAAAACATGGATGTCGACAACAAATAGAGATATAAGATGCTTACCTTTCTCCTAAAGATGCCCTTGTTGAAGTTAAGGTTGTCCTTGGCAAAGATCTCGATATCCTGCTCGAGCGGCGGGCGCGGCGCGTGCGCACGCACGGGGCTGTACAGCGCGCCCGCCGCGCCGCCCGCGCCCGCGCCCTCCGCGCCCCCCGCGCCCCCCGCGCCGCCGCCCAGGGACGACGTCTGGACACAAGCGTTGTAATATATGTATAATAATATTCTACCACATACACACAACACCATCTAGCCCAAACTAAGCAGAGCTTGTACTATGGGTACTAGACAATGGATAAACATACATATATACTTTCTTTTTTGTAAATACATACATATTATACATATAAACATTTGTTTGTTATGTTTTACTTAGCTTCTAACGATCTTCGTATTATAAATAAAATTAACAATATCAGTTATAGGAAAATAGTGCACGTCAAACTCGAATAAGTAACGACTCCACAGTAATTATTTCGATATCCTCGTATCAAAACAATGATTAGTCGTGCCGACTAAACCACTATGGTTTTATACATTAAAACGAAATACTTCACATACGAATTTCACTACTCCTGATGATGTCACAGCGAGAAATAGATACAACTAGCGCAAATGACAATATAGCGCACGATATGTAAAAATTTATGCACGCTTCAATCTCATGACGCCGGGGTCATATATTATGTATTATAAAGAGTTAATACGATTAGAACTGTAAAAAATATTAAGCGTTGTAATATCCAAAAAAATATCCACCATCTAATATTTTTAAAATTATATTAATTTCAGGTAGAGTATCGCCCAATTATAAAAAATTTACTGTTTTGCTTTTTATTTAATAAAACATTTAAAAACCAATTGGCGCTTAACTTGTGATGTGCCGGATAATTAAAAATGTAGATCCGCAGATACGGATCCGGATACGGATCACTGGCGTCAAAATCCGCGGATCTTAACTTTCTTACTCAATCGGTGTCGGTGTGCGTGACCTTAAGATTTAAGGTTTGTCATAAAAGTAATCTTATAATTTACTTAATTAGAATAATCATTTAATTACAATTTAAAATATTACAAAGATTTAAGTTTTGTTATAAAAGTGATCTTATAACTTTCTATAATAAATGTTACAAAGATTTAAACTCAATTGATCTCATTATAAATATATTTTAATTAATATTTTATAATAACTTCCTATACACATATATATAGTAGATAGGTGATTAAATATATATTCGGTAGTTGATTTAGTTCCTTTAAGTTACGTACAGTATTGTATCGTATGTTAACTCACTACGATAAATGTTGATGCCAAATATATAATTTTTAGAAATTAAAATTAGTTTGATTGATATGTAATAGTATTTTATTGCTACCTAATCACCTACATATAGAATTGAATCTATGTATTAAAAATTAATAAGGTAAAAGATCTGTCAAAAATGTAACAGATAGGGATGCGGATCTTTTTTCTCCCGCGGATATCCGCGGATACGGATACGGATATCCGTATCCGATGTTCTGTATATACAGAACATCACTAAAATTAACCACAGCAGTGCTAGTAAACTGCAGCTTATTTACTCCATTACTACGTTTATTTTATCAATTTCGGCTAATTATATTCTGATTTCATCGAAGTTTCTGCGATTTCTTGCGCGCGGCGATAAAATAATGAGTCATGCTCCCGCGGCAATCAGTTCTCTCTAAATACAGACGAAACGCATGTCAAAGGTATAGTCAAAGCTAATAGCGGATACCTCAACACGAAGTAAAGAGATAGACTACTGTGAACTATGTTCCTCCTGTTGTGTAACAAATTTGAAACCGCAAGAAAAGTGTTTTTGTAGTACAACAGGCATTCGAATCGATCTCCCATTACGAATTTCAACTAAGTATCGTAAAGTTTCAAATACTATGAAATAAATGCAATATTTGTTAACTCAACTGTAAACCAATTCAAATCATATTCAAGTCGCACGTATCAACTTTTAGTAATGTAATTCAATTTCAAAATGAAGAGCTCAATTTACAATTCCTAAGCCACGCCGTACATAATATATATAATTCAACGCACTGATAAAAGAGTAATTATTTTAACTTTCCGTGATTACTAATTCTTGTCTTAGCCAAAATGCTCAAGTACTTACAAATAAATACTCGAGTATCTTGCAATTGATCAATCACTTGCAACATATGAATTAAGTGAAGTATGGATATTCATTATTGATTCATTGTCAACTACCTTTCTGAAATTTCCTCCAGCAGAAAACGCTGTTGAACAAATTGTACATACATACATAGATCCACACCTGTTTCCCAGAGGGGTATGCAGAGACTACGGATTTCCATTTGCCATGATCCTGAGATACTTCTCTGTCTTCCTTCACTTTCATCACATTCCTCATACATACATAAAATGTATTAAGTACGAGAGCCCTGGTACCCATACCACAAGTTCAATCTTAGCTTGGGTACCAGTGTTTAACAAGTGGACTGTAAAATTATTTGTTTACTTTTATGTGTTCAAATGACTGTATCTTTTAATGCCAATAAACGTTATTATTATTATTATTATTATATTATTATTATCATACACGCTCGCCGGTTTAAAGTGCTCTTAACCTGTCATTTTTCCATAACGTCTACGATCTGATCAATGATGACAATGAAATATTTGCGATCTACTGCGAATGCTACGAAAACTAATCGTCGAAATAACCATGATTATTAAAATAGTGAACTATACTATAATTAAATAACTTACTCTATGAATCCCGGGCGACGGCTGCCTTTCCCTATCGAATCCCACAAACGTATTGTAATACGCAACTCCATGGTTCATATACTCGACGTCTACGGGCCGGTGTGCGTGCGCGTGTGTATACGCGTGCGGGAGGTACACGCCGGAACCGTCGTCATCGTCCGGCGTACGAGCGCCGCCGTCCGACGACTCGTTGTCCGGTTCGTGTCCGGATAAAGAACGCTCTGAACCGGACCGGGAATGCGAGCGGGAGGAACCGGACTCGCCATCCGAGCCAGAACCAGCACCGTAACGACCGCGACCTATGAACAATAAAATAAATATTGATGTTCATGTTCTAAGAAAAATATACTTTACATTAATAAACAGGCTTGTAACTGTTTCCCCGAAGAGATAGACAGGTGTGTATTAATGCCTACATTTCGTCATTTCCCATTTCGTCAATATGTTTTAAAGTCCCATGTAACATGGAGCAAACCAATTCAAGTCCACCGGATAATGTTTCAAGATCAGTTAGTATTTTATACATTTGCCGCGATCCAGAAAATCTCACACGCAATATAATATCACAAACATATACTTGTTTTGTATTAAAAAAGACATCTACCACACTAGGAATAATTCCTGCGTCGCAGAGGACTTTACAAACATTCAGACAACAGACACAAAGAACACCCAGACTCGGAACAATCATTTGTGGATCACACAAACTCTTGGTATTTAATAAGTAGCCAGTTATAAATAAGATACTGACTGGAGAGCTTAGCCTGCTGTATGATGTAGTCCTGCAGCGGCAGCAAGTGCTGCATGCCGCGCAGGTCCCAGTTGCAGTACAGCGGAGAGCTGCCGCCCTCGTCCTCCTCCTCCTCGCCGTCTAGGGCGTCGTCCACTTCCACCGGCCTCTTGTGTCCTGGAACACAACATTGTGTTTACTACAACACACGCATTATCGTACAAGCCTAAAGTGTAAATGGACAAGTAATTAAATGAAACATTTGTTTGTAAAGATGACATAACACAAAGTGACAATTGTACAAGGCAAACTAATCAAAGTCAAAGACTGAACTTTACTTAATGTTCTGTATTATATTATAAAAAAATATGAAAGTCCTAGAATATAAGTATTTAATACTTATCGGCAATATAAGACGAGCATGCAAGTTCATTAATCTTTAGTCTATTAAAATCTTAGACACATTGAAAAGTCATTGTTTCTTTCGTTGGTTTGCGTTTCAGTGTATGAAGGGGTCTATTGTCATGTTATTAGGTACATAAAACGGTGGAAGTGTTGAACACCTCTTTAATACTAAATACATGACTAAATATCTATTTATTTATTAACTTGTTTGGACCAAGGAGAACAATGTTTTGATACTAATACATATATAAATTTGATATGTCAATAATAACTTACGTCTCGACTTAGTTCGGTCCCTGGGCGCAGTTGACCTATCACTCAATCGCTGGTTGTGTTTCTGCACGTTGGGCTCTGTTAGAGGTGGCTCCAGATTGACGCATTTTAGTTTGTAGTTCACTGTAAAACATCAATATTACTTTTAACAACGAGATGGGTATAATAACCCAGGATTCAATCTCTTCGTCTTAAATGTACATCATGTGACCTTGTGACCTCTATTCTCGGGGGATTTTTGACTCACAGGGCCCATATTCAAACTCGACCGAGGTATGACCTCAAGGTGTCTGCACAACAAGTTACAAGTTAATCGGTCCAGTGGTTCTGGAGTTATACCTGTCACTAACACCAATCTGTCACTAACACACAGACCCACAGTGTTTTCATTAACCTCTTCGAAAAAGACTCAGAGGTTAACAAGGCTTAAAGGCAATACCCACCAGCTGCAATGTTATCCTGTTCGTTGGCGGATGACAGCCGCATAAAGTTGTGATGAGGTTCATGTGTGGCGCGGTGCTTGCTGCTACTACCTGACGACACCGAGGTCTTACTAGATGTGTACCGTTCCGGTTCTGCTTGTTGACGTCTGTAATAATAATCAAATAATTAATGATAATTGATGTTATATAATGCTTTGATGTGGGTCAACATGACGGCATCCAAAAGAAAAATATCTGTGGTTGATATACAAATAATATGAATAGATAAATCTAAAAAATAATTTGTGTAAGACATCGCTATAGCGTCTCTCTATGGCGGCAATTGTCAGGCAATTTTGTAGACGTTAATCAAAAGCATTGCTTAGCATCCTACAACGATCATCAATAGATTTTATGCTACTTGTCTAACATAATAACTATTAAATCACCTACCTAACTAATAAGAACCTAAACCCCATGATTACTACGATAAAATAAAATCAACACTATTTTGATAATAAAGTATAAATAAGACTACAACTCGAATATTTTGTGACGATATTTCGATTGCATGCTACACACAACCCGCTATAAAGTGAACAATCAATAGCACGAACCGCGTGAAGTCTCTAGCAGGGTGCCAGTTGGCCGTGGCTGCGTTGTGACGTAGATCGAGACTGGTCTGTCTAAAGGGCTTGTCTACGCTGTAAACCGCCTGCTTCTCAGGGTACCTATCCATGCGCTCCAGTTCCGCTAGCCGATCTTTGTCTAAATGCCTGGAAACATACCATACCTAATTATGTCATATTCTATCTAAATCTAGTCTATAAATTGAAATGGTCTTACATTTTATTTAAGAGTAGTTGTTACTGGTGACTTACATATTCAAAATCATGTTATGTTCAAGCTATTACCATACTAAATTTATAAACAACGTTATTGTATCACTAACAGAAATACAGAAAATATATAGAAATCTAGTACAAACGTCATAAAAGTTCAATAAACACATTAAATTCTGGAGGTAGTGATTGACATGTTTCTAACATTTTGGCAAGATAAATGTACATAGAAAGTGGAGTAAAACTGAGACATACAATGTAAACAAGCAAACCCACGCTTTGTGTAACGAATTCTTTTACAACAAAAATATTTTGGTCAATGTCCTGGTTTGAACTACGAGTAGTAACTATAGGTCATTATTTTTAAGTGGGGTATCTCTTCGTGGAGTTTCGTTGAGTCTGACATGCTCGCGTATTTTAATTATTAAAGTTCAGTACATACATCAGTCGTCAAAAGCAACAGCGTATAACTTGTTGGGACTCGTCCACCGTAGCCGAAATCGGCTTGCAGTTAATCGTCATCTAAGCCTCACCTATCCGAGAACCGTTCCCTTGCATGTCTAGATAGCTGATGAGGTCTCTCCAAACTGTGCATGACTCGGGAACCACCCACCGCTGCGTCCGTCGCCAGAGATATTGAAGATACTAGTGAAGGACGAGCTGCCGTTGTCTGAAAAAGACAATAAACATTTTAGTTATTATTAAGTATGCTATATTTATATGAGATCAAGGTTAGTCATGTAGTTTTCTGAGGCAAATGCCTTTCTAGAGACTAAGTATGTTATTATCTGATTTGAAATATCAATAAGGCATGGGCCGCTCCAAATGGTGGATGCACTGATAAAAGTAAATCTTCGACGCAAACAATTTACTATACACTTTTTATAAATACATGTTTAACGCTTTAATAATTTACTCACTGTAGAATACTACACATTTACAAATTTATACTTAATCAATATTATTGTGTATACATTAGACGACATGATATTTTAGATTGGGTAGATCTTTCACGAAGAAACCTATGAATATTATGCAAAGAGTTTTTATAGCTCAAGTGAAGCATAGACTATTACAATAAGTTATCGTTACGTACTATATGACTTAGACTGGGTACCAATATATGTCGAAGAAATAATTATGTACTATACTTCGATAATTTAAGGTGCATTATTGGATGAATAATGACTGGCATGTTCAATCTCTAAACGAAATGTATTACAAATAGTTTTTGTTAGTGTAATACAATATGAAGATCATGAGGCACGTGTTCAGTTAGCGACATCAGTTACCGTTTTATAGAAGGACGATACTCCTCCCCTTTGATTTTTCTGTCCTGGAGACGCAATACCAGGATAAACTCATGTTAAGCCCGTATTGAGAGATCACTGTCTATAAAAAGACAGGTAAATATTAGAAACTACTTTTCTAGTAATTTGTTAAACGTTTTTTACGGGTTCTGTATAATTACGATTATTCATTGAGATATTAACATAATTATTGTGTATTAATGAAGTTTAGTCACATGAGTTTTATTAAATTATTTTCCATTTAACGATGGCCTCAAGCGGCCATCGGATGGCGTCAAATCTAATTAGCCGGCAACAAATAACAAACTATTACTATTGTGATGTCCTTCTTAATGTCGACTCACTTCGGGACTACTTTTAGAACTGAATCTTTTTCTCGAATCTGATTTTTATTACTCACATTTTTCCCCCCTAACTTACTTGTTGTTGGCCCGAATATGATAAACACAATTAATATTTTATTGAAGAAATAACACGCACCACATAACAGATTCCAATTTATGTCAAATCCCAAGAAACAAATTTTTATCTAAAAATTCTGAGTTATTTATATCAAGTCGCTGTGAAGTGCTAAATGGTGTCAAGGTCATCCAGTAAGAATAGAACGTATATTAGTCTAACAAGTGGATAGATACATTAATAGACGTTGTCCAATTGTCGGCTATCTGAGCTGCGATAAATGAATCACCCACGCAGCGAGTAAGAATAGGCCCTTATCAACGCATTCGTTAGAAATTAACTCAACGTTGACTCGAAATGACGGATTTCGACGTTTACTGCGAAAAGATAACTCTTTGAGATGGGCTTTACATTTATAAGATGACGCTTTTATCTTCAGGAATGATCAGTCAGTAGTGTCACATCATTCATTAATTAAATCGTGTTAATGAAAACTTACAAACAAATAACCTAATGGTATTTTGCTAGATTCGGGTGCCAAAATTTATGGCTCGCTTATATTGTTGAGGCAGTTGAATAAGGTTTTTGTAATTACCAAAAATATGCATCATAATTTTACTAACCTGTAAGAATGGTGTTGGTTGTGGTTTTTGTAAGGGACTGCTTGGACTTTGGGGTGAGGCAGAATCACAGGACGATCCGCCCGCAGATTGCTGTTTTAACTGAAATTATTAGTAGATCAATAATAATATTATATCACTTAGTAATAATTAGTACGTAGTAAACAATACTATTATACTATTTATATTAATTTATAGCAAGGCTATATACCGATATTTTCAAAACATTTTGTACGTCCTAAAAGGATATTTTAAAATTGATCTATGTATATAGATTGCTAATAGAATAAAATATCTCTTTACATTATAAACCTAGGTTTAGATTACAACGCCATATAATAATTTTTGTATTCCTAATACTCCAAAAACGAAGAATATCAAAATAATTTTAATAGGAAACGGAAACGTTAAATTGAAGCCGTATTGCCTCATGCCTTGTATTGTTAACTGTTATTGCTGTTATAACTAAAACATTTGTTTTTGCAAATACAGGAACCGGACATCCACAACCATACAAAGAACTGCACGGCTTTCGACTGTGGTCGCCTCGCCACTGCCCCCGCGCCGAGTGTTGTGGGTTAGATCTCCACACGGGACAAACATTTGTGTGATCCACAAGTCTAGGTGTTCTTTGTGTCCGTTGTTTGCATGTTTGTAAAGCGCGACACAGGAATAATTCCTAGTGCAGGAGTTGACATTTTTAACAATAAACAAAACGAAATAATTCTGTAATATAAAATATAGCGTACCTTTCTCCTCGTCAATGGTGTACTCTCAACGGATTTAAAATATTTTTCGTGCATTGAATCATCGGACGCATCTTTTCGAGGTGATATGAAACTGCCGCTACGGTTTAGGCCTGTGAAACATTTATATTGTCAGAAAACGTCAAGGTATATTCTGAAGGAATCGATGGCAGAAGTTTATAGTCCTAATTAGGGAAGCAGACAAAGGTACCGAATTAAGAGTATATCATAAAGAAATCTGCAACAGTATTCTAACATTTTTACACAATTAGGGCCAAACTGAGTTAAACTTGAGGTTTATCGCTCTTTCCTTCAGTCCCATTTCGAACAATAAATTTAATAGCGTGGGCCCCTTATATAAATAAGAGTTAAATCCAAAGTTTAAAATCCGGTACCTTAAAGTTTAAACTTTCTTGACTACAAGACACTGAAAACTATTATGTAAGTTGAACATATTTTCTCGGACGTTCGGGTTTTAGTCCTACTCAACTATCTCTAAATAGTGAGTTATTAGATGTGTTCAGTCTTCATATGCTCTAAATTAAATTAGTTCCTCAGTCGACGTTTAAAATTCAGACTCATACAATGCTTTTTACATTGTCATGACTCTATTAGATATGGCTATATTGACTCGTTAATGTGTTACAAAATATACAAAAAATCTCAAATTGCATACAATTCTACCATCTTGTAGTAAGCAAATAGTTTGAGGCAAATATTGTTTTGTACTATCTATACTAATATTATAAAGCAGAAGAGTTCGTTTATTTGTTTGTTTGGTTGAACGCGCTAATCTCAGGAACTACTGGTTCGAAGTTCGTAGCCCATTCATCGAGGAAGGCTATAGACTATATAACATCTCGGTACGACCAATAGGGGCAGAGTACGAATAAAAATTGTTGCAAAAATGAGGCAAATTCTCTTATGTGAAGCAGACGAAGTTGCGCGGGTCAGCTAGTTATGGGATAATTGTGTAAATAGAGGGAGACCGACCTAGCTGCCTAGGGGACTTATGCAAATGACGCTATGCATTATTCTAAAATATATCTCTCAGTTTGTATAGTCACGTACGATAGACATAAAGCTTGGCCGGGCAAAGCTAGGTCGAGCTTCGATGGGTAAAAGTACCTCAACATTGTTGTTACGTTTGGCGTTTAGCACGTACAGATATGTATTTACCTGAATGCGGAGACCATTTCTCACTTTCGTGGGCCGGCGCCGCACTACTTCGTTTCCTCAGTTGGGGGGTGCACACCGGAGGATTACATACAATTGCACTGAGTTCCTGCAACAATAGATATCAGTCAGACAAGTTGCAGATTTTACTATAGAATTGAAGTTCATATATAGCTTTAAAGTTATCAGGGGATAGTCGAGTCGAAGCAGATCGTAAGGCAGATCTTATGTAGAAGGCAGATAATGGAAATAATACTGTTATTTCTCTTTCTTTACTAAATGTTTCAATATTTGCTTAGGGCTTAGGGTATGACCAAAATAAAAATATTACAACAAGACTTAAGATACTAAAAACATAAAAATTTTAAAATAGACTTATTTTAGATGGGTAAACAACGGGATATCGTCCTCAAGATCTGTATTGCCTAAGTAAACTGAAAGTTACAGAAAATACTGCATATTTTATCTTCCGTAATGCGAAAAACGTCGACAAACTCTCTCTCCCAATATGATATACTACCTGTTTCCGCCTCTGCTGCGCGCTACTGATGCTGCTGTCTGAAGACCGGCCCGAGTCCGTGTGCCGACATAACTGCGTGGAGCCATCTTCACTCAACCTGCCGCGCCGGCTTTCACCACTATTCCTAAGAAAACATAACCGAATATCGTTACAACTAAATAATATCTCAATTTATTAACAGCTCATCGCCTCATCGCAACATATTTACTTACTTTGAAATACAGTGACTCTCATCGTCTTTAAAATAGCAAAGATAATTGTCCTAAACTCAGTTTTAAAAAAATCTAATGCGTGTTAAAATCAATGTCATGTCAAGTGATTTAATTGGCTGTTGTGTAAATAGTCAGCATCATGTAGTAGTTGTTATTTATATACAAGGTAAGTAACACTAAGATAGGAGTCACGAGCCGAAAGAAGGTCTAACGAACCGTGATTATTAGAAGTATTGTTTACTAACAAAGAAAGTAAAAAGGAATTAATTTCTCATACAAATTATAAAATTACCTAGTTCTTTAACAAACATTAGTGGATTACACAAAGTTTTGTCCCGTGTGGGATTCAAACCGATAACAATCGGCGCAGTGGCAGTTGCGAGGTGACCATTTAAACCATTACGCCATCCGTGCAGGCCAAGTTATATTTGTATAAGTAATCTTTTCTTTTTAGTAGTACTAAAGTAATGCTACAAAAAAAACAGCGATGAGGATACTCGAGACCTAGAAATGGGACAGTTTATAAACAAGACTAATATTATATTAACCCTCATTCGGCTTGAAACCTGTTTGACTGCTACTAGAAACATCAGAAAACGAAAACCAACAAAATCAACAGCTAATTAGAAAAATAATAATAAAAATAATTCTCACCTATGATGGTAATGCGACCTCCTAGTTCGCACGGGACTCGTTTGCGTGAGCGTGACAGTTTTTGCGTTGCTAGGCGACAGCTTGCTTACGCTCGCGACTGTACTATTGCCGTTGCTGCTTATCGGGTCTATTATTGGCATCTGTACAGAACATCACATACATATAAGCTAACATAAGCATTCATTGCTTAAGGAGAATCCAAGCACTAAATTTATGTAGGTATGTATTTGAGCCACAGTTAAAAATATAGTAACATTTGTTTTAAGATATACCTGAAGAAGTAGGCGATATACACATAAACCTATTAGTAAATAGGGTCTACTATAAAATGTATGCACAAGGTATCCACAGTTGGTGACAGGGCTTGAAATCAAGAGATCGTGGGTTCGAATCCCAGCCATTGCAGTACCGACGTGAACCCACAACTAACACAAATATATTAGCTTAGCTGGAGCGGTTAAAAAGAACACTTGTAATTTGTAGACCAATTCGCTACGAATCTTTTATAAAAAAATATATATATATGTATATATAAACTAAAGATGGCCACAATATAATTTGTTTAAATATTATGTTCAATATTGCTTGCACTATAATAACATTTCACCCGCGAGTAAGACACAGTCCCACATCGCGAGCGAGATCCCATACGCCGAAATTATTTTAAAGCGCTGATTTAGTAGTATGATATCTAATTATTTATTTGATAAAAGAGTATACCCAAAGGGGTTGGCAGAAATGTATAGGATAACACCCACATTTCGCCAGTTACACTTTAGGTAACACGGAATAGAAGCCGAGCCTTTGCTATGTACCGAGCTCATTTCCAGACGATGTATGCATGGATGAGGGATTAGTAACAGACAGAAAAACTTTATAACACTTTGCCTAACGAAGAAATCGAACTCGTTAACCGTAGCGTAAGCGCAACTTTTGGTATGCAACGGGACTAGCAATGCAAAAGTACGTGTTACAAACGCATTGTTATAGAGACCTATTGTAGTGAGTTGTTTCTATATTAGCACCTAACTGTTGTATTGTTTTCATTGATGGACAGAGGTGAAAGCTGCCATTGTTAGATCTCGTATAAAACATATAGCAGATTTGATATAATGATTGCCTTGAAAACATTAGTCTGTAAACATCGCATCACGCCCCTAATAAACATATATGGAAGTTAGAGCAAAGGTGAAGCACAACCAGTTTTTTTTATACTACTAAAGTGACAAATAAGCATAGGTACGGCCCACCTGCTGGTAAGTGGTGACCGTAGCCCATGGCCGCCTGCAACACCAGAGGTATCACTTGCGCGTTGCCGACCCTTTAGAAAAGGAAGTGGGAAGGAGAAGGAGCGGGAAGGGGGAAAGAGGGTGATTGAACCTCTGGCACTCTCACTCACCGAACGAAACACAACAGTAAGAATACTGCTAGTTCACGTCTATGTTCTGAGAGAGAGTAGTCTTTCCCCGGTCGAGCCGGCCCATTCATGCTGAAATCAGCGAGGCTCTACTACTCGAGAAGACCATAAGTAGAGCCTCCCACTTCCCATCCTAATGGGTCGGCAACGCGCAAATGATTCCTTAGGTATTGCAGGCGTCATACGTCGTATAGGTTAGGGTGACCACTTAACATCATGCGGCCCGCATGCTTGTTTGCCACCGTAGAAGAATAAAAAACAATCATAATAGGCGATGAGTTGAGTGGAGTCACAGAGAATTTTATACATAGATAGTTTCAAGCCTATCTCCCATAGGGGTAATGAGTGTTGTATTACACCCATATTTGGCCAGCTATTAGGTTCTACGTATATAGTATAAAAGGGGGCGAGCCTATTGCTCGTTAACTAGGCATAGTTCTACACTCCGTGCTGCTACTGCGAATTTCTAGACAAAAAATAACACTGTACGGGCATCGAACACGAGACCTTATGTACAGCAGTCTCATAGACTACTCGGCTAAGCCACCGAAACAGAGAATTGGCTTACAGAAAAACCGGTAATACGTTGCGTTACACAAAAAAGGAGCCCGTGAACTCTGTAGTAAACCTATGCGCAAACATATTCCCCATTACACTACCGAGATAACCAGTTAAAATAAACATACGAAATGTCAAAAGGCAGGCAAAAACAATAGCTAGATAGATATGGGTATCAAACTATATGTGGACCCCGCAATTCTTTATCGCGTGTAGTGACAACGAAACACGCGGCCCATTGAAGCGCCAATCAATAATCTGCCCGTTGAATAACAAAAAGAAATAACAGACTCCATCTATTGACTAAATATACCTATATATATATATATATATATATATATATTATAAAGCTGCCTTGTTGGTCTCGTGGCTTGCAATACTATTTGCGTGCAATCAATCGGAATTTGGCAGTGGTAATTGAGTTTTCCTGTTATAAAATTCTCAGTAAGCAGTTCAGAGTCCGGCAAGATGTCCGTCAAACGGCAATTGGCTACCCCTTAGTACATGTCATAGAAAACATACCTATCTGGAGAAATGTGGATATAATTACACCTATACCTACCCTCTGTAATATGCGTGTGTCTATGTTGTACAGCAAAACTATATACACGTTTTGAGTGATTATCTATGCGTTTGTGCATGCTAATCTCCAAAAAGGTTGACCCAATTTGAATATGGTATTCAGGGATATATTAATATGGACTTTCGCTAACAATAAATCGTAACTCCAGACATTGTTGTTTTACATTAAGCTTTTAATGTGTACGGATGTTTTATTTAATCCGGTTGACAAATAAGTAAGATAATAAACATGGCACTTTTAAAACGTGGCAGAATAGGTACATGTTGCTAATAGTGCCAGTGTAAGGAAATAAAAACATGTCAGTATTGTCACCGCTAAAATGGCAATACGGAATCTACACAAAGTAGGCGGGGCTTAATATAACTAAGCCATGACGCAATACCTAGTTAAGTATAATTATATCAATGAGTTTAAGTTCTTTACATTGACAGCAAGTAAATAAACTGAAAAACAGAACAGCTAATAGATATCTTGCCCCATTAAAAGTAACGTCCCGTTTTGAGTTGTAAATTTGAGTTGTGGTGTCAATAATAAACTGTGGTTAGTATGAAAGTATTGCTTCCATGTTTTATTTTAGTTCAGTAAGTAGCACATATGAACTCGTGTGCAAAGCCAGTAGGTATATTCTGTACGTCTCAATAATTTAAGTGCGCGCTTGGAAAGAATTCATCGGAATCATTCGACTATATCGAATTTGTTCTCACGATGTTTCATGTCAATCGTTTAGTGACGTCTCGTGCCGTTAGTGTATACTTTCTTTAATCACATCGTGCACACACATTTACAATTTAATGAAGAAGCAATCATACATGACATTGTAAAGCAATAAGCCTGAATATTCCCGATGGGCAGGCAGAATTTTATCACAGGTATTTTACCTAGCTATGTTTAAGTCTCTTTTGATAGGTAGCGATTCTATTAGCTGCTAACATTAGCCATATACAGTTTCTAGTGCTACGAAACATTTCTTGCCGGTATACCCAATAACAACATTCAGCCCAGAAATTGAAACTGGTATCTCTCTATCGGTAGCTTGCGCTACACCACAGACCCAGCGGGTAGTCTGCGAATCTACATATCGAAACCTCATTGTAATATCTATGTGGGTTCTTGCACAACAACACCACTCTTTAACTCAATTTATGTCACGGCTGATAAAAAGTTGCCACACTTTAGAATGAGATAATGAACATACTGTATCATCAAACAAAAATAACTAATCATACGTAAAGTTCGCCTCTCTATCATTTCGCAAGCTATGTTCCACGTATTAAGTTATAGAGAGCGATCCTATTGCCATCAACCAGGCATATTTCCAGACTACGATGGAATTTCCAGATAGAAAAACCAAATAACACGTCACCCGACAAACCTAAGACCTCACGATCATACGTAATCTTATGCTATGGGGCCAATGCAGCAGTGAAAACTACTAGGTACTTAAAATAAACATAAAAACAACAATCGATAAGAAAAGCCAGGCTCAGAACAATTAATAAGGTCTTATACTTTTTTATGTTCATCCTAAATTAAAAAGTATAATACATTCTTATTACATAGTTCTAAGTCTAGCTTTTCCACAACTAAACACCACAAGTAAAAATGCTATGGCACCATAATTACAGTCTCTAGTTGTCATGGGACAATATTTAAATTATGTGGACAATAATACCATGTTACACAGTAGCCTTTAAATTAAAATCATTGTCTGGTGTCTTAATAGACACAAAAAAACATCAATATGTCTGGTTCAAACCATTGCTTCATGAAAATGTGTTGCAACACATTCATATATTAACTCATCCTAGTTTATATTAGATAGCACCTAATAACTTTATTTTTTATTTAATAGTAAAAGGCCATACTATAATTTGGCAAATTAGTTCTAGTTTTGAGGGTTCTATATGCAAGGATTCCATGAGATTCTTGCCCAATATAAAGCTGTTATCACCTCACAAAATAGTTTAAGGAATAGAGAAGCGCAAAAATAAACCCTTGATAAAGTCACACTAGACCATGTGCTTTGAAAGCCTAGACTATAGAAAGGCACACACATTTTTTTTTCGCTATTGCTGTAATAATATACACACAGCTTCAGAGTCATGTAATTCACTTATAATTCTGAATCTGGGCATCCATTATACCTACCTACCAGTCACGATGTTTTTAAAGCACAGTTATACAAAGTAGATTATCCTTGCAGATAGATATAACAATATTATTTTAAAAATTACCTGAGGTGCAGGCTGGTTGAGCTGTGTCTGTGTAGATGTTTCTCTTCTTTTCTGAGGGTCTGTATTCTGTTTCAATGTCTGTAATTTTGCTAGTGGTATGATGTCACAATCGGTAGGCCTATGCCAAACAGTTGTCTGAAAAATAACAAATGTTTCAATTATGCAAATAGTTGCTCACAAAGTATGTCAAACTTTTTATTTGTTATGTCATTGTTATTGAACAATTACCTGTGTAGAAGCATTGTAATAGTAAAACCTATGTGTGTTGATATCAAAAAGTTCCCACCATTGTGATGAGTCTGTGCGTTTAACTTTTACTCCCTGCAACAAGAGTTTTGTTAACATGAATACAATAAATAAAAAAAATAGGTATATAATATGCCTAACCTGTCTAAAGATAATTGTATTATTATGATTATATAAGTTTTTTATTGCTCATCTTGTGATTATGACAGTCCACATAAAGCAATTCATGGATACAAATATGAGTAGCTCACAAATGCATTTAGATAAATAAGTATAGGGGTAATCCATACTAATAATGAAATAACTCAAAACAATGTTAGGTCACACACTGTACCACACAATAAATAATCAACCGAATATAAATTAATGAAATCTTTATCTCATAATATTATACAATGATAAAATATATCTTAATAAGAATTATAATAAATTTTGAATGTTACTCTATTCCTATAAACATATCCAAGAAATATTAAAACATGTTTATTACAATTACAACTGTGTTCATTTTTAGATTTTCTGTTATTGAAATTATCACTATACAAGGTAGGTATATATTGCAAGTAAAATGAAGAAGATACACAGCAGAAATATGTTAATAGTTAGAGATATAAATAAAGTTAAGTTTAGATAAAATGATAATATAGAAGTGAGTCATAAAAACAGGCATACCCCCAGGACTTCCAAATTATAAATAATAAGCATACTATGAAAGAAATAAACAGAAAAGATCACTAAACTCGGCGCATATAGGTCATAAGAACAAGTAAATTGTAGCAGGACATGGTACCGGCGCCTATGTACGAAAGTAAGAGAAATTTTGTATGAAGTGTACCTCAGGTGGATCCCAAACGCATTCTCCAGTGGTTAGGTTAGCATACATATGCTCCTTTGTCTTCGGCTCGATAATCTCCACCCATTCCACCCTAGAATAAAACATCGTCCACGTCTCAACTTTACTACCACTATTCTATCACACAGCAACAATTTGACTACGAATTCAGGGCGTGACATTAGCGATTTCCGCGTACTTTATTGATTTTGCAACTTTCAACTACGGATATCGGAAGCAATTTGTCAACAATTTATATAAAACTTAAAAGTTACAAATTACCTTTCAGAAGACATTTTCACTAAATAACAATAACTTTTCTAAACTTCACTTACACATCCTAAACTATTATTTGACCTAAAATACGGATGAGAATAATCGGAAACCATCCATGTTGAATGTTTACTTCATTTTCATTGATGGGCGCGTTTGTGCTAAAGCTCCAAATGTCAGATACATAATGCATTATTTTATTTCGGAAGTTCAATAGGAAAAAAAGCATTAATAACAAATAAAATACACGATTTTATTCTATAAGCTATAAATATTACTTTAACATTTATGTTAATTTATTAATTTTAAAACTTAGAAATTTTACCGGTTTCATAATAGTTCAATGTTCCTAGTACTCGACTCGACTTACAAAAGCACTAACAATTTACCATCGCGATCGTACAAAGGCATAAACGGCCACAATAGCATGAAATATGAATATCTTGCCTAAGTATTTAAGATGGTAGATGACTATATTGCAGCTGCTACCATTAATTTAGTTTCGATATTGTTTAATGCCTCAGAAACCGACAATCCACCGTTGACTAAAGTATGTTTTTGACAAATTTGTACTTTGTTCACGATCATAATCGCCGTCCTGGCCAATTGAATAGTTATAATATATTTTCTACCTTGCTTTCTTTCAATATGATATATTTCGACAAATATGATTATTAGACGAATGCCTACATCATTTCATGGCTAATATCCGAGTATATTTTATGCAAATAGTATGTAAGTAGACTTTATCATAGATTAGAATTATTACTGTTATACTTTATAAAGTGTTGGACTTTATATAGGTTTCAATGTGTTTAAAATTCCCAGTCCCATTCATACAGGAATTGAGGGAAAAATGCAAAAAGCCTTTGATGCAAAACTTTGATGACAATGGTGACATCACTGAAGTCTGACAATTATAATTCTTTTACAAAGCTTGTTATATGTTTCCAAATAAAGTTATGTTGATCATTAAATTATACTCTCTATTGATAAAAAACAAAAATATTACTGCATAAAAAGCTTGCATCAAAATAATAAAGCTTACTTAAATTTAATTCCCGCTGAGGTTTATAGCTCACGCACTACAGCCTAATAATTGTAGTCCATAGCTGTCCTTAAAACTCGAGTCTGAGAAACATTGATCTCATAGAATTTTTTGCCGAAGGGATCTGGAATATTTCTAAATATAAAAAAAAAATATTTATCAGTAAGTAACATACAAATTAACTTTTATAAATTATATGTTATCCGTTTTCAGTACCTGTTATATATAAGTAAATCCAATGTTGCGGACTCTGACTATTAACCTTATAAAATGCCGGCGCCCTATTATTGCTGATTCATTTATTAGTAAACACTTCCGAACGTCGGCATCGACACAGCAGTCTCAAATCAAACAACCGATTAAAATAGTTATGGGTCAGTAACTATATGTATATATTAACTATATGTACCTATATTATATTTTTATTTTATCAACACTTACAAAAAAATAACCAAACTTTGTTTTTTTAGCGATGACTCAGGACAAGTCACACTTTATACTACCAAACAACCAGAAATTTGTTGAACTAGACAGTTCTCAGGCATTTAATAAATTAACAGATAAGGAAAAGCTTTATGCACATTATTTAAGTCAGGTTAGTCTTTTGTAATTTATAGTTTAATTATAACATATGCTTATTTATATCATTTTAATTATCTAAAACTATTTTTCATTTGTATGTTCTATTTTTGATTAGATCTGTTGGTGAGCTATACTATGCAATGACTAAGCATAAAAATAATAAATCTGCATATTTTAGAATTTAGATTTTAGAACTAGTGCAACGCTCACAGGCCAGTGGATATCTGGTTACACACCTTGAGTAGTCAACTTCAGAGGTGCTAGGGTATCAGTGTACATACCCCGCGCCAAACATTTTGTACCTCAGATACAATAAATGATATGTGAGAGCCAGGGCTACAAAGTCATTTACAAAATGTTAGGCACCGTGTATACTCACAGATGCACTGGCTTCTGAAGTTGACTACTCAAGGTGTATCACCAGATATACACTGGCCTATGAGAGTTGTACTAGGGTGTATAATGACATATACACATGATGCTGAATGTGTTAAGAAGTTAATATCTAATGCTATTGAATGGCAAAATTTGTACCATGTAGGTATCATCTATTTGACTGATATGCTTATGGTAACGCATATATTATTATGTTAAGTTCAAGAATTAGTTTATAATCAACTAGATTCTTACTGCAGCTTCGCTCGCGTTAATATTGATTTTATCAATAAATTTGTATCCTTCGGAAACAGTACTTTTTTCTGGATGAAACGTAAGATAGCTACTTTATGTGCTTTTCTATATCCCTGATAATGTGTATGTGAAAGTGTAACAAACAAATTAACACATTTACATTATTATTAACAATTCTTGACCATAAGAGCTGAATTTATGATTATAAAGAAGTATTATTAGATTTAAGTTAGCAGCATAGATGCAAGCACTACACTTTCATTATTTACTGCAATGCTCAAAATGAATATACAGTGGTGGGACATATAATTAGAAACAGTACATAAAACTTAGGTAAACACAGAATGAACTATTGTTATGAGTAAAAAATATATAGATTAAATCACTATTAACTATGCCAGAATATGGCCAATGAATAAAAAACTCATAAAATATATTTTAATAAAAATCTGATCTTTAATTATTAAAAGAGTTTAAATATGAATGGTGGTTGAATTTCTAATTTTCTATTACTGGCCGCTTGGACAACTAATTAGAAACAGGATTCATGGTATGTTCCATTTTTGAAATGTAATAACAACCTCTTTCTACGCTTTTTCTGTAGTTTCGGCGGCAATTTAACGTCTATTTGGAATTACGTGAATAATAAGTTTTGTTAAAAATGGGTAAAAATAAGAGTTGTGACGAGTCAACTAGGCAATTAATTGTTAAATTACATTTAGATCGAAAGTGGACTTATAGAAGAATTGCTAATCATCTAGAATGTTCTGTGATGAAAGTTTTCAATGCTATTGCTCATTAAAAAAGAAATGGAACTACTAAAAGTGTTGTTAGAAAGGCTCGTCTAAAGAAAACGTCTCCCCGGGAAGATTTGCAAATAATACGTGTAGCTAAACAAAACCCGTTTAAAGGCTCCAACGAGATTAGAAATTCAGTTTTCCACCTGATGACCCAAGGAACATTTCCTCGAAACTGTTACGCCGCAGATTAGTGGAAGCTAAATTGTTCGGGAGGGTTTCTCGAAAGGTACCTCTTCTTACCAAGCAACACCGAGAGAAGCGATTATTATTTGCCAAGAAATATCTTAACTGGACTGTACGAGAATAAAAAAAAGTGTTATTCTCGGATGAAACAAATATAAATATGGTGAATTCAGACGGCGAACGCTACGTTATACGTCCAATAAACCATGCTTTTGATTATAAATACACGAGGAGCATAGTTAAACACGGCGGTGGTAACATTAAAGTATGGGGATGTTTTTCTGGTTGCGCTGTTGGACCCGTCCGTAAGATTGAAGGTATAATGGATCAATTTCAATACAAAAAAACATCTTAGAAGAGACAATGATTCCCTACACCGACGACCATTTGCCTGTGACCTGGATCTTTCAGCACGATAACGACCCAAAACACACGGCCCGCAGTGTTAAATCCTTTCTTAGTGAGCAACGTGTTACCATGTTAGACTGGCCTGCAAATAGTCCCGATATAAATCCTATTGAAAATTTTAGGTACGTCGTTAAAAAAAAGTCTCCGTAAACGTAATTCCAGTCAAAATTAACTTTACGAAGCCTTTGTTGAAGCATGGAAATCGATCCCACTCGATAAATGTATGAAATTACTTGAATCAATGCCACGTCGTTGCAGAGCCGTCATTAATAACAAAGGCTATGCAACTAAATATTTTTTTTTTTAAAAATTAGTAACCCGAACTTAGTTTTACATAAATAATTTGAAATTGATAACGTTAACACGTTAATAACTTTGATTTTCACCTCATTTCTTTATTTTTTCTAATTAACTTGTGGTATGTATGACGGATGGTACTGCAAATGTTGTTTAGTTGTTTAGTTGTTTGTATGTAACTTAGTATCTAAATGGTAGTTGTGAACTCGGATATTTATTTGTTTTTTAATGAATTATAAGTTGTTGAACATATTCTATGCATTTTGTTGTTTTATTTCCAAAACAAAAGTTTTACAGCAATATGCCCTGTATAATGTGAAATACGTCGCAAGTGTTTCTAATAAAATTATATGTCCACCACTGTATATGCTATATCATAACCGTACAACTTCCTTATGTGAGATAAAGAAAATGTATTCTTTTATTGGACCATGTTGTGCAGAAATGATCCAGGGATTCATTTTAATTTATCTATAAGTATGAAAGTCTTTTGATTAAACATCAAGTTATGCAAAAATCTATATTCAATTCTTTATAAAACTATATGCATAACATGTTGTATTAGGATAACAGTCACAAGAAAATGAACTTAATTTTAAAATCGGCATAACTTTTATTTATCTTTTTGCGGATTGGATCATTTCTGCACAACACCTCTGGCATGCTTCCATCTGGCCAGGCAATGTGTTATTCCAAAATCTCAGTAGTGTTTTAAGTACTTTACATGGTAGGATATAGGCTTGCCCTTTATTATGTGGGACCTAGAATCATAGTTGAGAAATATGGGTATAATATGCCTATGCCTCTAACTCTTTCGGGGATATAAGTGTGTAACTATGCATGTGCATTAAATAGTAATTATATGAAAATCAGGCAATCATCTTAAAAAATATTTATTATATAATTCATTATATAATAACTTTAGACAATATAAAATAATGAAATATTTCAATTTCGTAATTTTTTGTGTGTAGTTGTGTCTGTTTGTGATTGAGATTTAAAATATTCTTATAGTCGTACATCGCTTTTTAAAATCAATAATAGCTTGTGTAAATCAGTAAACTTTTTTCTGTAGGTAACATGTTGCTATTTTATGGTCCAAGAAACAATTTGCCTTTCTATTATGTAAATGACAGTTTAACAGCTATTAATTCATTAAATTTTACTTATCTTGCTAGTTTTAATCATTCTTGATTGATTACCTATTGTGTTCAGAAGTCTTTGATTAAAAATTAACTCATTCATTACAAACAAATCAATAATATCAGATGCAATTAATTTGCTGTTTTGTCAATAATATAGATGAAGATTTAATGCATTGCCATTTTGGATTATTGTTTGCATTATTTCATGTCTTTCAGTAATATCAGAAAGTTATGTTGCTTTAACCCACACCTATAAGTTTATATATAGCAGATTAATCTGTCAAGTCTTAGAATACTAGACATAATTAAAAATCTAATGTGTCAGGCCACCGGTGTGCTGCCATGGTTTGAAATATTAAGAAGTATAAACTTAGCAAATTAACTTGAGAAGTAATTATAAGTAAAGTAGTAATTATGGTTTTGGTTGGATGGTGGGAAAGAATCTCGGGCAATCTAAATAATTACAGATAGATTGTATGACAGATGTTTCCTTGACTATGGGCGATCCAGGTAAATGGGAGAAAATTCATGCTTCACAAACCTAAACTAACTTTCTATTGAAGTTTCAGTGTGGTGTGGATAATGAGTCAAAGTTATCTGACATTTAATTGTGTTTATAATTTTTAGGCAGCATGGAATGGTGGACTTATTGTCCTTGTACAAACAAGCCCAGAATCCCCAAAGATCTTTTCACTGTTGCACAGGATTTTTGTTGGAGAATCATACCAGTCACTCAAAGAGGCTGTTAACAGACAGGGTATTAGTAATGATGATTTCCAGGTAATTGAAATTTATCATATGTTTAATTTCTTTACTAATAATTATGAGAAAACCCTTATCTAATTTACTTTTAGAAATAAGTGAACACATATTTTAAATTCTTTTCAAAAAAAAAGCATACATCTTAGTAGAAGGAATTAAAAAAAATATTTGTTTTTAAATGTGAGTGAAACATTGTAGCTTATGTCAATATATCAATTATTTAAATACTTTGATGGTAATGCACCACTATGACATGGATGGTGATGCACCACTATGACATGGATGGTGATGCACCACTATGGCATGTATGCCAACAAAATTGGTGTTCTTTGTTAGAAATTTAGTATACAAATACTAAATTCTATACAAATTGTCACTTTAACTTTAGTTATAATAATTTTTCTTTGTTCACAAATACATCTTAGAAACATTGATAGCCCAGTGAACAAACTTATTGTAGGTACTTAAGTATGAAGTAAGTACTATTGATTTTATATTATTATTTATTTATAATTTTGAATCTACAATGAGAAAGGGAAAGATGATTTATATTTTAGACATGTCAGCAGTGCTAGTATATAAGGAAGATCATTAGGCTGACAAGATAGAGGTCTCAGGTTTGAACTTGAGCCAATAAGACTGATTTTTGACAAATTATGATGTCTACCTAGTGATCTTCATATGTTCTCAATGGTGTAACTTGACATACACAAAATCTAACATTACTTTTATTATTACTCATTTCGTAAAGAACAATAATTAAATAATGTTGCTGTTGATAATTTTATTTTCTGTGGATTGATACATGTGGTAGATAGTACCACGTCTATCCTAGAACTCTGTCCTATTTCTCACAGATAGTGTAACCACGTCCTCTGACAACAATAAAAAACAAAATATATTGTTCTCTATTGTTGTGGTTGTTTGACGAAAGCAACCGCATGAAAACGTCAAAGAGCCGAGTATTGCGTGTTCAATCTTTTAGAAAAACTAATATCGTCTTTTATTCGAATGCTTCTCACTCGAATGTACTCTACTACTACTACCTAGACTAAACCAAAACTAGATTAACTAGAACTGGAGATAGTTCTGTATTTTCCTTTAAAGTCAGGCAGGCAAGATGACACTTCAATGTTCTTACAGGCGTCTGGGTACAGGGTTTATCCTTTGAGAGTATCTCTTTTAAAGAGGGTACAAAAGTAGCATGAATTTTCTTCATTTTCGGCTTTCAGGCGTTTTTGGTCTACGCCGGCGGCATTTTCGCCAATAGTGGTAATTACAAAGGATTCGGCGACACGAAATTCATTCCAAACCTTCCTATGGATTCATTTGAACTTATCGTGAAAGCGTCGAGAGCTTACGACGATGATGCCCAGCATATGATGAAACTGTGGCAACAAACGCAGAACTATATCTATAGTACCGCGCCGCGGCTCACGAGTCTTGGTCTCGCTGATAAGGTTAGTGAACAATGCTTAAGTATATTTGTCTAGTGATAAGTGTGCGTTAGCACTGGGTTTTTTATCACAATAGGTATAGCTAACAATGAGTACTTTAGTTACACTGTAACAAGTTTATAGTCGAGTAAATAAGTATTGTATACATAATATATTATACCTATTTATTCTACTTACATAATATACATATGTATGTATATGAAAATGTAATAAAATGAGATCGCAGATCCGATTCCTAGGCAACATAATATTGTATTAATACCATATTTATACAACAAAAGTAAAAGAGACATGCGGTCCGCATACGGAAAAGGATTAAAAGATAGGATGAAAAGGTTGTCCTTTCATCATACCTTTTGGAACTGCCAGACGCTCATATGTCACGCTCGGGCACTCATATTCGGCAATACACAGTACTTGTGTTATAACACTTACGCCGCCATCTTGTAAGAAGTAAGTACAACAGTAATCCTGAGCAAACTGGCTTATTTGAACCGCCACAAAATGGACAAAGGCTATTTTATAAGCATACACATACCTACCATCAATTTCGTCCAAGTCAGTCATCAGCCTATTCTTTTTGTATGTGTATTTTTACGTAATGTTACTTGCAGGGTATAACTACATATTTTTCAAGCAACTGTACCGAGGAGGACTCCAACTTGGTCAACGATTGGATGAAGACGAAACGTATAGAAGCTTACATCTGCCGCACTTTCAAAACTACCGCTGAGGATGGCTGTAAGTCTTCTGCCTAGTTTCTAGATTAGGGATGTGCTAATTTCAACTCTTCGTCGCAATAACTATAATGAAATAGCTCTACCACGTGTGTTGTGCCGAACCATAAATATAAAAGCATTAATTCATTACTGGAGATTAGACCTCAGTTCAGGCTAACCCTAAAATGGCACTTCTTTTTAAACGATCGCCAGTTTGACCAGTGGTTTGAAAATATTGTTACAAGCCGTTTATCATAGGTCTATACGTATACGTAAAGATATTGTACGTAGTGTAGTGTCGTTTGTCATAACAGACGACAGACGGAACATATATCTTTACGTGCATCTTAAAGCACGCGAAGGTGTGCGTTTTGTAAATGGGCAATTAGCATATCAACAAACAAAAATCAAACTTCCAATATAAAAATTAAACTCAAGAAGTATTCTATGAAATGGTTTTATATTTTATTAATGACCTAGGTCCTGGGATAGGATGCTGGAACATGCCACCAGAAAAAGTGGGTCTCAAAATTTTTCATTATTTCGTAGTTAGGAAGTAGGCGGTGGTTTACTTTGTCTCGAAAAGCACTTAAAGCAGTTAGTCTGCGCGTGATTTCTCTCCGATCGTGTCGAATTGCCATCTCTTCGCACTATCAGAGTAAGAACCTTGTTCTTGCACGCACACACTTGTGTACTATAATATCTCCGCACGATAGCTAATCTTTAGGTTGACCGACATTCGGTCCAGGGATAGGCACTGACTACTAATTGCTATTTCTGTATCTGTATTTCTGCAGTGCCGCTATACACTATCCACTTGGCCAGTGCGGAGACATCACCGAAACCTCCACTAACCATGGACATGGAACAATACAAGGGCGCCTACTTCCAAGTAACTCGCGGTGACTACTCGCCCCTTCTGAAGCGCGTCAATGATAACTTGACCAAGGCAGTTGAGTACGCTGCCAACGACAACGAGAGGAATATGTTGCTGCATTACATCAATAGTTTTAGGGAAGGAGATCTTAATGAACATAAGGAAGGAAGTCGGTATTGGATTAAGGATAAGGGGCCTATTATTGAAACGTAAGACTGTTATAATATATTTATTTTTAATAGAACTGTGACTATCAATAACATTTATTTGTGCTTCCCCACTTTCTAACAGAGCAGGCTAGTTTTTTTATACGTAACACTATGGTCGCTGGCAAGCATACCGCTTGTCTGACTTGAGTGATTATCATAGCCAGCCACACCAGATAACTCATACCACTGTTTAACAAGCTCGAAATGCGTTCGACTAAAGCCTGTACGATACGCAAGTGTCGATAGTGATATGCTACTAGTAGTTTAGCTTTGTTTTTAGGTCCTGCGTCATGAGGGGTTATTGCCGCGAACATATACACGCTGTGCTGCTATTTCTTAACAGTAATATTCCCAAAGCCTAGAACACCTTAACCGCATGTGTAGCGAGACAGAGACTAAGTTAGAATCTAAGTATTACATTATTATTGTTTTCAGATATCAAGGTTTTATCGAGACATACCGCGATCCTAGCGGCCAGCGCGGTGAATTTGAAGGGTTTGTCGCTATGGTGAACAAAGAGATGTCCAAGAAGTTCGGGTCCCTCGTCGATGGCGCTGAACGGTTCATCAAGTTGTTACCTTGGGGAAGTGATCTTGAGAAGGATACCTTCCTGAGACCTGACTTCACCAGCTTGGATGTGCTGACGTTCTCTGGCAGCGGTATCCCGGCTGGTATCAACATTCCTAATTGTAAGTATTTAGTTAGACTTTTCTATTCATGAGGTACCAACCTTGGTTTGGTTGTAAAGTCTGTGGTACTAACGAAATTGTTGTACATGAGCACCTACTATAGGCTTATCATTTTGCTGTTTGGTAATTCTCATTAGCAGCCTAGGGTAGCTACGGGCTATTAAGTGGGATGACTTCACATATATATATGAGAGATATACATTTCGTTAGTTATGTTATATTTCCCAGTGGGCTCTTAAACATAGCTATCAATATGTATAGTATTATAATTATGTATTCAAAGATACACACCTGTGTATCTCTGAATGTCGTGCGTCCATGTATGCAACTCAGTCAATAATTTACATTTTAGATGATGAGATTCGTCAGAACGAAGGCTTCAAGAACGTATCGCTGGGTAATGTGATCCCGGCTGCGTACAAGGAGTCTATCATGCCATTCCTATCGGCCGCTGACAAGGAACTGTTGGAGAAATACAGGGTTGCTTCGTTTGAGGTAAGGCTATGTCAGGTAATCTTATATACTGTAATATTGACTGTTCCCCCATATAGCAGTTTATAGGGATTTAGTAAACGAATATCTTGGCTGCAAGTCAAGTTTTTAGCTTGTCTTATTACATTACACTATTGATACACAGTCATGACAAACTCGATCGCTTTCTTAGCTTATTATGGCCTCCCTATTGTGAATTATTAGAATTTATACGTGAGGTCATGCATTTAAGTTTTATTTTTATTTTACACTAGCGGTTCGCCCGACTTCGCCCGGGTTAAACAAAATATAAAGCTTATGAATATGGAATAGAGTACCTTACAACTTGTAAAAGAATTATTCGGGTACTCTTGTAAGTGGCTCCGAAGATTACTCTTCACATACACACAAACTCACAAAATACGCACTATTTCTCTAATATAAGTGTAGATAGAATTACTTTAATTTTAAACGAAGTTTGTTTGAATCAGGTGCAAGTAGGACTGCACGAGTTGCTCGGCCACGGCAGCGGCAAACTTATGATGAAAAATTCTGACGGAACATTCAACTTCAACACTGAAACTGTCAAAAACCCTCTTACTGGTAAGTTAACCTTTCAAATATTCAGACTACGGCCGAAATTTTACGATAGGATTATGTACATAGGTCGGAACTTAAATCTTCAAATAAAGTTGAAACAATTCAATTAGGATGGATAATCGAATAACTTCGCATGACATATTGATTGCTTATGTGGTGATGAGTGTAACGTGCTCGTCTATCACGCAATCTGAAAGTGTGCACGTTAGACTGCGTGTTAGTTTTTTTATTGGGTTATCGATGTTTTACCTGGAAGCGTCTTAGAAAACGTTTGAAAGATATGCCGTCGCGACGATCAATATCGAGATGCGTCGAGAGGTATAAATCTTCGTGGCAGACATTGCACATATAATAACAACATATATTATGACTGCATTAGATATCCTTCGTCGATAATGGGCCAACTTAAGAATATCTCAATCCGATGTCAATGCACATATCACTGAATTATGCACACTTATAAAGAATGTAATCTATAAGTATATTAATACGTGAAGCAAAAACTTTGTACCGCTTTTTACGAAAATTGCGCGGATGGATTGTATGAAATTTGGCACAGTTAATGTTTATATGGAGAAGGAGTGGCGAATCCTAATATTTTTTATAAAATATGCTATAGAAATACATTAAATTAATGAAAAAACACTACACGCACACAACCATGCATTCGACACAAGCAGTCAAATCGCGTTCGTGGTATTTCGGAATTGTTCGGCTGATGTCGTAGAATTCTTCGTAACTATGGTTACATATGTATGTGGACTAGGAGACTAAATGAAATGTGATTATAAGGGTATAGTTGTAGACAATAAAACCTTAATAACGATCAAACTTAAAATTTAAATCAATTATGGTCGAATTTCGACTACTTGGCGACCGCCAGTACTAGTAAATAAAGCAAGAGCGATATGCCTGGATCGTAACAAGCCGTAGTCTGTTTCCTCTCTCGGATAAACACGTGAACCCATGTATATAATAAACAATGTTTCTCGCAGGTGGAAAGATCGAGTCTTGGTACACTCCTGGTGAGACTTACGACAGCAAGTTCACAACGCTCGGATCTGCTTTCGAAGAATGCCGCGCCGAGGCCGTCGGCCTATACCTCTCGTTAGAGCCCGAAATATTAAAGTAAGTATTACTATAAAGTGTTTATTTACTTATTAAGTTATGTATGCGTCGTCTATAACAGATCGTATCTTTCTTCTTTATGACTTTTAAAAAAGATTAATTTTATTTTAGTTTTCATATATTACACAAAGCTAAATATGGATGTATATAAAAAAATAGCAATATAAAAGGATTATAGCAAAAAAGAACAACAAACTCGCCTGTACGGATAGCGCAATTGCCAATAAGTGCAAGATCGATTCCAGCACGAGTCATGTGATCCATAAATAGTATTTCTGAGTTTGGATGTTTGATTTTCGATGATTTTTAGGTTGGGTGTACGCTCACTACATCAACTCCGGAGCGCCTCGCCCGCGGGCTGACCGCGAGTGGGCCACTCGGTGACCACCCGTTGCCTGCACGCTTGCCTTGCGTTAGCCACGCGCAGTTCCCGAATGGATCGCGCGCCGTCCGCGAGTGGTCCACGCGCCGTCCGCGAGACGTGAAAACTTAATGACGATCCCTGACAAACTACTCATCTATTCGCAGACAACGCAATGTCCATTCGTTGACCACACGATGTCCACTCGTTGACCACGCGGCTTCCACCCGTGGACCAACTGACGTTCACTGGTTATCACGCGGCCTCCAATCGTGGACCACCTGTAGTCAACGAGTGGATACCGAACGATGAGGTGGTGCTGGTCGGGTGCCGGGTGGCTCTAATGAGCTATGACCTTAACGCCTACCCGCGATACATGGATTACACCTTAAATAGGAAGTCATGCAGTCCATCAAAAAATCATCTATGCTTTATCAGTTTAAAATTTTAATTTAATTGTATTTCCATTTAGGATATTCGGCTACGAAGGTCAGGAGGCAGAAAACGTGACTTACGTGAACTGGCTCAGTCTGCTGTGGAATGGCGCCGCTAAAGCTACTGAGATGTATCAACCTACTACCAAGACATGGCTTCAGGTAAATTATGTTTTTTTATGGATTTTGTCTTATCCGTTCTTTGTATAGTTGTGTGGATATATTTTATCTCGCTATGATATTTATGGCGAAAATTTTACATACTAATCAATGCACGCCCTCATAAGTTAACCATCGTCAAATTGCCGGCAGTCTAAACGTGCAAAAAGACTGCAACGTAAAATTGCATATTAGGCACTAATATATGAGTACGTACTATTTATATTATCTAATCTAGTTATTAACACCTTTGCTATAAGGCCCATGCTCGTGCCCGTTTCGTCCTGATGCGTCTTTTGGAGCTGGAAGGTGACGGTATGCTGACCATCACAGAGTCAGAGCCCGGCAAGAACTTACTTCTCACACTGCAGAAAGACAAGCTCGCTACAAAGGGGAAACAAATCATTGGTATGTTTTATTCTAGTGATCTTTTTAATCTATTGAATGGCAGCGGCGCACCGGCGGCTAGATACAATAGGTTTTCAATCATGTCTGGCATTCCAATAATTGACAGGTTAAAGACATTGAGTAGGATAACGCAAATGTGGGCTATCACATCTATCTAAGCATTTTAGAAGAGTGATACTGCATGTTACTGATGTAAATAATGCTCTAGCTCACTCACCATTTATAATACTATGTAAGTTAATGTTTTCTTTTTAGGCGATTTCTTGGTACAACTCCAGACCATAAAAGCGACCGCGGACTTCGCGGCCGGTGAGCGCTTGTTCGAGAAGTACAGCCGCCTGGACGAGCCGTGGGGACGCTGGCGCGACATTGTCATGCTGCACAAGCAACCACGCAACATATTCGTGCAACCTAACACCATCCTGATTTGTAGCAATAAAGGTAATTTATGATTAGTTTTATGTGTATTTTGTGATTTTTACTCTTAAAGTGTACAGGAAAACGGATGTTTTCTTCTAAGTAATTGGTTTTAAAAAAGTACTAACGAAGAAACTTTATATTTTAGCTGACCTAATGTTGTTGTTTGAATTACATTATTTTAGGCATGTGTTCCAGTGTAAGAAGAGAACTTTAGGTCAAGCTGTTAATTCACATTGGACTTGATAAAACTATTTGTTACTGCATAGTAGTACAGTAATAGTAGTTTGCACTGAGCACCGATAGCTCAGTGGGGAGACCAACAGACTGCTATGCAGAGGGTCTCGGGTTCAAACCCACGTCACGCACCTCTGACTTTCGAGAGTTATATGACTTTTCGAAATTATGTGCGTATTGAATGACAATTATCGCCTGCTCCGTGACTCGGAGAGCACGTTAAGCCGTCGGTCCCGGTTGCCATAAACATCTATGGCAATCGTTATTGGGAGAGTGTGGACACAAAAGATCCCACTGGGTCGAAATGTCGCCGGTCTGCACTGACTGGCCCCCACATAAGATACAAACATACATACATACTGCAAATAGTAATATTTACTAAAATTTGCTTGTAAAAATAATAGGTTTTGTTTTATATTAACGTTTACACGCGGCTTTGTCCCCAGTGTTCTGTTCTATTTCATAGGAAAAAAAGGTGGTTGTCACTTTCTGTGTGTCGTTACTGCATGAGCAAAGGACTTAACAAACAGTTTTACATTTATAATAATAGTAAGGATTCAAACATGGCAAAAACAGTTCGAATTTTACTCTCAAAGGCGTCGGTAGTGCGAAAACTGGCACAGAATAATACTGATATGATTATTTCCAGGTGACGAGATCGACCTAAAGCGTTACCCAGCTAGCGCCGAGGGTATGATAGCTTCCTGGGTAGATCGCTTCCCCTCCACCGAGGTCGACGAGATCCTGGAACAGATCGCAGAACGAGACAGCCAGTACTTCAGCGAGCTCAAACCTATCACGGCCGCTGCATAATTTTCTACATAATTAATACTTTTTTATTATATGTACTACTGCTTAGTATAACTACATAATATATGTACTACCAAATGTAAATTCACATTGTTTTATTGAATCGAAAGAATGGCAATCTAATAATTGCATATCAGACTTGTAATTGAGATTCGAAGAATAAATAAACGCTAAAATCAAAAGAACTAGATTTGGTAATTGTGAATGGGACAGCTGAAAAAGGAAACGTTCTCTTTCCATATCGGAGACATTCTAGAGAAAGGCTGGGTTAAGAGATTACCCTAAACCGAAAGTACTAAAAAAACGTAATGAAAGTGAATGAAGCAAAAAAGATAGGGTAGTAACAAGTGGAAGTCCCTAGTTTTTGCCTACCTCTTTGGGAAACAGGCGTAAGTATATGTATCTGTGTTGCGCTGATGAGACTACGAATATATGCATAGACTATATATTATAATACTGGCAAATTTTTAGACGCCATGCTGCTGAGAATTGCCAAACAAAAACTCGGTAACTTGGCTTCACGATCAAACGCAACAGAACTTATGCAACGACTACCTACGCAGTCCGTTCAGAGAAAACAGACTAGGATCTTACTAGTATTATAAAATATGTGAACGTTTGGGAAGATGTTTGTAACTCCATCACACGTAAATCGTTTATTGGATTTGGATGAAACTTGACACACTCATGTATTTTTTTATTTTTTTTCTTATCTTTGGGAATGCCTTGACGCATATCCCTCCGCGGGGGCGGGCGGAGGGGTTATGTCGGACTCACCGGGGTAAAAGAAAGATGTTGAAATGATGAAGGACCTCCCGGAATACCGACTAAACCTACCACGGTGTTCCTCGACAAAACCGCAATCGACGGGGCCGCGTGAATCACTTTCACATGCGACCTCGCTGAGGTTTCGGCCCGCCGTATAAAACGGCACGCCACTGCACAAACAGACCTACCCTTTGGATACCTACCAGTAATTTAATCCCTACTGTCCCCCTAAGGGGGGACGAACACACGACACAGAGGCGCGCGTGGGAACATGCACGCCGCCTCTCGGACCTGGTGCTGATCGGGTGGCGGGCAGGCCCACGAAGGCCACCACCCCCAGGTCAAACCTCAGGGTGGCTGGAGGTCATCTCGCGACACATGTATAGACTAACCTTGTCCTAGGACAGTAATTAGCTTACTTAGCAAAGTAAAACCCCAACTTACGATAGAGTTAGCTGTGTGGAATCACGTGCAGCAGGGTACCAACCGTCACATAGGATTTGACAAACCACAGATAAATGCAAAAGAACAACGAGTCCTACCAAACGAAGCATCTTAGGTATGAATCGGTAGGTCAAGCGAGGCTATTGGAAGTAAAAAGCGTCCAACTTTCAATCAAGCGATAGATGGTTGGAATGTAGGTACTACGAGCTTGGGATCCTAGTTGTTCTTCAAAACGTTCTAAAAATGTATTTCATCTAAATATATAAATATCCTAACATTTTGGGGCACGATTGATTAACTTCTTATTTATATGTAGTACTGCTTTATACGTTACTCAGTTCATAAAAAGAAAAACTTTTATTTCCCATTAAAAGTTAAAAAAAACATCGCTATACGTCATTATACTCTTTTTCCGATTACGGCTTATGACTCAACATTTGTTTACAAAATATTTAATATCCACTTAATAATTCTAATTACGTTTTAGTCTTAATTTTCTTTCGTTTAAAATAATAAACACTTGACAATATTTAACTTAAACCCATGGTCAAATCATTGTCAAACAATAACGTCATTTGTCGGACTCACGTTGGTTAAGTTAACTAAAGAATTTCATTTCCAATGCTATTTGGATATCCTTCCAGAGTGCACGAAAGGGGTCTTCAGTCGATGGCAACGATTCGGTGAAGAAATAAGTACGCGTCGAAGAATTGTAAGTAACTATTGGTAGTTATTTACATTTTGTCACCAAAAATAGCATTTATTTCAACTTAAATTTCGTAAATAATAATAGTAATAATAAATTTTTATTCAATGAATGCAAGTCTTTACAAAAAACATTACAGGCTATTTATTGTATTAAATTCACATTAAAACTATATTTAATCTAAAGGAAAACAATGTACTTATAGTAATATTTTTATTTGTTTTTTAACCGGTCGTATACCGCCGGCTCGCATACCAGCCGGCAGATTTGTACCCGTCGTAGGCCGGTGCCTCGCATGCGAGCCACCAAATTGGCGCCAAAACGCCGCGCGCCGCCTTCGCTTTAGCTTAAGCTAACGTAAAACCAATTTGGTGGCTCGCATGCGAGCCACCGGCCTACGACGGGTACAAATCTGCCGGCTGGTATGCGAGCCGGCGGTATACGACCGGTTAATATAATAGCCAGTTGCATATGATTTCATGTCGAATAATTATTACTGAGGTTTTATACTTATAGACAAGTATGTCACGGATTTTTCTCCATTTGTCATTCTATTTACATCATTGTGGGTAACAAAATCATTTTTGGTGGCATTCAGCAGATATTTTTCTTGATTATTTAAGGAATTTAGGTATTTTTAACACACTTTCACACGCGTATTTAACGATTTACATGAGTATTAGCCTTACTATTTCAGTCCCAAATTTACTCACGCGATATTTATAACTATGATACATTAAAAGACACATCTCACTTCTGAGCCATGTCTACAAGATGTTTTCAAAGGTCACCACGAATCGTCTCGAGAGTAGGTAAGACGACTTTCACCCATATAGTACCAAATACCACATACATACGCTGCGGTGGTTATACAAAAATCTGAGTAGTATAATCGGCCTTTATGCGTGGCATTTGTGGGTTATGAGAAAGCCTTCGATTCGATCGCAACCTGGGCAGTGCTGCAGTCTCTCCAAAGGAGCTAGATTGGCTACCGGTATGTCAAATTGCTGAAGCGTTTGTATGAAAACGCCACCATGTTAGTCCGTCTCCAAGATCAGAGCTAGAAACCGATAAAACTACAGCGAATGGTGATGTTATATCTCCGAAACTGTTCACCACCGCGTTGGAAGATGTTTTCAAGCTTTTGGATTGGAAAGGACTCGGCATCAACATCAACGGCTAGTAAATCACTTACCTTAGATTTGCCAACGATATCGTGGTAAAAGACCTCGGCATAATCGTCGATGGCCTTTGTAGTCTCCCGACAAGAATGTCTTAAAATGAACATGGACTAGACAAAAAATTTGGCCTACGTCCATGTCACACCTACTCCTATTAAGGTTGGGAACTTTACCCTTGAATTGTCGACAAGTATGTATATCTGGGACAAATGATCCAGTTAGGTAGGTCCAACTTCGAGACAGAGGTCAATCGTCGAATCCAACTCGGCTGGGCAGCTTTCGAGAAGGTACACACGGCTACACATCAGTTAGACATCCTATATACGCATAACTACGCTACATACAAAATAGAATATTGTCGGAAAGGGACAGTGCATAGTGGTGTCGATGTAATGGTAAGGATTGAGCGTCGCGTCCCGTTCAGCGTGAATGAGACAAAATAACAAAAATATAACGCACTCACTCGCACGATTCGCAGCGTTCAACTTCTAATAGTCCAAAGTCCAAACAGTCTAGGTTGATGTGTCGCTGTGTGTACGACATATTTTTGAGTCCAATATACCGCAGTGTCTTAAGACGAAAGTCTTTGACCAGTATGTGTTCCACTGTTGCCAGTGATGACTTACGGATCAGAGACGTGGTCATTTCGCTCCCTGTGGGCCTTATCAGAAGGTTCAGTCTCTACGGGATCGAATCAGAAATGAGGAGATCCGCAGAAAAATTAAAGTTGCCAATATAACTCTTTCTTTTGCCAAGCTGAAGTGGCAGTGGGCAGGGCACATAGCGCGCAGTACCGACGGCCGTTGGAGTAGAAAGTTTCTGGAGTAATGACAAATATAATATTCTGTATTTGTGCTTACATTTGACAAATGTTTATTGAAAAATGAAAAACATGGTGTCATTATGTTCCAAGCTAAAGGTATTCTCAATATGTTGGTGTTATTCGAATTATTCAACATTAATAATTCGGAATTTATAAATATTTAATTTAATATTGAAAATTTACAAGTGCCTTCCTTACTGCAATCTGATTTAGTATGCATATATTGCATTTAGCTTATCGAAAATTGCTTACAAGAATTAGAGAGGTTAAAGGTTAGAGGTTATAAAAAAACGAAAAATGTGATATAAATAATATTTTTTGAAGAACTACCCATCCAGTGACAACTTTTCTGAAACCCTTCTACAACACAGCAGCATCTACACTACAGTATTACCTCATTATTATTTGACCATATTCTGCGTATATAGTAACATCAGTAATTAAAGAATGTCCCGGTACTTTTAAGGAATTATAATTTAAGCCATTGAGACGACCATTATCTTATTTATTCATCAAACCGTCGGTGAAAGTGTCAATTTAAATAGTCTTACATTATAAAAATTGTTTAATAGCGGCATAGTTTTATTTAATATTCTATGAATCGAAACTATATGTACGATAGCCTTAAAAATAGTCCTCGTAGTATGGCTACGTTAACTTATATTCAAAGTTAGAAAGCTATACTAATATTATAAAAAGATATATTTTTTTGTTTGTAAGGATTTAAATCAAAAACTACTCAAGATTTTAAATTTTTTTCACCATTTGAATTTTATATTATCACCGAGCAACAAATAATACTTTCACTAACATAACCTATCCTACTTTTGCCGCGGGCCGAAGCTATACGGCTTATATAGCTTCGGCTTTATATTTATGTAATAATTTACATACATATAAATTATTATTTATAAAGGCAATTTAAATAATAATTTACATGTATGTACGAGGGGCAGCTGATAATTTCGCGGCCTAAAGTACTTAATGAAAAGAAAGTATACCTTTATATTTTTAATATAATCAAGTGAAATACACTTTTCACATCGTGAATATAATGCCTTTATACCATTGGCAAAATATTCTAAAGATTTCTCTTGAAAATAGTTTTCCACGACCGCCTTCATCTCATTGTCGTCCAAAAATCTTTGCCCCGTAACTCCTTTTTCAAGTTTGAAAAAAGGAAAAGTCACTGGGTGCAAGTCCGGACTGTAGGGTGGATGGTCAATTTCTGTGAACCCCGTGGCTTTTAAGGCATCTCTCGCAACACGAGCGGTGTGAACGGGCGCGTTGTCTTGCAGAAACACCAATTTGCGCGCCAACTTGCCGTGTCTTTTCTGTACTACTGTCTCACGTGCCTGACTACGTAAATTTGCATAGTATTAACCATCCATTGCAGTCCCTTTAGGCAAGTAATCCATTAATAAAATTCCTTCGCTATCCCAGAAAATGGTTGCCATAATCTTACGAGGCCGACTTTTCCAACTTAAACTTCTTTGGCGGCCTTTTCCCCTTTTTTATCCACTGCATCAATTGTTGTTTAGATTTGGGATCATACTGTCGTATCCAGGTTTCGTCTACGGTTACTATGCGGATACAAATTCCGTCCAAATCATTGACACAACTCCAAAAAATCTTTACAACTCGCCAACCGTCGCTGCTTGTCAAGCGATGTGTGCATTCGCGGTATCCAACGCGCACAATATTTTTTCATATGCAAATGTTCATGCAAAATTTCTCCAATTTGCCACAATATATGCCACAATTTAATTCTACGATCGGCTAGTAGGTACAAATTTTTCCAATTTTTGAACATTTTCTTCGGTCACTACCGTCACTGCGCGGCCTGGGCGGAGGTCATCTTCACAGCTCTCTTCCTTGTTGAAATAGCAGAGCCAATTTATTTACCTTGAAGACATTTCTTCAAAATTTTATTTTGGCGTTTTCCCTTTTTTACAAGGAATTTAATCACTGCACGGTGTTCAAAATTGCGAGAATTTTCAGTTTCCGTTGACATGGTGTTGTTGGTTGTTCCAGGGATGAAGTGTTAATGAACCAAATAAAAAAGGGATGTTATTTAAACTATGTACCAATGAAGGCAGGCAATTAGTGTTATCAGTGACGAGATGATGAGTCATCGCTAAATGCACTAGGCCGCGAATTTATCAGCCGCCCCTCGTACCAATATTAAACGAATACAGTTTTTAAATTATATCTTGAATTTCATTTTAAGTTTTGAGCGTTAATACATTTAGTGAGGGCAGGTTGGTACCTAAATTAGAACAATTTACCCTTTTGTGATTTTGGGGGTTAGTAGGCTTACCATAACTCCTTTAGATGCGCTGTTAAAATGACAATAAATTTATATAAATAAAACAAAGTAATTTCAACTATATAGTTTATTCACATTCAATACAAAACGTGTGTGATAGCAATTTTAATATTAATCATAATAATCACAGTCGTTGTGTCATTTTAATAACTGTGACCAACAGGAGAAATATTAAAAATTAACACACACCAATAAATAATTTTCAATTCTAATAAAAATAATAAATAGATTCAAAATTACGAAGATGAACGGATTTGCGTAAATTATTGCTTTTAAACACCACTGATCGATCTAGCCGCTTCCTGTCACGTACAGCGAAGTAATGTCACCAATCGGGTCATGCTAAAGTAACAATGGCGGCGTATACAAGTAGAAAGAAACAAAACAGTAGCAGCTTACAACTAAACTGAAAATTCTATGGCTAAAAATATACACGTTTTGTGTGATACTATAACACGACCGGTCTATAAATAGTTATCCCTAATGAAATCGTCTAAGCACCATTCTATTCGATTACTGTTACCACGTGACTTAGCATTCAATACTATAATGTTTATGATAAATATTTAAACTTAAATTGACTTAGGGTCAAATAAAAAAATGTAAATTGATAGTAACTAAGAAAAATTATAGTTAATAATGTTGAGTAAAACGTATTTGTGCAAACACACACATAAAATTGTGTCATTTTATATCTTTGAATAAAATGGACTATATCAAATCCAATCACTTATGTTTTATAAAGGCACGTAACAATCAATTTACAATAAACACTTAACAAAAAGTTCACTCTTTGCAAAATAAATTATTACACTTCAATTAATAGTCAATTGTATATTTCATTAACAAAATGTTCCCAGCTCAAAAAGCTGTATCAAAATATGCTGCGGGTGGTCACCGCATTTTGGAGAAAGCCAACAATGTTCATAATATCAATTTCATATTAATATCTTCGGTAATATAATGAATCTGTGTGACACTACCTACTTCCTAATCGTAATTAATTTCGAAGAGCCAAATACCTAATATTCCTAATTTTGCATGACAATTACTGTGATTTACATTTCAGTGGGCAGTTCATTGCAAAATGTTCTATCTAAATTTGCCACTAAAGACAGTCTTAAGCTTCTGTCATTTAGCACGGTATCTATAGAAATAAATGAGTACAAACTACGTTTGGCAAGAGTATCGATACAGCCTCGATCAGATCAACACTTGTAAATAGACTCAAATGACGATGTAAACAAAATATAATAAAAACAGTGAAAGCATCGAGTTCCGTCAAATTCTACACGTACAGTGTCCTTGCAATAAGTTCGCAATGTTAATAGTCAAAATGCTTATATAAATCACAAAATCAAAATGATATCCTGCGCAATCAATAATTCCTCTCAGTCAACTTTCTCAGAGCATTCTGGACCGTTGCCTTCGCCTTTAGATGTGATATTGGATCTGAAACATTACACGCACATTATGTGTTAATCGTTACTCCTCGCAGCCAGCTTGCGGTCGGTTTGTATTACTCTGTGATGTGTCTAACATGATACCAGTGCATATTACTGTTCAAAGTATTCATTAATTCTACAGTTGTATGAATTGGATCGTTATAATGATGTCGGTAGCTGTAGTGAATCTGCTTTCAAGTGCTCGGTGAGCATTGACATAGTTGACTCATTTAATGTGATTATTAGATCTACAATCTACATTTGGAGGCATTCTAATATTTTACATATATCACAAAAAATCTTCATTTGCTTATGTATAGGATATAAAACTTTTTAAAGCATTAGTGCTATAAAATTTTATTCGAAAGCGTGAAGCGTGCACAGAATAAAATCGTATTATCTTTCACTTTGGGAAAGTTATTATCAATTATTTACGTGACATGTAAGTACAAATGTATACACACCTTGGCAGTGGTTCCTTCTCAGGATCGGGTTTCCTGGTCACGCTGATCGATATCTTTCTTTGCCTTATTTTGTCCAATATGTTTTCTGGGCTCGGTTCTTTTTCGCTCTCTTTTAATATAATAGCGGAGTTACGGGTTGTTCTTTTAGGTCTATATGTAGCATAATTACCAGGAGAGTACATAGATATGGTCCTATTATATTTGTGCGGATCTCTCAAAGAACTTCCTAGACTATTGTTATCTTCCGTTGTGTCCGAGTTTTCCAGAAGGGATTTGGTTCTCGCGTACCTACTGGTACCGTACGTGGGTTGTTCGTATTCTAAGTAACTCCTGCTACCCGGATATTTTCTAAAGTCGTTGCGGTCGAGAGATCGATAAGTATCAATTTTATCATTCAGTCCATAATTTTCATATCTTAAATTACTTCTAGTGTTAACAGGCAGGTCGGTTAAAAGAGATCTATAGCGTTCCGTGGACGGCGAGAGGTCAGACGATACGGAGAGCCCCGGAGAGATAGGCGACAGGTCGTATGTCAAGGGCGACGTGGGGGACACGTCGTACTTTGTCTCTGTCGGCTGAGAGTGTATCCTAGCGAGCGGATCGTACTCCGCCGCTCCAGGGCCCACTAAACTACTCTTTCGTCGTTGTTTCTTTTCGTTGAATCTAGAATAAAAGCTTTTCCTTCGTATTCTGTCGACTATGTCTTCTTTGTCAGGCGTGGTAGAATCATGACTGCGCACATGTACGGTGGTGTTATCAGAGGGGGATAGAGGATTTTTATCAGCAAGTTTAGCATCAGCACTAAGGTCAGACTTAAGCTCAGAGTTGGATATAGTAGACCTACTTCTTGACCGACTCCGACTTTGTGAATCGGGATTATCGGCATTTGTGCTACTATCGACCAGTAAGATATTTTTTTCAGGAATATCTTTCTTTTCAGTCTCACTGTCACCGGAGGATATATTCATAATTTGAGGTTCTATCACAGGATTAGTAGGAACTATTTTTTTAACTCTTGGCAATCTAGAGAAGTCTAACTTTAAACTGTTTCTAATATTCTTTGTTTCGTTTTCTTTCTTAAAAGCAGATTGGTCGTCATTATCTACGGACAATGCTGAAACACTATCGCTAGAAGTTCTATCGTACTTAGTTTTGCGTCCGAGCCCGTTTAAAAGCAACGATGTAGGTCTGCGCGGTTTGTCTTTCTCGAGGCTGTCTACAACGGGTTCAGGCGACGACTCTATTTTACAAATTTTTTCAGTATGGTCGTCTAGATTTTCACTTAATGATTTCTCAACTATCGGTTTAGTTTTGTCCTTAGGTTCAAATTTCTTAAACAGACCTAACACTTTCGAAACAGTTGTTTTGCTTTGTTGCGCAGTCTGATTTTCTAAAGCGGCGACATCCGTCAATGTGACAGCTCTTTTAATGAGATTCGATTCTGTCGTGGGCTCTACATTTACGGGCACGGATTGCTCCCGTTGCATTCTACTTAATTTAGAACTAGTTTTCTTCGTAGCACTACTTTCAGTGCTCTTTTCAGGTGAACTCGATTTAGTCGACGCAAATTTTTCTAATTTTTGTCCTATCGATTGCAACATGGATTTCTTTTTTGGTACTATTGAAGATTTTGTGCCATCGTCATCGACAACCTTTTCCTTAACTTTCTTTGTGACTTTTTTCTTTTCACTAGTAGTTTTAGCGTCACTCGAGTCTTGGCTGCTTGCTAAATCAGTCTTGGATTTCGATGAAACTTTTTTAATAATCTTTTTCTTAACCGTTCCTTTCTTTTCACCTTGATCCGTTTCACCGGTTTTCAAAATCGCTTCATCTTTCTTTGCAGACTGATTTATGATTTTATTTTTGGCGTCTCCGTTAGATGTTACTTTAGCAGTATTATCACGCGGACCACCGTTTGGAACGGTCGTACTCTTCTCTGTCATCACATCTGTCGTTTCTAACTTGTCACTTTCTTTACTTTTTATTACTTGATACTTTTTCAACAACAAAGTTCCATCGCTTCTGTCCGTTTCGGGTTTTGAGTCAGTAGTTTGTTCCAGGGTACTATTTTTGAGTGATTCAGATTTAGTCAGCCCCTCGGGCTTCGTCTTTCTAGGCAAGGTAATACTGAAGCTCACTTCTATATCATTATTAATATCAGAATTACTGACGTCGTCTTTCGGTGATACACTTTGAGTGTCCTCTTTTTTAGCTGTGCGGCTTATGTAAATTTTTTCAGGTGATGGACTGCTCGTAGGGTAACTTTTGGGTCTTAAAAGTTTGGACTCCCTCGGCAAGGACCTTTCTTTATTGTCAATGTCTGTAGTTAACGAAGTTTCGGGTAGCACATTTTCGCTTGGCTCATCTATGGAATCTAGGGTCTTTACCGGATAGCTTTTAGGTCGGATCAACCTGGACTCTCTAGGGGAGGAGGTTTCGTCGAATAAGGATTTCTGTCTGACGTTTTCTATATCAGCGTAACGCCTTGATGCGGAGGTCGAAAGGGATGTGTCCACCGTTGTCTCCTTAATGTTATCCAGTATCGGGAAGAACGGCGTGTTAGATCTGCTTCGATCTTTACTTGCGAGGAGGCTGATAGGCGAGAGAGACTTTTTGGGGGCGGGGACATCATCTCTATACGCCGGCGGAGCCTCCACGACGTCCGGACTCCGTATGGTGGTCGTATCCTGCGAATTTTTCCTCTTCTCCCTAATCTCGCGCAGAATTTTTTGAGTCTCCAACTCCCTCTCCCTTCGCTGTCGCTCGTAGAGATTCTCGTCAGCTGGCGTATCGAAGAAATCTGAACGCAAAAAACGCGACACGCGCCTGCGAGGCGCCTCGCCAGCGCTGGCGGGCGCGCGCAGCGAGTTCCGGCGGACCGGCTCCGACGCGGCGCTGCCTCCGTCCGACCCGTACGACTCGTCGAGTGAGAGCGTGCGCTCCGGCGTCAGGTATTTACTCAGCAGCGGCCGGTCCGCAGCACGCCCGCTCGACCGCGGGCCCGGGGAGTCGCTCGACGGCGACGCGCACTCCACGTCCACGGCGGAGAGAATCGGGGGAGTGGCCTCGCGGGAGTTGGAACGCCGGCGCAGCCGCGGGAGGGTGGAGCACTGCGGGGCGAGCTCGGGCGATTGGTCAGGGGGCGGCGGCGCCTCGTCCGCGTGGTCGGCGGACAGCGAGCGCGCGGCGCGCGGCGCGCTGGCGGCGGGCGCGTGCAGCGACAGCGTGCGGCGCAGCGAGCGCGCGGCGGCGGGCGGCAGGTGCGCGAGCAGCTGGCGCTGCAGGCGCCGCGACAGCGCCGGCGTGAGCCCCGACAGCGCGCGCATCTCGCGCTCCGAGAACTCTATCGAGCTAAGGTCCAGGTCCGAGAGGTCCAAGCCGCTTTCGTTCGATTCCGAGCCTTGTTGGGTGGCGGTTCGGTGCTTACCGGATTTCTTACTACTACCTGAAATTTAACCGAAAAACACACGTTTCGATCATGCAGAACGCTCGCTGGGATGGATTATGTACAGTGCCGAGATACGAAAAGTGACTTAGTGTCGCGCTCGTCTTTTCAAATCGATGGGGAGCGACGAGCGGAGCCTCTGACGACAGATCATATGTTTAAATAAATATAGACAATAGGGAGCTCTCGCGAGCCCGGCGTGAATCCACGATAGATGCAAACATCGATGCGATTGGTTAAAAGTTAATACATATCTACGAGTACTAAATACGGACTAGTCGAATTAGACCAAACGTTAAGCTTTAGGTATGCAAAAACAAATCACAAAAAGAATGCATTAAAATGTTGCTTCTGGAGGGATAGTAATCGTTCAAATGCGTACTAAAAATTATGGCTTCAGCGATATATTTCACATAGTAGAGGCATCTCTATCTGGTAAACAGCCGCGGCGCACGGTGCGGAACACAAAAACACATAAATGAAGAAATAAATATAGTTTAGTACCTATTCTTGTGTGGCGTTTGTGGCAGATTTGTGGTTGGCGCTGGTGCCGCTGTGAAGTGAAGATTTGGTCGGAGCATGCAGTGTAACGCGCAACCCAACTGCAACCACACCAACACAAGCTCACTACCGCTTCATGGTGCCGAGCCTCACCCTCACCCTCTACCTCTACCGCTAACGCCGGCCCCGACGCGCGTGCCCTGTCTCTGTGGCTGCAGATAAGTATGCGCGACCAGCTCCGCGTGACGCGTGACATGACTCGTGACATGATTACTATCGTATACCCCACGCTAGTCGCCAGTCGCAGGTCGCTAGGCGTCGACGGGTCGGTGACGCGTCGGCGCCGAGACGCAATCGACCATACAGCGAGTGCTACCACATCCACTATCTACACATATATTGTATACTATGGACTCACTGTCTAAACAAATTAATTAACTGTCACTCTGTATTATATATGAAACTGCTTCTAACTTTACTTTTAACTGATAATAATTATCGATGAAAATTCAAAATAAAAGTTCTTTATGCTACTTTATACAAAACAGTACTGCATTGCCACAGGAGATGCGACATGTGAAATGTCATATATGTACACTTCATGCAATGCTACTATAATAAACTGAATTTATGATAATCGAGAGCAACGCAACATTTTCCTGCTAGTGTTAGCGGGTAGGAGAAAGTCAACACCTGCACAAAGAATGCAATTTGAATACAATATACACTACAATGCAAAAAAATGTTAAAAATATTAATTATAAAAACAATGTTAATGTACTATAAGAAAACACACGATATATAATAGACTATGTATCGCTGTAGTTCGTTATCGATATCGATAGTCTAGTATATATTATAACACTAGTGTTAAATGAAAACGGTATCGACGGATGGAAAACGTCGCTAATATTGAAGGCATCGGTTACTATATTTCGTTGGTGGCGTATTCCCGGGGACTTTATGGAATGGTTTGAGAGTTAATTTATTTGTTTTAGTGGAAGCTAGCGTTCTTGTGAGTGTAGCTCGTGCGGAGCGACGCTAACTACTTGCGAGTTGCAGTGCGACTGTGACGCGGTCTCCTCATGCCTCAGCGAATGATCACTTGCGTAATGTGGCCTACTCGACCGTCCATGATGGTAATGTACTGCTGTCAGCGCAGCCGCATCACGACCGTTAGACTACTCGTGCAGTACTTGCAGTGCAGTCGACACAAATGCAAACTATCTGTTCAAGTAGCGTAGCTGTGACGCAGTGAGCTTGCAGTTGCGATGCAGTTATGCCGATTTTTCAAGATACGTCCTTGTGGTTGGTATACAGTATGTTTTTGTACATCTCTATCATCACGGTCAAAAGGCTGATTTTATGCAATAAGTAAGCATTCCCTAAGTGTCACTTTATATTCTATTTCAAATATTCTTAGGATTATATTATATAACCCAAAGCGTAGTTGAATAAAATGGGACCGATATGTGGAGGGTTTTGTATGATCTGCTTTACATGCTTCTACATGAGATACCCTTTGCAATGAATTATACAAAAATACGTGAATTACAACAAATTTTACGTTCATCTAAATACAATGGCGTTTGTGTAAATTTTGTGGTGTCCACTGTTCAGTGTAATTAAATCGCGTATAATGTCAATAATTTACATAATAATAATTAAAATAATTAACGATTTAATCGTTTCTTTGTATATTTTTAAATTAGAGTAATTAAATAATATTTGAAGAGTGAAGAGTTCGGCGTGGCATATGATCACGTAGATGTGTGTGTGTGTGTGTGTGTGTGTGTGCGGTGCGTGCGCAACATTGGCAACGTTTTCCCCGTGCGGCGGGTGCAAGCGGGTGCAAAGCGCGCTCACCTCGCGGCAGGTGCTGGCGCGGCTTGAACATGGAGTCGAAGTCCGCGTGCAGCTCGCGCGAGCCCCAGCCCTCGCGTCTGTCACACAAAAACATATAATTAGAACATTATTTATACCTATTCAAATCTTCACATGTCTCGTGCAGTAACCTGAGGTGATGTCGGGAGTTCGCTTATCTTCCTTTGACTTCTCAACCCTATAGGCACTGGTGCTGACTAGATTATTAAAGAGGGAACGGACTTGTGTATACATTAAAATATAATCCAATTCTTAGTAATTCGACAAATACAGCAGTAAGACCAAATGATTTCTATTGCAATTGCTAGAATTGTTAAGTCTAAACACTGTATTCTTCGGCGCAAGACACATAGAAATGGCGCTTGGCACTGGCGAGGCGTTCTGCTATCCCTTATCTTGAACAAAACATATGTGAGCGGCTTGAAATAGCATGCTATGGCGCAAGCGCTTGTATGGTATATCTACACCAGACTCTACTCTACGCCAGAGCCAAACGCAATTATAATGAAACTAACGCCTTATACATTATATTCTATCGGACTTTTTAATCATTGAGATTTATTTAAATGACTATAAACATGCCTAGTATAATCTTATTATAATAAACATTTTTAAAACTTCATGCAATAATATAACTATATAACGAATCATTTATTAGACAACTTACGTTTCCGATACACTTCTTTTACTTTCCACATATCTGTGAGTGCTGCATGTAATTATAAGAAACACGTTTTTAAACTTAGTACCAATTGCTACAATCTTATGAATTATGACCAGAATGTAAAATTGTCTTCAATATGCTTTAATATCAAACTCTTTTGATGTTACATCATAACATAACACACTATAACATTATAAAATTAAAAAGGTTGTATTATAAAGATATATCTACTGGATGTAAGGGACGGCCGTACCAAAAACTTTAGCAAGACGTCTTTCTATAGGCACTTATCTCGTCTCAAATTTCTATTAATCATAAAAACGCAAGATTAAGTTTTTTTTTATTGCCATTGGTGGCAGACGAGCAAGTGGCCCACCTGATGGAAAGTGGCAACCGCTGCTCATGGATTTCAGCAATGTCAGGACACAGCAAGACCGCTGCCTACCGTGAAAGAAGAACTCTCTTTAAACCTCGTTTGAAGAAGGAGTTTCATTTATATTAATAAACATATAACATTATAATTGCTACCAATATAACGCAACGCTCGCGCTAGCGCGCGGCATCGCCTGCGCGGTAAGAAGGGAGCGGGGGCGGGTAACGCTACACGCTTGACGTGAGCTCTCTGCTCCGCGCACCCCTCTCAGAAGGGAGCGGGGGCAGATGTTGCCGGGTGGGTACCCGGCAACATCTGCCCCCGCTTCCTTCTTACCGCGCAAGCGATACGCAAGTTAAACGGTCGGCTTATTATATAGGTTTCGGTAAGCTGTCCCTTGCACCCAGTATTTGAACTACATAGCAGACCAACTACAATAATAGTAAACATCTAGCATAAATATAAATACATGTTTTTATAGATATATTACCGATACATACATATATTTCTGCAGATAGGTACATATACGCAACTTACAACTATTAATTTATAAGAATGTGTGTGGGAGTGTATTATTAAAGGGTGTATGAAGTGTCATATTACATATTGGTATACTCACAATAGATTTCTCCTTGGTAAGTGGGGGCTGCATGCACAAAATTAAACAATATTAGTCGGAAAATCACAATAAAATTCATGAGATGATTTGATTATTCTTTAAAAAATCAGTGTTAAACAAAATGGTTATTTAACTATTAGAATGTAATAGGAAATCAATTGAAAGTGGGGACTGAAAAAAATATTTTTCATTATTGTATGTAATTATGTAATGTAGGCAATTATTTTATATCATGAATTCAAGTCTAATGTAGTAGAGTAAAAAATCTTTAGAAACCATATTATGGAAAACCTATTTTTATTTTGGAATAAAATGTTTTTAAAATACAATATGTAACCGAATTGACCTGTAAGGCTGGATATGCACCGAAATGTAAATTTATTTTATTATATTTCAAAAATTAACATTTATATTGTATCGCAAATATCGTGTCAGATTTGTAATTATAACTGTAATGTTATTAAATTCGAGAAAATAAAAATTAATCTGTCAAGTGTCAAGAATACCAGACACAATATTTATTGTGTCTGGCCACCAGTGTTCTGCTGGAAAACAAGAGGTTAAAAATGAATGCATTCGATGGTAATAATACTTTCTAGTTAATTCCGTTACATATTGTGTAAGTTAACTGAATTAAAAGGAAGTGATACATTGTAGGTCGATTTAGGGGTAATAGTAGCCCAAGAGGGTAAATAGGGATTTACTCGAGCGTCGTGGAGACCTATTGGATTGTAAAGGTTAGATGCTATAAAGAAAAAGTTTATGTGAAGTATATACCCTTTCACACTTTCACTAAGGGAAGCGTATACAGATTTTCAAAAATGTAAAAAAAAACAGTCACTAAGAAATACTTGAGCGCTTCAGATATTAATAGTGTATGCGCCCCACGTCTTTCTGATAGATGATAAATATTAATCTGCTGGTTGCATCGTGTGGGTGGCCATACGAAGGGGTAGAAAATAGGGGAAAAATATATTCCAGTAGCTCCTATTCAGAAGACTGACGATTTGGACGCCATCAAAACACATGGTGACCCTGAAATACTCGGGCGCGTCAGATTATATTATACAGACGCTTTATCTTGATATCCTTGTCGTACTGACCCATAATCTGTCAATTATGTGGAGGAATTTCCTTAAACTGACGGTTTGAAAAATATTTTATTTTTATTTTTTATATAATAAAATTTACGTCGCAAACATTAAAATAAAGTATATTTTAATGATTGCTACGTAAATTTTATTATTTTTAAAATACACAATTCGAACTATTGTCACTCATTGTTGTAACATATACCAAGCTTACTTACTTCGGCTTATGCAAATCGACAGATTATATTATTTCCGTGATTCGTGACTAAATTCCTTCAATATAATTTTTTTTACCGCGCTTGATTATTTTCAGGTTACTTTTTATTTTTGATACTTTGTGACGCCCCCTTTTCTTTCCTTTCCTTATGTCACGCTTAAATTGTCAGATTATTGAAATGCACACTTTTCTGCATGTAACTAACTTACCATACATTAGCTTGCTAATGTGCAGCCCGTGCCAAAAAAATACAGTCGAGCCGACCCTGCGAACTACAGACCCATATCAGTTACCTCCATACTCTGTAAGAGTATGGAACGTATACTAAACAACCGACTCCTGATATACCTAGAATCAAATAGTCTGCTCAGTGCCCGGCAATACGGGTTTCTCCAAAACCGGTCCACTGGAGACCTTCTAGTATATGCAACGCATTTACGGAGCGAGGCCATCGAGAAACAAGGCGAAGCATTGGCTGTTTCGCTTGATATCTCAAAGGCCTTCGACAGGGTCTGGCATGATAACCTTATCAGCAAGCTTCCGTCCTTTGGCCTACCCACTGACCTGTGCGTTAGGATAGCAGATTTCCGGCAGAGCCGCTCGATTCGAGTAGTCATTGATGGCTACTCGTCCTAATAAAAGGCAATTAATGCTGGGGTTCCACAGGGATCAGTACTTTCTGCAACTCACTTTTTGTTGCATATTAACGATCTGCTGAAACCCGGTACGTTTGGGTATGCTGACACCACGCTTGTAGAGAGTTACGTCTCCAGCGCTAGGGCCAGTGGAACACAGATACAGTTGCTCAGGGAAGCTATGATCGAGCGTATGAACTTAACCTTGAAGGCAGTCTCCGATTGGGGTGATGCTAACATGATTAAGTTCAGTACCTCTAAGACCCAGGTGTGTCTGTTTTCCGCAAAAAAGAGCCCATTCCAACTGGCTCCAACTTTCCGAGATGTATCCGTGCCGATAACTAATCGCCTTGAGCTTCTGGGTATGTCATTGGCTCCAACCCTTAACTTTGGCTACTATATTGAGGCAAAAGCCCAACTAGCCGCCAAAAAGCTGGGCATCCTCAGTAAGATGAGGCAGTATTGCATGTCAGAACATTTGCTTAATTTGTACCAAGCACAGGTTCGATCCTGCATTGAGTACTGTTCTCACCTCTGGGATGGCTCTGCAAAATATCAGCTGGAGGCTTTGGAGTCAATTGAGCGGAAGGCCAGAAGTTTTATCGGCGATGACCAACTGGTCAACAAACGACTCCAAAGCTTGAAGCATCGTCGTAAGGTCGCCAGTCTTTCAGTTTTCTATCGGATACATTTCGGAGAGCGTGCAGAGGAACTGCATAATTTGATTCCTCCTTCCCCATTCTACTATCGGACGAAAAGACAATCAGACCAGCGACACAGATACATGGTGGATATACCACATTTACGCACGAAGCGCTTTGCTTCCACTTTTATAATGCGTACCGCTAAGGAATGGAATTCGCTACCTAAGTCTGTGTTTCTGATGAGTACAATCTGGGTGTCTTCAAGTCGCGAGTGAATAGGCAATCTCTTCTAGGCAAGCGTGCTCCACGACTGCATCTTCACTTAAGATCAGATGAGTTCGCGGTCAAACACAAGCCAATAACAGTATATAAAAATAAAATAAGTATACCTTATTCTGACGCGCTCGAGTTTTTCTAACGATCGAATTTTTATTTCTACTCTGATTAGCTGGCCTAGACGTTTGACCCTATGTACAGGGTCAGATATGGTGGGAGTACTTCACAAGGTGCAAGGTTATGTTATGTTATTCTTTATGTTATTCTGTCGCGCTCGAGTAAATCCCGAAATCCCCGCTTGGGCTCCCCTACTATAACACATTTGTTATTGACCGCGGTTTATACACACAGCTGTTCTACACACGGCTACACATCAAGTTAGACACCCTATATACGCATAACTACGCTACATACAAAATCGAGAATTGTCGGATAGGGACAGTGCATAGTAGTGTCGAAGTAAAGGTAAGGATAGAGCGTAACAAAAATATAACGCACTCTCACGCACGATTCGCGCGTTCAACTTCTAATAGTTAAGTCCAAACAGTCTAGGTTGATGTGTCGCTGTGTGTACATTGCCTAAAGCGAGCTACTGAATCGTGTAACATAATATAAATAATAACAAATAACGCAAGCGAAAATCTGCGGTAAAATCTTGTCCTATACAGGATGTCCGGTAATTAATAGATAACCTTGAAATGTCTTATAGTAGAATTGATGGACGTTCAGAAAAAAATAGGAAAAAAGTCTATCCTTACTACTACCTGAGATATGATTTCTTTTTAATTACCATATTTAACTTTCTTGTACACTACGACCATAAATGAATGAATTCCATCGGTTATCTTTTTGTTTTATTATTAAACACTAATTATGCTAATAGATAGACAGTCAAAAGTATGACTAGCTATTGCAGTTTTTTAATATATTTTCCCTTTTTTTCTGAACGGCCATCAGTTCTACTATAAGACATTTTAAGGTTATCCATTAATTACCGGACACCCTGTATAATCGCCATCGCGGGACACTGAAAACGAAGCGGCGCATTTACGCTTCGCTTAACGCAAATTTGTATGAAGTTGTGTCTTAAATATTACATTACTAGATTTAGCGCGCGGCTTCTCTCGCGTAAATGCAGGTTAGCTTTGTAAGTGTTTTTTTTTTCTTTATGATAGGCCCTTTGCCGCACCCTTAAGTAAGTGTATATAAAATTTCATGATGATCTGTTGAGTAGTTAAGGTGTGAAAGCGTAACAAACAAACATCATCATCACATTTAAATCTATAATTTATAATATTTGTTAGGATTTACCAACGGAGTTTAAAAGTATATATAAAAATGTATCACCTCTTCAGTTATGTGATGACGTCACAGGATTTAGTAGTAAGTTGATATAAGCCATACGTGTGACATTATCGCGTGAATTACCTGTTAAAGAATGGCGACTGGAGATTGTTAAACAGCGAGTGTTGTCCGAAGCCTGGGCCCTCTTCCCCGTTGAGGCGCTGTGTTAGTGCACGCACCTGTAAGCATCAAGCATGTTAATTAGACATTTTGTATCGCGTAGTTCGTGTAGTAAGCCAATGATGTTCATCAAGTGGTCTTTCTAGGTTTGTAGTCATCTTTACTGCCAACTAAAGTCTGTTTTAGTGATGCTGCAGAACAAGGTGTATTATCATGTTCTTAAAGAGTTTGACTGTCTCATTGATCAAGTAGCACATACATGATATCATTGATCGTGGTATCTCGGCTCCAACGAAATTATTAATGCCAGTCTGCATACATTTTGGTTAAGTGCACGTGTTTCTCTTAGTGTACGTGATTCTCGATAAGCTTTGATCCCTTTTTCGAATATCGACTCGACCACAAAATCTGATGCTATTCCAATTCACGATTTCATGGCACAGCAAAAGAGATTTCGTTTAGTTGTGATAATATTTTATCTTCTTAGTATGCTACAGAAATTTTATGCTATTTTTTGTTGACTTACTACTAATACATTATAATCAACCAAAAATTATACATACGACTAAATCCGTGCTGTGATTGAAAATTTCCATCATCAATTTGCCCGAACCGCGATCTCACAATCGACCGCAAACATAACCACAAGATTATGCCACAGTATCGACGAGGCAGTCATTGCAATAATTACTCAGATCGTCGCTTTAAGTCCCTCGATGGGTGTACGTACCCTGTGCAGTAGCGTAGAGAAGAGGTTCTCAGCGGTGAGCAGGTGGAAGCCCTCGTCCTCCTCGTCGTCCTCGCCCGAGCTCACGGACTCGGCGCGCGCCGCCCGGCTGGGCCGCAGCCGGTGCATGTGCGCGTCCTCCTCTTCCTCCGATTCGCCGCCGCTTACTAGGCTGCTGGGGAATTATATTATTATATCTTTAGTACAAATATTTTTAATTTTTATATCATTACTAGATTTTGCTTCTCTCGCGTAAATGTAGGTTAGGTCAGTAACAGTGTTTTTTTTTCTGGATGAAAGGTACCCTGTCTTTTTCCGTTCCCCTGACAATGTGTATGCGAAATTTTATGATGATCAGTTGAATAGTTAAGGCGTGAAAGCGTAATAAACAAAAATCAACCACCTCATTCGCCTTTATAATAATGCGGCGGCGTGGATGGCGTAGTGGTTAGTGTAACCGACTGCCACGCCTAAAGTCGCGGGTTTGATTCCTGCACAAGTCAAACATTTGTGTGCACGGATGTTTGTCTTGGTCTGGGTGTTTCTATGTATAATATGTATTTATTTACAGGAAAAAAAATATATATATTTAACTATTGTCTAGTACCCCATAGTACAAGCTTTGCTTAGTTTGGGCTAGATGGTGCTGTGTGTATGTGATGGAATATTATTAAAATAAAAAAATAATAATTTGAAGTTTAGGATTGGAGACAAAATTTAAATTAAGAGCGTTTACGTTTTGTGGCCTGTTCCAAATGACAACATCGTTAATAAGTGTCTTATTTTAAGGTGCATTTAGTTATATTTAAAATGCTCTTATTTAGTTGTTTATATTTAAAATGTAAGCAACGTATATTTTCGGTCAAATATTTACGCAGTAAAAGGACGATAAATGTAATTAACGCCTGGAGTCCAGGCGCTTACTTTTGGAAGCCATGATGCTGCACGGTTTATGCAATAACAGATTTGACTGCATTGAGATAACAAATAACTGTCATTCGACGAGGAGTTCGTGTGCCCGTCTGTTCTGTACAGACACATGCAGATCAAACGCCGGAGTGCGTGCGCCTACAAATACTCATCCTATTCAGCTGGACATATTTTCTCTCACTCATCATCAATTCAAACGAATAGCTATTGACTTGTTTAAATCACTTTAAGTTAAGTATAACGTTTCATTTTAGATTTTGTTTCTTAAAATTGTCAAATTCATTCAATTGTGTTCACCATCACTTTCATTTTCCATTGTCAATCCGTGGACAATAGTGTTAATTATATGTTAGATAATTTAATGTAAAACACTATCTTGTAATACTTTAACATGTAATTGTTTTTGTCCCTAATGAATAAAATAAAATAAAATTAACAGAGGTAAAAATATGGAATTGTCGCATTTTATGAAGAAAATTAGTTAAGTATTGGTGTTACCACAATTTCATTAAAAAAAATTGGTAGCTGATTCGAATTCTATGTTTCTTATTCATGTATAATTTATTATATTTAAGCCACTATGGTTGGTCTTAAATAAAAAACAAACATCAAACATCATGAAATTATAGCGAATTGAAAACGAACACGGGACCAACAACTATGTATATCACATGAATGATACATTATGAGTCTGGGTGTTCTTTGTGTTCAGTGCAGGAGCTGTGTTTGAATAAATAATAGAAAAGGGCGCGAGGCCCGGGCACCTGATGCGGCGCGGCTTGGCGGCGCGGCGCGCGGCGGGCGCGGGCGCGTCGGGCTCGAGGCTGCGCTGGCGCGGCGTGACGTAGCCCTTGCCCTCCACGGCGATGGGGATGATGAACTCGCGCGCCGACTTCTTGATCGGCTCGCCCGGACTGCTGCACGCCTCTGGGGTGCCTGACTCGGCAGACGCCAACCGTCTGGGGAACGATTCAAATATTATCAAAGTCCTTATCTATAATCAATATTGTAAAGAAGAATGATTAAATTTATTGTTTGTTTTACTTTTTTTAAAATGCGATTTAAATAAAAAGTAAACAACCGTTTTTAAAAATTATTTTCCTATTAGACAGCTATATATTATTATCACATATTGGGAAAATTCAGTTTCAAGGCTACTTAGAAGCACGCCATCATCGACTAAGTATCTTAGTACTGTCTATTTAACTTGTTGCAAAGTACATACGGATTTTTATAAGCGGATTTTTATACGCCTAAATATCACAAGTGCTTTTCTTCTTCCGTCCTTTTTAATATTTTTTATTAGATATTCCATAATAAACATCTCTCTTTATACTTGTACTAACCTAAGTGGAGTTGTAGAGACTCTGGGCGCGGGTTTGGGTGGCGGCTGCTGCGGCAACGGTGGCGGCGGTGATGTAGGAGACTCCTCGGATGCCACATGGATAGGTATGATACGTTCCACTGAGACTCCCCTGGAAAAATAAACATGTAGGTAATATAATCGCTAACAGGTTTCAACTTTTAATAAATTTGTCCTAGAATACACAGATAGTGACAGAAATCAAAGATAATACTTCAATAAAATCAGTATTTCCATATTACATTGAACAGTACTATCTATATATAAAGGGTGCATAACCATTTATAAAGGTGCTGTTACCTATACCTGTTTACGAAGTATACTCGTGTACTACTGACTCAGGGTAATCCATCGGCTTAGCAACGCATGATTGCCGACAACGGACCTAAGAGATCAAGGTTATTCGCCTCCTGTTGATAGCTCCTCATCACTTAGGAAAGTATGCCTGCGCCGCACACATACCTGCTGCGATGGTCCTCGACGCGATGTTGTGCCTCGGTGCGGAACACGCGCGGCAGCGAGCCGGGCGCGGCGGGCGGCGTGCCCGGCGGCGACGCCAGTGACGTCACGCCCGCCGACGACGAGCGGCTGTACGGCATCGGGGGCTTGCTTGCGCCGCACACATACCTGCTGCGATGGTCCTCGACGCGATGTTGTGCCTCGGTGCGGAACACGCGCGGCAGCGAGCCGGGCGCGGCGGGCGGCGTGCCCGGCGGCGACGCCAGTGACGTCACGCCCGCCGACGACGAGCGGCTGTACGGCATCGGGGGCTTGCTTGCGCCGCACACATACCTGCTGCGATGGTCCTCGACGCGATGTTGTGCCTCGGTGCGGAACACGCGCGGCAGCGAGCCGGGCGCGGCGGGCGGCGTGCCCGGCGGCGACGCCAGTGACGTCACGCCCGCCGACGACGAGCGGCTGTACGGCATCGGGGGCTTGCCTGCGCCACATACATAAACGTTTATTGATAACACTATATTATACGATTGCGCTATATTGAACGTGCGCACGTTCCATTATCACAAACAAATATAGGTCTCGACAGACAATATGTAAAACTTCAGTTTATACAATCACAGATTTATAGAATACAGAAAATAATGGTAGCATGATCTATGTCGGTACACAACTAACACCTTCAAATCAATGAACAATGTTTACGATTCAACACACATTTTGCTCAATACGTAAAACTAAGACAAATAATGATACACTTAGATACACATTGATGCAAACAATATTTACTCAACTGTGATTTTCTTTTCATTCTTCAAACGTACAATTTGTATTCACTATACCGATGTATATTCAATTTAAATATATAGGTATATTTTTGATACCTCAATTTGCATTTGGATCTTGCTATTAATACTTTCACGGTCTAATAATAAACACATGTACTACTAAATATAGAAGAGCACGTGAATATAAAAATTTATTAGTAGTCTTTTCACCTGTACGTATGGCAGACGAGATGATATCTCTGGCGGCGCGGCGGCGACTCTCCTCGCCGGCTTTCTCCTCGACGAGTTTAGCCATAGAATTCTGTAGACTCCTACAAATTAACGTCAAAATTAGTCATGTTAAAATAAATAGTTGGCATCCGCATTGAGCTTCATTAATCAGAGTCCACGAGAAAATAACGTTACTCATCGTCACGCCTGTCCTATACAAGTGCTTATGTAAAGAATTACATAAAGGAATGTATGCTAACCGAACTGGTGTATGACTAGCTCGCATTTCATTAGCAGACAGTCATTTTTAACATATTGCACGGCGATTAATTTTAACTTCGTCTAACAATTTCAGGCTCATTTATCTGTATAATGTATAAAGATTTTTAGCTTTTACATGACAGCAAATTTTACCGATGCAATACAATACTGTCAATTTATTTAATTAATAGCTGAACAAAACGACAATAAATTATTTCATTCCTAATTTTTTATTTATAATATAATAAAAAATCCTTATATAATAAGAATTGTATGTCTAAAGGTTTACTTGACTATCTAGCAAATTTGTAATACCGTTGACATCAGTCCACGAAAATGCATAATGTTTATGTTTATTGATATTAACAAAATTTTATTTATCCTCCTCATTGAATGAAAACCCACCGTCTTACTTATAAACCCATTTTAAATATTTGACAGATAGTTATCTACTATATAGCGACTGTTCATGAGAAATCTTACTTATAAACGTTAGTTACCTAGCGGTAAGAGTAAGTTTATCAATAGCTAAACAGTACAGAAAACTAAACAACGGTGGGCCCCTGTTTAAACCTAGCCATAGATAAGACACTATATACTGCACCTAGCTAAGGGACAATATGACAGATTTTCCAATCAGCTGGAACCGATTTGACATTAACGTCAACCGTTTACGAAAATATTAATTACATAAAAATGAAATAGGTGGTATATATAATATATCGTAGATTAAAAGTTTTTAATGGAAAAATGGTTCAGCACTGTTTTCTTCGTACTGCGTTATTTGCCCAATAATATCAAATAATTTAAAATTTTGCCGCTTAGAATAGACGAAAGAAGATCTATAAAGTGTGGTTGAATATCCTTTACGATTTTTGTTAACGTCGTAATTTTCTTTACCGCCTCTATCATACAAACCAGACGACAAATTTATTTTCTTATAGTTAGCTGGTTATTATATTTAAGCGAAGTGATAATATACTTTTTCAATAATCAAACTCTTTGAATTACCTACCTAAGGAAAAATCAGCACGCCATCTTTTAAAGATAAGTTAATGTCGCCAAGCCATGCTCTATGCTGACTGTCAACTGTTGCAAGAATATAGTTGTATTTCGTGTTTTTGCGAGCTATCACTTGAGAGGCCGTTAAAATTGGTTTATAAGTAAAGAAATATTATTCACTGTTTCAAGGTTATGAGTGCTTCATAAATAAGAGATAGCTAAGCAATGTTTAGCGGTATTTTTATAAGTAAGGCTACTAGTCTTTAGGGCTCAGGCTAGAATAACTTAAATGCAGAGGCTTGCACGTTGCAAGTGGCACAACATCGATTGCTGTGTAAATTAATGGAAGGAGAGTGAAGGAGATTGATGTTCAATAGTAGACGTCACGATACGTATACTCAATACTCAATACTCAATACATTTATTGCACTCCACAAGTTAAATAGATGTTACAATGGTATAATATAAGAAACACGTGTGGTCCTTGTCGGCAAGATGTAGGAGAGAGGAGGAAGTTTTACATATTTTATTATTTACATATTTTACTTATAATTGATAATTATTGACTATTATAATATATAGGTCATTTTATTAAGGTGCGCTTACTATAGTTAGATAGATATATTACTATAATTATTTTTATTATCTATATTCTATTATATAATTATTATTATATTATTTTATTTATATGTTTTAATATTTTTATTAATTATATATTGTTGTAGATTATCATTATTATCAAAGTTTGTAAAAAAAGAAAAGGAATTAAATGTCCCAGATATTATTATTATAAATGTATGTCATGTTTGTTTATATATTATGTATTTATTTGTATTTATGTTATTATTAGGTATATTATTATAAGTAATTATTTAAATTTCCATTTATTATGTTTCATATACATTTATCATTTAGGTATTTATTTATAGTATAGGTAGTAACATTTAGTTAATAAAAAGTGTTTTAATTTTTTTATAAATATACTGTCTTTAATTTCATTTTTTTATATGCGGGGGTAGCTTATTATATATTTTTATCGACATGACATGTGGTATAATGTATAGTTACCTTCGAGCATCCTGCAGCAGTACGGAGGGGTCGACAGAGGTGGCGTGTGACGGCTCACTCTCAGTCTTCTTTACGCCGCCGCGGATGCTACTGGGCTCCGGCTCACTGGGAGTCTGGTACAAAAATAAATGTATACGATATACCACAAATATAATATGAAGTATGAACTGTTTCTTAAATCATATTAGTTATATGTTTTTGTTTTGTATCCATTTTTTATAGTTAAGATAGTTCGTTTCTATAAAGAACAAGGATATCTCTACATATCTCATATAAACATGTCTATTTTGTTTCAATATAATGAATATTCGAAAACTTAAATTACTTTCAACCATTTTAATATTTTAAAAATACACTACAGAAGTAAAAAAGTAAATATACATACTAAAACAGAAATGAAACAATCAATCAAAACTATTTAGTTCTAAGTGCCTACATTGCCTAGGTACTTTATATCAGGCAGCATAATGATATGCAAAGGATTTATTGATTGCCAAGTAAAGTTCACTCTAATCAAACAGATTCCTAATATAAACTTTATTTTAATTAAGCTGACCGCAGTATTATTTTTTGCAATAAGTTAATTAAACAAGGATTAATGATTAGACATTCGTTTTATAGCTTACCTGTGAGGGCTCAATGCCAATCTGTTGCAGTCTAACGGTGCCATTGTCCGGAGTCTTCGACGACAACTCGCGATCCTCACTTTGTGCTTTAGGCTTGGCGATCTTTGACACAACTGCAAACCGAACACGTCTACGGTAATGTACTGTTGAACGAGCCTTATACATAACTTATAATATTTATTAATTAGTTATTAATATAACAATACTATTGAGATGGATCTCTATCATTAGCAATGCTGAATGATACTGTCGATACAGATCGATATATTCCCTTAGTCATATAAAACACCCACGGAAATCGAAATGAATCAATTGTTCTATTCTTAGCAGATATTATTGAGCGTGTGAGTTATGATTCGATTACGCCAATATTTTGCTTTAGACCGTCTTTCACGGACACATTATTGCTGTTACTAAATGAATTAATTTACTGATTTACCTCCTTACTTACATGTTTTCTTTATGTAGTAAAACACATAGAAAATATATAAGTAAGTAGGTAAATCAGTGAAGTCGAAAACAATTTCTAAAGATATTTTTTTATTTTACTTTTATATAAAGATGAACAAATTGTTATATTTATTATTTCAATCAGTTGCCATCTTTATAATTTTACACGTATATATTCTGACAAAGCTGGATGTTCGAGCAACATCTTGATAGCTTATTACTTATAGATGATTTATATGATTCATGTGTTTGCCGAGATTTCCCTCAATTATGAGCTCTACTATTCGGCCTTTAAATATGATCACACCTGAATGTTACAAGCCGTATATTTTTTATTTTTACTATAAAAAAATCGAAGATAGTGATTGATGATTGATGACTTGTTGATATAATACATACCAGGTTTAGATATGTTGCGTTTGATTTCAGGCGCAGTAGTAAGAGAAGCTCTCCTCTCGAACTGGTCTTTGAAGTTACCAACATTGCCTCCTAGTGGACAGTATTTGTTTAGTAATTAATGAGCTAAGGAAATCCTTCCAATATTCGATATGTTTGCTAGTTTAGTTTAAATAGACCTTTCTGTTATTTATCACCATAAAGCTTATAACATTCTGACAGATGATTGAAGCAAAATCTAAGTAATAGAGGCGCCTTGACGACAACGTGCCTTAATATAAATTGTATGTATTCATACATAGACTCACGCTTGGATTAGACACGCAGATAGCCACAATCCTGATATACCTTTCTAGCTTCATATACTCTTATAACATTCCTCATGTACATTTTTTGATTTACGATACTCCTAACCTATCCAGATTATTCGTTCATACATTATCTGACTAAATTAGGAATGTTCACTATCGTCTTGTACCTCTTAATATTCTATGCACATTCAATTTATATTCATTTTGCAATAGACGGTAGGCTACAGTGTTTTCTCTCAACAACAACTTCCGCACTAGAGATAATGCCTATATCGCGGGGGACTTTATAAACATTCAAACAACGGACACGAATAACATCCAGACTTGGAACAACCATTTGTTAATTTGCGAGGCGTCCACTTAAACACTGGCATCCGTGCAAGTGAAAAATATGAGTTACCTGGAATAGACAACTTCTTAGGTTTAGGCGCCGGTGCCTGACTGGCGGGCGCGGCGGCGGGCTGTGCTATGGACAGTGACGTCAGCTTGTCTGCGGCTGACGCTACGTTTGACTTTGTTTCATCCTGCAGCTAAAAGTACAACATAATTTATATTCAGGAGAGTTTGATTTTTTTTAAATTCAGTTTTACTGATATGTTGTTATACTATAAGTAAGGTGGTTTCACACTATGTAGAATTCGTGAATTGTTCTCCTAAGCTTATTTGGCGCAACATATAAAACGTATAATAAATATTGTTGCGTATGTAGTACATATACGAAATAATGTTAATAAATATTCATTTGTATTTTAGAGGTTTCACCTGGTCTAATAATAAAAAGACTTCCGCATTACGGATGAAATCTTGTTTTGGGGACCCTTTACAAACATACAAATAACAAACGCAATGTATACTCAGACGGAACAATCACTAATTTGTTGATTACACAAATATTAGCCCTGTGTGGGATTTGAACCTCCCACACACGGCGCAAAAATGTCAGTCACAGTCTATTATAAACATGCTGATATATAACAGCAACTAACCTTAGACTCCTCTGCTTTGTCAGCGACTGGCTTTTCCTCCAACACCTTCGTAGGAGAAGTCTTTTTCTTCACAACGACGCGTGGCTTAGCTGGCTTCTCCACGATCTCTTCTTCTTTAGGCGGAACTGACGGCTCTTTGACTATCTCCTTGGTCAAGTCTTTCGCGAGTTCAATGGGCGCGGGTTGAATTATAATCGTGGCTGACGACTTTAGAGATGGTTGGATTGTCTAAAAGAAAGATGTACGTTTTTAAAGATGAATAAGAAATATAATATATATTTTACACCTATTCCCTTCTGTGGAAGGCAGCTCTGTATTACACTCATATTGTCCTAGCTATGGTTTTAGATTCACATAATAGGGAGCGATCTTATTACCGTCTGCCGTACACAGTTCTAGACTGCGTACTGATACTTAGAATTTTTTGGCAGTAAAATTTAATAACACTTCCCTAGACCCGGGATTAGCACGCAAGACATATACAGCACTATTTGGCTGCACGTAGCGGTCTTGAGCTTGATAATGCAAGAAGCACCTATTGCCCCCTTATTCGGTGTACGATTACCTTGCATACAGGCAATTTAAAATAATGTACCATCGTTAAGGAATATAGGAGTAATATCCATTCTCAACTATTTAATTGAGCCGTAAACACACAGTGATTGAACCTTGGTTATTATAATTTATCCTTCATCGTCATCATTTGAATAAATAACATAGAGGTAATAAAATTGGTTGTTATTAATCTATGGGATATCGCAGGTCCAATTTAAAAACAGCAGGCCTACCATGAAACGCAAATGCCGAAGTTTCTGGCCGATTACTCGTACTGTGAAACACATTTATAGCGTAATTTGTTCTGAATTTCAGTACGTAACCTATTTACTGTTCTAAACCCTTTCATGAAGTAGTCCGAACAACGGAGTAGTATCATTTTGAAAGAAAAACACCCGAAGAAACTTCCTCTTTAAGTTATTTTGTTTGCCCGGAGTTTCGGATAGACATTTTCATGGTAGATATACAGAACATCATATAATGTCCCCTAATGTGTAGACTACAAATTAAAACTAAGATTGGTACTACACTAGTATATAACAGTGATTGTAGTTCTTACCGCTTCCGGGGCTAGCGGCGGCTCTTCGGCGGGCAGGTCTGGCGAGCCTTCCTCCGGCAGCGCAGGCGCTTGCGGGCCGATGCTCGCGCAGCTAAAGCGACACACCATTCAATTTCGAATGCGTTTCAAACGAGTTAATAAATGACTCCATTGTCGGCTCGTACTATTATTATTTTCAAATTATTCACTTGCCCGATTTAATTATATATATTTTATAACACCACTAGATATACCCAGCGGACTCACCACGTTTGATGTTATTAATCTTATAATCTTTCTATTACATTGTGACGCGGACCGCGCGACCGCGACGGTTGCGCGTGAGTCGGAGTGGTGGCTGGCGCCCCCCTTCTCCCCCCTGCCCGGCGGCAGCGCGATATATAAGCCGATCGCGTCCTGGACGAGACACCTTGCGGCCCGGCTCCACATCTCGAGTTAAGTGCTCCTGACTACAAGGACACGCAGCAAGCCTTCTAACGAACCACGCCCTGACTATAATTGTATACTAAATATATTAAAAGTGTATTTGTTATACCTTCTCTCATTGTACTTCCTAAATATATCTACATTTCACCTAAACTAAACTCTAAAGGTTACAATGGCGCCCGGCTAGCTCAGTCGGTAGAGCATGAGACTCTTAATCTCAGGGTCGTGGGTTCGTGCCCCACGTTGGTTACAACATATTGAGTCGCAGCGGCACATCGGCGGCCAGAGGCAATAGGTTTGTAATTATGTCTAGTATTCTAAGACAACCAGTATAAAAAAAATATAACAATCTCTTATATCTATCTCTCTCTAAACTTTGCTTTTTGGCTGTAGGCCAGAATAGATTTTCTTGTTCCTTTTTTCTTGACAGAATCAGTTTAATTTTTTTGGTATCACTTCTGCCGTGTCAAGCCACTTTCGTAAGCGGCGGTTACGACTCACCATCAGGCAAACACGTCTGACACCAACAACAATAAAACATTAAAGCGGCATTTATTGCTCATCATTTGACACTGCTAATAAACAGTAGTACCTGAACATATAATTTATTGTATAGAGCTTTAAACTCAATAAAAATAAATGAGTATAACCTTGCCACCCGTTCCTTTTTCCTCTGCATGCCGCTAGGCGACATAGCGATCTCGAGCTTCCTCTTGTTGTCGCTCGCCGACACGATCGTGCGCGTCGGGGACGGCTTTATAGCGTCCTCGCCGCCCTCTGGTAAAACAACATAATTACATTTTTGTTTATTCATACATACATACATACACTTATATCTGTAATTTTTTTAAGTGTAGACAGATGTGTATTAACCCCATATTTATATTTGCATTCGTAACACCTATTACAATGATAAAAAAAACTGTGAAATGTGGATGTTATATACAACACATATATAGGAATAGTTACAGTTAGGACAGTTTAATAATTATGTCTTCTTTAAAATATTTATCTTATAACTGTTATTTCTCTTTGTAATCTTAGTTGGCTTTAGACAAAAGCCATAAGTAGAAATATATGCAGCCGAATGAGATAAGAACAGTATTAGACTCACCTGCCACGAGTTCCAAGATCCTCTTTTCAGCAGAATTGCTTGGTTCAATGGCCATCGATGCGGAGCTCGTAAGATCTGTGCAACTTTCTTCGGGTCCAAGTTCAGCCTACAAAATAAAAACAGGTTATTATTGCAATTCCATATACTCAGATGTACATTTACTAAGCTGCACTGCCTTAGTAATATGTATCCTTATATATATATAATTCTACTAAACGTGTGTATGTCACTGAACTCCTCCTAAACGGCTGGCCCGATTTTGATAAATAGCCATACACTAGCAGTAGAATTCACCGATGATTTGTGTATGTGTGTACTTACTATTCACACATCGTGAGAAGGGAGCACGAGACTTTGAAATGAAAACAGAATACCCGTTAGCACGATATCACATTATATTCGAAGACTTTTATTTAATCCTCATAATTATGTGTAAATACATACATGCGACTACACTACTTTTAGACAGCGGATAGGCGATGACGTATTCATTGATTCTAATCATTGCACTGAATATTATTCATAGAAGGATGCTAATTGTTAAGATTACGTGAATGCGCAGACAGCCTCTCTGTACTAGCGGACATAAAGTGCACTTAAACTCCATACAACATGAGCGTATGAACACGAACAATGTCGTGTAGAAAACAATTTCTTGTGACTACCGTGAACACTACGGTGAATAGAATATTTTTTTTTGTTTATATGGCAGCTGCTGCACTAGGAATAATGCCTGTATCGCGGGGAACTATACAAACATTCAAACAACGGACAAAAAGAACATCCAGACTAGAGACAACCATTTATGAACCACACAAACTTTTGTCCCGTGTTGGTTTCGAACCCACAACACTCAGCGCGATCCGTGCAGACAAAACCCGTGTTGTCATGATACTAAACAAATTTACTGTAATTATCATAAGTATTACAGTTTAGTGAACTATCTCCTGAAACATCTTATTGAATGGCTAAGCCTGTAGAATGGCTAAGGTCTATAAACAAATAAGATAAGTAAGGGTTCATACGTTGCGGTCGCTGGGCACGACGACGGAGTGCGAGTTGGTGGGCGCGGCGGGCGCCAGCGACAGCAGCAGGTCCAGGCGCACCGGCGTCTGCGCCGCCAGCGCCTCCGCCTCCTCCAGGCACGACGTCTCGCACCCTGTGTTCACCCATCTGCACACCATACAAACGTATTAGTTTACCTCATGTAAAGATAAAATAACCATATTAAAACTTTTTGTTATCTAGTCTGAAAATTTTCTTCGCATAGAGTCCTATAGCAGTTTAGAACATATATAGGAAGACCATCTGGTTTGTATCTTTACAATAAATAATAGGGCTTTTGCTATTTCATTTATAATGTCCTTTAAGAAAGTATACACTAAATTGTATTCAGGGTAGATACCGAGTATGGATCAATTAAACTTTTACCAACGAAACATTATGAGCAAAATTAAAATAAAAACAAACACCGGCTTTACCATTAAATAATAAATAGAAACAAAAATAACAGACACTAGAGATAACGTTTTAATCATAAAACGATTATTAAAACTCTGCAGTAATATAAGAATAAACCAAATATTTTAATGACCTTCGGCCATACTTTCAATCTTAATCTGGTGCATTAATAACTAAACCATACATTAAAATGTATATTTCTCCCTTCGACATTGAACGTATTTCTCTCAATGCAGTGGCATAGCGTAGGTGTCAGCCGGAGCGATAAAAATTTTGTCGTCCTCTTATTTAAGTATTTCAATTTAAAAAAGTATATTATACAGTAATTCCAAAGGACTTTTTGGCAAGAACCGTCATTATTATTGTGTATTGTACAGTTCAAATATTTAAAGATATTATTTTCATTTATTGTGAAATTTTGCTGTGCCCCAAAAGTGCCACCATTCGAGGTGAGCCGCCCTTGCTGCCATTGTCCAATGTAAACTAAAGACCGCTACTCAATAATTACCCACTTTCACATACTCACAAAAAAGCATGTAAATTAATAAAACACGGGTCTGATAATTTCTAGTTTTTTCATTGTTGGATGCATATCAGTCGCACAAATACACATATATCGTAATTATCGTGTGTAATAGAGAGAAATCACCACGGCTAAGTAAACAAATAGCTAAGATAATGGATTGTACTCACGGATGATCGCAGATGTACGCGATGTCTGCACGCTTTAGCGGGTCCACCGTGAGCATGTCGCGGATCAGAGGTGACGCGGCTGTAATATATGATGTATTATTATATTAGATTTAGTACACTAATAAATATACCTTATTGGGTTTTATTGTTCGCTCGGTATAAGACAAAATGTGAATTATAATGTATAATATAATTATTGTCCGAGTTGTTATAAGAGAAAAGTACAAGTGGGTACTCATTCAAACCAAAAGTACTAATGTATGTTATAAAGCTACTTCAAAAGGCGTGTATTGTCATCCATATTGTATTCTTATGTCTTTGACGCTCCTTTAGCTATAGTAACTGCTGCACATAATACGAACCGTATGCTTATTGTCCCATTTCTAATATAGAAAACAAAGATTTACTTGGACACTTTTGTTACAAAATATAGGATTTAGAGTCCCCAGATAAACATAAATCTGGATCATGCTAATGATGACCCTGCAACAGCTATCTTTTACACCTAATCGTATGTTGATCAATTAGGCTGAATTCTCAAATAATTACAGACTTTAAATTAACAGCCACACTAAATAAATAAACACGTTTACCACAATTTAAACATTGGACACAAAGAAATCCCAGATTCGGTTACAATTGCCTAAGTATCATGTTCGAAACATTTGTACTGGCGAGCTTACACTTAAACTACAAGAGATCGATTTGTTTTGTACCATTATATTATGTTGTTAAATTACTTCAAGCATTAAAAGCCCATCTTATTCAGTGGGTGTCATAGCAATGACTAAGACAATATATTATCTTAGTTTCAGCGAGAAATATACAAGTGTTTGCCAAAAGTAAATGATTTATTATGCTCGTATAACTGTGTCTGCTGGATGTTCACGTTCAACAAAGCATATAACTGACTATAAATCTATATTAAGACTATAATTGTAATTTTACTGACTGTCACATCATCACGGCTACTACTACATCACTGATGTTAATAATATCTGGTTAAAGCGGGCGCTTCAGGATAGCCGTAAAACATAGGTTTCCTATTTAACACAATGAATGCCATGTATTGTTTGCCACAATAGAAAATGTATTGTTTTCGGCCGTTTTTAACGGCAATAGCGTTTAAAGTGTCAATAATAATACTAAAGTCACATCATATGTTCTAAAGAAACAAGACGGTTATATTATGTACTTACTACGTCACTCTATCGAACATTTGATAGTGCGTACTTTAATACATAACGTCACACTAGATTAGAATAGATATGGAATATCCTCTCGATAGTAGAAGTAAATTTTTGTTCGCTGTGACAGACATTATGGGGTTATTTTTTTAATATTATCCCCATAAGAGCTGTATGTTACTTAATCAATTTTTATTAAATAATAATATCCTCCAGACCAATTTCGGCGGCCAGTTTTAACGGAGACTGTCCAACTACGCAGGAGATATTATAGTGCACAAGTGTGCGCGCAAACTCAAGTGCACTCTCTGTTCCCTAACTCGACACGGCCGGAGAGAGATCAAGCGCAGGACCAACGGCTTTACGTGCTTTCCGAGGCACGAGGGTGTCTTACACCGCCAACTTCCTAGCACCGGGCTTCTATTGAGATTTCTTAACTGAAAAACCCAATAGCTGTTTGTTGGCCCGACCCGGGATTCGAACCCGAGACCTCATGCACAGCAGTCGCGTTCACTATCGCTGCGCCACGGAGGCAGTTATTAAACACGTCACCTTAAGATTCTCTTCAGAATCTAATTTTTACGGCAAACGCTCACCGAAGATTTTCTCACAAGATGATATAGAAAGAAAATACTCACATGATGGGTTCCTAGGCTCGTAGTAATCGCCATTACTAATTTGTCGGACTAGACGTTTAAAGTTGGAGCCGTCAAATGGCATAGCTCCGTAGACTAGAGTATATAATAGCACACCCAATGACCAGCAGTCCACCTATAAACAAAGACGATACCCATATTAAAGATCGTAGCATAGATGCCTACTAGTAGTTAATAAGTTAGGAGCGTACCTAAGGTATTTAAATTCTCTTGATGTAAATTGGAGAAAGGTGATACTCTTTTGACAATGTAGACGCGACAATGCGTTCATTCTGTCAAGTCTCCAATCGATGGCAATAGATATAATCGATATTTACTTAGTAGGGTCGTTGAAAGAAAATTTGATAATGAAATGCAGTAAAAAAAATCGTGTTTGCCAAAAAAAGGGAAAATTAAATTTTAATTTGTGAAGCGTTGTTTTATTAAATTCGTTTATTCATTTCCTTTTATTGTTTGTTTTTTTACTGATGCAAATTACTTATCTCTTCCAGCGAAGGTACTGCATTACCGTCGTAGTTTACGAAATCGAATGCATCATTATCTTGACCGTAAGTCCAATCGTATAATCACTGGGTTACTGGCGCTGCACTATTTACATTGAGCAAAAGCATAATACTAATAGCACCAAAATACGTAGAGAGTGAGGAGATTGCATATGTCCAAGAATATTTATATCTGGGCCAGGTAGTCTCTTTCCAGTCAAATAGTAGTATCGGAAACTCCTGGAAGAGCTACTGGTCGATGAAGGATCTCATGAAAGGAGATCTTCCCTTATGTCTCAAACGTAAGCTCATGGATATATACATTCTTCCCATTCTCACGTATGGTGAACAAACATGGTCTTTGATTGGTCTGCAGAGGTCCGCGCTAGAGGTTTGCCAGCGAGCCATGGAACGTAGTATCCTAGGGGTACGGTTAACGGACCGCATTAAAATCTCTACACTACGCTCCAAAACACAAATTGCAGACGTCACTCAAGCCGCCAAACTCAAATGAGATTGGGCTGGTCACTTTTGCCGTATGTCGCAGGAGCTTCGGGCTAAAATCAGCACAGATTGGACGGTGCTAAGCGGCAACGTGGTAGTCCAAACCGTCGTACCAACGTAGTACCAAAACGTCGATGGCAAGACGAATTAACTTACTACAGGAAAGACTGGTGCAAACTAGCACATAATAGGGATATGTGGAAAAGCGGGAGGGAGGCCTTTGCCCTGCAGTGGGACAATACAGGCTGAAAATAATAATAATAATAAAAATAAAAGCATAATTATATTCATAAAAGCTAGGTTAGCTAAGTATCACACAGCTGATAGTGCTAATAAACTAACAATATATACACATATTAGCATCGTTTAACACACAATATACCGTCATTTAAATGTAAACAGAACAATTTCCATACTGTCGTATTTTTCTCTTTACTATAAATTGCGTTCTGGCTTTAAGCAATCTTCATTACACGGGCGAGTAACCGCGTGATTATTCTTTAAAAACAAACGCTATTGAGTGTATGTAGATTATATTCATATTTACTGTGCCATGTGTTAATTAATGTTAATGGAATTATGTGGTACATCTGTTTTAATGTTGTTTTATGTCGCTACTCTTTAGCAAACTTTGCATAGATTAAGACAAGTGTAATTGTCAAATATTGCAGTATTGTCAAGGTAACCAATGCGTACCATGACTTTACTTACAGAATTAGTATCAAAATACTGAGATGGAAAAAGTTACAAACATGACATATATAGAAATATAAATAATTTATTGCTAGAAAAATGGTTCATTTAACCTATTAAGTCGCAGCGGCACACCGGTGGCCAGACACAATAGGTTTTTAATCATGTCTAGTATTCCAAGACTTGACAGATAAAATGTTATAAGGTTCTTTAGATAGGTCTATCATGCTATAATATTTTAAATATCCCTGTATGTATTAATTTTATAAATTATAAGCCTAACAATCATTCTGGACAGAAACATACATATATACAACAAGAAAAGGGTACTAAAGGAAGATCGATCGTCAAACGAAGGTCATTCAGAGACCATGTGAAAATGTTACTCAAGCTCAAGATACTCCTTACTGTGTTAAAGTGATCACCGAGAGCAGTTTTCCTACAAACAATCAGGCATATATTTAGATTGGATCGCTGAAGTAGTATCAGTTCCAGCGATTCACCCACTATTCCAGACAGGAGTAGGCAACCGTGGCAGGTTTAGTCGGTAAGACCCGGGCCTTTTCATTTTTACCTGGGTGAGTCCGACATACCTATCCGCTCCCCTTTTTCCCACGAAGAAGGATACGTTAATGAATTACACCACCATGTTAAAAATAAAGCATATATTTAGATATTCAACCTCGCAAAAAATCTATTAAAAGATCTGAAGCTGTAATATTTCTAGCTTTGAAATTGGAAACTCACTGGCAACATGTGTTCTCACTCTCAGTTTGAATATAATGCGATTCGAATTACTAAGAAATACGAGCAGGCGAGCAAAAAACGAAAACACAATTTAAAGAAATTAAATACATCAACTTTTGTATTTTTAACGTAACACAAAATTTACCAAGTAAGTTGCATGCATATTACGGTAGAGCAAGTAATTTTACATACATGTATTGTTATACGCCTTTGTTATTTTGTGGAACCCTATTATTGTAGTTTCAACTCCATAATAAATTTAGGCGACAGTAACGTAAGGTCAGACTTGCGATCTTGAACCCACTCCTAACACAAGTATATTAGCTTAGCTGAAGGGGTTAATAAGAATTCTAGTACCTAATCTGCAACCTAAATGACCAGTAATCTTTAAAAAAAACAATCGTTCATTCTGATTTTGTGACTACGGTAATTGCTTTCAAACAGCTAAGGCCTGTTAGCTGCTTAACCTGTCAATTCTTGTAACGCCAGGCATAATTAAAAACCTATAGTGTCTAGCCGTCAGTGTGCCGCTGCGGTTCAATAGGTTAAGAAATCCAAGACGAAAAACCATATGCGCCAGCAATAAGTACCATGTTTCTTACTGCACAGCGAATGCAGGAGGAGCTGCACTGTTTGGTACAATCACAAATATTCCAATCTAAAGGTAATGTATAGTTGGAGTACGTGGATACGTGTGTGAGGATGTGGGTATTTACCTCAGGACCAATGTAAGGCGTTCCTTTTACAATCTCTGGTGACGCGTATAGTGGAGACCCGCAGAATGTGGACAACAGAGAAGTCTCTTTGAAGACGTTTGACAGACCAAAATCGGCAATCTGAAAACCAAATACACATACAATTAATAATTATACTTACTTAGTATAGATATTGCATACAAAGACTATACATTTTACACTCAAATATCTACATTTTGAAAATGGATACTCGGAAGAACCTCATAATTTGAGATTGTTCACGCATTGTGCACAGAAACTCATTTTCTTTTTCTGATAACTAGTCAAGGGCCATGATATTAGACCTGATTATAAGATTTGAGCATGTGTGAAATAAATCAAATTCAACTCAAACAACCAGAAATCTCAAAATCATAGTACCAATTTAATGAAGTAACTTTGCTTATATCTAAACTTAATAACTATACTAACCTTAGCACTACCAGTATCATCTAATAGTACATTTTCCAATTTTAAATCTCTATGGCAGATTTTATGTATATGGCAATAATACACAGCGGTTGCGATCTGTCGGAATAATCTGAAACCAATCGTGACATTGAGTGACGTCATCATGTTATTTAATTATATTTGGACGAAGAAAGCTGTTCACTCACCTTCTGGCTTCGTCCTCTTGTAATACTTTTTTCTGACTTAGGTAATCGTACAGTTCTCCGCCTGAACAATACTCCATTACTAAGATCATTTTTTCACTGTTTTCAAATACTGTAAAAGAAGTATAATTTATTAAAATTATTTATTCACAGCCAACCCACATACAATGAGTGAATAAGTAAGAGACTAGTTAAATGAAATAATAAAAAAGAGGCTATCATAGTCTTATTCCAAATTTGATTAAAAACCGGTATCTTGGTGATATATACAGATATGATCAATCGATTTCATATCATAGATTATAATATGAAATAATGATCTCGATTGTAAATCATTAAAATATACAGTGACCCCTTCGGCTATTGCACGAGAATAAAATTATTTCAGATATTTGGCTACTAGATAATAAATTGTTACTTTTGACGTCAACAAATTGAGTCTTATATCGTAAATATCGTCTGTGAGCTAAAAGTAGGTACCGCCGATATGCACTAAAAATGATCAAATAAAAATAAATAGGGAGAAGGAGCCTATTTAACACTCCGCACTTCTATAATATAGAAGCCTTCCCATAATTAATTTTCAGTTTAGGGAATAAGAAAATAATAGCGTCCTTTCTTTGGATAAAATATTTGTAGCCTAATACCCTATATTTATTTAGTTAAAATATTGTCACTTCAAAAATGAAGCCGCATAAAGGGTATTTTTTAGATACCAAATTATACATAAATCCTGTCCCTTTCGTCTATACAGGGTGACTGGTTAAACATTGTACGTACTTAAGGACATGATAATTTATGGTCAGAAGTAAAGAATAAAAACGAAATTAAATCTTTGTAACCTGCAAAGAAACCCTTTATGATTTTTTTTATGATATATCCATAAAATGGGGACACTGCGCGGGTCGCACACAGCTGTGCGCGCCGCGCTACCGAGGCTAATAACCTTTGATAAGAAAAGGACGGTCGGGGGTGCAAATTCGGGATAATGCGAGGTGCAGTAGCGAGGGGCGGGGACGGAGGTTTTGGTTACTGTACTGAGTCGTTTCGTAGAATAACGGGAATTACCAAGGTCGCACGGCCAATTGGCTCATCATTTGTAACACAGCTGTGGTATATGCGAAGAGTGTCAACACATTAAGTTTTTATTGGATAACTAAGTCAAGTTTTAAGAACCAATTTTTTTAGATACCTATTCGGTTCCAGAATCGAGTACTGAATACCCTCCTTCAATATGTCCAGTCTTTTATCAATCATTCTGTATACGTATGTTCTTAAAGAATTGGGCGACATCCGTCTTTTATAACCGAACTGTGTAACAAAAAAAACTACAGAACACTAATATATCACGCCCAATCCCTCATATAACGAGGCAAGAATATAAAATAAAATGCAACGGTTCTGTAAGGAATAGTGTAAATCATACGCAATATTATCCAACTACTACAGTGTAGTACTAAAATGTAAATAACAGGAGTATAAGGGCCAATACGAGGTGATTTGGCACCGATCGGCAATTCATGACCGTCTAGTCAGTTTGGAATTTAAATTATAATATTATAGCGAAACATAATGTGACAGAGAATGTGATCTACTATCCAATATCCAACAATGTTTCAGTCCCTTTGTCTATTCATTTGGTAATTTAATTCCTTACGACGAATCCCTTTTCACTGTAGTATTCATATTCGAATGCAGTCCCAAAAGTATTGTATTGGTTGTCTGATAAATATTTGTTATCGTTAGGACTGAACCCTTCCTGCCGCACCCTAAACACAACAATTTGATGGGTGGCCATATAACCGTACCCGACATTATCAATGGATATTGTTCCGTGCTTCTGAGTTATGATGGGTCAAACACTTTAAGAAAACGAATTAATATTCGTGATATAACTGCAATTATTTACATTATTTTGAATTAAAATATTTTTGTCTTCCGGCTTTTTCATTTCCTACATTTAATTAATCGTTTTAGTAACGGTCCCTTAATCAATGTCGAATCTATATAGCACTGTTAAATGAAGTATCGATAGAAATTTATTGATATTCATAGGATACAAAATCTTTAGATGGGATTAATACATACATAGTTTGTTTTGAAGACGACTTATATAAAATCTAAAACGTATTTCTAGAATACACATAAAATGTAGTAATCCTCCCATCGATCAGAATGTATTCAAAAAAAGATCAGACCCACATGCATCATTTGGGTTTGCCTGACTTGCCTTGAATGCATTCGGGTCCCAAGGAAGATTCCCGATTTGGTTCCAAAGACTACATATGTCCGTAAAGCAAAATATCGTTTCAGATACGAACATAAGATATTCAACATTTCTTGGAAATATAATATTATTTACTAATAAAAATTTTTTTGATTATCAATTTTAACAATTGACTCGTAATATCAATGATAAAATAGTTTAACTAGGTGGTCAGTTCAATTAGCGATCTAGATTGTACCTAGTGTTTAAAATTATCACACGAATATGATTAAACTGTTTTCGTGATTAGGTAGTGTGTAGTAGTAATATTTAATTCACGAATCCATTGAACACTTTTGGATACAATTGGGCACAAAGATAGGCCATGTGCTAGATACTATATACCATATAGGACACTTTATCGCGGGTTAAGCCTAGGGCAAAAACTAGTATGTTACAAGGGATTTTTGGACCAGAGGTATAATTAATGACTTCCCTGTTCTTACCTTCATAAATATGTACAATATTTGGATGTCTGACTGAAGACATAATCTGAACCTCGCGTCGAATACGTATGAGATCAGCCTCTGACTCGATCTTGCATTTCTTGATCGTCTTGATAGCGACCTCCTGTCCCGTCTTCTTATTGATGCCCAGTTGCACCTTGCCGTACGTGCCTTGACCTAGTTTTCTTACTATATCGAATCTGTAATACATACATAATAACAATCATTTAGGATTTCATCGTTTTTGAAGGAATCTATATTTTGGAACCAATCAAATTAATAATAATTATGTAAGCTGAACAAACAAATGGAAGGGCTCGTTTTGCGTTACGAAATGATTATTTTTGTTTATAATCATATCAAAGATAACTTGTGCACTAGGGAATGTTGCAAAGCATAATGGTTTAAGTAGGTAATTCGCAGCTACCGATACCAATACATCTAAAATACTGCGAATTCAATCTTCGAACGGGACAAATATTGGTGCTAACGACACATATTTATCCTGTATTAAGTTTTCCTTATGTCCATTGTTTGAATATTTATGTATGTTAATTTATAAAGTGGATAAAAAGAGTGCAGAAACTTGTCGCACGATATGATTAAAACATAAATCGAATTGTCAGTACATCCAAAGTTGGAAAAACGATCACACAATTTATTTTCTTACTAGGTCGAACTCTCAGTATTTCTATCATCACTGCACTGTTGCACACAAATGAAAGAGCGCCACGAGGATCAAGTTCAACTTGTGGATCACTTTTCTTTAAGAGTTTAACCCTATAATGTATTCTTAGAACACCGCTTCGCCAATAAACAATAAATCATAATAATATTAAGTAAACTAAGTATGGATATACAACTTTACATCAATTAGGATATCAGCAGTAGAAATTACATCGCCTTTGATTGGTAGACAGAGGAAGTGTAAATGAAATTAATGTTCCCCGCCCCAATACGATAGGTACTTTCTAAAGAAAGGCCAGGTTCAATACTCTTTTGTGTACAAACAAAAATTATTCGATTAGATATCTATCATCAGATAAGTTACTATGTCTAGACTCTAACCTTTGGGAATCGAGTGTAATCCTCATTTTGTATGTCATCTGGGTAATAAGAAAGTCTAATTATAGCCATCAGTCATTGTTAGCTGGTAAAAAGCTGGATCATCGCACCAAAATTATACGACAAATACATAGTCATCGCAGCTAAAACAGTTCAATTTACTCGAATGATTAGCGTCGAGGTTTTAAACGATAAAGCAAATCGATGCGTCACGGTAACACATTCACACGTTCACGATCTTATGAATAATATTATTTATATATCAGTAAGCGATAGCGTTTTAATACATCCTTTATTAATTCTATTCAATAGTTTATTGTCCTCGGCTAATAATAGAAACGCTTATTTGAAGTGCGTATAGAATCGTGCGAATATTTAAAAATGTGCTCCGTGCCTTTTAACAGGCTTTCATGTCTGATGAATCATATATTATGATATGTAACAAAAGGTTTTCTATTGTGTTTCCGTACTTAATTTCCGTACAAGGGAGAGGTTAACGTATAACATCCGTTATTTTAATGTTTAGGAAAATATTTTTTGTAAAATACGTGTAAAGAAAATTTTAAGAGAGTTAGTGTTCACCGATTCCACGCTTAAAAGCCTTTTCTCTACAGAAAATCGCAGCAAGACAATCGTGTGCTGTGGTTTCTCTGGTTTTGCTAAAGTTCATAGGCTGGTTAACAGCATTTCTGCTACATTACTTGCACAAAACAAACACTTTCATTTTAATTTAATATTTTAACATAATTATAAAATATATTCATCATCGGATTATTATGGTTTTAATTTAATCGAGATGCATTTAGATTTTAATAGGTATATATCTCAATGATCATTAAGAACACTTGATGTACTTGACTCTTAATAATAAACTTGAAAGTTTAATTATATTAATTAAATTTTATATTAATTTTACATGCATTGTACACCATTAATAGACGCAAAACAGAAAAGCAATTCAGTTAGACATTTTACTGTTTGCAACTAAAGCGTTTCGGATTTGGATGTATAGAAACGGGGCATTAGTGAAGTATGCGTAGGAACACTATTTTAAAAGAGCGATTCCGGTCGTCTATTTAAAGAGCTCTAAATCGATCGTTTAAATGCCGGACTAAAACTTTTTAGCTACTACACTGTTTAGTCTTACGTCAACCAACGGAAGAGACTTTTAAATATAGTTTAATATTTACTATTACTGACAGAAAACTGTTATTTATCACACGTAACTACGTGTATTTACATAATCGTTACAGGTCGTTTCTTTTTGCGTTTTACTGGCGTTTATTTTAGTTTGATTGTGGAGTCGTTTAGTATCTATGATCGTTTAAATCATCAAATAACCGGCAACCAACTTTTGGACCGCGGCATAGACACGTTTTTTTAGTAATGAGTCAACCTATATTAGAAAATCTATCTACATACCTAGAATTAACATACGTTAACGCAAATGTTACTAATTAAACCAAAACCTACTGGTTACACAATTATCCTATAGTTTGCTTTTCAGTATAATTTGACTATTTTTAAAGTATTGATTCATTAATCTAAATCGAGTTCTATGCACATAGTTCAGTAGGTGGCTAGTAGTATTTCTTCAGATATAGGTCAAGTCGTACATTCTCTTGTGACTTGCACCACGCTCGAGGCATCGATCGCGGCCCACGCGCCGCACAATGCACGCAATACAGCACGACTGCACGTTTGTTTAATGTTAGCAAGTATACTATGCAGAAATATTCAAATGTATTAGCCTCGTCGTCGAACACATTCACCCGCTAGCATACCATCACGAATGTTGGGGTACGACATGGTAAGTCAAAGTTGGAACATAACTCTATCACATGGTTAAACGTAGAAGAACAAAGCCGTCTACCAGGCTTTCAGTATTCTCAGAGTAAAGCTCAAGCATATTGTTAAATACTTTAGAATTGAATGTATTTTATTAACATTTGCCCATGGACTAACAAGGTGGTCTCACCAAAAAGCAACACTAAACTGGATTTATGTTCAGGAAGTGTGTTTGAATATTTCATATCACACACGGTTTGGGCTCAATACGAAAAAAACTAGGAGCTACATGACTAATACCGTATTCGAAGAGGAAACTTCAAAGAGGTAGACGAAAATTATTTACGATGGTTGCCATGTAATTAGGTGCGTTTTGAAATTTCAAAAGACACCAAGATTCGCCATCGAGTCACAATAAATAGATATGTATCATAGATATGTTAGAGCGTAGGAAACAAATATTAGCAAAGTCTAAAACAGGTTAAAAGTCATTGTATTTTACGATAATGTTCAATTAATGCAATAGGAGTTTGAATGATGTAATAAGCAACCTTTACACCTACATACTTCCGATGTTGAGCGCGTAGGTGAACAATCTGACACCCTAAAGCCGGTCATTGGTTCGTACATGACGCCATGGACGCGTCTACAATGTTCCATGTTCAGTGCGTTACGATACTAAAATAATACCACTGTAAGCATCCATTGACGTAAGGATGGCGTATGAACTTTATGTTCTAAGATTTTCGGACAAACAAGATTTATTGAGAAGAGGCGACGCGTGAATATCTATGCTACAAAATCGTTTTAATTCATATAAAAAGGTTTATTCATAGAAATGAAGAAAGAGAATCCCACGACACAGTAATCATAGTGACATGATTTATTAGTGAAGCGGTGTTCACTATTTCACAAAATGTTGTATTGAAGAAGCTGACATTTGTAAAATCGTTATACAAGTAAAGTACAGCGTTGTCTATCCAAAGCATATAAAAAGAGATACGACAAATGTAAAGATATTTGGCGAACTCTTTCTTTATCTCCCGCTAAAAGTAACACCGCGGCAAACTGATACTAATTTCATTATTAGTTAAGGATGACAAGGATGTATAAAATATGCCTATGCAGATAATTCCTAATACATTCATGCATAGAATGTAATCCGGTATCCAAATAAGACAGCGCATTATAAATTTTATTGGCAATAATAACAGTAGATGTCGCTACTGTTGGATAGGTGTTAAATTCAGTAAGGTGTGGTTTATTATAATTTTATAATGCTTACCTTTGTTTGAGACGTAGCCGGTGGTCGTGCATGCGCACGTCACCGGTGTTCTCAATGCCGTCCATGATATTGGCGGTGCGCTTGCTCTCGCCCACAACCATTGTGACTGCAACAAACAAATAATTTCCTATCACGACTTGGTCTGTTATTGAAATTTATCATGCTCAAACGATTTATAATCCAACAGTTACTCAGTGTAATTGCACACTTAAAAGACGTATGTATGTAACGTATTTAAGGAAACAAGAACGTTAATTATCCACAAAATGAAGCTACGTTCGTTGTACAGAGAAAATGTGTTCCACGAAACAGCTGTGACTAGTATCAAGGTAAATATAGACTGGGGAAAACTAAAAAGTTATTTTAGTGTGATGTCTAGCTATTATCTGACCGACCGCAGGGCATTCTTTGATATAGTTTGGGGAAACACCACACAGTCATTTCGGAATTCGGAAGAAAGCTTCGGGCTATTAGCCGTTTGGCGAGTCGTCAGCGCGACCGTAGGTGTCGCAGTCTATCTGCCACGCTTGTTTATATGCTGGCAAAGACAGTCGTTTTGCCGTCACCAGGGACCCAGTGATTTATGCAAGTTGGCGATCAGTGAATGCTAATAAGCCGATATAGCAGGGACGTTGGTGAGGCCGCAACGCCAGTAAGAGCACAGCTAAGTGCACTACGTCATCGGACGCTTGTGTACTCCACGCACGTGCTACGATGCCACAGCTTTCCATTGGACCGTACGAGAAAGTATTCCCGTACACCACTTTCGATATAAAGTTATTGAATCATTCTTATATGGAAACATGCAGCTGGACGATACTTGAGGGTAGTAGGACTTATAAAATGTTCCTTCTTTCGCAATTTCACCAGTACCTATATAGCTTGACCTATAAATTTAATTTATGTAAGTGTTAAAAACGAAATCTACTACTTTTTATACAAGCCCACGCAATTTGTTTTACGAAATATAAAATAAGAACGCGTTATATTTAGATCTATGAGTAAACGAAAAACTGTCATAAATTCAGAATTAAAAAAAGTATCTCAATCGAGGCGGTGATTATAATTTGGTGTCTCTTCGCTTAGATACAGACAGCTGAATGCAGCAGTTAGTCGTTAATAAAATTATTACTTTATAAATGTGCAGAAACAAGTAGCGTGGTAAATGTATGTATGTCGTAAAGCCACCTACGTATTGGGATTGAGGACAAAAATATCCTAACACTACTTTAGTAACTTACCGACGAGCGACTCGAAGCTCTTATATTCGGAGGAAATGCCTCATGGGTGCGCGTCTGAGTGAATAATTTATTGTTTAACATTTATGGAATAATTGCTGTTCTAAAATGAATTTCTGCTTTATCCTATTTAGCTGTTTCTAAATTTAGTCATATTACAAGACGTGTTGATTATCACAGTTATTTCTTGGTACTAAAGCGGACAAAGGAAATATTATTAAGAAACATCAAAAGCATATTTTACGCAAATTTAAGAGATTATTAAAATAATATAATATCTCCTACATGATACAAAGATGACTAAGAAATGAGCTTGTAATATGAAAACGTTGCTTACACAGATCGATGTGGGTGATTGACTTTCATGTAGACGACACATAAAACTTATGATCCATTGATCACGATTAATATTTACGACAGCCATCGTCGGAAATCTGAATAATTCTGACAACTTGATGAGATTATAGGTTTATGTGGTCGGTATTGGTGAAAGAAGCATGTAGCCGTTCTATGTAAAACACCAGTAATTGACCGAATCGGGTTAGAACGAACATTGTACCAATTTCTTCTTATTTTCTTAACAACACCCACATAGGGAGCGTAGCATCTAATTAAAACTACAAACACAAAGAATCTTTGAATCACACAAATGATCTCATTTGCTTTTTACATACGAGCAAGTCCCGTTAGGTAGGTAGTCTCTGTATCGCAATACCAAGATACTGAATAACTCTAATTTATGGATTAAACAATTTTATGTTCTATGTGGAAACAAACCTGCCAAATTGACGAACTTCGACGAGGCGACAATACAAAATACCGTCCATGTAGTGTAATAAATTGAGAAAAGGATAAGTAGTGTCAAGGCATTACATATTTAAAATCACGTTCAGTACAATTGTGCAGGGTTCAAACGAGAGGACATTGTGCTACTACAAGTGAGTGGGCAGATAAGCCGTTTGCCTTTCAATATTTTTCTTTCGACTTCATACCGGTATGTATCAGATACATGTATATGAAGTACATGCGAAATAGTCTCTGATAATAATGTTCCTCGTGATTATTACTTACTTATTAATTTATTGTATGTATGTATCATTGTACAAATATAAAGAAACGTATGCCGTCTACAAATTGAATACTTACCACCTTTTCTTACCAAACTTTTCTATTTAAGAAATACTCATAAGTAATGAATCTATTTAAATGTAAGTGCTCTACATGTGCGGTAAATAATATTACAGCGCATTTTTATTTATCAATCGTTTTTTTTAGATAGTATGCAATTTAATATGGTATGTATAATCCCACGCCTATATCAGCAGTAAGCTGAGGTGTATTACACCCAAAGTGCCAGCTATGATTTGTAGTTCCACCTAATAGGGGGCGAGCCAATTGCCGTCCACCGGGTCACTGTTCCACTCCACACTACTAGCTGCCTCCGTGGCGCAGTGGTAGTGAATACGACTGCTATGCTATATATGAGGTCTCAGGTTCGAATCCTGGGTCGGGTCAACAAAAAGTTATTGGGTTTTACTGTTAAGAAATCTCAATAGCAGCCCGGAGTTAGGAAGTTGGCGATGTCAGTCACCCCCGTGCGCACGTAAAGCCGTTTGTCCTGTGCCTGATCTCTCTCCGGTCGTGTCGGATTACCGTCCCATCGGATCTTGAGAGTTAGGGAACAGAGAGTGTACTTGTGTTTGCGTACACGCTTGTGCACTATAATATCTCCTGCGTAGATGGTCAGTCTTCGTTAAGATTGGCCGCCGTGACGAAATTAGGTTTGGAGGACATTATTACTAGCTGCCACTGTGAATTTAGTGACAGAAAACCCAATAACACTTTGACCTGACACCAGACCTGGCAAGAAATATATTACTCTTCTTACTTTTTAAAATATATTTTATTTCATACTGCTTAACGAAAAAAGCATAATTAAGGTGAAACCATACGGCCCACATAACGAAAACCGGTTACCATCGAGCGATTCTTAAAAAGAAGTACCTATAATATTATACGCTTTTACGCAAGGATCGAAGATCAGACTCCTGTAGACAGAAAATAGCTTTCGGTAGCCTGTAAACCATGGGAACATTGATTATTTTTGGCGATCTTCTGTAGGTGGTGTAGTTTGAGCATAATTCCAATGTACAGGGTGTCCGGTAGCAATTTTCACATTTTGAATAGACTTTATTTCTGAACGAGAGCAGCTACTGGGGCGCGGGGGGAGGCGTTAGAAGCGCACGCGCCGTGAGTTTTTTAGTCGCAATGGAGCGATGGTCGGCGGCGCACTGCGCTTTTGCTATCGAAGCATATTTAACAAGTCATTTTTCACTCATTACGGCTCAGCGTAAATTTTGTAAGCGCTCGTCGGCTTTGGGGATTGTCAGAACAACATTACATAAAAGAATAAGAAAGAAAAGTTTTATCCCTACTAAATACAGATAATCCAAAAATTGAACGAAAATGATTATCAAACAAGTATAAACTACGCCGAGAGGATGTTAGCCACTTTTTTGACCGAATCTCGATTAAGAAACATTTTCTTCAGTGATGAAGCCCATTTCAGTTTGGGAGGCTACGTCATAAAAAACTCACAGCGCTGGCGCTTTTAACGCCTCCCCTCGCGCCCCTGTAGCTGCTCTCGTTCAGAAATAAAGTCTATTCAAAATGTGAAAATTGCTACCGGACACCTGTATAAGCCAGGAATCCGCTGTGCCCTTGCTCAAATTAGCAATATTTATTGGATTACGATATAAATGGTTGGCCGGGTAGATATAGGCGACATAATATTGATAGAAGACTTATAAGGTATTAGATCTATAACCTTGGATAGAGATCGGTAACAAACTTTGTCATAAGTATATACAATTACTATGTAAAAGTATGTTACATAAGCTGTTCGATTTTGTTGTTGGTTGCAACAATATGAAAGCCATATTTTAATTATATTTGCAGTACTATCAACACCACGGCAAAGGTATGGTGATGAATAAATGTATTGTTTTATTGTAAGATCAGTGAAATACACTTTACATTTCATGATGACAAAATTAATATAAGTACAACAGTATTAATAGTTAAATGAAGATAGCACTAAATCCTGAATTGTTTCGTGATAAGGCAATAATGCCATAGCAGCGGCATTATTAGACTTGGCAATGCTATTTCGTAGTTTGCTAACAATTGACTAAAACTATTATTTGAGTGCAAAGAAACCGTTTGATTAGCCGATGGTTTCTGTAACCCATCAATTTTTTTCTTTAATTTGAAAACAAGCAGTCTTATTATGTCTAATTAAATTCTTATACTATAGCTATAGACCATGAACAGTTTTCGCATTATAAGATCTATGGTCATCGATAGTCGTTAGTAAATCTTTGGGAATTAGCATTGGATTAACTTTACACTAGACTTAACTAGAGCGTTCAGCGTAGCATAAAAGGAACAGAATTTATAATAATTACTAAAACGTCCCTACACGTAACCCGAAACACGCATACACATACCCTACAAACACTATTATATACAGACACATGCTCATGCAGGCATTTACACATACACACATACACACAACACGCGCACAACTCACACACATACACACTCGTACTTAAAACAAAACACAAATATAAAATACTGAGGAGGAAGATGGCCCTCATTTCCTTTAATTATTTCATTTATTATTTGTTGTTTTTCTTCTTTAAATTTCTCTAAATTAGTCTACTTCAATTTTGTTTCGAAATTAGTTTACTAAGCACAGCATCGTACTCGCATTTTGCATCAACAACTCTGTATATAATCAAAATTATTTTTGTATTTGCATGACATTATACAGGATGGAGGGATGTCCCCCGTAACACAGGAATTTCCTAGCTCAGGGGACATTGCTCACTTTGTATACCTCAGATGTACCCGATTTATTTCATTTATTTAAATATGATGATGTATACAGCTCTGAATCCTTTTTTGTTGCTAATAAACTATTATTATTTATTATTATTATTATTATTATAGAACATAATATTATACTTAGCATAAAACTTAAGACTGCGCCGAGCGAAATGTGCCAAAACAGGCGGTCACAGTTAAGTGAATAAAATCAACACTTTTTGTTTAATACAAAGATAAAATATACATTTACCATAACAATGAATGTGTTTACAATTACTCCGTGTTAAAAACATAAAATTATTAATATTTTCGCCTACAAAATTATGTAAATTTGCACGAAAAATGCAAAAACGTAAGCTCGTGTTACGTGATTTTTAGATTATAACAGTAGAAATCTATCCTAGTTTACAGCTTAAACGAAACATAAATAGTTATATTACAATTTGTCCGTCCCAAATATTTAAGTTATTGGTTGACAATAAAGATACATATTTATAAAAAAAAGCACTTTAGATTCTCCATACAAATTTACTATGGCGGCTGCGCGCCAATTTGACAATTTGAATATGCGCCGTACGAGCTCTGTCATTATCTGTCTTACGCTCGGCGCAGTCTTAACAATTTAATTATTTTATAATCCGATCATTTTATTTTATTCGATTCTTGCAATGGTACCTACTTACTATTTGCTTTTGAATTAATATATATTTATCAAAATACACAAGTATATATTTACATGCATATGACACACGAACTTGTATATTATATACACAATCTATATTTTTAATTAGCGTAAAGGACGCAATGAATTAAGAGAAATTTAATTTAAAATGTTGTTATTATAACAGATATGAAAAAAAAACCGCGTACAACACAGGAGTGTTGTAATATGTATTTTAAGTTTATTGTATTAAGCATCAACCTAGATGTCTGTAACTTCTTTATAATATGGATCTCTGTAACTTCTATGTTTAATGTTTTTAGAGATGTGTAGTCTACCAGCCAACAGCTAGCCCAACGCTTTTTTCTTAGTGTGATAAGCGTACCAGTAGTGGGACAAATAATAAACAGGTCTAATACTAAATCGATAGATCAAATACATTTTAATCGTCGATTTATTTGAATTTATTTTGTTGGGGGTTTAATACAGCTCGTACAAATAAAAAGTTGTAATTTTATGCATTTATTAGATGGACTTGTATTGTGTTACATTGACAATAACACAGTTAAGTCAATGATAATTATAATCTACACAATCTGTTAACCACTGTCAACGATAACTGACAGGCGACAGAAAGTATCAGACAATCAACCAGTTAGTCGGTATTTACCTCGCCCGTCTTACCCCGCGATCGCGCGCGATTGTTACGACGGGTTCCCAATAATCTTTCCATCTATGTTTTTCCTTACTAGCGATAGAAATTCAGCATTATTTGTGTGGAGGTCAGGTCCTTCTATTGCTAGTATGGAAAACTACAGATAAGAGGTGACTGGGAAACGATGACAGTGTCATCGTTAGCAGAATGTATGAATTAGCTTAGGTAGTTATGATAATGATTTAATCCATATTTAATATTATAAATACGAACATCACTGTGTCTGTTTGTTCGTTTCACGGTTCAAATGGTTAGATAGCTGGCCCAATAGTAAAGGACATAGATAAAAGTACATTAATGAAGCTCAGGTGACAGCTAGTTTTTGTTCGTTAGCTGAGCTAATATGAAAACTTGAACAATAGTAATATGTAGTACCTAAGTATCGGGTACGCATGGTATCCTAATATTCGAACATAAACATGGTATAATAATGTTTTATACCTACATATATGGCACTTCGCACTTTATTCTATTTACATGAAAATTATTATAAAAGTCCATTTTGAAATATTGTAAGTTGCTCATAACTATAATGCACAAAATAATAAATTACACTTTTTCCGTTTCTTTCAGCTTTCAGCTTTCACTGCGCTTGCCTGGGGTATGAGTTTTCTATCCTACAATGTGTTAACATTAATTTAAATGTCTATAGTAGACCGACTTTGCATAGTTCAATAGTCTGTAGAATTGTAAAATGACATAATTCGCATAAGCTGTCTTGCTGGTCGAAGATCAGGATTTCATTGGCGATGGATCCATTAAACTGATAATTTTTTCGTTGAAGCACAGCCATTGGAGATTTCCAACCTGGATGATATGATGATGATTCTTAAGATACATAACTATTTTTATAGTTTTATTATAAATGTTTTAGTAAACCTGATCATTCCATTTTCTTTCACCAGTACTGGCGTCTGGGAAGTAGTGAAAATAAAAACACTAGATATACCATTGAGGCGCACATCAATAACGCTACCTCGATCATAGTTAATAAACACAGTCGTTTATAGACCTCACTACAATCCCTATTCAAACTACGCAGTTAGCCAACTGCCGCTATTGAGTCAGTGCTGGGATATTTAAACTTGGAACAATTGCAGTAATAACAGTAGAATGGAACAAACAACATGTTGGAAATCAGACTCTACCATAATACTATCAGCATTGTTTATAAACTGTCCCACTGCTGGACGTGAGCCATTTATAAAAAATAGGAGGGATTTTGTCATAGTTTACGCTGGTCGAGTCGGGAATAACATTCCTCACATATCTTTGACAAAACCACATAATTATTAGACTAATTTTTCCTTCGTTATTGAAGCAAACGATCATTGATATTTATCTAAAAACAAGAATCTAGTGCCATAGGATTAAATTTCAGATCTCAGACTATCCAACGGTTTCCTCGCTCTGCTAGATGCAGAGAATATAAAAAGGTTTATAAACAAACTTTTACACCGAGTTTGTTACTTAGTGTCTGTGTGACGCTGACAACACTGGGGTGCGTTAATACATTAACACGTTTGTTTGAATAATATTTGACAGCGTACTCTACCCACCCTAGCGTGCTTATTTTCATTAGCACGTTATTCACCCCATTACACACACTTGACAGATACTAATTATACCCCAGTAAATTTCTAACGCAGTTGTTATAAGAAAAAACTGAACTAAAATTTCTTGGATGAGTTCATTGCGGCGGAGATAGAACAATTCAATTCTGAAACTATTTGACATTGACTCATTGTACGTCTTGTACATTTTTTATATTTTGGTCCACCTTGACAATCTAAATAATTTTAGAATATCCGTTTTAATAGACACCTGTTTATTTCGTTATCTATTACTCACATTTTGTAAAACATTTATTATAAGTCTATGTATAACGAGTTTTGCGACAAACGTTTAGTTGGCTTAGTATCTGTGTTATTTATTTAAACTACCTGGCTTGTACAATAGCTCGTATGAAAGTGAGTTCTTGAACTGTCATCACTGTTTATTTTCAAGTGTAACAAGAGCGTCATCCTTGCGTTAAACTGCTGTCTTATATCTAGGCCAGTTACATAGGTGTCAATGTTTGTCGGTCGGAAACACCGCGGCCGTGCCGATGTCATTGGCGTTGTATGAGCGTGAACGGTCACGTCCAGAAAAAATGTGGCACAAGTAGCCAATTAACATGTGGGATAGTGTGGGGCCGGCGTCTCGGCGCCTCTATAAATATCGCGATCCGCGCCCGCGTCCGCACCCTCCCCGCGACCCCGAGCGACGAGCTCGAGCGCCGCAGCCGCTCCGCCGCCGTCTCCGCCTGGCACCGAGGAACGCAATAATATAAAGACAACACATAAATTCCAGTATCAAAATCTTGACGTCATTACATGCTGATGCATCGACCCACGTTTAGTTTTACTGGCGAAACCTCAGTTTCACAGAACATTTCTAACAATCACGAAAGCAAAAACATATTGGTGACTCACGTATCGAAGAAGAATAAAGAGAATTTATCGTGAAATGAAATCTGAAATATAACTGCGGTATTCCTGAACTGTATGACGACCTCATAAAGTATTATAAAGGCTGTTTGAACGACTTGGAACAAATGACGCAGTGGTAGCAGGGTAAACAAGAGATAATTAATGGTGGACAAAACTAATATCAATGACGATAAATATTTTACACGTTGGCGATCGAACAGTGGGCCAAATTAGAGTGTGTATATCCCGGAAGCATAGTTGGCGGTCCCGGGACGACTCGGTACGGCGATCGGCGTCATAAGGCGTGCGTCGGAGTCAGGCGGACACAGAACGGCAAGCGCGGACGCAGTGATCGCGCTATTTTTGTCCACTCAACAGTTGAATAACCTCCAATCAACTATTCGCACTTGCCTACGATTCCAACTAAAACACGGGCCGTAGCTCATTTAAATGTGATTACATGACCTTCAATTTGTTCTTTTAGAATAACCAAAATAGGGTCATAATTTTATGCATAAATAATTAAATATGATTGGGTGGTTTCAACAAAACCCTGCTAGAGAGTGCTCTAAAGAATTAAAACGGGATAAAGCCGACTTATGCCAGAGCTATCCGAAACAATAGCATGTTTTTTATGGCAGGCCAAGGTGTTTGAGATGCATAGTACTAAATATTTGCTGTTACTTTTATATTGCGTTGGTGACACTAGCCTATGAACTGTGTAGAGCCATGTTTTAGAAATTGTAATGGTTGAGGAACGACGGAAATAAATTAAGCAATGTAATTTTAAATTAAATAAGTAACATATTATGAATATAATAAAAACCTGCTTCATGTTTATACCAAGGGTATATATTACATGGCTGATCATAAAATCGCATGAAGATCATATATTTACACGTCGTGATACGTGCCGACGCCGATGCACTTAAATTTGGTGTAATATAGAAATTATGTCCTTCCACTGTCTTTACGATATTATTAGCATATGATGAAATTGGTGTCATTTCGATATTCTTGGGATAAGAAGAAATCTGCGCTCGTAATGATATTTTAATATGGTGCACGGACCACAACCCCGTTTATCCCGTAAAGTTACGATTTTAACATGTACCTACCCTTAATTAGCAAGAGCATAGAACTTTGTATTTAAAATTATTATCATATGAAGAAAGTTTACATTTCACTAGATAATAATTTCATATCATCCCCAGATTATGGAAGTGATGCTGGATTTCAAAGAACTTATCACGCGTTTACGATATTATTACGTCATAGCATACCTACTTAATACGTATGATATCCTCGTATGTCAATATCGTACCATATTGTTTCAAAGTCATTTTAATTAAATAAATTTCGTTATAATTATGTTGTATTATAATGACATGGAAATTAATTCGACGGATATATATAATTAATTAATTACATATTAAATATTTTTCATATATTTTAACGAACGTTCGGCATTTTAATTAAAATGTCAGCCATGAGGAGTAAAGTGGAGTGGGTAACACGGGTCACTCAATAAAATTATACATGGTTACGAAATCGATGAAGGTCGGCGAAATACCATATAATCCGGGTTTAAAATAATTGGGGTTAATTACATAGTAATTACTTTGAGTTATAATTTTGGAGGACGTAATACTTTTTTTAAAGCTGTTACAATCATGCACTGGATATGGTGGTAACAATTTACATAACTGGATAAATCAAAGTACCGGCTAAGTTATAAGTCAGATCAAGATCATTGTACACTAAATTTAGAATATATTACGATGCCGACAATTACATTATTAATGGAAAACTTGAAAATCCAATTCAAACCGATATTCTAATGAAACAGTAAGTCCCTTTGACATTTATTAAAAAAGGTGATGCATATTATAAGCACATTAGCTTGTTAGCTGTTGCCCGCAATAGTGTCGGTAAGACGACACAATAAGGTCAGATTTAAAAATTAACATTTCTAATATTTAAGTTGGATGCATCCAGAACTCCTAGTGAAAGATAATCTCTTCCATTTAGTTTGGGCAGTTTAATTATAGTGATGACACGACGGCATTTCGCAATTTACCTAAGTGCATTTTTTCTAAAGAGTTTGTATAACAGCACACACGTTTTACTAACTTTAATCTATAACATGCAAAATGTTTTAGGTCACCAGCGTTTGCAATTTCGGTCTACTGATTGTCGTTGACCAGGCAAACGTTCCTTCTACAACCCACTTTTCGTTTTCTAGCAACGTTTTGCGTTGTATATCTGCACTTAAAATAACATTTACTTACTTAAAATTATATATTTTGATGAATGTATGCAAATACTGTAATTATTGTTCTGCTTTAATCAGAAGTTAAAATACCAACTTTTTCAGGAGTTACTATTACAAGGCTGTTTCGTCAGATGGATCTATAAAATCTAGCTACCATAACTTTAACGTAAAACAACACGTACTATTATATACGTAAAATTATCTTTCTTCGATCGATACTGGTCAATTGGTCCTCAATCAGTTCAATATGCACTGTAATAATCTGTATACAATGATATATAGTACATAATATTATGATCAATACCTATTAAGTTGTACCTATCGAAAGACATTAAAAATTAGAAATCTATTGTTACTATTGGTAAATATAATAGCACTCAAATTTCATAGTAACAGTGCAGAAGTACAACGAGGAAGGTTGGATAGAATTAGCATTTAGCGAAGCGCAAATTAAAATAAACAAGTCGATGGTGACGACGGCGATCAGAAACGTCCAGTACTTTAATATGCGCAGTTAGAGAGGCAATCCACGGACACCTAATTGCCAATATCACTACCCGCATTCACCACTTTAGTTTGAATACAGACTCAGATACAGATTGATATTATTTTGAACTCTACGAATATGCCATTCAACGACCGTGTGCAAGTGGGCAAAAGATCGGTAAGTGGGTGGAATGGGAAAGTCTGATAATTGACCAAATACTAAGTGTTATAATCACAACCTTCAGAAGCCAGGAATCGATTGTCGAGGTCGAAGATTCTTATTGACTATCGTCCCTTGGTACTATATTATAGAATCTTTAATTGCCTTCTCATAAATATATGCGTTTTTACATATATTTGTGGTGATATTGAATTCTTAGATCTTTTCATAATATCAATTAAGTTTGTCAAAGTTTGACTATTTTAGACAGAATCTCGTTATGTATCGGATGTCAGCATCCGATCCTTTCAAAACTATAATAGTGTTACGTGCTGGGTTCGACGGATAAGAATATAAACAATATTACCGACTAAAACACTTTTATTCAAACACACAATTCAATTTAAAACACAATAAACACTATACCACACTTTTTCACTGTACTGCTTCAAACTCCGTAGTATTTCCGCTTCCGTTCGCTTCGATGAACACTTGATCGCTTACGATTGTAAACTGACTTGGCGGTGCGCGTGCGCCCTATTTATACGCGGCTAAAGCGCTTCTAGAGCTTTCTAGCAACGCCGTACTCGGTATGTAAACAGTACGATGATTCAAGAAAGTACCAGCATTCTCTCTAAGATTCTCGTACCGTACTACGTAGTTCCGTAAGATGTCAATAGATGGCGGTGTAAATTATTAGACGGAACTGCCGAGTCTTTCCCCCAATGCCGAGAGATGTCACTGGGCGTAACAATAGCAACAATCTATGAATCATAGTTCCAATGACAAAAAATAACAAATCATGGGTCGATAGACTGACTACACATCAATGTCATCGTCGCCTCTGGGCTGTGAATTTATGACCGTTGGGGCTTTTTTAGTAATTGACATGTCATTGTAGGTTTATTTACAAGATTGTTGATTGAAGAAATAATAAAACGCGACACACATATATATATACAACTTACAATGAAATATTGAAAATAAGTTTTACTAACTATATAGGTATACAAATAATTAAAAATAAAACGAAACTTTGTTACGTTTTCACAACTAAACCACTTAGCTGATTTTGACGAAGTTTTCAATGAAAGGTTGAATCTTAGAGAACGACATAACATACATAGAGAATTTTAAAATAATCGCGTGTAAAGTCGAGATATTATGAGTTATTATGAACATAAAGTAATAGAACTTTATGTTCATTATAATTTTATTTTAACGTCTTTGAACTTAATAAAAGCATAATATCACGCTCATCGTCATTATTCTACCCATCTCAAGTTATTTGGAGCTGGTGCTATATTTTCTTTAATGTAAAAGTGTATTAATACATAGTTGGTACACTGTATATGTTACGTGTAATGGTAGAAGAACAAGCAAACTTAGGTTTACCTGGGTTTACTTAGTATTACCCTTACTTAGTACCCTAGCTTTTTGGGTAAAGTTGGAAAATTCAATCAAACTCATATTGTATTCTGCGTTTACCCGTTCACACCTAGGTCTACCTAAAACTGGCTCAGTAATGTTAGATGTCGCGTCATTTTTGATCACGTGGCAAAAAAGAGCAGCCGCTGCTTGTCCAGTTCATTGACAAAATGGCGACTGAATAAACTGCACGCGCAGCTTTTGGAGAGCGTTTTGATCAAAATTTTCAAGAGTTATTGATGGGAAATGGATTAAATTCTTTTTATTTTACATAGAACAATATACTGATATTATTAATTCTGTTAAAAGTGCTAAATGAGCCAGATCGAAAACTATCGGAGATTAAAGCGATTTGATTTGTGCTCGGTAAATGGCGTCGAGAAATTGATTGCAACTTTATCTGCAAGTGAGACAACGATTAAATATAGGGCTTTTCAACAAGCACTTTTTTTTAAATACGGTCACGTCGGTACTACATGACAGTTTTAACATTTCGTTTTTTACATATCTATAGTAGAAGCTTGGGCAATTGTTACAATGAATTCAATGTCACTCGAAAATCGCATAAAAATAATAAAAATTCACTATGAAAATGGTGGATCTGTAACAGTTACATTTCGTAAAATTGTGGATATTTTCGGTCAACATAATTGTCCTTTTGAGACTGCTATTAAGAATATGGTCAATAAATTTGAGTAGACAGGCCCGGTACATAATGTGCCAACACCAACGCGTGTTCGACTGGGTCGTTTAAGTGAGAACATCGCGGCCGTGAGCCACCAGATTCGAATTTGTCAATTCCTCGACATACTCAACAATTGAGGTTATCCGCAACAACCACATGGCGAATTCTGCGTAAGGATATGGTTTTAAAGCCTTACAAGGTGCAACTGACGCAACAATTGAAGCCGGCCGATTATTCACATCGCCGTAGATTCGTTCAATTCATTCAAGAACAACCCGTTGGTTTTTCTGAAAAATCTTCTTTTCAGACGAAGCCCATTTTAATTTGTTAGGCTACGACAACAAACAAAATTGTCGCATTTGGACTTCTGAAAATCCAAGACAGATTGTTGAGAAGGCTTTACATGCTAAACGTGTCACTGTATGGTGCGCTATGTGGTCTGGAGGCGTGATTGGGTCATTTCTGTCGAAAATTCGTCCGGAAATGCGGTTACGGTCAATGGATTACGCTATCGAGAGATCTTAACTACTCAATTTTGGTCTATTATTGATGAAATGGATATCACTAACATGTGGTTGCAACAAGTCGGTGCCACAAGTCACCCATCCACCGAAACAATGAATTTATTGCAAACCAAATTTTCCGATCGCATAATTTCAAGAAATCCAACTGTTAAGTGGCCAGTTCAAACATGTGATTTAACACCGCTGGATATTTTTTTGTGGGATTATGTTAAAGACAGAGTGTATAAGGAGCCAACCGAATCCATTGCAGCGTTAAAACTCAAAATTCGTGAAGTGATTAACGAAATAGACCCACCACTATGGCAAAAGTTATTAAAAATTCTTGTTGAAAAAGCCTGTATTATGTGACCAACATGAGTTGTTCGACATTTTGCATAAAAGTCATTTGAGTGTTATAGGGCATGGAGGAAAACACCGAATTGAAAAAGAACGTAAAAAGTAAGCAGTTTGCCTTGCTCAAATAAATAATATAATAGGTATTTTATTTTTTTGGTATATTGATTATAATAACATTTAGAAACAAATGCTCATTAATGCAAGTTTTATTTTTGTCATGCTTTCTGTAAACTATTGTTGTAAACTTGTTGTTTATAAATGCCAAAAATATTTGAAATACTTATGTCATGCTTAAGAAAACGACTATAAATTTTTTGTTTGGTTAATATTGAATAAAAACTTATTAAACCTGTTTTTTCCCCTCCTCATTATTCCTAATATAACCCAGCCAGTGTTGGGTAGACCTAGGTGTGAACGGGAAAACACCGAATACAAATTGAGTTTAATTGAATTTTCAAATTTTACCCAAAGAGGTTGGGTAATACTCTGTCAGTTATAAACAATTAGTCCATTAAGACATTTTAAATACGCACGTAGGTTGTGATCTAGGTTATTGTTTAACATTGCCTTTCTATATAGTATGATTGTCCTAGCCTTCACTTCGAAAATTTATTGTTAGACTACGGCGAAGGCATAAAGGAATGTTTACGATTATGATTGTTAGCCGTCTAGGATTCTATACATCAAGCAGCCAGCTATGTTGTTTACTCGATAGCTTTAAAATTATCCAGCAGTAAAATACGCAACTGATTTTAATGAACAATGAGTGTTTGTACTGGAAACGATTTGCTTGCGTAACAAAGCCTGGGCAAACTTGTTTATGCACAAAAGGTTCCTTTTCCAGTTCTTCTGAGTTTTTTTTTAGCTGTAGTACTTTTACATGAACTGAGCCTCCAGAATAAAGGGATACGATTATATGTCTGAAAGTTATCTCATATTAGACCAAGATCAACTAAAATCTTTAGTATCACATCTGCGAAGTAGTAGATGAGCCGTTGCGTACATTCTTCTTCATCTTTATATCAAATGATACATAAATGTGACACTCCTGTATTACACTAGCATTTCGCCAAATATATACATACATAATATGTATGTTTGTTATTATTGCTGCGAGCCTACTGTCGTGTAACAAGCACATTACAGACAAAATGTCCTTAGAGAATAAGCTAATAACACTGCCGATTCGATGTACTAGCACTTTACGGCTCTACCTCATGATCAGCAACTACATACATAGCACTCACTCATATATCGCTGAACCGACAAGGCCACTATTTTACGTAGTTCGATCTTTGCTCGGGTTCAGAGTTCAGTGACATATTGTCTTTCTCAGATACATCTTGATTTGCATTGATATTGTACGTATTTCATTGTTTACACATTCTGTGGTAGAACAGATTGCCAAAAAATGTTCAATAACATACATTAATGAACTGATACATTGTAAAATATTGTAAATACGTTCTGCCAATAGCGATTGTAACATGGCATCGTCGGTCGTTTGGGAGGAGCATTCGACACTAAAATATTGGGGACGTTAAATACAATGCTGTCAATTAACGCCGGGGATACTGCGATTGTTTGTATTATATATATATATATATATATATATATATATATATATATATATATAAAATAAAATACAAAGTTAAAGATAATATACAACGTTAAGACGTTGTATATTATTATTAACTTTGTGAATATTTTTATAAATAATGAATATTTATTTAAAGAATTATACATACTGATTTTATTAGGTACTGGGCAAGTCAACATTTACCTGTTTATTAGGGACAACCCAAATTAACTAGTAGACTGTCAATAAATGTTAACACTTTAGCGTGTTTTCTAATATTAAGATAAATGCAGTGGACAGAAGAACAAATGCTACTTACATAAAAACACATTAGATATATGCATACGTGAGTTAAAAAAATCGACTTTGTAAAAATCCGTCTTGCTTTCAGTTTTTTATTTTATTTCCATGTCATCCTGACCAAGACAACTGACTCGTGCTAAACGCAAAATCTACTAACTTATAAAAACATATTGGGTCAGATTAAGAACCATTATGAAGTCGGTTAGAAACAGAACCTGTTTTTATACATCAAGGTGGCCGACTTGCATACATCCTGCCTTATGGTTGTTAACATAGCCTATGATGCAATACCAGGCGAGCGGTATCATTTGCGCGTTGCCGACTCTAGCTATAAGGAGTTAAAGATAGCATGAAACAAAAAGAGTATATAAGCTTCCGGAACTCTTAACCTTACCGGATGAAACGCAATAACAGTGTTACTACCAACTCTTAAACTTTCTTGTAATAGGGTATTAGTTTTCTGAACGTATCGGTTTACTATGAACCTTCACCAAATATTGCCGATAGCGGACTCTACTACTCAATGTACAGCAATGTTATATTGTCAATCGTGTTTCTCTTTTACAAGCAATGCAGTACGTACGATTACAATACACATTCTTTAATATTTACGATGATTGTATTTAACTTTAATTGTATTGTGTCAATTCAATCGTAAGGGGGCGTCCATTAATTACGTATTTTGAAGCTTTCGACCCTCTTTCCCCTCTTAGTGAGATGTCCTGAGCTTTGGCTTGACTCCCTCCTTCCTCTGTTAATCTCGCGTAAGATATCTCAAAATGCGTATTTTTCGAGTAAATATGTTAATCTGTACATGATTGTGTTGGATTTATTAAAAATAAAATATAATTTGCTTAATTATTTTTATTGAAGACTAGTTAGGACTAGTGTTTAAGACAATAAGAACTTAACCTAGAATGACAATGAGAAAATTGAACAATAAAATACTTAAATAGGAACTACTAAAATTTGTAAAAAGAATATTCATTCTAATTCAGTTCATGGAGAGATTCAGGAGACTCATGTATAGTCTCAAAAGTAACTACTGGAACTATCATATCCATATGATTTTCAGTAAAATCATCTACTCCTCCTCCCTCGCTCTGATTCAGCCACTCTAACCCGTTGTTGCTTGCACTCAGAAGCTTGACGTGTGACAATTCGTGAGAGTCGCATTTTACGCACTGACGCAGCTGGTGCACTGTGGACCGCTCGCTGCAGCACTTGTGATGGAAAAGTAGATGACCATGTACACTTGGGCAATAGAGGTCATAGGGCATGCTGATGAAGGCGTGGAAAGGTTGAATCGGTAGGCAGAGGCGAATCACGAAGGGAGCAAATGACTTTCCGTCATGCTCTTCAGGGTCCGGGACCGTGGGATACCTATCAACCTGAGTAATAGAGTATGGAGGTGGCAGAAAACAGACGTGTAAGGTGCGTTCTATAACTTTGCCACTTCTTTCTGGCAGCACTTCTTCGTCTTGTACACATGACTTTTCTCGTATGCATCATAATAATCACGATATAAACACATTTTAAATTATTCACAGCGTTGACTGAGATGAGTCGAGTAACGAGAAATTTACGAGCATAAACACAGCAGGTTCCTACGTTCGTACCTATTCGCACGTCGCGTCGCTACCACCCAGCTCGTACGCTACAGCGATCATCGAGTCGCGCGTTAGGGCCGGCGCTGACTGACGTCGTGGCACAGCACAGCACGGCTGCGCATGTTTCGGTAGCCCGGAGGACGCTTTGATATGAAGCGGCATGCCGCGGTATGTTGGAGTATGCCGTAAAGTAATATGAATTCTAAACTCATTGAAATAAGAATAAAAATAACTTGATCAGTAATAAAATGCCGTGCCGTGCCGCGACGTCAATCTGCGCCGGCCCTTAAGCTGGCCAGTAGCGGCGAAACAATTGAAAGGCTACTGTGCTACTTGCGTTCGCATAGCTGCGATGAATATTATTGTGTAGGATTTAGCCATATTTTACTTATTTTAACCCAGTTTTCTCGCAATATTTTAATCTGTTTCTTGCGGAAAAAAATTACGTAATATTTGCCGAGATCCCCCCTCTCCTCCACGTGAGATTGGGTGAGATTCGGCTTAAACCCTTCCCCTTCCCCCTGAACACCTCACGTAATTAATGGATGCCCTTTAAATCGTATCGTGCGTCTTAATTTTTCGAACAATGGTCATTACATATTTGTTTTAAACATTATAATCTACTTGTTTTAGTTTGAACGGCTAAACAAACCCATCCTTGGACGGCTACGTGTACATCCCAAATAATATTTCTATTGCCTTGTCCAAATATTTCACAACGAATCTACCTTTATTCAAAAGTACAAAGCTTAGTACTTATACGTTTTGGCGCTATGTTCTATTTTCTTTTAGTAATTGAATTTATTTAAAATCCAGCTTGGAGTGTAGTTAACTCTTACATAATATTACTTAATATTGTCTTCTGTTTACGCGAATATTATTCATTGAAATTAAACTGCTATATACGGATTTTATCGCGTTGTTTATTTGACACTTTATTACAAAATTTTGAAAATTGTTACACTTCTACTACTATTAAACTTTACTAATTTTTAAGCTAATTAAATTATTATTAAACTATTTAGATTTAATTTATTTTTACACTTTCCCCGACGTTTCGGTTGCTTTTCAGCAGCCATGGTCACGGGGAGACTAAGATGGCAGTTGTCTCAATGTTCCAGTGTAGTTATTTCAAAGTACCCGAACATAATTTAATCATTGGTGATTCTATTTACGCAGAATGAGCTCAAAGTATCATGAAGTCTAGCTGTGGTTTGCTTCTTCTTGGGTTTGACTATTTTTATTACTGGATCCCAAGCTGGTGGTACATTCCAACCATCTTCTCTATTAAAATTAGGATGTATTTTGATTTCAATAGCCTCGCGAAGCATCCTTGGTAGGAATCGATGTTCTTTAGCGAGAATCGGTGGTTTGTCAAATCTCAGGTAGTGGTTGGTCCGCTGTTGCACATGTTCACACATTACTGTTTATACGGAAAGCCGCGACAACAATATAATTTCTCAAGGGCACCATCTTTTGTAAATGCCGCCCATGTTTCTATCCTTAACTGGCATATTACTGGCAAAATATCGGCTCGTGTTAGGCTAGAAATGTGACGCAGTTATGCATGCATATTTTTGTCGTAACTTTATAATTTGGCAAGAGTCTAGAACTAGGTACCAATGAATGTAACAAAAATAGAACATAATTCCATGCGGCTGAGTCAACGGCGGGTTTGTCTGAAAACACCAGTTGTTTTAGTTAAAATGACAGTTAGGTACTGATGGAATAAATGAAACAAATAAAATATATTTTCACGGTTATTTTATGGGAATAATACTTAATCTAAAACGGTATCAAGAAGACAAGCAGATCACGTAAAAAATGTATATTATATTCTATTCAAGGTTTTAGAAAGTCAATCCAGTATGCTGATTATTATCAAACATGACTGAATATAGAAGCGTGCTTACGCTTCTAATGTTTACAATCACAACTTATCGCATAATTAAATTAAACGGTCGGCAGTGAGTGACAGAAACAAACAGTCATTTAGACCAACGTACATAATTACGAATTGCCTTTAACCTCTTGTATGCCGGAATACCAGACATAATAGAAAAAGCATTGTGTCTCGCGTAGATCCACGTTCCGGCATACCACAGGTTAATCTCCTTTACCACTTGATATGATATTGTAGTAAAGACATTTTCTTTCTAACAGGTCGACTGTGAAGACTCTTTACAATAATTCTACATTATATTTCATTCTGCTAAGCAAGTTTAAATGCTTTCCATAATAACAGTTAAGAAGAGAATTGATTACTAACCCGTGGGTAACAAACTGCCTCAGAAGTCAGACATTCAAGTCTAGCGATTAGAAAAAAAAGAAAGAAAAGGGGAAAATTTTTATACGTATCGAGACAACACAAGAAATATACATACTTAAGTAGTGAAAACAAATTAAAGTAAACGGACACAACGATTAAATAAACACAAAGGGCAAAAGTCTCACGACGTGATTGATACAGGTAGGACCTAGTTCAGCACGTGACAGATAAATGCATGACGCTGGTATTCAAATAGCCTCTTTAAAATAGAGTTTGTAAATTTTCTTTCATTTTTATCGTCTTTCTCTTTTTCATTTTAATAAAAGACTGCGCAGGACGGTCTTGCATCATATGAGCGAACACGACAATCCAAGGCTGTGTTGGTTACAGTATCTTTCTAATGGATTCCGGCTAAGTAACACTTTTTGTTTGTAGTGTAGGAGATGCTCGCATTAGAAATAAATCCTGAGTTGCAAGGATCTGTACAAACATTCAAATAACGGAACACCTAGACTCGAGAAAACGATTTGTAGATCGCACACATTGTTGTTCCATGTGGGGATGGAACCCACAGCACTAACAGTGGTAACGGTGAAGCAACCACTATAACCATTACGCCATTCAAACAATCAATTATATTTACACTTCAAATAAAATTCTAAAAGATAAAAACTATAATATACTGAATATATGAGGCATACATTGGGCGTTATTCTACCTCTGATTATCAGCTGAAATTTTAATAATACCTACGGTATTAAATTTGGCAACAGACCTATTTTACATAATGTTAATATTCATGAAAACTCCCTAAGGACTACAACAAAACCCGCAATGTACGCAGTTTACGTAGTAAGTGTACATTTTTCATTAGCTTACAGTTTCACGCGTATGTGGCCGTTTTTATATTTTAACAGACTTTAAACAACTGGGTCGGATTTAGTCTACAGAATTTGAAGCATACGAAATCCCCGAATTTTTGTACGTATCGGAAGTTAAACAAGTTAACAATATCAAGAGTCAAATGATGTGGACGTAAAATGAGCAAGAATAGAGACAAGGTCACAGACACACAAATTCATATCTAACGTCTGCTATTGTGTTCCAAGTCTACCTACTATCGCACAATTTAATTGTATGGTTACTTAAAAAATCTGGCTGGAAGAGACAAAGGATTTTTTTATTGTACTTTTTATCAGTTGCTCATTAGCAGCTGTCCAGTAAGACAAATTATACGCTGACGTTCTCTCGGTAATCTGTATTACGTGCTTTTTTGAACTGTTTGTTGCTATAGGGCTCTAGAGACGTAAATAAATAATGCAGGTATAATAAAAGCCTGAATTAGGAAACTCGTAACATTTGTATATTAAAATTGTAAGTGCCTAATACAATGCTGCCGTGGTAATCGAGAGGGCAGTAAGTCAGAAAAGGAAGTTTTAGAAAACAGCGCGCAAAGATTTTGTTACAATTTTAGCGTTTGTGATGAAACTATATATACCTACTCGATTTTTATGTTCTATATGTCAAAAGAAAGGGAAAAATATGTTGTTTACAGAAGAGAAGCATTACAAATCAGTAATTTAAAAAAATCTTTGACTTACTGCCCTCTCGATTACCACGGCAGAATGTACGTTATAGTCAAGCGTATAGAATTTACGTAAATCTTTATAGTTTTGATTGATATCGTCAAACATGTTGAAAGAGGCAGGTGGGCACACCATTCTACAGTGAAGTATTATAAAGATTATCATCTTGCAAAGCTCCTTAGTTGCATTTGACTTTCTGGCTCATTTATCACGGCTCCGGATAATATGATGTTATAATATATCTGAGATGTGAGATCTTAATTCCTAATGTGCAGCCAGAGATATTGAATAAGAAAGCAAAGAAGAGAGCACCATACCTATGAAGTTAAGTACATTGTGTAATATCTGATACAATTATGCAGTTAACGTTAAAATCTACAATAAAGTAATGGTAGGATACGTAAGTAATTGTAAAAAACTGTAGATATTCCAACTTAATATTTGTAAATTGTTTTAATATGAAATACATATCGGGTCCTTGGTGTACAATGCCAAGCGCAGTGAGTTGATTACTTTATTGAATAACATTTACTCTTATAAGACAGTTTTCAAAAATGTGTTTTTAAGTGAAAGACTACCTATGACTGGACATGATTCATGGCTCTTAGGAAACATTTTTAATAGCGAGTTGTGAAAAGTGCCAATTCTCTAAAATTGGGCTTGACAAATGTGCCAACATTTTTATTTTATATCATTGGTGACGATCCCTTGTGACTACTTTATTAAATTTATCATCACTACGTTTCGCACCCTCTGATTTCGTTGTGTAGGTATATAAAAGTGAATTAATTGTTATTTAGTATTGACATTATAAATGTGATCTATTTATTACTGCAGCCGCATCGACGATAATATAATACTTAAAATAAACCACGGCCCGTAACCAATTATGGCTCGTGGACTGCGGTCTCTTTGCGAACGGCTCAGGACCGCACAACGTCATAAAGAAGGAGTGCTCTTTATATATAACACTGCTTGAGCAGCGATAGTATAGTATAAATAAATAAATAAATACGTACGAAAACATCGAGTTTAGAAATCGTAATCACCTTTAGAGAAGGTTTGTGTAGTAAGTTCTGCATAGTCCAAACGCCAATGAAAATAATGTAGCTTATACGTACATTTCCAAACATCAAAGTCAACGCATTCCCGAACTATTACTCACTCATCGCCAGTTGCTACAATGTTTTCTTACGAAAATTGTGATAATAAACAAGGCATATTGCGTAAGTAAAATATTAAGGCGTAAACATCGTCATTTTTGATCCGTCATTCGTTTCAAAATTCAATGTGTCTCTTTAATAAGATGGGATAGAGTAGGATCTTAAATGGGCTTTTAAAGAGTCAGAGATATTTTCGTTCGACCATAGATTCGTTAAACAAGGGTGAATGCCAATAGTATTCAGCCAACCGTTGCGTTGTAGCCCTGTAGCAAAAGGTCGACGTCTTATAATGGACGTTTTCGGGCTCTTGATAAATGTAAAGAAATTATTAAACGCTCTAGCTCTATCCATGTGTCTATCGATTTGTCTTGTTTTATTACAAACGATCTGCTTTTTAAGTCGTTCCACAGACTTGCTTTGAAATTGAGATAGGCTTAGGTTACCACATTAATCAACGAGGTCTCAGATACAGCATTTTTTGCAGCGTAATGCTCGAATGTTCACGATGATGAGCTTGGAAAACATTCGAGTATGATTTAACCATCGTAATCTGCGCACATTAACGCATCACACATGGCGAGCATGAAATCGTAAGCTTTAATGGTAGAAGGTTTTTTATTGCTGCTGATTATCGACGCAAAAATTTTGACCTCCACCTGTTTTGTCATGGTCGTGAGTGCAGGCGTGATATTATTATTTTATAGACTTTGTAACCATTTATTTATATACGTATCCAAGAATACAATATGAGATTAGGTGCACATATCACAATCATAATTTCTTTTAATAAATAATAATAAGGCCCTGTAGCATACACATGTTTCAAATCACAGCAAATAAGATCTGGTGTCAATTCTTTGACACAACACTTTAGTTTGGAAGGCAGCCAAATAAACAAAATAAGCATGTGGTCATACTATATGTATTGCAAAAAACATTCAATTCATAATTAATAACAGGGTCGTGTCAATATATTGGTATTATGCAAAATGTACTTAAAAGTTAAGACATGAATATATGTTTAAAGTTGAACTAATAGTACTTGTATTGAAAATTATATTGATGTCAAAAATCTTAGATTAGTTTTTAAATTCATAATGAAATTATTCAATAGAAACGCCAATATGGAGCTTAAGATTTTGGTTTATATTCAACTCGAAATCACCCATACACAACATTGTTATGTTGAGACTACAACAGGATAATCTTGTGATCAGTATTCATATTTTTGTATCTGGTGGTATATTATACATTATCTGCGCTAACTTATTATAATATAATAATTAAAAAAGACTGTGGAGTGTCAAAAATGTAGTAAATGTGCAATTGATACCTCACATATAGTCATACTAAAGTGGTACTTCTAATTTCTATGTGCTATATGATTTCTATAAGTGTATACTTATCAACACAACAATTGATTTGTTTGAGGAAGTGAGTTACCAACTTATGATAAAGTATACATATCTTGCTTCTCAATCATACAATTACATTGATAAGAAAAGTGTTATCTTTTATTTATGTAAACAGACAGTTAAACATTCAATTGTTGATAGATAACACATATCTGTACATTATGACATATAAACAAAGATTATAAGTAGAGCAATGAATCAGAGGCAAAGCATTTTTAATTTTGTTTGTAATGAGAAACTCATCTTATTCTCAAAAGATTCATTATACTGTCAGTTTTTGTAAATGTCTGCTGCCATCTGTGACAACACAAGCTTGCACAGAGGAAATGATGATATGAGGTATAAAGAATGATGAACTACTACTTCTAATTTTTATTAAATAATTCATAAAAAACTTAATTATGTTGACTTAAAGCAAGATATTTATCAAAAAGCAATACCGCACAGCTAAAATTCTTTACAATTAAAGAATCCAACTTGACCCAACAGTATCTGTGTCACAGCCATTATTCTTTAGAATGCTAAGAAAAACTACAGACCTAGTTTTGATGTTATTATTAGAATTGTGAAACTGGACTACAATCATCTGATGAAAAAACAAAGCATGTTTTTGTCGCTTTGATTCTAATAAATAAAATAGTTTAAAATAAATTGGCAAACACATTTTTTACTGGCTGTTGAAATATATTGTTCAACATTTATAGATATACACAGCTTTTAAGATACAACTGATTTTTATTTATTGTTTGTGTAGTGGTCATCAGAGGTATAAATACTAAATTAAATTGAGGAAAAACATTTTGTATAGCATTTTTCCTGTGAATGGTGTAAAATGTTACATCTTAATCAAGAAACACATTAAATAGGAATATTTTATATAAAGTATGTATACATTTTTACTCAGTGCTTGCAGTGCACCTTCATGTATTGACATGTTTAAATAATTGGAAAATAAATACAAATAAAATATGATTCTAATATTTAGGGACTTATAAATATAGTGTAATAAATAATATAGTCTTTTTATGAGCTGAATTAAAGTAGGCGAGAACATATATTTTGTAATTAAGCATGAATATCTGGTGTTTATAATATAATTTCTCATTCACTGACCTATTTCAAAAGCCGTTTTCATAATATATATTTCTAATAAATTTGAACCTTAACTCGTTAACGATAGAGACTTTGGAGCGATCTGATGAATCATGCTGCTAAAGTTTACAGCAATGGGTAATGCCTGCTGATGTCATGCAAGCTACCAATAACCAAAGCAACCATGCCTCGCTACCCGGCCACGACCGCGGTTCGAGTTGCGCACGTACTACACTTCCAGGAACTTTAAAATAACATATGCTGTCTACGAAAGAAAGGAATGCTTGTACCACAGGAAGAAACTGGCCAAGTACATTTTTATGATCACATTCTTATGTAATATTACCAGTTTGGACACGTTTCTATAAAGATCCTTAGTAGTTATAACCAAATATTCATAGAATATTACTGGAAATACAAAGAATTATGCGTAGGAGGCATAAATACCTTTATTTTACGTGTAATCCAATATCCAGAAGAAAGACGTAGTCCTATTTACACACGAGTACACTGTCATTCATGAAAAATAACACACCATCACAATGCAGCACTACACAATTTTTCACTTAAAATTATATTTTTATGTGAAAATATCACATAATGCGCCATTTTCGCAATAAATCCGAAGGACAGCAATCGGCAATCGCTGCCATCTTTTTTGTCAAATGTCTAAAAACTAAATATAGCGCTTGGAACGAACTCTGGTGTTATTTTTAGAAAATACAAAGAAACTTTTTGTCAAAACTAGTAACGACATCTATTCATAATTTTTTAACTACTTCACAAACCACTAGATGGCAATTTTTTGAATTTGCGTAGCGTTTTAGATAGAATACAGCCGAATGCTATAGATGGCGTTATAATTTTTCACACTGTACACAAAGATGGCGCGCTACCTTAAATATGTGATTCTGTTTTAAAACCGTTTATAAGGTTTTCCTAGTTAGCTATTGTGTTGTTGACCCTGGGCTCATTAATCCTACTTTTTGTGACATTTGCTATTCTGTACTTATAACCAGAATGCCAAATGATCGAAAGATGATATTTATTAAATACAAAACCCGTTACCCATACATGCGGATACTTGTCTTAAGTAGGTAAGTTCAGAAAACTGAAATATTTAAAAATCAATATCTAGCCCGCAGCTACATATCTATATTTTGCACTAATCACAAATAAATTTATTTGTATAACTGTAACAGTAAGTAGGTTACTACCTACTTTCTTACTATTACAACTACTTACAACAACATTAATTTGTAACATGATTTTACCAGTTGAATGGTGGAAATTCTAATAGTCTAGATATGAATAAGGACTTAATGTTACATACTAGGCTTTATAAATTAACACTTCTCATGTTTTGCTGTAGGTTGCCTATATTTAAATAATTAATATAAAAGATACTAAACAAGTTTGATTTAAAAGTTACAGGCTAATTTCCTAACCGGGCCAATTTGATTTTACTTTCTGATATCCAGAGCTGAGATGATCCGAAAACACTAGTGAAACGGAATACACTATTTTATGGAAACTACAAAAATATGTAAGTAATGGTTTTAGTAATATTGATTCAGCTTAGGGATATTACGGAGTTTCGAATCTTAATACATGTCGAAACCTTCGTTTTCAATTACCTCATCAAATACAACTGGCTCCGCTATATCTAACCGGCAAGTTTTTACGACACGGATGTGACTAACATATACATACACACTCGCTCTTTCCCCAAGTACTTCTAGACTTCTTCACCTCTGTGACGTCTCTTTAACATTTTAACACCTTACACCGATGGCGTAGTGGTTGAAGTGGTCGCCTCGCCACTGCCACTGCGTCGAGTGTTGTGGGTTCGATTTCCACACGGTGTGTAATCCACAAATGGTTGTTCCGAGTCTGAATGTTCTTTGTGTCCATTGTTTGAATATTTGCAAAATCCCCCTCGTTATTATTATATTGCGATATTATAATATATTATATTATATTCCTTGTGAGTGTGCGTGTCTTTCAATTTCTTAAAAAAAGATATATACCTTCTAATATGTAATCTGTGCTGCAGTTACTGTAGTTTGTTTGTTGTTTGTTTTTCTGTTGCAATGCAGAGGGTCTCGGGTTCGAACCCACGTTGCACACCTCTGACTTTCGGAAGTTATATGACTTTTCGAAATCATGTGCGTTTTGATTGACAATTATTGCCTGCTCCGTGCCTCGGAAATCATGTTAAGCCGTCGGTCCCGGCTGCCATGAACATTGATGGCAGTCGTTATTGGGAGAGTGTCGACACAAAAGATTCCACTGGATCGAAGTGTCGCCGGTCTGCACTGACTGGCCCCCACATAAGATACATATTGTAGTTTACATCGCCCGCTCCGCTATTCTGCTCTTAAGCGCTCCAAGACTAAAATAAAATATTATTATTATTTTGTAAAATCGTTCCCAAGGGCTCCAAAAGCTTATGCAAATTTATTTCTTTAAAACCTCTGGTCTCCATACGTTTAGGTATTCCTAGGAGCTCCAAATTATATTACAAATAATTAAGTAAAGACCAACTTATTAGTGTGATCTCGACAGCTCCAAAACGAACTGTATGGTTAGCAGAATTAAAATATGTAATAATATAATATTAGTTTTTTATTAGAAATAAAATCTCAAAGTACCTAGAGAATGTTTTGGAGCTGTAGGGAATGAAATTGGTAAATATGCTTTATTTATTATTTTCATATAAAAATCTTTAGAGCTCCTGGTAATTATAGTATGGAAAAATGAATTTTAGACAACAATAGATTTGGAGCGCACGGGAATAAGCCGTTGAAACTTCGACAAAATTACCGGTTTTGGTGGAGCCCGTTACGTCATCAATAGCATGGTTTATCATTTAGCGACTAGTTACGTGCGGCACCTGTAGCTACGTTCTACGTCGCTTTATGATAAGTCGGGTATAGAAACCGTGTAAGTAGGTAGTAGGTACCTACTTAAAGTGATTAATGTTGTTAATCTATTATCCCTCCTAAGGCGCTGGAAATACCGAACACAATGGATAAACAGTTGCTTAACTACTATTAGTAATGTAGGTAATATATAATAATTTCACCCTCTGAGTACCTAACTAGATCTACTTTCAAAATTCCTTTAGATGTCACAATACATTTCTCTCACAAGTTTACAAAAAAGCTACTGCGTCGAACAATGCACGGTTCGCTTTCAGTCATTCAAGCGTCGCGTTGGTAGAAGGCGGAGATTGTAAAATGGTGTCTCATTACGTTGTCCGACCGAAATCCGGGTGACGTCACCTGTGTCAGCCACATCCTTTTACTTTTTAGTTCAAACACTCTTTAATAAGAATTAATGGACGGTTCTCAGTTCACCTACCTACTTTATAACAAAGCCAAGGGACATAACTCATAAGTCATAAGGTATCTGTATGCTATCAGAGCGTTAACAATTTGACAAATTATACAAATTTGAGATTATACGCGGTCAACATTTAACGCTCCTCGCATTATTATTTATGCAATATTCTAACAGAATTCAAGGTGTGGAATTGGTGATGTTATAAAATTGATGATGCATATTTTCATGGGTACAGTGGGGTAATGTGGAAAAGGAGTGTGTGAGGAGAATACTTATTTGACAAATAACGATAGCTTAGTGGGAGATTGTTGGACTGTCGCGCAAAGATATCGAGATAAATCCTAAGACGCACGCACTACCGACCCGCCCCACCTTCGCACGAGTAGTACAAACCCTTAACAAATTATATAAGTACTTAAGCCTTCCTCATAAATCACTCTGGCTATTGGTGAAAACCGTATGAAAATCCGTTCAGTAGTTTTTGAGTTTATGGAGAATAGACAGACAGACAGACACGGCGGAGGACTTTGTTTTATAATACATATGTAGTGATATTAAATTGTTAGTGTTCACTTTAACCATTTTTCACTTAACGGAAAACACCTTGAAGCCTGCATGTCTGAGAGTTCTCCACAATGTTCTCGGTTTTTGAAGATACGAGTATATATATAATATACAAGGTTGCTATGATCCATAGACATTAAAATGGACAGAGTATTCCATATGGGCTCAGTGTTAATTCGAAACGGTTAAAAACTCGATAACGATAAAAATAGAAAATCACTTTTTCAAACAAATTAAATCAATTTAATACGCAAACACCATATTTTATAAACATCTGTTATCTTTCATTGTTTCATTGTTGTCACGGGTTTATTTATTGCTTCCTTGTTTGTGTTACAAAGTAATGGTGTAAGCAATAAGAACGAAAACACAAGCATAACACGCTTGTGTTTTCGTTCTTATTGCCCTAAGATTAAGACTCACTTTGGCGTGATTGTTATAATGTACTGTAATAATGTATACTAAGTATCAGAGCGGCAACATCTCCTACATTTTTGTCGCTTTAAGGTGCATGACCTTAGATATCTATGCTTAGACTCTCGGTCAGCTGTTAGGGCAGATACAACCCGTTGCAGTCTAGCAAAAACTAAAAATCTATCCTGTGGCTAATCTACTGCTCCTATTGAACTGAAATTCGGTGTAGAGTATGTTGTATCTACATATTATATGTAGATAGAAATAAAGCCTCACTGTTTAATCAACCTTGTATATGCTAACCCGCACTGGACTAGCGTAGTAGAACCTAACCAAAAAAGGAGGCGCCGTGCCCAGCAATATGGCAGTTTACAAATAAGGTTCTAGACTGATATTATTATTATAAATTATTATTAAATGAATAAGAAGGCGCTTATCTAGCATTTAATTAATGCGGTCATGTTTATCTAAGGCAATACCTACAGGCACATCATTTAAAAGGGTAAGTGGAGAAAGGGTACAGAAGGATGATATGGAAAATAATAACAAATCTTGGTAGTAGATTTAATTAATACGATGGTGCCCAAGGCGAGAAGATGGTGTCTCTGACTGTGCCCTTTACTAGACTTCTGTGCCGCCGGGAATTAACCTAGATTCAGGACAATACTTAATTTATGGATCACCCAAATAAATTGGCGAGCCCGCGACCATTATGCCATACATAGATCTTGTTTTATGTAGGTAGAAAAGTAGATACGGAACACATACATTATTTAATAGTTTACTTAGCTATAGTATTATGTACATATATACATAGTTTCACGCCTATATGCCCGAAGGGCATACAGATGGGTAGATAGAGTTGTATTTTACCCACATGTCGTCGGTTATGGCATTAAATCTCAACTTAATACGATGTGACCCTAGAGTCGTCTATTTAACGTAGTTCGAGACTAGCTACAAATGATTTCTTAACAGAAAAACAATACCACTTTGCTCTATTGTCCGGAATACGAATCTAAGACCTCGTGCACAGCGGTCGTATTCATTACGGTTGAGGCACTAAGTATATTATCTGCGCGTAACGTAGGTCTAATAAATATAGACTTTCATATAATTATGAGATGATAATCATAAATCTTTTACATAAACGATAACTATGTATTAAAGTAGCTAAGTTTTATTATTATCTTAAAATATAAACATAACAGAATTGTTACCGTTACTTCTAGTTATTCGTTAGGTAATAAAAATCTTTGATATATAACGATTTTATAAAAGTTTATTTTAAATTCCGACGTAATTATCTTACAGTCACTTTATATTTTAACGTAAATCATATCCAAGCACCGTTACGTTCCAGATAATACGCTTTATTTAACATCACGGCTTAGATCACCTAGCTCATAACTGTACAGAGATGTTATCTAACCTGTAAGTCCACAAAAAGCATTGTCTAGTGTAACACTATTACAAGTACGTCGTTCATCATACTAACGTAATGTAGCTTTCTTCCCCATTCCTAGCGGTGAACCGCATAACACAATCGATAGTACTTATTGGATAGTTAATAAGTATGTACGTAATGCATGCGTCATGTCGGAGTTTGTTTGCGTGGAGTTAGCACCATGCGCGGGCGCGGGGCAGCGCCGGCGCAGGGCGGTGAAAGTGGTTACGCAATGATGCAGCCGAGACGCCCGCGCTCGCCTCCTGCAGCTGCAACAACGCTTAGGTAAAAGGCACTTAAAGCATTCTATACTCTAGGAAATGTGTGTTGCCTGTACGGATTAATCGATGCAATAAAAATGTTTACATCAACATACATATAAAACACAATTAGAAAGAAGTAAGTGGACTGATGTAGTAGTCATGTATTAAATAAGTTCTTCGCTGGATCTGATCAACATTTATTAGAATTTTTACATAAGCTGTCTGGAACTGTAAAAAGTTGATAATTATTATTTATTAAACTTGCTCTATATAACAATACAGAGATTCTTATTATAATTGATCAAATTCTATGTATCATTCAAAGGACTGGCTGGACGTTTACACCGCCAATGTATGTAACAGCTTTGATATTGAAAAATATTTTTCCTCGTAAAATGATAACGATGATAAATACTTGGTATATAAATTAGTAAAACATTGTAACAAGCATATGACCTTTTTAATTTTATGTTTCGCGCTTCTAGGCTGCCTCGTTAGTCCCACAGTACACGATTGTATCGTATTGGAGTTTTCTATGCATAAATTCCCACAATATCTAGATTCTGGAAGTGTGTCCTGTCGTTGGCAATAAGCCCACGCCCTATATTGGCGTAATACTTACTCTCATACAATCCCTGTCTCTTCGGGGTTGTATAGGCGTGAGTCAAAGTATATCCTTTTCTAGAAAATAAAACGATGGTTGTGCAAGAGCATTCAGCCGACTTTTTAAAGGCACTTTTGTTCTTTGTGTTAACGATCTAGGGCACGAATTGCTCAACAAAAATACCAGACAGACAACTCGAATGTATACAGTGGATAAAAGCCTTTATATTAGCCGCGATAATCGTACGTTTAATGCATATATCGGTTACGCTTGGCTATATTAACGAGCTGGATGAGCTTATGCAATGTTCTTACTGTACGGAACAGTATTAGATACGTGTAGGTAAGCATATTAATGAGTAATGACTGTTTAGACGCAGCGATTTAAGTGGTTCCTGAAGCAAACGCGAATAGGGAGTTTAATCAGCATGAAACAAAAAAACGTGATATTGTATTTACTATTCATATCCTGGATAAAATTCTGTTAGAGTGAATTTCGGTTATAAAGGGGACTGTACAAGCGACATTATTCTGCACTATTGTGTGTGTGTGCGCGTGTGTGTGTGTGTGTGTGTGTGTGTGTGTGCGCGTGTGCGTGTGCGTGTGCGTGTGCGTGTGCGTGTGCGTGTGCGTGTGCGTGTGCGTGTGCGTGTGCGTGTGCGTGTGCGTGTGCGTGTGCGTGTGCGTGTGCGTGTGCGTGTGCGTGTGCGTGTGCGTGTGCGTGTGCGTGTGCGTGTGCGTGTGCGTGTGCGTGAGCGTGAGCGTGTGCGTGTGCGTGAGCGTGAGCGTGTGCGTGTGCGTGTGCGTGTGCGTGTGCGTGTGCGTGCGCGTGCATGCACGTGCGCGTGCGTGTGTGTTAACACAAATGCGCTCTCTATTCCCTTACTCTCATAGTACGATGGGACGAAAACGCGATACACTCGACAACTTCCTTATTTGGAGGCAGTTGTTAAGAATTTGTACCAGAAAGCCTTATTACATTTTTGTTGGCTCAGCACTATAATTGAACTCGAAAATCAAACAAACTCTTTACTTATTTTAAACAAGAAAATGTGTTTGTTCATTTGTCCTTACGGATCAACGAAATTACGTGATTTTTTGCACAGAGATAGTTTACTAATCTAAGAGAGGTATAGCCTTATTCCGACAAACAGGAGCGAGTGGAGTCCAAGTGTAGTGGGATTGATCTATCACAGGACTATGTGTGATCCACAAACATTAACGTAAAGTCGCCATACATGCATATTATTCCTAGAGCTCGTCTTAATAAATACATAAATAAATATATAATTCGTAATTCAACTACAGCGTTTTGCAACACTTACATAATTTTGCGTAACACCGCACGATACATTAGCCTTTTTACATAATAACTTTTTAAAAGTGTCGTTATGCTTACGCCCTTTTAATATTTTTGTCACAAACTAGATCAGTAGTATTGTCCTTAAAGCATAGTCTATGTTACCCACCGAGCGTCGTCCGGTGGGTCGCCTGAGGTACCTACCGCTGGAAAGATGAAATACCTAAAGACCTGAAAGAGATGAATGTGTTCGATTGGTCTGACTTGGCACACAGTTGGAAGGAGTGGCATACTTTAATGTCGGTGGCCAAGATCCACTTTGGGTCACTGAGCCAGTAAAGTAAGTAGGTATGTTAGTCAGGGATAGTGCAGCTTACTAACACTGAAATATTTCTTTGAATCGGTTTAGTAGTAAGTACCAGAGATTAACCCCTACAAGCCATCAAGCATTTGCAGGATTATTAATTTATTAACAAATGTAACCTTTTTTTTTATCTGGTTGTATGCTTTGACGCATACCTCTCCGCGGGGCGACGGAGAGGTTATGTTGGGCCCACCGGGGAAAAGATACCCCGGTAATACCGACTAAACCTACCACGGTGTTTCTCGACATAACCATAGACGGCGAGGCCGCGCGAATCGCTTTCACATGCAATTGCAACCCCGCCGTGGTTTCGGCCCGCCGTGTGAAACGGCGGCCACTTCTCAAAAAATATTTCCTCCACCGCCCCCCTGGGGAGGGACAAAGACACGATACAGAGGCGCACGTGGGAACACGCACGCCGCCTCTCAGACCTGGTATGATCGGGTGGCGAGCAGGCTCACGCGGCCACCACCCCAAGTCAAACCTCAGGGTGGCTGGAGGTCATCTCGCGCCTTCCGGCGAACGGTTCTGCGGTTGGGGAGAGGATTTAGGCGCTCCCTTTCCCGCTCCGCCGCCTCCTTGATGGAAATCACTTCCTCACAGAAGGAGGCAACGGCGTTCCACGACCTCTCACTGCGGACCATAGACTGAACTACGGCCGGGAGCGAGATGGCAACCAATCCGACTGCCGCGATCAACTCACGGCGCTGCGATGCCCAGGCCCGGCAATCCGCCGAAGTGTGCAGCGCCGTGTCCTCAACAACGTCGCGGCATTCGCCGCAGTAGTGACAACCGGGCGTCTCTTGCCGGCGTATACGACACAGGAACTGGCCAAAACAACCGTGGCCAGTCATTACCTGTGTCAGCAGCAAGGTGTGGGCACCATGCCGCCTCTCCAGCCACTCCTTAGACACGGGACTTACTTACCGCCACGATCGTGGCGTGCCCGAACAAATGTAACCTGTACTATCGTTCTTTAACATATACATACACAGACACAGTTCTGTTTATTCCAGTAAAACTAGATAGAGGCTACCTTTATAATGTCATATTCTTTTTGAAGGGGGAGCTTTGTCTATGCCCTTGAGAACTGACAATGTGCAAATGATAAATGACAATGTGATAATGATATGACCCTGTTCATAAAATCCACAAAGCGCGGTGACTGCTTACTATCAGCCAGGCCGGATAACTGTTTCTTACCTTAGGTATAAAATAATTTCTTCGAGGTTTATACAGTCAGTACGTCATGTAGCGTTTTCTACTTCTAGTAGAAAATGCGCGTATGCAATATTGACAAAAAATAATTCATTAATTCTTTAAATTAAAACTGATTGCCTTCCTTCGTTTAAAATCAATGAAATTAGAAATAGATTGCTATATGGCATCGTAGAATAAATGTGAAGCATAATGCATAGTTGGTGATAGCGAGATCCCAGGTTTGAAGCTAGCTTTGACAAAATAAAGGTGTCGATGGATGTCTGTATATTGTAAGGTATAAGAAAGGACAAGTCTCTTTTACCAAAACAGTCATGGAAGTTGAATAGAAAAGTGAAAATTAAAGCACTGAGTAATATTGTGTGGTGTGTTCTTTCCTTTTTGTCATTTTATAATATTGCAATAAATAAAAAGTTTGTAACTTTAGTTGAACGGCCGAAAGGCGATTAGAAAATTCTAATCTATCTCGCATATTGTTGAGCATTACCAATGTTACAAGCGTGTCTAATGTTAATGAAACGCATGTTTACCATTCGCACTTCACAAAAGAGCGAGGAAATGTGAAAAAATTAAATTAGTCATGATGTGCAATTACTCCGCCTAATGCGACTGCCTGAAAAGACCAGTAGTAAGGGTCAATATCCCAATTGTTATCGTTGCAATGGTAACGTGGAAGTCCTTATTACAGTTGCTTCAGGATCATAGGCAAGTCTTTAGCCTTTTAAATTAAAAGGTAGGAATTTTGGACTAATATTATCCCCGCCTTGATACAAAATGTGTATCACACAAAAACGTTGAGTACCTATTTAAAACCACTGTAGATATTAGAATGACGAAAGTTATAAGTTATAACACTACTGGTCCACGCAAAAGGTCAAAGTGTAAGTCTGTTTATACATGTATTATGCAAAAAAATCTTAAGTTTTAACGTTATCGATAACCTTGCTCTCGACATTGTATCTTCTATCGAAACATCGTTTAGCAACAACATTTAGCTTTTAATAGTGCAAAAATGCTGAGATCTTTTTATTCTTTACATTTATCTCACTTTCTACACTCATGTGGGAATGAAGATTACATACGAAGTGTCAGCGGCTTTTACTCCCGGAAGATTTCTTAATGATATATCATTGTAGTGGCAATTGTATTCTACTGGGAAATGTCGTAGAGACGAGAAGATCGACAAATTACCAGTTCCTGTACCAAGTTACTTGATCATAAATACGGTAATACTTTGTAGTTTAGAACAATTTAAAAAACACACAGTATAGGTACTTATTTAATTGAAGTACTTTCCATTTTTGTTTTTTTATCATAAGTGATATTTAATATTGTCTTCTATTTACGCGAATATTATTCATTGAAATTAAACAGACAGAAATAAAAGAACACATAGCTGATGTAAAACACCAATGCTCGTTGAAGTTAACCAACCACTACCTGAGATTTGACAAACCACAGATTCTCGCTAAAGAACACCGATTCCTACCAAGGATGCTTCGCGAGGCTATTGAAATCAAAAAACATCCTAATTTTAATCGAGAAGATGGTTGGAATGTACCACCAGCTTGGGATCCAGTAATAAAAATAGTCAAACCCAAGAAGAAGCAAACCACAGCTAGACTTCATGATACTTTGAGCTCATTCTGCGTAAATAGAAACACCAATGATTAAATTATGTTCGGGTACTTTGAAATAACTACACTGGAACATTGAGACAACTGCCATCTTAGTCTTCCCGTGACCATGGCTGCTGAAAAGCAACCGAAACGTCGGGGAAAGTGTAAAAATGTAAAAATTAATTAAATCTAAATACTTTTAATAATAATTTCTTAGCTTAAAAATTAGTAAAGTTTAATAGTAGTACTAGTGTAACAATTTTCAAAATTTTGTTATAAAGTGTCAAATATACAACGCGATAAAATCCGTATATAGCAGTTTAATTTCAATAAGTGATATTATCAATCAGCAGTAATACTTATCGTGAAATAACAGTAACACTGCGACTTATTTCAAATATTCCCATCGATTGCAGACAATACTGCCAACTTCAGCGTGAAAAACAATAGGTAGGTACTAAAAAAAACTAGTTTAATGAATGGATGATGAATGGACAATCAGTCAAATAACAACTGAGCGGTGATCTCAGCAGATGGTTCTTCTTTGGGCTACAGCAAGAACATCACAAATATTAGTAAACACATAAGTAGGGTTACAGGACTGAAGGTGTATTAGATAAATAAATACCTTTTTATGTATCATATACGCAATCAAACTATAATTATATAGTTAATTGTCATAGAGTGTCGTATTGGACGTCTACCTTCTCCTTCGGAAATATATAGAACATACAAGTCTATGGAGAACTTTTAATAAAAAATGGTTAATTGAGTTTCTATGTGCAGTATCATCCTAAGAATTTTCCCTTGCTAATTTACTCGTATTCATATCCAACAGCGTCATATTGATAGTTTCTAATGAAAAGGTCATCGATTGCAGTAACTAGCTACTAATTTAAGTGTATGTTGTGGGGTTCCTTTCTCCCTGCATCTCTTAAGTGTTACTGGTAATTGATAACTTGTTTCTTTATTCGACTTTTGGTGTACAAGCAATAATAGGGATAAATTTTAGTGTTGATTTTATTTGATATCATTCGATTTATCTGTTAAGAATTTCTTAGCAGTAACAAGAAGTTTGAAAATGATACTGACTAAGTTGACTTTAACGGTCAACCAAAACATAGTGAGGAAACCTGCATATCTAAGAGAAAATATTTATGAGAAGTCTGCCAATCCGCACTGGGCTTATTAAACTTTCTCACACCGAGTAGAAGCCCGTGCCCAGCAGAGGGACAGTTTATATACAGGGGTGCTATTATTATACACGTGGATGTCGTCCAGAAAATGATACATATTTACTCTATAGGATTATAAAATACATTATTATTAAATATTTCTATTTACTACAGCTAATTATCGTATTGATTTGTTAATTAAAATCTGTAGCTACAGGTTATTCTACCATATCCATCAAGGATATGATCAATTTGTCATCAGCGATACGTGTCAATAACGAGGCCACTAATGTAGTGTCACTTCCTTGTATATCAAACGAGACAAAGATTTATCGGCTTGTAATCACTGTGAGAAATGATAATGTATAGGTTTTGATTTGACCAACTAGACTCCAATGAGGATTTATATTTACGAAATGGGCACTCTGCCTAACGCTTCTGCTGTAAGTTAGGCGAAAGATAATTATATAAGTTATTTTGTTAGCGTAAATTACAGGTAAGTTTGAGTGGGACTGGTGCTCAAAAATCTTAAGGTGATCGTGGTCTAGCCATACTTTGCCCAATGGAGTCAGCGCGTCCTGTAACCTCAATGCCACAGATATTTTACCTGCCCAAAGACTATTGACGTAGTCAATATAGATGAAATAAAAATAGACGCCGAAATGATTTCTTATTTATGACAGTAGACAGGACGGCAAGCTATGCGCTTTTAAATTAATTAAAAGTGTGTGTGAATGCAAAACAATAACAGTATTGATAAAAATATATGAAAATACCCACTTATTGTTTTTTTGCCATCAATATTCAAACTGATACAATCACACATACCTATATGTCTATAATATTGTTTTGTTCCACGTCCATATCATGATGTTGTATTGGAACTTCCCTGTGAGGGGTTTGATTACTTTTAAATAGATTTTCATTTTGAATAAATAACGAGGTTTTGCAGTTAATTTAAAATTGAACTCAGTTTCCATAAATTAATATTGTAGTAGGTATGTATACATAGTATGCTATGTATTACGTAACACGCGAAAACATGTCTGAAACCGTTCCAGCACGGCGCAATGGAATCTCCATCCACCTACTGGGCTATCGGATCAGACATAAGATAATATTGTTGGAATACATTAACTAAAGGTACTTAGCGGCACCAATACTTCCATGTGTCCGTGACCTTCTAACTCGAATCTGGTCTGAGGTGGATCACGGTATTACTCAATTTCTTATAGGCACACACAGAATAGCTTTAAAAGCAAATTGTGTTTACTTTAAGCTCTTACCGTTGCGCCTGTGATCAAGCACAAAGGACTTTTATGCGATTAATGAAATTGTTACTTAATTTTGTAAGTCTATTACTGTTAATAAACTGTGTAATGTATATATTTATATAAACTTCAAACTATTTAGTCATTTTCTTCGTTTTATAAAAATCCATTCTATTAGCAACATAAACGATGGGCGAAAGAAGAGAAGGGAAATATTAGTAAAAAGAGCGAAAATAAAAACACATACAGTCACGAAGCAGCATTATATTCATGTATGTTAATATACAAAGTTAAAAAGTAACAATTGTCCCGGTGTAAAGTTGTAAACTATTACGAAATCGCAAACAATGTCAAGAAAAATATAATAGCGCGTTGATATATCATTAAATTCTACTCTGATCTCCATTTAGAACATTATGTAAATAACGTAGATAATAAAACAATTGGAATTGCGGTGGCGCTGGCGGGCTGAGCAACAGCCTCAGTTATGTCCAAGTTTACGTATGCAGTTACGCCGATGGGCACCGAGCGGTGAGCGGAAGTGACGCCACTGGCGTTTAACTTAATGCCTCTCATTTATTACTTAGCAAAAAAGTGCGGTGGTACGAACAATATCAGCTACAAGAGCATTGATGTAACAGCTGTTGCGCCCGCGACGGGGGACGACGCTACTTTTCTCTAGAGTTTCTCCAGCGCGCGCAGTCGAACCAACGTCGCGGGAAAACACGCGCGCGTCTACAACAGCCGTCCTACGCTCTCGTGTCTTTCTTCACGCTCAACTAACTCATGAGCAAGATTATAGGACGACATTTAAAATATTTGTGTGAAACGGCGAATTTAAAAGCGAGCATTGTGTTTGTGTAATTGATAGTCCAATAGAAAGTTGATTAACTTATTGCCTGGGTGAACAAACGTATAAACGCCGTATATTTTACAAGTTGTGCACCAGTGATTGTGGACTAACTGTAAGGTTTGTTACATTAATTATTTTTATTTTATAATATTATATACGCATTAAACTAACTATTAACCTGTTGTATGCCAGAATACCAGACATAATAGAAAAAGCATTGTGTCTCGCGCAGATCCACGTTCCGGCATACCAGAGGTTAAGTAAACGGAAATGTTTGTTGGATCCTTTATTAATTTAAAAATGTAGTAAAGAATATGTGATTTTTCTGAATTTACCTTTTTAATATAGTAACCTGTCCTAAAATATTGAAAGAATAAATAAAAGATCTAAAACGCAGTAAACTAGCTAAGAAAACAGATCATATATAATTAAAATAAACAACTATAACCAAAACCTAGAACATTATCTGTTTAACTACCAAAAGTCTGTAGTAATGGTAACCATATTTTAATGAAAGCAATATAAATGCCAAAGTTATAAAAACAAGTTAAATAAAATCGTACGTAAAATCTCATAGAGAAGAGATATATTCCGGCGATGACAATATTTACAACTTATATATTTTATGCACGTGTTGCATAATAACCGGCCTATTGGTTATTCAACGCCTACCCTTCTCACAAGACGGAAACTTTTTAGGAAATGTATGTCCTGGGTTGCAAAATATTGTGACCGAGTGTGCTTTAAACGTCGTTCAGTTATAGATTTCCAAAATTCACGGGAATATGGGATCTTACACGTTTGCCACATTTTTCCTTCTCTCTACTTGCTTAGCTTAATTCATACACAAGTTTCGTCGTGAGGCTTCGTAGTTAAATATTATGAAATTCTGCTTCTGTCTGACCTTATCAATCCAAAAGCATTTTAAGGATGGTGTACCAAAATATTTGAAGGTAAGTCAAATTATTGACTGTCGTTGGTGTTCATAGGCACCTGGACTGACGGATTTAGATTTCTAAAGACGCAGATATTATAACCTACTTTTCTTTTGGATTAACGCACCTACCTAAGTACTCAACCGCAGCAACGTTGCTTAACCCTGTTAAGTTAGTAGCTATCGATACGTGTGGTCGCTGGTGTGTCACGCATTTCTATCTCTACGTACCTAGCCAAAATCACGCTATGGAATACATAGCAGTACGCCGAACCATGTGCCACTGACGTTGGCTTCTATAATCGTTGTTGCTGCATCAGAAGCGATGGTTACTAAAGTTGATATATTAAGCAACGTTGGATAGGGTAGCTAAAAGTGGCGATGTTGTAGAAATAGGACCAGATACAAGCCTCGTAAAAAAAACCAATAAACAACACAATTGGCAGCCAGTAAAATATTTTTTTATACTACTGATATGTAAACCGGCATAAAATCAACCAGATGGCAATAGTTACTGCCAGATACTACAACACAACAACATGCTTGTAACACTCGTTCGATGGCAACCCTATAAATAAGCAGATACTGTCACCGCAAGGCAGACCACCAATCTCCTCGCTAACACTACAGCGTGGCACCGTCTCCTTAATGAGATAAGGTCATTGTTGCTTTGCGCAAATGTCATCTTTATCCCACACTGTTCACTCGAACAGTGTGGGGTGGATGACAAACGTAGTGACATATTTTGCGGTAATTCAGGTACTCACCTGGATTACCCCATAATATGTCACTACGTTTCTAAGAAATTCTCGAGAGTAGCTCGCCTCCTTTTACGAAGGATCTTAAAACATTGATAAGGACACCAATATGAGTAGGACATATTGTTAGGAACACCCAGGCGAAAGTTCGCTGAACGGCTCAGACACGTTCCGGAGCAAGGTCGGAAGGTCTATGATATGGGTTATCATAGTTTCCGATACAGCACGATAACTTTGGAGGTTGCCATGTCTTTTTAAGCAGTTCCCACTGGAATTATCGACGAAGTAATTATAATATATGGAAAGACGTCGTGTTGACTAGCGTCAATGGCTATAAAAACTTTAGTAAGGTAATAGTATTCTAAACTGATCGTAGAAATTGGTAATGTGTAACTTGACCGATCTCTCCGAAAAGTGAGCATGAGTTCTATGTATGTAAATTTTTCTTCGTTTTATCGTCATTCATTTCTTAGGGAAATCTTGTAGAGAAAATTCCTGTAAAGAAAATTGCATAATCATAGTTAAAACAACAATTTTAAATAATTGCTCATTACAAATGAAAATTAATTTTCTTTTATGACTAATCAAACCCATTTCATCACAGTTTTACCTATAAAAATACTATTAAGAGTTATTAAGGAAGAGAAATGAAAGAAATCGGTAATGAAACTCAACATTTTTGAGATGTAAATTCCAGTTTATACTGATAACATGGTCTTTCTTTTACAAAGTGTAATTTGTTAAAGCCTTCCGTATAGTAGCGGTCTTGATACGCGCATAGCGTGCTACAGAACTCTTTGATTGAATTTAATTATTTAATTGTTCAAAGTGCACTTGAAATGAGCTTTAATTGCAGTTGTACAAGAATTAACTGCTTAACACTTTGATTTGTAAGTGTCAGGTAACATTTTAAACGAGCACTCATAAATTATAGATTAGCTGACAGTTAGTAACTTATATAATAATATATAAATTAAGACATACGTACATAGAACCACGCTTGTGTTCTGGATTCCTAAAGAAGTAAAAGGTATACTAGACATGTCAGTTTGCCCGATCAGGCTTTACCACTATCCAAGCACTTCTATTGTATGCACCAGAAATATGTAAAACTATACAACCAATAACTGTATTGCCTGTCGCTATTTCGTTCTTCCCTTAACATTTACACCAACATAAATCGTCATAAACATACTTAGTTGACACTTTTTTAAGTCAAGTTTTTGATACAAAGGGTAGTAGGATTTACATGCGGGAGAACATTAGTAGTGTTATGTTAGAACGTTGTCAATTACGGGGTGCATTTAATTCTTTGTCACGTCTCTGCTACACTAACTTCAATCAGATATGTCATTCTCAGTACCGATCATTCATGTACTATCGGTTAATCTATTGATAAACCGTCATCATGGAATTAATTTACTTAGGTACTCATTAATTCCATGACCATAATCTATCTATGTATATCTTTACTATACTCGTATAACTTTATCTAGTAAGTGTCTCTACATATTAAATAGAGTAAGATTTTTGTTCTTTAACTAGACGACCCGCGTAACTTCGTCTGCTTCCCATAAGAGAATTTTCCCCGTTTCTGCAACATTTTTCATTGATGCTCCGCTCCTATTGGTGGTAGCGTGATGTTTTATAGCCTATAGACTTTCTCGATAAATGGGCTATCCAACACTAAAAGAATTTTTCAATTCGCACTAGTAGTTTTTTTTTTATTATAAAGATAGCAGTCGGGCAAACGGATCGCCTGATGGTAAGCGATTACCGCCGCCCATGGACACCCGCAACACCAGAGGAGTCACTAGTGCGTTGCCGGCCTTTTAAATTTGCCCCCCTCCTCCCAGAAGGGGGAGAGGGGTTGACCCTCCGGTACCCTCACTCACTCGACGAAACACAACGCAAGCGCTATTTCACGCCGGTTTTCTGTGAGTCCGTGGTATCACTCCGGTCGAGCCGGCCCATTCGTGCCGAAGTTTGGCCCTCCCACAAATAAATTATGCCAGAGATTAGCGCGTTTAGCCAAACAAACAAACTCTTTATTTATTTATATATTTGGGATAACATACAGTAGTACAATTTTAATGAAAATTACATATTATAATTAAATATAAATGTGCTAATTATACTACCAAGAGCATTATCCACTTATATAAAAATGGAGCATGCTGCATGTTATGAAAAACAAAGAATCATAATTATATATGGATGGATTCTACAGCTTTATAATACTAGCATATATGTGTCTATACATACGAGTTCCTTTAACTAAATGATGTCGACTAATCATATGGATCTACTGCAAAAATACAATAGATTCCTTAGGTAGTTGAGGTATAACATCTAAGCAGTTGCATTGTACGTTTACTTAGAAGTAAATGTCCTCCATTTCTTTCGTGACCATTGTAGGGAGAACAATCGTTTGGTCTCCCACGGCACGAATACTCTACACTTACCAACTGGTTTCTTTTGGGTTCGCTAGCGTTTACCGTAATTACCCATAATAACGCGAATAGGTTTATGGGTAACCAATACAAGAATCGGTATTTTGTTCATATGTAATACTTTCTTTATAATTAAGTAAATAAATAATTGTTAGGTACAACGTTGTGCACGCAATGGTACAGTTAAAGAAAAGATATAAATAAATCAGCCATCTTTAATCGCTCATAAAAATAAATATTATAACTTTTTTTGAGTAACACATACCTACATACACGTACGCAAGTATCCCGGTCGGGCACGCCACGATCGTGGCGTAAGTCCCGTGTTTGAAGAGTGGCTGAAGAGGCGGCAGAGATCTCTCACCTTCCGGCTGACACAGGTAATGACTGTCCACGGTTGTTTTGGCCAGTTCCTGTGTCGTATACGCCGGCAAGAGATGCCCGGTTGTCACCACTGCGGCGACTGCCGCGACATTGTTGAGGATACGGCGCTGCACACTTTGGTGGATTGCCCCGCCTGGGCATCGCAGCGCCGTGGGTTGATCGCGGCAGTCGGATTGGTTGCCCTCTCGCTTCCGGCCGTAGTTCAGTCTATGGTCCAGAGTGAGACTCGTGGAACGCCGTCGCCTCCTTCTGTAAGGAAGTGATTTCCATCAAGGAGGCGGCGGAGCGGGAAATGGAGCGCTTAAACCCTCTCCCCAAACGCAGAGCTGGACAGTAGGGTTTGGGGAGGGAGTTTTGCCTAAAAGGTAGGCCTCTTCGTGTAGTGGCGTGCCGTTTCATACGGCGGGCCAAAACCTCGCCGGGTTCGCGACCGCATGTCCAACTGATTCGCGCGGCCTCGTCGATAGCGGTTTTGTCGAGGAACACCGTGGTAGGTTTAGTCGGTATTCCGGGAGCTACATTATTCTTATTCCATCTTTCTCTTTTACCCCGACATTACCCCTCTGCCTGCCCCCACGGAGAGGTACGAGTCAAAGAATTTGCCCAAGGTAAAAACAAAAGTATCCCGGTAGGATACTTTTCTTACGCTTCTTCTAAGATAGTATAATCCGATTATCGCGGTGGACTTTACAAATAAATAAAACTCAATACTCAATATTTTATTGCATTCCTTAATGTTGTGTTCCACAAAGCTGTAATTCTTTTTAAAACTAACCAAGTAGTAATTATTTTGCTTTTAATCAAAGAAATAATTAAAAAGCAATCACAAAGACACGGAACAAATACATACATATTTGTGGATCACACTTTTCAAGTGCAGTGATCAAGCCCGCGACACTCGACACACCGTAAGTAGCAATGTGATCATTTAATCCCCGGCGCCATTTGTGTAAGCATTTTGTTATAATAGTCTTCTTTTGTTTGAATAGCTTTTTTGAGAACTGGATTGGTTCACAGGTTAGACGTGGTCTTCCTTAAGAATAGACCTAGGGCCTGCCCACTATCGCTTAAAGTATTGCAGTCTGACAGTCTGATTCAAGAAATATTAGCAATCAATTTGCAAATCCATAAAGGTTTTCTATACTTATGACAGTTTATTATGTTTTTATGTCAATGTCAATAATTGAGCTTAATTTTGTATGTCGGTAATTTCCAGACAAATTGGGACATGATATTAACTCCCTCGTGAATAATGAATAAGCTGATTGGAACTAAGTGTGTGACCTGCTTTAAATTTGAATGAACTTAATTATCTGATAAGAAACTCCATTGAATTTTGTTCTTCTGTCTATAATCTGATAATCAAATTCTTTTTAGTTTTAATAAGTATGTTTAATAATTATGAGTACTTTACATTAGTTTTTTTTACAATTTATAATCTTAAAATATGACCACACATTATTGATACACGCTGTATTCTTACTTAATTAATATTTAGCCGTCTATTACTTTCAAATGCTCGCAGTAGTTTCTCGTCTACGTTTAGTCCAAAATCGATTTAATATTGAAAGAAGCTATTAGTTTTCTCATAAGTCTTACTATCAACATGAATTAAACTTTTATTGGCATTAAACAATAAAATACAAGGAAATGCATTCCATTGTTAGATTAGTTTAGCGCGAACGCGAAATTGGATTGTTCATTTCTCGTATGATGGCGGTTTTAAAAATCATAACTAATTTATTCCAACAAGACTTTTTCTCTCTTAGCCTTTATTATTCCCAAGTCACTTGGATTTGACTGGATATCAGTTTTTACACGGAGCGGCTGTCACCTGACCTCCGCAACCCGAAGGCTAACGATATCCTAAGGCTAGACCAGTGTCAGGATATTAGAGGGTACTGACTTTCCCAATAACGACTGCCATAGATGTTCATGGCAGCCGGGACCGACGGCTTAACGTGCTCTCCGAGGCACGGAGCAGGCGATAATTGTTAATCAATACGCACATAATTTCGAAAAGTCATATAACTGCCGAAAGTCAGAGGTGCGCGTCGTGGGTTCGAACCCGAGACCCTCTGCATTGCAGTCTGTTGGTCTCCCCACTGAGCTATCGCTGCTATTTATTCCAACAAGACATTGGTCTTTATTTCTCCTTATTTCTCAATACTACATTGATGGTTTCGTTATTATCTTAAATGCAATTTTAACTCCTCAACATTAATAAATTTAAATACAAGTTAACACGAAATGGTCTATTTTGCTCCTGATTTCTCAAATCTATATTGACGGTTTCCATATTTCCTTGAATGCTACTTCCGAATTTCTAACTCAACATTCGGATATTAAAAAACAAATTGACACGGAATACATTCAGTGACATACAAACACACATTTTAACATATAAACAAAATGTCCATAAGGTTTGTCAGTCACTCAACTCACGCGACAACTCCGGTCTTCAACAACCAATTTGCTATTCTGCTCGAACATTTAGTTTCCCTTCCCGTAATAAATTTAGTTTCTTATCTAAACAAGTATAGGCATGTCGTAAAATAATCATACCGTTACGTAAACCGTCATAGGTGACATAAACCATGTGTGTGAAATGTCAATATTTATCTCTTATTTGACATAATTCACACATGTTTATAGAACAATTGTCTAGAAGGCCGATTGATACGTTTCTTGCCCAAATGATATACGACCGAAAAAAGGGTTACACATTCGAATGCAAGGCGTAAAACAATTGGTAGTGCCGTTCACCGAATGCCAATATGTTGAAACCGCCTATACGTGATACATTTATCAATCAGGCTGTAGATTTACGAAAGTCTAGAGCCGTACCGCCGAGGTAACGGTTGACGGAGCAACGCTCCTTATATACGCAGTGTTTACTTATGTTAATTCTATGTAACTGTACCTAAATCGTTGAGCAAGTGATTGAGTTAATGACTGTACTAATCACCCTTTAAAAAAGCTATAAGTGTCGTTGTGTTCCCGTCGTTAGAGTAAGTATAATCAGAGGTTCATGTTGAGCAGCCTATTGTGTCCAAGCCTCACTAATGTCCTACTAACCTTCAATGTTTATTTATTTCCGCTATCACATACAATAAAATAACTGCACATGTGTACATGGACAGGGGATTTAAAAAAGAGTCGGATGATGTTTTGATAGAATTGTAAAATGGCCGTTACTTGGCAGCATTTGATTACGAGGTTAGAACACGCAGCTAGGCGTTTGGATCTGTACCCATTAAACACCAATAGTAATATATATATAGTAATATGAATCGCAAAATTTATTGTGTATACATAAGTATTACCACCAAATTTTGCGAAGCTTTCGGCATTGCACAAGCGTAACTCTACTGTAGTACATCTGGTGTTGTCAATTCTAACTGCATATACAATTTCAATAATGTGAACATAAAACGTGGCCTATAAATCTGATGTAGGTCTTGACCTACTACTCTTGTATGTGTCACATGAATATCGCCGAGGATTTCTTCATTTGTTGACTAAAATAAAGAAATTAGACATAACGTATCGTGTGTGTTTGTCTCTGAAAGAGAAACTTTAACTCTTTTTGTAACTTCAGAATAGCTTAAAAGGATATGAGCTGGGCTTGTTTACGAAAGTATATGTGAACTGATCAACGAAATCTCTATCTAATCTAGCACGTATATTTTTCATCATGTGGGTAGAATAATATTTCATATAACTTATAATATGTGCAATCCGAAAACTCTGCAATGAGTTCATGTAGTCACGGAAACTCTTCAACGAGGAATTAAATAATAGGCAAATTGTACAAAGCTCCTGCAACTATGTAATCTATATATTAATACGTGAAGCAAAAACTTTTTACGAAAATTGCACGGACGGAGGAGTATGTGATTTGGCACACTTAAAGTGTATATGGAGAAGGAGGGGCGAATCCTAATATTTTTATAAAACATGCATTTGAAATAAATTAATTTAATGAAAAACATTACACGCATACAACCATGCATTTGACACACGCAGTCGAATCGCGTTCGTAGTACTTCGGCATTGTTCATTTGACGTCGTACAATTCTTTGTAACTATGGTAACATAATCCTTAATTATATGTATTAAAGAAAAAAGAAAACAAAGTCGCAAGCTTAGAAATATCGTCAATGAAAGAGTAGGTATGTATAGTTCAGTAAATAATAATTTGTTTGAAAAATATAGGTAAATTAACCTTCAGGCCTTGGCGAAATCTAAATGAAATTTGATTATAAGGGTAAAGTTATAGACAGCAAAACCTTAATAACAATCAAACTTAAAATTTAAATCAATTATGGTCGAATTTTGACCACTAGGAGACCGCTAGTACTATTAAATTAGTACTTATTCTTGCTACCTTGACAACCCCGCCTTCTAATACATTTCTGATACTACGTTTGGTAGAGCCATAGTGCTACTCAGCCTATTATAATAATAATAATATCGGCCTTATAAATAAACTGTCCCACGGGCTCGGACCTCTTCGCATTATTATAATTAAACTAAAAACGATATTGGTCTTTTATCGCAAGACGTAAAAAAAAAATACCTACATGCATAGATTCACGCCTGTTTCCCAGATGTGTAGGCAGGACTACGGATTTCCATTTGCTACGATCCTGACACACTTCTCTGGCTTTATTCACTTTCATTACATTCCTCATACACGCCCGTCGGTTCAAGGTGCTCTTAACCTGGCCTTTGTCCAGAATGCCTCCGATCTGATCGGGAAACGTTCGCCTAGGTCTTCCTCTTGCGACTGTTCCATCCAAAAAAATAATTTCACACTTTAATTTCATATTTGTATGCCATACACCACAATCGTATGATCAAATGATCCCAACGTTTAGTTGATGATTAATACGATATTAATAGCGTATCGTAAACTGTCGTACGTTCAGACATTCTAATGTGTCAATAGAAGCAACATAAGCCTTTTTGTGTACGGTCGATCGTAACAACCCGAGTTTAATTACCCGGCCGAGCAAAGCGTAAATGGGTTACGAAATACTTAGCAGTAAACTTAAGTTGTGGAATATGCACGGTTGACGGCAATAGGCTCCATTTCAATTATACTAGACTGTGTGCGTGTGCCCGCGGTTTCACCCGCGTTTATTGTTACTGCGCCGCCCCCGTGAGTCGTAGCGTGATGTTATATAGTCTATAGCCTTCCTCGATAAATAGGCTAGCCAACACTAAAATAATTGTTCAATTCAAACCAGTAGTTCCTGAGATTAGCGCGTTCAACCAAACAAACAAACTCTTCAGCTTTATAATATTAGTATAGATACCAAGAAATATAGAAGGCGAAATTAATATTATTAATCTCAATCTACTCCGTAATCCTAACCATCCTAATCCTAATTAATATTATAAATGCGAATGTGAGTTTGTTTATATGTTTGTCACCCTTTCATAACTTAAAAAATCATTATAAAATTTTGCACACCGCGTACATTGAAAAATGAAAAAGTACTGTTTGCGAGGGATAGATTGACATAACCTATGTACATTAGCGCGACCAAAGCCGCGGGCAGAAGTATGATATACAGTTGTGAGTGTATGAACAGATACCTAATATGAATACATATTTATATACGTATATGTAGTCATAGGTAGCAACCGCAGTATTTGTCCACTTCCTCTAGTTGAACACATTGAATAGCACCGTACTGTTATGTAGGTGCAAGGTTGTCTCGGCTATTCGTTTAGTGTAATGTTTCCTTCAAATAACATTACGTAAATGTGTAAATACCGTTTGGTCATCTTTTTGTATTACATAAACTGCATTTTCTCTCCTCTACATATCTCGGTTGGATCAAAACATTCTGTCACACTTTAATGAATAATGAAGATAACATTTTACAAAAAAATATTTTAACTATTTTTACTTTTTATTATTACATCATTTCCTACAGACATACCAACTCATATAGTAATAACAACAGTAAAAGGAAACACATTGTATTGTTAAGTAGCTTGTTGTTAACAATTGGCTATTGAAAAGAGTGGCCGTGAGTTTCTTGCCCGATTGTCTTATGTGAGCTCTACTATTGGCACTTTACTTCATTTTTCAGTACTTGATTGTTATTAAAGTTACGGGATCCAAGTATACAACGACACGTTTCTTTGGAGCACATAATTTGCGAGTTAACATATCACAAAATCTGTATTTATAAAATAATGTGACACTAATGGTGTTCCAAAAACATTTAAATGCGACATGAAAGTGGGTATGTATAGTGAGAAGAATAGAAAAGGGTACGTTAAGCTGGTTTGGGCATGTAGAAAGAATGGACGAGAAAAGACTGACTAAGAAAGTTTATAAGGCTAGTGTGAATGGAACAGTCGCAAGGGGAAGACCTAGGCGAACGTTTCTCGATTAGATCGGAGGCGTTCTGGACAAAGGCCAGGTTAAGAGCACCTTAAACCGACGAGCGTGTATGAGGAATGTGATGAAAGTGAATGATGCCAGAGAAGTGTGTCAGGATCGTATCAAATGGAAATCCGTAGTCTCTGCCTACCCCTCTGGGAAACAGGCGTGAATCTATGTATGTATGTATGTTAAATAACGGACAAAAAAAGAGGTCCCATTGCGTGTGTTACGAGAAACTATAGCATACAAAAATATGGTTGTAATTTTGAACCAAATTTATTACGGAGGCTACTAACTTATATACAAAATAATCAATAGTTAGTTGCGCATAGGTAATCAGTACAAGCAGCTACATACATACATACTAAGAATCACTATTGTATACCTCTAAAAGAGACCCACTTTTGGTAGCAATGCATGTCAATTCTGAGTAATAGCGAGCAAGCCTATAGCATTCGCAAGTTTTCAAAATCTACGCTAATAATAATGGCTTCACATTATAATCCAATAGCCAGCAGCCAGCACATAGTATGTATCTTACGTGGGGACCAGTCAGTGCAGACCGGCGACACTTCGACCCAGTGGGATCTTTTATGTCGACACTCTCCCAATAACGACTGCCCTAGATGTTCATGGCAGCCGGGACCGAAGGCTTAACGTGCTCTCCGAGGCACGGAACAGGCAATAATTGTCAATCAATACGCACATAATTTCGAAAAGTTATATAACTTCCGAAAGTCAGAGGTGCGCGACGTGGGTTCACATAGTAACCCTACACGAAAAACGAAGTCGAGACCTCTCAATCACACGCAAACATAAGCTTTAATATATGCTATCAGACAAAATAGACAGTTCAATTTATACATTTGTTAATAGCTTCTGTATAATACGAAAAATGCAAACAAAACAGCTTAAAGTGTATTATCAATTTTATTCGTGTTAGAGAAATTCGGATTTGGCATTGATTATAATTGATTGACGCCGCTGTCGGAATAATACTGATTGAAAGGAAAGTAAAAAGAAACTTAAGATAAATTTTATGCTCCTTTATATACACTATTAACAGTTTTAATAAATCGTTTACTCTTCCAATAACGTTTCAAATAGATTTCTCGCTTCGCAATATTACAATGGCGCCACAGATTGCGCTTGATTCTCTATAAAGTACTTTCTTAATTCTTCTCTTAACATTAAAAAAGGTTACTATAATAGTATTTTTGTAAACGCCAGTGCGAGTAAAACGGATTTATATTTACGAGTATAACGAACATCTGATTCAAATATTTTTAGTCATTGCACCTTTGAAAACAAATTTTATTGTCTATGTCCCCGCTGCTTTATAAAAAGTTAAAAGAAGCATAGCAAGTTCGTTTTATATTTCTATATTTGAAAACTATTTAAAATAAAGTTAACTTGGCAGAATTAACAGCGTCAGTTTGTTGTACTTTTGTCACTGCCAATGGTCGAGACTCGGGTTTCAATTCCGGATAGGGAACCATTACTTAGTTTCCCTCATGCAATTTATTCGAAACGTGGTATACATATATATAAATATTGTTATCAAACTGCAGCTCTATCTTATCCTAGGTAAAGTTCTGTTTAATTCTTTAAATATATGCTAATGTATATCTGACTAATCGAACTTATGTATAATATTATATTATAGAGACAGCTTGCATTGAAAATTAGTGTATGAGCATGTTCATCTTTTCAACAAACAAGAAGGTGCTGTACCTTTTCATCGCAAAGAAAAGATAAATAGGTAAAGACACTTTCACATTTAATTAGGCAGATAGGTTTCGTAGCTAATAAACAATAAAACTATTATTTTAACAAACAGTTACATCGTAATTAAATTGCCGGACACAAGAACTCATAAATATAATAATTAATTATACGTTTGAAATTACTCTTACCAATTTGATGCCGGATTATCTTAACTTACATTTCCTGTACAAAAATAATCTTATTATAAACGAAAGCGAAACTAGATAAGTGGAACATGAGATTCGTGTCTAATGAAATTCACTTAATAAGTGGAATCAATTCGAACTGGTTCTTAGTCTATAGTTTAAAATAATAAGTAGTTAACAGTTAGATAAATACTTCACAAAATCATAGTGTAAGTTGTAATCGGAGAAATCTAAGATAATCATTGGTATAGACAACGTTTTTATTAATAGTAATTTGAATTTAGCCTTGACCTCTTTGGAATACACAATTTCACGAGGTGTATAACTATAGGCTATTGTAGGGGTGGAGGGGGGAGGGTGCGGGTCAACTAATACGATATAAAATTTGTAGTTTTAAAACGCGAAAGTTAGAGGCGAAAATCTTTAAAACTGCTAAGTCAGGTCTTAGGTCTACAGGCGTTACCCATTTCTTTGCTAATATCCATATTTATTATCTAAACATACGTTTGCCGCTTGGAATCTTTCTTTGCGTTTTTCAGCTACTATTTGCGGATCACGTTTCATCAATTTCATGGGCAGTAATGAGAACCACTTCATTTAAACCATTCTCCTATCCGTACAGTATAATTAGGGCCTTGCATTTATGCCGATAAATTTGAACATTGAAATTGAAATAAGGTTTGCAAAAGAGCGTAAGTCCGATCAGTCAGATAACGGATAACTACTGATCCTAATGTATTTTAGTACGGGTGCTAAGCAGTGGGACAATACACAATACACTTATTACTGATATTTGTAGCCATCCACATATAATCTATAAGATATTTACGACATATTTTATGTGTTGTTAATACCCATGTAGTTTATTATTAGATTTTGACCTTTGTATTTGCCGTATCGTTAAAGGTCAGAAAGGTATTACGTTGGGACGATACGTTACACCATGCATTAATCATTTACTATAGGTATCGTTGTAATATATTGTTGTACTTATATCACGAGTCTATTGCTGTATTGCCAACAAACTGTTGTACTAGGTACTTGTATGGTCATTAAATAGTCGTAGCATTATACCTGTATTTTTTTTAAGGTTAAGAAATAGATGTTTTTTTCATCTACATCACCAGGTAGAGTTAGGTCGTTATCAAAGATTGTATCTAAATTTAATTTACGGTCCAGTAACAATTCCTCTTAATCCTGATTAGAATAGCAAAACCAACATGGGAAGTACCTCCATTCTGCAGAAGATAGCAACTATGTAGACTTGTGTTGTGTTCCAGCGGTGTAGGGATGCCAGTACTCCGCAAGAAATGGAAGTGCTGCCTGTTTTTTCACCTGTAAATATAGTTCTTTGCACAGCAATTCTATATCCAAGGATGCGTATGCCACCCTTGTGAAACGACACTGTCAAGCGATCCGTATACTTATTTAATGTTTACCACTCTGGTGCCTTACCACCATTGCTAAAAGCATTTTAATTGCATGCGTGAGGAAAAAGCAAGGTTATACCGCTTGCGACGCGTTGTCTCATTCTAGCACATGCAAGTACAATGCTTTAAAACGGACGGTAAGCATCATAAGGCAATCAGCATAATATATAATGTAAATAAATAAAATCAGTACAAAAATCGAGACTAAGGACAGCATTGGATGACATATTTTTATACTAACTTCAAATTGAACTCGTAACACAACGTAGTTGATAAGAGGACCACTTTCCAAACTCACTGGTAATCAATGTACATATGTATAAATCGAAACAGGCCATTAGGTCAAGAGTGTTCAACCACTCATTGACAGTTAATGTTCCAACTGTTCTCTATGGAGGTGAGTTATTGCCTGTTACCGCACCTAACAGCTTTTGTGATTACCTTAATAGCCCTAAACCGTTAATTGAACGTCTTGTATTGCTACGTCTCCTAATTATGATAATAGAAGGTTACATTGTTAACTGACTTCGAAAAAGGCACTCTGTTCGAACCGTCTGTGATTTTGTTGTGGATTTTTTTATCAAATGATTTGCCCACACCAAGATCAAAATGTACCCAATAGAAATGATACAATGTTATTAGGCCGAAAACCAGTTAACCAAAAATATATAATTTATTGCAGTATGCAATGTTAACATAAAATGTTTTTGTCAGCGTGTTTTTGTGAAGATCAAACAAAAAAAGAAATTAAAAGAGGTTCAAAGCTCTATATTATAAATCTAAGTTAGTATTTTCTTATTTAATATTTTATTTCAGAACATCTGTTCGATACAGGTTTATAATATTTTTTATGTTGTTTTGTTTTTTTTTGTATGTAGTTTCGTATTTATACAATATGTTTAGATTTAATTTAGATATTATTCTAATTCTTCTAATAAGCACTGTTCAAAATAGAGTTTCAATCTAGTCTCAGTATCATCACTATCGCAAATGGTAGACTCCTAAATTAAAACAAACGTCAATTAAAATAAACGTCAAATGTCAACAAAATCGCACTTCAGTGTGCATTTAATTTGGATTAGATTAGATTGCAATTATATTATGGTCGCAACTGAAGCTTCAGCTTTTTACGAGAGTTTGCTCTCTGAAAAGCTTGACAGCATGCCAAGGAATTTAAGCCTTCCGCTTATGCAAGTTGTGTTAACGTAATTGTCGCATTATATTTTGTTTTTACCTGTTACCACGTTCGACTTCACTCGGGAGCCGGTTGTCTAATTACTTGTAACTGTTACTTAAGCCTTGGCTACTAGTTGCAAATTAGCTGGGAGGCAACATATTAAGTGATGTAGACCCCTATTTGAATCGACTAAATAGTTTAGACCTTTAAGTTGAACATCTAGCAGTTCTTAAATATTACTGGTATCGTAGTGGTTTAAGTGGTCGCCTTACCTCTGCTCTCTGCGCGTCGAGTGTTTAGAGTTCAATTCCCACACGGGACGAACAATTGTGTGATTCATAAATTGTTGTTACGCGTCTGCGTATTCGTTGTATCAATTGTTTTAATGTTTGCGACGCAGTCATTATTTCTAGTGCGGGGGTTGCCACTTTACAGAAAAACAAACATTATAGTTATCCTCTTATTTTGACCTCAATGACATTTACAAGATGCTTTACTAAACGAATAATAATAATAGCAAGGTACCTTTATCGATTATGAAATATGACGTGACTCCAAAGTCGTCTGTGCCTGGGCGAATTTTCTTCTAGATTTAAAAAGGACTCCAATATAATACCTAGGCAGTCTATGTATTGTATGGGAGTTCTTTTTAATCTAATCTCGACTAACGTATACTGTTTCAGATATCGCTAACAATATCCTATTGATTGCACTCATTTACCTATTCAGGTATCGAACACAGGTCTTGCAATCACTTATCAAACGTGAAAATCGTTAGTCGAACAATAAAAAGAGTCTATAACAACGTTAAAACTATAAAACTCTATAGTTTCTTTAATCGTGACTTGCAGTCGTACCGGCAATTAACTCTTAGCTTGGCAGAGAATGTTTAATCAGCAATCAGATATTAAACGAACATTTACAATCCTTGTAGTGGGTAAGAAGGTTGATTTTATCTAACGGTAATTTAGCTGTGGATTACGCACAACTTCCCACGTAGTGGAAGATCAGATACGAGTAATGACCAAGTAATAGCAGCAATCAGCCGCAAAGGATTAAATTGCCAACAATGTTGACGACAACAGATATACCAGAATGCAGGGATTGTATTTTCTAGCGCAGCTAACGTATTTTTTTTTAAGATTGTATCACGTCATTATGAAGACATATGCTTCCTTATTTCGTAAAACATATATATGTTTTATATTTTATTGAAGGCGTGATGTATGATAACGTGTCTTAGAGGCTATAAATCTTCTGTTGGATGTAGTTGTAGGTAGTAAATAGTTTATATTAAACCTTATTATAGCCTGATGTTTATATATCAAAATTCGGCTTCCTATATGTGCGTTTGCTGAACTCGAAAAGTAGTCGATGGATTGCCTTGAAATTTCTAAGCAGCGTTGCAATTCTATATAGAATTGCTTTTACATACTTTTTACCCCGAAGTACCCAGGAAAATGGCAAATTAAAATATTAGAGTGAGCCACAGCAAGGCGTTGTGGGGTTTAGATAATTGATCATTTTTATACTCGGAATAATTTTGACAGATGTTACGTAGATTCTAAACACAATTAGCGAAATGCGATAACTCTTTTGGAGATTTATTTGGCGTTATGTTATATCATGTTTATGTTACATAATGACATGTAATTTAAATTAGTTTCTCAGCTAATAACCAACACCTGAATACCAGCGCTTTCGTTTTTACATGAATGATATCAATTATATAGCAAAGAGCACAACATTTTGCCTCAATTCGAACTTTTTTACAAAACGTTAAAACGGTCATCGTTTTTGTTATGTTATCGAAAGGTTTCTGACTCACTAGGTACTGCAAAATACGTATTACGAAAGAGCTTTCCAAGAAGCTGATTTAAAAACCACGCTTTCTACAACGATTGCGTGTACGACAAATATGTATATTCCTTATATGCTGTTTATTATTTATATGACTGATTTGTTGACACCGTCGCATAAGTTTACGCTTATTATTGCGTATGGTTCTGAGTTCGATCCTGGGTTGAGCTTGCGTCTTTATATCTTCGAAAAGCTATCATTACGCTTACTTTGTTATAGATCTCGCATAATAAAAAGCGATTTGATTAGCCTTTATCGGACTCTTTCCAAACTGCGTAATGCAACTGCGAATTTCATGATATAAAAAACCAGTAACACTGCAACTCACCAGACAACTAAACTACAACGTACGTTCGCACACAAACATATACCTTGTGACCAAATATAATATAAATATGGAGATTTGACAAATTTAAATATACGCTAACACTTTTATAAAACTGGTATGTTTAGTGCATCCGACTAGTTTTGTAGTTTCAATAATTCATATTACCTAGTAGATAGGTATACACTAAACCAATTTAAGACGATTCCCGTGATCCCTGTACTTCGAATCTTTAGAAGCATAAAAACTAGTATAGGTAATACAAAGTCTCAGAACAACTATTTGCATAGGTATACTACTGGAAGTTATCAATAAAAACATCTTTAACGAGTGACGAATTTCTACAATCTTTTTTTATTCTCACAATTCGATATAGTTTTGTGATATTACATTACCAGAATACACACCTCGTGGCATTTATTTACGACTGATAATAATGTTTTAACAAACGGTGCGCGTTGAAGTCTTTTATATGCACATTAAAAACTCATAAAATCGTTGCAATTTATATGCAACAAATTTAAGAGTTTTAATTAAATAGTAATGAGTATGAATTACAGTATGTGTTTTGCAAGATCTGTCTCGGATTATGCAATTTAAAATGGCGGACAACTTTACGTTTATCGACTCCTTTCTGAATGTTGAAATATTTCTACTTAAGGTGGCTGCTGCTACTCAAGAAACGTTGAAATTTAAGACAACTATGCGGCTGCAATTAAATACGAAATTATGATTGAAAATGTAGTACTTGGGCAATATATCACTCACACTATTTGCTACACATGTTAGAGAATATAATACCGAGAATATCTTATAATATAATAAATAAGTTTATTAATTTAAAACATGCCAATATGCTCGTTTATACGTTTAACAAGTTCTACTTTTTCGTTCACGTGAAGTTTCGAATAATTTAAAACACAACAACTTACTTTTATTAAATTATTTATATTTATTCATAGACCTTTATATAAATATATTATAATATTAAATCGGGGCTTTTCCTCTTTTTTTAATACCAGTATAATAACACAGTTAGGCCTAATCATATTGCCTGTCGTGAATTTTTATATAACTTTATATAATCTTGAACGAGTTATATTTTATATTCATCACGCATATTATAATTGTATATATTAATATGTATAATCAAAATACAATTAATTAAAATACAAATATAATAAGTTACAGACTTTTACCATAAACAACATAACGTTTTTTATCAATTCAAGAAGCACTGTGTATGTTGAGATTACGCTCTTTGTCTAGATTTAGTCTGAAACTGAAAACGGAGAGATGTTGCATGCCTTATTTACGTGGATCAGATAATGTGGTCTTGGACGAATCGTAGTTTACGCGGCTGAAACTACGGGCAAACGCTAGTTGATAATAATATGACATTAAAGCATACGTATTACTATTAGAGCAGCGATAGCTCAGTGGGGAGACCAACAGACTGCAATGCAGAGGGTCTCGGGTTCGAACTCACGTCGCGCACCTCTGACTTTCGAAAGTTATATGACTTTTCGAAATTATCATCGTACTCGGAGAGCACGTTAAGCCGTCGGTCCCGGCTGCCATGAACCTCTATGGCAGTCGTTATAGGGAGAGTGTCGACACAAAAGATCCCACTGTGTCGAAGTGTCGCCAGTCTGCACTGACTGGCCCCTACATAAGATACATACGCTACATACGTATTACTACGGCGAAACAATATTAGTTTGACCTAAATATAATGTGCAAAAAGATATTTATACAATTCGCCGTTCACTTACGTTCCAAACTTTGAATTCGCTACAATAACCTTGACACAATTACGATTATTATTAAACGAGTAATTAATCACTGCACCGGTAACTTTTTTGTATGTTGAGGAATTGAGCAGAGAGCGTTCAATGATGCAATATAACATAGCGATGATCATTGCGACGCTTTCTTATTTAAACTAAAGATTTGTTGCTTCAAGAATTATTGATATTATATATTAATATAAATAATACAATGATAAATAGTAACTTTGTACCATCACACGAAATATTTGGTTAATGGATGGATGTCCCTTGTATTTAACTGTAAATATCTTTCAAAATTACTGCTAAGTGCTATGATCCGAAATCCCGTCACGTAATAATTTACGTCAATATTTAATATGCGTAAAACTTTTGGGTTGCTATACTAAATATGGCTGACAAGCAATCCCGGATTTAATAAAAAGAAACATATTATTAATTAACTAAACCATCAAGGCGATTGCAGAAGTACTCTAACAGATTATCCACGTAAAGGAGCAGTATCTGCACTATAGTGTTGTGTTCGGTGAGCTGGAGCATCGCAGGCTAAAACGGTTACTTGATCTTTCAGCTAAACATCGAAATTACGCGATCGGATTGCAAACTATATAAGCTTTAATAGTGAAAAACCCTTGAGAAAACCTGTATGCCTGAGAGTGACTTCATGTTCTTGATATTGTATGATGTCAATGAACCCAAACCTAGCTAGCACCGCTGACCTTACCACTCTTATTAGGCAGAGGCCCTGGCCCAGTATTGTCTATAATTATGGCTGATATTCTATATAAACAAATACAAGGAAATAATGCGATGTCAATAAAAATGGCCTTTATAATAAGATCATGAGAAAATATTGAGGAAATTAAATGTGATGTCATCCTATCTATATCACACGTTTGTAGTGTGATTTCTGAGACTGACATTTGTCGCTCACCACACAACTACAGGACACACGCAAAGCCTTTCTCTTTAAAAATATGCCTAAAACACGTTACACATGCCACGATAAATGAGTTGGTAATACGATTATTCCGGCTGTTGGTCGTAATTACAGACTGCTGGGTAACGGCGTGCAACATAATTTAATTTACGGTAAAAATACTGAAGTATAAGTATTGGATATGGCTTTTTTAACAAGCATATTTGATCTCATGTAAAAAGGTTATATTTATATAATTGATTTAGGTGTCTACTGTATCCTTTTGTCGATATAATATACTAGCTTTTGCCCGCGGCTACGCTCGCGTTGATTAAATAAAATATAGCCTATGTTACCCGGTGATAATATAGCTTTATAATGGTGAAAGAATTTTGAATATCAGTTTGATAGTTTTTGAATTAAACAAACAAAATCTTGCTTCTTTATAATATTATTATAGATTAAAAAAAGAAATCCTAATACTGACACATCTTGAAATTTTTAGGTTCCACGTGTTCTTTGTGTCTTTTTTATATTTGTAAAATTATCCACAATACATACTATACTTAGGTCGGAAGCTATTTAAAAAAAGAACATGCTCATAAACTTAAGCAAACATAATAATAATAATAATAATAATAATATTCTACCACATACACACAACACCGTCTAGCCCAAACTAAGCAGAGCTTGTACTATGGGTGCTAGACAATGGATACACAGTTGAAATTGATTTAATATTTACTACAACGTGTTCATGGCTGCTAAAGCTTAATGGCCTCTATCTAATTGAGCAAATGATATCGTAAACCTGATTTCTTTTTATAAACCAAGCTCTTCCTTCTGTTTGGTGTCACTGCCCTAAATTAAACAACATCATATATTTCGGGTATAAAGTAAAATGATTAGCAAAATTTATCTACATTCAATTAATTGTGTTAAGCCTAATGTGTGATAGTTACTTAATATAATTAAACCTGTCAATTCCTTGATTCTGACCTTTGTGATTCTTCTCACCAAACAAATTGTATAATTGCCTCTAACTACTAACTATTATAATTTTCTTCCTCTATTTAAAGCTGTCAAATACCAAGCTAAATATATGCTTCGGTTGACCCACGAACTTGTTTATCTTCATATTAAGCAACTTAACCGTCAAGATGACGTGCCGATGTAACTCGACACGTAATATGTGCCTTAAAAATTACCATACAAGAGAGACGAGATGAACCATCACTTCAACTCTCTTTTATTGTAAATTTTATGTTGAAAATAGGTCATCGGATAGAATTCGGGAACTATCTGAATCAGCCAGCACATACCACTAAATCTGTCTGATTTGTTTAATTTACATATGCTCGCATTTCTGTAGAGCATTTATAACATAGCAAAGATTTTATAGCTGTGTTTTAAACAAAGGAGATCAGCCGAGCAACTAAGTATATCGTGTCGGCAAAACGGATATAATATTTTATCTTGCGTGAATCTAGGTGCCGCGCGTTTTGGTAATTTAAAGGTTAAACTTGGCAGTAACCGCAGTCTGACGCTTGTATAATTATTTATATCGCTTTTGCACTGCGCTTTGCAGATATATAGACGTTATCTACCAAGATAGAAAGAGTTAGTAAGAAATAATGCCTAAAGCTCTTTTAAAGTATACCGACTTTTTTTACATAATGTTTACAAATGCATATAATATAATATTGTCTCACGTTTACGCAAATGTAATTGAAATTAAACTACTTTTTACGAATTTTGTCGCATTGTTTATTTAAAATCACTATATTAACATAATTTTGAAAATATGACATTACTATTATTGAACTTTAACTTACTTATACTTTATTACAATTTCTTCTCCCTTAGCTTTTATTATTCCCAAGTCACTTGGGGTCGGCTTTTCTAGTCTAACCGGATTTGACTGGATATCAGTTTTTACACGGAGCGGCTGCCACCTGACCTCCGCAACCCGAAGGCTAACGATACCCTAAGGCTAGACCAGTGTCAGGATATTAGAGGGTACTGACTTTCCCAATAACGACTGCCATAGATGTTCATGGCAGCCGGGACCGACGGCTTAACGTGCTCTCCGAGGCAGGGAGCAGGCGATAATTGTCAATCAATACGCACATAATTTCGAAAAGTCATATAACTTCCGAAAGTCAGAGGTGCGCGACGTGGGTTCGAACCCGAGACCCTCTGCATTGCAGTTGGTCTCCCCACTGAGCTATCGCTACTTACACGTCTTCTACTTTATTACAATTTATGCTATTTAAATATATAATTATTTAATAGTTTACACTTTCTCCGTCGGTTCGTTTGCTTTTCAGCCGCCATATTAACGGGGAGAGTCCAACATGTGTAAACATGGCTAATAATGGAATAGTTCCTCGTTAAAATCCGTAAATAATTTAATTCCGATGCATATAATAAGCAAAAATAAACAAAAATTGAAAATCGTTTTTTAGGAAGACTTACCAATTTCTCCACCTTTACTCCACTTTCATGTACACATATATGTATATATGTAGATAAGTGTCGACGCTGACAACAAAGTGCATTACTCATTATTTTATCGTGTCAATGTCGTATATGATATGCATCGGCCTTTCGACTTTCACTAATTGAAACTCTGGTACGCCTACACCAGTGTTCTAAATCATGCGATAAAATCCATTCGTGCAAAGAACATTACCACGTAGGTTCATTAATGATACCCCACTTGCTTAGTAAGACAGCATTGGATTTTGATCCTTGCGTTGATACCGAAAATGTGTTGATTTTATAGTGACCGTTGCCCAAACGGGCCCGAGGTCGTGCTGAGATATATTTGAGTGAAAGTCGTGATAAGCTGTCCCCACCGCGCGGTCACTGTCTCGCATCGCTGTATTCACTCGTTTTGTTCAACATGACCGCTTATGCGTAACCTTTTAAATTAGAACCTGATGGCTGGTCAGCGTTAATCAGCCGTCACAAAGTGAATCGTTTGATTAAACGTCATTAAAAACAAATGTTCTATCTACGTGAATTTGCACAACGATTACCGCACTAAAACTTTTTATCGAATATATTTAATTATTGCATTGGCTGTCATTATTTTTAGACTTTGTGCAGATCAAAGATTAAACTTACATCTGTTAGCCATGCGATATAATATTTTGTCCGTTATATGACACATTTTATCCTCATTACTATACATATTGAATCATTGAATTTTCTCACCAGAAATTGGTGAATAATTACAATTTAAAAGTACAATCTAAAATCAATTCTGGATATTTGACGGTCATGCTAACCTATATCGCGTTATAATGAGAGCCTGCATCAACAGCGTTGTCTGCTTCTACAAACATTATCTGTAAATTTAAAGAGGCCATAAAATACGAGGCTCATATAAAATAATATAGTATATTATTTGTCTGAACTACTCTATGAAATCCATAAACTCAATGAATTTCATATAAGGTCTAGAGAACTATTTGTTTTTTAGTTATCAAGGAATTAAAGATGTTAATATATACATTTCATTTGGGTATCTGGCTACTACTTTATGTAAATTATATCGGTCATTGAATATAACATTCTAACAACGCCAAACTCGGATGTAATTTCATGCATTTCTTTCGTTTATTGCCAACCGTTTGATAGATTATAAAGCTGACCCCAGACCAGTATATATTTATATCTATCATAAGCTTTATTCGCCATTTTCTTTGTTCCGTAAATGTCAAGCTCTCTCTGCACCGAAAACGATTATCACGTTTGTTTTAAAGATAAGTGGGACAGTTTTGTCGGTTAACATTGGCTTTTAAATGCAAATACTTGCAAGGAGAAACGTGTTTAAGAAATATGCATACTGTTCTAGTCGTTCAAATTTAGGTGTTTTCGAAAATTATTATTCTGCATTAACATTAGTATATATATGGTTTATTATTGAACAAATTTGTATTTACTACAAATTAATTACCTATAACTTAATTAGGATCACTTTTGTTTACGCTTTAGCTGTTTTTTAAATCCATCTAAGTAGGCCTGTTGTAGTGTACCGAGCATATTTCCAGTCCGTGCCATTCCTGAGAATATCCAAACACCAAAACCTAATAACCATAAGAATGACTCGGGAATACAAAACCATAGCTAAACTAATACATAAATTGAAATAATTACCCTTAATTGCTGCTGTTTGCTTTGCGTAGATAGAACATGTCTTGTTACACAGACATATCAAACATAGCGACAGTTTTCTCAAGCCAGCTCTAGCAGTACCCGATACGATTGCCCACGCTAATTGCGTGGACAAACAGAAGAAAGTCTCAGCTGTAGTGTGATTTACATAACCGCCGGCCAACGGCGATATTTCACAGCGCACGACCGCGCATTCAAATGTTAACGCCGCGGACCACTCTCTCATTGTGTGGACACTCGAGAACACTTGGGCCTGAAACATGCTGAATTATTTGTATGATCTGTGGGCTAGTACGTTGTATGTGAATTACTCATGTATGCTTCTTCAAATATTAATATTTTACGCTTTGATTACTTATTTATTCATTTCGCCAAATATTAAAAACAATTTGTTTCTCTTCTAATATCTTTTCTCCTTATCCTATGTGGATATGGTCTATGTGGATATGGTTTATCTGTACGCCAAGGTATCTATACTAATATTATAAAGCTGAAGAGTTTGTTTGTTTGGTTGAACGTGCTAATTTCAGGAACAACTGATTCGAATTGAAATATTATTTTAGTGTTGGATAGCCTATTTATCGAGGAAGGTTATAGGCTATATAACATTACGCTACGACTTACGGGAGCGGCGCAGTAATCATAAACGTGGGTAAAACCGCGGGCACAGCTAGTATTTAAACAATTCTACAGTTTACGCGTGATTCAGTAACCTACACTTCCTAGCATAATCATAAACTTTCACATTTATATATAATAATAAGAGGATAGTAGGAAAAGCAGCCAATTACTTATGTGGTATACAGTAATTGGCTGCTTTTCATAAATAACTGAAACTGCTACCTAATTAAAATTTCAGACCACATGTCAATCGCTGTGACGTCAATATTCATGATGAGCGAACAGCACGAATGGAAAGCCTACACAGTATAGAGTGAGACACATTTTTCAATATTTCAATGTTGATACCAATAGACGGTTTGCATGTTAGGTCCTTCTTATTACCCGAGTATGGTAAAACCAAAAGGAAGGATGGATGAAATGATTTTAACAGTCTATATATAGCTATGATCCACCGTAGCGCCTATACCACTGAGCTTATTTTGATGAATGGTCATAGTGACATAAGTTAGACTTTTAACGAATAAAATTAATATGATTGATGTTACATCCAAAATGGAGATATGGCTTATTTAAAGTTCCCGGCTGCGGCAATTCGCCGGCAGTCAGACACAGTTACTTTTCAATTAAATCTGAGATTTTAGTAATAGACTGAATAATGAAGTCTTTTATCCTCTTATTTATAAGCTAAGTGATAGGTACGTGCTGGTAATGATTAATTTTATTGACATAATGTTTATTCCTGGTTAGCATTATACAGTTGTGATTAGAATGGCTAATAGTCAATTAGCGACAATCATTTCCGTGTAGCGAAACAGCACAAGAAGTTGATAGTGTTGTGTGATCCTTTGTTTTATAGATCTTGCTTTAGCAAGAGACGACCCAACAACGAAAGTTTACATAAATACTCTACATATGATGAATATGTATGTATGTATCTGTATGTATCTTATGTGGGGGCCAGTCAGTGCAGACCGGTGACACTTCGACCCAGTGGGATCTTTTGTGTCGACACTCTCCCAATAACGACTGCCATAGATGTTCATGGCAGCCGGGACCGACGGCTTAACGTGCTCTCCGAGGCACGGAGCAAGCGATAATTGTCAATCAATACGCATATAATTTCGAAAAGTCATATAACTTCCGAAAGTCAGAGGTGCGCGACGTGGGTTCGAACCCGAGACCCTCTGCATTGCAGTCTGTTGGTCTTCCCACTGAGCTATCGCTGCTCTTAATATGTATGTAACTTTACTGTTTTACTAAAGTATTTTATTTACTGGTAGTTTAGCCGTCATAGCGTAAGAAACAGATATACCTAATTACTTCTCTATTTATATTGTTATGAATATGAAAGTATCGTTTTTAATTTACTCGTGAATGCTTATTATTATCTACTTACCTACTAATTCCCTTTGTTGTGAATGGTAACATTGCCTGTGCGTGCACTATTGTCATTGCAATAATGCAAATTTATTGTGTGTTCTTTATAATTAGGTATGTGTTTGCCAACAATAAAAACTTTCGTTCTTTCTTTTTATTCAAAGTTATGAATTAGGAAGCCTCTTTGGACAATAATCTGTTGTAATTACTGAAATTAGTTAGCAAATTGTCTGTGTTATTGAGAGAAATTGTGCTACTTACTGTAGCCTCGTAGGTGCAGAGATCACAAGCGTGTCTGTAGCTTTCGGGTCAGATCGCAACGTTTTGAGTGTGACTCTCAATCCATTTATTCCTAAGTTTATGATTTGGTAACTCTAAACACCATGTCGTTCTCAGAAATAATGCCTCGTTCGTGCAAACTTTGCAGGGCTGTTTACATTTAACATCATGTTTATAGTGGTTTCCATTCGGCAAAATACAACCGTGATGTTATATTATTCGGTTCTGTTCACACCATCAGATCAGTAGAAAGTTTGTCTGCTAAGCAACTTTGTCATTAGCTAGTCGTCGGTATATTTGACCTATCTGTTTTTCTCCCCGCAACTATGTCACGTGGGAATCGAATGGTAATTTCTGACGACTAAACACTTCTTTTATAGTCTACGACAGCTGTCAAATATTAACATAAAACAAGAATGAATAATGGCGACCTTAAACTTGACCTTGTCAGAAGTCAAGGCAAAATACGTAGTTAAAGTAGCAAATTTATTGCTATTGCGATAATTACCAAGCTTCTATTTAATGAATTACCGCAGTCAATAAATGCAGTGAATGACAAAACATTATGGCATTTTAAGATACTCAGATATCAAATTTATCATAGTTAAATAGCCACCAACCTATTTGTCAAGTAAAATATGTTCGTCAGCTTTCAATTTCAAAAATATTTTTGTAATTATAAAACGCGACATACTACGCTTTTCGATCAATATCTGACAAAACTATAAGTTTCATTGCTATCACCAATGTTTTACTAACAGTTTCGAATTGAATTCCGATAGGACAAGTATTGTTCCTAGTCTACTTATTTATTGTCCGTTATTTCAATATTAATAAAGACGACTTGCAGTCAGACGTAGTGTATTTCAAAAGAAAGGAAATATCGAATAATCGCCATGACTCATACCAACACTCTACGTAACCGATAAGTACAATTTTCACCTTGTGATTAAGTCGTTGGGTTGTTAGGAGCGAAGCAAAGCGCTCACTGCAATTGACGTTTATTAACTGCCACGCGGAAGGAATTGACATTCAGTAGTATGCTCTGTGTTGCTGGCAAATGCAATTATATATACCTTTAGGCTGTGCTTACACCACTATATTATAACCATTGAAAACCAGGAATTTAAACCATTATAATAACTTATTTTATCTTTATTTACATTATGCATACAATCTAGTAGGACCACTATATAAAATGTGCAACGTTTCTGCGTAAATGATTTTCTAAAAAAAATAACCAACATTTGATAAGACTGTCTCAAAGTCTTTATATTTATGTAATTAAGATTTCAAAAAAACATTTAATATATATCTATTTTATGGTACTTATATAATACAATGTATGTCACGTCATTCCAAAAGTAGCAAAAAGACATTAACGATTCTGTCAGATGTCTGTTTCCTTCAAATACTTTGAGTTAAATAATAGCCTCTCATTTCTGTATTGTGAGTTTATGACTACGACAGGCGGTGTAAACTGGCATAATTAGACACTTTGTTAACTATAAGTACCTACGCAAAATATTTAAGCTACAATCACCATCGAGGTGATTTATCAAACCACTTTAACACATTTTCGGCGTTTTCTAAATCAAATTCAGGTTAGAGATTTCCAAACAACCATTCGAGTTAACAATAATTTACACAAAAAAATAAGGTACATAATGTATATGAAAAGATTGCAATTTCAAAGGTATTTTCCCCATTTCTAATTTCATCTCAACACAAAGAAATGTAGAACACGTTTATGAGTTACAATTGACCATCCATTTTTGTACTACTTACTAAATACTTCATTCTTTAAGCCTTTAGTTTGAATTAGTCAAACCGCTGCATTCGGCTAATTCAAACTAGTATTATTAGTATCGCTGGTTACGGACTAGTGTCATAACTGATGTTATAGAACTGTTAATACTTACCTACATGAATGAAGCTCATTATAATACAAACTGTTAACTTGCATTTCACTTCCTCTAAACTAAGTAGGTTGCCAGCCCTCGATGAATAATTACCCTAACAACGGCCCACCGCTGTTAATAAGGTATTATGCAACTAAAACTCATCGTTGGGTAAGGCTTGTACGTGACTTTTTCCTGCTTACCTGCTAGTTAATTCTTTGCTACTTCTTAAATATTTGAGAGTACTATAAACAAAGGCTACCTACTACTGTTGTACTTTGCAATTCATGTTCAGTTCGCATATGATAATGAGTAGCACATTATCATCTATTGAGCGAGGGACTTGCCGTTACTGGTAGTTAAAACCTTGATCGGTAGATAGGTACTTGCGTTTGCTGCCATTAGGGTATTACTGTTTCAACGTTTTATCTATAGATCAGATATATCCTTGGTCTTCAGACTTTTGACTTGCCGCTGCTAAACTTAAACCAATTAAATTTAAATAATCATAAATATAAGAGATAGTACCTACCTAATGAATTTAATGATACATATAAATAGTGTATTATACAATTAATTTTCTTGATGATCATGACCCGGTTGATAGGCTCGACATTCTAATAAAAACACAAGTAACGAAGAAAATCATTTATTAATTCTCGTCTTCTTAATGTGCCTCTTCAATCTTGAAGGTTGGCCGTCAGCTTCTTGAATTCTAGCCTATCAGTAGCCATATGGTTAGTAGCCTATCAGGTGTTCGACGGAGATAATACCGGTCCACTCCCGGATGTTTCGCAGCCAGGATTGTTTCCTTCGGCCAGCGCGTCTCTTTCCTTCTATCTTACCCATCATGATGAGTTGGAGCAGACTATATATTTCATGTCTAAGCACATAACCTAGATATTCTATCTTATTATATTTATTACTTAAAGAGCTACTTCACTAAGATCATAGGTAAGATTAAACATTTACGTACAAAGGCTCACGCCTGTATGTTCTCTAAGGGGTAAGCAGAAATACATTATACATAATATACGATTACATATTCACATGTCACCGTCTATCTTTTAGGTCACATTTAACGGTGGTAAGCCGTGTAGTGGCATATTATGGCACCGGATAGATTAGAAACTAGAATAAAATAATATGTAACTTAGTCGCACCCCGACACTTAATTACGGAGTTACCGGGTTGATAACCGTAGGGCTGAGCTCATTGGTAGGGGCAAGGACAACGCTACACGTAATAATTTTCATATGCGCGCGAGTTGTGTTACCCGAATGACGTCGGCACTGTAGTACTGCCAGTCGTACTGCTACGTGTACGTGTGTGTCGCTTGCGTCACATAGTAATTTTTATATTATTTGCTCCATGGTAACACAATAGACGTTCCTTGCAAATAATATTTTGCATACTTATAACTTCAAAATCAAACAAGCTAAAGATGCCGGTCGAGCTAGCCGGTAATACCACCACTCTATAGCATTGTTATTGTGTACGCCAGAACGAGACAAAACTGCATTTTGATATAACGTGTTATATCGTTCTCTCGTACGCTACAATAACGCTAATAGTGATGGTGGTACCATGAGATAGACCCTCACTTTCATAAAGCACGTGGTGAAAAATGTGATTAATGTGGGAACTTGATTAATATGTCACCGTTATAAAACATATTCTCACATTCTGTACAAGTACAATGCACTCTATTAAGCTGTCGGCAAATGACATTCAAGATTATTTGGTATGTGAATGCGGAAAGTCACTTTCATTGCAGTTACATTCGAATGGTTATAAATGCATAAACATTTGTATATTTTGCGCAGTATTCGTATACAGTGACTTGAGATAGTATTGAAATCTTAATATTTCATATTGAAAATACTGAATAAAAATATTACGTAGAAAGCGAGGCTATAATTGAGTCCCAGATTAATATAATATAATATTCTATCACATACACACAACACTATCTAGCCCAAACTAAGCAGAGCTTGTACTATAGGTACTAGACAGAGGATAAACAAACATACAAGGATTTACACAAAAATAGTATCTATGTATGTTTATCCATTGTCTAGAACCCAAAGTACAAGCTCTGCTTAGTTTGGGCTATGTGGTGTTGTGTGTATGTGGTAGAACATTATATTATTATTATTATTATATATACTTTATTTTTGTAAATACATACATATTATACATAGAAACACCCAGACCAAGACAAACATTCATGTTCATACACACAAATGTTTGACTTGTGAGGGAATCGAATCAGCGACCTCAGGCGTGGCAGTAAAATAAAATTCCACTAATCACTACGCCATCGAGACCGCTAATATACTCTACTGCTTTATTTAATCTCCAACTCGCTGTCCCCCGCGGTTTTAACCATGTTTATAATTACTGCTCCGCTGCCGTGGCTCGTAGCATGATGCTATATAGCCTATGTCATAGTAGGATAAAGTAGCTTTCTAATAGTGAAAGAATTTTATAAACCTGTTCAATAGATTTTAAGTTTTTTATTGCAAACAAAAATAAAATGAATGAATGGGCCGCCTCGACCGGGGAAGTACTACCCTCTCACAGAATATCAACGTGAAATAGCAGTGTCCCTACTGTTGTGTTTCGTTTAGTGAGTGAGAGTGCCGGAGGCCCACTCACCCTCTTTCCCCCTTCCCGCTCCTTCTCCTTCCCACTTCCTTTATTCCTAAAGGGTCGACAACGCGCAAGTGATGCCTCTGGTATTGCAGGCATCCATAGACTACGGTGACCACTTACCATCAGGTGGGCCTTGGTGGTATGCTTGTTTGACAACATAGATGTATAAAATAAGTATACATTAAATATATTATGAAACTAGCTGACCCGCGCAACTTCGTCTGCTTCAAATAAGAGAATTTGCTCCGCTTTTGCAACGTTTTTCATTTATGCTCTGCTCTTATTGGTCGTAGCGTAATGCTATATAGCCTTCCTCGATAAATGGGCTATCCAACACTGAAATAATTTTTCAATTCGAACCAGTAATTCCTGAGATTAGCGCTTTCAAACAAACAAACTCTTCAGCTTTATAATATTAGTATAGATACATGCATGAATGTATATATTTGTTACTTAAACCCTTCGGGTATATACTTCAAAATTCAAGTTTGACAATGACGTTTAACGTCAAAAAATGAAAAGAACTTTCTTTCGGTTGTGCTTGCGCCGGTGATGTGTTTTGTTATGTTATTCGCATTTGTATCGGTGCTATTTGGTTCCTGTTTAATTTATCATTACAAATCAGCTGAAAGGATAATTATTTATATTTTTAATTTACCGCGAGTGGTAAACTTGCCCATTAACTAACCAAACCTAGTTACATTCGAATAAAAAAATCTCATTATTGCAATTGCCAATTTTAATAAAATAAAGGAGAAGTATAATTATTTTATTTATCTAACAAAGTGCACCAATTTGATGACTGTAACACGTAGGCCCCTAAGATGTAGAAAAATGGGAATCTTCTTTATTCTATAAACGTCAAAATATACTAACTATACATATTATATCTATAATTTAATATAAATATAATATTTTACTACTTTATATTGAGTTGATTATTTTGTTTTAAATCATAATTCATTTCAATATTTCAAATATATATCTATATAATATCTGCCCGTTCAAATGATTTATAACACAAAGCTATACTCAAAGACTTCAGTAAAACTGGTCTCATAGCAATGTATGCAAAATAAGCACACTTACTTAATATGCCAGCATAGTTAATAAAGCATATCTTCACACCAACAACGAGTCGTGCCTGACTTATCACAATTCAAACTGGCATATCGTTTCGAACTATTCTAAATACACATAAATCAAGATGTGTTAAATACAGCATTTACATGCGTGCCTATACATATGCGTTGCACGTAAAATCCCATAAACGAGATTTTATCATGACTTTAAGATTTGGTCCACTTATTTTCTTAACAATGCGTAACTTAAACGCTGTCGAATATGCATACGATGAAACTAGTAGCGAGCGCTCCAGAAAGCGTATCCCGCCTCAAAATTGATACCATGAATTATTTAAAGAAAATTTAAGTAATTGTTATATGGAAACAGGATAAATAATATGACCAACGTAATTAAATGAAATTACCAAAAAGAGCGTTCGCTAATATATTTCAAAATACACATAATCTTCTCTTAATGTTATTGGTCCATAGCCTACTTGCTTTTTGTTTACTTTTTAGTTCAGAAAAGAGGTAAGACATGACCTTCATTTTAACCGATTTATTTGAAGAGGCAAATATCAATTACTACCGTCAAAATAAATTTTCTTAAATAATTTACATATGTAATCGAAACTCTTTAGGTCTAAAAATATATTTTAGCTAATAACAAATAATTTACCTTAGTAGGTATCAATAAATTTAATAGTTAAAAGATAATTTTTATCTAAGATTATTAACTTAGTCAGTTACTCGAAGACGTTAAAAGTATTTTGCAGTTACGAACTTTCTTTATATTATGTCTGCTATGCGTGATCTAAATTATAAATTATAATTCAAGGCGCCACCAAAATATTTTGAGCAACCAAAAAACTAAACTATGATATAAGGACAACGGCCAGGTGAGCAATTCGACCCATTTACTCAAATTACCCGAGTGCTGTTATATGTTGTTATTCCAGTTTGTGTGGATTTGAGTGGTCAGCCGACTGTGAAATTAGGACGTGATTGCTGAACCACAGTTTCAGGTCAATAGCTTCGTCGGCGATCCAACGTACAAAACCCGCGGGTCTTTCAATTGCCATCATTTACGTAGCAAATATTATAATATAAACGATCATTTTTAAGTGTCAGGAAAGCATCCATACTCTTGCCATTACTTATCGACACAATATATGATATTATGCAACTACGATAGATAGAGTGAAAGGAATATATAAAAAATACCAACATAATTTTAATGACGTTCGTCAGTTACTCTTTGATCTACCCAAAATTTTCTCAGAATAATTTCCAAGATGCCGTAAGATTTTGCAATCTAATAATATTAAATAATAATAACAATCATAAATTTTTAATTTTCAATGTTTACGGACGTCTCTGTAATTTAACCTCTCATCTGACGGAATCTCAGACACAATAAGAAGAGCATCTCGCGTGGATCAGTGTACCAGCATGCGAGAAGGTAATTGCTCGATATACCACCACAAATGCGCTGAGTGTCGCGGATTCTATACTAACACTAACAACAATTTACAAGAAGTAGTTCCAAGGTTGAGTGTTCCCTGAGTCCGTTATTATAACATACATTTAGTTTTCCAAGACCGACTTTTGAACACGCTTATATTAGCTTCACTTATTTAGGGATAAATTAAATGACCTTTTAATGACCTTACAATCTCCAGAGCGGTTTACAAAAAAAAACAAGAACACGAAATACCTCGTATTTAAATAAGTAAATAAGCGGGTCATCGAGTAGGTATTTATTTATAAGTAAATTTAACAAGACCTGGTTTACAATTATTTTTAAGAACTCATATTCTACGCGGCTTTACCCATATACCGGTTGCTAGGGGCCGACCGCCGATCTCAACCGAGTCTGATTCAACCGTATTTTCTGTATTAATAACTATAAGAATGTTGTATGCAAGATAATTTCATATACATTTAATTTAATACTTATTTGAGAAAAATAGTGATGTATCTATAAAATATACTAAGGTATCTTTTTATCTGTAAACTACTGCGTTTGCCATACTAAACCAAATCAATATAGTTGGTAATTCAAAGCACACAACCATTTATTTTATATCCTTTTTATTGAGCCAAACATTATCGTTAGGTACCTTATATAAATAAAGGAAGATTGCCCTGACATGAATCACAAACTGAAATAGCTTGTATAATCGATTTAATTTGTAATAAACAGCGTGTGCAATAATATAACAATTATTGTCATTCGTCTCACGGACAATGTTTAGCATTCATAGAAACATATAAACAAAACAATATTTCGTAATAGATTACATCGATGTTAGAACAAAGTATTAGAACTTAGCTCTAACACCACGGAGTAGGAAACTCGAGTTAATTACATAATTAGCAGTCGAAAGATCTTTGAGGCATTGTTTTAAGACTCACTATTGTGAAGCGGTTCTTCGTACTCACTTTAATATGTCACCGAACAGTGTGTAGTTGATTATAATCAAGATACATTTATACAAAAGTAATTACATTAGCATGGCAAACGAAGGTTGAACCTTGTTATGGAAATCACTGTTAACCGATTAAAAGTTTTGTTATTTGTCCTTTTATTGTTTTCGTTATTTGAAAACACAAAGGAATATGTTTTCATGCATGTTTCGCGTTATATAATATGTTTATTGTTCTCTTTTGACATCGATGTCGACATGTAGAGAATTTTAAAATAATACTTATATGGCCTGGCATTTAAATATACTGTTTATAATTTCTGCTTGTTGACTGTCTGGGACTTAAAATTATTTACGTAAAAGTCTGCGCTTATGATTGCGTGTATTCGTAAAGTGCGGTTCTATTTACGGGTAAAATAAAGTGCTCGCGTTATTCTGTTAGGGAACTGCCAATAAGTTTTATGCTACACGAAATCTGGTATTGTCTCTGGAAGATGACAAAATCCCTCTTTTTCTCTCCTATATTAGATGGGACCTAAAATCATACCTGGCGAAATCCGTATAACCAACTATGTGTCTATCTGATAAGGGTAGATGGTCTTGTTATGTAAGGTACATATTGACTACAACACTGCATGTGTGAAGTATATCCATGAATTAAGTACGATCGGTTACCTCAAAATAATAACAATTCGTGTCTGCCGGACACTGTTCCAGACAACATGCTACTACCAAGATTTTTTTTTCGGTGTTCGGCAGTTGCGAATCAGTTTAACAATACTGGACCAAGGAAACAACCAAATAAGGAAATTACTACCTATAATAAGGCACTGCGATCATCGACATTAATTTTTAACAGTAGAGCCACCATATGCGGCTTGATCATGACTATACTTGATTTAATACTACGTCACACGTATATGTGGTTTTGTTAAATTACTTTAAAACAGACTATAGTTCAGGGTCTTTATTGACAAACATTACAAGTTGAAATAGGCGCAGATACCAAGGCGCTGTTGTCCATCAAGGAAACCTTATTATGAAATAGTAATCTGAGGGTGCGCGATGAGGAACCCTTCACTTCTAGGGAAGTGAAGGGTTCCTGAAGAAGTGAAGGGAAGGGAAGTGAGAACAATATTAGGATATTGTTCTGTTTTGACTTACCAATAATTAACGTGGATTTATTTATAATGTGTAGATGCTTTTAATGTGATATAAAATGAGTGACAAGGTGATCGTGTTTTGTTCTCAGGTCGTCGTGAATGCCGGGCCGCATGGATGGCGGCGTACGCCTGCCGCTCGCTCGCCCTACTGCTGATTCTTTCTGTACTCTGTACACTAGTCATAGCCAGATGTAAGTAATAAAATTACCATACTAGATTTTGCTCGCGGCTTCCCTTGCGTAAATGTAGGTTAGGTTAGGTAAGAAATTTACTTTTTTCTGGTTGCAAGGTACCTACACTATGTTCTTTTCTGTTCTCCGGACAACGTGCACATATGCGAAATTTCATGATGATCGGTCGAGTAGTTAAGGCATGAAAGCGTAACAAACTCACATTCGCATTTATAATATTAATTAGGATTTACATAGCTCCTCCTTCAGCATTACAAAGTGTACAGTTTTATGTTGTTTCCGCTAATGCAATGACAATACTTTAAGAGATGGTGGCAAGGTTGTCAATAGAGTCCCGTAAGATGGCAATGTAGCGACTCCTTTTCTATAGCGTCAACTATACTTGAGTTGCAACTTATCAAGCGTCCATAGTCAATGATAACAGCTTACTATCAAACGGATACGATCTGCTGACAGGCGCTGAGTAACGCATACGGCGTAGGCCACACAGAAGCGTTGTCATCTTATAACATTTCACTGCACGCCCAGCAGTAAAGCGTTATTTTTTAGTATGAGTATATACTATGTTAATAATTCCTAGCAACGCTGTAAATAACGATTATACAAGTACTTGTTGAAGTGAGTACCGTTAGACTTTTAAATAGGTAGTCCGATGCCACCATCAGGCTAATGCTTTTCTTTTTTTATATGTTTGTTATAACACGTGTTTTTTTAAATCTTTCCTCCAAATACAATGACATCGTTCTCAGTCAGAACATTGACCTACCAACTTCAAAGTGAGCTGTATCAAATGTTTTTGAGACGCTCGTCTTTCATTCGTTCAGAAAAGTCTTATAACGAATCAATTCGTGTCAGACTTATTATTATTTTAGATGTTACATGTTGGCGTCATTCCAACGAAATAAAATATTTATATCAATCATAACATCACACCATAGACCCCGGTAGAGATAGACCGACCAAGGTACTCGTTTCGCTAACTATATTATGTATCTACGATCCTATGACCAGCGTATTAGTGCCTACTGGATGCAGATTCAGTCGCCATGTTCGCCCTAACACTAAAAACCAATAGTACTTTTAAAAGCAGGGCCTTATAACAAGCAAATATAATTCTACAGACCCAGTACATTGAACATCGAAAGAGCTTTGTGAAAAGAAAAATATTTTGCCAACTGCATGGTGTTTGCTTGCATCATAAATTGACTTGTACGTTCACAATAGGTTTGTAATATGATAACATCACATTAAAATGAATGCTCAGTGTTTACGTAACTACAGTCTCAGTAAACTGTTTTTGTCTTAAATATATGCTCTGTTACGTAAAGCGATGACACTGATCAGAAAATTACACCAGTTTAAAAATATTAAAAACTGTTTAATTGTCTATAACCAGAGAAACGAAATACAGCCTCAGATTATAAGTAATTTAATTAACATTGTGAGCATCTTTCTGAAAGCCATGTTTAGTTTACCGCCCTTCATATCTCTGACTTCTTAAAATATTTCGCCTGATTTCGGCATCAAACCCTAGAGCTCACTATTAGTTATTGAGAAAGCGTGCTCACTTATACCACTAGACAAGAGAGGCTTCCGATTATGCGTAGCCATTGACTGAGTTCACTGCTATAGCCTTATAATGAGATCTACGTATTACATGTAAGCATGCCATAAGCGTTTCCAACTGCACAAGGAATTAACATTGCTATTAACAAATATAATATATAATAATAGATTGTTGGATTTCTCATGATTCTTAGAGACTGGGAGCGGCCTACTTTCGTCCATACTAGGCCTCGCATTCAAGTTACATACTGCCCTACAACGCTAGACAGATCAGGGCCACATTAAACGACAAAAAGTGGTGACAGTCCGCAGTCGTTCACCCGGAGACTACGGCACATTCAGGTTACCTACTAGCGCTGCGCCTTTCGCTCCTTGTTAAAATGCAATTCATTGCTAACACAGAGCTTTGGCCATGCTAAGAAACACGTATTCTTAGAATAAACATTTGAATGGTCAATACAATTAGGAATGTTGGTAACCAATACACTAGTATTGGTTGCCGGCAAACGAAGTATAAAGTTTGAATAGAATATGCTAGAATAAATATACGTCTACATATATATAGATAACAGACAAAGTGATTAAGGATTCTATTACATATGTGGATAAAAAAAGGCTAATAAATAATGTGAGTAGGTTAGCGTGTATGAAACACAATGCAACAAACCTTCACGCACTATCACTACATTTAATTGACACATCCGTCTGATTTTTAAATGTAGTGTACACCGCAATCACTTTACTCATTGTAAAATTATATTACATTTATTTCGACTGTAATTTGCCGCATGACGCTACACTTTTTATAATAATACAAATGTAATTTTACAAAAGTAAGTAGGTGTTCACGAAATCGACCAAACTTCCGTTTGTGTCAAATGAATATGACATCTTCGTTATTAGTATATCTAATTATTTTATGTTTTTTTATGACAATCATAAGAGTTGGATACCTGATATACTGAGCAGGGTTTGGATTTTATCTGTAAGAAATGCTCGATAGTCGTAAAAAATCTAGTAGATTGTCCCATAGGCAATATGGCTATATCCTCGTCCTTAAACACATACCTACGTGGGGCCTAAAATATAGTTGGCGCAATACTCACTGCAATACTCGTGCGAGTCTATACATGTATGAAAATTGGTCTTTTAATTCACAGATGCTGAGCTAGAGTCATGGCGGGGCGCAGGACGCCTTGCGACTGCAGCCCAGGAGGCTGAGGACGAGAAACGGGATGCCGAACTTTTAGCGGCAGTCAAGAGGTCCATGAAAGAATGGGAGAAAAAGAGGGCTCGTACCAGGTAACTATGAAGCAATAATCGACTCTATTGGTAAAGGTTTAGGTCATAGTTTTTAAAAGACTTTGTCGGACCCATTAGCTTGTATCATCGCTGCTTGTAGCATCGTAGTAACAATATAATTACCGAAAACAGCACTTGTATTTTTATTTAGCCACTGGCCTTTGTTTGCCACATCGTTCGCTCGGCGACAGTACTATTTTCTGGATGAAGGTAGTTACCTTATGGGCTGTACCCCTTACAACGTCAACGCGAAGTTTTATATTGATCAGCCGAGTAGGCTTCAAAGCGTAACATACAAAGAAATAAATCCACATCCGCATTTATAATACCTATTAGTTAGGAATAATATTAGTTTTCCAAAATAACAAACCATCTCAAGTACTTCTTCGGTGCTAATTTGAAACAAATAATCTCATACCGAACTATAAAATGCTTTTTGTAGTTTCCATTTTTGACTCAAAAATAAAGCTACCAGTATATTTCCACATGGCATTTAGTCAAATGGAAAAATACTGTGGTTAAACAAAGAGTCGTGCAGTACATATAAAATTCTTCGTTCGGTATGTCTGCTTGTAATATTGACAGGTTTATTTACAGCAGAACTAGTTATTTCCGCTTACACAATTTGTCAGGGGAACGACACCGCTTGTACCAGATAGTTTAAAGTTTAAACGCGCTTAACTACCGGGCGTTCCTACCGGCAACAAGAGTACCTTAACGTACCAACCTTCCAACCTTCAAAACTGGATATACGATTTACTAGGTTTCACCGATAGTCATACGCAATTGTGACGAAAATCATTATGAATGTTTGAAAATTGTATTTGATGTTGTCGTTGTCACTGAATATTAGAATCACAATAATTTGATGACATATTCGCAAATGCGCAATACTTTCAATTTGTCATCACTGGTCTGCTATACCTTTTTGTACTTCAGTACCCACTGGTTTTTTTTGTATTGTAAATGCACATTCTATCAACTACAAATTCATTCAATTATATATAAGCAGTTCGAAAATATTTATTTATTAATATTTTATTAGATACTTATCATACATATCGCTAACACGAAAAAAGGGTGGATAAGATAATAGATTTACAAATATCATGGCCATTTTCTAATTTGTAGTAGGTACATAGTCAGCTTGTAAACTTTTCCAGTAAATGGTTATTCATTGATTTGATTGGAGGCTACTAAATGGTTGATAGACAGCTAATAAACCAGCATTTAGTTAATAAATCGAGATAACCGTGATTAAGATTGGAATGGTGACATTGCATCGGTCCTCAATGTTACCGATACTTGGACTTAGGTCAATTTGGTTACAATATCGAGTGCGTAATTACAGGTTAGACACTCGTAATTGTCATTTGCATACTATGTTAGTCGCTATAGTAGTGGCATACACTTTCTTAGCTATATATTTTAAGCCTCCGGTTCAATGCTTAAAATGTATTTTCCCTTTTGGTGGCCCTTTATTTACTTGGTGGGTATTACACTTAATTCGTCTTTGCTCTTTTGAGCTAGTCGTGATCTTTACCGTTCGAGTACATTGTCAATTGCCTAAGCTTTGTAAGTAGTAAAACTAGAGGTATCCAACTATACCTAAGTCGGTTTTCTCAATGACGTAAGGTAATTATGCTTTGATAATTTTCCGGCAGAAACATTTATTTGTCTTCGCATTGAACTTTATGTAATAGCATACATCTGTGTTAATACAAATTAGGTGTGTTAATTACACATAGACAACAAAAGACAGAAAAATTTCGCTCGCTTCACTAGCCTTTGTCAGTTACACTTTCATAATTCATGCGGTGTGTTTACCGTTCCATCAGCTGTGAAAATAAAAGAACATTTCTATTACATAAACAAGCTTTCAGTATCCAAACAAAGGCTAAGAAGAGTGAGAGTTATACTTCTGCATTTTTAACACGGTCTCCTGTGCACTTGTGTTATGAGATATTCCCTTTGTTTATTCTTTCACATCTAAATTCTTTGCTCCTATTGTTCGTATATTTGAGACGTTACGTAAGTCACACTTACATCGCATCCTTAATATTTTCTTTTGTTATTGTTATGTGTATTAACACATTCTTGTGTCCCACAAAACGGTCTATCACTATGATTGTATAAAAGTTTAAGCTTGTGGTATATCCTTCTGACATAATTCTGTGTTAGAATTTGAATCAATGCTGAAATTAATTTATTGTAAAGCCGCTGTGATACACAATTATTAGTTTCTTTCTACTTTTTAAGTAATGTTATACTTAATATTCAGTCAACAATATGATCCTCGTTACAGGATATGACATATAACTAGTATAGATATACCTATCGACTAACACTTAACAGACATTTTTGTAACGATTTTAGACCTTTGCGATTCGTACACATACTTAATATAATATTAGACAACGGGTCCAAATCGCATTGCTAGAGCGTTAGTAAAACGGTTTTATTCAGTGTCCAGCAGCTGGCTGGCGTCTGGATAAATCTCTGTGGATTGAACTACATCAACCACAGGCTATCAACGTATCGTCATTATTACTCCAGGGTAGTACCCGAAGCAGTTGAAATTGAGAAATATCGCAATTTTAACCGAGGGGATGGTTACCGCTTGCCTACATGTGGAATCCAAATCAGCAAATGTAAACGTCACCGCAGTAACTTAGATCGTCAGTGTATAGACGTTGTTAGGGTTGTGTGTCAAAGTACCGACAGTGCAAATAAGTAAGGGTAGTTGCTAAAACCCGCGCTTCACTAAGGCGCCGCTAATCTCACACCAGTCAACTCGTGACCGCATCGAAGAAAGTTGGAAGAAACTTCGGAAAATAATCTCAGTAAACATGACTGCTGAAAAGCAACCGAAACGTCAGGGTAAGTGTACATTTAAAATTAAATAGTTTTAATAATTTTAAATAGATAAAAAAAATATGTAATAAAAAGTGATAATAAACATCGCGATAAAATCCGTATAAAGCAGTTTAATTTCAAGGTACCTTACCTTTAAATAATTACCAACGCGATTAAGATCCGTTGTCAAATATTATATTAACATGTTTTTCATTAGTATCATGAATTATTGACAAACCCAAAGTTATTCAAATCAGTTTTAATTGACCTAACATCACACAACCAATCCTTCTCATTAGTCATTACTCTGGGCTTCTTACATATCATCTAGATTCTACACCAAAGAATTAATGAATGGAATACAAATAGTGATTTTTCTTAAATTTATGATTATTTGATTAGTGTTTACATTAGTCATCGTCGACTATACAACGCTTACATCTCTGTCAGAGTGCGTTGTATTTATAATTAAAACATAAAATGCGAACGAAATGAATCGACGAATCGAATTGACTACCTAGTGGTACTATAATATGCCAGTGCTGAAGACAAGTCTGTTAGTGTAAAATACTTATTAATGTACCAACTAATTACTCGCACAATCAAAACAAAGTATTCTCTACCATTAGGTAGGTATTCACGCGAATAACTCATTAAAACTATAGATATTGAATAAGTACCTTTATTACTTAATTTATTTATCTCTATCTATGTATACACATAATTTAATAAAATCAAAAAGTTTTTATCGGGTGTGTTTGTCCGATCAACTACATAGTGATTTTATACAAATATTAATGAGATTTTTGTTGATATATTAGGAAAATCTTGTCCTTTTTTACTTTAAATATTGTTATATCGTAAATATTGTGTGTTTCATTACAGTACAAATTAAAAAATAAGTATCATTTACTTTCTTTACACGTAGGTAGTAGATACTTAAGCTATAAGTAATTTAATAGAGATGGTATTCAAAGTCAAAGTCAAAAATCATTTATTCATTTAGGTCACAAAGTAACACTTATGAACGTCAAAATATATATGTTAGTGAGTTTACTAAGTTACTGAAGCTACATTTAGGTTAGTTGCTAGGTTCAGGCAAATGGTAGAGCCTATGAGAAGAAACCTGCAAGAAACTCATGGCTACTCTTTTAAATCGCCAATTAAATATAATTTCAGTATTTTACAACTTATACCAAGAAGGTGTTGCAGCCATTATACCATATATTACTGACTATTAAAAAAATCTAAATAATATCAAAAATTACTTAATAGTATTAAGGATTCTTAATTAGATTTGGTAGAATTAGTAAATACTTTTTAACCAAATAGCCAGTAGGATGGCAAGAGGGCGCATACACTTACACTTTGTGACAATGCAAAGACAGTCCGTGACTAAATGCAGTTGTGCATACGTATTTTTTAATTTATTTTCAATAACAATCGAACATCACAAATAATCACGAGGTACCGCTACATTACTAAATGGACTTATAAAATATTACATAACTTTGAATCCTGTATAGAATAAGCAACTCGTGTCATGAGTTTTTGTCATTTAAGTAGTGGTTGACTGAATAATAACCCTTCTATTTTATTAAAATAGCTGTACTTTAACGGCACTTTTAAATTTGAGTAATGGTATATTTATTATTGTAATGGGTAGTTTATTAAAAAAACGTATACCGAGTCCCGCAAATGTATTGTGAACTTTATGTAAACGATGATATGGGCCGACTAACTTATGCTTATTTTTAGTGTTTAAATTATGAATATCACTATTCTTATATAATAAGTGAATATTATGTAACATAATATTTGCAAATATATATTGCGACGCAACAGTAAGTATGCCTATTTCTTTAAATCGCTCTTTCGGGGAATCTCGTGGATCTAAATTATAAATGCTAAGTACTGCACGTTATTGAAGAATGAAAATTGTCTCAATGTCAGCTACCTTGCCTCACAATAATATACCGTAAAACATGACACTGTGAAAATAACTAAAATATACTAGTTTCGCAGTATCTACATCAGTAAGCTGTCTTACTTTCCGAATTGCGTATGCGGCTGAGCTTAGTTTCCCTGCAAGACACGATATTTGAGCGCCCCACTGAACTTTATGATCTAAAGTTAATCCTAAAAAGTGTAGATTGAACCAAAGTAATAATTTAATTATTTAAATTTATATTTACATTAGGACATTAACATTTGGCAATGTAAACTTAATAAATTTTGTTTTTTAGAATTTAGTAGTAAATTATTTGCCGTAAACCAGTCCAGGATTTGCGCGAATGAATCATTAACAGCATTTAAATTAGGTGCTTTTCGGTCTACTTTAAAAATAAGGGATGTGTCATCCGCGAATAAAACATTGTCACAGAAATCCTGTACAAAGAACGGCAAATCATTTACGTAGGTACACTAAAAACAGAAAGGGTCCTAAAATTAAGCCCTGAGGCACGCCTATTGTGACTGGTAATCCAGAAGATTTACTTTCGTTAATATCAACGTGTTGTAGTCTATCGCTTAGGTAGGAATCAACTAGGTTAAGTGCAGTATCTCGGATGCTATATTCGACTGTATTAAAAAGACAATTTCTACATTGTAGCTCCTCCAAAACCCAACTCTGAATATGCCGGGTTCGATCATTATAATTTGTGTAATTCATAGTTATTTTAATTATTATAAAATGATAGTTATAGTTGACTCTATGACGCGTTGTGACACAGATTTAATGCAGTTTGAGAGAGCTGTGTTGCAAATATAATTAATATTACTTACGTAAATAAGTCGTTGCAAATATCATTAAAACACTTTGTTATCGTTTCTTAGCTACGAGTCTGATATTTATTAAAAGGCAAGATACTTTCTCCTTCAAGTTCTTTGTTGTGAGGTTTCTATCGAGCAAATACAATTCGCCATAGAGCGAAAGTGTAAATAAATGCCAAATACTTGTTAGTACACTTATGGAACCGAAATTGTTTTTGATTAAGTACCATTGTATTCCCGCGATATCGTTCCCGCGTATATCAAGTTAGCGGTAAATAGCCAAAGTGTACATAATAACCTCTCATTACTGTATATTATACTTGGCAATGAATGGTCAGACCATTTATATATACTTTCAATCAATCCTACGTGCGAACAAACTCTAATATTATAAAGAACAGTTTCACTTTTTGAGCGCTTTAATCTCAGAAACAACGAATTCAATTTGAAGAATATTTTACATTCGCCAGCCATTTATTGAGGAAGGTAATATTATGCTGCTTAAGGCTTTCGCTTAACTCAAGTGAGCGCTGCAGTAACTAAAAGTGCATTTCCTTTTACTTGGTTAAACCTGGGCACAGCATATTATATATATTATACCTAATGCATCATTTTACGCAACGACGGTAAAGTAGGAAGTCAGTTAGTAGTGTAGGACTTGTCGTATAATTACCCCAAAACGTCTACAAAATAATCAGTTTTGATCTTATATTCCGCTATTTTTAAACTAGATTCTCCTACATAAGTACATACCGTTTCTTACGTGGAGTGTTTAGCCAATTACGAGTGTCCACATGCAATTCGACCTAGGTATGTCTCTCTTGCTCAGTTAACATGCAATCTTTATTATAGATACCTATATTTATTACTTAGATACGTATCTTCGGTAACAAAATATGAGCTATTCTACATTTTACAAACAATTCCTGGATTTCACACAGTCTGGTGTAGAACATTAGAGATAACCTTATAGTATTCTGTGGTAGTAACTATATGTGCCTATATTTTATATAGTAGGTACCTACCTCTCCTTTGTTTAACAATGTCTGCAGTCTTTTGCAACATACAGTGCAGTCTTTGGGTCAACAGCGCATTGTTTGCTAACGTTTACAATTGTTGCACACGTAACATTCTATTTAATAACCATAAGAACCAAGTAAATATCACCTTCAAAAATAATAACATACCTGCGGAATAATAAATGGTTCGCATGGCCGTAAGACAAATTCAGGAACGAAACCTTGTTCATATAATGCGAGAATGTTAACTTGAATGTAATTTACTAATGTTTTCGACCTTTGTATATTCTGTGTACCTATATTATTTTTGTTATATGGTCACTTTACGGCGAAGGCTATATAACTTTAGTTTTTTTTATCATTGTCAAAGATTTTGTTGACCAGCAATCTGATAGCATCGTGGCAGTAAGTTATACTCCACCCGATTATAAATGTAGATATAAGCAATGGTGGTTAAAATGATCTGTCGAGCAATCTCAGTCACGTGATATATTTTATAGCCGGTATTATAGGCTCGGCAATGGAAATTAATTAATAAATTATTCAATTATTTTATATGTAAGGATATCCACTCTCTACGTTATGTAATGCAGAAAATAACGTTATTTTCTTTTCCTTTTTAACAGGAGCAAAAGATCGCAAGGTAGCGTTTGTTATGGAGAGTTCGGATGTTTCGAAGATGCCGGGCCCTTCGCGTACTTGGAGACTCTGCCCAGCCCGCCACAGGATGTTGGCACACACTTCCTCTTGTATTCTACAGTCAGCAGGTTAGTACTGTAGTTACATTTCTCAAGTGCATATTATAATCTTTATTCCTTTTAACTGCACCATTGGCACAATGGTCGCATCTGTCTCAATGTTCTTCTAGTCAATATTAATTAAGTTCTCCGCGACGCGCGACGCGAGAATTATGCCGAGAGCCCAAATAATATTAGAAGAAATTCTTTACTACTTAGTTAGTAGAGTACCTAATAAGAAGTTCGTATAACATAACATGAACAAGGTTACAAAATAATATTTCTCTAATATTCCAGAGGCGACCAACCGCTCTTGGCGGTGTCTGCAAGCAACATGTCAGCGGCGTGGGGCTGGGCAGCCAGGGCTTTTGAGCCCAACAGGCCGACCAGGGTCATCGTGCACGGCTTTGGCTCCAACTGCGACAACGTATGGGTCTACGAGATGAGGTCTGCGCTCATGGCCGTTGTAAGTAAACCAAAGTATACTTTACTAGATTTTGCCCGTGGCTTCGCTCGCATGAATAATTATGTAAACTTTTATCTTTCGGGATATCACTTTTACTGAATAAAACGTCTTTTCTATAGGTACCCCTGACAACGTGTATGCGAAATTTCATGTTGATGACCGATCATAACGAGTAAAAAGGCGTGAAAGCGTAACAAACGAACAGACTTACATTCGCATTTATAATATGAGTTAGGAACCCGCTGTATACCCCGCAGTAAGCAGAACAGTAGTGTTAAACACACACCCACATCTATGTTTTAGATAGCACATTTTTTATCTCCGTGTTGCTACTGATAATATTTTAACAGAAAAACGCAGCAACACCCCGCACGAGATTCAAACCCCAGATCTCGTGATCGACCGGAAACAAGCGAAAACTTATGTTACACGATCAACGAGGCTTTCAGTCATTTTACTTTTACAATTTCGATAACTAATATATCAAAATAAATAACATTAGACGTATTATATAAACATATTATATTATATAATGTAATAGCATTCGCTAACCATTATGTCTGTTATTCATTACGAAACGGTCGTTAGCTGTGACTAGTAAATATAATAATGAATAGTTAATTAGTTATAAATATACTTCCGACCAACACATAGCATAAAGAGGTTGTTACTGGGTCGGTAATGTGCTATTACCGGTAGGCTTTTTAATTTATTTATTATGGCACAGAAAAAGAACATAGTGCTATCACAATAGGTACATTTCTTATTTAGTCTATGTACGTCAATATCTGTCCTCGGTACATAGTACGGTTATATACAGATACAATGTAGAACAGTGATTTTAAACCGCTTCAACTATATCGTAATTTGAAACTTTAGCAACTGAATATAATACTAAGAAGTACCTACCTAAGCAATAGGTAGACTATCTTACAGTAGCGAGAACCGCATATATTCTACTTTAAAGGTAGTAAGCGTGGTAAATGAGACTGCTGTGCATAAAGTGTCAGTTGCAGCGTTACTGGGTCGGGCGAAGTTTTATTGGGTTTTCCTGCAAAGATATTGTCGATAGCAGCACGGAGTGTAGAACTTTGACGGGCAGACGGCAATAGCCTTGACCCATATTACGCAAGACCTATATAATATCAGCCCTGTATTAAATTGTCCAACTGCTGGGCACAGGCCTCTTCTTCGTATAAGAAGGGCTAGGCCATAGTCCACCTCGCTGGTACTGGGCCAGCGGCCAGGCCTTGGCGGGTTAGCAGACTTCACATCTTCGAGAACATTATGGAGAACTCTCAGACATGCAGGTTCTCTCACGATGTTTTCCTTCACCGTTCGTAAATCATATCAAACCATAGATGGCTAAATGTGGATGTGCAATAAACCTCTTCAGATATAGACGAGAGACTATATATGTGTGTGACTAATTAGTGTTTATGTTGCTTTTTCGCAGGAAGAGTGTAATGTTGTCTGTGTAGACTGGGAAGGAGGTGCGTCAATGCCAAACTACCTCCGGGCAGCCGCCAACACGAGACTTGTAGGCAAACAGCTTGCTATGCTGTTGCAAGGTAACGTACTTGATGAATATAAATAGAATAATATCATGGAATTTGTAATATGAAATTGCCATTTTTTAAAGCAAGCAGTCACGTGTATCTATGATTTGACATTGAAAGTAATAATGTTATCTTTTGCTAGCGTTGAACTAGAGTAACTATAACTTTCGACCGTATCTATCGATGGCGTAGTGGTTTAAGTGGTCGCCTTGCCACTGCCACTATGCCGAATGTTGTGGGTTCGAATCCCACACGGGACAAACATATTTTGTTTGATCCACAAATGGTTGTATGTACCAAGTCTGGGTATTCTTTCTGTTCGATGTTTGAATGTTTGTAAATTGCCCCGCGAGACAGGATTGTTTCTAGTGCGAGAGTTATCTTTTAAAAAGAAAAAGCTGTAACTTAAAGTTGTGGTCATATTTTAGAGCACACTATAAACAGTTGTGTCAGCTACTTTATAAAGGATTAAAAACCTATTATTTTATTATCGAAATTTAGTACCGTTATATTACGTTAAATAAGTAACATATATAGAGTCATACCTGTTTCCCGAAGTCGTATGCAGAGACTATGGTTTTTCAATATAAACAAATCCTGATCTAATACTTACCGTGATGTATGTCAATTTGAATTAGGTGCTATGTTTATTTTAAGTCTCTACATCAGATAAAATTACCAAAATTCATTATATTCGACTACGCAGTTTTTTTAATAAAGTAATTCCGGTAACGACAAAATTTCAGATCCACATTGTCAAGTAATAGGGTTTTTATTATATTTTATTTATAATTATTTTAAAACTTTATGCATAAAATAATACATCGGCGGACCTTTCTACCAGGTAATGCAAAGATAAAATTAACTAGGCCCTGCGCATACAGTAGCAAGGAACAAACTTGTACATAATATATACATACCAATAAACATATTATATAATCTAAATAAAATATATACTCATATATACTATATAGATATAGATTCATATAGATACATACATATTATATTAATGATGAGAAGAATCTGATAAACTGCGGTTTTGTATGAAAACACGCACTTCATTGAGGTTTTCAATCTACTTATTAATAGACGCCACTAAACGACGGCTAAATTATAAAATACCACACCTTACTTTGTAATTTTCTTCTATTCCTTTTAAAGCTACATCGCCTTAATCTAACAATTGGTCACATTTTTTATAGGCAAGTTTAAGAGGTTTGTTGCTCTACTTGCTTTTACACCTTAACGGTAACACCCGAAACTACGCTGTCATTTTAAACCTTAAGTGATTGGTAATAAGATTCTTATTTCCATGTTTTGTGTTCCCAGGTTTCGCCAAGCACATAGACTTGCGGTTCGAAGACGTTCATCTAATCGGTTTCAGTTTGGGTGCTCACGTCGCGGGCTTCGCCGGTTCAGAATTGCGCAACATCAGTCGTATTACGGGTACTTTTGCATTCTACATTGTTTTGTTCCTATTTTAGTGTTGTAAGACGTCAACAATCGACTAAGATTGCTATTGTTCGTACTAAGAAACATGCGCTATGTTAGCAATTGCGACAGAATTGTAACAGTTTTGGCCATATTATTTCGACCATTTTCACTTAGTACAAAATTTTGCGAAATGCCTATAAGTACCTACATGTAATATTTACCTACACGATTTTATCTATGCGCTGAGATACCGTGTTGATATACTTACCTATTTAAAAAATATTTAAAATAACTCGTTGTTTGATTTTGTTTAGTTTTTAAGTTATTATATTTGTACGCCTTCACGGCAAAACATAGCCCCAGATATATGTATCTAACACCTATTTGTAAATTTTACCTATGTTTCACAAATAAACATTCTGATTCTGATTCTCGCATCAGGATATCACTGAATAGTTAGGCAGCTATGTTTTTGATCCCGTGTCATTTATGTCACAAAGTACCTAAGCAGACTCCATGCTGCGTGTAGAAAAATCTAAACACTTTGCTCGGCTCGAGAACCAAGCCTGGTTATCACCATCAACCGCAAGCATGACCTGAACGTTTGCTATGGGACCAACCCAGGTTTGATTCCTTTGATCAGGCAAAGCGGTATTGAGTGACTAAGTTAGAAACTTCTCAGTAGCACACAAGAAATGGCTGGCAGATGGCAATAAATTCGTCTCTTTACGAGACTTTAGCATAGTTGCCGAAACGTGAGTGTAAATTTCCTTCGGTTACCCTATCACAGGTACAAAATCTATGTAGGTTAGGTATGTTATATTATAAGTTGAGCTATAATGGCGTTATAAAATTTCTAAGCCATAATATTCGTGGTATATTTTCCAGGATTGGACCCAGCAGGTCCTCTTTTTGAGTTCCAAGACCCTCGAGCTCGTCTCGACCGCTCCGACGCGAAGTTCGTGGATGTGATCCACTCTAACGGAGAGACGCTCATACTGGGCGGGCTCGGGGCGGCCCAACCTCTTGGACATGTCGACTTTTACCCTAACGGTGGGAGAGTACAGCACGGATGTTCTAATTTGTAAGTTCTATATTTATGTTTATTCGTTTTACCTGCGATTTCGTATGCGCAAACATGTAGGTTTCCCTTATCTATATCGTTTCTTTGACAACGGCACTGTCTTATAAATTAGCTAAGCAAACAATTAAAAAAATGTGAGGATCACAGTAAATATAAAAATACCTACTCTTTTTGGATAAGTATACCTAAATAAATATAACACTAAATTCTAGCCCTGGCTTATTTTAATATGCCACTTATCATCCAAATCGGGATTCCTTACGCTAACCGCTAACTAACGCTGCATGCCTATACGTGCAGATAAACAGACAGTCTATGATATTCTTTATATATTTTTCTATAATGCACCTATTTTTTAACTTTTGTGAATATTTGGCGCTCGAAACAAGGAATTGTTATACTTTTCATAATTATATGAATCACAAACTGTATATTTTATAACCCCGGTCAAGATTCATCGCCATGTTCCGAAAAATATGATACATTTATCAAATTTTCACCCAATAGCGTTCAGTAGCTTTATGTAATTATTACAGTTCCTTGCTTGTTGACACCATATTTGCCTACAATTCTAGATTACCTACAGGGGATTCCTTGAAAACTAAGATTATTTTAAATTAAAATATAGCTTTACTAAATAACTTTCTAGATTCGTCGGCGCAGTATCCGACTTGGTGTTGCCATGGGCAGCGGCTTCCGTCGAAGGACGGTCCCTCTGCAACCACAGGCGTGCCTACAAGTTCTTCACGGATTCTGTCTCACCAAAGTGCCACTTCCCTGCGTTCCCTTGCGCTGATTACGACACCTTCTTAGAGGTAAAAAATATTCCAAGAAACTTATAACATAACCATGTTAAGTGCAGACATTAAAAAACTTACACAAACCACACCCAAGAGTCGGATCAATGATTTGTAGATCTCACAATATTTTGGCTTGAGTAAGATCGAAGTCAGTTTGTCCAAAACGACAAAAAAACATGCCGATGTTTCGGGCTGACTATTCGTTCCGTGAAAATCATGAGGACGATTAAAAGGTTACGTACGTAGTAACGACTTAAACACTGTAATAAAGTAGTCCAAACAACGGAGCAATGACATTTTGATAAAAAGATATCCGAATAATCTTCTTTGCAATTTTCTTCGTTCGACCCGTAGTTTCGGATGCAATGGCACCTCGTCAAAAGAAAAGTTGTAACCCATTCTGTTCTTCTTAACATCCCTGCATAAAATTTCTGTTGTTTTATTATATGTTATGTAATGTTTTATAATATTACAACACAATTTATTTTGTGAAAGATAGACATTGTTCAGAAGTAGATAGCCGTTATGTAAACGCCCAATGTTTCCTATAGGTACTTAAATATACAATGTACAATATTCATATAACGCTATTCACACTCGACTACCATTCATTGCGGTTTTACAAGTAATTCCAGTGAAATTGCATATGAATGAAATAACATAAAACATAAAATGATTGTAAAATAATCTTACTTCGATTTCATTTTCTTACGGTTAACCACAAAGTGCGAGTAATGCATGCGCCTACATTTTAACAATGTCGTTTAGGGTACAATTAGGATCGAAATATAATAATTTATCTCAATTGGTTAGGTTCGTGATGAAATTGTCGAACATGTACACAGACTCAACCAACCCATGTAGAATTTTTGGAGGGTTAGACGGGTGTAAATCTCACGTGGTAGGGCCTGCCGTATTATTCTGCTAAAACTCATCTTGATGCAAGAACTCGATTATTGCCCGTGACCATAGTAACCAGCTATTAATGCCATAGTTCCCTACGGCAGAAAATATCAAATTATAGCGACCGACTTGGAAGTGATTTTGACCTTTACTTCTAAATAGTTATATAACTGATTAGCGGTCCACCCTGACTTCGCCCGGGTAGGACATAATTATAATATACTAACGACTCGCCCCGGCTTCGCACGGGTAGTACAAAACCTTAACAAATTATACACCTGAACCTTCCTCATGAATATGTCTATTGGTGAAAACTGTATGAAAACCCGTTCAGCAGTTTATAAGTTTATCGCGAACACACAGACACGCGGCGTGAAACTTTGTTTTATATGTAGTGATCACCTAGTAGATTTTTCTCGCATGCTCGCAGCTTCGCTCGCGTAGAAGTAGGTAAGGTTATGTTAATAACAGTACCTACTTATTTCCGGAATAACCTATTCTGTACCCCTGATAACGTGTATGCGAAATTTCATGTAATCAGTTGAGTAGTTAAGGCGTGAAAGTATAACAAACAAATAAATAAACAAACTCACTTTCGCATTTATAATTATTAATTATTAGTTAGGATTAGGATGTCCATCTATACACTTATATATATACAATAACATACCTTTGAAATAATAAATCGATTTTCACCCTTCACATACCTACAAACTCACAAAACTCACACTATTTTTATAATAAGTATAGATTGTACAGAATTTCTATATAACATAATATTATACATTGACTACAGGGCAAGTGCTTTCCATGCGATGGACAGCGGAGATGCGGCAACATGGGATACTACGCGGACCGATCACTCGGCAGGGGACAACTGTATCTGCTCACCAGGGAAGAGGAACCGTTTTGTGGTATACATCAATTCCGAATTTTCTTAACCTGTCAACTGCTGGAATGAATTTTTATGTATCTGGCCGCCGATTTGCCACATACACAACATTCATCATTTGACGCGAGAGGACTGCAATGACTTTGATAACAGACACCTCTTAAATCACAATATTTAAGTGTGACATATTAAAATGTGCGATATATGATCTATTACAATTGGTTAACAAGTCACGCGACAATGAATTCAGTTGTCCAAAAGTGATGGATTTTCTATGGATGATGAGTTATTTAGCAAACACATTTTATCTTGGAAGGCAGCGTGCAGAACGTCATGGGCACAAAAATATATTAAATTTACAAGCATATTTAGTTATCAAATTTTGATTATGGATCCATGATAATATGACAAATTTGGTTCTTGACGGTTAAGTGGACACATATACGTACATAGATGGTCATATACTTCTCAAGCGTAGAGCGTCGAAGAAAGCGTTCCTATTGGTCATGACTTTTTCATCAGCGCTCGACAAATTAAAGTCATTATGAAGTTTATAGTACCTATAATTGTTTTTTTTTAGCGCATCAGTACCATGTGTCCGTATGGGCCGGGAGCGGTACTGGTGAGAAGGTCAACTTCGGCCGAGTGACGCTGACCCTGCACGGTGACTCTGGACTCAATGAGTCCTTCCCAATGAACAAGTATGTAGTGCATTATTCACTGATTGAAGAGTTGGACGATTTCTAAGTAATACTAAGTCAATTATGTTTGTCAGTTCGTGGTTTGCTTTAATGTAGCTTTCTTCTAATGAAGATTTCTTACAAAAAATAATGAGATTCTATCAAAAATATTATATTTAAATAAATGCACTTTTCGCATCGCAGTTCTTCCACCGTAAAAAGTTGTGAAATCTCTTATCTTTTTTTTTTAGTTACCTCTTAGTTCATAGTGACCGTATCGACATTAGACATCCACTCTACTCCCCATCAACTAGTTCTCTTAAACAGATACTTAACTCGAAATTTGGAATTTAGGCAATTAGAAGTCTAACTAACACACTATTAGAGTTCAAATTCCCTACATCCAAATTTGAAGGTATGTCTGTGTTTTATGAAGAGAGCGAATTAGCCTTCAAAGAAAAGGAAGCTAATGTGTGGTGTTGGCAGGCGCGAGGACGGCGCCGCGGGCGGCGCGCGGCTGTGGCGCGTGCTGGTGCCGCACGCGGCGCTGGGCGTGCCGCTGCGCGCCGCGCTGCACTACGCCGGCTACTCGGGCTGGCTCAGCGCCAGCGCCAAGTCCATCCGCATACACAAGCTGCTCATCACCGACAGCTTTGCTAAGACGTAAGCGTTCCTACATCTTTAATCTCTATAGTACTAACCTGTCAAGTCTTGAATGCCAGGCATAATTGAAAAAGGATTGTGTCTGGCCGCCGCCGCTGCAAGATTATAGGTTAATGAATTACCTTGATTAACATGTATGTAGAGTACCAGAAACTATATCGATGACCGGTTCAGTATAATAAACAGCCACAGACGCACTCATTTTGAGATTGGAGCATCGCTGCCAACGCGTTAACTACATTTATTTCATTTGTGGCAGAACTGACAACTCAGCAGTGTCAGTTACAAATATGTAGCTGATGATAAACATATTAAAAGTCGACGGTAGCACAATGTTAAGACTAGTTAATAACAAATGCAATCAAGGGCTTTTAAATTAGACCTTAACCCATTGCACTGAAAATAAACCCTAAGGATCAACACAGATGCTCCATCGTGCTCGAACATGGCTTTTACCGCCACTCACACCTAGTGTAGAAGCGTCAGTACCTGATTAGTGACAGAATAACTGGTTGCCTATGGCGAAAGGCTCTGAAAGTAAATTCAAGAATTGCTACCCAATTGCTTATATTTGCTACATTTCTTAAATAATTGGTAAATTAAATACATACAGAGAAATATTAATATTTTTTTGACCAGCCATTCTGACGTCAGGATGGATGGTTTGCCTCCGTGTTCAGCATGAAGGACGCAGAATTACTAAAAGTTTGCTGTATCAATAATTGCTTACTAATTCTCTTATAAAATCTGGGGTGTGTGACCCATAATATTGTGAACGCCTGCAAGATTTGAACAAGAGAATGTAGTAAATAAATCTGTTGCTTTTCCAAATTATTAGGCAATTCTTCGTACAAATTTGAATGAAAGCTCCTTATATATTTTTGTTACATATTATAATAATATACTTGAGGGCAGTTTTACCGTCCCGACAAAGTTTAGCCGTTAAGCGCGAACTTGTATGACTCAGTTGTAAATATACGTTTGTACCCAACGCACGCTCTTTTATTTATCAGTGGCGACGAGGATAAAACTTTGTTCGGTGCAGAATATTACCAGTTTATCGTGTCGTGGACAATAGTTACAATGTCTGTGGGCAAAATCAAAGAGTTTGAGGTGAAAGCCGGTAACTGGTCAGCATATGTGGAGCGGTTAGAGATGTATTTTGTAGCCAACAAAATAACGGACGATCTGAAGTTACCGACTTTAATCGCGCTAATCGGTGAGCAGACATACGAATTGTTGTCTACATTAGCAAGTCCTAAGAAACCGTCAAGCTTATCATATGCGGTCGCGGTGGATCTACTGCGTGCACATCTGCAACCGATACCGTCAATACTAGCAGAACGATACAGATTTCGCCAAAGACGGCAAGTGGCAGGCGAGTCGATAGCGGACTACGTGGCTGACTTGAAAAAAATGGCTAGATACTGTGAGTTTAAAGCTAACTTAGAAGAAAATCTACGAGATCAATTTGTGTGCGGTCTGCGGAGCGATTTTATTAGACAGAGGCTATTTGCAGAAAACAATCTAGATTATAGCAAAGCAGTACAGTTAGCTAATACCCTGGAAGCAGCCGAGCGGGACGCCGGAGCTGTCGAGGGCTCGCGGAATCAAGATCCGGACCGGGAACTTAGCGAGAAGATACACAAATTAGAAAACAAAAATTGTTCAGCTTGCGGGGGAAACGGACATAGCTCACAAAACTGCAGGTATAAAGATTTTCAATGCAGTTACTGTGGAAAAATGGGTCATTTGCGAAGAGTATGCAGGGAAAAGGTATTCGATCGCCGTATTATATCGGATAGTTCAAATTCGAACGGTGCGCGGGGAAGGTCACGTAGGGGTCGCGCGCTCGGACCGAGCGGCCACAGAGCGGACGGCGGCAAGCAGCGCAGCGGGGCGGCGCCGACGCGCGCCCGCGCCGGCGCCCACGCCGGCGCGGCCCGCAACGCATCCGGTGCGGCGCATTGGCTGCGCGAGCCAGCGGCGGGTGACACCTCCGGAGAGGAACAGCACGCGTCTGATGATGGCGAGGAGGCAATGTACCAGATGTCTTTAGCGAAGTATAGACCGGTGTGTATAAAGATTGTGATAAATAATAAACCCTTAAAAATGGAAGTCGATACAGGGTCAGCGCTATCTTGTATAAGCTATTCTACATACATCAAATTGTTTAAGAATTTACCTTTAAAAACATGTAAGTTAAAATTAAAATTTTACGATGGTTCAGCTATTTATCCGATAGGGTACTTGGAGACTAATGTTGAGTATAATAAAAATGTGAAAAAGTTAGATTTATACGTCATAAATAAGGGTAGCACTAGTTTATTAGGGAGACAGTGGCTGTCTGAATTGTGCATAGAAATACCTAAGCTTAGTAAGTGTATAGAAATACATAATATGGTACCATGTAAAAATAACTTGCTCAGTGATATTGTTGCCAGGCATGAGAATCTATTTGACGGCGCATTGGGCAGTTATACGGGGGAAGAGGCCAAGCTGTGCGTTCGGGATGGAGCGCAGCCTATTTACTGCCGCGCGCGGCCTGTACCGTATGCACTGCTTCCGCGGGTGGATGCAGAGTTGGACGCGATGCTGCGCGCCGGCGTCATCGAGCCGGTCGACCGCTCTGACTGGGCCACGCCGTTGGTTATAGCGAGGAAGGCGGACGGCGGAATACGACTGTGCGCGGATTATAAGGTGACACTGAACAAAGCTTTGTTGGTCGATAGGTACCCGGTTCCAAAAGTAGAAGATTTATTTAGCGGCTTGAGTGGTAATCATTATTTCACCAAACTAGATCTGTCACAAGCTTATAATCAGCTGATTTTAAATGAAGCGTCTAGAAACTACACTGTCATAAATACACATAGAGGACTGTTTAAATACAACCGCCTAGTGTATGGCCTTGCTTCTAGTCCTGGAATTTTTCAAAAAATAATGACAAATCTCTTTAAAAATATTCCGGATGTAGTAGTGTTTTATGATGACATTCTAATAAAAAGTAAATCAAGGGATTTGCATTTAAAAAGCGTAGAACAAGTATTTAGTATTTTGGAAAGGAACGGGTTAAAAATTAAAAAAGAAAAATGTGAGTTCATGACTGACCAGGTAAAATATTTAGGGTTCATAATAGATAAAAAGGGAGTTCGAGTCAACCCAGAAAAGTTAAAACCCATATTAGGTATGCCTCATCCAACCAATATCTCAGAATTAAGATCGTTTTTGGGCATGGTTAATTTCTACGGAAAATTTATAAGCAATTTAAGCACTCATATGACCCCTCTTTATGATTTACTGAAAAAGGGTAAACATTGGGTATGGACAATGTCACACACAAAGGCTTTTAATAAAATTAAAAAGCTTTTGTGTAGTACGGAAGTTTTAACACATTTTGATATGTCGTTGGAGAGCATAGTAACATGCGATGCGAGCTCGCGCGGGCTCGGCGCGGTGCTGGCACAGCGCGCGCCGATCGGCGGCGGCGCCGGCGCCGAGCGAGTAGTGGCGTACGCGTCGCGCGCGCTCACCTCCGCGGAGCGACACTATAGTCAAATTCATAAAGAAGCCCTCGCGATAATATTTGCAATGGATAAATTCCATCAATATTTATTTGGTAGAAAGTTCACTTTACGGACGGATCATAAACCGTTAGTCTCAATCTTCGGACCGCAGTCGGGTATTCCCAACACGGCGGCTAGTCGACTACAAAGATGGGCGATTAAATTATCAGCTTATGACTTCAATATAGAGTACATTCGCACGGACAAGAATACCGCAGATGTTTTATCTAGGTTGATCAGTAGGCATAAGGAAGTGGCTTATAAGGAAGAATTAGACACTCCAGAACAAACATATTTACATTTTGCTTCAGAAGCGTTACTCTTAGACTCCCATAAATTAAAAAAAGAAACGGCTTCAGATAGTTTATTAAGCAGAGTAGTTAGATATATCAATGACGGTTGGCCGGACGATGTCGAAATGAGAGAATTAAAACCATATATCAATAGAAAAAATGAGTTATATATAGAATTAGGTTGTGTAATGTGGGGTCATAGGGTCATTATTCCAAACTCTTGCAGGGATAAAGTGATTACGGAACTTCATGAGGGTCATATGGGGGTAGTAAAAACAAAGGCGCTAGCTCGGAGCTATGTGTGGTGGCCGGGCATAGACGAGGCTGTAGAAGCAGCGTGCCGTGCCTGTACCGTATGCGCCGCAGTATCTGACGCCCCGCCGGCGCACGCACCGCGCGCCTGGCCATGGCCAGACCGCCCATGGACCAGGATACATATAGACTTTTTGGGGCCAATAGTGGGGCAGACGTACCTCATTGTAGTTGCTGCACATTCAAAGTGGATTGAGGCAATTAAAATGAATAGCACTACAGCGACAGCTGTAATAAAGGAGTTGCGGGCAATGTGGGCCAGATTCGGGTTGCCAAAGCAGGTGGTTAGTGATAATGGTCCCCCATTTTTCAGTACCGAGTTCAAACAGTTTTTAAATACCAATGGGATTGAACACATTTTTTCAGCCCCATATCACCCGGCTTCGAATGGGGCGGCCGAAAATGCCGTTGAAATATGTAAACGCAACATAAAAAAAGCGATTAGGTCTAAAACTGATATACACGCTTCTTTGTGTAGATTCCTACTAGCTTATAGAAATACACCACATTATACAACCGGAGAAAGTCCAGCAAAAATGTGCATAGGGCGCAATTTGCGCATGCGTCTAGATTGCTTAAAACCTGATCAGAAAGATTTAGTAAAGGCTCGCCAGAAGCGGGCAGAAATGTCGGCTGGGGGAGCGATTAGACAATTTACGTCGGGTGACAAGGTCTGGTTTAGAGATTATCGTGGACTGGATAAGTGGACGGCAGGGACAATAATAGACAGGACAGGTAGTACGGATTACAAAATCAGATCTATCAATGGAACCAAGGAACATAGACATGTCGACCAACTAAAGCTGAGAGTGTCAAAAGATGTAACTAAGATAGTAAACCTAACACGTAATAATGGTAACAGTCACACTGTACGTGATAGACCTGTAAAACGATTCCGCCCTTCGCTACTGTTCCCCGTAAATAACGAAGAACAGTCCAACGACGCGCCGGTCGGCGACCCGATAGTAGCCGCGGGCGCGGCAACGCATCCAACAGACGTCACTGACGCCGTATTAACGGCAACCCCACCAACGTGTAGCAGGCCCAATGTGCGGGAAATAGATACACATGGCTCGAACAACAATGTGTCTAATGAATCGAGTGATGTTCGCCGCGTACGTAAACCAGTCAGACGATATGGCATAGATGACTGTTACAAGTAAACAATTACAAGTAAAAAAAAAAAAAAAATATGTTTTAGGAATAAGTTGTTTATGTTTTTAGTAATAAGTACAATAGAAATTAAGGGTGGAGGTGTTACATATTATAATAATATACTTGAGGGCAGTTTTACCGTCCCGACAAAGTTTAGCCGTTAAGCGCGAACTTGTATGACTCAGTTGTAAATATACGTTTGTACCCAACGCACGCTCTTTTATTTATCACTTTTAACCTAATGTATGTACGAAGCCCAAACTTAAATTCGTGAAAGTAGCAATTAGTAAGCAATTATTGATACAGCAAACTTTTAGCAATTCTGCGTCCTTCATGCTGAACACGGAAGCAACCATCCATCCTGACGTCAGAATGGCTGGTCAAAAAAATATTCGTATTTCTCTGAATTTATTTTATGTAACAATGTTGAAGAAATGTAGCAAATATAAGTAATTGGATAGCAATTCTTGAATATACTTTCAGAGCCGTTCGCCATAGGCAACCAGCCATTCTGACGCTAACAGCACCTGCGCGTGCAATGTAAAAAGCAGAAACCTTTTTAACACGCGCTTTAACAGGTTACTTGTCCGATGAATCACATATGATATATTACAATCGATTTTCTATTGTGTCTATCATGGGACAGTGCAAGGGTTAACTCAGTGTAATTTTAAAAGTGCTCGAGTATCTTACTGCTCAATCTCAGTTAACCCTAACAGTAGTATTGTAGCCTAGCTGGGGCTTTACAAGATTTACTATTATATAAATGTTTATGTATTAATCTTTTCGCCACGGCCGAATAGAGCAACATAATTTACTGCAATTAAAAATATTTTATAATAAAACACATTTTTACAGATCTTCATTCTGCAAAAAAGGAATACAGTTACTGTCTGAAGAATCTATCGAAATGCCTCTTTACCCTGGGGACTGTGAATTACAACAGGTATACCTATAATTATATAACTTATTTGCTTATTAATACGTTGTAACTTTATAACGTAGTCAGTAACGTGCCGACATTATTTTGTATAACGAAACCTAATATAAACATTATATCTCCAGGACGACGAACTACTAAACGCAACAAGCACTAATCACGAATTCTTAAACAACATTATAAAAGAAAACGTAACGAAAGAGGAGGCACCCTCCATCGACCCTGTCGACAATGAACTGCCCGAGGACACGCCTCAACGTCCCTTCGTCCTCGTCGACACCTACGAGTGGACCGGAGAGGAGAACACGGGCAGAGCGTTTGGCATGACCAACACGAAAACTGCACCTAGCGGCGTTGTGGAAATCGCTGAACCAGTGCTCCGACCTCGGCCGCGTAAGACTCCACGGCAAAGAGCCGACTCCCCAGACGGCCACGAGATATCCGAACCGTTACTGAGAGCGACTCAACCACCGCGAACAACAACACCTTCACCTCTACGAAAAGCCAAAAATTACGACATGTCGACCACCCCCACTTACGAAACCGTCACGTGGGGCGAGAGAGCCGAGAAAGAAGAAGCCGGATTCGTAGTACAATTCCTACCATCCAGACTCGCTTCTTTCATCTCGAGAGCGGAACGGTATGCCAGAGATACACTCCTACCTCTAGTTTCAGCCTATGCGCCGCGCTTGCCAATATTTGGATCTCGAGAAGTGCCAAAACCGACCGCAAGGTTCATACCTACTGAGGACCTTAACATCACCAGTTCCGTACCAGTACCGACACCAACGTTAGAAATGAAGATTGAGACATTAAGAACAGTGGGACCACCTGGACAGAAGAGGGAGTTGGAATCGCCTGAAGATCCAGAAATACCCATGACTACGACCACGACCACACCGCCGCCGACTACGACCACCACGCAAGCGACTACCTCCACGGAGAAAATTAAAGCGTCACCAACTGAGATGTTGAAAATAGTAGCGGCACCATCTGCGTCGACCAGTACTGCGTTGCCTCCTGTAGCGTTACGAAGCGAAGGAGAGAAAATTGTAATAGTGTACCCAAGCAACGCGAGGGACGAGCGAAAAATTCGGTCACATTCGTATCCTGAGGAGCTGCAGTTCGAGGCGCTGTACCAACACGCGGGACAAGCCGGTCTGAGAGTGGACTTGCCCACGTTCACTCCGCCGACGACCACCCTGGCTCCCAGCACCACGTCACAACCCAAGGCCGAGGCTCGGTACATCCCTGTGGGATACCCAAAATCGGACAAAACATCTAATTCCCAAGAAACGTAGCGATTGATCATTGAGACTGTATAATAACATGAATGTTTAATATTTTACACTTGTAAATAGCGTTGTATGACTTACAACAAGTTAGGATTTTTGTATATACTATGTTTTGTTATATTATTAGACAAGTTAAAGACATTCCTTAATAGTTAATTTATAAAGTTCTGAGTGAAGAACACATTGTTGTTTTGCCCTGTTGTTGAATATTGAAAATGCCTTGAATGAAATTAATGTTGTGTAAATACATTTAGATCTAACATAGAAATAAGATACATTTTTTATAAAATAAAACCTTATTTATTATACAATTCCAGTTTTCTTTAGTGAAACTTCTGTAGTAATATTCGGTGGTAAGCTTGGAACCAAACTAAAACAAATTCTCTGACCATAGAAAAACAGCACATCACTCTAGTGCAACATTAAAAAGAAAATAAAGTTACTGTACTCGATTCAATAAACTTACTCATTACAACTATCAAATAATAAAAATATCACATGAATTGTGTCAAACTAAAAATAATGGAAAATGTAGTTTCGGAGTGTCTCGCTGGAAGTACTCAATACCGTCGAGTGCATATAACAAACAGATCGCACGGCAGGTGGAGTGGATGGTTAGCAACCACCGGAACTTAACTAAAATGTACATGTGTCCGCACCGCGCCGTGGGCGGGCGCGTTGGGTGCGTGCGGAGTCTACTTCATGAACTTGTCGGAGTGCTGCGTGAGTATGCGCGCGGAGGACTTGGCGTCGAGGAAGAGCGCGTGCACGGCGCCCACGTGCGCCGGCGCGATGCGCGCCGCGCCCTCCGCGCGCGCCGTCAGCGCCGCCGGCGTCAGCAGCTGCGCCGCGTACCTGCGCATCGCCGACGGGGTTACTAGCCGCTACACAACACATCTTATAATCATATACCAATGTTCGATAAGCCTTAGCTAGACCTTTATTGGTCGTGACTAATTACGCTAACGCGACTATGACTGACGACAGATGTGAGAGTCAGTTGCGGAGAACTCGACAACGGCATTATATTTTTTCATAATATAAAGTATTATCCATTGAAATTAAACTGCTATATACGGATTTTATCGCGTTGTTTATTTGACACTTTATTACAAAATTTTGAAAATTGTTACAGAATTAGTAAAGTTTAATAGTAGTGTAGTGTAACAATTTTCAAAATTTTGTAATAAAGTGTCAAATAAACAACGCGATAAAATCCGTATATGGCAGTTTAATTTCAATGAATAATATTCGCGTAAATAGAAGACAATATTATATAAAGTATTATCGTGAAAGACGCATCGCACCCACGACAGATGGTCGTGCGCACGTGTCATTTACATATTTTTGGTGACACATGACAGTGCATTTTTATAAATATTGAAGGCACTAACACAATTATACTAATAATAATAATAACAATAATAAAATAAATGAAATAATAATAATGTTATTTTTATTTTATTAATAATAATTTACTTATTTCTCTCTCACACAGAATGGTCACAAAAATCAGGTCTTAAACTAAGTTTTACATGATCGAGTAGGTGAGTCTGTGTTAGAAACTGGTATCTGCACTAGGAGAACCTGTATGACAGATTACCAGCCTCACCTAACTCTAGATAAGCCGAAGCTCGAGTAAGTGCAACCACGTTGATTGGTATTCAGAAGTGAGAGATGTATAAAGAGAGACTTAATAAAAACATAATTCTAATCATGTTATAATGTGGTGAGTATGTATGCTTGTGTGTGCGTGAGCGTGTGTATATGATGTTAGTGTAGATATGTGTATGTGCGTGAGTGTGTGTATGTGTGAGTCTATGTGTGGGTGTATACGTGTGGGTGCGTGTGTGTGTGCGTGTGGGTGTGTGTAGATGAGAGTGCGTGTGTGTATGTGCTCTGTGTGCTAACCCTACGACATTGCAATATAATTATCTTGGGATCAAAGACAGCTGGTAAGCTAATAACTCTGTTAGCAGTGTAAGATTTTTAGGTAGGAACAAGTACTAAACTTTCCGTTTCCTCGTAGCTAAGGGATTTTAGCCAAAAAGTTGTGATCTTTTTACAAAGGTGTTTGGGTAGTAAATAGATGAGTAATTTCTCACTCGGCTTATTATTCAGGAATCTACCCAGGAATCCAAAAAATCTACCAGAAAATGCAGTTGACCAATGGCCACCAAGCAATGGGCCAACTTTGTATTGTAGCCGTTTTTTAGGACGCAGAGGGTCATAATGGAGAAGGGAATGCTGTCTTAATATAATATTTAGGATAAACAATTGACGCACCGTCACACCGGACATGAGATAGTTGGTACAGATCCTTAGTATGGTATAGGAAAGGCAAAGAATGGCATACCTTAAGGACCGCTTTTGTGCTCTTTCTACCTTTATCAGTTTAGTTTTACAGGCACCACCCCATACTGAGATACAGTATGACAATACGGGTTGACAAAGAGACGTATATATCATTTTAATTACTTTTTTATCGGCTATGTGACGCAATCTTTTAAAGATGGATATTAATTTCCGTGTTCTGGACGTAAGGAGATCTAGGTGGTAATTGAAGATCGGAATGCAGTCTAGTATAACACCGAGATACTTGATATGAGACGTACATTCCAGGTGTTCACAAGAGCAGGAATCATAGGCTAGACAGGTGTGGGCAGTGATTGAGTAGTTTTCAAGTATGATAGATGAAACTGTTTTTATTGCGAAAGGCATATATTATGTTTTTGTCACATTAAGTGTCAGGCCATGCCTGCTGAGTCATGAGCATACTGTATCAAAACCCGTTTGTGCAAGAGCGTATGACTCATCCCACGTATCCCCATGAAAGACCAGAGAAATGTCGTCGGGGAATACTATTTTGCCATTTTGTAGTTGAGGCTTACACAGATCATTAATAAACGCAACAAAAAGTGTAGGACCTAGTACGCTGCCCTGCGGTACGCCAACAGTTATAGGTAGACCATCGCTAACTACATCACCGACTCTTACTCTTTGGTACCTATCGGCTAGGTAGTCAGTAAGTAATTTATGTTGTATGTCCCGGATACCTAACCAATCTAGCTTGTCCAACAAGAGTGGGACAGAGACCGTGTCAAATGCCTTAGCTAAGTCCATGAATATTGTAATTACTCTTTTCTTTGTCGCAAGTTTGGAGACGATGTCAATTAAGTCATGTACAGCATCATCTGTTGATTTGCCAGATCTGAATCCAAATTAAGCATTAGATAATAGATTTTTTGTTTCAAGGTAGTTTGTTAGTCGTTTATTAAGTAGTTTTCTGCTAATTTAGATATAGTGGGGAGAATAGAGATAGGCCTATAGTTGTTGACACAGGCTCTGTCACCACTCTTATAGATAGGAACTACTTCGGCAAGCTTGAATTCCTTAGGAAAGACTCCCGTACTAAACATAAGATTATAATAATAACTTTTAAACTTTCGCGTAGCATGATATAAATAATATGTAACGGGTATTAACGTCTTATACGTTTGTACGGGTATTAATCAGTCAACTTGTGACCACGGCCGGTGAAACCTGGTCGAAACGTCAAGCATAAAAAAGGTAAACATTATGCATGATCGCGGTAATACCCGTTATAATTACTACATTGTATAATACGTTGGGGTACTTAAAAAAATATTGAACGGCCACAGCAATAAGACTTATTGACGTATATAAAAACATATAATCATGATTACCTTAGAGTACTATTAGCGCCGATTTCAGATAGCTCCGCCAGGGCTTCTTCATCGATTGCAATGCCCTCTGTCGCCGCACGCAGTTTTAATATCTACAAACATTACACATTTGTGATGTAATTTCGATCTATGTACGGACCAAATAAGTTCTCCACGTGAGTGATAAGACAATAGAGTAGATATATTTAATATAGTAAAGTCCGTTCCACCGCAATAAATCAGAACAACTATTGCACGAAAATATAATATGTTGTAACTCCAATAAGTTACCAATACCAATCATATAAATAAAGCAACCACTAATACCAATGTATAAGCTAGAAATGTTGTCCTGTATAAATTAAATAGTTACCTGTAAAAGCTCAGCCTTGTTATAGGGCAATGTGCGTATGATCAACAATCTATCCAAAAGATCCAAGGGAATACCGTGCGGCGAAATGATGTCTTCTGTACCTCTGAAATAACAGACAAATACAATTAATAATTTACAGTTAAAGGCCTTAACTGGCCGGCTGATTAAATATCACTGCTCACTCTAAAGTTTATCACATGACCATATCCGTACATAATTATTAATACGCGACAGACATTGGTATTATTTTTCGTATGTATTCGATTAACAATCGGTTTCCTTTGCTGATAAAAGATTCTACGAGTAAGGTGCGAGCACCTAACTGAATACTGTGGATTATTATTATTCCATTTCGTTAATGTCGACCTCTCGATATCTTAACCTGAGTGGGTGGTGCCGGCAAAGAAATAATGACGAAAGTATTTTTGTCAATACTAACCAGGTTAGCCTCACTGTAGTGCTTAAAGCATCCATGATATGATCGTAAGGCACAGTCGGTGGAGTTCTTTAGTGTATTTATAAGTTTGAGCAAATTTATATACATAATTACCTGATTTGACAACGGCCCCTATTTGTAGCAAATATCACTATGGGGGCAATAGCTGATTCTAGGGCACGGTGTAGGTATGTGAATGTCTCTATATCTAACATATGTACCTGCAAAATAATAATATATAGAATATAGCGCTTTAACATATAAACACAAATTAGAAAGAAAATAGTTGCAATACCAACAATTTATTTCTAGTATTTCGAAGCCGTATTTTAGTTTAGTATATGAAACCTAGACATAAGATCGACGACACTAGTAGCTGATAACAAATGCTGGATCGATGTATCCAGCACAGCTTAAACCTTCTGCAGCATGAAGAGCCTACTTTAACAGAACCTCAATGCTCCAGAAGATCCCAAACAAACATCCTTTTATTGATACTTGTTAGCCTGCAGGGATTTCCACAGCTCCTTAAGACTGCGCAGAGCGAAATGTGCCAAAACAGGCGGATCACAGTTAAGTGAATAAAATCAACACTTTTTGTTTAATACAAATATAAAATACACATTTACCGTGTAAAAACTTAAAATAATTAATATTTTCGCCTACAAAATTACGTAAATTTGCAGCTTATGCAAAAACGTAAGTTCGTGTTACGTGATTTTTAGATTATAACAGTAGAAATCTATCCTATTTTACAGCTTAAACGAAACATAAATAGTTATATTGCAATTTGTCCGTCCCAAATATTTAAGTTATTGGTTGACAATAAAGATACATATTTATCAAAAAAGCACTTCAAATCCTCCATACAATTTTACTATGGCGGCCGCGCGCCGATTTAAATATGCGCCGCACGAGGCACGAGCTCTGTCATTATCTGTCTTACGCTCGGCGCAGTCTTAAAATGGCGCCATGCTGTCAAAATAGATCAGCTGTCTATATTATATTAAGGACGATGTAGACATTGAAAGGGAGAGTAGAGCTCTAGCGGTGCGGAGTAATATGTTGGTTCGTAGATTTGCCCGGTGTACAGGCCTAGTTAAAATTACACTCTTTCAGGCTTACTGCCAGAGTCTGTACACGGGTAATCTATGGGTCAATTGTACTAAGAGATCGCTGGACGCCCTACGCATCCAATATAATAATGTTTTCAGGATGTTGCTGGGATTGTCTCGTTACTGCAGTGCGTCGGAAATGTTCGCGCAAGTACGAACGGACGGCTTTTACGCAATTGTGCGCAAAAAAACAGCCTCACTACTGAGGAGAGTGAGAGACAGTCCTAACAGCATCCTGAGAACTGTTGCTGAGAATTTCCATTCTCCACTTTTAAAAAAGTTTGTCTCTAGGTTAATTTATACTAACACTAGGAAATAAGTTAAATTGTATTACTAACAGTCTATGGATTCATTAGTCCGAAATAAAGCAATATTTTTATTATATCTCTTGTGCTGATTGATGTTCTCTAGAATACGGCAACAACATGACATAAAAATATATAGATATAGAATGATTATTGTATTACGATTTCTGCTTCTAAATATTTCTCAGTCTTATAATATATTTTATATTTGATTTTTAATTACTTACCTCGTCAATAAACAGTACTCCAGGTACTAATTCAGCTATACCTTGGTCTATGTATTTATTTACTACTTTGTTAATTTCTTTCCTCAATTTATCTGGAACAAACAAAAGCAATATGTAACTTAATTGTATGGTGCAAGAATAGAGCTGTTCAAATGTTCGAAGCAATGTTAACCTATTTATTTCCGGATATCCTGAAGCGCAATTTTATTATGATTAATACTTCATATAATAATTGGCTAACAGCTATAGAGAATCTTTTGAAACATTTTATTATTTAATACATTTTTAATTTAGATTAGGTATAATTAATGTTTTAAAATAAAAAGTTATATATAGTAAATTAAAAAGTTGCATGTTCGTTAAGCGACAAAACATATCTGGCCCGGCCCTATTTTAACTAATTTCCATTTTTATGTACCTGCATTTAATTAAAATAAATTCAGGATTCATTAATAATTAAATTATACAGGATATTAAATGAAGGGGTTAGACTTATTAGTTATTACCAGGGGTCGGAATAGGTAGAGTTTTTAAGTACCAAATGACGTAAAACTACCTACGAAATCTTAACATAGATATGCCTCTTAAACCCGGAATTGGAGATTAATAAAAATTGTTTTCTCAAACTTCCGGGATTGATATTATTGTCTTATAAAACTCTTTTTCCTGTGTTAAACACAAACTAAGTAGCGTTACACGTAACATGCCGGCAAAAGGCGCTTGACGGAATTTTAGTACTCGCCGCCTGGCGGCTTGATAGAGTTTAATTATTTTCATTCAGATGACATATAGCATTTTAAGTAAATAGGTCGGTTACCCGTAATCTCAGTCTTCTTTGGTTTCATGAGCTGTCCCATCATGGACATGATGTCGTGTCCGCCCTGCGGCTTCGCATTAGCGCAGTCCAAGTCATGCAGCGTCACATCCTGTACTACTTCTTTCTTTTTGTGTACGTCGCCTTTTGGCAATGGAACATATTCTTCAGCCTTAAAAAGTGTAATAGCACAAACAAATAAAATAAACATTTTTTTTAAATAGTTGTTGTATGTATTTATTCAGATAATTCAAATTTTAAAATTATAATATGTAAGTTATGGCTCCTGTTCACAATGCAGGTAACAAGAAAAGTAAATGTGTTTTCTGTATAAACATAACTCAACACAAAATTAATATAACAAGAAGTTTGTATTGACCTTTATAGCATTCAAAATTGCTCTTAAGTTTTGTTTATAACTGTTTAGGGATACCTATACTAATTGCATGTAGTCTAAAGTTTACAGAGCTGGTCAAATTGCCACCTTCTTGCTACACCATTGGCAAATGTACCCTAAGATTGATGCAAAATGTACTTGCAAGGTAAATGTAAACTATAGTGTACTCCAATCCATTCTGATGAAAATGTATACAAAACAAATTGATGTTAAATTTGTTACATTTATCACATAATTACTTACTAAATGGAATAAGTAACACATTTATCCATATTTTCAACGTTTTCGCATGATATCTTAGTGTATTTCAAAGCAATTGGCGTTTGATTAATAAATTTAGATTTATCAAATCAAATAATTATATTTGATTTGAAAAATCATAGACGAAAAGTGAGGTTATTTGCCAGATGAAAAAATATCTATAATTTATGATTGCATAAGGCTGTACGACAAAAAAAATTATTTCAGTAGTAAAATTTTTAGTAATTGATTAGTTAATCGAAATTTGTTCAACAAATAGAAAGTTAAAATTAATTTTCACGGTAATAAAATACACGATATTTAGAGGGATTTAAAATTTGAATTAATTTGACAATTACTGGCATTAAAGACCTACTAACTACACAAGATTTAGACATAGAGCGGAAGTTAAAAAAATATGCGGCTGGAAACTGCAACTCATGGTGTTAAGCAGCAGCAAAAACAATTTATAAAATATAGAAATTAAAATATATTTTGACCATTATAAAAAATATTATCCTGGCCATCAAGAAAACTGCCATTTTGTTGACTTTTAATTGCTTTCCATTTGCCATTTTGTTGATTCTTTCATGTGGTAAATTATTTTTACATTTATTTATTATTATTACATTGTTTATTATTATTACATTGTAAAATTATGTAACCTGCAAATGTTTTTTTACTGCATATCTACTATATTCTGTTTGCTCAACTGCGGACATTAAATGATGGGTACAATTATGGCACAGTAAGATAATATAATTGTAGCAGTGTCTTATGTCATTTCTAACTCTTTCGCTGCATCAAATCGAATGATTCGATTAGGTAATTAGTTGATCTTCAATTGACACTACAATTGGACATCACTAAAATGTCTATGGTCATGTCAATGAACCGTTTGTGTACTTTTTTATTTTATTGGATTGGAATTGACTATAGCAATATTATACTTTGTTATCATTTGAAATTGTTGTTATCAGAATAGAAATGCTTTGCAGAGCAGCAAATGGTAGCATTGTTTTTTTATGAGTTGTTATTATTATATTATTATGAGTTGCGATGTAATAATCAAATTGTAATTACTTCAAGATCAAACTCAGTAGCAAATGTATCACTCCTGCCCTGTCGTTTAACAGCTCCAGAGTTGGCTTCTATGTAGATAACATCACCAACTTCTACTTTCTCCTTCTGCAGAGACTCATAGATGGTGGGATCCAGCTTCAATTGTTTTGTACCTTTGGCAGTCTTCAGACCAATTATTACATGAGATACTGTCTTGCCATAACCTGTAGATCAAAATAATTAACATTAAATTTAAATGGTTACTCAGTAATCAAATATCAACAGTAATTGTAAAAAAAAATAACTCTTTCTCTGGTTTACATTCTTAATTTAAACTTTTTATGCTCCTTTTCCACATAAACTTTTAACTATGCCATATCTCACACTCCTCTGTCTGCTCAATCTGCTTAAAAAGGGATACAATGTTTTGTCATCACATATTAAAATTCACTGTAATAATATGGGTATGGACCAGCCTATACCCATATTATTGATTCATTACCAAGGTAGGGCAAAAGTTATTTAATGGTTATCTAAAAATTTTAAAATGCCCAGACTCATTGCTTTTTTATTCTGTCTGGATTCTGGCTAATTGATGTGTCAAAAGTAATCATGAAGACAACTTCTTCATAACTATGCATGTAATAGTTTCAAGCGAAGTCATATCTGCTCCAAAAGTATGAAATAATACACAAATTGTTACCTCCAGCAGGATTTTCAGTTTCAACTGGAGTGAGTTCAGTGACCTCTCCTTCATACACTTCCTTGGTCTCTCGAATACGAAGACCAATAGCGCGCCGGAAATTCTCCATCAACACTTCAGTTTTCTTGATCTCAGTACTGTACACTTCACTGCCAACCATGGGGCAAAATGGGACCTGATGACAAAAGCAAGCAAGTCACTTTAAAACAGATGACTCCATATTTATTTAAATGATATTCCGTTAGTGGTGCAGTGGTAGTGAATGCAACTGCTGCTATGGCATCTTAAACTATAGTGAAATTAGGATGTAATACACTTCTGCCTGCCAGGGGTTTAACGTAAGAATGAACCTATGAATGTAAGTATGAAACTAAGACTATGAATGTAAGTATAAAACTAAGTCTTGACAAGCTAATCTTTTGTGGTATGTAAATTTTTTCTGTCTTCCACTGTTAACAAGAGCAATGAAATTTATTTTCCAAGTCCTTCTATGCTTCTAAATAAATTCAATGGAATTTCCAAGTTTAACTTAAACTCATTGATTTCCATGGTTCATTGCTGAACCAGGTGTTACAGCAATGGGAGTACAGATGGAGTTGAAATAATTTTTAAAAGATCTTCTCTGTCTCTCTCTTTAGCACAATTGATAGAAAAGTTATACAATCTATGAGTGATCTCACGCTGGTAGAGCTACATGTATTAACTGTTCTATATGTATAAACTGTTAGTTTAAGGTTAAAGGGTACCAGCTACTTTGGCCACATTCATTATTTTCTTATACCTCAGGGTGCTGATAACTAGAGATGTCTATCTTATTGTTCTTGCATTACATATATGTTTGTTTCTTTAATCTATTGAGTTGCAGCATCACTCTGGTGGCCAGACACTATAGGTTTATAATTATGTCTGGCATTCCAAGACTTAACAGGCCAAAGACAAACCTTTTTACAACAAAGGCACTAGACTACTTTCCTAATTTTTTAAAGGTTGTTACTCACTTTGGTACCGAGTTCCTGAGCAATTGCTAAAGCAATAGCAGTTTTCCCTGTGCCTGGTGGACCAGCCAGTAATAAAGCACGTCCAGCCATCTTCTTGCTCCTGATCATGTCTACGACTATTCCAGCGGCCTGAAAACATAATCCGATTAGACTTGCATCTAACAAGCAATGACTTTATCTCTAATGTTGTTATTTTGTAAGTCATCAGGAGGGGATACTCAAAAGTTAATAAATGGTCGATTGTGTGTTTGACCATCATACTAATAATTTCAAAAAATGTTCGCTGCATTTTATTGAACTAACACTCCATGGTAACCAAAAAACATAACCTCAAAGTTAGATCGATATCGTAAATTTATTCAAATCCTTGTATTAGGATTATCTTGCGAAATGTTGGCTACAGTATACTATTTACGATAAAATAGACTAAAATACAAAACTTACCTCTCTGGCAGATTCCTGGCCCACGAGACCGGCTGCCATTTGGATGGGTACTCCATTTTCATCCAACCCCAAACCTTTTATGTGAGTGTGTGCCGATATTCTTTGTGTTTTAGCCGTACTTTTTACTTCCTCAATCTTCATTTTAGTATATTTCTGATTATATTAACTACAAAGTGAATTGAAATAAAGATCACACTGTTTATCAGTACCACAACAAACTATAATAAGCGAAGAATGAATGGATGAATAGGAATACATCAATGAAACAAAAAACTGACATTGAATGAATGACTATTCATATTCTTCAACAAATTGAATGAAAGGCAAATAAGTGTTGTAAGTTTAGTATTGTACATGACCGTCAAATCAGCAAAAAGGTTCCGTACAAATTGTAGTGAATTTGTTTGACTTGGACACTTCTTGTAACACTTGTTGCTAATAAATAAATATAATTATATTAGAATATCATAATGTATTCCAATATAAATTTATAAATTATAACAAAATAATTAGATTTATAATTACATTGATTTCGCGTTTCTGTTAATTTTGTATGCGTATTCATACCTACCAAAAGAAGATACACTGCCGTTTCTTTTTAAATTTAGTAAAACCGTGTGTAGTAATTTAATATAATTATTTAATACAATTTAAATGGTGACCATATAATTTCAACGAAACGACATGGTGACTTGGCTTTTGGGTACTGCTGGTAGTAGTAGTATTAGTGGTGCTAAATCATTTTTGTGAGAGATATAATTTAAGTAGCGGCATGCTAAGAATAATAATAATATTCTATCACATACACACAACACCATCTAGCCCAAACTAAGCAAAGCTTGTACTATGGGTACTAGACAATGGATAAACATACTTACATATATACTTTTTTTTTGTAAATACCTACATATTATACATAGAGACACCCAGACCAAGACAAACATTCATGTTCATGCACACAAAATGTTTGACTTGTGCGGGATCGAACCCGCGACCTCAGGCGTGGCAGTCGGTTACACTAACCACTACACCATCGAGGTCGTCGAGAATACCGTATGCAAAGCACCTAATATTAAACTAGCTTGTTGTAGTCACATCTTACTTCAGTTCTAAATAAACAGCAGCTAGAACGTGTCTTCAAAGGCTACAGAAGGAACCCATATAGATACAAATTATAAAACACGAATAAGTATGAATGAATCAAGAACGAATGACCGATTATGTTACAACCCATGTTCACAGATAACAAATCTAATAAAAGTAAATAAAGTTTCGGTATATCGAATATCCTGATTTAGTAGAAAATGTTCTTTAGTTAAACAACATAGTACACAATATAAACGTCTATCGGTCACTTTTTGTTAAATCCAACCTATGTGAAGAATTTGAACCAATAATTTACGGTTCATTTCAATATTTGAAGTATTGCAAATTACGGCTACTTTTTGGTTATTTTGTTGTTTGGGAGACGAGGTGTCAGCATTTAAAAATACCTAACATTCTATTATAAAAATATTTTCAATAAAAGACTTTTATAATAAAAAAGTTATGATAGAAAAATTCTGAGTCGTATGTACTTACTAGATCTAGATTGTATAACTTACTAGCTGTCCCGACAGACGTTGTGCAGTACACACAAAAAAAATAAAAATACTAAACCATTCTCGAATCCACTTGAACGCACACAAAAAAATTCATCAAAATCGGTCCAGCCGTTTAGGAGGAGTTTAATTACAAACACACGCATAGAAGATTTATATATATAAAGATTAGATTGTTTATTGTATGCTCGTTGAATATAACTATTTAAATTATTGATTTCGATTATTATTAAATTGGAAACCAAAAATATACCGGGTATGAGAATATGCGCAGTACCCTATAACACACACATAGTAGTACATAATGTCTGTGGCTACTTTCTTATTATGTATGTGCCTAGTACATACCATATTAGTATTCGATCCTGTGTATCGATACCACAGACATTAGATACCATATTATTATAAGTAGATACTAGGCATAGAACATTTTATAAGTAGCATGCGAAAAATCATATGATTTGATTTTTCATACGTAGCGCATGCTACTTTCGTTCACAATGCCTGCTAAAATCGTATCATATGATATTACGTTGTCACGGCAACCGAAATCACAGACACAGCTAGCGAGAATGAAACCGCGCGAAGGAGCGAAGCAGCGTATTTAGATGCCAAAAAGGGGTAGCTATATTTTGTTGATTGATTAATAAATTGTGCATCGCTGATTAACCGACCGCGCGGCCGGCTCGCGCTGTTGTGACGTATTTATAATTCACTGGTGTACTTTGAACTCAAGAAATGCTCTTTAAATTAATCGACGTAAGGTTTCAATCTTCTTAATATTATTTTTAACAGTTCGCGGAATCATTATAGTCTATCGTTTATGAAAAATGAAATTTTACTTGCGATTGATCGTGCTCAGGTGCGAACGTTTATAGGGTGTAACAGAAAGGTGTGATCATATTTTAGGGTCGCTATGTATATCTGATAAATAACCTATGTGCCCTAACCCCATATTAAAATATCGAATTTTAAATTGTATGACAATTTCAATCATTTTATTTATTTGTTATTTAAATATCGATACAAAACGAGTTACATCATTATCATTTTTATCATTTTAACTTAAGGTAAATGATTCTTGGTTTAAGAAAATTGGCCAGCCTCCAAATCAATTGTGCGATACAAGAAATACCGTATTGTTTGTCTCTTTTGTTTTTTCACACATTCACGCTAACACATTCGCCGTGACGTCAACGCTAACGGCGTCGCGTCGGCGTCTTTTGTATCACCACACAATTTTTAGCCAACACTTTTCATGATTATTCATTTTTATAAACATGTTCTTTTTAAATTATTCATACAGCCAGTTTTCAAATATTCCACTTTGTTCATTGATGCGTAGTTGTGTCCGTTGCATCATCTCCCCATTTAGATTTCACAACATTTGTGGGGTCACCGATCTATGTTAGAACGACCAGCTGTATTGTAAACAATTATTTGAATAGACCGTAACACTATGGATACTGTTACCTATTGTTATTGTCGAGTTTAGGGTCTGAAACAATACACGTGCATGCAGTATAGTGTTGTTTACGTATCGATTAGAATATGCTGATATATTTGATAAGTCGATAAAAAAGAAATTTCAATATCTTCGTGAAAATAATGTATACAAATTTAATTCTCGCGGTTTTTCATTGTACATGGGCTATATTATGTGACCCTTAAATATGACCTCACCTTTCTGTTACACCCTGTATAAACTGTTTTAAAAAAATCGTCATCGTCAATTGCGAACTTAGTTTTCTATTCATTAATTTTCATATATGATTTTTGGTAGCAAAAGCAACACTTGTGAATTTGCAAATTTGCAACACTGGTTTTAAAAATCATTAAAAACTGAAATTTCACATGTGAAATCACTGTGGACAAAAATAATTATTTCATCTAATGAAAATGAATTAAAAGTAGCAATCATTAAAATCATTTCCATGCCTAGTACCTATATGCGATACTTTTCGCGGATTGCTCAAACTGACATAAAAAATTGACATGACATGACATGACAGCCATTGGACGTGAATTATTATTTCTTACGTTTGTCTCTCAAAATATTTATATTTAATAATATTTACACACATATTTTCGTGATTATGTTCAAAAAGGGAACTCCGTCTATATAGCATATTTAGTGTCACATAAGTCTAAACGATGTGGTAATAATAGGTTGTGTATAAAGTTTTGTATTGTGCGCGAACCAAGGGGGGCTGAAATGGAGTATACCGCACAGAATTTAGAATATGCTGTTTCCGTGTTCTACAATGGAGAACAGTCTGATAGAGCGAAGGCTCATGCGTGGCTCACAGCCGCTCAAAGGGTACCTGAAGCATGGAATTTTGTCTGGGAGTTACTTCAACCAACCAAGGTATAATACGTGGAGATTTTATAACTATATACTTATTAACAGAGAACTACAGTATAAATTGCTTGGCAAAAATATAGTTATCCATCGATACGGCCATTGTTATAGTTAAAATCGCCATTTGATTTGTCGTTTTTCACCATACAAATAAATAAAGTGATATGACATGTAGTTTTCAATAAAATTTATACCACATGCTATACAAAGTATTATATCCCACGTGAAGATGTCTGTCTTGTTTAGTTATTTTATATAATTGCTGTACTCATTTTGCAGAATACTGAGGTCCAGTTCTATGCGGCAACAACTCTGCATACAAAGATTCTCCGCTGTTGGAATGAGGTGCCTCCAGAGAGCTATGATGAATTAAGAGATAAAATATTGCAAGCAGTATTTGCTTATTCCAAAGGACCCAAAATTGTTACCAATAGACTATGCATCAGTGTAAGTTTAAACATTTAGTACTACTATTTGTAAAAGTAGTTGTGATAATACTATTCTTGTTGTAATTTTGCTGTAAAATTTTTCGACTTTTGTTGTAAACAAGTTATTGCATGAAATATATAATAATAAGAAAACAATAAGTATGACAATAACACCTTGCTTGACATCTTGCAAAGCTCTTTGCCAAAATCTACTTAACCTGCCCTTTGATAGAGGCTTGCATATGAGCTGCTACATTTGTACTGTGTATTTGTTACCGGCTCAGATATAAGCCACCAAGTGTGTGCCACTTTAAATCTTATCATTTACTAACCTAAATTCTTAAAACTGATTGTTTATTGGATATTAATGTATTTGTTTTTGTAAAGGACACATCATAATGTATTACGAAAATATAAATACGATAGGTTAAGCAGTAGGTCAAAATAAGCAGGATTCATTAGAGAGACACAGTCGACTCTCTATAATTTGACACTCGTTAATTTAAATCTATAGATAATTAGAAAAAAAATCCAGACCCTTGAAAAATACTCGATAAATTGAATAAAATCAATGTTAATTGGTCCCCTCAGTAATTTGAAATTGAAGGAATAGTATCTTGCTCACCAACATGTGATAATTTGAAGTCTGGGTTTCCCTACTCTCTATAATTTGAAGTTTTTATCATGCACAGACCTGTCATTTGTTTACATACATGTACAGACATGTCGATTGTTTACATAAATGTATTTAATTGTTAAAATTAATTGTTTAAATAAATCATGAATTTTGATCAGACTCTTATTTACTTGAGTCCACCCTTCCCCTTGTGGTTATTTAAACGCTTGTTATTTTGAAGTCTTGGTAATTTGAAATTTATCTCTGGTCCCTTGAGTTTCAAATTATCAACTGTAAGTCAACTGTAATTAGTATTAGGTATAGATAACCAAATTTACATATATATGTATATATATGTATATTATTAATTATTATTATTATATACTCTTTTTTGTACATTGTTACATATTTAATATTGTAAATTTTATAAGATATTTGTTGTATGACTAAACGCAATTTCTTAATGACAACTTTGATGATTTAATAAATCTAAATTGAATTTCTTCTTGTCTATGTGTATTTTCTCACTGTACTATATGGTTATTATCATAAAATATAATTAAAATTTTGTTTTAGTTAGCAGCATTTATTCTTCAACAAGGCACAGGAGATTTGGCAACAATATTGAGACCACTGTCAAGTGTGGAAAACACATCACTATTATTAGAAGTTCTTACTGTCATCCCGGAAGAGGTAAGAACATTTGATTGTAAAATGTCTATGGTGATAGTAAAAATCATTTATTTAAACCCACACATTGTCACTGCCAATGTGCTGTGATCACATTCCATGTGGTCACATGGAATTTGTATACATGTGATCAATAAAATACATAATAATGTCCTTTATAAGATATTGTAAAGTAAAATTTGAGAAGTATAGAGCTTATCTTGTAACAAGAAACAGATACCATTTTAAAAGGCCAAATATAAAGTATTATTTAGTAGGTACAATTTATATAATACTATCATAATAATTATTGATAATTTATTAATACTATGTTCATAGAGTTATTATAATAAGAAATTAGCTTCACACTTTCTTATGTGGAATATGCAAACATGTATGTAATAAATTCTTTAAATATTATATAATTTGATCTGTGCATAATTATTTTGTTGACAGTACAACAGTATGACAATGGGCTCGGCTCTACGCACTAAGAATCGGATAGCTATGCAGAAAGCATGTCCTGCAGTTTTAGAAGATATGCTCAGACATTTGCAGTCTGTGTACAGGTCAGTATTCAGCCTATGAAGTTATTGAATAAGGTTTGGAATGTAGCCATGAGACTATTAACAATCATATAATTAATATAAAATGTGATTATTATATTCTTATTATTGTTAATGAACTCTATAACATTTAATCATAATTTAGTAGGTATTTTCATTGTTATGAATTGTGTGACTATTATCTTTGCTTACATGAGAAATATTATTATTTTAAATGATAACAATTACAAACAACCCTTGATCATGAAGAAATGCAAGTCTAAAAGTGGAATATTGTATTATTGGATATAGAATATATAGGATTTACATATTTGTTTTACCTATTATACAGGTTCCTTTAACCTACATCTGTACATGATTGACATTCAATGAAAGAGATTTTATTGTTCTTTTCCTTTTTAAAAGACATTTCCCACACTAGGATTAATTCTTGTTTCGCGGGGAACTTTACAAACAATCAAACAATGGACACATGAACATCCAGACTTGAAACAACCATTTGTCGATTACACTTATTTTTGTCCCTTGTGGGAATGGAACCCGCAACAGTCGGCGCAGTGGCAGTGGCGAGGCGATCACTTAAACTATTACGGCATCCGTGCAGTTAGTCAAGTAACTACACAATCCGTGCTATATTTATTTAAAAAATACGTATTACTAGCTGGCCTGGCAAACGTTGTTCTGCCATATAAATTCATTCGATAGGGACACCCTAATCACCTAGGGATATGATATATACTTTACGACCTATTCCCATACCTACCCAAAAAATTTCATTAATATCGGTGAAGCCGTTTCGGAGGAGTGCGGCCACAAACACCGTGACACGAGATTTTTATATAAATAGATTATTGGTTGTTGTAGTGATCACTACTGTAAAGAGGCTCCGTCGGAGCAGACAGTGCAGTCGTGGGTGACGGCGGCGACGTGTGCCGGCAGCTGGCTCACGCTGGGCGGGGAGGACGCGGCCGAGCACCCCGGCGGCTCGCTCACCGACAGGATGCCGCTGTGCCGCGCTCTGCTAGCTGTCGTGCAACTTTTATACACGTAAGATATACACATTACGTGTAGTCTTTATTATATTGTTCGTCTAACTTACGTAAGACGTGCAATAAAAAAAAAGCCAGAGTCATGAAAGCCAGACTTCACGTCGCAAGCGACGGCCGCTCGCTTGAAGCACTTGGTATACTTACATCACGAGTAGTCTGCAGCGGCAAGCGAGCTTGCGACAAACCGTTAACAATTCAATCTTATCATTATTCATCATGATTAAAGTCGAAACTTTAAGGCTTACCATGAAACGTAAATTGAGAAGTTTCGGGCTGACTGTTCGTACGGTGAAACATATTTATTCCGTTATTGGTTCTGAGTTTTGATACGTAACATCTTGATTGTCCTGATCCCTGAAGAATCCATTCCTGAGCAAATCTGAACACCGAAGTAAATTTTAAAGCAATTTTTTTTTTATTCGTATTATTTTCATGTTAGGCCGAATATATTTGTAAGTTATGTACTGTTTGGGGAGTTGTTATGTTGTGTGATGTGACCTGAAGTGTGTGTGTCAGATGGAACAGCGCAGTGAGCGACTCGGCGCTGGACGCGTGCGAGGCGTGCCTGTCGGCGGTGCGCGCGGCGGGCGGCACCTCGGCGGCCACGCGGCACGCGGGCGCCGCGCTGCAGCTGCTGGCGCTGCTGGCCGCCTGCGCCGCGCCCATCGTGCAGCGGGACAACGTGCCCAACTCTATCAACGAGGTATTACATCATTATGCAACGAGAAATATCTATACTAATATTATAAAGCTGTAGATTTTGTTTGTTTGGTTGAACGCGCTAATCTCATAAACTACTTACTGGTTCGAATTGCAAAATTCTTTTAGTGCTACATAGCCTATTTATCGAGTAAGGCTATAGGCTATATAACATCACGCTACGACCCACGGGGGCGGCGCAGTAACGATAAACACAGGTAGCACCGCGGGCACATCTAGTATATAAATAAATAAAATGGAAGTGTCTTTTTGATATGTCAAAATAACAGCTTTCTACTAAATGCATATGAAAGTAGGTATACACAGGACAAATATTAAAAATAAAAATAATTGTCTGTTTGTCACAGCTAATCTCTGAAACGCCTGGACCGATTTTGACGGGACTTTCACTGGCAGATAGCTAATGTAGAATGTAATGTAATAATAAGGAGTAATTTTATTTTAGACAAGTTTTGGATCCGTGGCAAAAATTATTTTATTAACCACGCGGACGAAGTAGGTAGCAGCTAATATATACTAAAATGGTTTAATTAAACATGTACAAGATAGATTTACAATAGACCTTCTCTGGTCAGATTATTGTCCTATACAATACATTTGACAATATAATACAGGCAAAAGACCAAGCTAGGAAGGAATATCCTACGGCCGACATGCATGAAGAATGTTATTAAAATGAATGAAGAAAAAAGGCAAAAGTTAGGATCATAACAAGAAGTCACTTATTGACAAAATTTTGATTAACGCGAGCAAAGCAGTAGACAAAATGTAGTATATACTAAAATGGTTTAAAGATATAATAATAATATAATATACTAATAATAATTTATTTATTGATTACCGTGGTAATACATGGATACAGTCCATAAAATACTTAATATAGGTAATAGAATATGGGCGCCTGTAAACCTGTGCCGGCGGCGGAGCGGATCCGTGAGAAAAGTATCCTGGTGGATCCGCACCGCCACTAGCGAACCGGGGCGGCGCAGGCGCACTTATGCTCGCCTTATGCCGCCGTAGCGAAGGCCGCGGGTGGGAGAACGGGTATCTCCCACCCGTCAGGCATTGAGTTGGAGCGACGCCCTTAGTCGTGTCGGGGCGTCGCCCAGGAGTCGTAGCCCGCAGACCTTTCTATCTGTATTGGGGACTGCTGGGTGAGTAGCTGATGCAGTTTAAGATCCAGCGACCCACCCATCATACAAAGCAGCGCGTTGGCAGACCGTGGGGTTTTTGTCGGTAGGCCCAAAGTTTCGAGAGAGCCCGACATAACCCTCTCGCTTCCCCTTGTGGCGAGGGGGTATGCATAAGCAGGGGCGTGCACAAAGATTTCTGGTAGGGTATGCACGCCCTACCCGAAACCTCTGCGAGGGCACTACATTTCATTTATAAATGTTTTTGTGTGTATATGTATATATCTGTCTGTGTACAATAAATAAATAAAATATCTTACCAAAATCAATTCAGCGACTTTTCGACATGGCACCAATCATTGATGATTGTGTGTGTGGCTACCATTATTATCCAAATAAGTGACTGATAGTGACTCACTAGTGAGAACAAGTCACCTAAATGATATCCATTGTGGCCTTGTAGGTATTACAAGGCCGTGAGATGTTAAGAGTGTTTTTTGCGCAAATGAACAAAAATAAATGAACGAAATTACTAACATACTTGACTGTAGGTATTTTTTACTTTTTATAAATCAAATCAACGCGCCTATCTCTTTTTAAATAATTCTGTAAAACGTCGTCATAAAAATTACAAGATCGTTTTAAAATCAAATAAACTGTGTATTCAAACTAGACTCTATTCTACCTTTTCCAAACATTTGGAACTTTAAACAAGAATCTATATGTTTTTCCGACGAATTGTGTTTAGAAGCAGCTTTGTGAAAATTATTTAAATCCGAATGTCCATTATAGATCCAAACATTATTTCTATCTTGTTTTGAAAATAATATACACGGAAAACAAAATAGTTTACTTGTGTGTACACAGCCCGCTAGCCAGCTATAAATATCATAATACTTATTATTAAAAGAACGTGTCGTGTTACCTTTCTGTTGTTTTAGATCTAAATCGCGAATACAGCGTCCCAGAGATATTATTTTATTTTTGTCATCAAAAAACAACGTCGAGAAAACACCAGTTTTTAATTTATTTAAACACTCATCACCAACACAGATCTCACAGGTATAATTTTCCATAATTTACAGTAATTCCGGTAATTTCACTAATTATTTAGTTATCAATTACAAAGCGCTCAAAATCCCCTCGACAGCTCTGTGAAATAATTAATAATGGCGTACAATGCTATATTGCTAAAATAATAGGCCTATAATAAACAACAATTATGACGTCTTTGACAACTGTTTAAACTAGTTGGATTATCGTGGAAGCAGAGCTTATAGTCGGCGAGCACACACGTGCATTTTACACACACAAGCAAAATATTTGCCTTAAAGACAGCGTAATCGATTGACGTTTAAATGTGTAGCGAATAAGCACAATTAATTCTGCTTCCAGACACCTCAGTGGTGTGGCGCGTCGATCGATAGCAACACTCATTAATCTCTATTTGTTTAGTAGTTCGCTCAAGGACCAAAAGATGGCAGTGGCACAAGCTCTTATTGTTATTCAGCTTGTAGTATTTAATAAATAGATTTCAATTATATAGATTTACATAGGCCAGCGGACTAGGGTATGCCGTGCTTATTACTATATACGTGCTTAGTGCTATAAACTTTGATTCAGAAAGTGTGGTACAGACAATATCTTGCCGTCTTTTAGTGTTAGTAAGGTTGATGTTATACGTAAGTGTTGCGTGCTGTTTAAGTACGGTGTACATTATAAAAAGCTGTTGGATAGTTAATACTTTACAATTTTCATACAAAAGATGTGTGGAAAAGCGGTAGGGTCGGCGGGTTGCTACTTTTAGAAGCACTCTTTGTGCCCGCTCAATACTTAACATGAAGGATTTTCCGCTACTGCCCCATGAAGTGATGCAATATTGAATTAAAGACTGACACAATGCCTTATAGATCTGTATGATGAGTTTGTGATCTGCATAAGGGGCAATTTTTTGAAAAGAAATAATAATTTGCGTACTCTGTTAGTTAAGGCAAATATAAAAATAAAGAAATCTGTTCTATCTTTAATTTAAGAGTTTAAATATGAAAGATAGTTGAATTTCTATTACTGGCCGTTTGGACAACTAATTAGAAACAGTATCCAAGGGACGTTCCAGTGTTGAAATTAAAAAAAAAATGTCTATCTACGCTTTTTCTGTAGTTTCGGCGGCAATTAAACGTCAATATGGAATTACGTGAATAATAAGTTTTGTTAAAAATGGGTAAAAATAAGAGTTGTGACGAGTCAACTAGGCAATTAATTGTTAAATTACATTTAGATCGAAAGTGGACTTATAGAAGAATTGCTAATCATCTAGAATGTTCTGTGAAGAAAGTTTTCAACGCTATTGCTCATTATAAAAGAAACGAAATTACTAAAAGTGTCGTTAGAAAGGCTCGTCCAAGGAAAACGTCTCCCCGGGGAAATTTGCAAATATTACGTGTAGCTAATCTAAAACCCGTTTAAAGGCTCCAACGAGATTAGAAATGAAGTTTTCCACCTGATGACCCAAGGAACATTTCCTCGAAACTGGTACGCCGCAGATTAGTGGAAGTTATAAAATATGCATTAGAAATATGTTAAATTAATGAAAAAACACTACACGCACACAACCATGCATTTGACATAAGCAGTCGAATCGCGTTTGTAGTATTTCAGCATTGTTCGGCTGATGTCGTAGAATTCTTTGTAACTACGGTTACATATGTATGTTGAGTAGGTGACTAAATGAAATGTGATTATAAGGGTATAGTTATAGGCAATAAAACCATCAAACAATAACGTTCAAACTTAAATTTACATCAATTATGGGCGAATTGCGACCACTTGGCGACCGCTCGTTAACTCAATTTAATGTCCTCGCTTGGTTATGTGAGTTTCATTTCTAACCCGTATTCCTAAAGGCGATATTTAGGATTACGGTCCAGGCAGTGTGATTGGGTTTTCTTTTAAGAAATTGTCAACAGCAGCCCGCTGTTAGGAATTAGGTGATGTGCCATGAAGCATGTAAAGCAAGTTGAGTTGTTGGTCGCAGGAGCTGGTGTCGGCGCTGGTGACGTGCTGCGTGGCGCTGGGCGAGTGCCACGCCAACGCGCTGGTGCGCGCGGCGCAGGGCGCGGGCGACGCGGGCCCGGCCGCGCGCCAGCTCGTGGAGCTGCTGCTGGCGGCGCAGGCCGCGCCCGGCCACTACCCGCTGCACGAGACGCGCTCCAACCTCGCCTTCGGCTTCTGGTATACCCTGCAGGTTATATACATTTTGTACTCTTATACACTTCATTTTTTCCGTTTGACTTAAACATTGAGGAGTATATCCGCCGTTTATTTTTTATGTTTGACTTAAACATTAAAGAGTGTATTCGCCCTTCATTTTTTCTGTTTGACTTAAGTATTGAGGAGTGTATTTTCATGGCGGATGTTGTAATTTTTCTGTTTGACCTGAAAATTGAGGCGTTTATTACATGTGGGATATCGTCAGTTGTGTAAGAGTCCACTCTAATATCATTGAAGGAATGTAGCATAAGATAACAGTGCGTATAACGTATATACATTTTTTTAGTCCTTTTTATAATTAGTAATTGTAGTGTTATAGTGTAATAGATGTACGGCTTCGCAATTACAAATATATGTTCTAACTTTTAACCATTGATAAAATTCGAAATGTATGTCATTATTTTCCTTAATTAAATCTTTATGCGCGACTCTATTGGATAGTGTAATTGATAGTGTTTTTTTTTAATATTAGTGGACTCTATTCTAAGCCAGACATTTAATTTTCAAAAATCGATCAGCTTTTCGCGTTTATTGAAAACTACCTTGTGTTGTTTTACATACATTTTACTGATTTTAAAGATGCCGATTTGTTTCTCCATGCAAGCTTAAAAATTTACTGTGTAATATTTTTAAATTATTTAAATAGATTATATTTCTCTAGGATGAAGTGCTAAACTTGGATGACGCCTTACCAAAGATACATCCTGTGTGGCGGCCAGTGTTCTCGCGGCTGCTGACCGCGCTAGTTAAGAAATCAGAGGCGCCTGCCGACTTGCCGCTATCGAGAGATGACCTCGAGTTACTGCGATGTTACCGACAGGATATTGCTGATACTGTGGTTAGTATGGCATTATGGATTTTGCTTTTCATACAAAGACATGCGGGGATCAAATCAGAAATGAGGAGAAAACTAAAGTTGCCGACATAGCTCCCCAGAGAGCCAAACTGAAGTGGCAGTGGGCAGGGCACATAGCGGGCAGAACCGATGGCCCTTAGGGCAGAAAGTTTCTGGAATGCCGGCCACGCACCGGAAGACGTGGTAAGCTACCCACAAGGTGGACCGAGAACCTGGTAACAAAACCCTGAGGGAGGCCTATGTCCAGCAGTGGATGTTATTTTTTTTTATCGCCATCGGTGGCATACGCGCAAGTGGTCCACCTGAAGGAAAGTGGTAACCGCTGCTCATAGACTTCAGTAATGTCAAGTCACAGCAAAGCCGCTGTCTACCGTGAAAGAAGAACTCTCTTTAAACCTCGTTTGAAGAAGGACATATCATAGCGCTCGGGAAACACCGAAGCAGGCAGTTCATTCCAGAGCTTGCACGTACGTGGTTGCAATGATCGCTGGAAGCGTACCGTCCTTGATTTGAACGCTTCCAGGTGATATGGATGAACCCTGCTTTGTTGTCGAGTGGTACGATGATAGAAAAGGGCCGCTGGTACCAAATCAAACAGTTCTTCAGAGCACTCTCCGTGAAAGAGTCGGTAGAACACGCAGAGAGACCCAAAGTCTCTCCGTTGCTCCAACGACTCCAATCTATCCGTGAGATTGGGATCATCGACGATTTAAACTGCCCGTCTTTGTAGGGAGTCAAGTGGGTCGAGCTGGTATTTGGGGGCCCCTGCCCAGAGATGTGAGCAGTATTCCACGTGCGGCCCGACCAGTGCTTTGTAAAGCATAAGACGTTGACTGGGTGTGAAGTACTGCCTCGCCCTGTTCAATACACCCAACTTTTTGCTCTTAGCTTTCAACACTCAACTTTTAGCTTTGTCCTCCAAGTGACTCCCAAACTGGACTTTACTCGAGATTTACACGCCGAGGATCCCAATACTTTCGGAGATACGGACAGTAACTCCTTGGAACTGTGGCGCCATGATAAAAGGGTCCTTCTTGGCAGTAAACGCGCACACTTGTGTCTTCGAGGGGTTGAATCGAACTAAGTTCTGTTCACCCCATTCGGAGGCCCGCCCAAGAGAGTCCCCGACTTCAGACACAAGTTGTGTTCGTCTTTCCTGTATCATGCTCCGAGGGACATTCTGATAGCTGGTATAACGCGCATCACCTGTGCTGTCATCCGCATAGCAATGTATGTTCTCGATTGACAACAAGTCATTGATATCGAGATGAACAGCGTTGGAGAGAGCACCGAGCTTTGAGGAACACCAGCGTTAATGGTTTTGGTTTCGGAGCTGCAACCATCAACAACGACTATGATGCTCCGACCATCCAAAAAGCTGGCAATCCATTTGCAGAGTCCCTCGGGGATTCCATAAGATAGTAGCTTCGATAGTAGAGCCCTATGCCAGACCCTGTTAAATACCTTAGCGATATCGAGACTAACGGCCAGAGCTTCTCCTCCTCCCTCCAAAGCCTCCGGCCAGCGGTGTGTTAGTTACGCTAGAAGATCACCAGCCGAACGACCATGGCGGAAGCCATACTGACGGTCACTAATCAGCTGGTTATCCTCAAGGTACCGCAGCAGAAGGCGGTTTATTAACCGCTCCATAACTTTGGAGAGCAAGGAAGTAATCGCTATCGGCCTATAGTTTGAAGGATCCGACCGGTCACCCCTTTTCGGGATCGGGTGAACACGAGCGACCTTCCACGAAGATGGAACCCTGTTGGAATTGTAGGAAAGACGGTATAGGCGCGTTAAAACAGGAGTCAACTCAGGGGCGCATGTCTTAAATACCACTGCAAAGATGCCGTCAGGCCCACTCAACTTATGTATGTCCAGGAGTTCGAGTTCACGCCTAACCGCACGCTGCTTGATACGGATTTCAGGCAAAGAGCTCTCACACCTTGTGATGGTAGGTGGTGTGACTCTCTCATCATCCAAAGTCGAGTTTGAGGCAAAAAGTTGTACCAAAAGATTGGCCTTCTCTTTTGCACTATGGGCCAGACTGGCATCAGACTTATGCAGTGGTGGGAGACTGACCTGGCAAAAATTTCCTTGCGCAGCCTTGGCGAGCGCCCAAAAAGCACGACTCCCGATAGAAAAATACAAGACAACAAGTCAGAGGACAGGTTCACTTGCATTGGTTTTGTTCTAGATGTACTGCTACGGCATCCTGGGCGAGCAGTGCTGGGCCACAGTGGAGGCAGCGCACGCGGCGGCGACAGGCCCGGCGGGGCGCGAGGCGGCGCTGCACGTGTTCTGCGCGCTGGCCGACGCCGCGCCGCCGCAGCGCGCGCCCGCCGCGCTCCTGGCGCTGCTGCAGCACGCGCTGCAAGAAGCGCACTCCTCCACCAACAAGCGCATGCTCAACACTGCGTTAGACTGTCTCGGTAACCACTGCCCTTGTGACTGTACCCATACAAGCGCAGGCGGCGCTGCACGTGTTCTGCGCGCTGGCCGACGCCGCGCCGCCGCAGCGCGCGCCCGCCGCGCTCCTGGCGCTGCTGCAGCACGCGCTGCAAGAAGCGCACTCCTCCACCAACAAGCGCATGCTCAACACTGCGTTAGACTGTCTCGGTAACCACTGCCCTTGTGACTGTACCCATACAAGCGCAGGCGGCGCTGCACGTGTTCTGCGCGCTGGCCGACGCCGCGCCGCCGCAGCGCGCGCCCGCCGCGCTCCTGGCGCTGCTGCAGCACGCGCTGCAAGAAGCGCACTCCTCCACCAACAAGCGCATGCTCAACACTGCGTTAGACTGTCTCGGTAACCACTGCCCTTGTGACTGTACCCATACAAGCGCAGGCGGCGCTGCACGTGTTCTGCGCGCTGGCCGACGCCGCGCCGCCGCAGCGCGCGCCCGCCGCGCTCCTGGCGCTGCTGCAGCACGCGCTGCAAGAAGCGCACTCCTCCACCAACAAGCGCATGCTCAACACTGCGTTAGACTGTCTCGGTAACCACTGCCCTTGTGACTGTACCCATACAAGCGCAGGCGGCGCTGCACGTGTTCTGCGCGCTGGCCGACGCCGCGCCGCCGCAGCGCGCGCCCGCCGCGCTCCTGGCGCTGCTGCAGCACGCGCTGCAAGAAGCGCACTCCTCCACCAACAAGCGCATGCTCAACACTGCGTTAGACTGTCTCGGTAACCACTGCCCTTGTGACTGTACCCATACAAGCGCAGGCGGCGCTGCACGTGTTCTGCGCGCTGGCCGACGCCGCGCCGCCGCAGCGCGCGCCCGCCGCGCTCCTGGCGCTGCTGCAGCACGCGCTGCAAGAAGCGCACTCCTCCACCAACAAGCGCATGCTCAACACTGCGTTAGACTGTCTCGGTAACCACTGCCCTTGTGACTGTACCCATACAAGCGCAGGCGGCGCTGCACGTGTTCTGCGCGCTGGCCGACGCCGCGCCGCCGCAGCGCGCGCCCGCCGCGCTCCTGGCGCTGCTGCAGCACGCGCTGCAAGAAGCGCACTCCTCCACCAACAAGCGCATGCTCAACACTGCGTTAGACTGTCTCGGTAACCACTGCCCTTGTGACTGTACCCATACAAGCGCAGGCGGCGCTGCACGTGTTCTGCGCGCTGGCCGACGCCGCGCCGCCGCAGCGCGCGCCCGCCGCGCTCCTGGCGCTGCTGCAGCACGCGCTGCAAGAAGCGCACTCCTCCACCAACAAGCGCATGCTCAACACTGCGTTAGACTGTCTCGGTAACCACTGCCCTTGTGACTGTACCCATACAAGCGCAGGCGGCGCTGCACGTGTTCTGCGCGCTGGCCGACGCCGCGCCGCCGCAGCGCGCGCCCGCCGCGCTCCTGGCGCTGCTGCAGCACGCGCTGCAAGAAGCGCACTCCTCCACCAACAAGCGCATGCTCAACACTGCGTTAGACTGTCTCGGTAACCACTGCCCTTGTGACTGTACCCATACAAGCGCAGGCGGCGCTGCACGTGTTCTGCGCGCTGGCCGACGCCGCGCCGCCGCAGCGCGCGCCCGCCGCGCTCCTGGCGCTGCTGCAGCACGCGCTGCAAGAAGCGCACTCCTCCACCAACAAGCGCATGCTCAACACTGCGTTAGACTGTCTCGGTAACCACTGCCCTTGTGACTGTACCCATACAAGCGCAGGCGGCGCTGCACGTGTTCTGCGCGCTGGCCGACGCCGCGCCGCCGCAGCGCGCGCCCGCCGCGCTCCTGGCGCTGCTGCAGCACGCGCTGCAAGAAGCGCACTCCTCCACCAACAAGCGCATGCTCAACACTGCGTTAGACTGTCTCGGTAACCACTGCCCTTGTGACTGTACCCATACAAGCGCAGGCGGCGCTGCACGTGTTCTGCGCGCTGGCCGACGCCGCGCCGCCGCAGCGCGCGCCCGCCGCGCTCCTGGCGCTGCTGCAGCACGCGCTGCAAGAAGCGCACTCCTCCACCAACAAGCGCATGCTCAACACTGCGTTAGACTGTCTCGGTAACCACTGCCCTTGTGACTGTACCCATACAAGCGCAGGCGGCGCTGCACGTGTTCTGCGCGCTGGCCGACGCCGCGCCGCCGCAGCGCGCGCCCGCCGCGCTCCTGGCGCTGCTGCAGCACGCGCTGCAAGAAGCGCACTCCTCCACCAACAAGCGCATGCTCAACACTGCGTTAGACTGTCTCGGTAACCACTGCCCTTGTGACTGTACCCATACAAGCGCAGGCGGCGCTGCACGTGTTCTGCGCGCTGGCCGACGCCGCGCCGCCGCAGCGCGCGCCCGCCGCGCTCCTGGCGCTGCTGCAGCACGCGCTGCAAGAAGCGCACTCCTCCACCAACAAGCGCATGCTCAACACTGCGTTAGACTGTCTCGGTAACCACTGCCCTTGTGACTGTACCCATACAAGCGCAGGCGGCGCTGCACGTGTTCTGCGCGCTGGCCGACGCCGCGCCGCCGCAGCGCGCGCCCGCCGCGCTCCTGGCGCTGCTGCAGCACGCGCTGCAAGAAGCGCACTCCTCCACCAACAAGCGCATGCTCAACACTGCGTTAGACTGTCTCGGTAACCACTGCCCTTGTGACTGTACCCATACAAGCGCAGGCGGCGCTGCACGTGTTCTGCGCGCTGGCCGACGCCGCGCCGCCGCAGCGCGCGCCCGCCGCGCTCCTGGCGCTGCTGCAGCACGCGCTGCAAGAAGCGCACTCCTCCACCAACAAGCGCATGCTCAACACTGCGTTAGACTGTCTCGGTAACCACTGCCCTTGTGACTGTACCCATACAAGCGCAGGCGGCGCTGCACGTGTTCTGCGCGCTGGCCGACGCCGCGCCGCCGCAGCGCGCGCCCGCCGCGCTCCTGGCGCTGCTGCAGCACGCGCTGCAAGAAGCGCACTCCTCCACCAACAAGCGCATGCTCAACACTGCGTTAGACTGTCTCGGTAACCACTGCCCTTGTGACTGTACCCATACAAGCGCAGGCGGCGCTGCACGTGTTCTGCGCGCTGGCCGACGCCGCGCCGCCGCAGCGCGCGCCCGCCGCGCTCCTGGCGCTGCTGCAGCATGCGCTGCAAGAAGCGCACTCCTCCACCAACAAGCGCATGCTCAACACTGCGTTAGACTGTCTCGGTAACCACTGCCCTTGTGACTGTACCCATACAAGCGCAGGCGGCGCTGCACGTGTTCTGCGCGCTGGCCGACGCCGCGCCGCCGCAGCGCGCGCCCGCCGCGCTCCTGGCGCTGCTGCAGCACGCGCTGCAAGAAGCGCACTCCTCCACCAACAAGCGCATGCTCAACACTGCGTTAGACTGTCTCGGTAACCACTGCCCTTGTGACTGTACCCATACAAGCGCAGGCGGCGCTGCACGTGTTCTGCGCGCTGGCCGACGCCGCGCCGCCGCAGCGCGCGCCCGCCGCGCTCCTGGCGCTGCTGCAGCACGCGCTGCAAGAAGCGCACTCCTCCACCAACAAGCGCATGCTCAACACTGCGTTAGACTGTCTCGGTAACCACTGCCCTTGTGACTGTACCCATACAAGCGCAGGCGGCGCTGCACGTGTTCTGCGCGCTGGCCGACGCCGCGCCGCCGCAGCGCGCGCCCGCCGCGCTCCTGGCGCTGCTGCAGCACGCGCTGCAAGAAGCGCACTCCTCCACCAACAAGCGCATGCTCAACACTGCGTTAGACTGTCTCGGTAACCACTGCCCTTGTGACTGTACCCATACAAGCGCAGGCGGCGCTGCACGTGTTCTGCGCGCTGGCCGACGCCGCGCCGCCGCAGCGCGCGCCCGCCGCGCTCCTGGCGCTGCTGCAGCACGCGCTGCAAGAAGCGCACTCCTCCACCAACAAGCGCATGCTCAACACTGCGTTAGACTGTCTCGGTAACCACTGCCCTTGTGACTGTACCCATACAAGCGCAGGCGGCGCTGCACGTGTTCTGCGCGCTGGCCGACGCCGCGCCGCCGCAGCGCGCGCCCGCCGCGCTCCTGGCGCTGCTGCAGCACGCGCTGCAAGAAGCGCACTCCTCCACCAACAAGCGCATGCTCAACACTGCGTTAGACTGTCTCGGTAACCACTGCCCTTGTGACTGTACCCATACAAGCGCAGGCGGCGCTGCACGTGTTCTGCGCGCTGGCCGACGCCGCGCCGCCGCAGCGCGCGCCCGCCGCGCTCCTGGCGCTGCTGCAGCACGCGCTGCAAGAAGCGCACTCCTCCACCAACAAGCGCATGCTCAACACTGCGTTAGACTGTCTCGGTAACCACTGCCCTTGTGACTGTACCCATACAAGCGCAGGCGGCGCTGCACGTGTTCTGCGCGCTGGCCGACGCCGCGCCGCCGCAGCGCGCGCCCGCCGCGCTCCTGGCGCTGCTGCAGCACGCGCTGCAAGAAGCGCACTCCTCCACCAACAAGCGCATGCTCAACACTGCGTTAGACTGTCTCGGTAACCACTGCCCTTGTGACTGTACCCATACAAGCGCAGGCGGCGCTGCACGTGTTCTGCGCGCTGGCCGACGCCGCGCCGCCGCAGCGCGCGCCCGCCGCGCTCCTGGCGCTGCTGCAGCACGCGCTGCAAGAAGCGCACTCCTCCACCAACAAGCGCATGCTCAACACTGCGTTAGACTGTCTCGGTAACCACTGCCCTTGTGACTGTACCCATACAAGCGCAGGCGGCGCTGCACGTGTTCTGCGCGCTGGCCGACGCCGCGCCGCCGCAGCGCGCGCCCGCCGCGCTCCTGGCGCTGCTGCAGCACGCGCTGCAAGAAGCGCACTCCTCCACCAACAAGCGCATGCTCAACACTGCGTTAGACTGTCTCGGTAACCACTGCCCTTGTGACTGTACCCATACAAGCGCAGGCGGCGCTGCACGTGTTCTGCGCGCTGGCCGACGCCGCGCCGCCGCAGCGCGCGCCCGCCGCGCTCCTGGCGCTGCTGCAGCACGCGCTGCAAGAAGCGCACTCCTCCACCAACAAGCGCATGCTCAACACTGCGTTAGACTGTCTCGGTAACCACTGCCCTTGTGACTGTACCCATACAAGCGCAGGCGGCGCTGCACGTGTTCTGCGCGCTGGCCGACGCCGCGCCGCCGCAGCGCGCGCCCGCCGCGCTCCTGGCGCTGCTGCAGCACGCGCTGCAAGAAGCGCACTCCTCCACCAACAAGCGCATGCTCAACACTGCGTTAGACTGTCTCGGTAACCACTGCCCTTGTGACTGTACCCATACAAGCGCAGGCGGCGCTGCACGTGTTCTGCGCGCTGGCCGACGCCGCGCCGCCGCAGCGCGCGCCCGCCGCGCTCCTGGCGCTGCTGCAGCACGCGCTGCAAGAAGCGCACTCCTCCACCAACAAGCGCATGCTCAACACTGCGTTAGACTGTCTCGGTAACCACTGCCCTTGTGACTGTACCCATACAAGCGCAGGCGGCGCTGCACGTGTTCTGCGCGCTGGCCGACGCCGCGCCGCCGCAGCGCGCGCCCGCCGCGCTCCTGGCGCTGCTGCAGCACGCGCTGCAAGAAGCGCACTCCTCCACCAACAAGCGCATGCTCAACACTGCGTTAGACTGTCTCGGTAACCACTGCCCTTGTGACTGTACCCATACAAGCGCAGGCGGCGCTGCACGTGTTCTGCGCGCTGGCCGACGCCGCGCCGCCGCAGCGCGCGCCCGCCGCGCTCCTGGCGCTGCTGCAGCACGCGCTGCAAGAAGCGCACTCCTCCACCAACAAGCGCATGCTCAACACTGCGTTAGACTGTCTCGGTAACCACTGCCCTTGTGACTGTACCCATACAAGCGCAGGCGGCGCTGCACGTGTTCTGCGCGCTGGCCGACGCCGCGCCGCCGCAGCGCGCGCCCGCCGCGCTCCTGGCGCTGCTGCAGCACGCGCTGCAAGAAGCGCACTCCTCCACCAACAAGCGCATGCTCAACACTGCGTTAGACTGTCTCGGTAACCACTGCCCTTGTGACTGTACCCATACAAGCGCAGGCGGCGCTGCACGTGTTCTGCGCGCTGGCCGACGCCGCGCCGCCGCAGCGCGCGCCCGCCGCGCTCCTGGCGCTGCTGCAGCACGCGCTGCAAGAAGCGCACTCCTCCACCAACAAGCGCATGCTCAACACTGCGTTAGACTGTCTCGGTAACCACTGCCCTTGTGACTGTACCCATACAAGCGCAGGCGGCGCTGCACGTGTTCTGCGCGCTGGCCGACGCCGCGCCGCCGCAGCGCGCGCCCGCCGCGCTCCTGGCGCTGCTGCAGCACGCGCTGCAAGAAGCGCACTCCTCCACCAACAAGCGCATGCTCAACACTGCGTTAGACTGTCTCGGTAACCACTGCCCTTGTGACTGTACCCATACAAGCGCAGGCGGCGCTGCACGTGTTCTGCGCGCTGGCCGACGCCGCGCCGCCGCAGCGCGCGCCCGCCGCGCTCCTGGCGCTGCTGCAGCACGCGCTGCAAGAAGCGCACTCCTCCACCAACAAGCGCATGCTCAACACTGCGTTAGACTGTCTCGGTAACCACTGCCCTTGTGACTGTACCCATACAAGCGCAGGCGGCGCTGCACGTGTTCTGCGCGCTGGCCGACGCCGCGCCGCCGCAGCGCGCGCCCGCCGCGCTCCTGGCGCTGCTGCAGCACGCGCTGCAAGAAGCGCACTCCTCCACCAACAAGCGCATGCTCAACACTGCGTTAGACTGTCTCGGTAACCACTGCCCTTGTGACTGTACCCATACAAGCGCAGGCGGCGCTGCACGTGTTCTGCGCGCTGGCCGACGCCGCGCCGCCGCAGCGCGCGCCCGCCGCGCTCCTGGCGCTGCTGCAGCACGCGCTGCAAGAAGCGCACTCCTCCACCAACAAGCGCATGCTCAACACTGCGTTAGACTGTCTCGGTAACCACTGCCCTTGTGACTGTACCCATACAAGCGCAGGCGGCGCTGCACGTGTTCTGCGCGCTGGCCGACGCCGCGCCGCCGCAGCGCGCGCCCGCCGCGCTCCTGGCGCTGCTGCAGCACGCGCTGCAAGAAGCGCACTCCTCCACCAACAAGCGCATGCTCAACACTGCGTTAGACTGTCTCGGTAACCACTGCCCTTGTGACTGTACCCATACAAGCGCAGGCGGCGCTGCACGTAACCGCTGCTCTTGTGTTTACTACACGAGACTTGACAAAAACGCTTGTGCCGCGTTCCGCACCATTGCGCCCGCGCGCACTCAGAACCCTACGCTCCATATATCAAGCTAATAGTCGATAGGTTAAAGTGTCCATACAATTTTTTATTACGACCTGTGTCTGTGCCGAGCCCCAAAACTAAGCAGCCCCAGGAGTCTCAACAAATAATAACGCAGGAGTAGCGGACTGTATATTTAATTGCGACATAAAACAATTTTATAAAAAACCGCGTCGCGGTGAGCGTGCGTTCGCTCCTAGGTCTCGTATGGTGTGTGGGGGCCCGCCCGCGCAACATGGAGGAGCGACGCCGACGGCGGCCGAGAACCGGTTCGATGACATACGTCACGGCGCACGGCGGTTCGGGTGTATGGAGACCCGAACAACCTGACTTGTGGATACGAGCCGAATAATATATATTTAGAACTTAATAAACTTTGATTATTAGCCCTACTTTATTTAAAGCATTAAATTATACTTAATCACTGCCCACAGCTAAGATTATTCGATCTTATTTTGTAAAAAGCATAAGATTATACTAACCCGATTCTCCCAGCATAGTATGTGCGGCAGCATACAGCTTTAATGCTGTATATATTTGTGTTTAAGGTAGCTACGCATCGTGGGTGGCGTCGGTGAAGGAGACCGTGTCGGACGAGGTCGCGCACTCGTGCGTGCGCGCGGCGGGCGCGGCGCTGGCGCGCAGCCCGCCGGCCGCCGCGCTGGCGCTGCGGAAGCTCGCCGCCGACTGCAGCGCGCCCGCCGCCGCGCTCGCGCCTGACATCGTGCACGCTGCACAGGTACTCTCGTTATATAGCCATAGAAGGGTGGCTGAATATGCCACGAAAAAAACAGAAACGTATATGGAAGCGTATAGCGATTTTTGATTAAGTACGCCAAATATCAATTACTACTTTCGATCGACTTGAATCGATTCGAATAACAATTGGTGTTTTTGGATTGTTGATCTATAGTGCTGTTAGATGCTGATGTGCTTTTTCGGTCAAAGTTGGTATAATTTCGTACGCACTTACATTTAAATTGTTGATAATTATTCGGGATAAAAATATTGGTCTTAAACATTTTTAAAATAGCAATTTCCTTGACATCATTGAATATCTAATATTGATCATATAGAATATGAAAAAAATACTAGTAGATATAAATTAGCATCAGCATTCTTAACTGTAATTCATGCAATTATTAAATGTATATTTTAAAGTCATCCTACGTAATTTAAAATATATTACAGCATATAGAAACGACAACGTGTTACTTGATCGATTTTGAGACTCGTCTTCAACGCTCTTCAGATCCTCAACAATTTGATAACAATGAAAACTAAACCTTATTAGTTATGCGTATGGCTGATATTAGTGTGACAAAAACGGTACGAAACGTTTTTAGTCTACCGTAATTTTTTGAAATTAAACTGCTATATACGGATTTTGAATATGAATAATATTCGCGTAAATAGAAGACAATATTATACCGTAATTTTATTTAATATTTAGTAAATATACTTTTGCTATGTTGCGGCAGCGTCACTTACTGATCACGAAAGTGTATTCCTTGTACTGAACCGTTATACCTTAATTAAAAATTGTTATATACCTACCTTAACTAAAAATTGTTATTCCATTAAAAAGTTTAGATTCAGACATGGCGCATATGTGTTTCGGGTTTATATACGAGCAATCTGATGCTAATGAGTCGATCAGGCTACTTATACATAAAGTGACGTCTACAATAGAAGCCAATACCTCCACTATTGTTGTGTCTAATCGCAAGCGTATTAGAAAACCCTGGCTAACTACTGGATTGCTAAGGTGCATAAGGAACCGCGACAAACTTCACATCAAATTAAAGAAAACCCTAACGAAACAAGTAAACTAATATATGTAAGATATAGAAATTATAGTAATAGGCTACTTAAAAAAATCAAAAGGGAATACGAAAAGGACTTAATCAATAAAGCAACTAAAATTAGCAATAAAATGTTATGGGATACGATGCGTAAAGTAACACATTACACTACGAAATCGAACCCAGCCACAGATCTTTCATCTCACATTTCTCACACTTCAGTCAATAACGTTAACAATTTATTTGTGTCTATTGGTAAGAAACTTGCCGAACAGGCCCACAATTTTATCTCACCTAATACTACCAATAGCAACTCTCTACTTCATTCTTTTGCGCTCATTCCTACCAATGAAACTGAGGTCAGCAGTCTTATATCTGAAGAAGGTCAATACTGCTGGACGAGATAATATATCTGGCAGCTTTCTAAAACGCTATTACCAATATCTTATGCCTCCTCTAACATACTTGTTTAACTTAATATTCACAACTGGTGTCTTCCCTGACCAATTTAAACTTGCCGAGATAATACCCATCTATAAGAGTGGGGACAGAGGCTGTGTTAACAACTACAGGCCCATCTCTATTCTGCCTATCCGATCAAAAATATTAGAAAAGTAACTAAACAATCGTCTTATTAACGTTTTAGAATCTAATAACATCTTGTCCAATTCCCAGTTCGGATTTAGAGTAGGGACTTCGACTAATAACGCTGTTCATGAACTGATAGATCATGTAATAAACAAATTAGATAAGCGGAAAAAGTTATTTTAATATTTATCGATCTGGCTAAGGCGTTCAACACAGTCTCTGCCCCACTCCTACTCTAACTAAACTTGAAAAGATGGGTATTCGCGATACCCAACTTAAATTATTTAAAAGTGATGTACCTCACAAATAGGCAGCAAAGGGTAAAAATTGGTGAGGTCACTAGCGATGATCTGCAGGTTGATTGGGGCGTTCCCCAGGGCAGTGTGTTAGGCCCGACTCTCTTTCTAGTCTTTATTGACGACCTGTGTAATCTCAAACTATCAAATGGCTAAATTGTGACCTTTGCCGATGATACCGCCTTGATCTCTCATGGTGATATTTGGGATAAGACCTTCCATGAAGCTCAAACAGGTTTCAATGCGGTGTCTTCTTGATTGAGAGACAAGGGATTAACCCTTAATGTCGATAAGGCAAAATACGTAACATTTTCTATGAACAAACCATTCCAACTGGTACTTTTAAGTGGGTATTCAATTTTACCCCATTCATGCTCTCTCAACAATGAATGCACTTGCAGACAATTGATTTGTGCCACCAGTGTTAAATATCTAGGTGTTGAAATGGACAATACTTTGAGCTTTAATCGCCATACAGACTTACTTTCATCTAGGATACGAAAGTTGATATTCGTTTTTAAAAACTTACGTTGCAGATAAAAATCTAATTAAGATGGTTTACTTATCTTTATGCCTGCCGATACTTGCGTACTGCGTTACGGTATGGGGTGGTACTAGCAAAGCAGGTATGATTAAAGTAGAGAGAGCACAAAGAGTTGTCCTTAAAGTAGCCCATTTCTTATCTTTCCTCTACCCAACCAGAGATCTTTATCGTCTTGCTGATGTCCTGACGGTTCGTCAGCTCTTTATCTTACAAGTTATTCTTAAACAGCACTCTCACTTGCATTCGACACTTCCACTTCAAGCAAGAGAATAAAACAGAAAGTCTGGCAAACTATTAGTAATAGATGGTCGACAGCATTCTCTAGCAAATTCTTAGGGTTTCTGGAGGAATATTTGTATAATAAAATAAATAGAGGACCAACTTTAAAAAAACTATCACATTGTGATTGAAATCGCTTGAGTACGATGAAACCGAACAACTATTATATATGGCCGCATAATATCTCGTACCTCGTGTAATACCATACCAGCTATATATACATATCATATACACTTTATGCTCATACCCACTATTGTTAATAGATCTGTTATGACGCAAAACTTTTTCTGATCCCAAAGACTTGGCTCGTAGGGTTATCAATCATACGCACACCCGCACGTACACGCGCACGCACACGCGCACGCACACGCACACGCGCACGCACACGCACACGCACACGCACACGCACACATACACATACACGAACACACAAACATGGACACACACACACACTCATACTCATACTCATATGCACACGCACACGCATACGCATACGTATACCCACTCACACATCTCCCAACATGACGTACATTCTCAACACGAACATACTACATATTTTACCTATTCAGAGCACGGAGAGGCTGGTTATCTGTAATACAGGACCTCCTAGTACAGAGACTAGTCTTCCACACTGACTATACATTCGCTGCTTTCTTGTATGGACTGTTTGTTTATGATTTTAAATATTATGTACTGTGTGAGAAAACAAATAAACAAATTATTATTATTATTATTATTTAGTTTCAGCTATTATCAAATATTTGCTTTATCACATCTCCTGTTTACTCTGACTATTATGTTATTAGTAGAAATACTATTGGTCTACTGATGATCATATATTTTTTGTATTGATAGAGCACTGAAGGTCGGTCGGATCCTTGGGTACGTCGGCAGTTGGTGGCAGCGGCAGGAGCAGCTTTGGCAGCCGCGGAATTAGATGTAGCTGCGTCTTTGTTACATAGTCTCGCTAGTACGCTTGAAAATGATCTTAGGATACAGGTATGAGATGCATAACATTTATTTCATTGAAGTATTAATAAAATCATATTAATTATCCCGCGTTATTTCATGAAGTTTTATTCTTATGACTGCACGGTTGCTACCATTACCACACTGCCAAAGCCGTGCGCCGAGTGTTATGGATTCGAATGTCACATGACTTTGTGTGATCACAATTGTAGACCAGAGTCTGGTTGTTCTTTGTGTCCGTCGTTTGATTGTTTGTAAGGGCCCCCGCGACACAGGAAATATACCTGGTACGTCTTTTTAAAAGAAAATAAATGACCATTTAAACTAATTTATATTATTCTGACTAGTAGTTTGGTTAATAGTTAGGAATAATCTGTACACATTTATTATGTCTATATAATTTGGAATTGTAGTTGTATTAATTTTATATTTGGTTTAACCATTAAAAGTGTTTGAAGTAGGGTTGCCAGGTCTTCCAATTGAAAAGCCAGACAGACCAACCAGTTTAGCCGGACAATTATGCAGTGTGCTTAGTATTACTTTGCAACTTTTAGGAGAGTACAGTGTTAGTCCACTCCCTTACGCTAGCGATATAAGGCAAGGCGGGTGAAACGAAAATCGACATACAAATTTAAAAAGTCTATCAAGAGCTGGAAAGTCCATGCACCGTTTAATTTGGTCGCATAGGCAACCAAAGAACGTGACCGTGTCCGTTTTTATTTGGACGTCTGGTAATATTAGTTGGGGGTTAGATGGCAGTTGTAGGGATGGTTTGATATTCTGCCAATGATTTGTGATTGGTATGTATGTTATACGAACGGTATTGATTGCACAGTTGGTGTACTGGTTTAGGTGTTTGCCTCGCCACTACCATTGATCGTTCGATCCCCACACGGGACGACAATTTGTGTGATCCACAAATGGTTATCTCGGGTTTGGGTGTTATTGTGTCGGTTGTTTGAATGTTTGTAAAGACCCCTGCGACAGAAATTAAAATTATACACCTAAATTTAACTTACACACTGTTTATTAATGAAAATTGCATGAAAATCCGTTCAGTAGTTTTGTCTGTACTAATTGACGTGATTCATGAGGAATGCTTAGTATTTTTTTTACCCCCTGTTTCGCCGGCGGATGTCGCTAGTGTTTTATAATATGTGGTGATATGGTGGTTGCGGCAGGCAGGCGCGGCGGGCGCGGCGGGCGCGGCGGGCGCGGCGGCGGCGGCGGAGTGCTGCGCGGCGCTCGTGAGCGCGCTGGCGCCGCGCGCGCCGCTGGCGGCCGCGCTGTTCCGCACTATTGCGCCCGCGCTGCCGCCCTACGCGGAGAACCCCACGCTTGTTGAGGTACCACATTAACTATTACACTTTAAAAACAAGTGAGAAACGGCCATGAATTGCCGTCAATATTAGAGTCCGAAAAAATGGTATCACGTGACCTTGAGGTCAGAGGTCAAAATACATAGTAATTTCGGGGTTATATCGACTATGCTGACCGTTGACCATGAGTATCTCTTACGGTTCTTGAGTTGAAAGTTGTATAACAGACGGACAGACGGACGAACAAAGCTGTTGTATAAGAGTTTTTTCGAACTCTAAAAACAAAGTCTTCCAAACTACCCTCTCTTATCCACTTCATTTGGTTTTTACTGGACAGTATACTATCATTCCGAAGGAAGTGCATTGACATGTACACTTCTATCGAATTTTCTTAATTGCGCTGTCCTACTCGCTTCATTGGATTATACTCGTCTATATACTAACGTGCCTGAAAATTCCATGAAAGTGTAATGGATTTTGAGGTTAATATCACAGAAACTTAATAGTTTAACATTATAGAGAACGGCACTATACCGGGATAGTACCACCGACAACAACAAACCAAATTAAATTAAATTTGCATTTTCGTAATCTTTGCAATCCTTCGAAATCCGTCGAAACACTTAGTTAATGAATTAATGTCTGCCAGAAGCTGAATAATTATTTTTTTAATGTTTCGGCCCCTTTGACATACCCCTTTCAGAACGAACAGGATTTTTTTACATTTTGTATAAATTACTTCGAGACGCAATAAAAAAGCATAGTGTCTGGCTTCCGAAGGACGAATGCTAACCAAGTGATTAAAATTAAATTTTCCGCTACAGCCAATGTTCCACATACTAAAGCAGACGGTATCGTCGCTAATCGACGACTGCCTGCCGCTCGTGTCGGACATCGCGCAACTGATCGTGGCCGGCTTCAACACCAACCCCTGTGCTTCCGGACTGGACGTAGTCAAACTAGTAAGTCACGAATTAATCGATATATTTGCTCAAATATTTTATTTAAATAAATCGACTATTATATCAAAAATCTTTTGGCTGAAAAACTCTTTTGTCGTTGAATATTTATGCTTCTCTAAACACAGACACACAAATTATACTGATAATAATGGCCGATCTACGATTTAATTTTAATACCTATATTTTATTTTAGAAACTTAAAATACAATAACATAATACTAATAAGATGATGGCCCATTAAAAGTTTTCACTGAGGAAATATATAACCGTGAATGTATCATACGTAAAAGTAATTATATTGTGATTTGGTCAAAGAATTCGTAGCACAATTGTTTATTTTATTTAGCGATACTAGTGAAGAAATGTCAATATCAAAACTCTGGCATGTCGCATTGTACAAAGTGTGTATGCAATTTAATATGATGCTTGATTTATTATTGGGCAATTTTTATTTTAATAGCTATTATATTATAAGAGCAATCTAAATAGAAAAGGTTTCTACTTTAATATGAATTTCTATTTTTAGGTGGTGATAGCAATGGGCGGTGAATGGGATGGTGCTCGCAATTTGCTCGATTCAAGTGTAACAGCGAGCGTGCGGGCCTTAGCGCCCGACCCGTCCGCGCGGCCCGACCTCACTGAGGGACTCTTCACGTTACTACAAGCCATCACCAAGAAACGCCCGCACTACATCGACTGGCTTGAGGATATATTACCGGATCTCGTCGAATTAGGTACCTACTAATTGTTATACAACTTCATTTTAGTCAGGTCCATAAAAATAAATGCACTGGTCCTTGAAGATTATAAATATTTTTATTTTAGTGTTTGGATCTCTTTACGAATAGGCATCCCACAGCAAGTTGCGTCAATGAAGACTATCGCGTTTGGATTCACCGCTAGAGGTGCTACTGAATAGCAGGGTCGCTAATCTTCGTACTCTATGGTCACTTGTCAAGACTGAAACTGTAACCATAGACACGGCCAATTACTACCACTTAATACAGTTTTTGATAACATCTGTGACAGGGTTGACAAGACCTTACTCGCTAGTGGCGTCACTAACGATGCGCTGGGGTGGCGCTACTTGTAATGCATACATACATACATAGATTCACGCCTGTTTGCCAGATGGGTAGGCAAAGACTACGGATTTCAGTCCCTATTTTCAGCACCCGAGTAGATAGGGTTTCGGAGGCAGAAGTACGGACCTCCCTCTTAGGACCGGGGGACTCTTACTGCGGGGTCAGGAAGCCCACTGCGCCTCGAATGGCGTATTCTATCGACCGCTGACTAGAGTGCGCGGTGGCTGACATTGGTGTTGGACTCGCAGGGGTATATCGTTAACCGCAGAGGACGACATGTTCGTTGCTCGCCAAGCACGTGGCGTTCGAGCGTCGGACTCATGCGCGGTTAGTGCGACCCGTCGGTCGCGCGAGGCACGGAGTTGTCTTTAGCGAAGTGGCGACGTGGTTTCGCTGCCACAACGCATCTCGGGTGCTTGCCTGCTCAACAAGTAAGAGTCATAGCAAGAGTGACTCGGGCCATACCCGGCTTGTAGACCTATTTGGGTAGGCGTATGGATGTACGCCGGGAAGTAAGCGTGCGCCATATCCAGCTCCGGTACCATACTGGAGATATGGGAGGCGGTTTCTCCGTCGGCTTCAGCGAGGTTATCGTTAGCAACTCCCAGAGTTGCGAGTGGTGAGCGGCTTTATTGCTCCGGCACCTATCTGGCAAATAGGTAGTGCCACTTGGGCACGAGGTAGCTCGCTTACGAGAACCGGAACTCTGGAGTTAGTTTGAGAAATCGAGATTTGGGGACAAGACCTATCTATAACTGGTCCCTGAGGGTGCTCTCGGGCACTGGAAGGTACAGCGGCTCCCACTATTATAACCGGACGGTTGGTGCAGGGCAGATGTTCCAAGACTTTTTTTCACAAAGATCACTTTTAAAATTTAGCAGGTCCCGTAGATCCCCTGCAGCTACATTTCTACTATATTCCTTGCCATTCGTATTTATATATTAAAAAATTTGAACAAATCTTTGCGGGCTGACGTTATTATTTTCTTTTTTAAATTCTCGACCACCACGGTAGGCCGGGTGTGAGCTTTTTTATTTTTTTAGAAATTCTCTACCCCGAAAAATCGGCTCTTAACCTGGCCTTTGTCCAAAACGCCTCCGATCTGATTGAGAAACGTTCGCCTAGGTCTTCCACTTGGGCACTGGTTCGGTCCTGGTCCGGGTTGGGACCCAAATGAGGTACTTGGGTCTCATCCTGGACGGGAGGTGGACTTTTGGGGCACACTTCACCCAGCTGGCCCCAAGAGTCCTGGGAGCGGCGGCCGCCCTGGGGAGGCTGCTGCCCAACGTGGGTGGCCCGAGCGCCACCTGTCGCCGACTGTACACCGGAGTGATCCGGAGTATGGCCCTTTACGGGGCACCGGTCTGGGCGGACGCCCTTAGTCGCGACAATAAGACCCTGCTGCGACGTCCGCAGCGGGTCGTCGCGACGAGGGCCATACGCGGTTACCGGACTGTGTCCTGGACGGCGGCGTGCGTGCTGGCCAGTGACCCCCCCCCCCCCCTGGGAGCTATAAGCGGAGATCCTCGCCGAAGTTTACCACTTCGTGGAGGCGAGGAGGTCCCGCGGGGAGCCCCCGGGGTGGGAGGAGGGCGCACGCATGCGGCGACAGGCGCGGGCCGCCCTATTGAGGCGGTGGACGGAGGACCTGGCCAGTGGACGGTGGAGGCCATTCGCCTGGTCCTCCTGGGGTGGATAGGGCGGCGATTCGGGTCGCTGACCTTCCGACTGGGGCAGGTGCTTTCCGGGCACGGATGCTTCGGAAAGTATTTGCACCAGATCGCGAGACGGGAGGCGACCCCGGTCTGCCAAGAGTGTGGGGCGCCGGAAGACACGGCGCTCCACACGCTGGAGGCGTGTGCCGCGTGGGGGCTACAGCGGCACACGCTTTCGGCCATAATAGGCCGATCTCTCCCTGCCGAGCGTGATCAACGCCATGCTCGGCGGTGAAAGGTCGTGGCAGGCAGTGGTCTCCTTCTGCGAAGCTGTCATGGCGCAGAAGGAGACCGCGGAGAGGGTCAGGGAGAACAATCTTTTCGCTGACCCTCTCCGGCGCAGACGGACGGGAGCGAGACGGAGGCGATTTGCCCGCCTTCTCGCTCCTGTATAGTGGGGTCACTGGTACAGAGTCGGGGGACTCTCTACCGGCTTGCTCGGCCCCACACGTCTGGGGGATGGCCTTGGTGAGCAAGGCCTTCCCTCCACAGGTGCTGAGGCTCGGTCAACATCAGCCAGGCCAACCAAGCCGGGATACCCCTCTAGGGGAGGGGGTAAACATAAAGGATTTTCCTGGATTAAAAAAAAAATGGTCCTCCTCTTGTAATATTATGTGCTATAGTATCTTATAGGTGTATTATTTGCTTGTGCAGCATGCGGGTGCCTGCGCATGTGGGAGGCTGGCGGGTCGCGCGCGGCGTGCGGCTGGCTGGGCGCCTTAGCGGGCGCGCGCGCGCACGCACTGCAGCCTCGCGCGCCGCTACTTGCGGCGGCCGCGCTCTCTTGCATAGGTATGTTCTGTATTGCGTGCGCTCTTTCATAGCCACACAATATACCAATTGAATTCGTAAATAGATGCATCACATTATTTTGACGATACTATTCTGTTGATGTCGTCTATGATGTCCATATTAGTGTCTGAATGTATGGACATTTGTACGATATAATTGGTATAGGTATTAATATTTTTAATATTTTAAAGAGGAACGATTAGATATTTTGTTTCTTTGTAAGGCCTAAAAAACTACGCAATCGATTTTAAAAATTCTTTTGCCATTAGAAAGCTATATTATCAACGAATAACATAAGCAACATAAACTAACTTACTTTTAGGCGAGCGAAACCGCGGGGCAAAATCCAGTATTAAATAATTTTATTTCGTACGTGTTGTGAAACATATTTAGGGTGTGATGCAAATACTAAATATAGTTGTATGCCATGGTCAGGCGGCGCGACGCCCCGCAACCAGATCGAGCCGCTGGCCGAGCTGCTGCTGGCGCTCAACCGCGCGACGTGGCGCGCCGGCGCCGACCTGGCGCTGTGGCTGCGCCTCGCGCTCGCGCAGCCAGGCTTCCCCACCATACACGCCACCGAGCCGCACAAACAGAAGTTCATCGCAAACGTCATCAAGTACGCACTACGGTTACTCTCTTAGACTCTCTCGAGCTGCAGCCGGCGCCGACCTGGCGCTGTGGCTGCGCCTCGCGCTCGCGCAGCCAGGCTTCCCCACCATACACGCCACCGAGCCGCACAAACAGAAGTTCATCGCAAACGTCATCAAGTACGCACTACGGTTACTCTCTTAGACTCTCTCGAGCTGCAGCCGGCGCCGACCTGGCGCTGTGGCTGCGCCTCGCGCTCGCGCAGCCAGGCTTCCCCACCATACACGCCACCGAGCCGCACAAACAGAAGTTCATCGCAAACGTCATCAAGTACGCACTACGGTTACTCTCTTAGACTCTCTCGAGCTGCAGCCGGCGCCGACCTGGCGCTGTGGCTGCGCCTCGCGCTCGCGCAGCCAGGCTTCCCCACCATACACGCCACCGAGCCGCACAAACAGAAGTTCATCGCAAACGTCATCAAGTACGCACTACGGTTACTCTCTTAGACTCTCTCGAGCTGCAGCCGGCGCCGACCTGGCGCTGTGGCTGCGCCTCGCGCTCGCGCAGCCAGGCTTCCCCACCATACACGCCACCGAGCCGCACAAACAGAAGTTCATCGCAAACGTCATCAAGTACGCACTACGGTTACTCTCTTAGACTCTCTCGAGCTGCAGCCGGCGCCGACCTGGCGCTGTGGCTGCGCCTCGCGCTCGCGCAGCCAGGCTTCCCCACCATACACGCCACCGAGCCGCACAAACAGAAGTTCATCGCAAACGTCATCAAGTACGCACTACGGTTACTCTCTTAGACTCTCTCGAGCTGCAGCCGGCGCCGACCTGGCGCTGTGGCTGCGCCTCGCGCTCGCGCAGCCAGGCTTCCCCACCATACACGCCACCGAGCCGCACAAACAGAAGTTCATCGCAAACGTCATCAAGTACGCACTACGGTTACTCTCTTAGACTCTCTCGAGCTGCAGCCGGCGCCGACCTGGCGCTGTGGCTGCGCCTCGCGCTCGCGCAGCCAGGCTTCCCCACCATACACGCCACCGAGCCGCACAAACAGAAGTTCATCGCAAACGTCATCAAGTACGCACTACGGTTACTCTCTTAGACTCTCTCGAGCTGCAGCCGGCGCCGACCTGGCGCTGTGGCTGCGCCTCGCGCTCGCGCAGCCAGGCTTCCCCACCATACACGCCACCGAGCCGCACAAACAGAAGTTCATCGCAAACGTCATCAAGTACGCACTACGGTTACTCTCTTAGACTCTCTCGAGCTGCAGCCGGCGCCGACCTGGCGCTGTGGCTGCGCCTCGCGCTCGCGCAGCCAGGCTTCCCCACCATACACGCCACCGAGCCGCACAAACAGAAGTTCATCGCAAACGTCATCAAGTACGCACTACGGTTACTCTCTTAGACTCTCTCGAGCTGCAGCCGGCGCCGACCTGGCGCTGTGGCTGCGCCTCGCGCTCGCGCAGCCAGGCTTCCCCACCATACACGCCACCGAGCCGCACAAACAGAAGTTCATCGCAAACGTCATCAAGTACGCACTACGGTTACTCTCTTAGACTCTCTCGAGCTGCAGCCGGCGCCGACCTGGCGCTGTGGCTGCGCCTCGCGCTCGCGCAGCCAGGCTTCCCCACCATACACGCCACCGAGCCGCACAAACAGAAGTTCATCGCAAACGTCATCAAGTACGCACTACGGTTACTCTCTTAGACTCTCTCGAGCTGCAGCCGGCGCCGACCTGGCGCTGTGGCTGCGCCTCGCGCTCGCGCAGCCAGGCTTCCCCACCATACACGCCACCGAGCCGCACAAACAGAAGTTCATCGCAAACGTCATCAAGTACGCACTACGGTTACTCTCTTAGACTCTCTCGAGCTGCAGCCGGCGCCGACCTGGCGCTGTGGCTGCGCCTCGCGCTCGCGCAGCCAGGCTTCCCCACCATACACGCCACCGAGCCGCACAAACAGAAGTTCATCGCAAACGTCATCAAGTACGCACTACGGTTACTCTCTTAGACTCTCTCGAGCTGCAGCCGGCGCCGACCTGGCGCTGTGGCTGCGCCTCGCGCTCGCGCAGCCAGGCTTCCCCACCATACACGCCACCGAGCCGCACAAACAGAAGTTCATCGCAAACGTCATCAAGTACGCACTACGGTTACTCTCTTAGACTCTCTCGAGCTGCAGCCGGCGCCGACCTGGCGCTGTGGCTGCGCCTCGCGCTCGCGCAGCCAGGCTTCCCCACCATACACGCCACCGAGCCGCACAAACAGAAGTTCATCGCAAACGTCATCAAGTACGCACTACGGTTACTCTCTTAGACTCTCTCGAGCTGCAGCCGGCGCCGACCTGGCGCTGTGGCTGCGCCTCGCGCTCGCGCAGCCAGGCTTCCCCACCATACACGCCACCGAGCCGCACAAACAGAAGTTCATCGCAAACGTCATCAAGTACGCACTACGGTTACTCTCTTAGACTCTCTCGAGCTGCAGCCGGCGCCGACCTGGCGCTGTGGCTGCGCCTCGCGCTCGCGCAGCCAGGCTTCCCCACCATACACGCCACCGAGCCGCACAAACAGAAGTTCATCGCAAACGTCATCAAGTACGCACTACGGTTACTCTCTTAGACTCTCTCGAGCTGCAGCCGGCGCCGACCTGGCGCTGTGGCTGCGCCTCGCGCTCGCGCAGCCAGGCTTCCCCACCAAACACGCCACCGAGCCGCACAAACAGAAGTTCATCGCAAACGTCATCAAGTACGCACTACGGTTACTCTCTTAGACTCTCTCGAGCTGCAGCCGGCGCCGACCTGGCGCTGTGGCTGCGCCTCGCGCTCGCGCAGCCAGGCTTCCCCACCATACACGCCACCGAGCCGCACAAACAGAAGTTCATCGCAAACGTCATCAAGTACGCACTACGGTTACTCTCTTAGACTCTCTCGAGCTGCAGCCGGCGCCAACCTGGCGCTGTGGCTGCGCCTCGCGCTCGCGCAGCCAGGCTTCCCCACCATACACGCCACCGAGCCGCACAAACAGAAGTTCATCGCAAACGTCATCAAGTACGCACTACGGTTACTCTCTTAGACTCTCTCGAGCTACGAATAATTCCTGTATCGTGGGGGACTTTATAAACATTCAAACGACGGACACAAAGAACAACCATTTATGGATCGCACAAGATTTTGTTCGGTGTGGAGAGCGAATACACAACACTCGGCGAAGCGGTAATGGCGAGGCGACCACTTAAACCACTGCGCCATCCGCCAATTATTTATGAACTTATCTAATAACATATAATAATAATAATAATCCATGTCCATCTGATTGATGCTAGAGTATTTAGGGCAGACGCCGTTTTTCATCCATAGTTACCAATATACCGGTCCATCAAACACCCATCCTCATAATCCAGACTTATTAAAGTACACATATAGCAACAGTCCTACGCCTGCTGCGGCTAGTGCCACCGTAGGTGTTTCATCCCACTTTAGATTAAAACTCGAAGAGCCTCTTTACATTGAACCTATGTCGCCGTGTTAACCTCCCAAAGGCCCAGATAATTCTCTAATATGTTAGAATAATATGTGATAAGAGAAACATAATAATATCAGTCCTTTATTAAACCATCCCATTAAAAAGTACAGGCCTCTTCTCAGTGTGAGAAGGATTAAGCCATAGTCCACCACGCCAGGCCAGGGCAGGTTGACAGACAGCTCATGTCTTCGGGACATTATAGATAAGGGTTGCTACACACATAAGCGGGCCGGCGTTTATCGCCACAGCCGGGCGGTAAAATCGAATATATCGCACCCTTAATAAAACAGAGACTTAACTCAGTATTTTGGATTAAAGAAATTTGAACTCTATTGCAAAGATTTAACACAAATATAATATTAGAGTTTAACATATACAATTAGAGTTCAAATTGCCTTACTTTCAAATTTCGAGTTGAGTCGCTGTTTTATTAAGAGTGCGATATGTAGATTAATGTTCGGGAATCACAAACCAGTCAGCTGCCGCACATAATCACTCGGCTTGGCAACTGCCGACATATGCCGGTTGACTTTTCCATTCCACAAATACTGCTGTACCTAATGATGTGTCGACTCGAATGAACTAACCGATCGTCACAAACCGATTGAAACCGAACAAGTGCAGTAATTGCTTCGGGTCGGCTTTGTTGTTCGAGAAATACTGCCGAACCGCTGCTTATGTGTGTAGCAACCCTAACTCTCAGACAAACAAGTTTCCTTAAGATGTTTCCCTTCAGCGTTGATGTATATAACTCATAGAAAAATAGACTAATGTGATCTATCATATCAGTTCAGCCGTAGCCAAAGTATATATCACACTTTCATTCATATCGAAGTTACAGACTCTGTACGATTCGTGACTTCAATATTTTACCACCTCGCGATTAACGGTAATTGAAAATATCTGGCTACTCTATATAATGCTTAATGTGTTATTTCCAGAGAAAAGAGCAGCAAGCGCCGTTTGCTGGAGCACGTGCAGGAGTTCTCGCTCGTGTGTCGAGGGCTCGTGGACACCGAGTACGCGAGACAAACATTGGCTTCCAAACAACTAGTAGCGTGAACAACTATGTACATAGTTTTGTTTTTAATTTCTCCAAGCCTCGCTCTTCTACGTAGGGAGTTACCTAGTTAATGTGTAAAATAGTTACGCTCAAAATAGTATCATTGTTATTTTTTCTAACTAATTAAGGTTTTGCGACGATACATTGTATTAAAGTTGATTTTATTGACATTTATTTTAATTATATTCTGTAAAAATCGACAATGTACATACGCATAAAGTGATATCATTTGTATATACCCGTATTGAAGTCGTTATAGAAATTCAATTTAAAATAAAACATCAAATATATTGTTTTCTTGTTTTTATTATTTTTCAAGTGGAACACTTAATATAAAACATTTAACCTTAATCCTAGTGATAGATAAATAACGTTTATATGTAATAAAAAAATTAATGTACAGTTCGCAACACAATATGGAAATGTTTTATCAACAATGATTTAGCAAATGGAAGAACAAAGTAAAAATAGACATAATGACTTAAAGTAAAACTTGCATTACTACGAATGTGAGCAATGTTTATCTATAGCTTGTCAAGTGAGAGTAAAAACGTTTCTACTTGAAACAGACTAGTGAGGACAATACGCGTCGACGACTCCTGCACCATGAACATGGCTGTAACGAAATAGGAATTGCGACATCTAATTGATTACCGCTTCTATAATTTCTTCGCCATCCCTAACTCTCTCTGAACAAAGACTAAAATAATAAATTAAGGTCATATAGTCACGAGATATTTATTATAAAACAGTACAAACGTTCGTAGACCAACAAACTGGGCCTTAGACAAAAAGTCTCCTACAATCCTTAAAATTTAAGCTGATCCATTCTAAAGATGAGATCATGCTGTTCCCTGTAGCTGCTATTACTCCACTCCTAATTTTGATTATTTTAGAAACGTGACACTTACTCTACAACAACGATATAAAAAATACGATAGATAAAGAAGTTGCTGTAAATAATTATAATACGAGTGAGAACTATGGCGATGCATTGTTTCGCAAAGTGCCAGAAAGTACATTAAAATATTTGCCTGTAGAGCTAGGAACAGGCCAACCACCGACAATAATGTGAAATGATTCTGCTACCTACAACTACAGTTACGAATGAAAGTTGACCGAATGACAGATACACACCTTTAACTTTATATAAATCGCAAGACTACCAATACTAAAATCCGTAGTCCTAGGACATCTAATTACTCCGTAATAATAAAGACCTGACGCAAGCGATAACCTCCGTAAGCTCCTTGAAACTTATGTTCAGCAGTGGACGTCTTACGGCAGAAACTATGATGTTCAACGGTCAAGAAATTAAACTTATAAATTATGAACAACAGAGCTATGTTTTCAAATGCTATCTTTTAAAATATCCACAATTAGCAGTTACCATTTAAGCTTGTAATATTTGTAGCTATATACAGGCGCGTTTACAACATACTACAACTGTTATTAAATAGTAATCTAAAACACCTATAACTGTTATATTGAAACATTTTGGTTTGCGAAATATATACTAGTCGTACCTGAAATTAAGCCAAATTCTCAGCTACCTTCAAAGTCCTTACGCTATTCAGCATTTCGCTGGTTATTTAAATATATTGTGGTTACGAAGGACAGCGCGTAACGTACAGAAACACAACCCACCCTTACAGTCACGGTGGCGTTGTCATGTAAAATGGCGACATTAACGCAGTAAACGGTCAGAGGAAAACCCTGCATTCCAATGACTATCAAACTTAAGTAGTAGGGTTTCCATGGATATTTTGGGCAATATGGTCATTAGCCATTGGTAATCTTAAAAATCATCGTTGCCTTGAGACTAGTTTCAGTAATCATGACCTAGTGTCGTCTCCCGTGGAATCGAACAAGGAAACTTAGATTCGCTTGTTCTCTCCAAATAAATACCGCTTATAGTGAACTTCGGTGTCGCTACGTAAGAACCATTTTGATGAAATGACACGGTCTATTCCACTTTGAATACCTGGGGTATATAGATAGAAGTTAAGTTTTCCTAATAATACATGTATTTTTTGAGATGGTTCAGTGCAATCACGGCGCCCTTATACTAACGGCTTGTCTGTTGATACATATTTTATAGTGGGTACGAAATTATCATAAATACATGCATTGATACATTAATCTTCATCCTTAAATAGCCACTGAGACATATACCAATAAAATATAGAGACACACGCTATCAACACTACATATTCGATTTTATTTGTCTCTTGTCGAAACAAAGATATCTATTGTAAAACCTCATCAACATTTCTATTCGTCTTGAAACATTTATGAGTTAACACTAACGACATGTAAATATAAGTAAACTTACGTACTATATACTACTTATAGAGTAAGAAGTCACGGCTCTAAAAACTTGATTATAATCACCGTTCACACAGATGTAAAGAAGGAACAGTAATTTAATTAGTTCCTTTAATATATTATATGAAGGATCTTCAAGATCCTTAAAAGCTCGTTTCGCAAGGGCACGTTAGATGCCAATGCTGTTGCATATAGTATGATGGTAAGAAAGATACACAAGATTTAAGACTCAGAATCTTCCTTAGATTCATCGAGAGACTCCCACTTGGTGATTTCGACGTCGAAATCTAAGAACTTATCCGGTTCGCAGTGCCTGTTCTTGAACCGGAGGAAGTTGAGCGCTTGGTCGAGGGTAAGGTGGAAGCAATCCTGGCGACTCACGTTGAGAGATGAACTTTCTAGGTCGCTGTGTGTGCCTCTGGTGTACACTAGTTTCCTTGAGTTGTGCTGGCCTTCGACGGTGACCTACAATATAAAATATGAGTATGTAGTATTAAACGCCTTTTTTATATAAAGATCGACTTATGATTAGTACACATTGAACCATTATCGCTTACATTCTCGTCAGTGCAGTGAACCATTAACTTTGTAGGTAGATACTTAATATTTTAAGTACGATTATCGGCGGATATGCTGTGGAAGTTAACGCGTCGCTTGAATATAGGGTCAAAGCAATAGCCAGTGGTAATTACAAAAACTTTTCTTTTAAATTGTTTGCAGCGATAGGGTGGATCAAACATACCTAATTTCATTTATGAAAATAAATCTAAGCATCCCAAGCAATATTTCGAAATGTACTGTTCTTTGGTTAGCTATTTCATAATTTATTTATATACTTGATGGATAAACAAGTATAACAATCAAAATTACTCAGCTGTGTTTTATAAATTGCAGAATGAGTGATATTTACCTCGTATGTAAAGTGGCTGGCGTTTTTCTTGGGTCCGATGTAAGCGACGTAGACGATAACGCCCCATGTGCGGATGTCGACATCGACGCGCAGGTGGAAGTACTCGTCCAGCGCCATGATCAGCCACGTGTCGTGCTGCTCTGAGTTCACCTTCATCGAGAACTTGTGCTTGTTGCCGATCTTCAGGATTGGCAGGTGCTTGCACTGGTAATAAACAACATTTTTATATTGTCTTCTTGTTCACTACACTATTGTAGTGAATATATATATTACGGCTAAAGGTGGGTGTGAACATGAACTTAAGATTAGCCGGCTACAACTAGGTTTAGCCGGCCACATGCGGTTAGGTTATGTTAGGTTACTTTTAAGTTTAGCCGGCTAAAACTAGGTGTAGCCGTACTTCGGCTATTAGCCGTAACATATATATATATAATAAGCTGCGTGATAGGCATTTCTGAGTAATGTAGTCATCCACGACTAGTAGCGGCGCGAGCCGTAGCTGGCCTCGTGCGGCGCGCGCCTCATGTACTGACCTGGAAGTGGTGCGCGAGCTCGTCCCGCTGCAGCGGCGGGTGCCTGGCGCAGGGCGGCGCGGGACAGTGGTAGTGGCGCGAGCCGCAGCTGGCCTCGTGCGGCGCGCGCCTCATGTACTGACCTGGAAGTGGTGCGCGAGCTCGTCCCGCTGCAGCGGCGGGTGCCTGGCGCAGGGCGGCGCGGGACAGTGGTAGCGGCGCGAGCCGCAGCTGGCCTCGTGCGGCGCGCGCCTCATGTACTGACCTGGAAGTGGTGCGCGAGCTCATGCCGCTGCAGCGGCGGGTGCCTGGCGCAGGGCGGCGCGGGACAGTGGTAGCGGCGCGAGCCGCAGCTGGCCTCGTGCGGCGCGCGCCTCATGTACTGACCTGGAAGTGGTGCGCGAGCTCGTCCCGCTGCAGCGGCGGGTGCCTGGCGCAGGGCGGCGCGGGACAGTGGTAGCAGCGCGAGCCGCAGCTGGCCTCGTGCGGCGCGCACCTCATGTACTGACCTGGAAGTGGTGCGCGAGCTCGTCCCGCTGCAGCGGCGGGTGCCTGGCGCAGGGCGGCGCGGGACAGTGGTAGCGGCGCGAGCCGCAGCTGGCCTCGTGCGGCGCGCGCCTCATGTACTGACCTGGAAGTGGTGCGCGAGCTCGTCCCGCTGCAGCGGCGGGTGCCTGGCGCAGGGCGGCGCGGGACAGTGGTAGCGGCGCGAGCCGCAGCTGGCCTCGTGCGGCGCGCGCCTCATGTACTGACCTGGAAGTGGTGCGCGAGCTCGTCCCGCTGCAGCGGCGGGTGCCTGGCGCAGGGCGGCGCGGGACAGTGGTAGCGGCGCGAGCCGCAGCTGGCCTCGTGCGGCGCGCGCCTCATGTACTGACCTGGAAGTGGTGCGCGAGCTCGTCCCGCTGCAGCGGCGGGTGCCTGGCGCAGGGCGGCGCGGGACAGTGGTAGCGGCGCGAGCCGCAGCTGGCCTCGTGGGGCGCGCGCCTCATGTACTGACCTGGAAGTGGTGCGCGAGCTCGTCCCGCTGCAGCGGCGGGTGCCTGGCGCAGGGCGGCGCGGGACAGTGGTAGCGGCGCGAGCCGCAGCTGGCCTCGTGGGGCGCGCGCCTCATGTACTGACCTGGAAGTGGTGCGCGAGCTCGTCCCGCTGCAGCGGCGGGTGCCTGGCGCAGGGCGGCGCGGGACAGTGGTAGCGGCGCGAGCCGCAGCTGGCCTCGTGGGGCGCGCGCCTCATGTACTGACCTGGAAGTGGTGCGCGAGCTCGTCCCGCTGCAGCGGCGGGTGCCTGGCGCAGGGCGGCGCGGGACAGTGGTAGCGGCGCGAGCCGCAGCTGGCCTCGTGGGGCGCGCGCCTCATGTACTGACCTGGAAGTGGTGCGCGAGCTCGTCCCGCTGCAGCGGCGGGTGCCTGGCGCAGGGCGGCGCGGGACAGTGGTAGCGGCGCGAGCCGCAGCTGGCCTCGTGCGGCGCGCGTCGGCGTAAGCGCACCTCGCGGCCACAACCGTGCCGGCAAGGATAGCGCAGCATTTCCGCCACCTAAAGTAATGTCACAAACAAATGAAATAAAAATTACATATGTATGAAATTGAATGATACTGAATTGAATTGCTATCTTATGATCTTTTTGAAGTTAAACCAAATCTGGCCGTGTTTGGTATTAAATATGATTCCTATAATTATGACAATAATGAACAAGCAATTGTAATAACGACAGGCGTGTTTCGTGCGTTATGGGGCGCTAACACGGTGCGAGAAGTACGATGTCCAAGTGTGCCGTACCCCTTCCATGGCGCGGTTGCGCACGGAGGAGAAGGGCGTGCGGCACACGGGGCAGGCGGCGAGGCGCGCGCGGCAGCGGCTGCACACGAGGTGTCCGCGGCGGCACTGCGAGATGGGCGGCTCCATCCACTCCAGGCACACCGGGCACTCCAGCAGCCGGAGCAGGCTCTGCCACCGAATTCAATATACATACTAAATAATCTATCAATAACAAAACTTCGATTAAAATATGCATATCTGACAAATATTTTGTACTCATTTTGTTCTTGTATATCCAAAATTTTGCCTGTAGAAGGTTGCTATAAGGCGACACTTGATGTATACATATAATAGTATGGCTTATCTTGGCACAGCCACCATCGCAAACTGGCAATCTTTTTACGTAGTGAATTAGTCGTTAATTAGTCGAATTTGGTCGTAAAATACCAGAATTGGTCGGTTCACCGTTTAAAAGATACAAGGAGGTATTGGTGGTTGTGCCCAAGTGAGCGCTCATCTTGGCACAGACACCTTGTATTTCCAAAACTACAGCACCGAACGAAGATCTAACTGTACCAATAATTAGTCGATAATTAGTCGACATTAATCACAAAATATCAGCTTTCTACGAGACCCCGTTTAAAAGATATAAGGGGGTATTGGTGGCTGTGCCAAGATGAGCGCTCATCTTGGCACAGCCACCTCAATATCTCGGGAACCACAATACCTAGCGAAAATCTGATTGCACCAATAATTAATCGTTAATTGGTCGACATTAGTCACAACCGCCAGAATTAGTCGTTTTACCCTATTCTATTCATTCCATTATATACGGTTCATAGTTCATATTATTATTCTAATTTAATTGAAATTTCTATTTTAAGTCTTTGGATATAAATTAAATAATTAACTTACCTGATTAAATTCTTGTACAGAGAATAACTCGTTTGATTCATCTGTCGCTGAAATAGAATATAAGAAAATTTAAGATGGGTATACACTATAACTAATACATAAATATTATGTATTAGCTCGTTTAAAGAATCATAACAATTTTAATGAGGTCAGACACAGGACAATCTTCTCTGATTTAACTCAAACTCTTCAGTTTGAGTTCAGGTCATTCTGACTAGAAAAGTATTGTACAGAAGATCGCAGTCATACAAACTGTTCCGTCTCTACTTTGATTACGACTTCCAGGTTAACCTTAACCTCTCAACCAATCCAGTTTTCAAAAATATAAAAAATCTATTCAAACAAAAGAAGACTATCATAATAAAATTTACGTTTTAAATAGTCTGGTTAAGTTCGGATGCCGGCGTCCTAGCGTTGGTTGAAACGGCACTGTGTTATAAGTAGTGAAATATAGTACGAAATCTTTCTGCAATGATATTTAGAATCCAATTCAAAGACAAATATTTGTCAAATTTTGTATAATTCCGGCGCCTCACATACCTGTACCAATCCTTTTCTTTCATGCAATCTTTAACTGTTACCGTAATTCCTGTATTTTTGAAGGGTAGCTGACAATTCTGGACAACGTTTTACTATTCAAGTTTAAACATTAGTAGAATAAGTACATATAATTATAAAACACTCGTTTTCTTTTGTGTATTATACTCACAATCCCTCTTTCTCTTCATACCGCGATACGATGCGTCTTGCGGCGTACCCGTATTATCTTCGGAATTTGCCGTCTCCTATTAAGCAAAAGATAACAATTGGGTACAGCTAGCATTACGTACATTTTATTATTGTTCCAGAATATTTCGAATGATTATCCTCAGAGTCGGCATCGCGAGAGTACCCCTTGGTATTACAAGCGATCTCAGGCTATGGGAACCACATACGAGTACCATGACAAGTATAAAATGTCGTAATACTAATAATAATCCTAACTATATAATATTATAAATGTGAATGTGTCTTTTTGTTACGCTTTCAAGCGTAAACAATGCGGCCGAATATCTTGAAATTTCGCATACACGTTGTCAGGAGTACAGAAAAGGACACAGGATACCTTTCATTCAGAAAAAAGTCCTGTTACTAATCTAACCAGATTTATTTATTTCATTCTGTGTGAGAGAGAAATAAATAAATTATTATTAAAAATAAAATTATTATTAACCTAACCTACGTTTACGCTAAAGAAGCTGCGGGCAAAACTTAGTGTCAAATAAATTAAAGATATTGAAATTAAACTGCTATATACGGATTTTATCGCGTGACAATATTATGTAAATTAAAGATATGTTAACGTTGGACAGACTGAGGCCTTAATTGATTGTTTTTCGATTAAGGTCGATCCAAAGGCATCTCTAACTTGTCGAAGTTATGCCTTTATTTAATAGTTAATGATTACAGCTGGCAAAGTGTAAGTGGGAAGGATATATACAAACTCAATAAGAGAACTGAGTCAAAACATCGCATTTTCTATCTCAAGTGGCGTGCTGGGTTTTCACTTGCCGTCCTTTTAAAGTTCGCCAACACGCGTCGGTTTCTTCGAACCTATTATTTTAACTTTATGAAACAATTATTAGTGAGTAACAGACTATTAGTTATTTGTTAAGTGTACCTACATCGTATATTCTAAGATGGCAAATAGCAGTACATTACAAAAACTATTGCTGTTTCATGGGCGGCCTCGCTGTTGCTTTGTGTATCGATTCTTTGACTAAGCAAATATATTGCGCCTGTAGCAACACTACACATACGAAGAAGTTTCGAAGACAGATAATAGATGGCGCTGAACACAATAGGCGCTTATAATCACGCAAGTGCAAGTCGCCATACAATCCTGAATCACGCAAGTCAAGTTTACACAGCGACTAAGTATATACAAGTTCCCAACATCAGGAGTAGGGCGCGGCCCGCCAGACACGATCACCCAGCCTGGTCGGAGGACCCTTCCTTTGTCTTGGAGGTCCACGCATGTTCCTTTTACACCATGTTCCTCCACACGACTAGAACAGTAATAATAATATACTTACACCACTGGTAACGTTTTCTGCGGCCGCCACAGGTGTTTCTTCGCCATGGTCGGTGCCGAGCGGTGGAGGGTTGCCTTCGGGAGCATCGGGCATCTCCACTTCTACAACTTCCTCAATCAACCTAGCCCCGCTGCCTGTATCATTGTGCACTGGCTCTACAGAAATAATAATAGGACTTTCACACTAAGTTGCACAAGATTCTGATTATATTTTCTTTTCAAAGAGATTTTTTTATACAGCGTCTAACAGAAAATATTGAGGTGTCACATAATAAAAGCCCCTGTGCTTTGGAAAACAGCAAATATATTCTTATACATTATTTCACTATGATATAGCATTTTTTAGTTGATTTATTAATATCTTACTGTTTAGGCGAGACTTAAACAACACTTACAGTGATCTATGTGAACCCGAAAATTACCAGGCGCAATTTTGGTGTAGTGATGTAATGCGTTCGTTTTAATATCAAATAATAAACAAGTAAAATGTTTGAAATTGTCTTATTCTAAGATTTTTTTTATTCGGGAATAGGGCACTGTGCCTTTGTTATTTATCAGATATACATTACGCCCCTAAAGTATGACCACACCTTTATGTTACACGCTGTATATGTGATAAATTTAATAATGAGGATATGCTATTAAATTGTTGTTAAAGAAACGAATATAAGCATATTATCAATGTTACGTAAATATGTTATATATGTATTAGCTTGTGTCAAGGCCACATGATAGGCGCTCCCGTACACATACAAGCGCTTTCACGGAGAAACAAACATGTAAACCACCTACAAACTAATCCTGAAGAAAGTGAATTTTACCTTCAACAATTTCTTCTTCGGGATTTTCATTGGGTTCATCGGGTGGCTCAATCTTTTCAATAATCGGTAGTGGTACTGCTATTCCTGTAATAACATTATTAGATAAATCACTGACGCGATGTAAACAATACCAAGTGAGAATTGCCGTAAATCTTAGAGTTCGAAAAAATGGTTCAAGTAATATCCAAAGATCACGTGATACCACGTGACCAGGTCAGAGGTCAAAGGTCATAGTCATTTCGGGGAGGTATATCGACTATGCTGAATCGAATGGCGTTGATCGCGAGTCTCTAGCTCTTACGGTTCTTGAGTTGAAACTTGTATAGACGGATTAACGGACGGACAAAGCTGTTGTATAAGAGTTTTTTAAAAATCGTTTGTGTTTATACATGAGGAAAAATTGGTATTTTAACCTTATTCTTGGCTACTCAAGCCTGGGGCCCTATTACAAACTTTTATAAAACCCGTCAAGTTCCAGGCAATTCAAATAACTGCCTGGTTTTGTTTCGTATTATGACATGTGAATAGTTGATCGTCTTCATGCTGGCTAGTTCGTCGCTGGCCGATTTGTGACTTGACAGTGCATCGTTCAAAAATATGACATACATATTTGTCGGTAAGTAACGGTTTTAATTTTAGCGTATTTTCTATGATAATATAATTAAAACTATTATTTTTAGGCAAAAATAAAACAAATATAATCATATCATGAATTTTATTATTATATTTGCAGCATTAAACAAAAAATATATACATAAGTACTTAACTAATATTCGGTTTCAGAACGTCGCCTGTTTTTGTAAAGTAAACGCGCGGGCAATTTGTTACTACGTAAGTACATACCTAGTTACTTATCTTACTTAAAACTAATGTGTATCTAATTCTAATTAGGTTCTGGAAAATAAAATCTTTGTTACTTCTATAAGTATTAAAAACATTTACAATAATTATGGCGGCGTCCTCTTCGTCTCACCACCAACTCGTGCCACCGATTGAAATGTCATTTCCAGATACACCTTTTGATATCAATATGATGTACCTTCTTCTTCTCTCTTAGCCTTTATTATTCTTAAGTCACTTGGGGTCGGCTTTTCTGGTCTATCCGGATTTGACTGGATATCAGTTTTTACACGGAGCGGCTGCCACCTGACCTCCGCAACCCGAAGGCTAATGATACCCTAAGGCTAGACCAGTGTCAGGATATTAGAGGGTACTGACTTTCCCAATAACGACTGCCATAGATATTCATGGCAGCTGGGACCGACGGCTTAACGTGCTCTCCGAGGCACGGAGCAGGCGATAATTGTCAATCAATACGCACATAATTTCGAAAAGTCATATAACTTTCGAAAGTCAGAGGTGCGCGACGTGGGACCCGAGTCCCTCTGCATTGCAGTCTGTTGGTGTCCCCACTGAGCTATCGCTGCTACTATATGATGTACCTAATATCTATAAATAAATTGTTATGTTTTATAAATAGTCTTCAATAATTATCGATTTTTGTTTTTAACATATGAACGTGTCTATAAAACAAATGAACGTCTACAAAACAAATGACTATCAGAAAACGACGTGCTTACAAAATACAGGTGCATGCGATTTTCGACCTTATTGACATTACTCAGAATTTATCATTTTATTAACGTATTTATGTCAGAAAGTAAGAAAATACCAAAAAACGTCTGTTATGAATTATTGTCAATAAGGTCGAATACCTATAATCAGAATAGGTTTCGTTGAATTAGTAAATAAAGAAATTATTGTATTATATTTCCTTCTTTCATTAGGTACATAACTAACCTTTGTCTCAATCGACAAATCCGTGGCTTTTGTTGGCTCCGACATATGGAGTCTTAATTCTTCACACAAAGGACATTGTTCAGCTGCCATACATTATTAGCCTAAGAACCAACAGCCACAAAATAATGATAAATATGCCGTTAAGGATAACCACATTCAATTAAAAATTAATATAAGTCACGGACACTTCTGAATATTGCTTCTGGATGATCTGGGAGGTCCATTATTATCATCCTTATTTCATCTTTCTCTTTTACCCCGGTGAGTCCGACATAACCCCTCCGCCCGCCCCCACGAAGGGTTATACGTAAATGCATGCCCCACGTAAAAAAAAGGAAAAAAAAGTGTTGCCATGCTTACACTAAAAAAAAAACGTACAATACCTAGAAAGTGGAATTTATTATGGAATTATACATTAAAACTTATGACTTTAAGAAATTGGTCATATCTATGATAAAGTTCAATAATGTTATTTATAGAATAGCATTCGTATTAACTACGTAAGAAAAATTACAGACAAGATAAATAGGAAATAATTTATCTGATTAAACCGTACACATATTGTAAAAACTGTAGGCATGGCAACACTGCGTGTCTCAGATGTAAACAATGGATGCCGAGGTATTTGATAATACCTTTTAACACGAAAATAAGATTCGAAAGTGTAGTGTCAGTGTCGTTACGTGCATTCCAAATCAAGCTCAAGCATACTTTGTTAAGTTCCCAAAGAACTTTAACGTAATTTTAGTAGCGGTATGTCCACTTACCTTTATGATACTGTGCGTTGTAAAGTATTGCTTCACTGTTGTCATAACCTGAATATACATGTCCATACACAAACTGTAATTATACGTAGATTGCACTACATAGTCGTCTATCATGTAAAAATGTATGTTGATACATGATAAGTATAAATATTACCAATCATAAAATATCATAATATGCTTATAAATTTGTAATTGATAATTTGTTAATAATAGAAATAGAATTATTAGATGACATTGATGACAATCAGTGTCACGTTTGTTGACAAGAGCCGGAGGTCGTTCAGAAATGTAACACAGCATTAATATGATGAACATTATAATTTAACGTCTTTATTATTATTATCTTTTATTATTTTTGTTTTTTATTATTATTTTCAATATACTTTTAATTATATAAATATGTATACATATAAGTATTATATAAATACCAATATTATTATTTAGTATAAAATTAATAATAATATTATTATTTAATACCAATATTATTATTTCTGCCTAATTTATTTAAATTATTATTTTGTTTTCTGTTTTAATTTTAAATTTTAATCGAGTTATGTATGTATGTTACTGCCTACATGCACCGAAATCATGCAGGCTCTGCGAGAATACCAGCGTTGTGGATATATTGCAACATTGCTGACGCCGCAGGATCTTATTTCTTCTTCTTATACATATTGGTTGTGTTTCCTGTTACCTCATGAGCGTGAAACAAATAAATTTCTTTTTTCTTTCTCTCTTTCTGTCCGTGAGATTGTAATGATTAATTATTAAGACATAAAATAAAATACAAAGTTATTGTTTAGGTGGAATGTGTGTTGATTCATAAGCCAAATTGTTCATTGTCCTTTCGCACTAATGCTTTGCTAAGACGATATCGTGCAATAAATTCTTGTTCGGACATATTATTGAAAGCATTGCTCTCGTCACGAACCCGTCTTCTCTTAGCTTCTTTTCCAGCGTTTTGCTGAGTAGCGTCACTCTCCAAAAACTCAAATAATAATAGTTCATCGTCAGGCATTTCAGAAATTAACTTAAAACTAGGTATATTACATAAAAATAAAAGCAATAATGAATGTAGCTATTCAAAAAAAGTTACTCCAGCTTAGCGTAAACTGGATGGTTTGTTTTGTTTACAATATGGCGACTTTAATATGAAACGAAATGTCAAATGAAAGCTCGTAATACGGTATGTATTTGCCAGGCAATACTCGATCACCTGTCACGTGACCGCTGACTGACTGGAGTTAGCACGATTATAATACGAAATTGTAAGGTAGTTTACGTTACGCCGTATACTGCCTGGAAATAAGAGTTTGCAATAAGGCCCCTGGACGGATATTATTTGTTATTGACAATTTTACTGACAAACCTTTAAGCTCCCTTACTCCTTTACTAACTTTATCCATACATCTCTTCTACTGTCATTTTTTCATTAAATAAAAGGTTTAATAAATATAAAATAAATGATTACCGTCATCATTGATGCTGGGAATATTGGAGTAAGTTGGCAAGTCGGGTAGTTCACAGGTCGTTGGCGGTGTGGGCGCCGGAGGTCCAAAGGACCAAGGCTCGACGGGCTCAGTCGGCGGTTCATCTACAGTCACAACAAGTAAACTAGAGACACATGTAAAATGTATTACATTATAACAAACATTCATGCTACTTATAGGATGTTAGACGGACGCGATATTTATATAACAATTATGTTTTTGTCTTTATCCTTATAACATCACGAATAATACATATCTATTGTTTACAACCTTTCCGTGATCCACTCATCCATCAATGAATCCCAAAGTATTACTACTAAATCGAATTAATAATCGACCAAAATCTGTCGCATACGGTAAATATTTGTAATCGAATAATTATTTCTATTAATAGCACGCACATGTAAGTCGACATACAACCCCGCAAGGGCAAGTGTACAACGACAGCGGCGTCACGTTATGTTAGCACGGCCTTCGATTATATAAAGTAATTCGCAGTCAATTGTAGATCCAAAAAATAAATACTAATGTTATCTTCTGTATAATTAAATGTTAATGGTAAATATATATAAATAATAGCTCAGACCAATCGACCATTTCAAATTAACATTTCATGACCAAATTAGAACCGCGCCAATAGCGACTGACACTCGGCTCAAAATCGATAAACGCTAATAATTATTCAATTGCAATCTAATAAGCTGCACTATCGAATAACTTGTTTTTAATAACAGTTGTATCGAATTATGAATACCCTGTACTACATGCTCAATATACAAATATCACGATCCAGAATGACAAATACGATCACGAATCACAAAAAATATACAGTGTGTATATAAAACCCTGTCCGATCGATTAAGGGTTTAATCCTCCCTTGATAAACATGGCAAGAAACATAATAAAAAAAATCTATATCATCATAAAAACGTCAAAATAATATTTTTTATCCCAGTATTGATCAGCAATTTTACCCTTAAATCTCTGAAATTTCGCACAGACTGGCAACACTACTAAAAGTCGGCTTCTATGTTGTGTTTATTTTTCTATTAAAAACCGTCGGCTTCTTGTCAAAGGTCATGTTCGGCGCGTTTTCAAAAGCGCAGACACCGCCAAAGCTGTCGCTTTATGCATAGACTACGCACCGCGCGAGGGATGTGACTATCGATCAAATAAAAATATCGAAATATGTTTTTCTAAAGATGAAAGTTTATTTATTTGTATAATACAATAAACGCTCTTGTGTACAAAACTCAACTTTAAGTAATTATGCGTTTTTATTCAGATTTAAAATTAAATAAAAAGTAGTCTCACGCATGTATCCGCGAAAGGATAGGCATATGTGTATTATTACACCCACGATTTACCAGCTATGTTTGAATCCCAATAATAGGCATAGGTCTTTACCTACGCCTATACCTACTTTTTTTATACCTAAATTAAAAGATTTGATTTTGGGTTATCATAACTGTGTTCTTTATAGGATATCGATATCGTATTTGGTATAATATATACCTAACATAAAAGTTCTGGTTTGCATGTGTATGTAATCAATTTTATCATTGACTAAGCGTATTAATCGAAAATATTGATTAAAATTTAAATCCTTGTTTGCATCCCTAGCTATTATTATTGTTTCTTAGGTATAATATGTGCAAACAATTTCATACTCAGTCTTGCGCTCAAACTACTTTCGTTCGGACTTCCGCCATTGAGTATTTTCTCTGTTAGATAAATTATGACGTATTCAAACCCTGAATACTTTAACATGTTGTTGTGTTTAGGTAGGAGTGAGTGTAATTATGCAGCTGCGCGTAGGGAGTACGGGGAACGGTCCTCTAGACCACAAGGCCTAGCAGTCCCATCAGAACGCGCTTTTCAACGACTTCACAACCGCGAGTTACCATTGAACTTCCATAGCTCTATATGGTTCCAGCATGATGGCACGCTGCCTCATTTCTTACGTGCAGTGCATGATTACTTAAATCCCAGTTCCCTAACAAGTGGATAGGACGTACAAGACCAATCTCGTGGCCGCCGCGATTCCCAGACCTAACACCATTAGACTTACTTGTGGAGATATGTAAAACAAATCGTGTATGCTAAAATTTGTAATTCGGAAGTAGAAATGCGAGTTTGGATTGTAAAGGCTTTTGAAGAAATAAAATCAAATTAAACTGTGTTGCGTACTGTTCGTAGTGCATTATGAAAAAGGTGTTGACGTTGGAGGTGGACATATGGAGCACGACTGACAGAGCTTACAACAATTTGATATTTTTATTTACTAAAGGTGTGTACTTAGATACACTGAGAAATACACTGTATCGTCTTAAAAAGTACTCATAAACAGAAAGATATCCTTACGCGTTATTTTTAAATATCAGCTGATGCGTACTATGTTATAGCGGATCATGTAAAACGCGGCGAGCGGTTTATATCAAAGAATTAGGTAAATCTACTGTCTTCGAGCGGCGCCTTTGTAGACCAGCGGCGGTTAGTGTTTGGCGGCTTTGTTCAAAGGATTCAGCGTGGCGCCATAGTACAATAAGAATAGTAGGATAGCTTCATACAAATCGGCCGCCGCCGGTTTGAATGTACGCGTGAGTCGCCGGCGCCGTGTACACACGCACTTTTCACGCACACAATCACACAGCCAAACGGGGCGGCCGGGACCTCTGTACGGGATGCGCCACGCGTTTGACCGCGCGCTTTCACGTACCACACTGCTCGCCCGCTCGAATTCGCTGCTCTCACTGGCCAGTGGCCACTTTATATCCATTTAGTTTTTAATAAACGTTATTATGACTTACATAATATTGTCTTCTATTTACGCGAATATTATTCCATGACCATGTCTCCCCGTGACCATGGCTGCTGAAAAGCAACCGTAACGTCGGGGAAAGTGTAAAAATAAATTAAATCTAAATAGTTTAATAATAATTTAATTAGCTTAAAAATTAGTAAAGTTTAATAGTAGTAGTAGGGTAACAATTTTCAAAATTTTGTAATAAAGTGTCAAATAAACAACGCGATAAAATCCGTATATAGCAGTTTAATTTCAACGTTATTATGACTTCAAAAAGAGCTAAAAAATATTGTAGTGTCTTCGGGTGCCTCAATAACAACTCAAACCCGGACTTATCATTCTTCCAAATACCTACTGAACGAGAAGCGTAAGTACCAACCTAAACATTTTTCTAATTAAATTAGGTATGTCTATGTACGCTTATAGACTAGCTCAGGTTTCTGAATTGAGTATTTGAGTTCACAGATATGTAATTGTTCAGAGTCTAGTGTACTAAGTTATAAGTAGGTATGTATTTACAAACAAAACGTATAATACAATGTGTTAAACGACAGTAAATTAAACTAGTTCCTCGTCATATAAGGTGTTTAGATAGTTATATCGCGATATATAACGCTTAGTCAGTATTTGAAAAAAAAAGATATTCAAGCTTAAATTGTGAAGTAGGTATTCAGCGCGATCACTATTAAAAGCGGCGAAAAAGCGCGCGTGCCGACAACCCCTGCGCCGTGGTGTTTTGTTGAAACGGTGTAGATATTAACACGGGTATTCATTTCAGCACTTACTAGTCGCTGTTGAATTGAGTGATTTATGTTTAAAATTTGATTTTCATTTTATTTCGTAAGATAGCTTTGGTTATAGTCATAGTTTAGTTGTTTAGTTTACATACGTAGTTATTAATAACTATAATATGTACTTCAGGGGTGTTATGTGAGATGTTTTGTTCATAATTCGTTTTTTAATATACATACTTCTAAGCGACTATAATGTGCCCGCAGTCACATAATATATAATAGTAGGTACTAGATACCGGGGATGTTACGGGTATTGAATTTCGGATACGGTTACGTTTACGGATATTGTTAATATTTAACTAAAAATAAAAGTGACAACCCTGTGCGTCAACGCAATAGTAGGCAATTAACTCGCCGATCGGCCTTAGCTAACCTACTATTCTTATTGTACTATGGTGATAACTAAATATTTTGATTTATAAATTGTCGTTGTTGCCATGGGTAATCTACTAAGATATTATTTTAAATAAATTAAATTTACCGCGGTAATTTTCTTGATTAATTTTTATATAAGGATGACACCTACGTGCTCATAATAAGCTACTATATAACAACTTTAACGATCGGACAGGGTTTATTATACACACTGTATGGAGTCTAGCATTCGCTACATACCTACATGTATATAGTTAGTACACACTTACAGACTATGTTAGTACTCACATACAGGAGGGACTAGCGGCCCGTTGGGACCTGGTAAAGGACCTGGAAAAAGTCCAGGTAACCAGCCAAAAGGTCCAAAGTTGATGCCAGTGCAAAGGAAAATAAGATGTCAAATGTATGTCAATTGTGATTTATATTAATGATATGCAGATAGTACTATTAACTTTTGTTGCCGATTTTGCAAATAAGATACATACATATACATACATCGATTAACATTTTTAAATTGCTCATTACAATATTCTCTACCTTTACGCGAATGTAATAGATGGAAATTAAATAATTTAATACGGACAACGCGATAAAAGCCGTACAAAATAGTTTAATTTCAATAGCTCATGAGTTTTGCAAAGGTGAATATTTTATTAAATTTAAAATTTTCTATATTTAGATTTATTGAACGGCTTATGATACGATTCTGCACAAAATGTCGAAGCATTTTATTAACTGGCGATTAATATATAGGAGTCATGAAAAAGAACAAACTCAATATTTTACAAAAAGTATCTACGGTTATTGATATTTTATATGAATCCTCAATATATGTAACTTTACTTACTAGGAAAGGTGGGTCGTCGCCACGGCGGAATATAGTTGTATCCATCTGTATTCATTTGAAAGCCCGGCGTAAATAACGAAGGTCTTGGAGGTACTTGGCTTGGCCCTGGCCTTGTGGGACCAACGCGGTCTTGAGGTCTAGACCCTAAAATATAACATATTTTTATAACTTATAGGTACTTATTTTCTTTTCAAGGTTACAGCACCGTCAAATCATTACGGCTTCAGTATATGCTGTCTCATTCTCAATGTAATTTATTAGATTGTTCTCCGTGTAATAACGTGGATAGGCAGACCTCAGTCCTCAAACGCCGAATATTGTAATGTCTCATACAGAATTTGCTGTCCATTCGACTATCATACGACACTTCTTTCGACTGTCCCGATCTCTCATTACTTCTCGTCACCTTTCTCACATACAAAATGAAAATCTTAATCGTAATAACCAACCTCGTGGCGGTGTGTGAGACGAAGCAGAGCCACGTTGCGGTGTGCTGGCAGCAGCCTTACTTTGCGCAAGATTATGTAAACTGCGCGTCAATTTCTTGAATGCCAGAATGCGTTGTACGTCTACGGATGTGTGCTGTCGCTCTGGACGTCTAGTCGAAGTACGCTGTGCCGTATTGTTGTCTATTCTAGATCTTTGTGGCGTCGGTCTTGTGGTGGGACACATAGGTGGCACGGTTGCCCTGGAACTGGTGCCACAATTTATTTTTGTGTGTCCTATATCAGAATCAGAATCTTCATTACATACATTAGGATATAATATCATATTACGTTAAGTATAACGTAATATGATATTATATGATTATGTATGTGCATTATTAACATTTGAGGTATTGTATATTTTTTTTATTATTTATGTTAAATAGTTACCTACATTAAGTATAAAATACAAAGCTTTTTTTAAATTTAATCTAAATGAAATACTAGCCTTTCCAATGTGGTAGTAGGGGTAAAGGTCAAATGTCAGGCAAAGGTTGCATAATACAAACTGTGACGTAACCGGTGCTTTCCGAGGTAGATAGAGAGTACTACTAACAGCCCACTTTTATTATATAAAATCTAACTTTAAAATATCGATTACTCCCTTATTTTACAACCAATTTTGATACAATTTGCACAAAAAGATTTCTTTTGATTGCTATTTGCCCCTTTTGTAAAATAATGTGCAAAGTCAATCATAGACAACTACCCTATTATGATGTGACAGTAATAAAAGTCAATCATAGACAACTACCCTATTATGATGTGACAGTAATAAGTAGTAATAACATTTGGTATTTTTTTTTCCAAACTGTTGAGTATGTTGTGTCTCGAAACATGTACATTAACATATTCATGGATCTTTGTACATGTATGTATGTGTGTGCTCAGTATATCAAGTGGGTTCATGTAAAATTATTAAATATTTTATATGATATCTATCAAGAAATGTTAAAGTAAAAACATATTAATTGTTTACCGTGATGGCCGAACATTAGAATTATTAGTTGGTCTTGGTGTGTTGTTTATGATTGACCAGAACAAGTCCCTGTCCATCTTGGCTTGAATCCTTCTCGATGTTCCAGGCGATGCTGGGTCCTCTTGCGTCTGAACACCTAGTCACACATAACACATATAACTAATTAGTAACTAAATGATGCAGGATATCGGCAAAGGTAAAATAAATAAAGCGCAAGACCACAACATATTTTGAAAAGGAAACTTTGTAGAATTGTGTATAAAAATAGGTTTTCGCAATATAATGCGTTGTTAATCTTTCTGTCAGAATATTCTCTGTATCTAGACGGAGCCTGAAAGTGTGATCCGAAGACAATAGCAGTAATAAATAGGATGTTGACTGCACAGATGCAACTGCAACGGCCTAAAGGAGGTTTGCCTTGCCACAGCTACCCTTTTGGGTTTGATCCCTATGTGGGACTAAATATAGGTGCATTAGCTGTTCTACCAAGTCTATTTTGTGTTCATTGTTCTTGACTTGTGCGGGTTCGATTCCCGCACAAGTCAAACATTTGTGTGCATGAACATGGATGTTTGTGTTGGTCTGGGTGTTTCTATTTATAATATGTATGTATTTACAAAAAAAAAAAGTATGTATGTATGTTTATTCATTGTCTATAACCCATAGTACAAGCTCTGCTTAGTTTGGGCTAGATGGTGTTGTGTGTATGTGGTAGAATATTATTATATTATTATTATTATTATTGTCTTTATGTTTGATATTTTTATGACACCTAGGACAATATACATTTAAAAAAGAAATGTGATTTTGAATTAAATGTGCCAACTGATGCTATACCTCTGCCGATCCGTCCGGGTATATGGGATATGATGTAGATTAAGTTTCACGGCTATATATGAAGGAATCAAAACTCAATATAAAAGTTAATGATACATACCACTAGTCCCAGGCATATCGGCCACGCTGGGTCGAGGTTCTCGATCTGTTCTTTGCATGACATCTTGGGCAGATGAAGTATCCTCCTCATCTTCTATAAACAAATTATTTATTATATAGTTTCAAAAGACACCCTTTTGAAATATAACATAATGAGTATATACATCCCAATTAAAGATGGGTGTTTAAAGTTATAACAAAAAAATAAACATGTTTAAATAAAATAACATTATTAAAATAAATGATACCAAAATTTTATTTTTAACACAAAGTAATTTTTTTACGTCAGCGCCATCATTACTATAAGTTCATTTAAACATTTTAATTTGACTTCTTATGTTTAAAATATTCAGACAGTTCTAAGCCTGTAAAAGTATAAAGGAAATTTCATTGATCTAACTAATTGTCGCATGTTAAATTTATATAAGCACTTCAACAAAATCACGAAAAATAAACATGTTAACATTCAGAATTTTAACACCATGTAAGTCACAAGCTAATATGCTAACATGACTAATTAATAGTTAAAATATATATAACACATTTATTTAACTCAACAGTTAAATCAGCGTATTACGTACGTTTAACTATTTAACATGTTATAAGAATTAGCACTTTAAATAACATACTAATTTTTATTTAACATTTAACAGTTTAACAAAAAAAATACATTTTAGCCCACTGCTAATCCCAATATAGTAAAACAGATAGTAATATCATTTAAAGATATTGAGATGGATAAGTTCACACCAATTGATCGAACCATGAGCTTTATCAACCAAAGCTACAAACATCATGCTCATAAGTAGATAACTATTTCCTAAAAAAAAGAAGTCTCTCTTAGCCTTTATTATTCCCAAGTCACTTGGGGTCGGCTTTTCTGGTCTAACCGGATTTGACTGGATATCAGATTTTACACGGAGCGGCTGCCACCTGACCTCCGCAACCCGAAGGCTAACGATAGCCTAAGGCTAGACCAGTGTCAGGATATTAGAGGGTACTGACTTTCCCAATAACGACTGCCATAGACGTTCATGGCAGCCGGGACCGACGGCTTAACGCGCTCTCCGAGGCACGGAGCAGGCGATGATTGTCAATCAATACGCACATAATTTCGAAAAGTCATATAATTTCCGAAAGTCAGAGGTGCGCGACGTGGGTTCGAACCCGAGACCCTCTGCATTGCAGTCTGTTGGTCTCCACACTGAGCTATCGCTGCTATCTCCATGCCTGTCAATGCATGATGGGCTAGCATAGTGGATCATATCTAAGCCTTCTCATAATGAGGAGATGTTCGTACCCACTACTGACACTAATAAGACTGTCTATAACAATAGAGCTAAGTTTGATCCAGAATATTTAGTCATTCATTGTATTTAATCTGGTGTAAGTATACATATGTCTTTAGTGAGCTTTGCTCAGGTAAACCACTATATATGCAATTGAATTTAAGGATAAAGAGGGAACAAGTTATGTTTCATTTGTTTTGCTATCAAAAATATTTATAAATATATATTTTGGGCTTGCCTCCAATACCATAACTAACTAGCAGTAATCTGCAATAATTCTATTGATAGAAGATCATCAAGATCTATCTTATATGAATATATATTCATATAAGATAGATCTTGTCTTTCTTCAGCATATACATATATACATGAATATAAATTATAGTGACTAAATTATACATAGCGAAAATGTTACAAAATTGTTTGGAATCTTAATAGATAGTCAACTAAATTGAAGAGCGCAAGCAGAAAGTATATGTAAAAGAATGAGCCTATGCCAATGCATAGGTCGATGTACTTATACACTATACTATACTATACTTATAGTTTGTCAAAAAAGGTTAACTTAGAAACTCTTCTTGTTGCATACCATGGTCTTGTTGAATCAGTTTTAAGATTCGGGTTAATATTTTGGAGTAATTGTAGTAAAAAAGAAAGCATTTTCAAAGCACAAAAATGATGCCTTCAAGCAATGTTTGGAATAAAAGTAACTGACAGCTGCATCCCTGTTTAAATGAATTATCAGTATTTATAAAAACAAACAAACACCTATTTCCTCTCTTAACAAACACTATAGAAAGATCAGCAATTGTGAGATCTCAATATTGAAGCTTGCTAAACACTGGTGAATATAAGTCTACATTAATTATATATATACAATAAAGTACCTAACAACATTAGAAACCAGCCAATGCCAATTTTTTAACAAGAACTCACAAATTTTCTGTTAGATAAATGTTATTACTCTATAAGTGAGTTTCTAATTGATAAAATATAATTAATAAAAGTTGAGATATAAATGAATTACATTTATAACATTTGAAATTCTAAAACTGAAAAATAAATCTTAGTTGTAAGTTTTTGTAATGTTTATAACAATTTGCATGCCTTTCAGGTAGAATGTACATGGATCTGCTATAATTACTGTAACATCTTATTGTAATAACTACATTCCTAGCCAATAAAGATTCTATTCTATTCAGGTTTCATTCTATTGCAAATAAAATGTTATCAATATTTGCATACCATATAGGACATAACAATTAAAGGTGCAATATTTTAAAATGTTACTTTTAGATTCATATATTAATATGCAATAGGTAAAATGTACACTTCCGATAATTTCATTTTTAAAAATTTATCCTGTAATATCATCACACTTCTCAATTGACTATGTTTTAACTTATAAACAATCAGCTTGAGGCAATGGCTTTAATTTTTTTTAGTTCTATTTATTTGGGACAAAAGCAGTTATACACTGCAGTCTTTACAAATAATTTAGTAAATAAATATCAAAAACGTATAACCATAAATATAACTATTGTCCACGAAATTACAAGTGGAGTGATAAAGATAAGGGATGCGTATTATGCAAAAAAACACGAAGGAGAATTATATTGTAACAAGATAATTAAAGAGTATCATTATTGATCAGCTGGAAATTGGGTAGCTATTTTTTAAAATTTAGAATGAATGATACCGAAAATGTCTATTTTCATAAGATGTGAGTTGTACGTAATCAATAATCGGCGAAGAGGTGCACGCTCTCTAGCATTACACTTGCCCGTGTAGAACAATCGAGTTTCGCGCACCTCCCTCCGAATTACAGTCGTGGGTATCATATCATAACATAGCCTGTTTGTTAATTCAGTACAATTCAAAGTCAAAGTCAAAAATAATTTATTCATTTAGGTCACAAAGTAAAATATAATAACAATAATAACTTAATAATATTATAGAGATAAAATAATTTGGGCTAAGGTATATGTTTTAATATAAATCTAAAATAGACAGTAAGATGGCATGATGGCGCGCGCATACACTTACACTTTGTGACTATGCAAAGTCAGTACGTGACTAAATGCGGTTGTGGAATTACATTCTTCAATAATTATCAAATTAATAAACAAGATACTTGTTAACATCACAAATAGTCACGAGGTACCTCTACATTACTAAATTTACTTATAAGTAATACAGATATTTGAATCCTGTATGCAACAAGCAACTAATTCCATAAGTTTTTGTCATTTAAGTAGTTGTTAACTGAATAATAACCTTTCCGAAAAAGTTGTATTTTAACGGCGCTTTTAAATTTAAGCAATGATAAATTTATTATATTAATAGGTAGTTTATTAAGAAAACGTATACCGAGTCCCGCAAATGTATTGTGAACTATATGTAAACGATGATATGGGCCTATAAACTTATACTTATTTCTAGTGTTTACGTTATGGATATCACTATTCTTATTATATAAGTGAATATTATGTTTAATAAACATAATGTTAGCAAATATATATTGCGACGCAACAGTAAGTATGCCTATTTCTTTGAATCGATCTTTCAAGGAAACTCGTGGTCCTAAATTATAAATACGACGTACTGCACGCTTTTGAAGAATAAAAATTGTCTCGATATCAGCTGCCTTGCCCCACAATAATTTACCGTAGGACATGACACTATGAAAGTAACAAAAAATATACTAGTCTTGCAGTATCTACATCAGTAAGCTGTCTTACTTTCCGAATTGCGTATGCGGCTGAGCTAAGTTTCCCTGCAAGACACGATATTTGAGCGCCCCACTAAACTTTATGCTCTAAAGTTAATCCTAAAAAAACTGTAGTTTGAACTAAAGTAATAATTTCATCATTTAAAGGTCATTGGGCAAAATCTGACCCAGTTAACAAAAGTTTTCCTACAAAAATCTAATTAAGTGAAATTGATAAGTATTAACCAACTATTAATATTATGTAGTTATTTTTTTTATACCATGGGTATATAAATTAAAAGATGAATAATAAATCGGTATTCAGTGAGCATTTTTATGTATAAAATGTTTAGATAAAACAATTTCAATGAAGCATTCTGTTAAATAAACAACCAAAGGTTTGCGTGGTAAGAATAACTATAAATAACTAATAATAATATATAAAAATAAGCTTTAGATAACTTCCCATGGCTAACTTTCGAAGATTTGATATTATTTACGTTGGGCAACTATCATTTAAGGATCACTAGATCATAAGTTCACGAACACTTGCGACCAAATGGTCTGTACATTGTTGAACTCTACCGGCACCATGAATTGGTTAACAACAAAATATGAATAAGAGGCAAAATGCAGTCCCGACATGTCAGGAGCAAAAAATACTACACATATATATTGGTGAATCCAGCAAGACAGGGAAGAGAGAGTATCTAAGGTTACTACTGCTTTTGTATCCACGGCCGCCGCACTATTGGATGTTGCGCGCATATAGCAAGCATAATATATTTTTTGTCTTGGGCCAGACATCAAGAGCAAATAGACGCGCCTGCGGGGTTTTTAGACGATACAATTATTCCTGTAGACATTGATCATATCGAATATAACATAAAAACTTTTCTGTTGTAATTTTATTTTTATTTATTTTATTTTTAAATCCTTGGTACTAACAAGAAACTAATAAAAATGTCCGAAACCTTAATATATTATTTTTCATTTTTATATTTTGGCCTGAATCCCATTATCTGCATTAATGCGACATATATATTCGTAAACTAGAGATGTTAATCTGAACTTCCTACTCCATTTTTTTTCTGTAGGCCGTGGGTATAGATTTCATACTAAGGTGCCCAATAACCTTTATATTCACGTTAGGACTTTTTACATTTGGCAATTTAAACTTGATACATTTAGTTTTTTTAGAGTTTAGTAGTAAATTATTCGTCGTAAACCAGTTCAGGACTTGCGTGAGTGAATCATTAACAGCTCGTAGATTTGGTGCTTTTCGGTCTACTTGTCTACTTTAAAAATAAGGGATGTGTCATCCGCGAATAAAACAATGTCACACAAATCCTGTACAAAGAACGGAAAATAATTTACGTACACCAAAAACAAAAAGTTCCTAAAATTGAGCCCTGTGGCACGCACATTGTGACTGTTAATCAAGAAGATCTACTTCCGTTGATATCAACGTGTTGTAGGCTATCGCTTAGGTAGGAATCAACTAAGTCAAGTGCAGTATCTCGGATGCCATAATGCCTGAGTTTTCGCAACAGCGTATGATGGTCAACGCAGTCAAAGGCTTTAGAGAGATCACAGAAGACGCCAATGACATCTTGCGAATTTTCCCAGGCACTGAATATATGTTTTAAAAGCGTAACACCCGCATCTATTGTAGAACGGCCCTTCCTAAAACCATATTGATCTGCATGAAATAAATTGTTTACACTGAAGTGGCACTCTAATTGCTGTAATATAATCTTCTCAAATATTTTACTAATATCAGGTAATATTGAAATTAGCCTAAAATTAATAGGGTCACTTTTGCATCCATTCCTAAATAAAGGTATTATTTTAATACATTTCATTAAATTTGGAAAAATGGTCACATCAATGCATGCGTTGAATATTGAGGCTAGGTGTGGCGCTTTGTTAAAATAATACTTTCAACTAATTTTAGCGAAATAATCCAGAAGACGGCTGATTTTTTTGATTTAATCGACTTATATACTTTTATTAAATTGTGTTGTTTCATACCTTTCATACCATGTAATTCATATGAATTTATTATATAAAAGTAGAGCAAAGCTATATAGCTTTGCTCTACTTTTATATATTTGTAATGTTGACATTTTGAAGGTAATTCGTAATTCGTACATACCTCATTTAAAATACTTTTATTAACATAAATAAGATTTACGGCTTTTAAAAAAATTTATGCATATTTGATAAATCTTAGTAAATTAATTTAATTTCTTTGCTATAAATGAAATCTACGGACGTCAAAAAAACACTAGACAAAATTCTGCCATTGTTCATTGTAGTAGTAGATCGGGATTAAACAAATCCATGTTGTTCAGAAATAATTAGGTGACTCAACTGAGGAAATAGCTGACCGTGTACTAGACTCTCAAAAAGCTTAGATAAGGTGGACAATATAGATATGGGCTGATACTTTTCTATATTGCTTTTATACATATATTTTCTATAAGTTCATATGCAAGAAGATGCAATCAAAGTATCTGACATAAAAAAGTACATATTCTGATCAACCATTGGCTCATTTTAATTTAAGTATATGTAATTTAAAGCTGTAAAATACGCAACAATGTAAATAAATATCTTTGTTCTGGCAGGTAAAGATATCCTATATTACGTAGGTATATATTTTGTATCATGAAGAAAATATTACTTAATCTGAACTTTATCTATGACATCTGATCTTAAAAAGGTTAGGTAAGGTCTAATTTAGTTCCTAACATTTATTTACCTATTATTGAGACATGTTTATGTGTTTGCAGACTGCCAATACACCATACCAATAGACAGAGCTTCTTAAAAAATAAAGCAAAGATGAAGAAGAGTACTAAGCAACCTTATGGGAATTGTTGCATGTATGGGTACATTTGCAACTGTTATCTGTTTGGTACAATTAGGTGGTACCTTTACATCCCACATTTATGCAAATTGGCCCTATTGCATGACTAATTGCATAAAACACAAGCCACACCCAATTAAAACTAGTCCATATTGAGACAGCGGATTCAAGGCCTTAACAATATATTGTCCTTGCCTTATTGATCTGTTATGCTTATAAGAATAATGTATAATTATGTGTAGATTGCAAAATGTTTAAAGCAATTCTTAATATCATTATTCATCTTCAACAGTAAGTACTTGCTGATCAAATATTTTTATAAGCTACAGAGAGATGTAAACTTTCAATCCATAATGTACCTGTCCCTGTAAACTGATGATAACATATTTGGCGAAGTGACATCTTAGTACATTAAGGCTGCAATTTTAAGTCCTTTATTGTTAACATATTATAAAACAAAGTCTCCCGCCATGTCTGCCTGTCTGTTCGCAATAAACTCAAAAATTATTAAACAGATTTTTATGCAGTTTTCAGCAAGATACAGAGTAATTAATTAGGAAGGTTTAGGTGTATAATTTGGTAAGGTTTTGTAGTACCCATGTGAAGCTCGGGTGGGTCGCTAGTTGATAATAGTCTTCTACCATTGATATAATTTACATAAGTTTTGCTGTTGCACTGGCAATATTTAAGATAATGTAATATTGTTAATAGATAGAAGTTTGTTTGTTGGTTTATCTTTCTCTAACATAAAGCACAGCAATAGCATGAACTTTAATATGGCACTAATTTATTGACAGGTGAGTAAGATAGGCTGCTTTTATTACAGCTAAATGGTATGGTTATAAGAAATGGTTAATTTTCCTTAGAACCATGGGAGCAAGGCCAGGGATGAAAGCTAGTTCTTAATTCTAATTGAACATTAAGTACAGTAAACATCTGTGTATGATAAAATTATGATAATACCTATTATTATCATAATTTTATCATACACAGATGTTTACTAGTCTACAAACTACTATGTATAATGCTCTTCAAACCATATGGTAATTTTTCAAGATAGAATACATGAATATACCACAGTACATACTAAAAAAACAAATACTTTAAAATGTACATGAGATGGATGGTTACATGACATTTATTCGTAATTAATCAAGTTTATATTGCCTATAAGTATATAGAACATAGGTAACTGTTAACAAAACTAAAATGTTTGAAACATCAAACACAATAGCTGATAATAAATACTGACTGCTAAAGTTTAACATGGTAATATTTTTAGTTTATCTATCATTGAAGGTCCTCAAATTACACCTTTTACGATTATAAAAAACAAAGAAACTTGTTATAGATATGCAATACTATTAAATATATTATTACATACCAGAACTCCAAGGGTATTCAGTTATCCCTAAGGATTTCTTCAAACTCTCTTTTCTGCTACTCATTTTAATGATGAATTAGCACGGAAATTAGTTGTTCATCCTGCTATACCACTAAATAAAACACTCAAGAAGCTTATTGTTACGAATTCAATGTTACCTACTTTGCGCAATTTTATCTCTTGAATTGAACTTGTTATTGCGCATGACAGTGCATGACAGTACGACAACAAGTTGTCAATTAAAAATTAAAAATAGAATGACTATAGAGGTGTTGTTGTTGTGTCACAAAATTGAATGTGGTAACACCAGATTAATTTCACAAGACTCACAGAGATCTCAGCATTTTGTTCTCATTCTATTGGCTATGTGCGGAGCATAAATAAAACACTATATACTGAGGTGCGAAGTGCACCCATTAGGGTATATGTGCCTGGTCATGTGTGGTCAGTCAACTTCAACTTTTCTCAGTGTCGAATGGCTCCATTGAATAGGTACCGATGATTCTACCAACATCAGGGTAATTGTAATTGGATTCCCTTTTCCGCATTTGAACTCCAAGTTGGTCCATTATGTGTGAGAGTCGGCCGGTTATGGAAATAGCCAGCCCAACTCCGCCCAGAAGCAAAGAAGTTTCCTAGGGTTTTCGCAGGCTTCGCGAAGTGACCTCGGGTTATTGAGGATTTCCTTACGCTGTGCTGTTACTCCCACACATTCCAGGATTACGTGGGCAGCAGATTCTTCTTCGGTCAGACATGTCTGTTGCACCAATGTTGTACAGATGTTTGTTCAGGGGACAGTGTCCTGTTAGGGTCCCCACGATGGTCCGAAGGTCCAATCTTTGTAAGTTGAGCAGGCGGTGTGTCAGACGTGGTGAGATGGCCGGAAGGGCTGCTCTCGACTATCTGCAGTCCGTTCTCCGTGCCCAGCGTTTATTATGCTGGCTTTGAGTGCGAAACCGCATCCATGTTCTTAGTTGTGAGAATGGTAAAGGGAGAAATAGAGGTGGACCTTCCGTGGTGGTTACAGATCCTCTTCTAGCCAACTCATCTGCAGCATCATTGCCCAGTGATTCACTGTGCCCCTTTATCCATTGTAAGGTCACAATGTTTTTTTTGTGGAAATTCTTCAAGACCAAGGTGGCATTCGTGAACGAGCCTGGAGTTATAGCTATTGAAAGAAAGAAAGGAAGAATGAAGAAAGAAGTCATGCTTATTTCATACAGAGCACACACAATTAATTATAATAAGATTAAAATTATGCTGTTAAAGTTGGTTTTGTCAAAGGCTCCTTTCTATATCAATGAAGGCGCCCAGCGTCGGTTGAAACTGACGTGATATCGCAACGCTGATTTTCAATGAAGACCACCGCACCGTTACGCACGGACGTCAAGCCAGCTGCATACATGGTAGACATCTTCCCAAGTATCCCCATAGAACAAGAGTGCTGTGTCATCGGCGAAAGTGATTATTTTCCCATTAACTAAGTTTAATTGACACAGGTCGTTAATAAAGATCAAAAACAATGTTGATCCCAGGATACTACCTTGGGGTACTCCAAAAGAAACCTTACAGTCGTCGCTAATCCAATCCTGAATCTTTACACACTGCACTCGACCCTGTAAATAGCTATTAAAGAAATCGAGTTGGTTTCCACGGATGGCTATGGCCTCAAGCTTCTTAAGCAGGAGTACACCAGCAGATCAAATAAATGCCTGTTTAAAGGCGTTTATGGTTTAGCTTTTACGTGTTAGCTTTAACGTTTTACGTGTACTGTGGGTACACGTGAAAACGGAGGAGTGCCGCAAGGTTCGCATCTAGGCCCGATATTGTTTCTCCTGTTCATAAATGACATTGTTCGTCAGGTCCACCACTGTCGTTGCTCCCTCTTCGCAGATGATATGAAGATATCTCGACAGATTGACTCAAATGTAGATGTAGAGCTGATGCAAACTGATCTAGATCGAGTTTACCAGTGGTGTTGTAACAACAAGATGATGCTCAATGCACTAAAATGTCAACACATACGTTTCACCAGAAAGAGGAAGGTGCTTGAGTCACGTTTTCATATCAATGGTGAATATATCACTGTTGTGCCACAAATACGTGATTTAGGTGTGATTCTTGACTCAAAACTAAGCTTCATCCCCCAGTACGAGAACATGGTAAGCAAGGCCGCTAAAATGTTAGGTTTTATTAGACGTACCACAAAGGAATTCAAACGCATATCTTCCAAAATTATGCTTTTCAATGCTCTCACAAGAAGTGTGCTTGAATTTGGAAGCGTCGTGTGGAACCCACAATATACAGTACACTCTGATCGCATAGAATCCATCCAAAGATCGTTCACTAGGCATCTTGCGTATTGCGCAGCCGGTATTAGCAGCAGAAGTTCTTACAGTGAAAGACTGTTCTTTTTCAAAATGTGCACATTACTAAGCCGTCGTCGCATGCTAGATCTAATATTTTTACAGCGCATAATCAAAGGAAATTTATGTCCTGATCTACTAGAACACATCCAACTAAATGTCCCCAAAATCAATGCACGCAGGAAACCCACTACCCCATTCAACGTTCCTCGATACAGAACTAACCTAGGAATGCATTCTCCAGTAGCAAGATTAACATCAACTTACAACAGTTGGTGGAGGCGGTTAGACCTTGATATCTTTCACGACCGACCCACGCAATTTATGAGAAAAATATTGGTTAATCCTCATTATAATAAGCAACTAAAGATCTCAAAAATTTAAATTATATTAGTATAGTATATATTATAAAGCTTTAAAATTTATTTATTTACAATTTGGTTATAGTTAGTGAAACACAAATACTTCATTGTTATCATAAACATATCTATAGTTATATGTATATTATATAAGTATAATATATTTTATTTTCAATTTAGTTTTAAGCGCTATTTTAAATATAAGACAATTGTGGATACTATTTTAAGATATATAATGTTGTGCACGTCTGTAAATGATGTAAACACCAGTTCCAAAGCTATGTAAATGTTATAAGTCAATGTTTGTGTTTATATTGTTGACGAGCCTAATTTAATAAATAAATAAATAAAAAACGTTTTGTCTGAGCACAAATATGCGAGTATAACTACACAACGATTCTCACGCAGGGCAATATGCGGCTGCTCTTCAAAAAGTCGGAGAAGATTGTATGCTAATAGACAGTAACAGCATGATTACATTAAAACGTAAATTCTGTCAAATTGTAGATAACACAGATGATTTAAAGGATTTGCACCATAATCATAATAGAAAGAAAACTTTATTTATCACCATTAAGAACTACTTATACCTACATAATTTTACTTCTAATATAATGACAAAATAATAAAAAGACAATTAAATAAATAGTTTGTACCTACGTTAGTCGTTATGTGTAAACAGTACATATTATGCTATTGTGGCAACAAATGATCTCCATTCAGCATTGTTGTTGCGATAAAACTGATGTGATATAATAAATATGGACATTCGAGAATGGTTGTATGACAGATCAACTTCAATTTTGGCGCCGACAAACGAGACAGTTGGCCAGATAAACGAATAAATTATGTCAGATGTTGAGGGAGATGTTGTCGTGTACCAGTCAGTAGACAATGTTATGGACACTGAACAAGTAACATCGTACCCTATAGAGTATCTCAACTCTAGAATTATCAGGATTGCCTTGCCATAAGTTAAGGCTGAAAGTTAGTGTTCCAGACCTGTCAATGAGAAATCTTGACGCATAAAAAATTCTGTGTGCTTCAGCTGCAGATTTCTTTTGAATAAAATAGTGTAATAAATTCCCCGCAAATACATACAGTTTATTTGGCACAAAAATTAATATTTTCAGAACCAATAAAGAAATAATAAGCTTTTATTAAAGTGAACTACCATTCACTGAAATTTAAGGTTAGATATAGTACTTTCTTGCAGAGCGTTACCATTCGAAATTTCATGCACGTCGTGCTGCTACTGCCATTTATGAAGAATCAGCGAGAACTTATTCAAGATACTCTGTATAATCATGACTAGAATAGAAAAAGGAGAAAATGTTTTAATTCCCCGTATTCCGATAATTCCGAACAATTTGTCATTTCAGTTTAAAAGAGTGCAGATTCCCCTAATAGCAGCATTTACGAAATAATAAACAAAACAAATAGCAACATTAATATTCCAAAATTTTGCCAAATTCTAACGTTTGCAAATGTCAATAGATCAAGTGTCAACTGTCAATCCACAGGTCGGCGCGGCAGCAGTCAGGAAATAAAATACGGTATAAGTTAGGAAACTTCAAAACTAGGAACAGTAACAAAGGGAATTAGCGGTACATAATAAGTTTAAGATCGTATAATAAAAATGACCGACTTACTTTATCAAGCTGAATATGCAAAAAGTGGCAGAGCTGCTTGTAAAGGATGTAAACAGAAAATTGATCAGGGGGCTCTTCGTATTGCTATTATGGTGCAGGTAAGTCATATGACATGGTTTTTTCGTGTGTATTTCATAATTAGGTACTAAATAGCTGCCCTCCGATTTTTGAGTAAGTTATCAATTGGTCGGACATGTTGCAACATGTTTATTGTTCTCTATTTGAATGTGTACGTTACGTACCTACTTGACGCTATTGTATTAAATATCATCCTACTGAATTGAAAACTTAATATGTAGATATATATCATAAAAGTGGCACTGAAAACATCAAAAGTCAACTTATATTTATATAGATATACAGTCAAAACCAGATATAACGACGTTGAAGGACCATACTGCCGTCCTTTAACTAAAATGCCGTTAACCCACAAGCGCGTGAATATGACTTTTTAATGGATAGTAAAATAGCTTTGAATTTTCTATCTATAATTTTACTAGAATTTTTATCTATATGATTATCTGTCTATATCTTTATTCTAGTATAGAATTCAAAACTATATTACTTTTTATTAAAAAGTCATAATCGCACGGTTGTGGGTTAACGGCATTTTAGTTAAAGGACGGCAGCATATAACTTCGGACGTTATGTCCGATAGTTGTTATAAGCAATATACACAAGTATGTAGTCATATGTAGTCATATTAGTTGTTTGTGTGTTTAGAATTTTTAAATGTGTTCCCCTATGTAGTATGGGTATAAGTTATGCTTATGAACATGTTTTCAAATAAAATGTTGGATAAAGAAATAAAAATGTTTATTCTAAACTTATATACTCAGTGTAGTTTATAAGCTGTACTCAGCTTAAAATATTCCTTCATAGATTAGAATATGTTACATTTTTAATAACTAAATTGTTTGTATTGTTTTGTTTTGCTGGAACAAGTAAAACGGTTGGTCGCTAAAGCCGATGAATATCGATAAAGTTTCGTCGTTTTAAGCAATATGTCGCTGTATCCGATGTTGTTATAGTGGGTATGATTACTTAATTGTTTGTACAGGGATTCGGCCGGGACGTTGCCATTTGGTCGTAATAAACAATCTATAGTTTTAAATGATGTCGCTATATTTGGTTTTGAATGCATATACTTTTTTAAGTTAACAAATTAATAAAAATATGTTTTATGAATGTGCTTGAATAATCAAGCATTATAATGATATATATTAATTTATAATATGTATATATTTTGAAAAATATAAATTCAAATTCCAATAAATAGATTACTTGTCAATAACAAGTGTTGATATTTGTTTAAGTTATAAATGGAAATTGAAAGGTATATTATTGTACTTTATTGCACTGTGAACATTCAAGTTGAGGTCTTACAATAATTTTTTTGAAAAGCTCCTATTATACAGGTGTTTTTATTACATATTTTTTGTTGCAAGCATTTTCACCAGACAATATCTTTTTATAGATACATCTTTCTGCCCTTTAGTCTCTTTAATTTAGGCCTTTTCAAACAAAAATAAATGGCAAAGTCAAGTTAGTTATTATATATAAATAATATGAGGCTTATACATATACTATGTATAGTGAATATAGTACAATATATATTCACTATACATAGTGTATAATATAGTGCATAGTATAATATGTGCCTTAACATATTTATGTTAAGGCACAATTATGATATTATATTATGACTAATAATAAATAGTCACAAGAGCAACCCAGAGGCCAGACACAATAAGTTTTTAATGATGTCTGGCATTCCAAGACATGACAGGTTGAGATAAAAGTCTTAGTGGATAAATACATCAGCTTAGACTTGTATAATATTGTTATAATAATTTGTATTTTCATTAAAATCTATGAAGCTTGCCACACTAGTCCAAACAAACATTACATTTTAAAATCCATCAACTGCTTTCAGAATAGTCTGAAAGCAGTTGATGGATTTGTTCTCTAATAAACAGTGATGACAAAAATTTAACAAAAGCAATATATAAAATGGATAGCTGTGTATTGTCTTTAGCTACCAGTATGCAATATTTATTCACTAACTAAGACAAAATAAACTTTATGTAAATGATAAGTAATACTGTTACTCATACATTGATAATTTTTATGTCAATGCTATACAAAAAATGTCAACATCTCTTAATAAATATAATGAAGTAAATCTTAAATTATGTAACAGAAACTCAACATTGAATCAATATTATTTATGTTTCTGGCAGTCTGCCTTTTACGATGGAAAGCAACCCAACTGGCATCATGAAGAATGTTTCTTTAGAAAGCAGCAGCCAACAACTATTGCAGACATAGGAAACTTTAATAAACTCAAAAGTGCAGATCAGAATAGAATTAAAGAAACCATGGGTAATGCATTCATTATATTTCTATAGCAATAATTTTAACTTCCTTCATTAATATGTTTTGTAGGTTGTCTGAATCTGAAACATAGAAGAATTATATTATAGTATTAGCAATTCTAAATCTAATTATAAATTTGGTGAATAACAAAGTATTTCATGATTTTCATTTTAAAAGATCCTTACATACAGATAGTGCAATCCATGAAGACGCGCTCCACTATTCCTCCTAACCGTTTATAGTATATGTGTGCAAGCTTCCGCCATTGTTTGAGTGTTATTAGTACATAGTAATTATCTATAAGTGCACGTGCACACTACAATGTATAGACTAATCAGGAGAGAGCGTCACGGTCAAAGGGAAACACACTTCAATTTTTTTTTTTTTTTTTTTTTTTTTTTTTTTTTTTTTTTTGTTGTGTATGTATTATGTGATTAGGTATTAGTTAATATACGATAATATTACCATTTTTATAATAGGGGGTAATTATAGATATAAACGAAATACGTGATTTGTTTTTTGAACTTTATTGAGAAATCAAAATCTTCAATCACTTGTTTCAGAAATATCTGATTCAGAGTGTGATGTATCACCGACATTTATAATAAAACTGAAATCAAGATCACAGTCAGTGGCTAACGCGCACTTGCTGTGGCAGGACGTGTACGCGGAACCGGTTCTGTTTCATCTGTTATCGCGCGGCTAGCCGTTGTTCTCAGAATTGTTATGTGTTATATACCTGGTGATTATGGATAGTGATATGCAATCAACTGACGATGATCGCGACAGCGACGCAAACAACTCATTAGGTGTACAAGAGGAGACTAACATTGAAAATACGGTATTATTAGAAGCCAGAGTAGAAAATACATACGAGGAGGGTGACGGACGACCAGAAAAGCGATCTCGTGACGTAGATGTGGAGGAAATATGGAATGAGGTAGGGAGAAGAGGTAAAATTATGGCGTGTAGTCTTACTAATAATGATACGACAAGAGTACCAGCAGAACTAATTGAAGTCAGTATGACATCTAGAAAAGAAAAGTTACCTAAACAAATAGGGTTGGCACGTACACTCAAAAGCGAAAATATATTAGATATAACGAGAATAAAATACGTTAACGCCTACAAAGTATTATTACAGTTTAGCAATGAGGAGAGTGCAGACAAATTAATTAGTTGCAAGCACTTTATTAATAAGGATTACAAGTGCCAAAGAACATTCGAAGTTGGTGTATCTTATGGTATCATAAAAGATATTGAGTGTGAATTGAGTGAAGACAAGATCTTACAGGAGTTGAACAGCAATATCCCTATATTAAGTGTAAAACGATTGAAACGCCGAAACTTTGATAGCGGCCATTTTGAAGACAGTGAATGTATACGTTTGTGCTTTAAGGGATCCTCCTTACCGCTACATATATTTACATATGGACTACGTGTTCAAGTGGAACCCTACATCTTTCCCGTCACACAGTGTTCTAAATGTTGGAAGTACGGTCATAACCATAAGACATGTTCGTACCGTGAAAACATTTGTCCAAAATGTGGTAAATTTCATCCCAACTGTGAGACTACGTCCTTTAGGTGTGTGAACTGTGGTGGCAAGCACATGGCATTATCGAAAGTTTGTCCAATATATATAAAAGAAAAAAGGATTCGGGAGTTAATGGCGGAGTTTAACTGCACATACAAACGGGCAATTACGTTGTATGTACCACCTTCCCCACAACCTGAAGCGGCACCTACAAAATCCTCTGAGATATCTAACAACACACAAGAAATCTCAACTCAATTCGACCGTAGCCCAACATATGCAGAAGTGGTGAAGACTCCATCTCAGACATATAATGAACAGAATTCAACACCTAAATCAAAAATCACAATACAGAAAGCTACTAAGAAGAAATCGAGTAAACAAAATAACAGATACGAAAGTAATGAGTTAGTAGAAGGACCATCATGCACAGATTGCGTCGATAGTGCTGATGATATGGGAAAGGAGGACATACCAAATCACAAACAAAAAGAAAATACAAAGAAGTTCGATTCTCAACAATTAGTACAAAAAATTAAAAATATAATCTTCATGCAAAATATAAGTTTCGTAGAAAAGATAAAGAGCTGTGGTTGGACGATATGTGAATGGATAATGCATTTAATTGCGAGTTGTTTCTCTGAGTGGCCCGTTTTTCAATCACTAATACAAAATGGATTATCGAACCTATCACACTGTTAACTTGTTACAATGGAACTGTCAGAGTATAATTCCTAAACTAGCTGAATTAGAGTTATTAATGTCACAGGAAAAAATTCATATCGCGATTTTGAGCGAGACTTGGCTTAAACCGGATTGCACATTGAGACTTAGCGGGTATAGCATACTGCGGCATGACCGGGAGGATGGGTATGGCGGCGTGGCGATTATTGTTCACTCGACAGTCAAATATCAAGTATGTCAGGTTAATAATATTAATTCCGGTATTCAAACCCTTTACATTAAAATTTTAAACTGTAGTAACATAGAAAATATTATATCAGTCTACTGCCCGTCTTCTGTTCGAACGACGTCAAACGATTGGGACACTATTTTCAACCTTTGTCAAAACAAATCCGTTATAGCTGGCGACTTTAATGGCCATCACTCTAGCTGGTCATACAAGACTGATGCTAGGGGCACGCAGATTTTTGATGCAATATTGAACAAAAATTTTGTTACATTAAATGATGGATCTCCAACGAGGATGAGACTAGTGAGTGGTAGACTACAAAAATCATCTCCTGACGTTACTATCGCTTCTAGCGATATAGCGTTAAGATTTGTGTGGAAACTAACCAATGAGAACCTTGGCAGTGACCATCTTGTCATTAAATTTGCTACATACACGTCTCCATTGACAACTGGTTTTAAAAAGCGCAACTATAAAAAAGCCCAATGGAGAGAATATACAGGTTACCTCCATGATATATTCTCTGCTATGACAGTGGTGGCTGACCCTCAGGCTGCATATAACCAATTCATCGATGCGATAAATACGGCTGCGGATTTATTTATTCCTGATGTGAAAACTTGTCAAGATCCACTACGTATTAAAAAATTTACGCCTAAGCCATACTGGAACATCGACATTTCTCGAGCTGTTGCGGAACGAAGACTTGCTTTGGCGACATTTAGAGGCAATCCCACACCTCAAAATTTAATAAATTTACAAATTAAAGTTGCGGCAGCACAAAGAATTATACGGAAATCCAAACGAGAGGCCTGGCAGGCGTTCTGTAGTAGCATCGATGAAACTACATCGGTTAATGAGATGTGGCGCAAAATGAAGTGGTTAAAAGGCTACCGACTTCCAAGACTGCATGTAGACAGAGATACAGCGGATAAGTTGCTGCATAGCTTGTCGCCAGACTATGTTTCCCCGAAGACACCAATCTTTTCTTCTATTAACCATGTATTAGCGAGTAAGATCTCACTCCATGAACTAAACCGGGCTATTAAGACCACAGACACAGCTCCCGGCGAAGATGCGATATCTTTCTCAATGATAAAACATTTACCTGTTGTGGGTAAACAGATAATTATTACAATATTTAGTGCGTTTCTCGCTATGGGATTTGCACCTGAGCAATGGAGAAAAACTAAAATAGTTCCTATACCGAAACCTGGTACCGATCCACAGGCACTTAGTTCTAATGTTCGCCCAATTGCTCTTATGTCCTGCCCTTGTAAAATTTTTCACACGATCTTAAAATATAGGTTAGAATGGTTCTTAGAGAGTCAGGGATATTTTTCGGAGAAAATGGTAGGATTCAGAAAAGCTCGATCATGCCTTGATAGTATTGTGCGATTGGTTACTCAAATACAGCTAGGTTTTTGTAATAATGCTATATCTTTAGGCATTTTTATAGATATAAGTAGCGCATACAATAACGTGGATATTACGATTTTATTAAACGCTTTGGATAGTCTCCGGGTTGGGTCAGAGATATGCAATTATTTATGGGACTTCTTGAGATCTAGAGTATTAAGTGTAAATAATTCAGATCTTTGTAACCTTACAAGAATAACAGGACGCGGTCTCGCTCAGGGTGACCCGTTGTCCCCATTATTATTTAACGTAGCTACTAGACAAGTTTGTCATGAGATTGTTAATGTCTGCATTTCTCAGTATGCTGACGATTTCTTACTGTATGGTACATTCAAAACAATAAGAGAGGGAGTTACTTGTCTGCAGTCAGCTTTAGATATGCTTTGTAAATTAGTTGAGTGTTTGGGCTTAGGGGTGTCTGTGAGGAAGACGAAAGTCTGTCTATTTAGTAAAGGCTTTAACAAACATGATGTTAACATTACTCTTAATGGTACGCGGTTACAATTTGTAAATTGCGTTAAATATTTAGGTTTATGGTTCGATCGATCATTGAAGTGGGGCAAACACATAAATGAAGTTGTATGTAAGACATTGAAATTTGTAAACGTACTTAAAATCTTAGCGGGATCGAACTGGGGCTTACATACCAAATATTTACGAAAGTTATACATTGCTATAATACGGAGTCGCTTAGATTATGGGAGCTTTCTATATGATTCGAGCGTTAAAAGTCATTTGCACAAGCTCGACAAAGTGCAAAACCAATGTATGCGTGTTATTGGGGGATTTATAAAGAGCACCCCAATACACGTAATGCAAAATGAATTATGTTTACCTCCTCTAGATCTTCGTAGGTATTATCTCGGTGGTAAGTTTTGGTTAAGAAGTCGCACATTACAAAACAATGAGACTGTAAAATTAATAATCCAGTTAGCCGATCACTGTCATAGACCAGGTTATTGGAGTCGAAAGAAAATACCACTCCTAGCAGTTGTACATACCTTCTTAAAATCCACCTCTATTCACTGTTCGCAAAGATTAGAAATGTTCTCTTTAGACACGTGGGTCCAAAATATTAATGTTGAACGGAACATAGTATGTGGTATAGGCGGCGTAACCGGCTCCAAAAAGGTGCTAGGTGCTTTATATATAAAAGAGAAGTGTCAAGAATATATAGTTGATAAGTATCGTGGCTTTTATCAAATATTTACCGATGGCTCGAAAGAAAAGGATGGTATAGGTGCAGCAGTATTCGATCCACAATCTCAAACAAAAATGCTATTCAAAATCGATGCCAATCTCTCAATAATGTACACGGAGTTAGTCGCATTGTCTGAAGCTCTTTCGTATATAGAATGTATAAATTATAACAATTTTGTAATAATGACGGATGCCAGAAGTGCACTCCAACACGTGGCTCGGTGCACCTCGAATTTTCGAGGAGTACCGATAGCTTACAATATTTTGAAGACAATTCGGCAACTTGCGGCGTCTAATAAAAACGTAATTATGCAGTGGGTGCCATCTCACGTAGGTCTGTGTGGTAACGAGGAGGCGGATCGTTTCGCAAAGATGGCTGTCTCAGACGGAATACTCATCGATGTTACGCCATTTTATACTGATGCTATACCGTTGTTAAAAGAACATATTTTTGAGCTATGGGCAGATCATTTGAAAAGTAATTCACAAAGCAAGGGTATATGGTATAATACTATACGAGCTAAACCTTTTCGCTCCCCTTGGTTTGATACAAGCAACCTCAATAGAAGTACCTTAGTTACTGCTTTCAGGATTCGTTCTGGCCACATTCCACTTAACAAGTTCGCCTTCTTAATGAAAAAGGTGCCGTCACCAAACTGTACAGAGTGTGGTATAATCGAGGACGTGCATCACATTTTAGTGGAATGTGTCCGCAACGAAACTTTAAGACGCGATATTTTTAATAATATTAATATTGTTAATAATGTAGGTGGTTGCAACAGTGTGTTGTCTCAACCAGACTCAAAGGATGCCAAAGCATTATACAAATTAGTGGAGGTCTGTTTAAAGGCAAGATCCTGAATAGATAATAAGTGTAACTAATAGTATAAGAACCTAAATTATCATGTGTAATCTAAATATTAAGTATGGTAATCATTGTACGTTGTATTACAAGGACGACATGGTCGCTTCTTTGTGAACCAAGTCCTTCAAATAAATAAAGATTAAAAAAAAAAAAAAAAAAAAAAGATCACAGTGTCTCATGTATTCGTCTTCTATTTTTCCACGTGCTGACAAGTATTGATCCAGACATCTTTATTTACTCAATTAAATGCTTCATTTAAAATGGGCATAATTGAAGTGTAATTTTAATTGATGTTGCGGCTAGCAACGTCGTTATTTACAATATCCCAAATGTTTTCGATTGGGTTTAAATCTGGATGATAAGGAGGCAGCCAAAGCACTGTGTCCATGTTCTTTCAATAATTTGTCAACTTTGTACTTGCAGCAGTTTTCTTTAGTTTTTAGTATTAGGTCATAAAGTTCAGGTTTTTTGAAGCTTGGTTCGAAATGGATATTTCTTGCATTCAGCCAGTCTGCATGTCTAATTTGTTGGAGTTGGATGTTGGTATTTTTTCCGAACTAATGTTGTGATAGATATGTGCATTATCCATACGACTGGGCCCTACGTGCCATCCTACCCCCCGGGCTGAATGTCATCAGTTACGCTGACGACACCCTCGTCACAGCCCGTGGGGGTACCTTCGAGGAGGCGGCCCGTTTGGCCACTGTGGGGGTTTCCCAGGTGGTCGGGCGTATCGAGGCACTGGATTTACGGGTGGCTATTAACAAGACAGAGGCCCTGGTCTTTCATAGGCCTCGTCGCGGTACACCCCGCGGCGCCTCGATAGTGGTGGGCTCGACGCGCGTTCCCGTCCAGGCCCACAGAAATATTGCTTGGTGCTGGACGGAAGGTGGCACTTCGACGAGCATTTTAGACAGCTCGCCCCGAAGCTTCTCGGCACTGCGTCCGCCCTCTGGCGGCTATAGCCAAATTTGGGCGGGCCTAGTGCCGGTTGCCGGCGACTTTACACGGGGGTTATCCGGTCGATGGCGTTTTACGGCGCACCGGTGTGAGCGGACTCCCTGACCGCTCAGTGCAGGACTCTCTTGTGGAGACCGCCGTAGAGAGTCATAGCGGTCAGGGTAATACGAGGATACCGCATGGTGTCGGCCGGGCCATGATGGCCGGTTTCAGAACCGTTGGGGCCCTCCAGCCGGTGTTGGAGCGGTGGTCAGAGCGGCGGCATGGGACCCTTTCCTTCCGGTAAATGCAGGTGTTGTCATGGCACAGTTGCTTTGGCAAATACCTGCACACGGTTCCTAGGAGGGAACCGAGTCCCATCTGCCACCACTGCGAGTGTGTGGAGGACACGGCGCAGCACACGCTCGAGCAATGTTCTGCTTGGGCGTTGCAGCGCCGTGAACTCATTGAGGTTGTGGGTGAGGACCCCTCGCTGCCGGCCGTGATCAAAGCTATGATCGACAGCGAGAGGAAGTGGGCAGCGATCGCATCCTTCTGCGAGGACATCATCTTGCAGAAGGAGGCGGCGGAAAAAAAAATGCATTATCCAAGACTACCACGGCATCATTTGGGAGATTTGGTATTAGTTTCTCCTTTAGCCACTTTGAGTAATTTTCTGTGTTCATATTGTCGTGGTAGTCTCCGGATTTGATCTCTGCTCTGTATGTCAACAACGCATTTGGTACAAAACCCTCTGCACTTCCGCCATGTACTATAATTATGCGTACTCCTTTTGTTAAATTTTGTTTTATTGCTGTTTTAGAAACTTGTCGGCCCAAGATTTTTTTGCTTGTGGTTGGTATGAATATATGATTCATCTGTGTACACTATAGGTCTACCTGCATTACAAAAAGACTTTACCTGTTTTAAATATTATAATCTTAACATTTGAATATCATGTTTTAAGGTTAGAACCTTCTTGTTATTCTCAGTTCTTCTCCATTTATATCTAAGTTTATGTAACAATGTTCTTAGGGTTGTTATACATCTATCAAATTGTATACGGTCCTTCAAAACAATATTAAGTCCTGATAATGTTGGAAATTGACGATGTTCTATATGATAGTTTTGGTTAGTTTTTCGTACTGCACCAATATCAAATTCGTCTAAATTAATTTTTCATGATCTTACCCTTCTCTTCTTCATAGGTGATGGAAAAATAGAAGCACTTCTGCCTACTAAATTCGAATGCGACGTACTCGCTTCATTTTTAGACTCTTTCCGTAGTCGGCTCTGTTGTACACTCCGTACTTGGGACTCTAGCAACTATCGCATCCGTCTTCATAGTTATATTCGATTCCATAGCAGGTACTGTAGTTTGCTTCATTGTATTAGTATATTCCTTACTTTCGCGTAGAATTCTAGTCACTGTGCTTTCAGATACTCCAACAGCCTGTGCGGTTCTCCATTACGCATCTGTGAGTTTTTCTGCATAATTTTTACTTGCTTCTTTTTTCATAAAATCATAAAGTATTGAAATAATTTCTCTAGCCTAAAATTTAAAAAAAAACATTAAATATTTTACTTATTTTTAAAGATGAAATGAAGTCTTCTTTTTTTGCTAATATTTCGCATAGCATAGATAGATACAAACTTCTAAACAATGTAAATATCATTTACATACCTGGCTTTTAAGTACAAAACGCTAAGATTATTTCGACATTTAAAAAAAATTTAATGTTGAGCAACTTTCGTGATGAGTTTGAATTTTCGCAACATAGGCTGTACTACTTGTGCGCATCGAACCGCTGACGGTTCGCGACTGACGCTCGGGTCAAACTCCCCGCACCCCGCAATCCCAAAAATCAACCAAAATTGGTGGGGCGCGTCTTCGTGGATTGCACTATCTATATGTGACTATTAGTTTCATGTATTATGTTTCCTGGGGTGGTTAGTACATGACAGTAACTGAAATGCTTTAAAATTGTAGAAAATTCAACTGGGATTGTCATGCCAGAGGCTAAAGGTAAAGGCAAATCTAAGAAGAGGACTGCAGATGAATCCATTGCATCTGCATTTAAATATTTCCAAATAGATTATGCTAAGAGTAGCAGAGCTACATGCAGGCATTGTGATATCAAGATTTGTAAGGTAAATAATATATCAACATACCCTATTGAAATAAGATATTATTCCTATTAAGACTGCGCCGAGCGAAATGTGCCAATACAGGCGATCACAGTTCAGTGAATAAAATCACCAGTTTTTGTTTAATGCAAATACAAAATATAGGTACATTTACCATAACAATGAATATGTTTACAATTACTAAAAATGCAGCTCGTGTTACGTGATTTTAAGATAATAACAGTAGAAATCTATCCTATTTTACAGCTTAAACGAATCATAAATAGTTATATTACAATTTGTCCGTCCCAAATATTTAAGTTATTGGTTGACAATAACGATACATATTTATCAAAAAAGCACTTCAAATCCTCCATACAATTTTACTATGGCAGCCGCGCGCCGCACAAGCTCTGTCAATATCTCTCTTACGCTCGGCGCAGTCTTAACTAATATAAAAAATCCAACACTTAATTATTTATATTGCGTTTCTAGACATATTTATGTTTATTATATATCTATGCATATATGTATATATATTTTATCTATATTTTTAATATGATCTCCAGTTCTACACATAATATATGTAGTTGCCTGTCTATTGTATATTATATTATATTTACTCTAACTGTTAAGTATGTTTATAAACTGTATGCCGAAGAATCGTCCGTGATTATCCGTAGCAAAGACTGAGCTGGAACCTTTTGGACACACTGCACAACATTTTCTTTATATTTTTTTGTTTGTTTTTTCTTCTTGCATGGTTTTCTTTTATTTTTTGTTTTAATTACAATAATTACCATGTTAATATGTTGTGTTTTTATTGGTGTGTCTAATAAATTACTTTTCTTTCTTTCTAATACATAAGCTCTAAAAGCTTTGAAAAGACTTGCTTCTTGAAGTGGCTTTGATTTACTAGTACTACATTACAGAACATTTAATTCCTAAAAATTGCATTAAGATGCTGTGTTTAATTTCTAAATATATAAATAATATATATATAATAATAATAAATAAATAATATATATAATAAAATTTGCTAAATATATATTATACATATATAATAATAAATAAATACATAAAATAAATTTTTTTTGATTATAGTTTCTAATTTATATTGAATCTAGTCCAAATCCATAATTCTACACAGATATATTATATAACATAAGTATCTCTTAAGTAGTTAGTTATTAACAAGTTTTAACTTTAACTATGCTTATAAAGCTATAAGTAGCATTTGAATGAATTATTGAATATTTTAATAATGTACAAAAAGATGTACAATATAATGGTACCTATTTATTCTAGGATGAAGTGCGTATAGCTAAGACTGTGTTTGATACACAGGTGGGCAGTAAGGTTATGGGCAAGATATTGTGGCATCATGTCAAATGTTTTGCTGAGGAGAGGAGCTCACTTTTATACTTTGCTGGTGGTGAAAACCTGCCAGGCTTCAAAAGTTTGAGCAAGGAAGACCAATCTATGGTCAAAAAAGAGATTAAGTAAGTTTTTATCACACATTTTTACAGCTGATTTGTTCTATATTTGAATCAATGAAATAAGTCTGATAGATAGTTGATTGGATGTTTAGGAGTTTTAATATTTATTGGACTAGATGGGTAGTGATAGATAGAGTGAAAGAGTTACAAAGAGAGAAGAAAAGAAATAGATTTGCTTTTTATGATATAGGCAAGTAACCCAGTGAAGATGCACATTTTGTGCATGAAGGTTATATGCATTACATAACATTTTTTTAAAATAAATTACTGTATGAATACCATCTTTTAGGCCATTTAAGGCAGATGAGGTACCAGTAAAGAAATTGAAGCATGGGCCTAAAGATGAAGCTGAACTAAAGGAAGACAAAGAAAAGAAAATGGAGGAACAAAATAAACTGTTTCACGAACATAGGAGTGCTTTAAGTGAACTTGCTAAGAATGATTTCAAAGAATTGCTTGAAGTGAATTCTCAAGAAATACCTATGGGGCAAGATGAAGTAAGTTGTAACATAATATTTCATCAAGTACAATATTAGACTGTCTTTATTAACTCATTTAATTCTGTTCTGGCTGCAAATGACTATGTGCAATACATTTTCTACTGTCTGCTATATGGCATCCATTAATGGATATATTATAATAATATAATATTTAAGTACGAATAACAAAATATTATTAAGCAAAATTAATTTATATTACTTATGACCAGTAGGCTAGTATAGTAATACAATATACTTTTATCTTTTTGATCAGTTATATCATGTCTATTTATTCTGTCATTGTAGCCTATATCCTGACACTTGTGTATCTGGTTGCTGCATTGACTTATATATTACTGGTGTATGAAATCATTGGGTTGCTGGCTTGTCTTGTTGCTTCTTGCTGGCATTCAAAAATTGGGAACATAATAGCGGTGCTTTATATAAGAAACTGACTTTTGCCTGCGACTTGGTCTGCGGGGGATCGTTACTTTGGGCATTATTTTATTAAATTTTAATTTTAACATACTTATTTTGCAAATAATTCACATATAAATGCTGTAGTTTACTGCTAATAGCTTATTTTAATACATTTTCATAAACTACGTTTTTTGTTTTTCATGCTATGTTTTTTGTTTTGCTAAAACATAAAGATTTTGTTGGTTAGATACTCGCCACATAGAGTTGCCCATGGAAAACAGTTTTGTTTATTATTATCGTAAATGCTGCTTTTAGTGGCATCTGCATTCTTTAAAACTGAAACGGCAAATTGGTCGGAATTATCAGAATACGGGGAATTAAAACATTTTCTCCTTTTTTCATTCTAATCATTAGCTTTCATAATACTGCCTCCTAGATGAGTAATTTCTTGCCGTGTACCATTACATAGCCTTGGTGCGTCAAGATTTCGCATTGACAGGACTGGAACACCAACTTTCAGCCTCAACTTATGGAAAGACACATCATCGTGCTACCTCTACTTAGCAAAACCTACAGAAATGAACCGCTTAGATGCTGCAACATCAAAGACTGTTCTGACATGTACAAATTTGGCTTGTCAATGTCTGTTACACATTGCGTACAGGCTCGATTTCATACAGTGGGCAGCGAGAAGTAACGAGAACAAAGAAATGCTACAAACAAAAAAAAATGTATTTAAAATAAATTCAAAGATGAGCTCAATCTGTTGATTGATATAGTGAAACAAGGCTCGGGAACTATCAATGATGGGAAGACCGCAAGAAAGTTTTTCGAGTTTCCCAATAAAACTGCAGCTATTACTGGGTTGAATGAAGAACTAATTAAAAGAATTGCTGTGATTTTGCAAGCTATAAAATCTGGCGAGAAGATCGACGTAAGCAAATTTAAATATTTTGCCCGCAAAACCGCAGAAAAGTACGTGGAATTATACGATTAGTACTACATGTCGTCAACCGTACACAAATTATTAATACACGGAGCTGACATAATGGAAAAAATGATATTGTGCTGATTGGGACTCTCTAGGAAGAAGCTTCAGAGTCTCGAAACAAAGATAAAAGAAAAGAAGCAGGCAAGATTTTAATCAAGATATACTAAATATGCTTGTTGTTTCTTCGGATCCTTTCCTAAGTGCACAAAGGCCTAAGTTAGATGCCAAGAGAAAGCAGAGCCTTTTTGCTGAAACTTTCGTCTTTATTCAGTTTCAGGAAACTGAGTTCGAGTTTTTAGATATATCCAATCTGGATTCTGACTCAGAAATTGGAGTCCAACAACAAGAGTGATAAGGAAAATGTATAATATTTAATGATATATTTTAATGTTTTTTTTTGTTATTTATGTTAGTTTATTGTACCAATACGTTTAGTTATTAATTCCATAAATTACATTTTAGAATATTTTGTATAATAATTGTATGTATAGTACTTAAATTATATTTTTGTATCATCTGTTTTATTTAATAAATAAAATAAAAAATAATAAATAGCTATTTTTTTAAATATTTTCTAGTTTATATATTCTTAATAGTTGGGCCAATTAAATTCTTCATATCGATGTTCTTAACTCTATGGTCCGGAGTGAGAGGTCGTGGAACGCCGTCGCCTCCTTTTGTGAGGAAGTCATTTCCATCAAGGAGGCGGCGGAGCGGGAGAGGGAGCGTTTGAACCCTCTCCCCAACCGCAGAGCCGGGCGCCGGAGGGCGCGGGACGACCTCCAGCCACCCTGAGGTTTGACCTGGGGGTGGCGGGCTTTGTGGGCCTGCCCGCCATCCGTTCAGCACCAGGTCCGAGAGGCGGCGTGCGTGTTCCCACGCGCGCCTCTGTGTTGAGTCCGTCTCCCCTCTAGGGGGGACAGTAGGGAGTGGTAGAAGTGCCTTTAGGGTAGGTCTTTCGTGTAGTGGCCTGCCGTTTCATACGGCGGGCCGAAACCTCGGCGGGGTCGCGACCGCATGCGAAAGTGATTCGCGCGGCCCCGTCGATAGTGGTTTTGTCGAGGAACACCGTGGTAGGTTTAGTCGGTATTCCGGGAGGTACTTTATCATCTTAACATCTTATTTTACCCCGGCGAGTCCGACATAACCCCTCCGCCCGCCCCCGCGGAGGGGTATGCGTCATGCATTCCCCCACGTAAAAAAAAAAAAAAAAAAATGTTCTTAACTCGGACACTAAAAGGGACCGTTTCATAACTATGTAAAAAAATAAAAATATTTTGAAGATTTTTAATAAAAAGGCTGCTTCGTTAACCTTTATGTGGAATATGACAAAAAACATAATTATTAGTACTATAACCACCTGTAAGGGTATTATGGTTTTCCATGCCGTTTAAGAGATAATTAGATTTTCCAAACCAGCTTCATACAAATTTTTCGTAAAAAAATTATTATTCCATCGTGTTTGTGCAGAATTAACTCGGGTGTCATTTTTGTATATTGTAATAACTAATAGAAGCGATATCCGGCAAAAAAATCGGCACTTGCAAGTTGAAATCCCTAAGTCTATGAAAGCCGTTTTTCAGCCTACCGTGCGCCGTAGGTAGCAAACACACGTCCAGACAGTTTTCTCGCTGTGGCAATACTGAGCGCGGGCGGCGCGCGGCGGCGGCTCAAGCGCGCTTGCACATGTGTAACGCATACTCTAACACGCATCTTGCAAGCTCGAGCATGGTCGAGCATCAAGTTTGGACGTGTATTTAATTTTGCAATGTATGGAATTGTCATAAGATTAATTTTTCAGTAGTCTCAGAAAATACTCTGCTCTGCTCTGCTCTTGGTGTGCGTTGACGCTAATAGGTAAACTGAATAAAATGTCAAGGGTAATGCTGAATAAAGAAGCAGCGGATCATTGACACCCTCGCCCTTACCTCATAACAGCGTGTCGTAATGTCATATGATTTGAACTCTTTCACTACGTTATAATATTCTTTCAGTGCTTAGACCGCCTGGCGGATATGATGGCCTTTGGAGCGCTCGAGCCCTGCTCTGAATGCAAACAGGGACACCTAGTACTCGATACCTTTGGGTACAAATGCACAAGTGAGTGTCATAGCAGTACATCTATTGCTAAAAAATATATACAGCTAGTCTCGTTGATTGCGTGCGAACTTGAGCTCCTAGTCTCGATCCCAGGTCAGGCAGTTATTGATCGTACATAGTACCGTAAAACCACAGGTGATGCAATAAGGTACAATATACATAAGACTATGTTTTTCGTGATGCACGGTGAAAAGTAATATAATAGGGAAGTTGAAACTTGTGTTGCCTTGTTGAATCGATACAGAAATGAAGGAATATTGGATCGAATTGTGACATGTAACAAAAAGTGGATTCTTTACGATAACCGTAAGCGAAAATTGCAATGGCTGACCCCAGGTCAAACGCCGCAACAGTGCCCTAACGTAAAGCTTAGCAATAAAAAGGTAATGGTAACTGTTTGGTGGTCTCTTCATGGTGTTATTCAATATAGTTTTCTCTGGTCTGGTCAAGCAATAACAGCAGATGTTTACTGTGCCGAACTTCGAACAATGATGGCGAAACAGCCCCGACTCGTTAATCGATCTTCACTATTATTGCTCCATGATAACGCAAGACCTCACCCTGCACGAGAAACCGTTGTAACCATACAGGAGCTGCAATTACAAACCATACGTCATCCTCCGTACTCGCCAGACCTTGCTCCAACGGACTACCATTTTCTTCGTGATTTGGATAATTTTCTACGTGCTAAAAATGTTCTTCCCGGGAGGCAGTACAAAATGCTTTCACACAATTTGTGGAATCTAGATGCCCGGAGTTCTATTGTAAAGGCATAAATGAACCTTCGTTTAGATGGCAACAATTTATAGATAATGACAGTAAATATTTCGATTAAATAAATATGGTACATCTTAGAAAAACATAAGTTTAAATTTTTCAGTACAAATCGGCAATTTCATACTTTAAGCCCTAATATATACAACAAAATATAAGAATCATGCTTGGTATCACAAATATCATTATTAATTGGTTTACAGGTAATGTTAGTAAATGGACAAAATGCTCCAATGTTACTCAAAATCCTAAGAGAGTGCCAATGAAAGTACCCAAGGCCTACAAGGAGGGAAGTATCTTCAAGAAGTATAAGCCCAAAACAGATGTGAGATTGTTTGAAGCTGCTCCTCGGCCAGTCATGCTCATTGTTAAAGATGAACCAGATGCCACGTAAGAATAAATATATATCTCTAAACAAAATTATAATATTATATAGCGGAAAGTTTGGATTTTTGTTTGCTATAAATAAATTTAAAAACTACTGCACCACCATTTCAAATGCCAGAATTTAATTTATTCTGCAATACATTTTTGGCGCTTTGCTACATGTAAAACAGCAAAAATCCATTGCAAAATAACAATTAAGCTTATTCAAGCATTAAAGACGCGCGCCAAGCGTCAAAAAAGGCGATTTTAAATTATATAGATATTGAAATTAAACTACTATATACGGATTTTATCGCATTGTTTATTTGACACTTTATTACATAATTATATAGTATATAGTAGTTTAATTTCAATGAATAATATTCGCGTAAACAGAAGACAATATTATTTAGATATTATATAAAACCGTTTTTTTAGTATTTACTCCAGAGTATTTACTAGAAAATTGATTTTTATTCATGTAACAAGATGTCTTGTCATTTGATAAGCATGTAATTGCCATAAAGTTAATTAAATAATAAATTGATTAAACTGTTTTTAGAATTAAAAGAAATATACCGATTCCTCCATTAAAAAATCTACAGTTTTATCTGTATAACAAATTGAAAGATAAAGAGGAGACAAATAAACGCACTCTGAAATTGGGAGGACTCTGTGTTAGTAGGCCCGTAGATACAATTGCAGCAATTGTCTCTACCAAGAAGGACGTTGAGAGGATGCCTAAGAAAATGGAAGAATTTAAAAGCATGGATATTGAGGTGCGTTTTCATTATTATACTTTGCGTTGCATGATATAGAAGCTCTCGCACAGCGGTTATAAATCCGACTGTTGTACACGAGGCACCATGATATATTTGCATTCGATTCCTGGACCGAACAAAGTGTTCATGGTTTCTGCTGTCAAGAAATTCTGAGTAATCTGGATGTGTGCTCGTTAGACGTCAATAACTTCGCCCCTAGTTACGTGGAATTCCTTCGAGGATAAAAGCAGAGGACAGTAAGTATTAGCACTTAAAGAAGCTACACTCAGTCACGTAGCAGTACAACTGGTAGTATTGCATTGAAGGCGTCATTCAATTGTCGCAGTTCGCTCATGAATGAGTAGAATTTACATGGTTCTTACGTATACCGTTGTATTTGTCCAGCTTGATGAACTTATGCAGCCTTATACAGCCTTTCAGAAACTGCGTTAGAAGATTTCAGATGACTTGAAAATTCAGAAATAAGTTAGTTATTATTTGTAGATGGAAGTTTACCAGTTTAAATATTTAGGATTTATGTACATATATTAGGTATACTGATGTTATTTTTGTTTTCAGGGAAATCATACGGCGAGTTCAGGCGACAATCAGGGTCAGAAAAAGGTGATTGAGGTCCTTGATGTAAGTTCACAATTTTAATTTATAAATATTTACATTGTCCCAATGCTGGGCACTGGTCTCTTCTCCGTGTGGGAAGCGTTAGGCTATTGTCCACGACATACCTTTGAGAACATTATGGCGAACTCTCAGATATGATGTTCACCTGAATCGTTAACCTTTTCGACGCCTATATAATACGCAATGTCTCGCCCAGCGCCACGCTACAAATGTATAATTACATACAGCTAAAACGTAAGTATGGGATGCTTTTCTATCGATAAAAAATCATCACATGTTTAAATTGAAGTTATGTCGTCAATTTACGAAGACAAATAAAAACTGATATGGTGTTTTATTAAATGTTTTATTTACAAAAAAAATAGTAAGAAAACTTAAAATATGTTGTCAGTAATAAAGGAAAAGAGTGATATGTTATATAGGGTACATCCCTATTTGTATCTAAATGTAATATTATATCCCTATTTATTATAGTATTTGCAATAATTCGTCAGAACTATAATATTCGCCACTCGTTTTGCACTGTGAGGACACGTGCGTCTACGTACGATTACAATGCTGCATTACACTAAGTCACTTTGACCTTGAAACCCGCTCGCTTGTGACGTCACAGATTTACTTGTATACAAGCTTGTGGCTTTGAAAGCACTATCAATTCGCCATTTTGTAGGGACGGGTGTTTCAAACGGAGTTTCATTATCGAAAATAGTTAAGTGAGATAAAATGTACTCATAAATTTTGATTTAAAGAGTAAATCTAGTAAATATCTTGCAGTTTATTATATGAATGTTATTCAATGACCTCATTATTTTCAATAATAGTATTTACAAACATTTCGAAGAGATGAATCATAACGTGGTAAATATTGTGTGAATTTTGTCCCATCACTAGTCTACTTTATATCAAGTGCTTGGCGCTAGAGGCATTAAAAAATATTGAGGCGATTTTGTTTTCGTTAATATTAAAAAAACTAGAGCTTGTTGTGTGTGAAAAATAAAAAAATACGGCTGGGGACAAAGAGATCTTTTAAAAAACAAACAAGGAAACCTTTAAATATCGTAAATTTATTTTAATACAGTAGTTACTTCTAATAAAGTCGTGGCGCTGAGGGCACGAAAATCTCTTACTTCTATACAAGTCGTTGGCGTTGAAAAGGTTAAAACGAGCGATGATTGTCTATTTAATACATAACCTCGAAAAGTGAGAGGTGCCTTAGGATCGAACTCGACACCTCTGCCTAAAAATCCAATCATTCACATGTTTCGCAGGGTAAAGTCCTCATCTTAAGGGTGTACAGCTATCTACGGCATGAGTACGAGGAGTTGAAGACATATACCGGCAACAGCTGGGACTTAAGTCCTCTGGCTAATATTCTCAAGAGGACCTCTGGCGCTACTGGTGTGAGCGAACATATTATCGCTAGAATATTAGACGAGAAGAGACGTTCAGGGCAGTTTCAAGATGAAGTGCCTGAAAAACGTGCCAACTTGAGTCATGAAGCTGAAAGCAGCGGTGTCAGGTAAGTGCTTATTGTCTAGATTTCACCTCAGATTGTAATATGGTGTCGCGTTATTTCTATTATGGGTAACTTTAAATATTACTTATTGCTTGGATGTTTCATGAGTGGTAAGTGTGTAATGCTTTCAGGTAGATACTTACAGAACTGATTAGTAAAATAAATAATATTGTAGACTTAGCTTCAGTTTCCTGCCAGTTCTTATAATGGGTTCAACGCTCTTGCATTGCTGAACGTAGTAACGGGTTATTGCAAATTAACATGAACAAGTGTATTTTTGACGCTCAAGTTACTATGTCCTTTAGTCCTTTATAATTAATCATATTTTTAGATTTGAATGTCAAAGTCAAAGCCAGCAATCTTTATTTCCAAAAAAATGAATGATCCCTTTTCGGACACAAAAATTTACTTGTTATTTTCATTTAATAATAAAAAACTAGCTCAACCTTTTAGCTCAATTTGTTGTGGATTAGATTAATTTTAATTTTTAGGAACATTATTAATTCAAGTTAATTATATGTTTTGAGTTTATTTATTTATTTATTTATTTAGTTTTAGGAAAGCTTACAGACTAATACATAATATAGGTATAAATTAAAATTACATTTAGATGTTCTTATTGCTAATAACAAGCTTCCGCAGATGAGTAACTATACATATGTTTTAGTAATACTAACCCAACTGTAACATAAATAAAATACTAACAATCAATTACCACTAAGTTTATATACAAGAGAAAATATTATATAAGATTTGAAAGTTTGTTTGACGCTAATCACTCTCAAAAAATGATTTAGCCAGGAGCCTGCCTGCCGTCCCAGTACTGGTGCAGAACAAGTCTATATCCAACCCACAGGGTATATTATTAAATGCCTTCATGGCTCTTTGGAAAAATGCATTGCGCCTATAGTTCGTGTTATTAAACTGTATATGTAGTATAGGACGCTGTCTAAGGCCAAGCAAGTTAGTGCGTAACTCTAATTTAGCGACAAGCTGGGAACAATCCACAGAGCTGTTAGCAATTTTAATAAGAAAGCAGATGTCACTAATGTTTCGCCTGTAATCTAGTGGTAGAAAATGGTACCTTTTGCAACGATGATTATAGTCACGTGAAATTTGATGGGCTTTATAGTCAAGGTAACGCATAAATTTCTTCTGTACGCCTTCAATACGAGATTTATATATCTCGTATTGCGGGTTCCATACTTGGGATGCATAATCTAAGTGACTGCGCACAAAGGAACAGTATAATATTTTTATTGTTTTGAGAGACCGAAAACAAGCAGAGGATCTTACTATAAATCCAAGAGCTTTTGATGCCTTGTTGACTATATTATCAATATGCTTGTCAAAAAGTAGCTTACTGTCTAGGATGATTCCAAGGTCTCTAATACTATCTACTTTAGTTATAGGTTGATTGTTTAGCGTATAGCCAGAACCAATAATACATTTTAAACGCGTGAAGGATACATGGTAGCATTTTGATACATTAAGTAGTAGTTTATTACTATTGCAATATGCTTGAAATCTATTAAGATCAGCCTGTAATTGATGGGTGTCTGATATAGATCGAATTTTCTTATGTATTTTCATGTCGTCTGCATACAGTAAGATATAAGAATGTTTGAAGCATGCAGCTATGTCAGCGATAAACAGTACAAACAAAAGAGCTCCCAAAATTGACCCTTGGGGCACACCTGAGGGCACGTTCATCCATCTAGAGATATAACCTTGTAACACTACTGCCTGTGTCCTGTTCTTTACGTAAGAGCTAAACCAACGATATAGGTCCCCATGTATGCCAGCTACGAGTAATTTTTCCAACAATATGCAATGATCTATTCGGTCAAAACACTTTTTGTAGTCTGTATAGATTACGTCAACTTGAGCGCGGTTTTGCATCCCTTCTGAGATAAAATCATGTGATAGAATTAAGTTAGAAGTTGTGGAACGCTTTCTAATGAATCCATGTTGTTCTGTGCCAAGACTACTCCGTACGGCCTCATAAACATCTTCATACACTAAACGCTCTAGAATCTTGGAAAATAGGCATATTTTTGATATGGGACGATAGTTCTCTATTTGTGATTTGTTTCCCTTTTTAAAAACTGGAGTAACGTAGGCTGATTTCCATATATTAGGCACTGTTCCTTCCGAAACTGATTTTATGAATAGTATATATAACGGTGTAACAATACTGTCTGCACAATTGACAATATATAACGGCGGTATATGATCAGGGCCACCAGACTTTGAAAGGTCTAGATTTCTAAGTAAGTGTAATACACGAGTTTTGCTTATTTGAATGTACCCAATAGATGATATCACATCGCTGGAGGCATAGGACCTAGACATGTTTGGGGATTGACGTACATTATCTGGCTCAAGAAAATTTTCACTAAAGTAAGTAGCAAATAAGTTACTAATCTCTTCGCCTGTGGATGCCATGGTATCGTGGTGTAACATTACGTTCGGAAAAGCACCGGTATTTCTTTTATTTTTTATATATGACCAAAATGATTTAGGGTTTTTTATAATAGAGGCCTCAATATTTTGTATATAGGCTTCGTAACAAGATTTCTCTAAAGTAATAGCTCTGCTACGTAGAAGAGAAAATGTATGGTAATCTGATGTGTTTTTATATGTTTTAAATTTTTTATGAAATTTATATTTTTCTTTTAACAATTTTACCAGCGCAGAAGTATACCAGGGCGGGTGTGATGAGAGCTTTACTGATTTTAATGGTATATATTTGTCCCTGAGTTCGTATAATTTACCATAAAACTTTGATACAGCATCATCTAATGTATCTGCCTTTAAAAACTCTATCCAGTTCACCTGGTCAAGCTCGTCATTAATTGCTGTGTAGTTGCCTCGAGAATAAATAAATTTGCTTGTTGAGTTATTTGATAGTTTGTTGAGCTCAACAAAACTACACTTAATAAGTAATGGTTTGTGATGCATGTCGACAGGTACTGCCAATGGGTTATTACACTCACCAACAACAACCGTATCGTTGGAAAATACCAAATCTAACAGTCTACCATTTATGTTTCGCTCACCATTGTATTGCGATAAGTTGCAAATTTGAGCCGTGTCTAAGAATTCAACTATGTGATGATTAGTTACATTTAAAGGCAATAATTCGGTGTTGCTACTATTACACCAATCAACGTCACTGCCAAAATTGAAATCGCCCATTATTACAAATTTATCCTGTGTATGAGACAAAACCAAATGACTGAGTTTACTTGTAAAGTTATTTAACTGGCTACTGTAACTATGACCAAGATTTTCTTTGCATAGATATATAACGCAAATATGTACTTTATAAGTCACCTGTGGCCTGGTCCTTTTCAAAATGAGTGACACCCACATATCCTCGGCGGTACTACGCCAATCCTGTCTCTCAACGGCAGTAAGTTCACTATTAACTGCAATCAGAACTCCACCACCCCGCTTTTGAGCCGTACGAGAGTAGTCGCGATCACGACGCCACACAAGGTACCGGCCGTCAAACAATTCACTATTATAGATATCTTCAACCAGCCACGTCTCAGTGAAAACAATCACATCATAGGCATTAAGACATACCCTTCGCAGTAAATCACTTAATTTTGTGCGCAAACCACGTACATTTTGATAATAAATGTTAAGCGTAGACATTGCACGTCTCAACAATAACGAAAATGGTTATAGTTATATAAATTACTAACAAAATCACTATTTGCATATTAAAATACAGTATGTAATACAAAACGGCACAATTTATAATATTAAACATGTAGGTAAATTGGAAAAAAATATAGGCACAGTGTTTGTTAAAAAATAACTTCGAATTGCACTTCACTAATGACTTGTGAATAGAAACCAAAGGCCCAAACCGGTAGCGAAACAAAAATGACGGGTGGCTATTAGTCATACGTCTCAAAGAGATGTGTTGGAAATAGATTCGTACTGCACTTGATATAAGGTGGTAATTAGCAATTACAGGCACAAAAAGATAAAAATGACATTTTATAAACTTACATACAGTCTCCGTGTCATGACACAGTGTGAGTAGGTAAACTCGAGTAGCACGCTGCGGCTTGCGGCTCTCAAACTTTTGTATTAAAAAACGAACTAAATGTAAACTTATGTTACTTAAATAACATATCATCAAATTATTGAGATTTATCTTTAAATAATGGTTTATACTATCTTCGTTAAATCCTTTTCGGACTTTATTTGTACAACTGGAGACGTGTCGATTTTCCTGACAAAAATTTTTGCTTGTTTCACCCATACATAACGAAAATCCACTTCACGAGCAGCCTTCTTCGTTTTCGATAGCAATGTTTTGTTATTTGGGGTTAGATGGTCATTTATAAATACCCTTTGATTGCTAGAAAAACCAATTTGTCCACATGTTAGAGGCGTATTTTTAGAGTGATACCTGGCTGCAGCTATAAAATCCTCCTTTACATATCTATTAGCGAAACTGACTATTATTGGTTTTATATGATCTTTTTCACGCGTGGGCACTCTAGTTATAAAATTGATCTGGTTCTTAGTGATAGCGTAGCTGATCTTTTCTCCAATCTTGGACATAATTAGAAACAGATTCTCACTCTTTACTTGCGGTATTCCTTTAACTTCAACATTATTCAGGCGCGACCACTGCTCCCTGTTGCCAGAATCCTCTTCCAATTTCTCAAGTCGGGTTTGTAACTGATCAACTTGAGCTTGTACATTATCCAATTCAACAAGTCGCTGTTCCATAGCTTGTATCTTCGTGCCGAATTCCTTGACGATGTCATTAAATTGTGTATTTAAGGACATTTTCAAGTCAGCGAATTCACTCCTCATTGCCATAATTTCGTCCTTTAATCCTTCTAAAGGGGCAATTTTTGCTGTCAGTTCTCTAATCTCCAACAGTACAGCTGAATCAGAATCGGGCCCTGGCAATCTTGGCGAGTTGGGTGCTTGAGTAGTGCCTAATTGTTTACATTTTAGGCAACGCCACGTGAGCTTCCTGTCCCCCAGCCTACGGAAGCCAGCTTCTGTAATACCGCCACAATGGAAGTGGAGTACCTTGTTACACATTGTGCACTGAACGCCTTCTGATAATAGATCGTCACAAATTCCGCACTTTTGTGTCTCCATTTCGTTATCTGTTTTTGTACAATAAACTTTGAGATACGGTGGTAAAATACAAATTTTAAGCAGGAGTATAGTAAACAAGCGGCCGCTGGCGGTAAGGTCAACGGACGGACGAATTAATAATATAAAGTATATAAAATTTAACCCTACACAGAAATGCAACGTTGCATAGAAGTGCAACTTTACTCATTGATTTTCGAGATTTGCGGGCACAAGCATACGGAAGATGAATTTTGGTATATATAAAGAGAGAATTATAAGGCAATTTATCTTGAATTAAATTATCGTTTGTACTAAGCCACGACATCGTCTAACTGTGTGCCTAGTTTCATTCGAATCCATTGAATGGTTTACGCGTTATTCATTAATAAAATAATCTTTACAAACTTACACATTTTAATCTTCGTATATGGTTTCGGAAACTAATATAACATTGTGTTGTTTTGTTTTATCTGCAGTTCGACCGAGGAAACATCAAGTTGTGCCACTATAGACAACGTTCAGCAGACAGACGACGCCTGGTAAGTGTTACTTTGACCCAACTAACTAACAACAAACTGCAATATCGAAATTATTTAACCCCTTTTAAAGATTCTAGCCGTGATTTATTAAAAAAAGGATATATTTTTTTTTAATATTTGCTCGTCTTCCAGCTTTTATGTGGCTTTTCAGCAGCCAAGAACGACTGGAAAGGCGCCGTGCTATTAAAAAAGAAGCAAGCTCTTTAACATGACATAATTATTGCAGGCAACAAGAACAAGTAGCGTATGAAATCAAAACTTTTAAGATAGAAGTCGATGAAGAGGCTATCCAGTAAGTACTATATTGATTCATGCCAGTACATAAGGGGCAGGCAGAGGTTTATTATAGACACACATTTTGATAGCTATGTAAATATTCTGCCACAGGTACAATCAAAGCGCACGATGTGATACAGAAGAGAAATCGCTATCAGTGAATCCCCCACAGCCTTCAGCCAGCGAGTGAGTTCTTAATATATGTATTTTACTAGAATACGGAATCATTCAAGTATTATTTAAGCACCAATAGGAATAGGGCAGTTTTTGCTATGCTTATTAGTGTTTTTATTTACATGTACAAAAGCAACAATCATAACATACAATTTAACTAATATTAACAAACTTAACTACATATAACTCTACTAGCTTTTGCCCGCGGCATTGCTCGCGTAAATGTAGATTAGGTTGACACCTTAATCTAGAGCGGGTAGAAATATTTTTACGACCTATTCGCATACCTATATCATACCTATCGAGTCGTTTCGGAAGAGTGCGACCACAAACACTGTGACACAAGATTTATATATCACCCTTCTATCCATCCATATATTATATATATATATATATGTATCTATATATAAATGTGAATTAAAAATGCATAATTTGGATGATGAGTTTTGCTTAATTTGCTGTCATAAGAAGGGAAAGGACTAAAATCTTGCTTATATATACCTTATGTCACGTCTATATTTTCGAAGGCAGTATTTCTTAGAGCCATACCCATAGCCATACTCTTAGTGAACCTCAATATTCCTACACAGGCACAATCAATGTGAGCGATGTGATACGGAGAAAGAAACTACATGGGTGTCTTCACAACAGTCCTCGTGCGAGTGAGTTCTTGTATTATTTTTATATCAGCTATCTGCTTCTTCGAGAAGGAAAGGAAACGTTTTCACCAATTATGGTGACATCTGGATCGTGGTGAAGTTCCTCTTACTGTAGCGTAATGACACTATTGTTGCATTACTTCCTGTGAAGCAGTAAGCGATGAAAGGGCAAGAAGGAACCAATAGGAAAAGAAAGCGGAAAAGAAAGCGACCGACGCCCGCGCTCATTTTTGTATGAAAGTACTTCTCTGGTCGTACAGTCTCATTCTTACTTTTTATAAAAACAACTACCGCACTAAGAATAATTCCTGTATCACGGAAGGCTTTACAAACATTCAAACAACGGACACAAAGAATACTCAGACTCGGGATGCAACAGTCGAATTCTTAAATTTTAAGGCTTATTCATAATAACTTCAAAACTTTCGCGTTGCGTGACATTTATATTCTGGTTAGGTGATGTTATGATTTCGTTTGTGAGGCAGAGGAATCCCCATCTATCCTCACTTTTTATTGGTCACACTAAACCCTACATTCACGGAGTGCAGTCGTAAAGTCGCCGAACCAGTCAGCTTGTGACCACAGCCTGTGTAACCTGATCGAAACAGCAAAGCAGCTTGATATTCAAAGGCAAAATATTTATTTCCAAAAAAAAATGTAAAGCATTTTTCGGACACATCAGTTTGAAATTGTTTCCAGTTATAATATTACGTTATTCGCCAGGCCTAGCTCTGCGGATCCTCAAATGACGTACACAGTAACGCGCGCAGAGGTCAAGATAGAACCACCTGACGACGACTATCAACCGTGAGTGTTTTAACTTTTTAATATGTCTGTCACAGATTAGTCCAGTGGTCGGCATAGGTAGTGTCATTTAGGATGAATGACCTCAAATGTATATGTTTACATGGACATACCCCGGGATTCCAGGATTTTAATATTATCGAGTTTATTTATTTATCATAAAGTACTATTTCTTAATATTAATTTATTGATATTACGAATAATACCACCAAAAATCTGCGAAAAGAGAGTTAATTTTAGAAGTAATTAGTTTTTTTTTTTCATTATATATTACCCTTATACTAAAGCGTGTGTTCATCTTTGTGAATTCTTTCAATGTGTATGTTAATTAATATAATAAAAAGAGCGTTCAGAAATTTAGGGGCTTGCGACTTACTAATAAATCAAACTCCAAATGTTTACTATCATTAATTTTACAAAAAAGAACTAGACAATACCTTTATAAATTATTTTAGATTTAACACAAATTAAATAAGAATATATATATATAATATATATGAGATTTATATATAATCGTAACGCGAGATTTATATAAAAATCTCTAAATGTTCGTTCACGCTGATCTCCGAAACCACTGAACTGAGACTCTAAGCACCAACTAGAGAGATAGGATAGTTTTTATCCCGGTTCGGGAGGATTTTTTAGAAAGTACAATGTGGGTGGAGCTTGAAAAAGCTAGTATTAGTTTAGATTTACGCACTTATGACCTGTTGTCAATAATAATGTATAAGAAGTGTATATATCACGAAAGTTTAAAAACAGTGTTATTGTACAGGTAGTAGTAGTAGTAGTGGTACGCTGTAGCAATTCGCTTCATTTCTATGAAACACTGTTTTATAAAAAAAAAAATATGTGTAGTTTAAAAACAGTAGAGACACTTTTAGGGTGCGGATTTATAAATTTTATATCGGTAATATTTCATCGAAGGTGAATCTTTAAAATCCCGGGATTTTGAAATGAGAGGGTATGTCCATGTTATGCCACGATTGACGAATCCCACGAAATGGCACTACCTACGCCGACCAGTGCTGATTACACAAATACAGGTGGCCAGCCCAAACAAACTTATTATAATATATGCACGATTTGGAAATAAAGCGCTCGAATTCCAGAATAAAGAAATGCTATGAGTATAAGAGCCGTTGGCAATAATTTGGTGACTGTACAAATGAGCTAGCTTGTCCGAGAAACTATGACTCTCTTACAGAAAACCACTATTTCAACTGAAAGTTTCGCCTTTACAATTTATTTCCTTTCATTCTACCTTTATTCTAGTACTAAATTTTGCCTGCGACTCCGCTTGCGTAAATGTAAGTTACGTTAGTAACAATACTTTTTCTAGATGAAAGGTACATACCCTTGACAACGTGTTTGCAAAATTTGATGAAGATCGGTATTAGAGGTTATGGATTAAATAACACACTGTACAAATACCTTAACTATTTATTTTATACTTTGACACAAGGAAGTTTTATATATCCGTTCACTTACAGCTCACAACAAGAAGTGATAGATAGCAGTGTTGCTATGCCTTTTATAGCTTATCAAACTGTAAAGTATTTGACTACTATTTATATTGTATGATGTTATATTATACAATTACTAAGGTGCATTTTTTCTAAATAGTTAAATATATTTATTTATTTATTTCTGCATGTATAAATGTATATAATTCAACAATCGGTTCATTAGTTAAGGCGTGAAACAATTACGTTACAAACAAACTAACATTCGCATTTATAAAATGATTAGATTTTATTCGCGGCGTCGCTCGCGTAAATGTAGGGTAGATTAGTAACAGCACTTTTGCTGGATGAAAGGTACCCTATGGACTTTGCTGTTCCCATGACAACGTGTATGCGAAATTTCAGGCAGATAGATCGAGTAGTTAGGCGTGAAACCATCAGTTCCAGTTCCGCAGTTCATCACGACACGGCTACTGAAACACACTGTACGCGAGTGAAGACCGAACCAGCTGACGAAATCAAAGACAATCCATAGTGAGTATTTTTATACATATCGATATAGCCAAATTAGGGTAGACGAGTGACAGAGCTACAGTCTAGTAAGATTGTAAGAAGTTCCACTTATCACTACCAACGGGATAGCTGGTTGCGAACAGAACAGACCACTGTTTGACTAGTCGCAACCAGCTGTCCCCCATTTCAGATTTCCAGCTTTCCAAAACTTTTTTTATGACGAAGGAGTATTATATATATATATGTTTGTTGCAGTATGAACGCAAGTGACAACGCAAACAACGCATCATGCGCAACAATCAAGTCTGAACCACCTGATACGCAGACACACTGAATCTGATTTATACATAACAAAATATGACACATGGGTCTTTTTATAATAAAACAGTATATTTAAGGCTATCCTATTTTATTTCGTCCTTAAAGTGGAAAATCTTTCTTTTATTTGACTTCCTTGCTGAAGCTGAAGATACGAGAGCTGAGCTCATTATTATTATTTATTATTATTTATATACTCTCGGCAAATGAAACAAAAACAAAACAAAAAAATTTGCTCACCACCTTTGGTTCGAATCCCACATGGGACAAAAAATTGTGTGATCCAGAAATGGTTGTTCTGAGTCTGGATGTTCTTTGTGTCCATTGTTTGAATATTTGTAAGATCCCCCGCGACACAGGTGTTATTCCAAGAGCGGCAGTTGCATTAAAAAAAAAACGATTCGTTTCTTGAATAATTATAGGAACCGGGCCATAGAGAAAAATGGTAGACATTTTGAAACTTTATGCACTAAAATATAATTAACAATAAGACATCCCATGGTTCTATTGGGATTATTTTAATGAGTAATAGATAAAAGTACCTAGGGATTGGAGATCTTCTAAAGATTTATCCCTGATAAAATTAGTTTCTTTTACTTTTATTATTGTTGCTTTTATTACAGGGCCTAAAGGAAGCCCCACAGTTATTGACGTATTCCTGAGGTAAATAATAAAACTGAATTCACGAATTAGTTCAGTCTGGCGCCTATCGGCTGCTTTCTATATCCAATCTCAATCGAAATTTTGCTGTCAGTTAGAATGTTGACAGATCTTCCATAGAAAATATGTCAAAATTCTAACGCAGATAGCAAAATTTCGATTGAGATTGGATATAGAAAGCGGCCGTATATCTCTGCAAACGTAAGTAGGCAGAAGTGCATTGCGCCTCATTTCGTCAGCTATGACTTTATGTATTACGTAATAGGGAGTCAGCCTATTGCCCTCTACCAGGTACAGTAACAGACTACTGCTCCTGAGAATTCCTTGCTTGAAAACTCAATAACACTTTGTTCAATGCGGGAATTGAATCCGCGATGGTTTCGAGTAAAATACCAGTGGTACAACAAAAATGTACGCATTGCAAAACTTTCTCAAAAATACAAAAATAGGTTATGCAATATGATTTTCGTTCATTTCAACGAAAATCTATATTGCACAACTGACAAACAAGGGAATAAACTATGTTTACAGTAACACTTCACAGGAGTTGATTCACATCGGGCTTAAAATTTTCCATGATCGCTTTATTGTCCACTTCGTCTGTATTCAAAGGGAACTGAATGCCTCGGGAGCGCTTTATACTGCAAATAAAGAGATATAGAATTCTTTAAGAATTAAAAGCAATACAACGAAAATGATTATCTAGGTTTAAACGTTAAAGTTAAGAGTCCTGTCGCTTCCCGTGCAGGAAATCATCGAGGCTTTCAAAAATATTTTTATACAACTGTGTGTAAGGTATTTTCTTGAAAATTTCTACTGTATATTGACTGCAGTATTCCTACTTAGGTACTTTAAAACTCATCGTAACTACTCATCCAGGGTAGGGAGGCAATTGCGCGGGTGTACCGCTAATTAGGTACGTCGCGAATACACGGCGCTTATGCGTCTAAGAGACTGCAGGAGTGGCTGCGGACTCGGCACATTGGCTGATGTGCTTCGGCGCACTGCAGACGCGACCGGCGTCACACAGCACACTGTGACGCACATCCTACAGGAGAAAGCATAATCAGACGTAGGCGAGTTTGTACCAGAAAAGCGCCCCATGTTGTTCCATGTTGAAGATGTGAGGTGAGTCTATAGGTGTCACATTTTATATCTATACTAATATAAAGCTGAAGAGGTGTTTATTTGTTTGCTCATTTTTTGAACGAGCTAATCTCAGGAACTACTGATTCGAATTGAATTGAAATTCTTTCAAAAATTCTTGTTGGATATCCCATTTATCGAGGAAGGCTAAATGCTATATTACATCACGCTAAGACCAATAGAAGCAAAGCTTAAATGAAAAATGTTGCAAAAACGGGCAAAATTCTCTTATGTGAAGCAGACGAAGTTGCGCGAGTCACCTAGTTAAAATTATACTGTCTAACCACATTCTAGATATTTTCTGGTTACTGTCCGGTTGCCTATTGTTAGAATTCCAGGCATAATAACCATATTAGCTGACGATTTTTAAAAAACAGGTTTATATTGTATGCTCCAAACCAAATATAAATATTATTATTATTATTAATAAACAGGCAGGCAGTTGAAGAAACTGATATGTGCCTGTATCCTGCCGAATTCCCATTAAGTAGTTTTTTGGTGTTGAAGGTATTTGTCGAGTGTATTTTTAAATGTAAATTTTTGTTTTGGCTCCCTTAATAACAAGCTTGGGAACCGTACTTTAGGACCTCACTCTACAGTGGCGCCACCTGGTGAGACAAAAAACTATAGTCCTCATTGGGTGCAAATGATTTTATATATATCATTGCAAAAGGCGCCATTAATTTTTTATCCTGGAATAATCTAAATATCACGTAAGTATTTCGAGAAAGTTTACAAAAATGGCACCTAACGTCATTTAACGGCAAGAAATAATACATCTGATGATAAATACCAAAATAACAATCATCAGAATAAAAATTACGCGTTTTAAAAATATATTTTGAGTAATCTTAGTATGCAAATGCATATAATTTATGCTCAATTTTTATAACGTGAACTCATCATAATAAGACTAAAATAAAATGTTAAAAAAATGTCACAAGATTTCATTTTCTTTTTAATTATTTCCTTTTACAATTCTTTGTTATATTTACTAGTTATATTAGTGACTATTATTATTATTACGTTGACACGATATTCTAAAACACGCGATTGACTTTAAACGGAAAATGTCATTTCCAGTGGTATCATCTCCAATAAATTGTTATAGATAGAAATGATTTTTAATGACTGGTAATGACCTATATTATGTCTATCTGCTGATTCGTTCATGTCATTTTCTTTGAAGAATAGAGCTTACTGCACTCGTTGATCCGATAAATAAAGCATTGGTGTACAGTGCGACATAAAAGAGTAGACATTCAACATGTTTTTATATCTTATATTTTAAAAGTGACGTTTTTTTTGTTGTAGGTACCTAAATCAAAAAGCACGGTGCGAAGAATCGTTAAGAAAGGCATGAGAAGTGGAAAATTTTAAACTCCGGCCAAGAAAAAGGGTCGCCTATCAAAAAAACTTAGACGATTTTGATAAATACATATACACATACATTTTTTATACAGTAAGGCATGAAGTGCCAACTATTTATAAACTTCTTTGGCTTACTTGATTAAATGTTATTTATAAATAAACATGTAAATGCAAATTTTGTTGTTTTATTACACAATTGAAAGATCTTAGTTGTATTTGATTATCAGCTACATAAACAGACAGTATCAGTCTTATAAAATTAAATAAATGCTGATTAGAACGTGTTAATTGATTTTTGTAGTCTTTCAGTCAGTCTTCATTTTAATTAAGAAGCTACATTTTGGTTAGTTGCTAGGTTCAGGCAAAGGGTAGAGCTTATTAGAAGAAACCTGCCAGAAACTCACGGCCACTCTTTTAAATCGCCAATTAAATGATGATGAAATGAAATGTTATGGAAGTATATAGGATATACAAGATAACGTCATTACCCACGGGAGTGGGGCAGTAATTATAAAAGTGTGTCAAACCTCAGCAGGCTGGTAGGACTATTACGAGTACCTACTAAAGACAAACATTTAATTTCAGGTGTGGTAACAATGAGCAATAGTACAGGGGCCGCCAAACTATCAGCCTATAGGCGTAGAAAGTACGCGGAACTAAAAAATGATCCAGAATTATATGAAAGGGAAAGAGAAAAAGAACGATTGCGGTACATAAAGAAGAAAGAAAAGATACAAGTATTACCAATTGATGCGAAATCGAGATAAAGGGCAATAGAGAAAAATAGAGAGACGTATCAAAGAAGTTTCAAGAAAAGAAAAGGGGTAAGAAAAATCAAATTATGTTACCACAAGCAAAATTAAAACACAGAAACAGAAAGAAATATTATGTGAGGAAAAAACACAAACGAGTACACCTGTAGAAAAGGACCCATTAAATTCACCAGGAAATTTAAATTCGAAGAAAATACGTCATATTTGGACATAGAATTAAAGAGAAGTAAAAGATTATTTAGTATAATACAAGATTTAAAAAGGAAAATGAGAAACTAAAACCGAAATGAAGAGACATGAAGTTGGTTAAATTATACGATATAAAGAAACACGATAAATTCGAAGTAAATAACATTAGAAGTATTTCCAACAGGGCTAAATCTAAAAACACTTATTAAGAAATTCTTTAATAAAAATTCTAACATCACAGTTATGCCCGGTAAAAAACAGTACATCAATCGAAAAAGGTCCATAAACAAAAAATAACAGTTAACATTACCACTTAAACAATTGCATACAAAAAAATTATGTCAGAACATGGAATTCTCGTTAGTTACGCTTTCTTCTGCAGACATCATTCATTTTGGACAGTCTTTCCTAAAAATCTCGTAGGAAAACTTGTGCCTGCATTATTCATAGCAATATGGATTTAGCTGTTGAGTGTTTATAGAAAGCTACTATATAAAAGAGACCAATTTCAAACAGATACTAGGATACCTGTGTTGTTCTCAATATAACGAGAGCTGCTTAAAAAGCAAATGCGAAGCGTGCAAGAGAAATGTTTTATCTTCTATTTAATTTTCTAATATTCAAAGCCTTACACTCCAAACAATGATTGTTGATATAGGTACATATATTTTGTTTGTTAATAATCGTATGGCATAAGACTTAATATTATTTTATGTAAGATTTTGTAGCGAAAGAAGACTAAATATGGCTTTTTTAAATCTACTTAGTTAAACTATTCGCGAACACTAAGTAATTAATAGTTGATTTTTTGTCAAATTGTATAACAAATAGTTACGTAAAAATAAGATACATAATTTGATAAAAATATAAAATCTTTCAGATTTGATTATTAAAATAAATCCAAGATTTTCTTATGACTGATTTTTACAAAGAAATTTGAATTTGATATATGTACAATAGGATTAATTCCGATTTAATGATATTTTATTTATACAGCACAAGTTATGTTTTATTAAACATTTTATAGTATATCAATTATCTTAACAGCTATGTAGATACTTGATCAATAAATATGTTTTATAGGACTGATTCATAACTAGGCATGAAGTGTCATTTCCAGAAATTATAATATTATTTCCAAGTTACTATTGTCATTTCCATCACAGCCATAAATTTTCAATAGTGGATACCTCCTTTTGAAGAAAATACCTTACCTTTTACATAAATGTATTACCATTTTTAGTTTTTCATAACCCTTATAATGAGTTCAAAGTACATTCAACAATATTTAAAAAAATACATAAATAAATGCTGTAGAATCAAATCTAGTTTATTTACCCAATAGCAATAGATTTGTTAACCTCATATACTGCATGAGGTTAACACGAGTTACATGACATGTAGCGACATTAATATTCCAAAATTTTGCCAAATTATAACGTTTGCAATTTATGTCAAAAGTGTCAACTGTCAACCCACCGGTCGGCGCGGCAGCGGTCAGTGAAATACAGTTTACGGAAACTTAAAAACAAGGAACGGTAACAAAGGGAATTTGCTATACATAATACGTCTAAGGTAAAAACAGTAACAGTAAGTAGAAAAAATGACCGACTTACCTTATCAAGCTGAATATGCAAAAAGTGGCAGAGCTGCTTGTAAAGGATGTAAACAGAAAATTGATCAGGGGGCTCTTCGTATTGCTAAGATGGTGCAGGTTAGTCATATGACATGATTTTTTCGTGTGTTTGTTCTGCTTATTATTATTTCATAATTACTAAATAGCTGCTCTCCGATTTTTGAGTAAGTTATCAATTGGTCGGACATGTTGCAACATGTTTATTGTTCTCTATTTGAATGTGTACGTTACGTACCTACTTGACGCTATTGTATTGAGTATCATCCCACTGAATTGAAAACATTATAGGTATGTAGATATATCACAAAAGTGAATTGGAAGCATCAAAAGTCAACTTATATTATGTACTTTTTAAGTTAATAAAATAAATTTATCGAATGTGCTTGAATAATCAAGCATTATAATTTATATTTATAATATATGTTTAAAAAATATAAATGTAATTCCAATAAATAGATTAGGTACTTGTCAATAACAAGGGTTGATATTTGTTTAAGTTATAAATAGAAATTGAAAGGTATAATTGTACTTTATTGCACTGTAAACATTCAAGTTTAGGGTTTACAATATTTTACGTAAAAAGCTCTGATCATACAGGACATTTTTTGTTGCATACATTTTACTAGATAATAACTTTTTTTAGATAAGTCTATCTGCCTTTTTTCTCTTTAATTTAGGCTTTTTGCTGTCTCCAAACAAAAATAAACTTCAAATTCAAATTAGTATATAAAAAAATATGAGGCATATACACTACATATAGTGAATATAGTTCAATATACATATATACTATATTCACTATACATAGTGTATAAATAGTGTGCCTTAACATAAATATGTTAAGGCACAATTATGATATTATATTATGACCAAATAGTCACAGGAGCACACCAGAGGCCAAAGACAATAAGTTTTTAATTATGTCTACCATTCCAAGACTTGATACATTGAGATTTTAAGAAACAAATGTAAGATAAATATTCCGACTGATAACTCTTTCGAAGCATTATCCGAAATAATGGAAACTGAGGATGAAATTGCATCTCTTGTGTCAACATCCTCTTGCGGTTTTAACCGAAGCTGCCCTGAATTACATATGCGCTCACAAGATGATGTTACGGAACTTAAAAACAGAATATCTAAACTTGAGGAAAATTTAAAGATCGCTGAACATGAAATAGAAAAATTATTATTAGAAAACAGTGCACAAGCGAAAGAAATTAGTAACTGCAAATTAACAATCAGTAAGTTATCACATGTATGTACGAGTACAATTAAAAAGCCGTCCACCACCAAGCCAAAACGGAAAACCTTAATTAAATCTAAGCTTGATTTTATGAACATGCAAGAAAGCCCAATTATTAAACAAAATAAATTTAAGAAAACGCCACCTGTCGAGGAAGAATGTATCAAAGTTTCCATGAGCCGAAAACCAATCAATGAAGAACCACGTAATTCTAAACAATCATCAGAGGGCACTACTACATCAGAAATGTGTGCTCCAGAGACATATCGTGCAAAACTGGACAGTGAAACAAACTTTAACAAAATCTGTATAATAAGTGATAATAATGTAAATAATATTTTAGAAACAGCTGTAAATTCCTTTCCGTATGCTAAAATCTGCCATTATTGTTTACCGAACGCGGGGATATCGGAACTCTTAGCAACATTACATTTAAAACTTGCGAATTACTCTCTAAATGACTATTGTATAATTCTAATAGGCGAAAAAGACTTTTTAGTATCCACTAACTATGAAATACTGGTGAATTATATAAAATGTAAGCTCGAAAAAATAACACATACGAATGTTATCTTATGTTGCCCAAACTTTAAGCTAAATAGGAACGTAATGTTATTTAATACGAGAATAGAAGCCTTTAACCACCGTTTACATTTAAGCAATCAGAGCTATGAATACACTTATATGTTTGATACAAATAAATATCTACAGTACACCTTTAACATGTTCTCCAAATATACTGGTAAAGTAAACAATACAGCTATCGCTAATATATTCCAGAATTTAAAAAAATATATAGATTATCTCAATAGTTATTATAAAAATAATTTTAAAAACAAATCCTATAAAGAAAGTAAGTGCAATAATATCCAACAATGGAGACCCGGAACTATTCCCTATTATTTTAAGAAAATAACTACCACAAAAAATCGTCATGACCTTGAATCCAATAGTCAGAATCCATGTCTATTAAATGATAGATGTTCTCAAAATGCTGTGGACATAACATCCACACCACAAATACCAAATCAGTTTTTTCGTGTATAAAAACATTACAGTTCTACACCAAAACATTAATGGACTTATATGTAAATCTGGTCTTCTGACACTGGCTCTTGAGAATGAGGTAAGTCCTATTGATGTATTGTGCATTACTGAACACAATATGATAGTGACTGATAAAAGTACCCTTTGCATCACTGGTTATAAGCTGGGCTCTTGTTTCTGTCGGAAAAACCGACGTGGAGGTTCTTGTATTTTGATTAAAAAATCGCTTGCATATGTCCCAATTGACGAAATCACCAAATATTCACAAGAAAACATCATAGAATGCACCGGTATCGAAGTAACTGAACATAAAATATACATTATATGCATTTATAGACCACCAAGATCCAATGCAGAAGATATAAATAAGTTCTTCTTAACCTTTAACTCCCTTCTAAGTAGATTCTGTTACAGTAAAAAAAGGATTGTAATTTGCGGTGATTTTAATATAAATACACTCAACACCACATTTGATGCAAATGAATTTAAACAAATTCTTCACAGTTACAATCTGAAACTCAGTATAAAAGAACCAACGCGTTTGTCAAGCCAAACATGCATTGACAACATTATATTTAATATTAGGGGCTGTACAGCAAAGGTAATTGAATTCGCGTTGTCGGATCATACCGCTCAGTTGCTTAGATGCCCAGTCAAACCTACTTTCTTTCTTAAGTCATGGATAATAGAAAAACGAGATTATTCTAAAGATAATATCAAAAAATTTGAAGAATGTTTGAATTCACTTACATTTAATGATGTTTATAACAATACAGACCCAAACTTAGCATTTAACGAATTTTATGAACTTTTCACCCTTTTTTATAATCTTTGTTTTCCCTTAGTTAAAATAAAAATAAGAAATATACACCGCCCTCAATGGGTGACGAAAGGCCTAAAAATATGCTGTAAGCGTAAACGACAGCTTCTATGGGAGTACAGGAAAAAACCAACAGATGAAAATAAAAATAAATTCTTAACTTTATCAGCACGGCTTAATCGTATCATCAGGTTAACTCAAAAGTCTCGTAATGATCATTATATAAATAATGCTAGTAATAAATCACAAGCCACCTGGAAGATAATAAATGCCAATAAGCTAAATGTACCGACCGATCAAATACAACAAATTTTGTTAGACGGTAATGTGATAAATGATCCCAAGCAGATAGCGAGTCATTTTAATAATTTTTTCGTTGACCAGACTAAAAATGCCGTTTCTAACCGATCAAAATGTCATATTCCATACGAGAAAAATTCAATATTTGTTCGCCCAACCATGCCAAAAGATATTTATAGTATTATTAGAGGATTAAAAAATACAAACAGCACTGGGTATGACGACATATCAACTAAAATTTTAAAACATGTTGCCATTAAACTTGCAGATATTCTAAACCACATAATAAACTTATGTATTACGACTGGTATATTTCCAGAAAAACTCAAAGTAACGGTAATTAAACCTTTATTCAAGAAAAATGATGGGAATGACATGAGCTGCTATCGTCCAATAGCGCTTGTGCCAGTCATATCAAAAAAATTTTTGAGAAAGTTTTTTATGATAGAATTTATAATTACTTTGAAAATAACGCTTTATTTTGTAACGAACAGGTTGGCTTTCGTAAAAAGAAAACGATTGACATGGCCATATATAACTTTCTTCATACTATATTAACTAACATGGATAAAGGTAAACAGGCATGTGCGCTATTTATGGACCTCACAAAGGCCTTCGATTATGTAAATCATGACATACTACTAGACAAACTCTACGCCTATGGTGTGAGAGGGAACATGTATGATTTGATTAAAAGTTATTTAAGTAATAGAAATCAAATAACTCAGATAACTAGGATATGTCCCATTACAAAACTAATAAAGAAACACTCATCAACATACAGAATAGTTAGATCGGGCGTTCCACAAGGAAGTGTGCTTGGTCCGCTTCTATTTATCATATACGTAAATGACCTTCCTTTAGCCTCGAAACATAACACAGTTCTGTTTGCTGATGATAGCACTATACTGTTCACAGGAAATAATAAATCTGATATGGAAGCAGAAATAAACAAGACTCTGGAGAATATTGTAAAATGGTTGACAAAAAATAATTTACATGTTAATTTAAACAAAACTAATTTAATGACATTTAGAAGTAGATCTAATAAAATAACCAATATGAATATTAATTACCAAAACAATAAGATTCGAGAAGTAGACGTAACAAGATTTTTAGGCCTGAACATTGATAATACTTTAAACTTTAAACAACATATTGATTCACTTTGCTCTAGAATTAATAGCTATTCATATGCACTGTATATGCTTAGGCAAACGGTCAGTAACTCAACCCTTCTTACAGCATATCATGGCTATGTTGCATCCATTTTAAGGTATTGTGTTATTTTTTGGGGCAACTCTACCGATAAACAAGTAGTTTTTAATGCGCAAAAGAAATGTATTCGAGCCATATCTAATATAAAGCAGACAGATAGCTGCAAACCATTCTTTATAAAATTAAATATTCTTACATTGCCATGTATATATATAAATGAAGTTGTATTATTTGTCAGAAATAACATGCAATATTTTAAAAAATTAAAAAGTAAGAGACATAATTTTTATATATGTATACCAAAAAATAGAACAGCGCTACTGAATAAAAGTATTTTTTGCATGGCACCACGCATATATAACCATTTGCCTAGATCAGTCCTCGAGATAGCAGATATTAACATATTTAAGAAAAAAGTTAAAACATTGCTATTGTCAAAAGCTTACTATACTGTTAGTGAATTTTTACAAGATAAATTATAATTGTATTTTCAGTTTTGTACCTAATTTATTATATAACATTGAGGTACTACTAACCTCAATTTGTACATTTTAAACTATTTATTATTAGTTTTGCATGCCTTATGGTAGGATATGGTCAATGCACATTTGTAAACTATGTAAGATCTTCATGTACCCATATTCGCAAACAAATAAATGAATTTGAATTTGAATTTGAATAAAAGTCTTAGTGGTTAAATTACATCAGCTTAGACTTGTATAATCTTGTTATATATTTGTATTTTCACTATATTCTATTAGGCTTTCCACACTAGTCCAAACAAACATTAGATTTTAAAATCCTTCAGCTACTGCTTTCAGACTATATTTGTTCTTTAATAAACAGTGATGACAAAATATAATAAAGGCAATATATCAAAATGGATAGCTGTGTATTGTCTTTAGCTACCAGTATGTGATATTTATTCACTAACTAAGACAACATACTGTTACTCATTAACTTATTTGTCAATGCTATACAAAACATGTCAACATCTCTTAATGAATATATTTAAGTAATTCAACATTGAATCAATATTATTTATGTTTCTGGCAGTCTGCCTTTCACGATGGAAAGCAACCCAACTGGCATCATGAAGAATGTTTCTTTAGAAAGCAGCGGCCAACAACTATTACAGACATTGGAAACTTCAATAAACTCAAAAGTGCAGATCAGAAGAGAATTAAAGAAACCATGGGTATAACATTCATGTTATTATTATTTCTATAGCCATCATTTTAGTTTTGTCCATTATAATGTTTTCCAGGTTGTCTGAACCATAGAAGAATTATATTACAGTATTAGTAAATAATTCTATCTAAGTATAAATTTGGTGAATGACAAAGTATCTCATGATTTTCATTTTAAAAGATCCATACATGTGTGACTATGAGTTTCATGTATTATTAACTGAGTTGATTAGTACCATGACAGTAGTAAATACATGATATGCTTTAAAATTGTAGAAAATTCAACTGGGATTGTCATGCCGGAGGCTAAAGGTAAAGGCAAATCTAAGAAGAGGACTGCAGATGAATCCAGTGCATCTGCACTTAAAGATTTCCAAATAGAATATGCTAAGAGTAGCAGGGCTACATGCAGGCATTGTGAGATCAAGATTTGTAAGGTAAATAATATATAAGCATATCGAAATAAGATATTATTATTATTAACTGTTTAGCCAACCATAAACACAAGCACTTAACAAATTCTTGAACATTATATACAACATTAATATAAAATGTAAATTTTTGTTTATAGTTTAATATAATTATATTGAATCTAGTCCAAATCCATAATTCTAAACAGATAATATAAAACATATCTCTTATATAGATTGGGTATTAACACTATTTACAACATCTAAGATTAACTGTGCTTGTAAATGTTCATGTTCATGAATTATTAAAGATTTCTAAAATAATAATGTACAAAAATATGTATAATCCAATGGTACCCATTTATTCTAGGATGAAGTGCGTATAGCTAAGACTGTGTATGATACAGAGGTAGGCAGTAAGTATGGGGGCCAGGCATTGTGGCATCATGTCAAATGTTTTGCTGAGGAGAGGAGCTCACTTTTATACTTTGCTGGTGGAGAAAGCCTGCCAGGCTTCAAAAGTTTGAGCAAGGAAGACCAAGCTATGGTCAAAAAAGAGATTAAGTAAGTTTATACCACACACATTTTTACAGCTCATTTGTTCTATATTTGAATCCATGAAATAAGTCTGATAGATAGATGATTGGATGTTCAGGCGTTTTGATATTTAATGGACTAGATGGCTGGTGGTAGATAGTGTAAAAAAGGGCATGACATAATAAACAAATTTGCTTTTTTAGTATTTTTTAGGCAAGTAACCCATAATATGTAATAAGTAATATACTAGACTAACGACCCGCCTCAGCTTCGCACGGGTAGTATAAAACCTTTAAAAAGTATACATCTAAACCTTCCTTTTGAATCACTCTGTCTATTGGTGAAAACCGCATAGAAATCTGTTCAGTAGTTTTTGAGTTTATTGTGAACAGATGCAGCGGAGGACTTTCTTTTATAATATGTAGTGATAGGCTAAATTTATTAGATTGAAGAGGCACATTAAGAAGAACAAACCCATTGAAGATGCACTTTTTGTGCATAGCATTATATGCATTACATAAATATTATTTAAATGTATATTGACTAATATTTGAACACTTATCTTTTAGGCCATTTAAGATTGATGAGGTACCAGTAAAGAAATTAAAGGATGAGCCTAAAGATGAAGCTGAACTAAAGGCAGAAAAGGAAAAGGAAAAGAAAATGGAGAAACAAAATAAACTGTTTCACAAACATAGGGTTGCTTTGAGTGAACTTACTAAGAATGACTTGAAAGAATTGCTTGAAGTGAATTCACAAGAAATACCAGTTGGGCAAGATGAAGTAAGTTGTAACATAATGTTTCATCAAGTTCAATATTAGACTATCTTTATTAACTCATTAACTCTGTTTTGGTCACAAATGACTATGTACAATACATTTTTTACTGTGTCTGCTATATGGCAATACATAAATGATAAAAGAATTGTTGTTTCTATTTTTAAGAAATGAATATATAATAATAATCTAATTATAACAAAATATTATTGACCAAATATCAGTAGTATCATGTCTATTTATTTTGTCATTGGTCCCTATATCCTTACACTTGGTTATCTGGTTGCTGGCTTGTCTTGTTACTGTTTGCTGGCATTCTGAAATTGGTGCTTTATACAAGAAATATACTATATGTCGAACAAAAATGTAGGTTAGCTATAAGCGCCAACAGAATCTGTGTATGATGCTGTAGTCAACATTTCACGGTCATTATGACATCAATATGCGCCACTCGACCAATTGTTGTGTACCTTCTAAATGGTAAATAAAATATTAATAAAATGTTAAGTGTAATGCTGATTAAAGAAACAGCGGCCCTTGACACCCTCGCCCTTAACAACAGCGTGTGTCATATGATTTGAACTAGTTCACTACGTAATAATATTCTTACAGTGCTTGGACCGCCTGGCGGACATGATGGCGTTTGGAGCCCTCGAGCCTTGCTCCGAATGCAAACAGGGACAACTAGTACTCGATACCTTTGGATACAAATGCACAGGTGAGTGTCATAGCAGTACATCTATTACTTAAAAATATACAACGATGATTTTCGCGAGTCTCGTTGATTGCGTGCGAACTTGAGGTCCTAGTCTCGAAGTCAGGTCAGGCAGTTGTTGATCGTACATAGTACCGTCAAAACATAAGTGATGCAATGAGGTACAATACACATAAGTCTATGTTTTTAGTGATACACTGTGAGAATTAATGTACTTATATACAACAAAATATAGGAATCATGCTATCACAAATATCATTATTAATTGGTTTAAAGGTAATGTTAGTGAATGGACAAAATGCTCCAATGTTACTCAAAATCCTAAGAGAGTGCCCATGAAAGTACCCAAGGCCTACAAGGAGGGAAGTATCTTCAAGAAGTATAAGCCCAAAACAGATGTGAGATTGTTTGAAGCTGCTCCTCGGCCAGTCATGCTCATTGTTAAAGATGAACCAGATGCCACGTAAGAATAAATATATACCTCTAAACTTAATATTGTTACGTGCTGGGTTCGACGTATAAGAATGTAAACAATATTACCGACTAAAACACGTTTTATTCAAACACACAATTAAATTTAAAAAACAACACACTATACTGCATTTTTTCACTGTAACTGCTTCCAACTCCGTAGTATTTCCGCTTCCGTTCGCTTCGTTTAACGCTTGATCGCTTACCATTGTAAACTGACTTGGCGGTGCGCGTGCGCTCTATTTATACGCGGGTAAAGCGTTTCTAGAGTTTTCTAGTAACGCTATACCCGGTCTGTAAACAGTACGATGATTCGAGAAAGTGCCAGCGTTCTCTCTATGTTTCGCGTACTCACACTACGTAGTTCCGTAAGATGTCAATAGATGGCGGTGTAATAAATTATTAGACGGAACTGCCAAGTCTTTTCCACAATTCCGAGAGATATCACTGGGCGTAACAATGTATTATATAGAGTGAAGTTTGTATTTTTGTTTTCTATGAATAAATTAAAAAACTACTGCACCAGCATTCAAAATGTCTGAATTTAATTTATTCTGCAATTCATTTTTGGCGCTTTGCTGCATGTAAAGCAGCAAAAATCCATTGCAAAATAACAATCAAGCTTATTCAAGCAAGACGCGCGCCAAGCGCCAAAGAAACGAAATTATATATTATATAAAACCGTTTTTTTGTAGTATTTACTCGAAAATTGTTTCATTCACGTAACAATATTTGTTGTCATTTGATAAGCATGTAATTGTCATAATGTTAAAGAAATAATAGTGATAAATTGTTTTTAGAATTAAAAAAGATATACCGATTCCTCCATTAAAAAATCTACAGTTTTATCTGTATGGCAAATTGAAAGATAAAGAGGAGATAAAAAAACGCATTCTGAAATTGGGAGGACTCTGTGTTAGTAAGCCCGTAGATACAATTGCAGCAATTGTCTCTACCAAGAAGGACGTTGAAAGGATGCCTGAGAAAATGGAAGAATTTAAAAGCATGGATATCGAGGTGCGTTCTCAATTATTATACTATGCGTTGCATGATATACAAGCTCTCGGTGGCACAGTGGTAATGAATGCGACTGTTGTACATGAGTCAGCATTACATTTGCTAAGCCATCGATTCCCGGGCCGAACAAAGTGTTCATGGTTTCTGCTGTCAAGAAATTCTTAGTAGTCTGGATTTGTGCTCGTTAGACGTCAATAAGCTCGCCCCTAGTTACGTGGAATCTCTTCGAGGATTAGGGCAGAGGACAGTTAGTATTAGCACCTAAAGAAGCGACACGCAGTCACATAGCAGTACAACTGGCAGTGTTGCATTGAAGGCGTCATTCAATTGTCGCAGCTCGCTCACGAATGAGTAGAATTAACATGGTTCCAATGTATACCATTGTACTTGTCCAGCTCGACGAACTCAGCCCTACAATGATCATTATAAAGTTTCGGGGATGTGATATATTCGTGAGACTGTGCGTATAAGTACACTTCACAGTTCACACACTAGAACTGCACGGATGGCGGAGTGGTTTAAGTGGTCGCCTCGCCACTGCCATTACGCCAAGTGTTGTGGCTTCGAATCCCACACAAGATAAAACTCTGTGATTCACAAAATAATGGTTGTTCTGAGTCTGGGTGATCTTTGTGTCCATTTTTTTAATGTAAAGATCTCATGTTTCTATTTGCAGGTAGTGGAGGAATCATTCCTTGATCTAATAGATAAAGATGGTACCATTGCTAAATCGTTAGAGATCATCAAAGAGAACAATATTGCCGATTGGGGTTCAGATGTAAGTTCACAATATATGTCTTGCTGAGCTTTTTTAAGTATATTCATAATAAGGGAAGGCCTTATTATGCCCATGGTAATAATTCTACATTAAATCTATACTTTAATAATAATAGTAGCAGAAAATCTGAGCAATAGCTACTTTCTGCAGGTGCCAGAGTCAAGTAATTACATCCTTTAATTCTATATATTATAGTATATAATTCTATGTATTATATTCTATAATATATTAAATAAAGGATGAAACTTGACTCTGACACCTGCAGAAATTACCTATTTTCTCTATCGTTCTTTCTACTACAGGAGTCATAACTAAACACACACAACAATATCTTAAAACAATAAAACTACCACCAAAGACCTATAGCCTGCTGCAAAACGCAGTCATACTAAGTACTTGCAGAATAGTAAGAAAACTTCTACAATGTGAATAAGAGAACTCACATTCGCACACACAACTACTTTGTGTATACCTCACTTACAACCTATTTCTGATGTACACTTGGCCTAGGCCTTTGCCATCAGTTTCTTTCTTTCCAGTTATCCGAGAAAATAAAATAAAAACTAAATAATAACAATAATACCATACATTAGTACATACCTGTCTCCTTCCGCAACACGGTGGTTTCAGTTCATAGTCTAGTCATTACAGCGTGTTAACGAATCATATCATCATTATCATTTGTCGTCGTCATCATCATAATTAATTAAATAAACAAATTCTTCAAAATTCAATTAAAGTAATATGTATTTCAATATAACACTCATGTAATAAAAATTAATGTTAATAAAATGCTTTTATTATAAGTGCATTGTTGTTAACTTCTTAAGCAAATCCTTTTTTTTAATTAGCCTGCGACAAGGATCCCTCAAGATATTAAAGATGGAAAGTCAATTCCAAAGTCCGGTAGCATGTATGTTAAATCAGGAAAATCTTCAGCAGTAAAACTGAAAATTCGAGGTACTTTTTTATATCATTTATAAATTTGTATTGTAATAAATATTAATAAACAAAATAAATTATTGTAAATGATGCAACTAGGTGGAACAGCAGTGGATCCTGCTTCTAAACTGGAGGATGAAGCACATGTATATAAGGACGGGGTTGGCACTAAGTACACTGTAGTACTGTCGCAGACCGATGTCGTCGCTCAGAAGAACTCCTTCTACAAGCTGCAAGTGTTGGAGGCTAATAATAGAAGGAAGTAAGTGTTGTTTACTCAATTTTATTTTATTATCAATATTGGTAATTCCTGATAGCATTCTACATGTATTCACATTCTACATTTGCTGTTTAATTTTTCCAAGCAACACAACCTAACTGTATCTGGATTGAAGATCATAAATAGCCTATGTCTATCTGGAATAATGTGCCTTTACCTGAATCCGCACATTCTCTTTATAATAGTATAAATTTTATTTATTACTTGACTGTGGCGTATTAGATTCAGGGTTGAAACTAAGCCTATCAATATCAATTAAGGATCTCCTAACTCGTATAGTCTGGCAATGTGTCTGGAATACGGTAATAGGCTCGTTTCCTATTAACTGGGATACGTTCAACTTATGTTTAGCCCCTCTTTAATAGACAACAATAACCAGAACGCAGTGCAAAATATCAAATGTACCAAAACAAAAATCAATATAAACAACCCACATCAACACACCACTACCATATAAAACAGAATTCCGTTTATACTGGCCGGTAATAGTTCAGATCGCCATACTACCCATATTGAGATGTCCCTAATCCCTTCTATAAGGCACTTTATTGACACATTTAATTTTCCTTAGGTACTGGTTGTTCCGATCATGGGGTCGTATTGGAACAACTATTGGCGGGTCCAAAGTAGAAGACTGCAAATCTCTAATTGATGCTTTAAAGAAGTTTGAGGACTTGTATATGGAGAAAACAGAAAACCCTTGGGAGTTCAGAGATAACTTTATGAAGGTAAGAGCATATTACGGTATCCTAGTGACCGGTCATTAAAGGCCTTTCTTCAAGAGATTCGCCTCTGTGTAAATTACGTTTGACTACGGAAGGCGTAGTATAGTGGTTATCGATACCTTACACCGGACAAAAGTATATTTTACCCTGCCTTGTGCAGTTCGAGGCTGTATGCGCAGCTTAGTTGAAAGGGTTAACGATAATACTAATTATCAGGCAAATTAATGATGGTTTAAAAAGGTTGACGTTTCTCACAATTATTTATCGTTCGAGAGATACTAATCGTTCGAATGATAGTAATCGTTCGTTTGTTACTGATTTCACACAGTTCTAACATTGTTTGCGTTCGCAGGTACCCGGTAGATATTTCCCACTGGATATGGATTACGGTGGCGACGATGCGCCCGCAGAACAAAATCTTACGGTGGATAAGAAATGTGACCTTCCTGAACCAGTTCAGCAGCTTATCATTAAGATATTTGATGTCCAAGTCATGAAGGATACGCTTATGGAATTTGAGGTATGGATTTCTTTCTCAAGCGGTCCTCTGACCGTTGTCTCCACGCCGAGTAGGTATTGTGGGTTCAAATCCTACACGTGTCATGTCTGATCCAGGAATAATTGTTCTAAGTCTGGGTGTATAATGAACACTAAGTTCATTGTATGTTTGTATTTGTAAAGTCCTCCGCGATACATTATTTGGAAACTATACTGCCGTCATAAAGAAAAAGACGTAGTTAACCTTTTTTTCCATATTGAGGTATTCACCTATTTAGAATCAGTAAAAAAAGACGCATTTGCCTGTATATTAATAAAAAATGTTTTTATAGATACCTGTTTTTTCCTTATGACGGCCGTAAAGCGGAAGTTGACACTATGAAAAAATAATAATGATACCTTCGCGATGCATGATTTATGTAATAGATGACAGGTATTAACGCGATCATACTAGTTATTTACGTACCTCTTTGGGACGCTTAATGATTCGGCCATATTGGGCAAACCATGTCGGACTGACGATGACAGGCTTGAGTGAGAGAAAGAGGTAGATATAATGTAATGTTTGTAATTGAATCTATAAGATTTTTGCTTATTACAGCTTGATACTGAGAAGATGCCACTGGGTAAACTGTCAAAGAAACAAATCAAATCGGGATACAAAGTATTGTCGGAATTGATTAAGTTCATTGAGAAGGGTTCTGCGAGTCAGAACAAAATCATAGATGCTACTAATAGGTGTGTATAACTTGCCTATGTGTATTTTTTAGTTTATCTAGGTCTGTTTTCTCGCCATCGATGTGCCCGTAAAAAACGATGAGCGAAAGAACCAAGAAAGTATCAACGAAATTAGAGTCGAATTATAAAGCACTGAAGTCTACATTCACTTAATGATAGATCTGTTAAGTGAATATAAACTTCAGTACTTTCAGACTAAAACTCGGCAACCCTGTAACTTGGGAGCCAATATAGAAAAATAAATTAATTAATTATTTACAATTAGAAATAATTCAATATAAATATAACACTTAATTAAGTAAAAAAGCTAAGCTAAGAAATGTAAAGGTAAAATAAAATAAAACAAAACAAGATTAAAATAAGTACAAATATATGTGGAGACAGCGGCGTAGCGTAGTGGGGGCGGCAGAGGCGGCCCACCCCGGGCGGTGCTTTTAGGAGGCGGCAAAATTTCGCAATAAATAATAATAATATCTTGTAAATATTTAAACCATTTCATGATGAACGAGAGAAATGAGCAGATGTACAATACACAATAATGATGACTGTCCTTGCTGTAAAGTTCTTAAGAATTACTGTATATTATAGTTTTAAAATTGAAATTTCTCAATAAGAGAACAGCAAAATTTTCTTCCGCCTCGGCGGCTGATGCTCACGCTACGCTACTGGGATGAGAGTGTAAATAAGTGATAGTTAATTAGTGATAGTGAATATGTGAATTCATATTGTGGCATTGACTAAATGTAATTCTAGGTAATATCTGCAGGTTTTTCACATTGATACCTCACGATTTCGGCGTGAACAACGCTCCGTTGCTGGACAACGTAGAACTCATCAAGACAAAGACCGCCATGTTGGACAACTTGCTCGAAATAGAAATCGCCTACAGTCTGCTGAAAACAGGTATAGTACTTAAAACATTAGTGTTGCGCATATTTGCATTCGAGCGATCACTACATACCTATTATAAAATAAAGTACCCCGCCGGAGCCGCGTCTGTCTGTTCTCAACTCAAAAACTACTAATCCTATTTTCATGAGGCTTTCACCAATAGACAGAGTGATTTATGAAAAAGGTTTAAGTGTATAATTTGTTAAGGTTACTTGAGAAACCGGGACGGGTCGCTAGTATTTGAATATAGTACGTAACGCAATGTTTATTTTGCATGGTTTAGACTCTAGAGCTTAGTAGGTACATATACTTTGGTAGCGTTGTCAAAACATTTAAATATTATTCAAACACGAGGATTGTTTAGACACCACCAATCGTAAACCTAGTGAAATCTTAATCAACTTGGTATTTATCAGACACCAACTCCGAAAATTTAATGGTAATTATCAAAATATGTGGTTACACTTTTTAATCCCGGCGCAGGCGTTTGTTATTCTAGTAGTTTTAAGGTCATAGCACACATATCAACTCGCAAACGGATCGTCACCGTATCAGCTTGAGCCGTGCAGTATTCTTTGTATTAAACTCTCTACTGCAACGCACACTAATCGGAATCGTAACGTGATCGCCTCGCCTCGGGACAAGCTCACGAACCGCGGTGCGGTACGTGCTCAACTTGCAGTCCCTGCGCTTACGGTTCGTCGTCCCCACGCTTACGTCTCTCCGTGCACTACCTACTGTTGCCAAACGTGCTGTCATTTACAAGACAACTCTCAGTCGTGTTGCGCGCGTTTTATTGAATTTGTAGGTTAGATTTCAAACAAAAAATAACGATGAAAAGGGATAAACTCGTTAAAGAAGTGAGACAATATTCATATTAATATGATTAAAGTGAGCGCGGCATAAGCGCGGCGTCGCCTAGCCGTAGCCGAGTCGACGTACCGGACCTGCTGATCCGCTTTGGTTATGTGTTTACGTTAGGTTGACGCCTGTTTGACGGCGAGGCGAAATGCGGTACGGTGACGATCTCTTTCCGAGTTGATATGTGTGCTATGACCTTTATAATTCAATGGTTATACTAGGCGAGCTAATACGTCTTAGCTCTTAATTAATTTACAATAATATGATTGTTATTATTATTTAAAAAAAACAACAGTGATTGATCAGTGGGGAGACCAACAGACTGCAATGTAGAGGGTCTCGGGTTCGAACCCACGTCGCGCACCTCTGACTTTCGTAGGTTATATGTCTTTCCGAAATGATGTGCGTACAATTATCGCCTGCTCCGTGCCTCAGAGAGCACGTTAAGCCGTCGGTCCCGGCTGCCATGAACATCTATGGCAGTCGTTATTGGGAAAGTCGGTACCCTCTAATATCCTGACACTAGTCTAGCCTTAGGGTATCGTTAGCCTTCGGGTTACGGAGGTCAGGTGGCAGCCGCTCCGTGTAAAAACTGATATCCAGTCAAATCCGGTTAGACTAGAAAAGCCGACTTGGGAATAATAAAGGCTAGGGAGAAGAAGAAGATGATTGTTGATATTACATTTAATGTTCACTAATTGTTGACCGACCGACCTCGTAGTTGAAGAATATCTACACGGAATATTGAAAACGAACCCATGGATATGGCTAGAAATGTCATATCTATGTCAACATTAGCAAGATGCGTTTTGTTATTACCATTTATTAGATAGTTCCTAATTCCTATCTTAATATCAATATTGAGCTCGTACTTGTTTATATTGCTATTTGCAAGTTGTCCGGAAACTACATACAATATTGGTTATATAATTTGCTATGTGGAACGCATGGGGCCAATCTGTGCCACTCCTTCGGCGAAAATATTCACATATATGTTATAAACTAGTACATACCTCGTATGCTAATAGCGAGCAATATTATGTATATGTACGTATCACACGCGACACGACTAGAAATTATTGTCAGCATGATCTGTGCTGCGTCACCAATATCGGTGCTTGTAATCAAATTGGAAAGCATCGCGGTCGAATTATCATCAAAGGAGATGTTTCACTTTTGTATAGGACTCCGGCTATAACTTTTACATGCTCAGGAAACCTGGGAAATGTACCCCTAAATGCATTTAGTTAAGTTTCTAGTAATTTCGTTGCGCAAAAAAAAAATGTTTGAAGTTTATCGTGCGGACTATCTATGACAAGTTGGTAGATGACATTTATACATAACCTAGAATGCTAGAATTGTCAGAAGTAAAAGAACTCTTGCTGGAATAATATTCACCAAAGAATTGCTAATTCTTGTCAAAATGAAAGGAAAACATGAATTCAGGAAAGTGTAATAAGAAACACCAATTCAGCATTGGAATATTTATTATCAGTCAATATGACATTGACAGTTAATGTCAAACATCCCATGTCATGCACCCTGCAAAATCAGTATTATAATAAATTAATATATTTTTTATGTTGATTGTTTCTTGAAAAGATGTGTATGACAGTTGAAATGAATAAATGATACTCTAAAATATATTTATTGCTGACATACATATATATTTATATATTATTTACATTATTATATAGTACTTTCATACAGATTTCGATATAATTTATGAACGCATACAAAATTATATGACCGAGAACCACCGCCATATTGAATATAATGGCAATAATATAAAAACAATTATTTTTAAGCGCAAACGTAATTTGACTTAAATTCAGGAAATAATATATTTCCCCGATTTCTGGTATGCAAATTTTTGGCTGATAGTACATTTCATAGCCGAAAATGAAACATCTTCTTTGGTTCTATTTTGGAATAGTCTACTCGCGAAACGTCCAAACTTTTTACTTTTTTTAAATGATAACTCCTGTAGTAGGAATAATTCCTGAGTCGGGTGGAACTTTGCAATCATTCAAACAGATACAAAAAACACCCAGACTTGTTACAACTATTTGTAGATACACCATCAAATTTTTGTTCTATGTGGGGATCGAACCCACAGCATTAGGCGTAGTGGCAATGACGAGGCGACCACTTTAACCACAACCCCGGCCGTGCAATTAATAAATGTATAGTAATGTATGACATCAGTTACTCGATTTTAGTAACAATAGTTTCCAGAGCGTAACGATATTATCATTATTGACTTAGCAAATAAAACTGTACCAAATTACAAAGTATTCACCCAAATAGTATTGGAGCTATTAGTGACAGCATATATGATAGGGTATATCACAAATCACAATGTTTAAGTATAGGGCATGGCGGCCGCTGGCAGAGGAGCCGGGTATGTGAGATATTTTATTATAAATCTTAATTAATAGTTTATTTTTATTCTCTGGTATGAGCGAACGGTTTACTTAATCATTTTTTATTTACGCCGAACACACACATTTTGAGGCTTTTCTTTTGGGGCTAAAATAATGTGTGCATATTACGACTTTGGGTTTATGCCCAATGCAAAACTCCATATCTATATATCATAATTTGCGGGCGGTTCATACGACTTTACAAGTGCAACCGTTTTAATATTAATCCATTCAATCTGTCCTTCGCGGTTTCACCCACGTTTATCACTGATCCGCTCTCGTCGCTCGTAGCGTAACGGTATATGCAAAAAGCTTTTTCATACTCGACTGGTAGGTTTAGAGAATAACGTGTTCGGAATATCGAACGCGCTAATCTTAAGCATTTTTATTATGAATAGCTTAGATAAATAAGTATTTTCCTTTAACAATATTATTCTAAACCTTACATGCTAATTTTTACAGAATCAGACGAGAGCAGTCCTATTTCGGCTCACTATCTGAAGTTGAAGGCGGAGATCGCCCCCTTGCCCATGGAGTCGCCCGAGTTTGCCATGATACAAGAGTACATGCGCAACACGCACGCCGCCACACATTCGGGTTACACACTGGATATTGAACAGGTATTACACAAACTTAGTATGATTGAACAAAGAGGATTTGTAGGATTCGCTCACAGAGAAGTAATGTTTACCTAGCCTATTCCTCATATTATATAATAATATGATAAATATATCCCAATCGGTTCCTCTCCTATTGTGGACACACAAAAAGTCCGTTTACGATTTAGTATGTATCTATTTTCTAAAAGTTCATCTATATTTGCAAGCGGGCAATATTTTACTGCAATATTTTGCTACGATATTTAAAACTATATTCCGGCCATCTCAACAACATTTTAATGCGCCAGCCATTTTAATTACAAACTTGGCCATTCTGTGACATCGTTGCCGTACTGACAATATTGCTGGCCACCAAATTACAGCTACACATTCCATAAAATGAAATCTTGTTTAAGCTCCTTGCACTGTCATAATTTAACTGTCCTATGTTTTGTAGGTATTCAAAGTGGTTCGTGAGGGTGAAGATAAACGTTTCAAGCCATTCCGGAAACTCCACAACCGTCGTCTGCTGTGGCACGGCTCGCGCGTCACAAACTTCGCTGGAATCTTATCACAAGGTCAGTGCATTACTTGATTAGGAAATACATGTGACTATTAACGTAGACTAGTAGACTTAGACTAAATAATTAATTATTTATTTATTGTTGTATGTTCGGCTCAGATTTCACAATTCACACATCATTCTTTCATTGCACATATATTTTGCATAATACATATAGTTTGAGGTATATGGTGTACAGTTTACAATGAACCATATTTAACAAACAATAAAACGCATTGCTTTTTGTATACAAAAGATCATACTGAATTTACTATGCATATTGGACAGATCATTCATTGATGTTTATCGAACAACGAGAGTGGTGGAATAGACTTGTGTTTGCATACACACTTATGCATTTTAACTTGTTGAGTCGCAGCGGCACCCCGGTTGCTGGACACAATAGGTTTTTAATTTTGTCTGTCAGTTTATTAGGACTTGTCAGAATAATATCTTCGTTAAAATTGACCGCCGCAACCGAAATTTGGTCTAGAGAACATTACTAGGGTATGAAAATTAATATTTTGATTTATAATGTAATCATTACAAATGTTATGTGTGTTCCAGGTCTACGTATAGCGCCGCCGGAAGCACCTGTGACCGGGTACATGTTCGGCAAAGGTATATACTTTGCCGACATGGTGTCCAAGTCTGCCAACTACTGTTACACCAATAAGAACAACCCCGTCGGTCTGATGCTGCTGTGTGAAGTCGCTCTCGGAAATATGTAAGTTGTAATTTTATAATAAATAAATATGAATATACTGCCACTGTTAGGGTTGCGATATTTAGTTGATTTTGATTGATCTATGTCGTTGATTGGTCGATTCTCATGTGAGCTCTATGCCTCGAACTGGATTTATTTTTAGTGTATTTTTTCTGCTATATCCTCGTAAGGGTTGGCGTTGGTGTATCGTACTCCCATTTCGCTATCTTTGATTTTAAGTTTCCAGAGGCTATCTACCGGGTGTAGTATGTCAAATTCTGTGCTACTACAAAGAAAAGTAGTTTCTTCGTAGTAGCACAGAATTTGAATCTCTGTTAGTAGTAGTAGTAACTACTACTAACAGAAAACTCAATAATTTACTCTAGCGCTTCCACGCATCGGATTGCATAAAATTAACTCACTACTACTCGTAAATACACTTACACTTATACACGTAAACTTAACAAAGACCTAACGTCTTGAGCTGCAACGGCCCGGCTGCGGCCAGGTACAATGTGTACCAATTACGTCTGGCATACCAGCAATCGACAGATTAACAAAACTGACACGCTTAAAATAAAATAATCTATTTACAGGAAAGAATGCCTGAAAGCTGAGAACGTCCAGCTACCACCGAACATGCACTCGGCGTGGGGCATGGGCACCACGCAGCCCGACCCGGCGCAGGACCGCACGCTCGACGACGGACTCGTAGTCCCGCTCGGCACGCCCGTACAGCGACACGTCAACTCCTCGCTGCTCTACAACGAGTATCCTTTACTAACACACATTGTATCGATAATGCTCGAAATATTAGCGTTATGCTGGTGTCAGCCACGTCGCAAGCCGTGGCAGCCTAATGATTAATGGGCAATTGGGTTTGCGACCGAGAAGTCATCATCCCCCTCTGATGAATTACTGATATGGACATGTGAGCTGAATGCTTGTGTTGGGAGGACACAAGGCATTATAAGGAAAGAGTAAATAAGATAAATAATATCATGCAACACAAATTGCTAGTAATTGTCGTTAAGCCATAATTACAAACTTTATATTAAGTAAACATAACTCAGTGACTGAGAAATTCCTAGCGTAGGATCGATATAGTATAGTACTCTCTGACATGGTAATCGCACCCAGGACAGTGGCGCAGCGTAGTGGGGGCGGCAGGGGCTGTCCGACCCGGGCGGCACTATGAAACTAGAGGACGGCAACATTTCACAATAAATAATAATAATATCTTCTAAGTATTTGAACCATTTCATGACGAACGAGAGGAATAGGCAGATGTACAATGCACAATAATGATGACTGATCGTGCTGAAAAGTTCTTTAGAATTTCTGTATATTATAGTCTTTTAAATTGAAATACATAAACGCGACTGACCCCCACGCTACGCCACTGACCCAGGTCCTAACGATCGCTCGCAAACATAAATGTAAATTTATACGACAGGACCAACAAGTTGAGTTTATTTAAAATATATTTCCTTAGCACAGTTTCAGATTCATCGTATACGACGTAGCGCAGGTCAATGTGAAGTACTTACTGCAGATGAAGTTCAATCACAAGTACAACTGGTGAATTATCTCAGATTATATGGGTCGTTATACTGCAGTGGCACAAAGCTCAAAATTGCACGGTTACACAAATATCGGCGTAACAGCATCCTACTGTGTCATATTGCGTATATCGATCTACATTTATAATTGTATTCCACTTGATTATAAGACTATGTTATTCCATATTTTATCAATGTGTATTATTCTTTTTATTTTTTTACAATGTAGCAGACACATTCATTAGTTATTATGAAATTTTAAGTTTGCGTAAATTGAGTCTCTTTTATATACAAAAAATGTGAAATATGATCACAGATAAGTTTAAGTGTTATGTTAAGACATTGTGGTTTGACAATAATTCATTCCATATGTTTGTCTCTGCTTCTAACGATGGCAACAACTGTGATTGATTCTTATCTAGTTATGTAATAAAACCAAATTATGAGAAATTACAATACAGTATAAATATCCAAATACTATACACAATAATAATGACTGTTTGCTAATTAAGATGAATATAAATTTGCTGTGTTATATTTTTACAATACTGTCGAATGTTGATTGATTTGTCAGAAGCCATAATCTTTTTTAATTACTTATTATCACTGTATACAATCAGGATAATCATTATAATAAACATTTTTCTAATTTTCGCGATTTTGAATTTTATTCTGCCTTTTGCCTTTTGTTTACCGAGATTATATGATGAGAAGTATCTTTACAGTACCTTGTAACTTTTCACTCGATAGCTTTATTTTTTTGCTGAGCTCGCTATTTAGAGAACCATAATACCCACACGATAACGCAGAATTAATTACCTTGTGTAACTCTTTCCATTGCAAAGTTATGACTATTCTAAAGTGGCGCTGAATGCAAGTCAGGAATCTATTTTGAAACCCCTTCCCTTCTTGAAGACATGACCTCAGGATGGCGTAAGGGCATTAACAGGCAATAGACTGATCTATTTTCAGAATATATACTCTCTCTCTCTCTCTCTCTCTCTTCTAATCACTTAGAAATATAATCCCTGAATTAGCGACACCAAAAGCGTTTCTAAAAGAAAAGTATGGCTCATCTTGGCACAGCCACTATCGCAAACTGGAAATCTGTTTACGTAGTGAATAAGTCGAAATTAGTCGTAAGGTAGCAGAATTAGTCGGTCCACCGTTTTAAAGATACAAGGGGGTATTAGTGGCTGTGCTAAGGTGAGCACTCACCTTGGCACAGACACCTTGCATTTCCAAAACCACAGCACCGAATGAAGATATAACTATACCAATAATTAGTCAATATTGATGACAAAATATCAACACTGATCTTGACCCCGTTTAAAATATATTAGGTGATATTGTTGGTTGTATCAAGATGAGCTCTCACTTTAGCACAACCACCTCCTGGGGAACCACACGGACCGACCAATTCTGCTACTTTACGACCAATTTCGACTAATTCACTACGTAAACAGATTTTCAGTTTGCAATAGTGGTTGTACACACGGCTACATAATATTGTCTTCTGTTTACGCGAATGTTATTCATTGAAATTAAACTACTATATACGGATTTTATCGCGTTGTTTATTTTTACACTTTATTACATTATTTAGAAACTGTTACACTACAACTACACATCAAGTTAGACACCCTATATACGCATAACTACGCTACATACATAATAAAGAATAGTCGGAAGGGAACTTTGCATAGTGGTATCGATGTAATAGTAAAGATAGAGCGTCGCGTCCCGTTCAGCGTGAATGAGACAAAATAACAAAACATAAAACGCACTCTCGCACGATTCGCAGCGTTCAACTTCTAATAGTTCAAAGTCCAAACAGTCTAGGTTGATGTGTCGTTGTATGTACCAAGATGAGCCATACAAAAGAAAACCATATGGACATCTATGAGACCGTTTGTTTGTACTATTACGGATCATCGTGTTTTTTGGACGAACGATGCGGTAAATCGAAATTGTGAAAGTGGAACTGATGTTGCAGATCAACTGATAAAAATATTTTGCCGAATTTGTTGATGATGAAACATGTTATTGCGATGTTTTATCGCAATAACAACGATCGACGATTTAGAAATCACCAAATGGCACATACTTTGGGTTTCCGTTACTCCCTTTCTTAACGCTCTTCGTCTCACTTGATGGCGAGGTAAGTCCTCTCTGTGTTCTTCCTTCACTTCAGCCTGTGTTCGACCTATTCCCCAGAAACATTAAATATGGTTTTAAGACACCTAGATCTTATTCCGAGTACGAACAGTTTTTTACTAGAAAGCAGGCTGGTCTCTTGACAGACCATTTCAAATAGATTCCCTGACGACTACTAAAATGAACCTTACTACGTAGTATTATTGTATTATGTGACCTGAAAAGACTTGCTCATTTTAATGTATTGATGTCTTCGCCTGTAAACTGTTAAAATATAATTTTACATATACGCAATGCAATAATTGCGTACAGTACATTTATATGTAAACATAACAACACACTGCTGTCACATAACTAGTAAACATAATTATTATGTTTACTCGTTATGTGACAGCTTTGTAGAAATTATATGGGCAAACGCAAACATAATTGTGCTCAAGCACAATCAACCTTTTCAATAGATTGGTCGCAATTATTCAATGCGTAACGGAGTACAATTGTTACCAGAAAATTTAATGATTTGACCATTTTTATTGTAATTGCTCCCGTTTGAGTTTCGATAATTTCATAATCGCTAATATTGTAAACTATTGGGCATCGACATAACTTTCGGGCTAAAGTAAAGCACCTCAACTGTACTATAAATATTCAATAAAAAATATTCAATTAAACCAATTCGACTAATATGACTATTGTTAGTCTGTGGGCTTAAGAAAAGTAATGACAGTCGTGACAATTGCTGAAATGACATATTTTCAATGTCACGTCACTTGTCACTTCATTCCGCTATGGACAAATAAATTTTAAATAAATACAGTTTTGTGATCGTCTATTCAGTGTTACTTGTTTATATACATTTATACTCCTACAAATTATTCAAGATATATTTATAAAATAATTATTTGCGTTAAAGTAAGAGTAACTGGGTGAAAATGGAATCTGATATTATCAACTGGAGTAACAAAGAAGTTTTAGATTTATTACATAAAGAGAAAATATCCAGTTTCATAACAGATATCTGCAAATCTCAGGATATCGACGGCCAGTGTCTTTTATCTTTTGTTGATCGAGACTTTTACGACTTCCCGTTCGATCATTTAAAATTAGGAGAACGGAAAAGATTTATACTCCTTGTGAAAAAATTACAGAAGTACAATCGTATGGCTATGTTCGAACTCGGCCTTTGTGATGATGCCCTCAGCAATCCCTCGACAAACATAAACTTCCTCGGAACAAATTTGTCACATTTGAGTTATAATCTTCACAACAAAATACCCACTGAAATATACAGAAGAAACTCAGACTGCGTGTCGAGCTACACTCCAGACGTAAGGGCTTCGAGATTGAAACCTGAAATATGGAAGACTGCAATAGCTTTAGGTAATTATAAGTGTGAAATAATGTTACTTTGTTTAGCTTTAATGTTTATGTTTGGGATTCTGTCCAAAGAATGTCCATGTGTGAACTGAGTGATAAAAAAATGCCACTTATTGTTGCGTCATTTATACAAAGTTGCAAAACAAAGGTACAACTGCTTCACAGATACATTTGAATAGGATTATAATTTATAAAATGATATGAGGTAGTAACCCGCAGTTATATAAATATTATTATTATTATTAGTTAAAATGGGAAAAACACCCAACCAAGAGAATGTAGATTCAATAACTACCTATGGCACTACTGCCTTGATTGCAGTCCTAACACAAGTATTTAATGTAACAAGGGATAAACAAAAATTTAAAATACCAATTAATAGAATTTCTTTTTGAAATTTGTGTGTTATTGCATGAGGAATATATTAAAATTGCACTATTTACTGATAATGCACAACTCCACACTAATGTTAATCAGCTTATTAAAAACCAGAAAAACTGGATTTGTAATGAACTGATCTCATAAACACAATTACAGTGCTAGTTTATAGTGATCTTGTAAATATGGTTGTGTATGAGTAATGTTTGTACCCAGGCTACGTCTTTCTGGTGACGTGGGTGACGGCTGTAGTGATGGTGATAGTGCATGACAAGGTGCCCGACATGAAGAAATACCCTCCACTGCCAGACCTGTTCTTAGATAATGTGCCACACATCCCTTGGGCCTTTGACATGTGCGAGATCACCGGATCCTTCCTCATGGCCATCTGGCTTGTTGTGCTTTTCTTCCATAAACATAGGTATGTACACAAATCATATTAGATGAGCTAGAGAATCAAATACAAGCGAGTGGTATGAGACTATGGATTTTAACTGACATATAAAATAGAGAAATGTTCTGAGCTTTAAATAATTCCACCTAATACATTTTATATGAATTAATTTTATTAGATGTTACAATTATTCTAAGAATCTGTACTCATCATCAATTAATTGCATTGCTCAAATGTTAAATTCTTTGAATTGAGGGTTCAAAGAGTTGGTATTAATGTTCATGAGTATATTGTATGTGTATGTATATCGATTTCTATACATTGCATCTATTAATGTGTTAAAATTGCCATCCATTATTCACAAACTAAATCTAATTACTTCATGAAGTTCAAAAGTCCAAAGGCAAAATATGATTTATGTTGTGTGCATTACCCCAGCAAAATAATGTCGAAAATAGTAATTTAAATGTTATAGATAATTAGTTGCCCAGTTCTGTAATTGTTGCGCACATTTTTAAATTTGGTGCACATGTAGTTTTTTAGTTATTTCACTAAAATATTTCCTGCTGGGGTAATGTTACCACAGCCAGACATTTTCTTTTTTATGGGAATATTGAAATAAATATTAGCCATGTAATTAGTTGTCTAGACGAGGTAAATGTTGCAACTTATTTGTTCTTTCTTCCTCTACGAAGTTATTCTAGATCCTGCTGGATTAACGCTTGTGCGTTTGCTGGATCCCTGAAACGGTTAAGCGGATTCTTATCATCTTTTTTACATGACTTCGTAAGAATTAGTCATAATTAATTGCGCAATAAAAAAACAAAAATAATGCACCATTCAACGGTTATTTAATTAAATATAAAAACGCTTCAATACGTCCTAACACTTTGAATAAGAGCTGTAAAGACTTAATTCAAACGTTATTTTGTAGCTTGCTACTGCTTCCAAATGTATATGAAGTTTCATTAGTATCCTGTAATTAATTAACAAATTATGATGACATTTAGTTCTCCATGTTCACGGTCACAATGCGCGCGGAATTATTTAGCCACCGATAACCCGGAATGTGGATATATAAACTGAATGTTATATCAATAATTAGTTAGTTCAGTTTTATACCTGTAAAATATCAAGTGTTAAAAAAAATTATATGTTTCTTAGAATTTTTATTTACGGATAAAATAGTCATTTCAATAGAACTTTAAAAATATTAATTAACCTTTTGAACGCCACGCCATAACGGCACCTCCATGTCCTGTACGCCAAGCCCGAAAATCGATGTATTATATATTGTTTTTTATATCAAATATTTCAATAACTAATAACAATTTTGTTTGCTGTATACAATTAAGTCATAATTGGGGATTCAATTTTTAAGTTGTATCACTAAAACATAGAAAACTAATGATTTAATATGTTTATTTTGTATTTTGCTGTGAACCGACAAAAAACAGTTTTGTCGAGTATAGACGACGTTGGCGCACAGGGCACGCTTGCGCATGTCGAGTATAGACGACGTTGGCGTTCAAACGGTTAAACATACAAACAATCACAGATAAAAATTACAGATAGCAATTCTGCTTTTATAGCATTTCTTCATTATTGTTTAAATGAATTAATTTAGTTTTAGTTTACACTTTTTCTTTGAAAATTTAATTTTAACTTTAAAATATTAGTAATTTACTTAAAACAATCACAGAGATAATAACAGATATAGAATAAATGTTTTGCCAGTGCTTTGATCAAATATACCATAGATGCACGTTCTCGTATTAAATCATACCCGAATAACGTCAACGAATAGAAGTGGTGTACAAATATATTATTTAGTTATGTTTACTCGTTCGACTATTTAAAAACGAAAAAAATATACGTGCAACAAATTTTAAAATGAGAAGCTGGGCAACTAATTAGCTATAACATTTATATTATTATTTTCGACATTATTTTGAGGGGGTAACGCACACATTTATGTTTCTAAAACAAAGCAGTAGTCATTAGAAGTCACAGTGCAAAAGACAAGCTGTGTCCTAATGTTGTAACGGTAGTATTTATTTTTGTAGAAGTACTTTTAGTTATCTCTGCACACTGGGCAAAGTATATTTACAACACTTAAGATAAAGAGTATTAGGTTAAAATGAGTATTTAATACAGCTGTAGTATTATTTCACACTTTTTAACTAGTAACAAAACATTGTCTGCCTCAATAGCAGTGATTTCAATGTTCACCGCGCCACTGCTAATGCGGCAAGTTTTTTTTGCGTGTGGGCATAAAAAACTTGCGGTACAAACATTTGTGTGATCTACATAATCGTTCCTTATCTGGGTGCTCTTTGTCCTTTTTTTTTATATATGTTTGGTCCTGTGCGATATACGAATCACTCGTAGTGTGCAAGGTATATTATAAGAAGCTAATACGTCGAAAAATGTTTATTTCCATAACATGATTCAACATGTTCATTTCTGTGCCATTTTACTGTTTTCGTGTAGCTTAGCCAATTGCCAAAGACTTCGTAGCCACTCGCAGGCTTTCGATTTGGCGTAACGAAAGGACTAATCGTCAGTATACTTGAATCAATAAATAAAACTATGCCAATAATCGAAATTGTGCACACTTATGCGCCGAAACCAACGATAGACTCTACAGTAGACTTACATGCGTAACAATCAAATAATAGCGTAGCATTCTATAAATAAAATGCGTACAATTTATTGTAACAATATTGAGAAACTTATTATATTCAAATTAGAGACATTCAAAGTTGAATCTAGTCCAACTATTTGTAATAAAATGCCTTCGTGACGGATAATTTTTCAACATACGTTATATGAGTAACTGCAGTAATGTTTATATACCTACAGTAAAGATTTCGTGGAGAAATGGAAACCTCATGTCACAGCACTGTGCCTCAGACACTTCTTTGTTTATGTGTGAACAAAGACATGTGTGTTGTCATTGTTTGAAAATATTATCAAAACAATATGGCAACAACTGCACAAGTTCAATGAATCCGATGTTATTTGTCTAGTACTCATAGTACAAGTTCTGCTTCGTTTGGACTAGATGGTGTTGTGTGTATGTGATAGAATATTATTATTATTTAAAGAGTACCGGCTCTTTGGATTTCTAAAATTCCATTACATTTGTCTCAGCAAAGCACGCTTATGTCTTTCACGGTTAGTCAGAGATGCACGCACGTTTTGTAAACTATACGAACAGAGCGATGAATTACGTAGTGGTATACTTAACCGGTCGTATACCGCCGGCTTGCATACCAGCCGGCAGATTTGTACCCGTCGTAGGCCGGTGGCTCGCATGCGAGCCACCAAATTGGCGCCAAAACGCCGCGCGCCGCCTTCGCTTTAGCTTAAGCTAACGTAAAACCAATTTGGTGGCTCGCATGCGAGCCACCGGCTTACGACGGGTACAAATCTGCCGGCTGGTATGCGAGCCGGCGGTATACGACCGGTTAATAAATAAACAAAACATTTATATTAATATATACAAGACATTTACATTATTAAGTAATAAAGCGGAACTATACAATAGGGCATCCATTCCGGAATTCCGGAATTTCGTAACTCCGGAATTCCGGACGGTTTTTCTGATATTTCAACTCCGGAATTGAGCTCAATTTATCGTATTTCGATATTCATTATTTTTAATTTAAGAATGTGTTTAATTCTTCAACTCATCGTTTTACGCGCAATTGTTCCTGCGCGTGTATTATCGAGTCACTAGACTACCCTATGGTACCGCACCGGCACCGCCCCCGCGCATCCCTCTCCCCCAGCGGCTAGTCAGTCGCGCCGGTCGCGCGATTAGTTGCCCACGAGTGTTTGACGGGAGGAGAGCGCTGCGCACCAGTGACCACATTTACGAAAAGGCAATTTATGACAAAATGTAAGTAGTTTTTAACATAATTCGGTTTAATCTAAGTGTTAAGTTTTCAGCGTGTATGTGTACTTCTACTATTTCTTATTCTGTGATATTATGTAGTAATAGTAACTTCTATCAACATCTATTCTTGCGATTATTGTACATAAATACATCAAGCTGGCCAGTGGACCATTTATTCGTTCTCTACTATTCACAATACCTACCTACACCGCGCTAATTGTAAGACTAGCTAGTTTAAAAGACGTGTTTGTCTCTATTTTTTATGTTATGTCAGCAAATCTTCGAATATATCATGGTAAACTTGAGAGCTCCCTAGTCTCGCACGAAGTTACCACGAGTTTTGTTTCACAGTGCAACTGATTATGCAAAAAGGAATTAATTGAGGCTGTTTGTCTATTCTGTACTGTACATAAAGTATATAAATGCATACAATGTATAGCAAATTTAGGCAATTTCAGCAACTACGAAAAACGACAATATTTCGTGCGAGATAAGGACGCCCTCAGTTGTTACGTACGCTTAGGTATCTACCTCCTGCGTATGTACTGATTAGGTAAGTATAGTAGACAGATACTTGCATTAATACGAGTATCTGCAAGTATCTGTCTACTGTACAATTGCACAGAAATGTATTATGGGATTTATGGGTAAAGTGCCCGATTTACATGTTTTTTTTTTTTTTCACTTTAAGGTCGTCGTCGAATGAAAAGGAATGTCAGTACAAAGAATTCACCAATAAAAGGACAACAACCAATTTATGGACTCATTTTCTTCGTGCAAGTGACGGGCAATCTGCAAAATGCAAAATTTGCAAAAAGATCTTGAAAACAGTTGGTGGTGCTACTACTGGCTTACACACGCATATGAGAGCAAAACATGCAATAAATGTAGATTTGAAGGAAAGTGACGACAACTCTACACCGGCATTGGGCATGACTGATGTTACTGCAGGAACTTCAAACCAAAGACAACCGATACTGACTACAGAAACTAAGAAAAGGAAAATGATGACAGATTTCTTCAGTTCCAAGTCTAATGAAAAAATGGAGGTGATCATATCGCGAATGGCAGCACTGGACGGTTGTTCTTTCCGTTTTTTTGTTGAGAGTCAAGATCTCCAAAAGATGTTCAAAAAAAGTGGCCACGATCTACCTAAATCGCCGAGTACAATAGCAAAAATAATATTTACTCAAGCTGAAGAAGTCAAAGCAGACATAAAACACAAAATACAGAAATTAAAAACAGAAGGCCACAGATTCGCACTGACTTTGGACGAGTGGACATCCTTGCGAAACAAAAGATACATGAACATAAATTTGCACAGCAACGGTTTCGGTGGGTTCAATTTCAAGAATCTGGGCCTCGTTAAAATTACTGGATCAATGTCAGCTTTTGCAGCATATAGTATGTTGCGAGACCATCTCGCTAAATTCGGCGTGTCTTTGGATGAGGACGTCGTTAGCCTTACAACCGACGGTGCGAGCGTGATGACGAAAATGGGGACATACTGCAACGGCTATCACCAATTATGTCTCGCCCACGGTATTCAGCTCGCGGTAATTGACACGCTATATAAAGAAACGAACGAAGAAAGAGAACTCCAGCCGGTATCCATTCACGAGACAATGGATTCAGATGAAGACAGCGAATCTGTAAGCGACGAGGACGCAGATTCCACACCACCACCAACGAATGACAGTCGTTTAGAAATTGAAGCTCCCACTGCTCGGGTTGAACCAAAAACATACAAGGAACTTATAGAAAAAGTTCGGCGCCTCGTACGGTCTGTAAGAAAGTCACCTCTAAAAGCTGATTTGTTACGACAATACGTCAATGCGGAACACGGTAAAGACATACAACTGCAGCTAGATTGTCGCACGCGCTGGTCAAGCATGTCGGACATGATCGGAGTATTTTTGAAAATAAAAGATTCCGTTCTGAAGGCACTAATAGTTGGCAATCTGAGGTTTCCTTTTCAGATGATGACATTCAAACACTGAACAACATTCATCATAGCTTGAATGTCATAAAACTGTCTGTTCTCACATTGTGCCGACGGGATGCGACTCTTTATACAGCTGATACGGCTTTGCGATTCATGCTTAAAAAACTCGACGAACAGAATAATTTTTTAAGTGCTAGGCTGGCTACAAACTTGAAAAATCGTATCAAGCAAAGGCGACTTCTACTTGCAGGTGTTTTGCACTATCTGCACAATTCTAACGACTTCTTTAGACAAGCAGATGATGAAACTTTTATAAAACCAAAAAGCGACGAAATTTGCGAGATTATTGTTACTCTGCTACGCCAGCTTAATTACAAGCCCTACACTACAACTACCACTGAGCATGCAGAAAATCAAGATGACTCTTCGTCTTCTGCTTCTGATGTTGACGTTGCAGTTGATGATTTAACACTACAAGAACAGCTTGATAAAGAGCTACATAAATGTCAGACAAAGCCCCGAAAATATACAACTAAACATTTTGACCTTTCTGGATTTGTCAAATTTGAAAAAGCAATGTATGATAATGGTGGAGAGCGAGGTGTATATCTGACACAAGCATATAATTATTTAAATATTATACTTCCTACGAGTGTGGAGAGTGAACGGGTATTTTCAAGCGCTGGTTACTTTTGTAACCGAATACGAAGCTCACTCTCTGACAAAATGTTAGATTCGTTAATTCTCTTGAGAACTCATTATCAAGAACAGCGTAGCACATAGAGTAGACCGCTTTTCTTGATAGTGAGTTCTCATATATTTAAGTGTTTCTTGTGATAATTTTAATAATAATATTTGCTGTTGGTGTTGAGCCCTTAATTTGTTGATTTGTTTTAAGAAGTTTAGTTAGACTTGTTTAATTTTAATGATTGTGATGTGATTTGTGAACTGATTATGTCATGTCAAGATTGTTGTTAAACATGATAAATCTGAGGAGAGACTTACGTGCTCATTTTAATATTTTGATTTTAACTACCTAGTAATGTCTAAAATACTCAAAAGCGTGATATTTATTGTGTTAATTTAATTATGTTATTTTTCACTAATATTTTAAGGCTCTCAAATTGTTAATTTTTAAGTTTTTAAAAAGTTTAGACTTTCCTAATTTTAATAATATTGTTAACTGGCAATGTCGTATCAAAACTGAGTTAAAGACTGATATTAAAATGATTAAAAGTTACTCTAGGTATTTTTGTTTTACGGATCCAGTTCCGGAATTCCGGAATTCCGGAGTTGAGAGCCCAATATCGTAGATTAACTCCGGAATTGAAAACCTTCCGATACTGGATGCCCTACTATACAATGACTTGACCGCACCGCAGTCAGTCGCACACTTCTATATAAATAAATGTAACTGTTAAAAAACGAAAGTTAACTATGTATTCGATGGAGTGTTTTCGTAGAAATACGTACAACACTATACACTGCTTATTACTATTACTCAGCGTTTTTAAAGTGCCCATTCACAGTTTAATAGCTCTCGACATAAATATTTGTTATCTTTCGATTTTACGACTTACTATTACGTAGTCATAAAATGTATGTTCTCGCAACAATAAATTTTATATTTCTTACATTGCTTAGTATGACACGAACATGCGTATTTATTATTGCTGTTGGAAATCAAAGAAAACGCATGTTTAATAGATACTGTAGGTTAACAAAAAATAAAAGCATTAGTGGGGTTTTTGCGGCTTGCCTAATGGTAATCATTCATCATACGTCTATGATTTGATGATCTTAGATGCACGCAATGCTTGAATAGTGCAAACGCTACGACGCAAAAAAACGCCTTTTGATGATAGCTTTGGGTAATAGATCATCCCTTTTTTGGTAGAACAGGGTCTCCTCGAGCTCTAGAAATCCTTCTTACCGCAGGAACATTAGATAAGACTATTTGGCTGGTATTCTTATACAGGATACATCTTTAGTCCGCCTGCGCCAATCGGCCTAATGCTCGTGTGACTCGGCTGGTACGGCATGATTAGTAAATGTGCATAGTATGCACCTTCAGTTGCGTACTCAAACTCAGCAGGTCCAGAAAATTTTGATTCCGTAGGTAGCTGTACTGGTTATTCTTTGCGTCACCTATGTTCGTAAAACTCATCTTCATAATTACGTTAGGTAGTTTTTCTAGAAAGATACACTCGTTTTAATGATAAATAATAAAAAATATAATCAGGAACCGACCAGAAAGTTTTGTTCATGTCCATGATAAAAAAGAATGATATTTAAACATTGAAATTAAACTGCTATATACGGATTTACTTACTACCTGAGGTATTGCAAACCACAGATTCTCGCTAAAGAACACCGATTTCTACCAAGGATGCTTCGGGAGGCTATTGAGGTCAAAAATCCTAATTTTAATAGAGAAGATGGTTGGAATGTACCACCAGCTTGGGATCCAGTAATTCAAATAGTCAAACCCAAGAAGAAGCAAACCACAGCTAGACTTCATCATACTTTGAACTCATTCTGCGTAAATAGAAACACCAATGATTAAATTATGTTCGGGTACTTTGAAATAACTACACTGGAACATTGAGACAAATACCATCTTAGTCTTCCCGTGACCATGGCTGCTGAAAAGCTACCAAAACGTCGGAGAAAGTGTAAACTTAAATATAAGTAGTTTTAATAATTTAATTAGCTAAGAATTAGTAAAGTTTAATAGGAGTAGTTTCTAAATTATGTAATAAAGTGTCAAATAAACAACGCGATAAAATCCGTATATGGTGGTTTAATTTCAATGAATAACATTCGCTTAATATATTATTATCGGTTTCGTCGCAAAATATCAAAGTCCTTTTACACCTTACTGATTGTTTATCTTTCATGACGTCATGACTCATGAGTGCGACAAGTCTGTTTGAATATTAAAACAAGGAACTTTTTGTGCGTCTACAAAAACATACATATAGATTACGTAGAGATCATTAAGTAATCTTTGATACAAACGTGTACTTTAAACCATTTATGTAGTCTAAGCAGTTGTCTGTCTAGATTACCGTTAATTTAAAAATTATAGGCCAGTAGCGTCTATACAAAATTGGAGTACCTAGCTCTATTGGTGAAATAATTCCACACTACTTAAAAAAGTGCCAAACTGTAGTATTAATTACATTTATGGCTAATCAATCTTGTTTTATGTTCCTGCAGTGCGTAAAGATTATAGAAATCCTATAATTATGGTTGTTGTTATCTGGGAGAATAGTGGTCTTCGTTGTAATTAGTAGGTACCCTGGCGATTATGCGCAGGGTACTAAGGAAAGGGTTATAAACCTCCTTAGTATCAATATTAGGATTCTTGGTTGTGTAGCGTATCTGTAATTAATGCAATTACTGTGCATGTGGCACGGGTTCGATTTCCGGATTGAGCAGTGTTATTAGGTTTTGCTGTCAAGAAATTCTCAGTAGCAACGCGGAGTCTGGAACTCCACCCGGTAGGTGACAATAAAAACCTATAGTTGGCGAAATGAGGGAGTGTTGTTTGTTTTGTGAGAGTATTAAATGTGTCAACAAATTGCTATTATACATAATATGCATAATCGCAATATACGCCGCTAAATCAAGGTTAACAATATATTTGTTTATCCACAAACCTGTATTGCCTATAGTCACGGTAATGTTATCTAACAGTTTTGTAACTCGGCTCTGTCCTTGAAATAATTACCTACAGTCAAGCGGTCCGCGAATACGCGAGAGGGCTGCCCACCTACAACAGTATTTTAATTTCATCTACTTACTCGAGTGTCTTTCTAGTTTAGTGATTGTAAATATTATACTTTTCATTTAAAAAAATGTTATTTGTTGTGAATGAAATAGGAAATGTTCAATAAAAATCATATTATGTTTTTTGATTAGTAGATTTAATAAAAAAGAAACCTTATATAATTGAAGCTATAAAATATTTGCGCCTCGACTGAGACGTACGAAAAGCTCTGTTATTGTCAATATAATAATATTAAAAAATCCGCATACGGATAAAATCTTTAATTAAAATACTTTGGTTTACAATTATTGTACTTTGCCATAATTATTATTATGTAAGTACTTGTACTTATTTCAATCAAATATTACACAAAACACATCAAAACAAGTCGCACGCTTACTGCTTACAAAACCATCACACCATTCACACCGTCCGTTCATCGCTGCGACGCATTCGCGACAATAGCGACTGGTTGCGAACAATGCGAACCAAGTGCCTACCGACCTCGACGCGCGTAGGTATGACTCGCGTTCCGACCGTTTGTATGAAGATAGAATACTGTTAGATAACATTACCGTGCTATAGTTGAGATTTCATTATATTGGTTCGCGACTGATTGTCGTCTTTATCAGTGGAGCGAGCGCGGTAGTAACTACGCAGTTAGTGCCTGTTATTGCGCACGGACTCGCCCTGTGACTGCTTACAATTGGATCGTTTAATGTAAATGGGTTAATTACGCCCGTATAGTCGCAAAGTTGTAAGCAGTAGTGTATGTCATCTACATTTCGCCAGCTCGGTATTTTAGGCCCTACGTTGGAGACGAATCGATTAGCATCTACCGAGCACATTGCCCAACGCCATGCATCTGGCTATTAAGAAGTTGTTTACAGAATAATTAAATAACACTGTCCGTCTCACTGTCAAGTTCGGGCTCTCGCAATATCGGCTGTCAGCGTAACCCCGAGTACGAAGTACTAGGCCATCGTAATCATTCCGTATACCACTTAGACAGCGAATAAGCATAAGCATAAAAGTGCTTGTATATGACCCAAGAATTGGACTGGCGCGGGGAACATGCGTAAGCTACTGCCAGTAGCTTGCACGCGGGTGGCCTTCATTGGTTTACACTATCCATGTGTTATCCCGAGCATGTTATGCCTCAACTCTTGTAACGCTGATGGCAGGTATATCTCGCAGGCTGTCCGAAACTTTTCGTGCTCTTTTGATAATCTTTATTATCAATTCGCTATGTATATTTTTGCTTCGTAAAGTCAGAAAGAGGTTCCCCATAAACGGATTGCTGTTCAAAATAGTAAAGTTTCTTGTCTGAATACTCTTATGTGGCATATTTTTGGATCTGGCATTCTTGCAATATACGATTTTCCGTATTCTATAATATATTTTTGTTATGTATATGTACCTACCCAAAAAATATGAAACCTTTTATGGTAATGTACCGCCAGTGTTGTGTATCAAGACATAATATGTAGCCTGTCTTATTTAGGCGAACGTTCTCTTACAACATCAGAGATAAACAGGTTGTGATTTCTGGAAGTATGTAGGTAATGAGAGCACATAAAGCCAAAGAGATAAAGAGATCAAATTGTATTCCGTAGTTTGTGCTGATGTCTCCAGGAAACAGGTATGATAGCGGGCAAATTGAGACAATGCATAATTCTTGAGAAACGAGGGTTTAGGAAACACCGCTAATCCAACTTGCATAATATACAACAAAAATCCGTATCATACAAACATTTAGCAGTCGTAATTAAAAAGCTCTTAATAAGGTCCGTTGGCGAATAAAGGACCAGGTATAGGTTAAGAAAAAACCACTAGGCCGTGGCATCACTCGTATCGGCTCGGCTCAGGCATAGTGTAGTTAGCTCTTCTTCATCTTTAAATTAGTATACAATTTTAGAATCGGTTCTGCAGTGTAATAATGTAACAGAATTTTATTAAAAACAAACAAATTTGACCTCTTTGTAATAATTATAACATAGATTCACTTTTAAAATGTTCACGCTCCCTTTCGCTCATGCGTATTGCATAAGTAGAGTTAAATGTGGCACTAACAGTTACTCACGTCATAACTTGTAAACGCACTTCTCCGTTAAGCACATTTCTTTGCTTTACGCGGCATAAATTACCCATCATTCTGCGGTAATTAACATATTTCAATGTTGATCGTCTATTTATGGTATCATTTTTCATGTCGAGCAAAATATAACTGGATTTATCAAGCATTTCTGAATTACTGCACGCATTCTGAAATTGTATTTTATATGTAAACTAAACGTAGCTTATGACTTTTGACGAAAGATGACTGGCTAAAAGAGTGCCAATTGACAACTAAAGACATTTAAGAACTTCGATAAAATGTAGGAGGTATCTGGCAAAGTAGACGGAAAAGGATTAAACAAGGGAGAAAGCCTAGATTAAGAGTATTCGGCGAGCGTTAATGAGGGAATAAAGCAAGAATGGTACATATGTCAGGATCGTAGCAACTAGAAAACCGTTGTCTCTATGCCTCTGCCTAAAATTCTAGGAAACGTAGGCAAGCGATCGCTGCTACGCTTGATCAACGCGCTTCTTAGTAATATGGTTACTCAGTCACGCGTAAATTGTTGAATGGATCTAGATAAAACTTGACACATAGATAGGCCATGCCCTTGATTAAGATATAGAATATTTTTTGTCTCAGTATGTTGGCATATGTGGGTTTCATGTAGAAGAAACTAATTGGTATTAATAGGATACACTCATTGGGGTTGCGGATGTGGTCGTACGAGACTATATTATGTAGAATATTGGACTAGTGTAAGAACTTATAGGTATCAGCCTTATGAACTATGTCCGCATGGTTTATGTATTAAAGTTAACTGCAATTAGTCACTAACTGTGTTACTCATTGCAACCCACTACTACACAAGTAGAAATTAGGAACAATTGCATTGTCAACTTCTTCTTATCTCTTCCAAGTAAACTTAGTATTTCGATCTGGTTCATTAAGTCTCAGTCCATCAACACAAATTGTGTTAAATCTATACCTACTAATATTATAAACCTGAAGAGTTTATTTGTTTGAACGCGCTAATCTCAGGAACTACTGGTTCGATTTGAAAATTCTTTTAGTGTTGGATAGCCTATTTATCAAGGAAGGCTATAGGCTATATAACATCACGCTACGACTCACGGGGGCGGCGCAGTAACGATAAACGCGGCTGAAACCGCGGGAACATCTAGTATCATATATAAATATCGAGCATTCGCCTTTGTTGTCGGTCAAACTCAGTTCATTGTTCTGTGGATTTGAATACTAATACACTTATCACCTCGCACTGGAATATTCTTAAAGTTATCACCGTTAATGATGTCTCTATTGAATGATTAACATCCCTGTGTACATGCTGTGATATATCTCTATTAACTGTATCACTATGGAAAAGCGATACTACCTACATGCTTATCCTACACTAGCCGGAAACGAAACTCATTGGGAAAACCATTTAGCCCAGGGGACCGAGCGTCGACCAAGTGATTAATGAAGTTTGTGACGTTAAAGTCAGATATTTGTATTTATAAGTATTACCAAGATTTCAAACAATCATATGTGTAAGTCGATCTTATGGCTTACCATAGATTTACCCCTTAGGGTTACGCTAGCGGGCGTCAGAATACAGTAAAGTGACGCTTTGCCAAACTTCTAAAATTAAAGTATGGCTGTATTGTCAGTGTAATAGACACAAACCATTAATCTTCTTGTTGACAGAGACGCTGTCTCCTTAGAAGTACTGGAAAACGCGCTAGCATTACAAGGTTATTTGGTTGGAATTTGATCGAGATTTGATCTGTGTGTCCGCTCCACTGTGTCCCAATTTTTTTGTTAGTTACTATCTCCGGAAGTGTCCCTTTTAAAAGGCCTACCACTCGATAACATACATAGATAGTATTACTTACTTATAAGGATGATAACGACTTGTACTGTTCAACAAACAATTGAAGATTAAAGAGTTATGTTTCATTCCTGATATTTCACATGTATCTTATGCGGGGGCCAGTCAGTGCAGACCGGCGACACTTCGACCCAGTGGGATCTTTTGTGTCGACACTCTCCCAATAACGACTGCCATAGATGTTCATGGCAGCCGGGACCGACGGCTTAACGTGCTCTCCGAGGCACGGAGCAGGCGATAATTGTCAATCAATACGCACATAATTTCGAAAAGTCATATAACTTCCGAAAGTCAGAGGTGCGCGACGTGGGTTCGAACCCGTGACTCTCCGCATTGCAGTCTGTTGGTCTCCCCACTGAGCTATCGCTGCTCTTATTATCTTATTTCACATGTCATCACTGCTTCCGAAAATATGTACAACTATTTTATGGAAATAAAGGATTTTGCGGTGTTGAATCTTTATACATGCATAAGTGTGTTTGGTGGCTATGATTTGATTGCATATTATAGAACGCGAGGTGTTACCATGTACTAGGTATAGTTTCAAATGCCGTACTATGATGTAACCTGCAAATTGCGGTGTTAACGGACTGTAATACTCTTATGATATCTCTAGATTTGCACGCATGGTATTACGGTATCCGCTCTTCACCAGGCGAGCCGCATGCTCGTTCCCCATTTTAGTAGTAGGTATACAAAGACAGTAGTCCAGCACCATATTTGGTTGTGCAGGTTTATAATATTGCGGCGGTTCTTCGCGCTAGCCGGCACTGTGTTCCTGCTGCGCTGCTTCACGATGCTGATCACGTCGCTGTCAGTGCCGGGGTCGCACCTGAAGTGCGAGCCGCGGTCGTACCCGCCGGCGGACGACCTGACGGTGTGGGGCCGTCGGCTGCGGCAGGCCTACGACATCTGGAGCGGCGCCGGCATGTCCGTGCGCGGGGTCCGCACCTGCGGCGACTACATGTTCTCAGGCCACACTGTCGCGCTTACGCTGCTTAATTTCTTTATTACGGAATGTGAGTACTTAATTATATTTATATTATTGCGTTATAATCAGTCAAATCTTAGAATACCAGATATCATTGACAATCTATTGTGTCTGACCACCGGTGCGCCGCTGCCACTCTATAGCTTCAAAAGATGTACGGCTCAGCCAGAAATTTAGGATTTTGCCTGGAGCATTTTGGCTTGGGAAGTAAATCTGCTATACACAAAATTGTAAACAATCTTGTGTTGTGTTGCTGTGGTTATTAGAGTCAGGATCTTTAGGGAATCATCTGTCTCTCGCGCTGGCAACACATCAACTTCTTTTTGATGAGTCGGCGAACCGTGAGTGAGCCTCCCAGTGTTGCAAGCGTCCGTCCCTAGACTACGGCCAAAAGACGGGCCTTGCTTGTCATCTTCGTTAAATAGAAGAACACAATCTAATCTGTGTGGGACAGTTGCAAGGTTAAGGGCAAACTCGAACAAATGCTCTTTTACTAAATCGTTATAAGTGGGATAAGAATGAATGAATCAATAATATATACATCGAGATCGTAGCGAGTAGATATAGTGCGCGACCGTCGGAGAAAATAGCATAAGTTTATGATGAAAAACAGACTGTTTTCCATACATATCTCTCTGACTGAAACTGCTTATTTTTGGCTGGTTGAGCAACCGTGGTTTAAGCATGTGATGCTTTGGTCGCGAGTAATATTATACTACTAAATTATCAATTTGAACGTTTGTAAAGATGTTTGGATGTTTATTACTTAATCTGATCTCGACTGCACGGATGTCGCCTCGTCACTGCCATTACGCCGAGTGTTATGGATTCGAATCCCACACGGGACAACACTTGATCTACAAATGGTTGTTCCAAGCTTGCGTGTTCTTTCTTCAAATATAAAAATATTAAAAAATCCATATTTTTAAAATGTGTCTTTAAAAAAATTAAACACCTGTAAACAGTTAAACGGATTAATATGAAACTTAGCACACCGATAGACCATATACTAGATTAACACTAGGGTACATTTTATCCCACTACGTGTTTTTTTAGGTTTCACGCGGGTGAAAACACGTACAGAAACTAGTATATACCTATATATGATTTCATTACTATTGTGAACTTAGTTGCTTTAGTTGAGAAATAATTACCCCTCAACTGAATAGCTCTAAGTCCTCGATCTATGAATAACGTTTAATTATCGACCAACCTCTGTTACATAACTATTATTCAACTAACACTCGCCGTTGAGTAATGTTTATAGGTGATTCTAACCAACAAAAATATCAACAAATATTGTGCAACCTACGTTGAACAAAATATGTATTTAAAGATGTTAACACGACTTAACGTCACAAAAATATTTGGCGATCTTCGGTATTATGAGACGTCGTATTCAGGTCACCAAATCTAGCCAAAGTTTGGCTTGCAGCGCTAAACAACGCAACAAAAAGGTATTCGTGTGAAAACTCTATGTGTCATTTCAATAACCATAGTCATGTTCAATGTGATTTATTATTACAATATCTTAGTATATAAAATTCCTTTTTTTCTGTACTTTTATACGTTGTTATTGCTTATCCGCAACAGTGCAAGCCAATTACGGCTTTAAAAATACAAGGGCGAGCATACAAATTGAAAATTACACGGCAGAAAACTATAACAAGACGACTGATGCAATGCTTTTACACGTGTAGACTGACGGACGGTATTGGGTCCCCGTTTCCTGGGTGGTATTTCAGTCGTATAGTAAGAAGATAGTTAGTTCTATTTCGAGATGCAAGGTCACCAAAATTCATAAGGAAGCTGAGAAGTCCACAGGGTCGCATGCTCCGTACTAATTAATTAACTATTTATAACGTGACTCGAACCTTATCTTATCCCTTGCCGTCACGAATGTCCGTCGACTGGCCTATATTTAAAAAAACTATATTTTGAAGTAAAAGGCTTAATTCAACATAGCATTTGTTGACCATGAATATTAGACACAAATGAACCTAGTTGCTAAATAAAATCTAAGTGTTTGTCTGTACATAATATAGATAAATGTATTTGATGAAGCCTAGACTGATATGGTATGCTAATATCATGAATATTTAACAATTAAGAGTCAATGGCGGCAAGATCCTGTATTCATGTGAATTAGTAATTTGACTATAATCGATCGAATCGAAAAAATGGAATTATTATTATCTGAATATTCGAATCCGTTTAACTTTGATATTGTTATTATTTGATTACTTATAAGTTCTACGCCAATAGACCCGATTTTTTCCGTTCAATTATTCCCGTGGCGTAGGACATGATGCTTGGCAATATTAGGAGTATGTCAAGCACAGAAATATTATTGTAGACCTAAAGGAAAAACGGTTATCATTGTCGTCCGAGGCTGTACGAAATATTGTAGACAATCGTCGAAACATGATTGATCGACCCATTATCAAATCATAGCAGGTGAAAAATGCATTTCGAAATACTCTAGATTCTCATACCTACATATGTATCTCTTGACATTTAGGAACCGAAAAACAATTATGTAAAATAAATGGATAACTTCTTGACCTATTTATTGATAACAACAACACGAGTTTAAGCAATGTTCTTTAAGACGTTTGTTTGCATTTATAACAGATAGCTAATCATTAGCGTGAAGCGTTAAGGAAGTAATGACATTAGTGGTGACGCATCAGCAACACCTTGTTTATCAACAACTCAATTTATTTTGATAACGTTGTTGCCAAGCATGTGCAAACATGCGGCTACTTATAAAGAAGGTATGTTGTTTTGCATCGCCTAAAGAATTCCTTATATTTGCATACATTGTCTCACTCCTGTATCTTCAAAAGTTATTGGTGTATTACTTTCACATTTCCACATATGGGTCATGTCTTACGTAATAGGGAACGAACCTATTGCTGACAACCGAGCGCAGTTCCAGACAATGTATAGCTTATGAGAAGTTCTTTATAGAAAAATCCAATAGCATGGTGCTCTACCTGTTTCGAGCCTGAGACCTCAAGACAGCTGTCGCATTCGCTACCGCTGTGCTATCGAGACAGTCCTCCTAACTGTTACATCGTAATTAAACTATTGAGCCGAGTATCTCCTTTGAGAGAATAATAAAACATATTCGTATTTAAACTGCCTTTTAGTTAAAAACATGTATTTGTTATTAGTTTATTTCCGTGAAATCGTTCAAACCTCATAAATGTGAAAGTTTATGAAGATGTTTAGATAATATTTATCACAGTCACGAGTAAAATTAAACGGATTTAGATGAAACATAAATAAACCATTCTCGACATGCCATAGAAAGACAACCATGAATGTCTGAAAGAAAACTTATTATACCAGTATGAGATCCCGTAGGATTCTCGCGGGCGATTGTAATATATTGTAACCATATTAGTCCTCTATGTCTAACGACCCTATCTATTTCTTTTTAAACGTAGGTATGCATTGACGCATACCTCTACGCGAAAAACGGGCGCAAAGAGGTTATGTCGGGCTCACCCGGGAAAAGATTTAACGTCCCGGATACTACCAACTAAACCTACCACGGTGTTTGACCGTGTTTTAACCTCTTGAATCGCTGTAGCACATCGGCAAGCAGACAGAATAGGCCTTTAATTACGTCTGGCATTCCAATAATTGACAGGTTAAATTCGGTATAGTTAGTAGTTAGCCCTGACATGCATTTTCACTATTTGATAACTATTATCCTTGAGGATCAGACGATTTCTCTCACATGAAACAATTACGATGCTATCGAGTACGGCTTCCGTTTTACTTACATTACTCTGTATTTAATTAAGTGAAGAGAGTACCCAGTTCTATTTTGAAAACTTATTACGGGCTTTGGAAAGTATGAGATTTGCCATAGTTAAAGTTTGCATCGTGAAGGAGTGGAGAAAGCTAAAAAACATATAATAAAATACAATTAATGGCTACGACGTATATCCACGATCAGAACAATCAGTTGCGGAACACTAAAGTTATTGTCTCGTGTTGGAACCAAACCCTTAGCACTCAGCGCAAGGCGACCTTTAGCCCGCTGCGCCGTCCGTGCAATAAAATACTTGAATAAATATATTAATTTATTTTAATAAAATATTATATTATACAATTTTTTTAAGTAAAATATTATAGTGTAGCAATTGAAAATTGAAACTATGGACCTAGTACCTTTCGATGCTGTTACATGCGATGCTAATGTGTGCAGTCGTACAGACTGCACATATTAGCATTAACACGTTTGTAAGCATACAACTAGCACATTAATATGGTGATAACAAAAGAGCAAGCACAGAATATTTTACTATAATATAATATATATGTATATGGATAGTATACCAAATACCGCCTCGGTGACTCCTTCACACTTTGCGGGCATGAATGCTATGGCTGTGTATGAGGTCTCGGGTTTGATTCCCGAGTTGCAAAGCATTATAGGGATGTTTTTAAGTTATTCTGTAACAGCACGGCATCTGAAATTGTGTTCGGTAGACGGTAATAGGTGTGCAAATTCATAGCATCTAAAACCATAATTGATAGAAGATGATAGAAATATAGGTGTACCTATGCCTACCCTGTCTGGGATATAGCACGAGACTATCTAAGTATATACTATACAATTACGTTACATCGACATAGGGAATTCCCCTGTTTTTAAAATCGCTATATAGTTATCAGTTCTCTACTCATTACGATGATAAAAATATTGGTCCGTAATTATTATGCAATGTAAGATATTCGCGTAACATCTATGTTATATAAACATACGTATATGTAATTTAGATATTAGGCAAATGTCCTAGATGTAGACATCCTGAACTTACTTAAGTTTTTTTAGTAAATATAGATTCAAATCTAATTTTCGGCGGTTTGGCAGAAACTACGATTTTCCAAATGCTATGATCCCAGCATATCGTTCTTCTGCAATTGATTTCGAATTATTTGAATGTATTGACTATACTGCCGTTATAAGAAAATACATCTAATATTTTTTCGAAGTTTGTAAGCATTTGGAATCAGTAGAAAAAGACGTATCTGCCATACTGGTCGATACGTCTTTTTTTCTTAATAAAATATAACGGCAGTAAACATAACTGCGTTTGCTGCGTACTTGTACAGACACAGAAGGTTTCCTACTGTGGACAACTGCAATCAAATATCACTGGAATGCAATTTAGCGCATCACTAATTCACAGGCGATTACACCGTGACCGATACTAGATAGTACCCCATACTACCTAAGATTGACGGGATCGATCTTGGCTGGTTCTATATTAGTAGTGATTGCCGCCATGATCATTTATGTCAGTGGTAGTCGATACAACTCTGAAGTCTTCAAACATCATGAAGAACAAATGTGATACCTATGAGTAGGTACAAGCTAGGTCCATACCTATTAAAAAAAAAGAATTCGGTTAGGTCACAGAGTAATGTCAAAGTGACCTTGATATTCACAAGTTCTCCATTTGTATTATTCGAATCTTTAGCAAAGCAGGGCGTTGCGAATATGAGAAATGTCTTGGCGGGAATCTCACGGCCTTTTTCTTTCAAATGACGTCATATTGTTGGTATTCATAAATCATATCGCAAAATTATGACAATGTAGTTATATAGTTTGTAGGTATCCAGTATTGTTTCATTCTTAATTAAAGTGCTACATCGTATTATTTACTTCTGAATCGACGAAAATGAATACGGCTTTATTTTATCTGTGACCATGAATAATTTTTTAAAGAGTTGTTCCTTTACAAGGTACCTCCATTTTTTACTAATACAAAGACGCGTATAATTGAAACTGTTGTAACCATTTACAGCATATACATTTGTAATTGTAATTATAATTGGACTCCCTTTTTCGCATTTGAACTTTAAGTTGGTTTATTATGCGTGAGAGTCGGCCGGTTATGGAGATAGTCAGCCCAACTCCGCCCAGAAGCACAGAAGTTTCCTGGGGTCTTCGTAGGCTTCGCGGAGTGACCTCGGGTTGTTGAGGATTTCCTTACGTTGTGCTGTTACTCCCACACATTCAAGGACTACATGGACAGCAGATTCTTCTTCGGTCAGACATCCCCTACAGAGTGGGCTGTCTGTTGCTCCGATGTTGTAGACATGTTTGTTCAGGGGACAGTGTCCTGTTAGGATCTCCACGATAGTCCGAAGGTGCAATCTTTGTAGGTTGAACAGGCGGTGTGTCAGACGTAGTGAGATGGCCGGTAGGGCTGCTCTCGACTGTCTACAGTCCGTTGTCCGTGCCCAGCGTTTATTATGTTGGCTCTGAGTGCAAAGCCGCATCCGCATAGTCGCTTCTTGTTGTATGTAGAGGTCTAAGGGGACCAGCCCTAGAATGACTTCGAGGACAGCTGTCGGTGTTGTTCTCATACATACTGTTGTTGCTGAGCATGCCTTTCTCTGGAATCTCTGCAGCTTGGTGATGACGGTATTGAGTTTAGTCCGGGTCCACCATACGATAGCACCGTATGTTATTGTTGGTCTGATTATGGCGGTGTATAGCCACAGTGTTATTTTTGGTGAGAGTCCCCGTGTCTTTCCAAGCATTCTGCTGCATTGGAAGAAGCATGTGCATGCTTGTTGTAGTTTGTAGTCAAAATGTTTGTTCCACAGCAATTTGCTGTCTAGTATGAACCCTAGATACTTGACTTCGTTGGTAGGTTTTATTTTGGTGTTGCATAGTTACGGTAGTCTAAAGTTGTTTGAGTTTCTCTTGCGAGTGAACATTATGAGTTCTGTTTTTGTCGGGTTGACCGATATACCATGGCTTATGCACCATTCTTTCTTCATTCTTCGATTATTCTGATGGCATATCTCGTGAGGTCACATAGTGTGTCTTCGAAGCATCCGGTCGCGAAAATTTTGCAATTCTCGCGACCGCCTATTTCGACTTATACTAATACTATTAAATAAATGTCTAGGCATGTGAAAGCAACTTTCCGACAATCTGGAAGCATTCATTCATTACTCCTGTATACAAGGAAGGCGATAAGGCAAATGTTGAGAATTATCGCTCCATCTTCATCTTATCCACATTGTCCAAAGTCTTTGAGAGTCTTATACACGATGCTATATATCCTCAGATCCACCAAATTATCATACCTGAATAACATGGCTTTGTTAAACTCCGATCAACTACGACTAATCTTATGATATTTACTAATTACTTGTTTGAGAATATGGATCGACGAATTCAGGTAGATACTGTGTATACAGACTTTCAGAAGGCTTTTGACAAGGTTGATCACGAGCTGCTTATGGTGAAAATTGCCTTAAATGGTATACCCAGTAATCTGCTTAGATTGTTTGCTTCATATATTTTCAATAGGTCTCAGACAGTTGTCGTTAAAGATTATGAATCCGACTCTATATTGGTAACATCAGGAGTTCCGCAGGGATCCATATTAGGATCACTTTTATTTGTTTTATTTATCAATTATATTAAAAATTGCTTTATAAATTCATACTTTTTATTATATGCCGATAACATAAAAATTTACAGACCCTGCAAAAGTACTCCTGACTGTTTCCTACTTCAAGACGATCTTAATATACTTCACTCGTATTGTATTCAAAATAAACTCTTTCTCAGTTTACCTAAATGCCACTCAATCACATTTACCAAAAATAAAAATAGGATCAACTTTGTTTATTCCATTAATGGTGTGTGTTTGAATAAGACTGATTTAGTCCGTGATCTTGGCGTAACGTTGGACTCTTGCTTACATTTTGATGTACATATTGATAATGTTATTAATAAGGCCTTTCAAATGTTTGGTTTTGTTATGAGATCCTCCCGTGACTTTGTCCAGACCTCTACGTTCTTGCTTGTATACAAAACTTTGATACGATCTCAGTTAGAATACGCATTTCCTTTTTGGCATCCCTACTATAAAACATACAAGTCTAGACTATAAATGGTACTACAAAGGTTTTTGCGTTCTATGAACTACAAATACCATCGCTCTAGCATACCTTATAAAGATTTACTTAATCGGTATAGGATTCTAAGCTTAGAGTCCAGGCGCTTACTTTTGGGCACCATGATGCTGCACGGTTTATGCAACAACAGATTTGACTGTATTGAGATAACAAATAAAATATGTTATATAGTTCCTAGAACTGTCATTCGACGAGGAGTTCGTGTGCCCCGTTTGTTCTTTACATACACATGCAGAACAAACGCCGGAGTGCGTGCGTAGGTCTTCGTAGACTTGTTGTAGCATACAATACTCATCTTATTCAGCTGGACATATTTTCTCTCACTCATCAACAATTCAAACGAATAGCTACTGAATTGTATAAATCACTTTAGATTAAGTACAACGTTTCATTTAAGATTCTGTTTGTTAAAAATTTTCAAATTCATTCAACTGTGTTCACCATTACTTTCATTTTCCATTGTTAATCCGTGGACAATGGTGTTGATTATTATATGTTTGATAATTTAATGTAAAACACTATCTTGAAATACTTTAACGTGTAATTGCTTTTGTCCATAATAAATAAAATAAAATAAAAAATACTCACATTCGCATTAATAACATTATAGTTAAGGATTCACTGCGAATCTCACAGAGAATCCTTAAGAAATATATATTGCATTTTAGGTACTAATGTTAGTATCATGGTACGAAAACCGTTATACCTACTTACGTGTCGTGATAAAAGAGAATACGTAGAAATACGTCATATACAACAAAAGAAAAAGCAATAAATAAAAGATCGATAAATATCTAATAAATTCCATCGAATAATAGTGTAGTAACTCAATGTTAGATAATGAAGCCTTGTTATTGTACCCACCGTTAAAACTAATTTGCTTTAATATATAAAGGATTACACGGTCTGTTAAAATGTACTTTAATGCACTGCATCCACGTTCAAATTTTATATTTTTTTAACGTTGGGAAATGCTTCAGATGCATATTCCCTCGCCACAAGAGAAGGCGAGAGGGATATGTCGGGCTCTCCCGAGACTTCGGTCCTACCGACTAAAACCACCACGGTGTGCCAACTCGCTGCTTTGTATGGAGGGTGGGTCGCGTCGCTTGAACTACATCAGCGACCATCCACATTTATCCTAACCTAACCATGTTTACATGTCATATTATTAAGGGGCGACCCTGTTACTGTTTCTGGGTTATGTTGTCGCGAATTTTGACTCTATATGTCGTAAGAATTGAAACCGCGACGATTATCAGCAGTTACGCAAGATTCGTTACTGGACCAACCGGGTAGTAAATGTAATGTGTACGCGCTTGTATTTACATTCGTTATAAGAAGCGAAAAGAATTAATAACAACATTTTATTTATAATTTTAAATTAGTATTCGAATGAGTTCATTGGAGCATTTTAAATGGCAATAGATAGACTCGCCTTCTAATAAATACGTTAACCTACGCAGAATGTTTTCGTGATACACATATATCGTAAATTGTATGTATTAGTATTATATATGCTACGTGTATACCTACAAAAAAATTCGATACGAATGTGATTATTTTATTAAAGTATTCACTACTCTTAGTATTTCATTTTATCTACTTATTATAATAATCACTAGCCGACTCCATAGGGCCTGGAAATACGCGAGCCTCCCCAATAGCATTAGCGGTAGGACTGAGGCCCTGCCCTCCCATCCCTCCTACAAGTAATTTCTCCTGTGAATCTGGGCAATAGAGACTAACTGTATGAAAAGTGTCAAAAGGACTCGTGAGTTTTTGTGTACTATTCCACGGTTAACCAAAATAACCCAATATTTTTATGAAGTTAACGCCCCTATAATTAATATTTTCACTTTAAGACAAGATAATATTTAAGGAAGCTATCATAATTATAGTACACCGTTATTATTGCGTTCTCCTAACTCATTTGCTTATCGTATCACAACAAACCCGGTTACTGATCGATATACATATATATCGGTAGCCTTTATTTTTGCGTCGTCTACTTTATTTTGTTATTGTTACTGATAATCCTGTTATAAGTAATAATATGTTTTGAATGTTAATGTTTATGAACTATACAATAACAACGTATTTATATTACGTCAGCATAATCTATACATATAATAAAATTGCAACTGTACGATGTTTGTACATACGAGATATTTAAGTTGTGAGGAGTTATAACAGTTATAGAAGACATGCCAACAGTGTTTTTTGGAATTTGTGTCTGTTTGTGTGTTTAAACGCGTAACATGCAAAAGCTACTGCACGTAATTGGTTGAAATTTCGCAATTGTATTGCTGAAGGTCTAACTTAAAATCTCGTTTCGTTCATCTTGATATGCCGCCTAAAACGCGAGTATTATATTTGTAGATTAACTTCTTCTTACATGCAAAGAAAGAAAAATATATGTAGATTGGTGCCTACTACCAAGTTCCTCGCGTATGAAGTCACGAGTAGTATGTGTAGTAACAAAACGTGTACCTACGAGATTATACTAAATAATTTTCCAGCTTAATCCTAAAGTGGCAAAAGCATAGACTACTACGGTAATGCAGTTAACGTAGATTTAGCCAAAACACAGCAGTCAGAAGTACCTGTACCTAGAATTTCCATCACACAGCTACAAATGCTTTCAATAATATAGGTTCGATCACCGCGCCGACACAAATTCGGCCCAAGCACGTACTTGTGTCATACAGAGTAGCTGAAAACCGGGTTCTCTTTATATACATTGTTACTTATTGTAAACTCCCGCGATAGGTATATGAACTACGTTAAGTGCAAACTTCAAGTTATAAAAACCCTGTGATAATACAGCGTCTTGCATATTCATGATCTAGAATGAGCATACATAGGCGCGCCCGTTTCTCGAAAGGCATAGAATAGGTACGGATTCATACTCGTTATATCAATGTACATAAGTAATATTTGTATAGGTATATCATTATATTCTAACTGCACAGATAACGTACCTACTGGTTCAAGTAGTCGCCTCGCAACTGCTACTGCGCCGAATGTTCTGGGTTCGATGTCTACACGTGACAAAAAATTGTGTGGTCTATAAGTAGTTGTTCCGAGTCTGGGTGTTGTTTGTGACTGTTTGAATGTTTGTGAAGTCCTCCGCGACTTAGGAATTTTACCTACCTATTGCGAGGATTTACTTTACTAAAAAATAAAAAAAGAACATATATAAATGTGTATAGACATAGACTTACATAGACACCTCTATATTCCTAAAACAGGTGTGTTTGGACACCTACATTGTGTCAGCTACGTTTTGAATTTACCGTACACTACACATATTGAGAATTTCCTAACCAACTAACTATATAACACTGTGCGACCCAGGAATCGGGTTCGAAATCTCACGATTGCTCGTAAGCGTATATTACAAATAAATACATGATACGAGACGAAAGGCACAAAGTAAAAATGTTACACAAAATAAAGTTAATTTGTTATCTATCCAAAGTATAAACATAGTCAATTTGCTACCGTGGCGACGTCGCAGTAGGGTATGCGACTGATGTGCATAATCTCGCCCATTCGATTTCCGGGACGGGCAAAGTATTGTTGAGTTTTCAGTCAAGAAATCCTTAGTAGCAGCATGGAATCTGAAACAGTGCCGAACACAAGCAATTTACGTGAAACTTAAAATTAAATTAAAAAATATACTAACCTCTGTCTATCTATTTGGGGACACAAGCGTGAACCTATATATTCATGTAGTTATAATGTTGTATTACAGACACGTCGCGCAACTTGTACCTGCTGCACATTCTGACGTGGGTGATGAACATGTTCGGCATCTTCTTCATCCTGGCGGCGCACGAGCACTACTCCATCGACGTGTTCATCGCGTTCTACATAACGTCGCGCCTCTTCCTCTACTACCACACGCTCTCCAACAACCAGGCTCTCATGCAGAACGACTCCTCCAGGTATTTGCTTTTTTACGACGACGACCCGATGGCGTAGTGGTTAGTGTAACTGACTGCCACGCCTGAGGTCGCGCGTTCGATTCCCGCACAAGTCAAACATTTGTGTGCATGAACATGGGTGTTTGTCTTGGTCTGGGTGTTTCTATGTATAATATGTACGTATTTACAAAAAAAAAAAAGGATATATGTATGTTTATTCATTGTCTAGTACCCATAGTACAAGCTCTGCTTAGTTTGGGCTAGATGGTGTTGTGTGTATGTGGTAGAATATTATAAAATTATTATATTATATGTTATAAATTTCGGTCGACGAACAGACGGCAACATTTCATGACGGCTAATCTTATTAGATACTGGTCTTCTATGCGTGCGATATTATAGTGCTCAAATGTGTGCGCTACTATTATGGCAAGCACTCGCCTCTAGGACCTTCGTATTCTTAGAGGTAAAAACAGTATCTTCATGAAAGTAGTACTTGTTGCTCACCTGCCTGCAATCTTGTATATAATCTGTACTTGAAGGAACAGATCTAAAACTGTACCACCTGTAAAAATTACAAGCATACGATTATGACTGTTTGAACCCAATCCAATTATTATATATTATTACATTGCGTAAATAAACATTTATGCTATTGCTTTTAAGAGTACAGTTTATTGTGTGCTGTCGTGGTTATGGACCTTACTGCTTGGAAGCGGCCTCGTGGAGCTTCTTCTGGACCGCTTGAGCCTGTTGAATGAAGCTTTCGTACGCCGCCTTGATCTTAGGGGCCAGTTTCTGGTTGGTCTCCTCAGCGTTGCTGGCGATTTCCTTAGTCAGTTTCTGGGTCTCCTGTACGGTATTCTGAACGGCGGCCTGGAGCTTATCACACATCAAGATCAGGGTGGGCCATACGGAGCTCTTAGCAGTACATTCCAGGCTCTGGCGGGTCTGTTCCAACGCTTGCTTGGCCTTGCCGTTAGCATCACCCAACGCGCCCTGGAGAACAATAGTTTTCGTGTCATCGTTCTAAATATATTTACCTGAGATTCCAGCATGACTTCTCATAGTTCACGACGTATATCAACACAATTAATCATCATATTTTATAAAAGCGGAAACATTGATCAACTAATAAAAATATATGGCAGGATCTGTCAACGGTCAATCGTACCGAGGTACTATGAAACCAGCTAAACTCTGATGTCAACGGATTTGTTCACGTTGAAACGTTCGTCTTTATATGTGCAATCGGTATGGCAGAATGACTGAAAGAAATGCCCAAGATTACTTGTGTCGTTGGCACACGCACTAGAACGCACGCATTAGAGGGATTAGTGACCGTAATATTCTATTAGTGTCGAATAAATTCCATAATCCCTTAATCGCTCCCTATCTCACGACAGTTGGCAGGTAAATACTGTATTAAGCCGGCTGCATACCATTTTATAATTATTAATTAGTCAGGTGTTTACCTATTTATGTTTTGTTTTGATTGGTCCAATTATTAAATAAAAATTATGATAAGTAAAGAATCTTGGGATAACATCTGTTTATAAACTGTGTCACTGTAAGATATTAGAGCACTTTTGCACACAAATGTATGTATAGCGTTGGAAAATTAGTGGTACTTGTCATAAACAACTTGAAACCTTTGAATTCCACTAGGCATAATATAAATACTGCAAAGTTTTAAGTGCTTTTATTGTCTATTTCAGAACGAGAATATGGTTTCCATTGCTGTCGTTCTTCGAATCTGAAGTGGACGGGATCGTGCCCAACGAATACGAAGGCCCCGTCACCATAATGAACAATTTAAGGCAATGGTTCGTGCAGCTGATCACAGACGTAAGGGAATCCTCCATAGCCAAGTCAGCGGGCTCCAAGCTTCAAGAGGGTGCCGCTATGGGGGAGTACTCCGTGGTGAAGCTGGTAGACGGCATCAAAAGAAACCTGAGCCTAGCAGAAGAATATAAAACTTCGCGCCAAAGATTAGTCACTTTTGACAAAAACATTCAAGCATGCTTGTTAGACGAGTGTCCCGACGTCGAGCTGCGACACAGAAACTTAGCTGAGTTCCCTGGCGAGTCGCTCCTCAAAGACTTCAGCAATCCTCCGTCTCCTGTTATGAAAAAGAGTATATGAACGAACTGAAAGTTCTTACCATAGAGGCTGTTTAATAATAGAACTATTTCGTTGTAGATTTACTAATACAATGAAACCAATTAGATACCTGAATGTTTACATTTCCATTATAGATTTTATATCATGTTATTCCATATTTATTTTACTATGATAAGTTAAATGTAGAATAAATTATTAAGAAAATTTATTTGCTCAAAGTACTAATCTTGAATAAATAACATTTTCGCTTAACTACTTTTTAATTTTTAATCTTAACTTCCTTTCAGAGTACCGGTAAAATATTGTTGAGTATGGTTGCGTTCGACTTATTTATTTATTTACATCAAATAGAACGACTTGCGCCAATTACACTATTTAATAATATAATATAAATTTAAAATTTAGCATTCACGTATTCTGCTCACAGTACCACATACATTCTAATAATAATACTTACCATTCATCTGCAAAAATATCAACTTCTGGGTTAAAGTCCAAGAGAGCGTTAAGCTGCTTTAGAGACCGAGGTATGGGTGAGTTACAGCGTGCCACAGTACGGCACGCTGAAACTGCCAGCAATCGCTGCTTTCTATCACGACAATAGTTGTTGGGCACAAACAATCTGCAACATTTGTCGTGAAAAATCGGTGCCTCAATCATACCCTTTAAAATTTTGCAGGTTCCAACCATCTGATCATATGATCGCCTCGTCTCTAATGAGTTAAAACATAAACAACCCAACAAAAATTTTGTAGGATACAAATAGAAACCATACAAATTCTTATAAATAAATCTTAGAAAAGCTTTCGCGACTTTTTCCAACATAAGGACACACTGCTTTTGATATGGATTCCACACAACCGCGCTGGACTCAAGTTTACTGCAGACTAATGCATAAGTTTAACAACATGGGTGCTGTAGAATTCACAACAGTTTCTCAAAACGAATCCGAGGCGACTAAAAGATTTCTTAGCAACTGACGAAGTATGCTCATGAAAGGTGTGCTTTTGGTCAAATGTGACTCTTATCTTTAATAGAATTAGTTCTCGTAATAACATTATGGTTTAATTTATATGTGTTATTGATTGGGTGACGCATTCGGCCAAAAATCATCACATAACATTTCGTGGTATTGAAGTCCATTTTGTTTTCGAAGCTCCACCTGCATACAGAGTCAACATCTGATTGCAGACCAGCGCAATCGGCTTCAGAATTGATTTAAAAAAATAACTTTAAGTCGTCAGCATATAAGAGGCATTTCGCATTTCGGACCACTGTAGTATGTGCAGATCATTAATCATTAACATAAAAAGAAGAGGTCCCAGTACCGATCCCTGGCTGACTCCTGATCGTGTATGGTAAGCGTGCGACTCCTATTGACCAACCCTCACGTTTTGTTGTCGGACATGCAAGAAGATGGAGCAAGCCCGAAGTAATGCATATTGCACACAGCTTAGATACCAAGATATCATTATTTACTTTATCAAGAGCCTTACAATAGTCAAAATAGAGTACATCCACTTGATTACCGCGGTCAAGAACGGTAGAGATGAAGTCGACTAGGGACAGCAGATTTTTTGTTTTTTTTTTATTTCAATCCGTTCGTAATTCAGTAACATTATGCATAATACTCGCCAAAGGTTAAGTTTAACGGCGAGACACGCTCTTAAATTGTAGTAAAAATTATCACCGCACATAAAAAAAAAATAGCTCAGCTCCTTGGCTAGTGTTGACTGATCTCTTAGTACGGAAACCATGTTGCTAATTGCAAAGATACTGCCTCACTTGCCTATAGATGCTTTCATGCAATGCGTTGTCAAAGACCTTTGCTGAAGATGACAAAATAGCTATTGGGCGGTATCCGTCTACTAATGATTTATTATTGATTTTTGTGATAGGCATAACACGTGACAGTTTCCATTGTGATGGGTATAAACCTGATTTCAAAGCTAAATTAAATATATGGTTGAGTGACGAAGAACTATCCCTTTTTTCAAAAATCGGGATGGAATATTATCGGGACCTATAAAGCTATTAAGTTTTAACTTATTAATATTAATGCCTTTTTTTAACTTGGGGGAATGCTTTGACGCATACCCGAAGGGCGGCGAAGGGATTATGTCAGGCTCACCCGGGAAAAGATAGCAAAATCCCGGTCCTACCGACTAAACCTACCACGGTGTTCCTTCTCGCAATCAGTGGCCGTGGCGCAGGGATCACTCGCGCATTCATCTTACAGCCCCGGCAGATTTGGGCCGCTACTCGGTCGTGGCGGTCTTGTCACATTTTATTAAGACTTCATAAAGAGGCGAGCGCGGAACACTACGCGCCACCGTCTCGGGCCTGCTACAACTCTCGGGACTGCCCTAGTCTGTCGCCCCAGGCCAGCGTTCATGGGGGCCGGAGATCATTTAGCACCCTGCGGCGCCCGATGCGTCGACTGCGGGCCGGGAGACTGGTGTTCGCCTCCCTTTCCTATTCCGCCACCTCCTTAGCGAACATTACTACCTCGCAGGAGGAGGCGGCGGCTACCCATGCACTCTCGCTCGCGACCATAGACTACTATGGGCGGTAGCGTTTCCACGCGTCCTAACAAGGCTGAGCAGACAAAAGAATACGAAAACGAAAAGAAAGATAGAGAAAAGGAAAAAGAGGAAAGCGACAGCTCCCGCGAGGGAGCTGCAAGACTAGAGCTCCGAATAGCGAAGATGGGACTGGATTATGGGTCCGAAAACCTGTTGCGTCTTGGCTTGACTCTGCAGTAGGTACAGCACCGGACCCACCGCCCACAAGCAGTAGATCCCCGCCCGTACCGGTGTCAAACGGCGACACCGGTTGTCAGAATATTAGCCGCCGGCAATAATAAAAAGCATCATTGCCGACGTTGCCCAGGGTGTACCACGTGGAGGTTTTCTGACACACACCCCATCTTATTAATGCCTGATCTAACATCCGAATCGGAAAAACAATGTATATTAATATTTATTTTTTAATTTATTTATTTACCTTATGGCAAACTTACAGCTACAGACAATGTATAACAATGACATGATAGGTAACGGTAAGCCAATTACAAGTTTTCACTCATAGAACTATAATAGAAATAAATGAACCACAGTGTACATTTACCAACTGCTTACATGGTATCAAGATAATATTAAATACTAAATATAATAGCTCTGTAATAAAATTATACAATATTATTTGAAAAACTTATCACTTACGCACTTCCTTACACGCAACATGCTACTAGAAAATTGATCTATGTCATAGGTTTTACACATTTTGTTAAGGTTCCTGCTTGCTCGCACCAAATAACTGTTTTGCCTGTAGTTGGAAGAGGCGTGTAGTACATGTATGGGGGGATTGAAACGCACTGCCCTACTCGGCACATTAAATCCTATTTTAGGTAGGAACTCAGGACAATCAATGTCATTGTTTATAATTTTAATTAAAAATGTAAGATGGTGTTTTTTACACAGATTTATATAATTATTTGAGTGAAACGGTATTTTTTGTCGATAACATAGAAATTTAACAAATCGTTTCTGAATGTTCTCGATACGATCTGTGTATGTGGCATAGCGAGGATTCCACACCTGTGAACCATATTCCAAATGACAACGTACATAAGTACAGTATAGTATTTTTATTGTTTTTAAGTTAGGTACTTAAATATTTAGACATGCGCATCACAAAGCCAAGAGACTCAGAGGCTTTTCTGACGATTGTATTGATGTGATCATCAAATGTTAGTTTACAATCGATAATTTATTTATTTATAAAAGGTTACAGAATACAGACCAAGTAGTGATTAGGATTACTTTTACATGATAACATTTTTAAATCTGCACTCCAATTACTACTGTACACAGCATTCAGAATTTATACAGCATCAAATATGTAAGTAAACGATAATGCGAATTATTCGTACATCTCATAATTATGTTTTCGACATCGAAGTTAGGGATTTCAGGTTGGAAAACACTTTATAAACTACCTCTGGTTCAAACCCTCTCTTTGACCGAAGGCCAGCAATGTGATGCCAGAATGCCTTTGGATTCGCCCTTATATTATATTCAATATTTTTAATGTACGAGTACGACGTATATCCGGCTGCTATGCCACTTTTCAAGTTGGACCTGAGATCAGAAAATAGCTTATACGTCTGTTTACATTTAGTAAGTTTCCATAGTGAATGTTATTTGCATTTCACCCGTAAATCCTTTATGATATCATAGGTAAACCAGGTAGGGTATCTTCGGGTTCCTTTATTACATCGGCGTTTTCTAGGTATACATGTGTCGAATAGGCCATAAACTATGCCATAACAGTTGAGTACTATAACTGTCGACATCATCACATGCTATAACCGTTTCCCATGAAACCTCAGACAATAAATCAAGAAGTTGCATATGGTCACATTCTTTGAAGTTTCAGTCCCTGTTGCCTTTAATATTACTTTGTTCGATTTTGTCAGAATGACCAGATGATTGTAAAGTTACCTGGATATCCAGCGCCGGTGGTACGCATCAGTTGGCACTAAGCCTTCATCAGCACTCACTGACACTGCACACAGATTTGCGCTAACTTGGACTAAGACCACATCTAACATACCTCCATGCATATTTCTCACAACATTCCGATCATACAAATTACAAAAGTTAAAGTAACAATAATAACTATTTATATTAGCAGATTATGTTGCAGATTATGCTGTTCAAAATTATGTCACAATATATGAAAATAATTCCTTTAAAACCTTCAATTTTTGTAAGCCATTCCATATAAACAGCATCAGAGGTACCTGGCTTAATATAATGAACACAGACGTAAACTGTGCGCCCGTGTCATGAGAAACTCGCCCACATATCCTCGCTACAGTTTGTCTCCAATTCACGACGCCGCGCCGCCGCATCAAGATGGGCGTATGGGCCATGAGCAGCACCCCTACACAGGGTGTCGATCTATCGCGTCGTAGCACATTCCAGTCTTTGCAGATAAGCTCGGAATCTTTAACCAAGGCATCGAGGAATGTCCTAGTAGCCACCACTAGTTCATATTCTGTTATTGCTATATTTTGACGCCATTGTGGATACTTTGTTTTAAGGCCACAGACATTCTTATATACAGTGTGAGTCTTCATAAAGTGCACATATAAAAATGAGTAAAACTAGACAACACTTTATCGGTAAAAAAAATAATAAAAAATATCTAACAAAATTATTCTTTGATTTATACTTATTTACAATTTTTTTTGTAGTTATGGATCTTGTACCAAAAATACCTTGTAACTTTTGAACCAGGTGGTTAATCGTGTTGAAACAAAAACAATAAGAATAGTGAATGTGTAGGCAATACCGACGCAATACTATTCACACCCAAAAAATGCCGGTGACATAAAAATAAGGATTTTTTTTAGCAAAACTGATTTCCGTACAGTGTTTTTTTTAAACATTTTTAACGCATTATCAGCCGCCTGGCAAAGGCCAGGTCCGTAGCTGGTAACCGTTAGGATTATTATAGATCAGCCGGCAGGCATAAACCAGGTCCGTAGCTGGGGTTATATTGAAACACGTAGACTGACGCATAATGTTATCAATAGTCGTATGATACGTGGTGATAAGCGATACGGCGTGGCCAAGTAGGTCTTTTAATGCCTGAATTTCATGTCTTAGTATTGGTACACTTTCCATATCATTAATTGTGTCTTTCTTTGCACTAGTATAAATTGATGGCGTCTTCCTGATTGTAACGTTTGGATGTCCAGTTCCTCTCGACGTGAAGGTGTTATTGTAGATGTCATCAGTTAACTGTTCACATTCAGGACCACCAGGAATCCTGACGCACATGAATCAAGTTTGTTTCGTTTATGCACTGCATATGATACATTTTAGCACAAATATCAACAGTGCAAGTCAGGAATTCTTCAGCCACTACAATAATACTACAACAGACTGTACACGCCTTAATCGCGAATAGTTGTGATGTCGCACTCCTAAAGCTTACACTCGTATTCATAGGATCTTTAATAGTAGGACTCACTGGCCAGGTTGGTCGGGTTGGGGTATTGGTATTGTCGTATTTAGGCTGTTTATGTACACATTCAGGGCATTTCCAGAGCCTTGTGCTTTCAACACTCATCAATTGAAACCGCTTTTTAGTAATATTAGCACTAAATTAATCATAATACTGCTGGCAGGTAAAACATTGCAAGTCATCATCAATCTAAAAAGAGTGCGTACAACCAGCACAACTGTTTGTTGACATCGTTGCACAGCAAAATTCAATAATAGATTTTAATATCAATCTAAAGAAATGTTGGATGTCAGAGTATCTGTGTCTGATTTTACTGTTAGCCGAGTGCAGTCCAGTCACAAACAATACACAAAAAGCTGAATTCAACTAGAAGACAATCTAAGTTGACTATAATCTATGGGACCTTAGTGCCTTAGATTATAGTCAACTGAGTGTGTATGTATTATGTAGCATGACTTCTCTGACTCCTTTGAGATATTGATTTTGGCCCATGAATAAAAGTATTTATATTTTATCTATTAAACAGTAGGTATATCAAAATGCATTATTTAAATAAATTATAAATCCATACACATGACACAAATACTTAATTTACTTGAATTAGAAATATACCAGTTATCATTTAATGCACAGAGAGTACCTATTTCATTCTTAACCATTGTTAGCTACATGTTGCTAATACGAGGCACCGAAAAGTAAAACAATATTCAATAAATGAACTGACGCCACAACGCTATCCACTTTTGCTAAATATATATATAGGTAATGTATGTATATATATATATCGTTGAAGTTATATTGCATGCAACGAGTTTTACGGGGCGGCGTTTTGCCCTGTGCGGCAGCGTCGTGTACAAGCGATTTTCGACGTAGGGGTGGAACACCGGAGTTTTGGCCGATTGTACATACCATTTATAGCAGGAACGAAAATTATAAAACGTAAAATCGTGTAAGTACCTTTCACCGTACATATACAAAATTGCAGAACGATTTGTTTTTTGACATTAATTAAATTAATTACTAATAATAAAAAGTAGACAATATTAATTTTACCGTTTGTGGCCAACTACGGCCGCTTTTAAATGAGCTAATTTACCTCGCTCTATGAATAATTGTGGATTGATTTGGGGTTGGATTTAAACTATTGAAATCAGCTTAGTAAATAGATGGGACTGTCAGTTCCTAAATATCTTCGACACCACTGCATACATTTGCAGAGCATACGCGTATTTTGTAGCGAAGTATTTGGCGTAAAATTTGAAGAAGACTATTCTGATTACATAATATTTTGAAGAGGCTTGCATGACACAATGTTTGCCCATATTTTATTAACATGATAGATTATGGAGTAATGCTTCATCATATTAAGGACTCATATCCAAAACGTGGAATGCGTGAACAGAGCTGAATTAAATTAAATGTTAATTTTATAGAGCAGAAAATATATATCGTTTATACGAAAATCTGTGTCATATCAGTGTCAGTTAAACACGCTATATTAACAGTTTTCTTACCGATGTTATCACCTACCAAACCAACCTCACATTAAGTCAGCGTCGAATTATCAAGCCGCTGCATTAGTACTTACTCTAATCTTGCAATGTGTAATTAGGTAGTTCATAATGGTCAAACATAACCAATAAAGAATGTTACACATTTTGTTCTAGAAGCTACTTCTTCAATTATCTTTAAGGTGACTAAAAAGTTACAAAACGTCGGTCTGATTAAATAAAAAGAGAAGTTTTCGTTCGTATTTTATATAATTCATATGAAAAAATTGTTAAAAAAAAATTGTCTTTAATTAATATTAATAAATGATGAAATAAATTTGTCATGAGAAATGTAATTTATTACAACCAAAAGCCGTGCGTGTTCATATAGAATGACCGCTTATGCAATTATGACGTAATAATAGATGTAAATAATACTAGTTTGAATGGCAATCAAGTCGAAAGTTTATTCATCCTCTCGAAGTGAGATAATAGCACAATAGATCATTCTGATGAATGTTACTTTCTATAATAATAATAACATTAAAATTTAAAATAATCCATTGTAAATATATACCAAAGAATATGCTGTATTATTAGCAAATTGTAAATAAAAATTAATACTTTAAAAATAATACAAGCCTTAATAAAGGATAGAATTGTTAAATAGAAATCTTACTCTGGAACTTCATAGAAAATTTTATTAAATTTATTAGGTATATAACTCTAATGATTTATGATATTAGGCCACTTTGTATAAGAAAACAACTATACATCGCCACTTAAGATGGGTACTCAACAAATACTTCTTTGCATTATATACAATGACTACATCAAAGAAGTGATCATGAAGATGCATTATAAATAACAGAACTTAATGAATAGTGCTTGCTTAGTTCTAATAGGGATAGATTTGAGCTGAAAAGCAAGTAAATGTTCAGTCCATTATTCAGCTGCGGCAGCTTGCTCACTCTCAATCAGAGCCTCTGAAGGGTTGTCCTTTTTTCGGTCAGCCTCTGTCTGTGCCAATGCATCTTTTTCTTGAGAATGCTCACGAGAACTAACAGTACCATTTTCATTGACTTCTTCCTTTACAGGAGAACTTTCCTTAGATGCAACTTTAGGTGTCGCCTCAACTACTTTTTCTGGAGATTGTGCTTTGATCTCTGGTTCAATAGATTTCTGTCTTTCTTTTGCATCACCAGCAGCTTCCTCAGCATCATTCTTTGCCGGTGTGCCTTCCTTGGATTGCACACTATCTGCTTCTTTTGCAGGTGAGCCCTCTTTAGCCGGACTACCTTCTTTTTCAGCTGATTCTGTTTTGTCACCAGATCCATCAGTGGTTTCAGTTGACTCAGGATTTGCTTTGTCATCTGAATTGACTTCAGATTCCTTATTTGTTTCTTGTGCAACATCACCATTTACTGTATTTTCCTGAAATGTACCAAAATATTAATGACTTACTCTGACTTTCAACTGAGTAAAACACATTAACAGTAATTGCTGAGTAGAGTGGAGTAGAAATTAACATACAAAATATTTAAGAATGAAATCAATGCTCATTAGTCATAGTGAGAGACTATCTACTTTATAGTATAATGCTATCTTTATACTATGATCAATAAATTAACTCAGACTATTTTAATTTTTAATATGACATACTTTAAGCATTTGGTAAAAAACAGCAAAGAAAAGTTTATAGCTATGCATATGTATAATACCTTGTCATTTTCAGCTTTTGGTGGCTCTTCAGGGGGCACTTCCATCTTCAAGAACTGTTCCAAGGTGTCCACTTCATTAGCAAGGTCAAACTGATCATAGTCCTGAAATTCACAAAGATGTCTGTTGCAAATAATTGTTTACAAATTTTTGACTCAGTACAAAGAATTAGCAGACTTCTGACTGAAAGTGCATTGAAATTGCAAAACAAGTACATATTTCATAAACAAAATCGTAACTATACAATGCATTACACTAACAAAGAAACAAAACACAAACAGATGGCAACATACCAAATACTATGCAATTTATGTCTTACATATTCATGATAACAGCAAATCAAACATTTAATAAGCTCACCCCACAGTATTCCTCATCGTTAAACAGTTGCGGTGGGAGCGGTGACCGCGGGTTTGGGTCGCTCACGGTGCCACCGTTCGATTTCGAATTGTTTTGCATGAAATCTTTATCAGTCTCCTTTCCTGGTTCCGTTATGTCAATGACATCATATTTTATGTTTTTGGAATCCAATATCATCAAAACACGCTGTTGTCGTTTCTTCACCTAAAATTATTATTATTCACGTAATCAAAAACAATCATTACATGAATCAGCTTCATGGAAAAGTAGAGAAATGCACCCGGCCATCCCAGGAATTTTCTAATATTAAACGTACCTCTTTGTTGCCAGAAATACCACTAATATACACTTTGACAACCATTTTGATATTCTTTCGTTTTAAACTATAATAATGCAAAATAACAGCTTCAAAAAATATTATACGAGAAAAATAGGCTTGGCCATTAGACAATCTGTTTTAATAATAATAATTACAGGATAAGTGACAGTTTCTGTGTGACCAAGAATATATAGCATTTCTTCTACTATCATATTATTTACTGGACTTAGTATACACAATAAATTATGCGAACATAGTTTTTAAATGAGATTTTCCCTTATTTAATTCATTTTTTGCTAAATACAATAATTTATCTAATTATAAGAACCGGATAAAAGTAACTTTAAAAATGTATTTGACATAGTGTTTGTGTTGTTAGTTGCCTGTTACTACCAAAGCCGATATTTCGAGTCAAGTAACTTTAATAAGAACGTTTCGTTATACGCGATATTTTTAACTGTATATAATAAACTAAGCGGTAATATTCCAAAATTAGTATATTTATTATTCAAATAAAATTTCGTTGCCTGTTTTCAATATAATTTTATTACAATGGAGAATGCCCAAAATTATGTCAAGATGTAACGTCAACGTCATAGTCATGTCATGTCAACGCGCAAAATGTATAGGTAAAGGCTAATAAGTATCATATAAAATTCGTAATGCAAGAATCAGTCAGTACCTAATATGAGTGGTGCTAAATCAATATAGTACAATGATGAAGGTATGGCGCCAAGGAATACTAACAGTAAGGCCTCCTAGACTAGCTGGGTCGCATGTATTTATTTATATAGGCATAATATGTGCAGAGTAAACAAAGACATTCACATAAAATTAACAGTTATCAAAGTGCATGTGCTAGCCCAATTACAAATATTATGTATAGCACTGCATGTATAAGTTTTAAATGTTATGAGACACACCGTGCCTAGTGGGATTAGAACTGTTCAAAATGATAAATAGCGACATGTCTACAGGTGCTTTTTTTGCTTTTCGCTTTTCCCCAGAGCCAAACTCAAAGCGACAACTTCGAAACTAATTTCTACAACATATTTTTTTTGTTACTAGCTGTTTGTATTATTCGTGCTATTGATTAATTAGGAAAAGATAAGGAGGAAGGAATGAATAATAAAATAACAATACCTTTAAATAAAATTTTATAGGTTTATTTATAATACATAGGCATATTGTCATGTAGATGTAAAAAAATAGAATAGACATTCGCAGCAAATTATCGAAACGCGACCAGAACAGGCGTGGAATGTTCATACATAACATAACATCATTATGTAATAGATAATAAAAAAAAACGTAAACATTTCATGGCTCAACGAAAGCTTACAAAGTTGAAGAAGTATTAACTATATTTATGAATAGAGAATGAATATCTTATAAAATGAGAGTGTGTTATTCTTAAAGTCTTTTATATTAAGACTCCGAATCTCAACGTTCGGTGGTCAATGATCACGTGTATGTCATTGACTTTGACCTGAGTCTAACAAGACACTAGGAATGTGTCAACTATTATGTAAGCATTATCACTATGTGGACAATGATACGACGCGAGAAAGTGCGTGTATCTGATATTAGCAGAAGCTACTGCTAATGCGATCAAGGCTATAACTTTATACTTATTAAAATTAGGGCCATAACGCGAAGTCTAATAGTTGCCAATGGTTTACCAAATAGATAAAAGTTCAATGGCTGTATCGAGAAAAGAAATAACGACATTATAAAAAAATATTAAATGTGTTACATATTCTAATTTTAATTGTTTATCTAGTAGTGTGAACGACTTGCGGTAGCGCGCCTCTAAGTGTATTATGCGGAAATATGATTGGCAGAGATCCAGATCTGTGGACAGTTGTCAGTTAGTCTTAACGCCCAGCGAGCCGTGCTGATGCTGATATGTCTTATAATTATACTCCCGATACACCGCCCGGCGCATTAAATGTCACGTACGATTTTATGGTACGTACATAACAAACATGTCACCTTTATCATATTACATATTTTTATTATACATACTCTCATTACATAGACGATAATTCTCTATAAGATCACCACTTGTCTATAGCACTTTGAAAATAAGAAGGAATGTATAAATGGTTACTGTTAACTATTTTATTTATCAGTCGTCGTTGAATCGTAATTGAATTTATTTTTATTATATTAGTAATCCATTTTTAAATATATTAAAATATATAAACGAAATCTAAAACTATATGTACAATATATAAATGTTACAAAAATAAACAAAACAACGAAAATATAGTCGTAAAATTCAGGGTTACGAGACGCACCCAAGAATGAGATTTAATATTACCTAAACATTAAGTATAAAGTTGTTTCTAGATAACAGATAGTCTACTGTCTCTGTGTTCTCATCAAATATCAAATGTGAGTGCATGGCGGCTCTACATTCCGCTCGGTGTGATCCATCACGTTGAACCGATTTCGGTTTTGTAACAGTACACTGGTTGGCAACGTGACAACATTTGATGTTGATTAGTGTGTGAAGATTTAATGAGCGTTTACAAACCGGGTGTTAATTACATCGTCCATCAGTATTCTGTTAGCAATAACAGTTTTGTGCATATTACATACATTTTACAATTTTCCTAAACCTTATTATACTAAATTGAATTTCAAATACCGAAATAAATCGACTTATTTTGGATCAGTAAACACATGATCAATAAATAGATGAACTTTTAGCTCGGCGCAATGGCATAGCTCCCACTCACATCGTATGAAAGCTTTTGTTTGGAGAACCAAACAGTCGACTAATCGACGAATCTCATGGATCACTATCGTATTGACACACAAAAGCAACTGAGCGCACTACGCGTTTACTACCTTTGTCGCCTTGTACACAAAATAAAAGATAAGCACTCAAAAAGAGATATCACGTCAGCATAAATCAAGAAATACTGTTATTAACTAAGTTCCGTAGGCCAGTACACGCACACAGAGTGAGATCGATGAACACTAAACACCTCGATCGACTCCCAAAATTGTTCTGAGGAAAGTCACAAACATACACGCTATTGGTACATTTCCCAAATGTGTAACAAAGGTATTAATAAATCATTTGATGTTGTTTTCTGTTGTTGGTTTGAAAGGCCTCCGTTTATTGGAGGTGGTCCACGTGTAGTCGACAATCGGAGTGTGTAGCGCGATGAGCATGTTGCGTCGAGTGTTGGCTGCGTGAGGCGGGGCGTGTGGCGGAGCGAGTGGCCGAGCGGCGGCCGCGCTCACACGGGGGTGCCGAAGTCGGGGTCCCCGTCGCCGGCCAGCAGGCGCGGCGGGAACTTCGTCCGCTCGGCCTCGCCGTTCGTTAGGGACGCGCCTTCAGTCACTCTTCGCGCTGAACCTATCCTGTGCACGACCAAATACAGAAATATTAGTGGAAGCGTTAGTGAAACAAACTGGCGTCTATGCCCTCTTTTGTGGCTGGTCAAACTATAAATGCTTTATCTCTCCATAGAATTATCGAGCAAATTGACGCATCGTACGAAAAATAAGATTTTCTGGTATTTTCTTCAAATACAATATTGGAACATGTTGAGTAGGAATACCATACCATAAGCATGGTTGGAATATATCGACAGTTAAATTTGGATTAAAATTTTAGATGAAAATGGTACTTAAAGATTTATATATACTCTAGAAAATTACCGTTTTGGTATTAATATAATATACCTATACTAGTAGATATTAATGTTTACTAGTCTACAAAATACAATTCCTCTTAAACATAGCACACAAGAGTTGAATCGTACAAAGTTTCTTACAATTCCAAACATGACGACGAACTTTATGTAACTTTATCATTCGTGAGAGTTGCTTGCGGCCTTATACATTTTTTTATTACTTTTATGTGTTTATACTTTGAACGTTATGTATGACTGCTTATTCATAACAAATTACGATATAGAAATTGCGCCGGCATACGAAAGGTTAAAGGCCTACAATTGAAAGATCGTAGATTGGATCGTTCCTCACCCAACACACTACTGATGTCAGTGTGAATTTAGCTTGAAGGGTTAAAGAGATCCCGCTTTAAAAAGCATTTAGTACCCCGAATATCAATCAGCTATCGATTTCTTTCTTTATTACTCCAGTGTTAGTTTAGTGCCAAACCTGAATCCTTTCGATTCTCTTCTAACAGGTTTAATCTCGCCGTTGACCGGCTTGTTGGGTTTGGGCTCGGATCTGTAATCTCTGGTGTCGATGTCGACGAGGGGCGGCTGCGCGGGCTCCGAGGGCGCCGGCGCCAGCGGCGGGGGCGCCGGCGCCAGTGGCGGGGGCGGCGACGCCGGCGTCAGCGGGGAATCTGGCACTGCAATGTGGGTATTACTGTACTTAAAGTGACTGCACTATCAGTACAGTAATACCCCGAACTTACGCGATAGGTGGGACTGAGTGATAACTGCGTAAGTCGAATTCGCGTAAGTCGGGGTATCATTTCGCATATAATATAAATTATTTTTATTTGAGGTCAGAAGCTAAAGAAAATAATAATTCAGTCAATATTTTCCAAAGAACCTTAGATTCTCCATATATAAAATCGCTAACTGAAGTTGTGATGTAGAAGGGCTTCATAAAATTTAACAAAACTACATTGACGTTTTAAATATATTTTCTCCTGCAAAATTTCGTCAATTCCTGAAGAATAGTGTAGGGCAGTAAGTCTAATAATCGAAAATCGAAAGTTGCTTGACGCTCAAATAAAATATGAACTAACGAGATTTAAAAATCGCGTATCTCCGGGTTCGCGTAAGTCGGGGTAGCGTAAGTCGAGGTATTACTATATTTTACACACCTTGTAGGAAATAGAACTAAGGTGTTTTGGAACTCGAGTTTAATAATATTTTGATATCATGTCTGCATAAAATAAATAGATTGACTGCGCGGTCTTTAAATATTGATGTTGATCCAATGAGGGCTATCGCGCTTAGATACACCTCTGGCGGTGGATTGATAGGTCTCAAGATCTCATACTCTATAGTCACTTCAACAGTAACCATAGAAAGCGACATTTATTACCCGCAATTACTACTTTTGAGAGCATCTGTGACAGGATTGACATGACCTTACTCGCTAGTGGCGCCGACTGGTGAGCACAAAAACATAGCCCCCATTGTACTACATCAATACCTTAAATCGCGCTAGGAACAATCTTTTTACAAATGTACACAAATACGATAAGACAGCCTTTTGCAACTATAATTACTAATGGGCAATTGCAACGAAAAAAGTTGTAATTTATACTAATATTATAAAGCTGACGAGTGTGTTTGTTTATTTGTTTGGTTGAACGCGCTAATCTCAGGAACTACTGGTTCGAATAGAAAAATTATTTTAGAGTTGGATAGCCCATTTATCGAGGAAGGCTATAGGCTATATAACATCACGCTACGACCAATATAGGAGCGGAGCATCAATGAAAAATGTTGCAACAACGGGAAAATTTATCTTATGTGAAGCAGACGAAGTTGCACGGGTCAGCTAGTATTCTATAATTTAAATATATAACAAGGATTCAACCCTTTAGTGATTTATATCACAGAGTACAGATCACGCCAGCTTCACACTAGAGGCGTCATGTTTGAACATAACTGGCGACACATTTATACCATGTCTAGTAGAAGTGCGGAACGCAATGTTTAGTGCCTTGTGATTAACATAAACTTAATCATATGCGTCCTTGAAGATATGTGAATTCTGCCATCCCGCACTGGGCCAGCGTGGTAAACGATGGCTTAACCTTTCTCACAGTGAGAAGAGGCCCGTGCCCAGCAGTGGGACAGTTTAATACAGGCTAATATTATTATTGTTACTGTGTGTTAACTTATACGTACCTTCATCTGAGACCGGCAACGCATTGTCACAAGGCGCCTCCGCCTGCGGTTCGTCAGACGAGGGCGCCTCTAGTTCGACAGGACGGTAAGCGCCCTTCGTACGCCAGTCCTTTAACAATCAATCACATACAATTTACACGTATTTAGCTATACACAACATCAATTATATTTGTTTACTGATTCGGTGGCGCTATTTCTAAAATATAGGTAATTTTATTTGAATTATCAATAATAATGGATTTGAAGTTTGCCTCGTTAATCAGATGGCGTATGCTTATAAATCACTCTTTATTTTAACCTAATACCATTTATACTACTACGATGTATACCGTAATGCAATTGGAACATCTTGCCTCAACTATAGAACTATTCATCTCAAGCAAAATTAGGTTATTTTGTTTATTCTTATAGAAAAATATATATGGGCTTTACATTGTCTGGTTGCCGGCTAATTGATGAGTTAGTAATTTGAAACTGCAATAGTTATGCCTTCGATACGCCTTTGTTTATACGACCTCTGTTAGACTATCTATTTGAAGAATTTAACCCGCATTTCTAGCCCCGCTCTCTCCGAAGCATGAAAGTGCCAATTGTGAGGCGGCAGCTGATTTTATGTCATGCAAAATGTCAATGTGTTCTTCTCTTAAGAAACGAATATATAACACATGGATCTCTCGAGGATAACATTATGTCGCAGTCTAGCTGCTAAAACAATAGTAAGTATCTATAAACATCTATAATATTTGATATATGTAAGTAAATAGTATCTAGTTGAATACACTGTGGTGAATTATCAAAGCACAGCCGGGTCAAAGACCGTCGGATGACTTGATAGCTCTAACGCTAAGTTGGCTACTAGTCAAAGGAATAGACATAATACTAGTGAAAGATAATAATAATATTAAGAGTAATTACTGCATGCGGAATTCAGCGGGCTAAATCTCTAAACAGAATCACTGGCGAGTCTCCAGAGTGCGTACCGAGTAATTTATTAGCCAAGGTTATGTGTGATTGCAGGAAATAATCTTAGTTTTGTTACTAATCAACAAAACAAAATATGACTCGTTGAAATGAGGGCCGGCTTCTAAGCACGCATAAATTTAAGCGGGGTTTATGAAAGCGGAACATATAATAAACATACTACCCACCTACGAAAAACGGTATGAGTTAAAAATACATTCGTATATAATTTTTTAAACAGTTCACGTTTGAGCATGTCGCTCAATATTTAAATCAACAGCAGTACCTATTACTGTACTAATAAAATAATGTTTTACATTGTAATAAAACTTCCTTGGACTACTTATTTAGTTTAATAAAACCGTTTAAAGAAAATGCTGCAATCGTTTCTTCTCATTTCTGACATAATTTTAAATATATTGGAGATTGAGCTAATTTATAAATCTGTTTATAAATCTGGAAATTAGTTTTCTACGGACCAGCAATCTAAGGTTAGAAAGACTCGTAATATTAGAAGGTACCGCGACGGCCCATATCGGCTGTCTGTATGCCGGTTCACTACAGCGTACTATAACTTAGTCCTTTCATTTTCTTCTTTCATCTTGTTTTTGACTTAAAAGTTCATCAATGTAACGACTATTATTTAAATTAAGAAAAGCCTACAAAATGGACTAAACATTTTTAATTAAATCAAATAAAGTTAAGGCGCAAAAGCGATTAAACTTACTTTAAAAGAAACTGTAGAATATGTATATTAGATATTTATATTTGATAATTTTATAGTCTGCGTGCAATAATTTATTGCTATTTCATTCATTCAGCAAATTTGTTACATACAATCGTTTCTTCTTCATTCATTCAATTATTCTACATATACATATGCGACAGTATTCTTGTATTACAGCGAGTCCCAGCCAGCTCTAAGCTCTAGTTCAACACTGACAACAAGGCTTACTAAACTGACAAGTCGATAAAGTAGACGCGTGATATTTGCTGACTAGACACTGATCCACACTTAATCAAGTGCTTTGTGTAATTGATATAATATATTATAAATTAAATGAATAGAGGAATTATAATCGGATTAGTAAACATATATTTTATGTTGACATGTAGCGATTACGGCTTAAGCTTGGTATTATAATCAATATGTATCACTATATATAATCACTGGGCAATGATGCTGCAGATGAGTTGGCTAGAAGTGGATCGGAAACCACCATGGAAGGTCCACCTCCATTCCTCCCTCTACCATTCTCACATCTAAGAACATGGATGCGGCTTCGCACTCAGAGCTAACATAACAAAGGCTGGGCACAAACAACGGACTGCAGATAGTCGAGAACAGCCCTGCCGGCGATCTCACCACGTCTGACACACCGCCTGCTTAACCTACAAAGATTGGACCTTCGGACCATCGTGGGATCCTAACAGGACTCTGTCCCCTGAACAAACATCTGTACAACATCGGAGCAACAGACAGCCTACTCTGTAGGGGATGTCTGACCGAAGAAGAATCTGCTGCCCACGTAGTCCTGGAATGTGTGGGAGTAACAGCACAGCGTAAGGAAATCCTCAACAACCCGAGGTCACTCAGCGAAGCCTGCGAAGACCCCAGGAAACTTGTGCTTTTGGGCGGAGTTGAGCTGGTTATCTCTATAACCGGCCGACTCTCACGCATAATGGCCCAACTTGGAGTTCAAATACGGCAAAAGGAGTCCAATTACAAGCTTAGTATTACATGATTATATAAGTAATTAATATATTTTAAGGCAAGTACTACTAGCCTTCGATATCTACTCTCATAGATTTTTATGTCAGTATTCAAAAGCTCTATCAAGCATGCGATGTGATGCTGATGTAAATAGGACGTCATCTAGATTATGGCAGCAAGCTAACCTTATACCATTCATCACATAATTAATAACCCAGAACAATTTACACCGTGTTAATTGTCACAGAAGCGGTCGGCATAACTGTAAAATATATTAATAGAAAACAGGCTCCGGTTACAGAAAACATTGGATTTACAATGTAGTGGCATATAATAGTCGTAGTTCTGTATAATAAGCGGTAGGGGGCGTGGCGTACGCACCTGCGGTTTGCGCTTTTTCTTGAGCGCCTGCGGGCGCGCGTGCACGGGCGTGGAGTTGTTGGACTCGCCCGACGACAAGTCGCGCGCCGCGCGCCCCGCGCGGGGCCCGAGCGCGCCCGACCACTGTGCATGCAGATAGCGTTACACACTCACGCTTGTTAAACCAAATCATACTTAATATATCAAACTAATACCTATTTTCAACACACATCGTCGCTCTGTCGTATGTGAAAGAGAAGGTTTCCACAAATCAACACTTTACAAGTTGGCACAATGATAGAATATTTCGCTAAACGCTCATTAGTACATTTTCAAAGCAGATAAATAATTGCTCTATTTATTTTAAATTAGTTCCAAAGTGTGAGTTTATATATAATTATATATTTTATGTAAATTCTCATTAAAGACTTCGTTCAAGACCTAGTTTTAGGTTACTATTACATTTTACGAGCTCTTTGGATAATGTAGTTAGTTCTGTACCTTTGTAGTTAACGTTCGATTTGAAAGTTTCAGAACGTCAGAATTCTTTGAGTACAAATGTAAACCTATGTGTTACCTCGAGCCGCGCCTCTATTTTGATGGAATCGTCGTCCATGTCGAGTATGTTGAGGTTGTTGTTGATGTTGTTGTAGTCGGGGTACGTAATGGGAGGCACGGTGTTCACGCGGTACGTGTCCGACTCGCACTCGCTGCCAGAGCCCGCGTCTGATGTGCGTCTGTACACAAATATCATATATATTGATGATGAGTTATGTATTGTGATGTGTAACTGGAGAAAGACAGTGGGTTAAATGGTTATGATATCCGAGTCTCAAGTTCTCTCCCTAGACTTATCGCTTGCTTTAACTGTGAAGAAAATCATCGTGAGAACTACATGTCTGAAAGTTCTCCATAATGTTTTCGAAGACATGTGAAGTCTGCCAACCTGCACTCGGCCAGCGTGGTGGACAATGGCTTAACCCTTCTCACACTAAGAAGTTGCCTGTGCCCAACAGTGGGGCAGTTTAATACAGTGCTGATATTATTATATTAGAGTTCAATGCAAAAGAGTGATATCATCATATATTATGCAAAGTGAAAGAAGTTTGTATTATAGTGCATCATTTCTAGGGCTGAACACTGACCCCCAAAATACAGGCACTCGCCAATTGTTATGTGTAACATGTTTGTATTATCTGAGACAATAAAGATTATTATATTATAAAAACGTATTCCTTTGAGCTGACTAGACAGTCGGTCTTTTGTTGTTTAATGCAACGGGCTTAATTTCTGGACAAAACCAAACGTATGCATGATCTGTAGACAATGTGTGTTAGAAACGCGATATAGGAAATATGTGAGCGCGTGGCAAATGTATTTAAAAAACTTCTAAGTGGTTGTCAGACATTCTAATAGATATTTAAATTACATTAACGCTGCTGTCGTCGTTCGTCTAAACTATTATGTCATGTTCAGCCTCCGCTATTCGTGTCGTTTATACTCTAGGCGTTTCGGAGTTCCGCAGCCAATTTCAGAGATACAATATGAACAGATAGTGATATTTATAAATACCTATACGAAGATTCTGTTTCCAAATAAGATTTATAACAAAATTAAAGTTATTAGAAATGGTGCCCACATGCTTTAATGAAAATTGGGTCTGATTCTTGTGAAAATTGCAGCTTCATTATTTGTTGCATAATCTTTCATGACATTGACTAGGTACTATTAGTGGCATCAAAACAACACAAAGGTGGGCGGGATTGGCTGAGTGACCCAGGTGACTTTCGTAACATCTCTTTGCGAGTAAGCATTCTATTTGAACGAGAATGACTAGACAGTTTCGTACGACGCAGGCGTCACGTATAGATAATGTCTAGACAATGTAACGCCGGTTGGTTTTAGTGCCAACGACATGTGACTGACAACAACCGTTCAATATAAACTTGCGTACGTTTAATACGTACCTAATGCCTATACTAATGAAACTTTATGAGCATGGTAAGTGCAGCCGCCAATGCGGAACAAGTTAAGAATACTTATATTTATCGTTCGACAGGTGTCTATAATAACAAAGTCGACGTCACGATTTGTGGCTTTAGTTACATAATTTATAGACAAATTTATTTTAAAAGAATTCTCAATGTTATTCTAAATTTATTATAAAATAAAAACTAGAAACATCAGCAAGTTTATGCGTTATATATTATATCATGTATTTTATGAAATGGGTAAAAGTATATCGAATTGAATATGACGCGTTTGGCGGTAATCTATTGCAGAATTAATAATGCGAAAAGAGGAATCCTCCTTAGTCCGCTCATTTCTAACCGAAATATGGATAAACGGATAAGACGCCAATTAATACCGTATTACTAGTTAGATGGTGGTATCTAAGTAATACGGTATTAAAATAATGATGGTAGAAAAACGGGCGAAACTATGTTTGTGCTTCATGCAACCGACAGTTGCCTAACTCGGAAAATGTAAAACGTGCATAATTATCTTTTATGTTTTATAAGCCAGTCTATATGATGTTGTTATATGCACAAGACGTTAAAAATCTCTTCATACACCTAACTATCACTAAGGATTCAGAAAAAATTACATTTATAACATTTTTAAATATAGGACGTATTATATTAAAAATTATAGTAATAAGGAACGGATTTTAAATGATATTGTATGTAGGTATCAGTTTTATTGCGCTCTTTCATATAATTTAATATATGGACGCCAGTTATGACAGATTATGCAATATTTCCATGAATTTTTAAATGCTCTGCATTGTCATATTGACATTAATATATGTATTACTTGATTAGTTTTATAAAATCTTTAAAAACTATGTAACTATGTTCTATTTAGCAATCCAAATATTCGAAATGATTAAGGAAGTAACGTTGACTGATTTTTAATTAGTTCAATCAAATGAGGGTGAAATTGAACAGCAATTCAAAGGCGATGCGTTTTGTTAGTACTATACAAATCATCAATAATTTTACGTGTGCTCTGAGATTGCGAGTTTTTGTTACTTACATATAAATAGGAAGTACCAATGTCACAAAGGTAGCTCACCTGGCTATTTGAGGAGAATTGATAACTTAGGCAGATTACCCGGTCATCAATACATCATAATCAAGATTTATCGTAATATACGACAGGCTGGTTTATAAGATAGTTTCGTTTTTCGCCAGTTAGGTCTTGAATTCACAATTCGTACGTTGAAAGGCTTTTGACATCCTATAACTCTTTCTATAAGTTAGTATTAACATTAAACTAAAAAAAGTGACCCAATACGTATTTATGACACTAGTGGCAGACGAGACCTTCGCTAACTCGTAGTAAGCCATAAGCTCATGGATTTATCTCCGATAGGGTGGGTGCATAAAAGGATGGAGAAAAGGTCGTGGGTATGAATGTAATAAATGGTAATACATACAAGCTTTAAAAAGAATAACCACTGAAATTAAACTACTATATACGGATTTTATCGCGTTGTTTATTTGACACTTTATTACATAAATAAGTCTCCCCGTGACCATGGCTGCTGAAAAGCAACCGAAACGTCAGGGAAAGTATAAAATTAAATTAAATCTAAATAGTTTTAATAATAATGTAATTAGTTTAAAAATTAGTAAAGTTTAATAGTAGTAGTAGTGTAAGAATTTTCAAATTATGTAATAAAGTGTCAAATAAACAACGTGATAAAATCCGTATATAGTAGTTTAATTTCAATGAATAATATTCGCGTAAACAGAAGACAATATTACAGAATAATCAAGTTGGGGCTCTAAAGTAAAACAACATATAAATACCAGCTGGGAGTAGGTCGGGCGTTCGTCACTATGTGGTGGTACGGAACCTTCGGCGCAAGTCCGCCTTGCACTTGGCCAATTATGTTATAATAATAAATGACATGGTTTATAACTGGTTATTGTGCTTGCATACTGTTTGAACACTTAAAGACGTATAATATCATGTCTCAATATCTAGATCACATAAAGGTACTAAATATAATTATATCAAGTAGAGATAAAAGCAGTATGTTAGTAAATTGATCTGTATATTTTCAGACAGATTTGCGACATGTAACGAATTCTAACAATATTAAAACGGGACATAACGTACTTACCGATATTTGTAAACTTTTTAAGGACAGTTAAACATAGAGATCATATGATAATGACAAAATAAACATTTATATGGCGATAGACATAGCGACATAACAAAAAAAAATATATACGCAGCAAAAAGGGCAAATGCCAAAAAATAAAAAAAATACAATGACAAATATGTATAAATAAAAAGATTCATGTCTCGGCTTGTCAACCTTACACCCAGTACAGTATATCTTAGGCAGGAATGCTTACACTAGTTTTCGACAATGCCCTCGAACGAATTTGAACCATACAATCTGTCACCGACATATACATAGGATATTTAACGCGGATTTAATGACTATGTAAGTAGGTATGATCAGAGTTGTTAAACAAAATAAACACAAGAAAAACAAATCAAAAATGAAATTTATTAAGTAAAACATTTAAAGTTTACAACATAATATATTTTCTACAAATAAAGATACATACTAAATCAAGAGAGTGTTGGTGCGCCTCAAAATCTAAAGAGGGTTATATTACATAGCTTATTGATTAAAATACGTATTCTATAATGTACTTATATTATGGTGTAACTGACCTATTATATTCGGGAGTGCGTGGCGCGGTTGGTGTGGCTCCCGACCCGTCCTGCTCTCCGCCGAATACTTCGCCGTCTTCAGGATACAATGGAAATCTACACCAAACAAACAAAATCGATATACTACTGGGAAATGCACCAATCCGTAAAAGTGGTGGGCTATGGTCTAACTCTTCCCGTAAGAAAGTTAAAAGTAATAAAGATATTTATTCGTCAAGAATATGGTACATACATTAGATGATGGCATCAAGTAACCGCCCGACATATTCGCCTACATTCATTATTACATTTTATAAAGTATTTAAATTTTTTCGACTGACTGACTTACTGAGAAGTTATCCATGCCCAGCATTAGAACAGTTTCTACTAAGGGCTGATATGATTAAATCAATCAATCAGCTCGTTGCCGTCCACTGCTGGACATAGGCCTCTCCCATTTTACGCCACACCATTCGGTCTTCCGCCTGCCGCATCCAGTTTAAAATAATAATTATTTTCTTAAAGTGCAACATGTACCAGAAACTGCGGCATGAGCTTCAAAAGGTCAAAACCATATTGTAAGATGGAAATGATATTATAGTCAAGTCTCAGGCGATGGTCCAGTCTAATACTGGAACTAACTGAAGTATTAGCTCCAGAGTAGTTCATAATTTGTTATTCAACTCTGTATCAATTAATTACTTCTATTCTTTATCGATTCGATTTATCTATCATAAGTGGTACAAGAAGAATTTCTCCCTGGAAACCTACGATGCAAACTGATTTAATGCATAAATCTAATACAAGCTTTGGTAATGTTGCTTAGGTACGTACCATACGTACCATATGAAGACAATGTTTGAAATCCAAAGTTGTTTAATATAGCTTATACATAATTACAAATAGATGACATTGAGGTGACTAACCTGTAGTTATCTTCTGATAGTCTATCTTCGTCGTCGGTCGCTATGAACTGTACGCAGAGTGCGCAGTCTCCCTTCACACTCTGCAACGCTTGTACCGCTTCCTTGTGACAAGCCTGCAATCACAAAACATTATTAACCACTGAGTCTTCTTCGATGAGGTTAATGAAAACACTTTGTAACGGTCTGTGTATTAGTGACAGATTTATGTTAGTGACAGGCATAGCTCCGGAACCACTGGACCGATTGACTTGTAACTTTGTGTGCAGACACCTTGGGGTTATACCTCGGTCGAGTTTGAATATGGGCCCTGTGGGCCAAAAGACTCCCGAGATATATGGGTCACAAGGTCATAAGGTCAGGGATATCCATCAACAGAGTGATTTGAAAGTCCAAGGGAGAGGCTTTCGCCCAGCAGCAGGACATTACAAAAAAGCTGATGAAAAAAAAAATCAAGGTCACATGAAGACGAAGCGGTTGAATCCTGGGTTTTTACACCCATTTCGTTACTATGCGGATTTAAGCACCAATAAAAAAATGTAAAATTCCTGCCGTCATATGCATAATTTCTGCGTGATGGAGGCATCAAGGCTCGAAAGGGCTATTTATATGTGTAAAATTATACAATTAGTTTATTTAAAGGCTGCCTTGGTAGCGCAGCGGTAATGAATGCGGCTGCTGTGCAGGAGATCGCGGGTCCGATTCGGGGTCGGGCAGTGTCTATGGGGGTTTTTGTTAATTTGAGAATTACTCTCAGTAGCAGCACGGCACCTAGAATAGTGCATAGCGGGATAAAAGTGAGTGTAATACATCTCTGCGTATCTCTCCAGAGGTCTATCTGTTTTGATAAAATAAACATTATTACTATCTATTATATTCCATAATCTTCTTATCATTTCATTTTATATTTATTAATAAGTAATTATTTGACATTGGTATTGAACAGAAATATTAAAGGACAATGTTCGACTTTCAGTATAGGGGAAACTTGTTGACATGTCCTAATTGTAGCATTGCCAATGCTATGGAATGTTGTGTGCGAAAATAATGGATCACGTCCAAAAACGTGCAATACCGACGTAGTGGTGAAGACCGCCAGGGAGAAGTGAGATTTGGATGGACACGTCTGCCGTATGTAGTTGGAAAGATATGTTTGTACTGTTACCAATCACCTAAAAGTCAGTGCTAAAGTTGAAGATCTAGTGGAAGTTGGGCGTTGATGCATTCTATATTTACAGGTGCGAAATAATGGGATTTGAAAACCCAAGGGAAAATGCCTCGAACTTAGCCTAGCAGTTGGAATCACCAAGGAAATAAAAAATCGCTGATAATAGCTAAATGTTTTGCTCAATGATTCTATACTCTTATATGTATGTATATATTATAGCTGATTGACTTGCTCTATCTCTTTTACTATATCTATACTAATATTATAAAGCTGAAGGGTTTGTTTGTTTGTTTGAACGCGCTAATCTCAGGAACTACTGGTCCGAATTGAAAAATTAATTTAGTGTTGGATAGCTCATTTATCGAGGAAGGCTTTAGGCTATATAACATCACGCTACGACCTACGGGGGCGGCGTAGTGATCATAAATGTGGGTGAAACCGCGGGCACTTCTATTTATTGATATTTTTTATAAAGACATCTTGCGTTGTAGGTATTATCCCTATGACTGTCCGTTGATCGAATGTTTGTAACAACCTTTGGTATTTACAAAAATACAATTAATGGACCAACTGTGGATCTCAAAATTGTTTGTCATGTGAAACAACGAAACCACAACACTCCACGCAACTGCAGAGACGAGGCGACTACTAAAACTACTACGTCGTCCATGCACACAATTTGGTATAATTCTCTATAGTTATAAACATACAAACACACACAGTGAAAGAAATACATTAGCAGTCAGACGGTATCGGATGATTTAATTGAGGTGAAGGATCTAGTGACGTGATACATCGCGTCACTTGATTTATGGACACATGTACTGTAAATCTCCTTTAATTTACGGTAAGCACCACTATGCTTGACCCCTGAGCGAAGCGAGGCTAGTGACAGATGACTCATTTATTTAAGGCGATAATACGTAGGTATTATGTTCAATAAAGACATTTCACCGTAGCGTTATGTGAAGCGGATGATTATAGCAGTTATATATAATGTCTCTCATCTAAGACAAAAATGATACTTGTGCAGACCTTGATATTTCCCTTAATTGACTATGGTGATGTCTGTTACTATGACCTGAATGCAGATCTACTTAATAAATATGACCGACTTCTAAATAACTGCATTCGATTTATTTATAATTTTCGTAAATATGACCATATTTCATCTTATTAGTAGATCCACTTTAAAATGGTTACCCATTCGTCAACGCAGTAGTTTGCGTGCCCTTACAGTATTATTTTCTATTCTAACCTCACCAAATGCACCCACTTATTTAACCTGCTGTTTCCAATATCTATGTGCAAATCATGACAGAAATCTTCGTTCTTCCATTAACCTCCTTTTACTTTGTCCCCTCCTTTACATCTGGTTTTCTACATTCTTCCGTCTTCGTCCAGTCCGCTTTACTATGGAATGCGCCCCCTCATGAAGTCAGGATGTCCACAAACCGTTACACTTTCAAGGTTTAAGTATGTGCTGTCCTCCTTGACAATTTATCAGATTGATCTCATCAATAATATAATACGTATGTATGTATATTTGTATATATTTTATTTAGATTGTATAATATTTTTATTGGTATGTAATTTGTATATATTATGTAATATATTGTTACTATTATGATATTCTTTAGTATATGTTTAGTATATGTAAGTGTATATTTCTTGCTCATGTATGAACCTACTACTTTTTATCTCTGCATCACCCAATGGTTGACTGGTAGATAATAACTGTGGCATTAAGTCCGTCGATGTACTATTTTGTGCATAAAGTTTTAAATAATAATAAAGTAATAATTAATACCAGTGGTCGCCAAGTGGTCGAAATTCGCCAAATTTTAATTATATAAATTTAAAATTTTATTGTTATTAAGGTTTTATTATCTATAACTAATACCCTTACAATCACATTTCATTTAGTCACCTACTCCACATACATATGTATGTAACCATAGTTACAAAGCATTCTAGGAAGTCAACTGAATGCCGAAATACTACGAACGCGACTTGACAGCTTGTGTCAAATGCATGGTTGTGTGCGTGTAGTGTTTTTTCATTAATTTAATGTATTTCTAATGCATATTTTATAAAAATATTAGGATTCGCCCCTCTTTCTCCATATAAACTTTAACTGTGCCAAATTTCTTTAAATATTTTATGCCTCTCATCAATTTCCTAATTTTTTTTAAATTGATGTATTAATATATAGATAAGTTTCTATTATTATATCGGATAAAAATGCAAGTAAAACTAAAATACGCTTATAACACTTAGTATCACCAGTGCGATACTCACCCTGCAAAAGGGGAAATATCGCTACGTGGCACGTGCAAGAGACAGAGTACTGATATTCTTGCTGACTGGCATATCACTTTTATATTCTTAATAGGTCATGACTGTATTTAAATTCTCTGCGTAGGTACGCTATGAATGATATTATGAACCTAACCCGTGGGACATGGATCTATGCGTTTGGAGAGTATGTTTCGTGGCTTTCAAATAAGACAAGTAACGCATATAATACAATACAGGCATGTGAATTAATTAATGTAAAAATGTTAATCAACAATTAAATAACTAATTAATTATATGAATTTACTCTGACTTCAAAGGTATTCATAATATACTTCCTCTGTTCCTTGAATTTTATCAAAGAAGTCGGTTGATTTGTTAATACTTTTCGATGTAAAGAAAAAAAATAGAGGCCTTTATAACATATGTTTTAAAGGTATCATTGAGTGATAGTGTTTATGTACACTACATGTTTTTCTACGTGAGTTCGATTGTATGTGTACTTATTGGCTAAAGGTCTGTAATCCTGTTTAACATCCGATTCTGTCGCATTACAACGCCATGTGTTCTTGCATAAGAACTCATTTCGTACTCGCCAGGTGAAATCGAAAACCACACGTGAGTCCATCGTTTACGTTACACATTACTCAACAACATAATTACTCTGAAAACGATTTTGATACAAAATAATATTTACAATTTTACTATTGACTTAAGTTCATACAAAGGTGCAAGTAATTGTACATTTTATTGATATGTCTTTCATGAATTTTAACATATGAATGGAGTATCAATAGAATTTGAAATGATGTAATAAACGTCGTATAACAATAAGCGATACTTTAACGATGCATGATGGCACGTAGGCACACCGATAGCCTAATGACCGCTGTAAACATTTTATGTTCGAAACCTTGTTACATAATAAGTTATTATAATAATTAAAGCAATGTAGAGCCAAGGCTTGTGGAATGATTACCTATAAACAAAAACCGGTATCAGTCCAATAATACTATACTAAGGCTGCATACGTACTGCTGTGTATACTGCTAGTTCGTATGGCTACATATATGGTAAGTATTATTCGAATGTTTACTATCTGTTGATACTCGTCGGTCAACTACTAGCCATTTCTTTATTGGTATTAAACCCACTCGCATACCCGCCACAGTATCATTTGTGAAGCCAGGTTCTAGAGTAGTGATCATGAACAACTTTTGACACTTGTGCGGTCTTGGGGAAAGTTAAACAGTGTAGGAACCAGCAACAAATTTAATAAATAGTTTATAGAAGAACTTGTAAATAATTTAATTTACCTGCTTAGCAAAGTTGGAGACAAAATTAAGATTATTCGTTTAGGCTATAAAAGTTAAGGGTAGGAATATAACAAGTGAGAAACGGCCATGAAATGCCGTAAATCTTAAGAGTTCGATAAAATGATATGCCGTCACCTTGAGGTCAGAGGTCAAAGGTCATAGTCATTTCACGGTATATCTACTATGCTGAGTCGAATGGCGCTGACCGCGAGTCTCTAGCTCTTACGGTTCTTGAGTTGAAAGATGGTATCACGTGACCTTGAGGTCAGAGGTCAAAGGTCATAGTCATTTCGGGGTTATATCGACTATACTGAGTCGAATAGCGTTGACCGCGAGTCTCTAGCTCTTACGGTTCTTGAGTTGAAATATGGTATCACGTGACCTCTAGGTCAAAGGTCATAGTCATTTCGGAGGTATATCGACTATGCTGAGTCGAATGGCGTTGACTGCGAGTCTCTAGCTCTTACGGTTCTTGAGTTGAAATATGGTATCACGTGACCTCTAGGTCAAAGGTCATAGTCATTTCGGAGGTATATCGACTATGCTGAGTCGAATGGCGTTGACTGCGAGTCTCTAGCTCTTACGGTTCTTGTGTAGAAAGTTGTATAACAGACAGACGGACGGACGGACAAAGCTGTTGTATAAAAGGTTTTTCGAACTCTAAAAGGGGCCTAATCGAGAGCTATATCTCATTCCAGATATATATGGTAGAAACGACTAAATGCACGGCAATTCGATGTATTCGACACAAGATCGGATTAGCATACGAATCCAGAAGTCATTCGTGCGGCGGTAATGTTGCAAGCCCTCGACTAACTAACTAACCAGCTTTTCGAGTGACATTAGTAATGATTCTATTTGTTTTTTCTATTAGTTGCACCTGTTGGATATCCAGTACACTCCGTCAATAGCTCACTGGCAAACCTTTAACTAAATAGGTAATAATAATGTAATGCGACTGAATCAACCAATGTATATACCAGAACAGAAATAAGTGGTAATCTGTAGTCTCACCCTAACATTTATACACACGATTTGTAATTACACAATTACAAACCGTGTGGTACGAATAACAGAATTGCTTTATGTACTTAATTCAAACAAAGCAAAAAAAAATTGCTGCATCTTATATGGACGTCAATTCATTTTGGCAGCTGGTATTAAGGAGACAGAGAAACACACGACTTGACTTCTTTGGGAAGAAGATTTTACAGTGTCTTCAAACACTACAACAGTCTATATAAATACTTTTAACATTAAATGATTGTAAATTATAATATTTAAAATGTAATATATGCCGAATTCACCTGTAATTAGTTATACAATTGGTTTGACTCGAAATGTTCCTCTCATGTGTATGTGATATTGTAGTAACTGTTGGTGAATCTTAATACATACATACATACATTAATTCACGCCTGTTTCCCAGAGGGGTAGGCAGAGATTACGTATTTCCATTTGCTACGATCCTGACATACCTCTCTGGCTTTATTCACTTTCATCACATTCCTCATACACGCTCACCGGTTTAAGGTGCTCTTAACCTGGCCTTTGTCGAGAACTCTTTCGATCTGATCGAGAAACGTTCGCCTAGCTATTCCTCTTGCGACTGTTTCATTCACGCAAGCCTTATAAACTATCTTAGTCAGTCTTTTCTCGTTCATTCTTTCTACATGCCCAAACCAGCTTAATATACCTATTATATTTTCTATTCTTGTCACTATATCCACTTTCATGCCGCATTTCTCTCTAAGTCACATCTTAATAAATAAATCCGCTTTATTAATGTTGGCAGCTAGTATTAAGGTGACAGTGTTGTACCTGAGTGAGATCGACATCGTTGATGGCGAGGATAGCATCTCCAACGTACAGTTCACCAGTGAGCGCGGCCGGCCCGCCCGCTTCGAGCTCTGAGATCAGGATAGGAACACCGTGCTCGCGACCACCCTGATAAACACAAATAATACACGCTTTATTTTACTACTCGTTTGGTTTGGTTTCTGAAACATGAGCAATTTGTAATTCTTTACGATTTGTTTTGGATACTGCGTCTAGGGATAGTAAATACATATGAAAGTTTATAGTTATTGTAATATTTAAAACAAAATGCACCTAACATATTATCATATTAAGCATCCATTTTGTTTGATTAGGGTGACTTAGATCGTTAAGTTACATTTTCAACATAATAAGCATCTCGAATGAAGCCTTCGATTTAAAAAAGTGTCCTGGTATGTAATTCTGCTTATATCTGTAGTGATATCACACAGTAAGAGTTGAGTTTAGGTATGTGAAATATAAATATACGTCAACAATTAACCTAACATACTAATTTATTAATATGACGTCACTACGCTACAGCGATTACATCCATGTAAAATCATTAGATATGAAAGGATTAGCACTGGAATATGACGTCACAATGTTGATATAGTATATGCGACCTCAAATCAAAGCATTAACGTATTTATATTTGTTGTAGTGTTCATTCTCAACAAGTTTGTTACACAGTACACTGGACATTGTCACGTGTACCTCGAAGACCGCAGTAGATGTGAAGTATACGTACAGTGACGGAGATGCCGAGCCCGAGGTGCGGCGAGCGGCGCACGCGCACGGTGCGCGCGAGCGCCCGCGCGGGGTGCGGCGCCGGCGGCGGCCGCGCGCCGCCCCGCGCCCCGCCGCCCCCGCCGCCCCCGCCGCGACACACGCGCACCAGCGTCTTGTGCCGCTGCACCAGGATCTCCGCCTCCACCTGCCAAACAACACGCGACTCGTTACTATGCTGACTATACCATTTCGCTGTGTGGTAACTGCCTACCAAAGTAGTGACTGAAGAGGATAAATCATAAATCATTTATTCATTCAATTGCAAAGGATAGCAGCGATTTTAAAATAATTTTAATGATTAGTCCATACTAAACATCAAATTTATTAAAAAATATACGTAACTAAATAATAAACAGTGTACACACAGCGACGCATCAATCCAGATTGTTTGGACCTTGAACTATTAGAAGTTAAACGCAGCGAATCGTGCGAGAAAGTGCGTTACATTTTTGTTACGCTCTATCCTTACCATTACATCGACACCACTATGCACTGTCCTTTACCGACAATTCTGTATTTTATATGTAGCGTAGTTATGCGTATATAAGGTGTCTAACTTGATGTGTAGCCGTGTGTACTGCAATACTAAATATAGCACAAACATGATGCGACAGACACAGTCAAGTAGCTTTAGTTTTGGGCGATTTCACAGTGTCTTCAAATCAAGACGAGCCTGACAAAAGTGCAGTAAATGATGTTAAATCCATCTTATTCTCTCTTTATGCTTTAGTTTAACTCGCTTATAATTAATGAGCTCACCAAAGTACACTAAAAACGGATTGGTGGTACATTTTTAACCTATTGGGTGTCAACGTCAGACCGTCGGCTAGACGCAGTAGATTTGTTATTATGTCTGGCATGACAACCATTGACAGGTTAAAAACGCACATCACTGTGCTCTAGGATCTACTGATTTTGTAATACTTTTGAACTTATATAAAGGGCAATACTTCATATCTGCTTTCATCATACTACTATATATCTAACTATATTTATATTTAAAACTTATATTAGTAATTTTTATAGTTTTACTTCTATACGGTATAATAAACCCATTTAAAATGTATAAGGATCTGTCTTTAATCTGACAAACAGAAATATCAACCAATTTCCCGCAACCTAAAATCTATATTACAAAACAAAAGGTTTCCGAATAATCTGTGTCTATTGTTATAACCAGTGATCGGAGAAGGTAGATTGATTTTTGGTACTTGTATCATAAATGCACACAGAAAGAATAACATGGATAAGCCATTTTCCCGGAAAGTAATTCCGGTATTTCCGGATTCAATTAAATATTGTTAATGTTGGTAGTGATATTATTCCTACTCAATTCAAAATTTAAAGGAAGGTATCAAAACTAAATTAATTCATTATTTATCTGTTGAATAATAAAAACAATCGAATTCCGATCGAAGCTTTAATTTTTATTTTATGGCTAGAACTTTTATAGATAGACATAAATTGTTGCACTTAAATTTAAATATTTTCATAGGGGTCATGGTAATTTGCATTAAGGGTAGAATACATGACGGGGCCCCATAGAGGGCCAATATGCCTGCTGGGGTCGTGAGACTGTTCTAAGGATGCACCACGACTCTGAAACGTAAAGGGCATACGAAGGAACAGGTTGATTTTAGTCAGATTTTAGGACCAAAAAAAAGGGGTAGAATAAAGAAAAAAGATAAAAATCAACATTGTTTATTGTTAAATATGTACATTTTACATTTATTCACATTTTTAATCTTCATCGATTACAATGTCAGCATCCTGGTAATCCTGATCTTTACAATTATAATATATAACTATGAGTTTCTCTATACTTTCTATTTTCAACCTATTTCTTTTAACATCTAAAGTCCATTTATAAATGGAAAAAGACCGTTCTACATCTGACGATGTCAAAGGAGCAAATTTTAAAAAAGGTATTAAATTATGTGCTTCATCTTTTTCAATGGCCTCACTATATTCTCTAAGTGTGTCTAAATCTGGGTTTCGTTCCATAACACGTTCTATTTTATTTTTTATATTTTCTGAATTGCTCTGATTTATAGCATCTCTGACGTTGTCAAATGCTAAAAGTGAATCTGTCAACGATAAATTATGCTTTTGCAATTCTTTTAAAGACAAATGAATTATAAAATAATTGTCTTTAATGTAATTTAAATCTTCTTTTAAATTTTCTTTTTCTATAATATTTTTTGCCTCTCGAATAGATACCGCATCAGAGCTGCTTAAACAAGATAATACTTCTTTTATTTTTTCAAAGTTTTGAGCGTAATAAAATGCTGCCTCTAACCAAGTGCCCCATCTTGTAACAACTGGTTGGGGAGGTAGCGGCAAATCTGGATATTTTTCTTTTAAAATTTTGACTCTACTTGGGGCTTTCAAAAATACCTTTTTAACATTTGCTATTAAAATGTTAACATCGTGATATTCTAACCTAATTTGCTCAGATACGCGATGAAGAGAGTGCGCCAAACATGTTACGTGCTTCATTTCAGGTAAGTATTGTTTTAAATTTCGTCCTGCAGACAGCATATATGCAACGCTATCAGTGCAGAGGACAAGAATGTTACCTACCTTCGATTCAAAAGAATCTTCCCAAAAGTTTTCCAAACATTCTAACACAAATTGCGTGATTGTTTGTCCATTAACTACAGTTAGCATTTTACATGCTACCAAATAAGGTCTAGTCAAATTGCTAGGATGTAATGGTTTTATTAAAAAATGGACTATATAGCGACCTAAAAAGTCTGTCGTTTCATCTAATGATATCCATAGTTTCTCATTTTTATAATTTTGCCGAATCGAATTGATTTTATTCTTAAAAAACTTGTCCAAGTAAACTTTCCGTAACTGTGATTCATCTGGCAGAGTACGATTAGTACACGTACAACAACAGGTACTACACATATATTTTTTAAAGAAATCTTGAAAAGTAGTATTTTTCATCTGAGACCACGGAATATTGCACAAAATGAGAAATTTTATAAGATCGAAATAAAATTCCTCTTCGGGCCGCTTAAACTTTCCCTGGTGTACTGCTCCTTCGATATGTCTTTTAACGTTTCCTTTATTTATGGTTGTCAAATGGCTTTCACATTTTGAACAGTATATTGTACCACTAGCGTGATCGTAAAGTAGTTCGGGATGACCGGATATCCATTTTTCTACAGTTTCAGCCTTGACGTTTGCCATATCTGAACTTTGTTTTAGAGATGGAACCTCGTATATATCACCTAAAACAAAGACATGAAAAAATTACATTTTATTTAGTTTATTTAGCTTACTCCGTTTGTTTTATTTTTCGTGGATCAAATTTAGTCATTGAAATTTCACCCTCTTCCTGTCAACCGATTGATCTAAAATTTGGTATTCGCCTTTGATTCTGGTGACAATACAATTATGTATATTCAATATTATTGTCAATCCAAAATGGCTGCCGCTACAAGATGGCGGACAACTTATTTTTTTTTTCAATCCCATCAATATGGGTATCAAATGAAAGGGCTTGTTACGTAGAATATTTTGTAGAGAAGTAGATAAGGCCTATAGTAATTTATTTTACCAATACATTGCAAGAGGACACAGGGCATTCAAATTATATACGGATTCCAGTAAAATGTCAGTTAATAGTGGAGTTACTAGAATATCATAATTTTGTTTCGCACTAAGCTCACTGGTTCATACTCTATTAAAGATTTAACAATATTAAGACTCATGGTATGTTCAGCAGGTTAAGCGAACAAACACAATACTAAAAATATTCTTATAGTACATCCAAACATGCTTTATACTCCTTGTAACTAGTAAAATATTACTTACCAAAGCTTGGTTTAAATATGTAGATCCAATTCAATAGTGAAAAATCTGAGTCCGTATATTCGAGCCAAATCGTGGTTTAGAGCAGATTCCAGAAGTCAGTATGTACACAAGCCAGGGTCAAGTAACGTTTTCACAACACAGTAACAAACAAAGATGCGCACTCTACGAACCGAAGTAAACGAGTGAGCTACCTGGCATGTCGTCGGCGGGCGTACGCATTGTTCTGATAACCGGTTATTGTACCACCCATGATCCTTTGTTCTGATTGGTCGTTGGGTTTTGTCAAATCGTGACTGAGTGCCGTTAAAAAAAATATGAAGAATAATAAAGAATAATATTGCTCATTTTATTACAATTCCTACTTTTTTTTGAGGATGGCAAATCATCAAATGACTCCTTCCACTCTGGCAGAATAAAATTCCTACATAAGTTCCGGTTTTTTTTAAATAATCCACCAATTCCGGAGGAATGTCCATATTAATATATACGTTTCGGATCAATGACCCCATTTCAATCTACCTACTCCGATCACTAGTTATAACTGTTTATGACGTGCTGTCAACTATTTATTACACGTAAAACTTTAGTCGCTGTCAGTCCCAGTTTGGGTACGAATACTTATCTGCAGACGCGCTACGCTTCGAGGACACTACGAATCACTCGAGTGACTATTCGATTATGATGTGACTATTCATGACGTCACTATAACTCTTAATAATTAGATGACTAATCTAGCTAGTTGTGATTTAAAAAATACCTCGTAATAGCAGTCATAGCAAAAGGAGCTCACATGCGTCGTGATTAGACACATATTAGGCTGCGTGTGCTAACTGCTGCTGATTAACTTAGGTTATTATACTGTACGATTTATATTGCACTTTATTAATTTGTCTTGAAGGTTGCTATTTACGTAAGTGTCTTTTAAAGCGAACCCTCTGTTGCTATAACATACTCTATGTAACATACAAAACGTACGTAGGTGGTACCACAGTGGAGATCATAATGCAATGCTATGAAATTATAACGACAGGAAACCCTCCACACGTTTCATAACTAAATGTTTTATACATAGATCATTTGTTTACGTGCTTTACGTAAATTACTGTATACATTAACAAAGTATTGCTCTTGCAATATTGTGAAGAATTAGACAAATGTGGTACTTATGGTAATTCTTAATGTGATACATACAGTGGTGGACATATAATTAGAAACACTTGCGACGTATTTCACATTATACAAGGCACATTGCTGTAAAACTTTTCTTTTTGGAAATAAAACAACAAAATGCATAGAATATGTTCAACAACTTATAATTTATTAAAAAAAAAAAATATCCGAGTTTATAACTACCATTTAGATATTTAGTTACGTACAAACAAGTAAACGACATTTGCAGTACCATCCGTCATGGACAAGTAATTAGAAACAATAAAGAAATGAGGTAAAAATCAAAGTTAACGTGTTAACGTCATCAATTTCAAATTATTTATGGAAAATTATTTGATTTACTAAATTTCTTAAAAATTAATATTTAGTTGCATAGCCTTTGTAATTATAACGGCTTTGCAACGACGTGGCATTGATTCAAGTAATTTCATACATTTATCGAGTGAGATCGAGTTCCATACTTTAACAAAGGCTTCGTAAAGTTCATTTTACTGGAATTACGTTTAACGGAGACTTTTTTTTTAACGACGTACCACAAATTTGTTATAGAATTTAAATCGGGACTATTTGCTGGCCAGTCTAACATAGTAACACGTTGCTCACTAAGAAAGGATTTAACACTGCGGGCCGTGTGTTTTGGGTCGTTATCGTGCTGAAAGATCCAGAACACAGGCAAATGGTCGTCGGTGTAGGGAATCATTGTCTCTTCTAAGATGTTATTGTATTGAAATTGATCCATTATACCTTCAATCTTACGGACGGATTCAACTCCGCAACCAGAAAAACATCCCCATACTTTAATGTTACCACCGCTGTGTTTGACTATGCTCCTCGTGTATATAATCAAAAGCATGGTTTATTGGACGGCTAACGTAGCGTTTGCCGTCTGAATTCAATATTTATTTTTGATTCATCCGAGAATACCACTTTTTCCCATTCTCGTGCGGTCCAGTTAAGATATTTCTTTGCAAATAATAATCGCTTCTCTCGGTGTTGCTTGGTAAGAAGCGGTACCTTTCGAGAAACCCTCCTGAACAATTGAGCTTCAACTAATCTGCGGCGTACCAGTTTCGAGGAAATGTACCTTGGGTCATCAGGTGCAAAAACTTCATTTCTAATCTTGTTGGAGCCTTTAAACGGGTTTTGTTTAGCTACACGTATTATTTTCAAATCTACGCGGAGAGACGTTTTCCTTGGACGAGCCTATCTAACAACACTTTTAGTAGTTCCGTTTCTTTTATAATGAGCAATATCGTTAAAAACTTTTTGTACAGAACATTCTAGATGATTAGCAATTCTTCTATAAGTCCACTTTCGATCTAAATGTAATTTAACAATTAATTGCCTTTTTTTTTAACGTGGGGGAATGTATGACGCATACCCCTCCGCGGGGGCGGGCGGAGGGGTTATGTCGGACTCGCTGGGGTAAAATAAAGATGTTGAAGAGATAAAGGACCTCCTGGAATACCGACTAAACCTACCACGGTGTTCCTCGGCAAAACCTCTATCGACGGAGCCACGCGAATCATTTGCACATGCAGTCGCGACCCCGCCGAGGTTTCGGCCCGCCATATGAAACGGCAGGTCACTACGCGAAAGACCTACCCAATAGGCACTTCTAACAAATTATCCCTACTGTCCCCCCTAGAGGGGAGACGGACTCGACACAGAGGCGCGTGTGGGAACACGCACGCCGCCTCTTGGACCTGGTGCTGAACGGATGGCGGGCAGGCCCACAAAGCCCGCCACCCCCAGGTCAAACCTCAGGGTGGCTGGAGGTCGTCTCGCGCCCTCCGGCGAACAATTAATTGCCTAGTTGACTCGTCACAACTCTTATTATGTGTTATAAGTTTTTAACTCATTGGCTATATTCTGGCATAGTTAATAGTGATTTAATCTATGTATTTTTTACTCATAACGATAGTTCATTCTGTATTTACCTAAGTTTTATGTGCTGTTTTTAATTATATGTCCACCACTGTATATCATAATAAGTTTTACCATAAGTACCACATTTGGCATATACTTTTGGCAGCTACAAAAGCATTATCAGGTGCACTTCTTGCTTAAATCTGCATATGAGGTGTTGGGCCTTACAACCGGCAGTTGTGCAAGCGCTCTTATACCATTAGACCACCGAGGCAGTCATTAATTTAGTAAACGCATAATAATTGCACATAAATATGAATCACGTAATCTGTTTCCTTATATATTATATACCAGTAAAACTCCCACTCACACCCATTGTCTCTATGCATATTAAAAAAATAGAAACGATTAATAATTGTACGATAAAACATTTGTAACAGAACAGCTGAGTCAATCGTTTTTAATAAGTGTACATATAGATTATTTTTCAAAATTTTCTATTAGTAAATAAACAAGCTTATTATAAAATCATTCAACTATACAGCCTTTAGACTAAATTCGTTTACTAATAAATAGAAATGTAAAAAAAAGTTGATAAGGATCTGTAATCCACACATAAATGTTAAGTAAATAAGACAAGTAAGAAAATATGGTAGGATACACCTTTTTCAATACAATCTAAACTAATATTCCAAAGCTGAAGAGTTTGTTTGTTTGATTAAATGCGTTAATCTCAGGAACTACTAGTTCGAATTGATAAATTATTTTAGTGTTGGATAGCTAATTTATCGAGGAAGGCTATAGGCTATATAACATCACGCTATGACCAACAGGACCGGAGCATCAATGAAAAATGTTGCGAGAACGGAGCAAATTCTCTTATGTGAAGCAGAAGAAGTTGCGCAGGTCAGCTAGTCAGAAATAAATGATAAAGATGTCTTTCAAATATAGTAATATGGATTATAATTCATAACCTATTGTCAGAAAAAGTATGGATGACATGTCTTCTGCCGTAACGCTAATTATTACGGCGCTGCAAGGAAGACGGCGAGATGAGCACAGCCTCCAACTGCTCAACTTTAAAAAAAATGCACTGCTGTTTCGTTTTGCAACCTATCCTGATGCTGTTTTCACAAAGGTAATTCTTTTTCGTATTTGCTGTTGCGTACAACATAATTCATATATGTATTTGCAAAATTAAACTTCCCTACTATGCTAACCGCCTTATAATACAACGTGTAAATCTAAAGAATCAGATATGTGTTACAGCAGGAGTGAGCTCTTTTAAACACATTTTTATTATCACGTAACTTGTATGTGCGTGTGTAACTATAAAGATCTTTTACACCGTATTTGAAACATTTCTATTTTTTCAAAATTATTTTTAGAAATAAATTTATGTCACGAGGTTTAAGGCTAATTAATATAATTTTTTTATATAATATAGTTATTATATTATTATAATATATTATATTATATATTAACCAAGTACCTGGGCCCATAACGAGTCCCTCAGTTCCGCACGCATGTCCCTGCCAAGCAGTTGTAACTGTTGTATTCTGCCTGCTAGCTCTTTGTCCAGATACTTTGTTGCCAGCCTGAAATAATTGCAAATATACAACATTTTATTTCAGCTCTCCGTGTATTAAGAAGACAATCACGCAATCTTCTAGGAAGTCAAAGACATAAAGAAAATTTTCAAGTCGACAGATAGTTCTTCTTAAAAATATTGTGAGAAATAAGTACATAATTATGACTAACACGTTTTACCTGCCAAAAAGTAAATTTTCTCTCGCTTTAATGTTGAGGATATCTTGAAGCGTGGAGGCCTTCATATGGTCCCCGTGATGAGCAAGTTAAACAAAGAGATATTCCGGATGAAAGTATTTTAACTTTTTACTGCGCGCTACGTAAGAAGCATTTAAATGGACAATACATTTACTGCAATATATGGCTGCAATGTTTGTTTGCCATGTCAACATTTTGATGCCTCGGCCAGGCCAAACATAATTTTCGGACTATATAGCCGGTCCATAAGCAATACATTGTCTTGGTTTGTACAGTATGGGTGTTTTTGTTGGCAACATTGTCGGTTGGCAATATAGTGAATATTACAGCCACACATTTCAGTGTAAATAAAGCTCATTTAGAAGTACCTTATGGCAATGTAGAGTTAGTCCTTTGTATATTATTATAATGTATGTAGTACATATGGTATTCTTACCTGGCTCCAAACAACTCGGAGTGTAGCGATAGAACGGTTTCTCGGAGCGCGGCGTTTTCTCTCGCGAGTTGCGCCGCTTCGGCGCGCGCCCGTGACGCCTCCGTCACGTTGCCGGCCGCATCACCGCTCTCCTGGCACCCGCCTGCACATTCATACATCATATCATTATTATTATGATTTTCTTTATAAGCATTAATTTTTCCATGTCTGATTGGATGGGATTGTGTACATTACATAGATAAATGCTAAATGGATGAATTAATGTGGATAGTTTTTTGCGGCAAGGACGTAGTAATAGCTGGATCAATGCAAATACTTTTTCCGGCAAGGAGGTAGTAATAGCTGGATCAATGCAAATACTTTTTGCGGCAAGGAGGTAGTAACAGCTGGATCAATGCAAATGCTTTTTGCGGCAAGGAGGTAGTAATAGCTGGATCAATGCAAATACTTTTTGCGGCAAGGAGGTAGTAACAGCTGGATCAATGCAAATACTTTTTGCGGCAAGGAGGTAGTAACAGCTGGATCAATGCAAATGCTTTTTACGGCTAGGAGGTAATAACAGCTGGATCAATGCAACTACTTTTTGCGACAAGGAGGTAGTAACAGCTGGATCAATGCAAATGCTTTTTACGGCTAGGAGGTAGTAACAGCTGGATCAATGCAACTACTTTTTGCGGCAAGGAGGCAGTAACAGCTGGATCAATGCAACTACTTTTTGCGGCAAGGAGGTAGTAACAGCTGGATCAATGCAAATACTTTTTGCGGCAAGAACGTAGTAACAGCTAGATCAATGCAACTACTTTTTGCGGCAAGGAGGTAGTAAGAGCTGGATCAAAGCAAATACTTTTTGCGGCAAGGAGGTAGTAACAGCTGGATCAATGCAAATGCTTTTTACGGCAACGAGGTAGTAACAGCTGGATCAATGCAACTACTTTTTGCGGCAAGGAGGTAGTAACAGCTCGATCAATGCAAATACTTTTTGCGGCAAGTAGGTAGAGGTCGGTCAGGAGAAATACTAAACCAGAAGTAGGTACATGAGCGGACACCTAATTTCAAGAAACCTGAAACACTTTACCTCTCAAATATAATAAGTAAGGACGACTACGTGTCTTACAGGTACTATGGACTACGTATATACCACCGTAATGTTAGGTTCATGTAAAATTCCACTTCCATTAGTACTATACATTACATACTACACATTATAATTCTCATCATAATTGCATTTTATAGACACGATAAGCATTTTACTACGAACAAATACCTTTAACTCTCAGATGATTGATTATTATTAATTTTGATCGTAAGGCTATAATTTTGCAGATAAGCTGTAGTTAAATACCAGTTGTAATATAATATGCTATAATTGAATGTACATCACATAGTACTTCATCCTAACGCTCACCTTCACGTAAGTTACAAAAGCTTTGATTCGTTAACAAACGAGAAGCTGAAAATGTGCGTTTGAATATTATTAGAACAATAATATTCTACCATAACAATCAACAATATTTCGAAAGTACGTATCCGTTATACGCAAATCACAGTAACATTTCATAAATCCGCCCTAAGATCAGCAAGCGTATTGCTGTATATTAGACGCAGGGCCAATCCGCAAAAAGCTCGTAAAATTTTTAGACAGGAAAACCTTAAAAAACCAGAAAACCGTAAATATCAGCAGTAGTACTAATATGTCATTAAGACATTTACACTAACGGATCAATGAGCACGAACGCATTACGCTTTACTACCATATCAATGTAGAATAACATAATATACAAAGTTTGACTCGACTTCGACTATTCGTAGTTGACTTTAAAACAGAAACAGGTGCAGGATCAAATAAGCTTTGTTTCATATTATTGT